>CM069313.1:25766250-27220000 GCA_035609425.1 Epinephelus awoara
GGTATAAGAATGCGAGATGTGAAGCTGCACTGGGTGTCTTGTTTGTGCCGCTGGTACTGTGCTGTAAACATCCACCTGAGGGAAGCCCTGTGGAGATGGCCCTGCCACGGGTGAGGGGACAGGGGGCAGCGTTGCCCTCGAGCAACCTCGGTTCCTGCAGTTTTATGCATTCATGTGAGGGTGACTCTGCGTCCGTGGGGCATTTACTCAGAGTTTTGTCCTCAGTTTACCTCATGATTTCACCTCATTGCTGGTCTGCGCCAACATCAGGCAGCTGGCGTTAAAGTAAGGTTGGTAAGGGCAAGAACTGTGCTGTGATTGTAAGCTTTAGATCAGAAGCAGGTTCTAAGGCAGGTTGACTGCGTGCACCAGAAGCCCTTTGCTGCTTATCCCTCTGTTGTATTCTGCTCTCGTTTAGTGCCACCCCACTACATCAAAGAGATGCAGGCCTGATTTAAGGTGGATTTTTAACCGTATCTACTGGATTTCATCACATAAGATTGTAGAGCTGATTGTTTTGCATACAGAATTTTCAAACTAAGCCTAAGTGGAATCTTAAATTGCAGAGTTGTTTCACCCAAAATAATGCAGGTCCTCACTTCCTGACAGTTGTGTTCATCCAAGCATTGTGTTTGCCCACGTTTTGAGATCTTTGTCTCTGAGTTTTTTGCTCATTGCAATAGAGGTGAATGACATTTCACTTGTGGTACACACAGCATTGAAAAAAAAACATTGATGAATTTTAAAAAGCATCATATTTTTCCCGAAACACTGACACATGATAATTCCTCACAATTCTTGGCGAATGTAATTTAAACTGCAGTTAAAGGAGCAATGTAGTGGCATCTAGTGGTGAGATTTGCAGATTGCAACCAGCTGAAACTTCTCCCGTGTGCCAAGTGTGAACTTGTGGTTAGATTCTGTTGAGTGTTCATTGTTCAGTAGGTTTTTACTGGGATTTAGCCAGTTTGACATTAAAAATTAATGTTTTTCTTAAGCTGTTTGGCTTTTTGTGGAGGGGCTGCTAACTACAGTGGCTGACAAAAAAATGACACTTTCTGTGACCAGTGTTTGGTTTGTCCATTCTGGACTCTGTGGACAAGGATGAGCTCCTTATGTAGATATAAACATCTCGTTCTTATTTTCGGGCGATTATACACTAAAGGAAACATACTTGTTATATTATTATCCATACCATACATACTGACCAGACCTTTAGCTGCTAGATCATCAGAGGCAAGTAGCTGCCCTGATAAAACCTACTATGCTATGCAAATGATACTCAGTCTTCTCCAGACTTTGAGAGCTCTGTAGATGTCTGTTTTTATTTTTCATATTTTGCATATTAAATATCTTTATTTTTTCTTTCTTTTTAAAAAAACAGTATAAAATACACAGTATTGCACATATTAAATCAATTGCACTTCTTTAAGGTACAGATAAACATCTAGTTCTCTCTTGATGCTACAGCATAACTACTGAAAGAAACCTACTCGGCATGTACAAGAGTGGAGGTGTGAATCACATGTAGCCAACAGAAAGCAGCATGTTGGAGCTTGTGAGGGTAAAACCAGTGACCTCTAGCAGTTTGCAAGGTGTTGTTGTGACAGTAGATAAAGATTCTTCTTTGATGCCCTTGAAACCACTTTGGCGCATTTCCTGTCTTTTGGGGCAGTGTTTTTGGCTTTCAGAGTGACTTCGGTTTTATGCTCCTGCAGGCATATTGTTTTCTTTTAGTTATTGGCTGCTTTCCCACTCATTTAAATGGTATTAGCCCTATTTGATGCTATACAACATATATTTATATATAGTAAATGCAAATATTATTTTGGCTGTACATAGTCTCTGAACCCTGTATAGAGTTACTACATGAGCTTTTACTTTACAGTCGACTAGATGGGAAGCAATGAGCAGGAGCTAGTAATAATAAAAAAAAAAAAAAGATTGGAGAAAAACAAAACAAAAAAATAAATAAAGAAATTTTCATCAATCTCTTTAAAAATTGTTTCTTTAAAAGCTAGAAAATATCCTGCAAAATCCGAGGGTTGTAAAAAGCATGCAAGGCTACACGCCTGCCACCCTGCACTGTAGAAGCCCTGGTTGTGATCAGAAGTGGCACATTCAGTCTCTCTGGCTTGGTTTCAGTAGCTAACGGAGTAGCTGATGCAGGATACTGCAGCAATACAATCACAGCTATCTTCTGTTACCCCTCACATGTGCTAAGAACCAACATTATTTAATATACTTGGTTTCATAAGTGGAAAAAAAAGGATCTTTAAAGGAACAATTCACCCCCCAAATGGCCATTTATAGATCAGCTCCTCATCCTGTGTTAAGTTGAATTTGTGAAGAAAATTAAGTTTTTCTCATATGTGTCTGGTGAAGGAAGAATCAGAAAAACAAGAAAATTCTCGATGAACTGAAGTCAAAGGGGTCCACGTTCAGCAGCAGCAAAACTATATGAAAACATCAGTTTTCAAACTCTCACATACAGTAACTCATGCAGTAAAATCCAAGTCTCATTTTTTCCAGTCGCATGCCAAGTACTTTCCAAACACATGCATTTTCGTGAAGCTGTAGTATTTAAAACTGAGCTGAAAGTGAAAGTTATCTATGCTCTCTTCAAAAACTTTGATTTTACCTCACTGGCCTACAGCTGCCAGTCAGTTAGCTGTCAGTTAGTTTGTGTGACTTTGGTGTTTTAAAGGGTTAGTTCAGATTCACCAGACTCACACAATAACACAAACAATCTTCTCTTCAAATTAATGTTTTTGCCAATAAAGTCTAGATTTGAAGGGAGCATCGAATAATTTCACTTTCAGTTCAGTTCCGCGTCAGAAAGGGCTGTCTATTTGGGAAGCACTGAGCATATGACTGGATAAATGAGACTTGGATTATACTGCATGAATAATGTGAGAGTTTTGCTGTTGTTAAAAGTGACCCCCTGATGTTTCTTTTCATCAAGAATTTTCTCTGGTTGTGGATTCTTCATTCACTGAGGAGGTATGCAAGGAAATTCAACGTAACATGGGGTGAATAATTGATACACGAATGATCATTTTGGTGGTTAAGTATTCCTTTAAACTTAATTTTCTATGTGTTGATCCACAACTCTCTCTAGTTTTACACTGATGAAGTTTTTTTTGTATGGACTTATTTTGGGCTATTGGGTTTCGATCACCATTTTCACTGTGAGGTTAGTCAGAACTAAGTTTGATGTATGAAAAGAAATTAAGAATCATTGATTGCCCCTCCTTTGCAGTTTAGTTTTTGAAATGCACAGCCCCCCTTCACTGCAGCTCAAATAACTATATCCCACTAAACCTTAAAGTGAATGTATATAGATATATATATTTATATAGAAAAAAGTACATTGATGTCTAACTTTGCAAATGTTATTAAGAAAATAAGTGTTATTTATTCATTCTTTACTTCAAAGTCAGTTGATTCAAGGAGACATTTTAGAGATGGATAGAAAGTTGATCATATAACTCCATTAAACATCTCTGACTTCTTTGTCCTTTAGGTCTCTTCTTTAGATATTATGAAAGTCTTCAATCTGTCATGGTTAGTAGGCGATCTACATGTGTGAGTTAATACTCAAAATAGTTCTTTTTAATTACTCTGGAGAAAAATGTATCCTGAACAGTGTTAATTGTGCTTTGCAGTACGGTGATATGCTGTTGATGTAGACCTCAGCGCATCATGGTTGAGTTGCCGGCCTCTCCTGGAGGCTGGGAAGAAAAGTCCCAACTGGTGAATAGAAATGCAACCGTCACTGAACCATTATCACAGAACAGGACCCCGTAGACGTCAGCTAGAAAAATATATGCAAATAGACAGAGGGAAATCAAATTTCGTCTTCTCACCTTGCTGATCTCCAAATATGTCGCACTGGTGTAATTTCACACCCTGTTTGAAGAAATTAGTTCAAAATAACTCTGAATCCATTTTTGGTAAGCATGACATTTCAGAATTTGCCGTGGAATCCACACTTGTGTCCCGTTACACATCCTGTCATCTCCGGGAAAGGCTCAGTATCCAGTGGTGGAGCTCTCCATCAATACTGGTCACCAGGTCTACAAAAAGCCAAGGGAGATGTGATAAAACTGAAGATGATGGATAACCCAAACAAATATGGACGACCAGACGGACGCATAAATCCTGTGCATCCGTAGTGCGGGTGAGGAGACAGTCTTGTGTGTTTCAGAGGAACCAAAGTTTCCAGCGAGCGTGCTTCTTGGAGTCAGCTTTGGACTTGCGTTTAGGGGTGGAGGTGAAGGCCTCCTGGGGGTAAGGCAGGGAGGGGAAGTGGCCTTCCTCTGTAGGGCAAAGCCTCTTCATCAGCGGCTGCAGCTTGTCCTCCTGCTGCTTGAAGTCCAGCTCCACACTGCGGCAAAGAAACAGAGACACACACAATCAGCTCAAACACTATCTGTGTGCAGGTATTAACACCAGATACTATTACAGTAAGCATAATCTCTCATATATTTTATTGCATTGTTTCAGTATAAAGCCTCCCTGTGTTCTCATTTTGTTTTTACTGCTTGCTTTATAAATTTGCTGCTGTTAATGCAGCCCAAACACTGTCTTCACATGAGCTAGGATAATCCCTGCCATTTCCAGGAAGACTCTTATTGTGAAACATTTGCAGCATTGATCAGAGTGAATCATCAGAGGGTAATAACTGCATTTCCCTTATTTTCACAGCAGTGAAAATTTCATGTTGATCAGCCTTAATTTCTTTGAACAGGCTGCAAACCTGGCCGTTATTTGCAAAAACTGGCTCTAATTCCATAAATTTTACCGTGCATATATTCTTCCTTCATCGCCACTGAAGCCACTCAGGTTTCTTTCCCCTTCACGCTTCTTTTAATCTTGACATGTTTTGACTGCCACACTCTCCCTCTAACCATATTAAGCGTCTACGTTTTGGCCTGTCCTCATTGACCCCTGCACAGGCATCTGTCACAGCATTGCTCAGCCTGGTACAGCGACCTACATTTCTCGCTCACTCAATCCTCATTTCCCAGTAAAACCTTCCAATTTAGACTGTCTTTGATTGCATCTGGCTGCCCACTTTGGCTGCCGCTGTTGTAGTTTTTGTTATTTGCATTCTTACCGTGATTCATAAAGCCAGAGGGAAGCCCATTAGTATTTTTCCCACTGAGAAGTGCTGGGTCACTGGAGGGGGTGTTGAACCGAAGATCATTTGCTTTGCTAAAACTGAGATCAGAGCCTGGGTATTGATGCGAGCCTTTTAGGACTTTAGTTGATATCATGTTGCTTTGATCCACTGCACAATATTACAACATCGACAATAGGTAATTGAGATGCGGAACAAATTAATTTGTGGGATTTTTGTGCACAAACAGAGTCTTTTCCTTCTTAGTATACTCCACGTTTCCCCAGGGTGCCAGGGGATTTATCTGGACCAGCCATCATTGTAATCCCACGCCCGCGCACATCTGACTACTAGGTTCTGTTAAGTGAAACTCAGATTACAGCCTCAGCTGTGGTAAGTGTAGAGGGGGTTTAATCTGCTAAAGCCTCCTCCAGCCACCAGCCTGAGTCGGGCTGGTGGGGACTCTGACTTACATAATGGCAGCAGGATTCACTTCATGAATACTGCAGTTTGCCTGGCTAGAGGCTTCCGTTTACCATTGTGAGAGATTATGCAATGTCAAGGTGAGCTCGGTTGGCTGCCTGCTCTGATTGAAAAACAAGGCATCTGTAATAATTGCCTGTTGCTACATGAGACATCTTTTTTTGAAAGCCTTTAGAAGAGTGACTATTTTCAAAATCCACATTGAATAGAATCTCAACACAAAGAGCTCCGGTTTTTATGATATACGTTGATGTCTGGCATTGATTACAACAGATCAGATATAAATGTGGGTGTCTGACAGTGACTCAAGTGAATGTTGGGTGCTGAACCAGACACTCAGCACTTTGCATTTGTTCGACTCAGGCCTTTACATGGGGCCAAGAACATTGCAGCTATTAGCAATAAATCACAGGCTGTTAATTACACTGGTATAAGCCCACTTCTCTTTGTGTGAAGTCTGTTAGAGTCTGTGTGTGCATGCACGCTTGTCTGCATGCGCAAACAGCTCCATGTGTGTACCATTAAGTTAGGCAGGGTTCACTTCCAACCTATTTTGTGCACTTTAAAGCGGCAATATTCAAGAAATGGTATTTTTGTGATCTGGCGCCCCTCCAGTTTCAGAGTGGTACATCGTTGTTGTAAAAACAAATTGCGCCTTCAGATTGCAAAGTGTTCCTATGGTCCTGATGTAAGCTGTAGTGATCTGTCTCACAGCCAACCAAAAACAACAACAATCTGACTGTGTAAATCCCTGCCAGTGTTATTTCTGAAAGATTGCGATGTAGGCGGAAACCTTGCTGGTGTCGTTTTGTGCATTTTTTTGTCAAGGTGAAGGATTTAACACAACATCAGAAGCCAAGGAACCCTTTCAACCGATGAAGTAAATTTACAGGATTTTGCACAAACATGACTCTAAGTTTTATTTAAGGTGACACTGGAGATGAACACTGACATAACAAAAAGAACAACAAAAAAGACTGACAGAAAATTTTAGTTTTGCTGAAGTATTTCTCTTGTTTCCAGCCCATATACATACTTTGCTAAGCGTTTGAATGTGACTTTCGGCATCCCAGAAAACAACAAAACTCAGTGAGACAGGCATGACACCGATAAGGTCACAGCCTACTTTGCAATCTTTCATAAACAACACTGACAGAGATGGACACTTGTGAATTGTTGTTATTTTCCATTGGCTGTGACAGATCACTACAGCCCACATCAGGACGTTTGCAACTCTGCATTAGTTTGTTAGTTTACTCTCGTCCGACCTTTTGCTCACTCACACTCTCTTTTGCTCTTATTTGCTTCCTGTGTCAACATCCTCACGATCTCACACATACAGATGAAGCACTTGACAAAATAAAATGAAAAGCAGTGCCAAACAGCCAAGCTAGTTAGTGCCGTAAAGTGTTGCACCCACTTCTCCTGGGAGATCCTACCTGCTCACCAAAGTTACATCCTAAACAATAGGTGTTCAGACGCAGTGGGAATGACAGGCGCCAATCTCCCTTTTACAAGTCAGTGTGTCCAATGATGTTGAAGCTGTTAATACTAGGTTAACGCCTGGTACGCCTCCTGTTAGAAGTGTTCAGGGCACGTCCTTCTGGTAGGAGGCCCTGGGGCAGACCCAGAACACACTGGAGTGATTACATATCTCATCTGGCCTGGGAACTGGAAAGCGTTGCTAGGAAGAGGGGCGTCTGGGGTGCTTTGCTTGGCCTGCTGAACTAGCCTCGGATAAGTGGATGAAAATGGATGGATGGATTGAAAACCAGGGTAAAAATTCCTATTGTTGCATTAACAACCAAGCAAGTTTCCTTGTTTGGTTTGGTTCAGGGTCCGATGAGTGTCATTGAAACAACCAAACAAACAACATCTTCTTCTCTTCTCAACAATGAATGAGTTAGTTGACAGTCCAGGTGACTCCATTAGTTTACAAATCTTGTTTCAGTTGTGAACCAAGATTTGTAAATATATGTGAACCTGGAATGGACTGCAACCAAAATGCAGTGTGAATCCTTTGCAGTTCTGTTTGGTTTGCAGTTCTTGGACCGAATGTTTAGCCCTGTTCACGAAAAGTCTGTGTTTAGTTTGGCTGTGGTTTTGAAACTTGGGAAAAGACATTTGTCTTGAGGTGTCTTAACCAATTCATGCCATAATAATGATTCACAACTGCAGCTCTCTTCACTCAGACTATTCAAAATCTTTCTGGCATGCAACTGGTCCAGAATTCAGCAGCCAGGCTCTTAGCAGGTGCCAGGGATAGAGACAGTATTACTCATACTTTGTTTTGTTTTGTTTTAACCCTGCACTGGTCTCCAACTCCGCCAATAAGCTTCTATCATTTCCGAAAACCTACCTTATTTTGCAGGGTGATTGAGCTGTAGCAGACGGAGTTGGCCTTGTAACAGTCTTGCTAAATTCCAAAAAAAACAAACTTCTGCTGTAAGCATGCGTTTACTTTATCTTGTTTTATTCAGTCCGTTTGGATTTTTATCTTTTCAGTGTCTCATGATTTCTTATATTGACGCTCTCTTACTGTTGATTTTATTTGTCTTACAGTCTATAAAAACACTTTGATAACAGTTCTTTTTCCTTGGGTCAGGCCCAAGGGAACCAAACTAACACGTGAACGCAGCTCTCTGCGTCACAATGTATAATACTGTATGATCATGTCTTCAGAAGTGGAACTCAAGCTCAAATATGAAACGTAAGTCATGGGCTATGAAATTAACAGGCTCTTGCAGCACAAATAACTGTAGTAACACAGCATCAAAGGATTCTGTGATCAATGACTGTGTGTTTGTCAGAGTCTAATGAGTGTGTGGTGGTGTCATAGTCTAGGTGAAGCAGTATGCTGAGTGTTTCATTATTGTGCCTTTTTCTTCTCTTTTAAAACCTTCAATTAAGCGTGTGTAAAGGCACAGAGAGACAGATCTCTGCCTTTTTTTGGGGGATATCTTTGGGGAAGTGCAGTGTCTTAATGCTGCGTCAATCTTGTTGGATATGTTTTTCAAAAACCCTTACACAAATAGACATCCGCTCTAACACTGACAGGATTTTCCCCGCTCTTCGATGTAAGCCTCTAATATTGCTAAGGCTGTTGTTGCTGTGCATCCATGGCTGGAGGTTATTGCCCTGCATGGACACATAGCCATTTAAGCTGATTAAAAAAACAAGTATTGTTTTTATTGGTACAATCAGCAGATGTGCTTTCAGTTTATGCTTTGAGGGTATTCTGCGCATGATTTGTGTGTGTGTGTGTGTGTGTGTGTGTGTGTGTGTGTGTGTGTGTGTGTGTGTGTGTGTGTGTGTGTGTCTGTGTCTGTGTCTGTGTCTGTGTCTGTGTGCCTGTCTGTCTGTCTGTCTGTCTGTCTGTACACCCAACAATATATGGTTATTTAAGATTATTGGATTTTTTGCCTTTCTTACTTAAAACTTACATATCTGTCGTGCAGTAGATATTAGTATTCACCTATTTCCCACTCAACCTTACTCTTTTTAATCTAAGTGATCCTTGAAATACATCAAGTATTATATATCAAGGTCGTCAAATAAAGAAAGAAAAAGAATTGAATGGAAGAATAACTCAAAAAAAGGCTGTATACAGCTGTGTCTCTGTCTCATTTTTGTGAACAATGTATTAAAATTTGGCACAAACGTCCACTTGGACTCAAGGATGGTGAAGCTGAGGGTTACTACACATGGTTGGCTGGAATTCTCTGCCAGTTCATATTGCTCATGAAAGTAATAAAGATCGGTTCAAAATGCAGTTAAAACAGTATCTCTTAGTATTTTATGAATTATGATTTAACATATTTCATATTCTTAAATTGGAATAATTCTAGTTTGAATGGAATTGTAGTCAGTGTATACCCTTTTTGGAATTAATGTGTGTCAAATGTAGTCAAAATACAAGGATAAGGTCATTTCAGACTGGTTTGCTTTTTTGGTGTATTAATATTACATTATTTAAGGTAGTACTGAAGTATGGAATGAAATCTGAATGTGAAAATGAGTTAAGGGATTTTGTAAATCTGTGATGTCCGTTCAATGATGACCATTAGATTTTGTGTGTGGTTTGTTGTGGTTTGTTTATTACTAAGGGAACTGTCGTTGCTTTGTTTTGTTTTGTTACGTGTAAATGTATGTTTGATATGTGTTTGTTATGTGTAAGTGAGAATGTTTATGTGTATGTTGTATGTATGTTGGACCCCAGGAAGAATGGCCAATGCTGTTGCTGTTGCTGGTGCTAATGGGGATCCTAATAAAGATAAAGATAAAAAAAAAACGAATTAAGTTTGGTGGTCGAAGTTCAAGGTCACTGTGACCTCACAAAACCAGTTTTGGCCATAACTAAAGAATTCATACCCTAAGTATGACAAAATTTCATACAAATGTTTAATTGGATAAAGTGATAAAACTTTATATCCAAAAGGTCAAAGGTCATCTTCACTGCGACATCACAATCTTCTGCAAAACACTTTTATGGCTATTATTCAACGCAGTAACTCAGGAACAGAAGGGAAGATACTGAAATGGCGACACTAATCTTGAAACTGTACTGCTCATATAAATCTTCTCTGCTTTTGGTGTGAAGATGTGTGAAGCATTCAGGCTTTAGAATTTGTAGCTTATTTGCAGCAGCATCCATATCTCAAGCGTTGTCTACTGTCATGGCTACATATAAGCCTGGACAGACATGGATGTATGCTGTAACTTGAGTGATTGATGGAGGCATAAGACAACAAGATAGTTATTCTTATTTCACATATGAAATAGTAGTTGTTTAGGCTTAAAGAAACATCACTGTCGCAATTGACCTTTTGCTAAGCCCCGCCCCTTTGTGATGGTCCAACAAGCTGTCAGAGTAAGCATAGAGCCCACGCTGTAAATAACTGCACTTCCTGAGAAATATTATCATATTTTTGGAAAAATGGAGAGTGATTCCAGAGAGAAGCAGACAGAGGGGTCTACAGTCTGTGTTTGAAGGATATATCCAGGATGTCAAACTGACTGACAGCAACAACAGGTTAAAAAGACAAAGATAGTTAGAAGCTAAAGCCGAACTATAGGCTACAGATCACAGTGTAAAAGTGAACCACCACATCACTGCTGATCAACACAGAAGACAATGAATATAAAAGGAAACTTTGCTGATATTGAACCAGCTGTATGGCATCACAGTGTGTGCAGATGAACGGTGTTTGGTTGCCAGCACCCGGACCTCCACCGTGGGACAGGTGGGGATCTCTGGGGGAGTCAAACAACTTTGTGATGACACACAGCTCGTTGAATATCAGCAAAGTTTCCCTGCTTCCCTTCACTGGTTCCTGTACAGCAGGGTCGGTCTTTGTTTCACTGTTATAATCATTAAAAGCAAAAGCAGCATGTGTATACATTCAGTAGGCTATATCTTCAGTAGCTAGCTAGCTAACCCTACACTTTTCAGGGTTTGATTTTGGTTTTGGAACAGGGAAGAAACGTATATCTTTTTCCAACCTCTCCAGGTAACGAGTATCATTAATACACGACGTGCCCCAGGCACAACATTTAGCTCCAAATCCACAAAACCAGCCTGAAAATGAAGGAAATCTGAAATGAATGGAGCACAGCTGTGTTGTTGTCGGACGCTGGTCTGAGCCAGCCCAATGCTATGTTATGATTGGCCAGTCTGCGTCTTGGGTTAGGCCTTAGTGAAAGGTCAGTTTAGACCCAAACTCCGGTACGTCTGTAGCAGTGATGAATTTGAATCTCACCTGTAGAGCCAGATCTTGAGTAAATGGCAGTGACCAGGGATTAACCTGAGAGCAGTCTCGAATTGATGTTTCAAAAAACATTGTGAACATTGCAAATTTGTGCTCCTTTGACCTTTGATGCATGTCAATCCCTCCCTCTCTGCCATGCTCCTTGTCAGATCCCATTCTACACTGGCCCAGTCAAACACAAATGTCATGACATGATTCTCAAAAGATAAAAGTTCATACTGACATCTGAGCTCGTATGTAGAAACCCTGTTTGTGCTTCTCAGTTTCTAGTCTATATTTAACATGTTTACATGCCTCCTCTGACACATGTTTAAGCATTGTTTACAGCATTTATCCCACCTGATACCATGTATGTGCTGTCAGACTATGAATCATAATTCAGCTACAATCATTTGTGTGCCCTAGTTCACATGCTACCTGTATTAGTGCAAAATCATCACAGTATTTTTCAGGCTTATTAAAGCTCTATAGCTAAATTGTAGTCAGACTAAATCCTTAAACACCCGCTCTCAAAGATCCTCTGTGTACATATTTAAACAACCTGTAGATTTCTGATGCTCAGAGCGCAACTGTGATCCTGCTAGCTGTTTATTTAATCTTAGCTGGCATTATTTTTGTGCAGCACTTTAATTAAATTTGCTACTCTTATCAAAAGCACAGCTTTGAATCTGCCAGGAGAATCATACAAAGATGAGGTAAAGTGGCCTGTGGCTTGGGAATAGCATGGCAAAAAAAACAAAAAACTTAAATGTCATGGAAAAGGAAAAAAAAAATCTGCATAACTTCATTTGAAAAAAAAAAAGGCAGAGTGAAAAGATAATCATCTCATCTTTGAAACATACTCCAAAGGCCTTTTAATGAAAAATGTATTAGTCTCTACCCGGCGCAGTTATCAGCATCTCCTTATGAAACTGTCACCGTCCCTGCTGCGTCGCTCCACATTCTGATTTTTTGCTGAAAGCGGATTTTGTTGGCATTTTCCCGTCCCCTAGCTGCTGCTCCCCTGAGTGGGTTGTTGGATCGGAACAAATTGAAGACGGCACTTTGGACCTTGTCAGTCTTTAACCTCTCTCCCCACTTGTTCTGACTCCTGCTTTGTCTCTGTCTCACTCACTCCCCCTCTTTTCCTGTCATGTCCCCGCTCTCCAAAAAGTGTATATACAAGAAAAAAACCCTCAGTCATCGACGTAACACACCTCTCACCTGCCCTTTCCCCCACTTAAAACATCTGTGAGTCTTTATCTCACGTCGTCACCTTCATCCTCTCTGTCTACCTGTTCCACATTCCCACCCTGCCTTCCTTTCTGTCGCCTTATCTTCCCCGGGTGTGAATGTGCTCTCCCTGACTGTCCTCACTGTCCCTTCACACTGTCTGTCCTGCCGAGGATCACTTTTGTAGCTATGGTAACCAGCTTGCCACCATGTTGGAAAACATCATTATGCTTGCACAAAAAGAGATATCTTCCCCCAGCAGAGTCGTGCGGCAGGACAGCCTCGCCGCTCAGTAATTTCCATATGTTATAATGTAATCAGCTCTTCAGCCTTTAGCAACGCTTAATTGATTTTCATAGCCTCGCACAATAGATTGGAGATTTTTTTCCCCCTCCTTTTAAATACCCATTCCTTCGTCGTCGTCTTTTCTATTCTATTATTTGCACTGCACAGTGTTATTCAAAGAATGTTTTACCATCAGATAGTGAGTTTAATGATCAGCTGTTGCCGGATTAATCGCAGGACATGCAAGCTAATAACAAAATTGGACTGATGGGAAATAACTATGGTCCATTGTGAGCAATGATACCCAGTGGTGGGGACCTCCCCGATCGCCTTCCTTAATCACAACCACTTAAATCTATCTCCCTGTTTGATCAGCACATTAGCCCATATAAATGCAATGTGAGGAAAATGAGATTACAGGGTTTCTGCGTCAAGACACATCCCGACTTAATGCCTGTGGTTTTGAAATAAGTGGAATGCATTTCAAATCCCCGGCTTTTTCGCACCATCCTGTCTGTCTCATTTCCCTCCCATCTCAGTCTCTCTCAGTGTTTGTCTCTCATGCTTACTCTCTGACTTTTCTTTCATTTTTTTTTTTATTCTTCTCCACCTTTCTCAGTAGCAGATATTACATCACCTGGCAAGATGGAATGAATTGCAATAATCTTTTCATCCCGTTCTCTCCTATTCTGTTTCAATGTCATGAGCGTTGTATTAAGAATCGGATCCCCGAGTTCATTTGAACATACACTGTTAGCCGTTTGGAAGAGATAACGTGTTCAGGAGAAACATTGAGACAGAGAGAAAGTTACTGAGGGAGGATAAAAGAAAGACCGATTGAGTTCAAGATGGTTTGAAGTTTGAGCAAAGTGGGACGGGACAAGGACCAGAGACTACAGCGCTTTGTGTATTGTGTTTAAAGTCCGTGCCCATAGGCCACAGCACTGTATTGATTTGGTGCTGTTGTTATGCTAAAGACAGGCTCTGAGATGATGCCATACACTCTTGGGCAAATTAATTATACTGAAGAGTGCATGGCTGGCTCCTCAGTGGGCTGCGTTAATATGATTTATGGACCCATATGTCCAGTCCGGTCTTGAGACCAGCTACATCATAAACATGAGCATTACGGTTTTGACCATGGCACAAAGGCAAGAACATGCTACCAAAAAGAGCAAAAAATCCTAATAAATATCATAGGCCGCTATTCTTCCCACATACAGTGTGCGTTCCTTCACAGCTCTGCTTCCTATCCTGTGTTCCTCCACCTCCAGAGAGGTTGTTTTCATGGAGATCTAAGTAATTAGATTGCCATTTAATCCTCCTGCCTGTGTGAATACAACTGCTATATTTGATTCTGTGTCCAATCAACACAATTTACCATGCCAAGCGAGTCTCTTAAAGGAGAACTTGGGTCAATTTAACAGATTTCAAACATCTCACTTAGAAATTTCTGCCCTTTATCAAGTTGAAACCTTGCCAGGCGCCGGCGAGGTTTGTCAAAAACCAGCCTTCTGTTTCACATCGAGTATCTGTTTTTCCGTACTTCCTGCACAGATGAAGCGTTTCAATTGATTGTGGCAGATCTGGGGAGCTGAATGTGGAGATTTGATGTTAATATAGCACCTGTGTGAAGACAGTTGTCATTTAGTGCATTTACACGGACATAATTAACCCGTTTATGAGGCTTATCCAGGGTGTGATCATATTTGGGATATGGTGTTTACGTGGGTTATTCATATTCCCTGTATACATGAAAGATACCAGCAACCTGGTAACTGATCACTGCAATCTATTCGTGCAAGCACCTGTGATGTTTACATAAACAAACCAGCAGTAGGAGATTACTGACAAAGGACAATTTAACTCCTAATTTCTTCTCTGCTCCGATTGCCAACAGCTGTCTGCTCAGAGCGCCGACCACCATCTCTCTCGCTCTCTCTCAACCACACACACATGTTCAAACACATAAACAGGATACTCCAAAAACCTCATCATAAAGCCGTTACTCATGTCAAGTATGACCACGTCAAGATAAACTGGACCTATCTTCGTGAATGACACCTTTATATAACACTCAGTTTCTCTCCGGGGATTTTAAAGTGAAGGTAAGAGAAATCAAGGTAAGACTTATAGTTGGACCTCTGACTGATGCGTATGTATAATTGGCTCATATTCAAATGGGCACATTTTATCATAGCTTTTATCGCAGCACCCTGCATTTAGCATATTTTAAACCCTCATTGGGAATTCAGGTCATGGTGATATATAAATGAAACACCTTCCCCAACACACCAGTGATGAGTATAGGTACACTCTGAGCTGCCAAGATATCTTGACAAAAAGAGCCGTAGAATGTAATTACTGATATTTTTTTGATTTCAGGCGTGTTATCACACTGCGGTCTGTGCTCACAGATTCAGAGGGATGGTTAGCGAGCGTCTCTAAATTCTGCAGAGGCTGGCACAGCAGGGCAAGCACAGTTGGTCTTTACTCAGGCAGGCAGAGCGGAGATGGAGGATAGGTAGACCAGAGGGAGCGGGGCCTTCTCGTCCCCAGGGGCCAAATCACATTAAACATGGTGCAGGCTAATTTATAATACCAGGCGAGCTCCCGTCTCAGCAGTCTCTCCTGTCATCCAATCCTTTAACCCCGCACACATACCCATGTTGTGCTCTTCCAGTGTCCTTCACATCATGTGCCATAATTCAGCTCACCTCACTTTATCTTGCTGTCATTGAATTGTTGTAAAAAGCAACCGTTCTTGTTGTCCACCCCGCGGCCATGATGGGGTCCTGCCGCAATTTAAACACGCTTTAAGACACGATGCACCTTCCTCAGCTCGAACATCAGAGGGAACAGAGCTGCGCCCTGCTCCTTCATTTTCAGGAGCCGACTGAAGTTTGGCCAGAGGCTTATCAGTTATTGAGAGCAGTAGATAGAAAATGATTTAAATGGTTCTTCAGAGGCGAAACGCCGACTGAGTGGAACAGCAGTGTCCACTAAAAACAGTTTTATTGATCGCCTCTCACCCTCCTACTCTTTAAATCTCTTTTCTTTCTCATCTTTTCCCGCCTCCTGTTCTTTTTTGACTGTTGGAATTACACTTTTTTCAAAGCACCAAACAGAAAAACAGCCGGACACTCATGCACATATGCACGTTAAGGTTGTGTCATGCAATTCTAACTGTGAGCAAAGGGCCCTCATGGGGCTGCAGGCTGTCAGTCTCGCTGTGTATCACAGAGGAAGGCTCAGGCCTGACAGAGCTGTTAGGACCTGCGAGGCTGTGTTGGGAGGTCAGGGCCACTGACTGTGAACTTGATCCCACTCACTTTCACAACAGGGCTGTAAGTGGTTGTTTTTGTTATATGATTATTCTATGGATTCCACCCATGACTCCAGGAAAGTCCACCACTTCAGTCCAGACTGGGAATATCTTAACAACTATTGGTTGGTTTGTCATGAAATTTTGTACAGGCATTCATTATGCCTGAAGGATGCATCCATATAACTTTGGTGATCCCCTGATTTTTTTGAACACGACTGTGCGGTTCACATTTAGAGTTGTACCGATACCAGTATCGGAAATGCCTCCGATAGTGCTCAAAATGCGGTATCGGGTATCGGCGAGTACAGCCTATGACCAATCCGCTACCACGTAATGCCTCACGTCATTATGCATACGCACGCTACAGGCAAACGAAACGGAAACGGAGTGGAGTTTAAAAAGCATTCTACTGTAGCCTTTAAAATTTATTTTTTTACCAAATTGTGTGGCTGCACTTTAACCTGTGTCTTGGATCTGTGTCAACACTGGATAATAATAATTTAAAAAACGTTTTATGGCATTCATTCTACTATAGAGTTTTAGGAGTTGAGACATACAACAATTCATATCCCATCCATTCATATTTGATAGTTTGCTGTGAAATTTGCTACAGTATTCAAGGACCCACAGGCTAAATTCTATTGGCTTTGGTCATCCCTTGACTTTTCATCTAGAAACATAATCAAGTCAAATTTTTAATTTGTTTAATACTTTGGTAATACCTGCAAAACTAATGACATTCCCATCTAACAGTTAAACTTAAAGACGGTTACCATGATGGAGATTATACCTGTTAACATCAGCATGTTGGCACTGTCACTGTCACATGTTATTATGCTGAAGTTAGCATTTGCTAAAAGCACTGCTGTGCTTAGAGCCGTTGGAGTTGCTGTAGATCCCCAATCTTGTTTATGATAAATTTCTGATTTGTTTTGTGTTTATACTGTCAAAAAATAACAATGAATACTAGGGCTGGACATCAGTACTCAAGACTGTTAAGATATTAACCAACATAACCTGTAAGGCCTACATGTTTATACAACTTGCCCACTGCCCTCACCGTCATTTTGCTTTTTATTTTGCTTTTGCTTTTTTTCTTTCTTTTTTTTTAAATCTAGAAAAAAAAGATGATTTTTATCTCAGCCAATCACTGCAAGCTTTGGGTGGTTGGCACACTACTGTAGCAGTTACAACCCATACAGTTTGTGGCATGATGAAGTCGAGTGCAGTGCATTTGGTGGAGTTGGCCATTCAGCGTGCCAAGATGCGATCAGAACACTCGAAAGTATGGCTATATCATACGCCTGTGGTGTCTGGTGGCATTTTACCCAACTGACTGCTTCCATTCACACAACGGGTATGGAATGAGGCCGAAAAAAAAGGTAACAAAAGAAGTACTCTATTGGTATCGGTGTCACTATAAAGCCTAGTTCAGACCCAAGATTCTCAGTGAGACGAGATGGAACATCTAAGTTGCATTGTGCAGGTTTGCAATGTTCTGAAAGCCTGCCACTAGACAAGACTCTCTGTACTTGCATTCTGATTTTCATCTTTTCAGACCTTTTTTGCAGCCAAATACAATATGTAGCGTTTTGAAATATGGATGAAGATAGTGATGGTGAGATAGATTCTCCATTCGCATTTCTAGTAGTGGTGAAACAGCGAAAACATTGAACAACCTGAGCTTCAGATGGACTGAATTTCTAATAAATACATCACAATAATTCAAACAACCAGCACAGATTAATCAGTCAGTGAGTCACTATGTGTGTTTGTGACATGTGCATGTACAGCAAGCAGCACTAGCGACCCACAGTCCAACACGTCACACCGTGAGGACAGAGACCAACATAGGTGTCAACAGCTGCAGGGACGTAAATGAGATGCGTTTGGTAGGGACAGGAGGCTGTTGTTGGCAAAAGCCACATCAAGCAAACAAACTGTCTGCAGACAATTCACTGACTTGGCTAGCTGACTTTGTTGAAGGCTGGTTGTTGAAGGTGACGTGCCTTATCTTCTGAAAGAAAGAACTGCTGGCAACTTAACAGGCTGAGTCACAGGTGACTCCATCAGCTGTCTTGAGTTGAGCTCAGACGAGCCAGCATCACATATGCTTACACATACATACCTTCATAAAGAAAAAAACTATGTACCGTGGCAGACAAATGACTTTAGACTCACGTCTTTACTGGTTGTCAAATCAATATAACTGAATTTGAAAGTATGCAGAGGCTGAGTTGGCTTGGCAACAGCACACAGAGATGATATTTCATGATGCTTGACTGGTAATTAATTTCACCTTTCGCAGCCCTGTGCTCACTCTTTCTATCATATGCATCCTCTCTGCTTTTCAACCTTTTGTCTCTAAATCCAGCCAACCATACACCTGCTATAACCCCTTCCATGAATGAAAGGGTGTGAACGGACAATGGGAGAATCAGACAAAGATGTATAGATTGAGGGAGAATGAGAGCGGTGTGCAAATGTCACACGTCCCCGTGTGCTCATTAACAGCATCCACATTAGTCTTGCGTCCCCTTCCTCTACCACCATCCCTTTTCCACCTGTTCACTTTACCTCAAGGAGAAAGGACAGGGCACATTTGGATCGTGGTGTCTTTGAAGAGGAATGGCCACTAACCTGTAAATAATGCATGCGCTGTTCCGGCATGTGTCGCAGTTGGCCGTGTCCTGTCCGGTTCGATAGGAGAGTCTGCGGGGAAGATAAGAGTCATGAATGAGTAATTACAGGACTTGTTAAGCTGCTCCCTCCCACCTTCCTTTCTCATCTTGTTTGTCATCCCTCGTTAGTGGGGCCCAAGTAAATGAGGGTGATGAGGAGTCACACTGCCCTCCTGAGTGGCCTGTGTCCGGCTGCCAGGGCAGAAAGAGCAAAGTGTCAGCCATTAGCAGTGGTTGACTGATCTGAGGTCAGATAAGGCAAAGTAGCACACAGGATGAGCTTCTGGGCTGCAGTGGAAGGTAGTTTTAATCAAGGAAAGGTTTCATTAGTTTACAGTAACGTTATAAATGTCTTTGTGAAATAATACAAACAGGCTGGGCTGCAACTAATGATTATTTTCATTATCGAGTATATCATTTGATGATTTTATGGATATAAAATGTGAGAAAAATACCAAACCTATTTTCCCAGAGCCTAGTATGACATCTCTATCTGCGTTTCTTAATACCAAGGCTTTTTACTCCCACTAGAGAAATTCCACCATTGATTAATCCATTCTGTACTGGGTGGTGTTGTAAAACACACAGTTAGAGTTATCTTCAGTATGAACATTTTTTATAACCAGTTATCATCTGAAAAATACAGGAATGGAAATGAGATGGGATCTCTTAGCAGATAAAATTTGACAGTTTTGCTTAGGACAGCAGCCATTTGGCTGTATACAGTCGGCCCGTCTTAATCTCATTGTGATATTGATTCACGGAATTCACATTCAAACTCATCAATATTCTATTATATTATATCCTGTGTGTCCTTATATATCGTTCTATTATCAGTTGAGATAAAATATTGCCATTGAACCAAGTTCCCATCATAGATTCCTGTTCCCCACGGGGCAGCTAAAGACCAGGTTATGGCCCTGAATGGAACTACTTGGTTACATGCTTCATAGGCTCAATGGCTTTGTTATTGGATTAGCATGTGGGAATGTGTATATTGATTGACAGTAATAGCTTCCCCTTATAATTAATGACATATTGCAATGGAAGCACTGTGGGCTGAGTTCACCAAATACATGGACAAGAAGGAGAACCTCTGCTGATGTTTTTAGCTTGCATCAATACAAGCAAGTTTTCTAAGTACAACTGGCCTTTTTGGAGCTGTTGAACTTCTCAATTGTGGGATCAATAAAGGTGTATCTTATCTTATCTTATTTGCCCAGATATATCTACCAAAGCAGTTTTTTTAGCAGTCACATTGGTAGACAGGTATGAAATCTGAGCAACTGACTTCATCACAGCGAAAAGCACATTCTGTGTGAAAAGGTCAATTCGTTTTGGTTTTATTTGCCCATGTCCTGAAATATCTATTTTAGAGATTTATGCCTTCGCTCCATTATAATGGGTGTCAAAGGAATTTCATTTGAGGTGTTCACAGCAATGAAAAACTACAGCAACGTATCTCTCCAGCCATGATGTCCTTGTTACTGTGGATCTCAGCGCGGCAATGGAAAAACTGTTCACTATGAGGTCCATGGATTGTGGATGATAATGGGGACACTGTTTCTGAGGGGAGACATTGGTGTTGAATTTAGGTTTTCAATGCTTGTATCACCACAAACGAAATTCTGTTTACCTCTATTGTGTTGAGATATAGGCAGAAATCGAAGTAGCCAGAAACCACGAGAGGTACGTGAGAAAATGTTTTGTGTTTGTTTATTTTTTTGTAATTTGGTCAACCAACCCTGTAACACACAATGGCCCTCATGCAGGAAGTGATATACTAACAAATGTTCTCTTATTTTGTTTGTACCCATTGATTTCTGTGATTTTACCAATGTTTTCGTACTATTCCTCTTTTCTAAGAGAAGAAAAAAATTTACGAGGGGTGCAAAGAATATCAAATTCAATTGTATGTTTAAAATACTACTATATGTAGTCCATTGATGCCAAATATTGTAATTTCAGTTACTGTGCATGCTGACACGGCATTTACAGCATCACAAACGTTTGCCATTGCTTGGTGTTTGATTTTCCCGTAACGCAGTACTGATGCTGTGGAAAATCAGGTTTACTTTAAGTTTATTGAACAGTGTGCTGATTTCACTGCTGCAAGATTTCTTTTTCTTCTTTTTTCGGTGGCATCTCTACAACACTTGGGCACTTGGCAGAGTATTTTTACACGGCACAACTCCTGCCCTTGTATAGTGTTTAGGGGGTATTAACGGCGCTAATAGGTAACTCATAATTAAGTGGGATTCATCTTTCAGCACACCTGGGTAAGAGCAGATTTGGATGGTTAAGAATGTTTGGTGCACTGAAATTAAAAAAGAAAATATAAGAGAAATTGAGAAAAGTGAGCATGGCTGTAAAAGCCACTGGATTCTTCTCCTCATTGACATTAACATGCTAACTCACATTTAGTTCTTGTCTCTAATCTTTGCACTAGCGGAGACATTTTTCAGTTCTCTTTCAGGGACTCTTGTCACGCTGCCCGTAAGGTGCGACACCAATAAAAATTAAGCAGCTACCATAAATTTGTTCTCCTTATCCACTCCTGTCTGTGCTACACTCTCCGGCAGGTATATGAGTGGTGTTGCTATCAATATTGTTTTTTAAGGATGAGGTAATGGGGAGAGTATGAAGAGAGGATGAGTGCAGTGATATGGGGAAATTTGCAGCTTGGTTTAATTGTCATTAAAAGGCTGGCCACTTGAGAGGGGCTCACAGTGCAGTGCAGTGCAGTGGGGATGTTGGAGGCCGTCCACCCAGGTGAGCCGATCAATAAGCAGCTGATGGGGTACACGGGCAACTGGGTCGCGTCCTTTAAACAACTCACCTTTACTCTCTATCTCCTGCACTCATGCTGTCTAGATCTCTTTCTCCCTCCATCTCTCCTTCCTCCCCGCCCCCTCTCTCACGCTGAGTTGATAAGAGAAAATAAGAGAGCAGAGCTCATTTCGGCAGGCCTCCCTGGGGAGAGTGGAGCCAAAAGTGCCATTAACAGTATATTTATCCACCCTACCCCCCTTGTGCTACTAGGTGAGCTCTCCCAAAGGTCACTGAGTGGGTGGGAGTCCAAAGGCATAAAAACATGCACACATACACAGTGTTAATAGACAGGCTTGCAACAAGTCCCCATGAGAGTGATTAATTGGGTCTGGCCTGCCAACACTGGCTGATGATGCAGCAAATTTATTCCCGAGCTTTGTGCTGTTGGATGCAGCCAATGATAAACTCTAGAACTGCATCCCAACCTTCACACTGTGTTGTATGCCCTGGGCAGGGCTGTAGCAGAGGGTTGTATGTGTGTGTGTGTGTGTGTGCTTGCATGCATGGGGTGTGGGGACAAAAGGCGAGTCAGTACGCTCCAAGTCTTTCCTTTTTTTCCCAGCAAGTTGGTAAAAGAGTTATAGCCCTTTGTTGTTCCTCTTACTTACTTTTTTTTCACATGTTTGCTTTTTACTCATTTTCCTCTTTAGCTGTTTGTATTTTTCTGAGTAGCAAAGTTGAAGAAGTTGTTTTGGGTGTTAGGGAGCCCGTTCATTTTCTGCATTGACGACAATAGGTGACTTGAATATCCAACTCTTGTATTAATATAAAACTATCCCAGCTAAATGGCCTTGTGCAATATAACAGTGTAAGGCAGGGCTATTCAATTACAATTTCAGTTGGGCTGGATATTAATTCCAGGAAATGTAGATGTGCCAGACATTTTCAGAAGCCTATTCAAGCCTATTTTTTTCTTTAGCTTTTGATAATACCAAATGTCAAACAAATGCAAATGGCTGTATTAAAAAAAAATGGCAATGTGTATCATTTCACTTTTGAAATTAATAACTGATAGTCACGTATCTGACCCCGGCCCATCACAAAGCGCAGGAGCGGAATAAAAAAGTGCTACCAATGCACAGAAGTATAACTAGTGAATAGCCATGATGTACTAGGAAAGTATCTGTATTAGAAAATATCTAGACCATTTAACAAAAGTGAAAAGTACAAGCCTTTGTGTATAAAAACTACTCCCTCATTATTATCAGTGGGCCCTTAGTGGAGTGGATAGACAGCTTCAAGTACCTTAGTGCCCACATCACTGAGGGCCTGACCTGGGAGTCGCATACCGACTCAGTGGTGAGTAAAGCAAGACATAGACTGTTTCACCTCAGACACTTTAGGACTTTCCTTCAAATACTGTTGAATTTCTACTCCCGCACTATCAACAGTGCTCTGACAGGGAACATCACTACATGGTATAAAAACAGCACGTTCGTTCAGCTGAACTTACTATAGATGCTGCTCTACCCTGCCTGAAAGATGTTTATACCGATGTTGATGAGGAGGAGGAGGATGTCATAGACGAGAGAGAGAGAGAGAGAGAGAGAGAGAGAGAGAGAGAGAGAGAGAGAGAGAGAGGGAGGCAGCGACAGTAAGGAGACAGAGAGGGTGGACAGTCCCTTCAGGTAGCCATGGTGCCAAATGTCAGACACAGACAGAGAGTGGTGACAGACGAGGAGGAAACTCCAGTGGAGAGCAGCAGGGGAGGAAATGTGTTCTTGCATTTTGTCTGGTATTGTAGATTTTCACAACTAATGGAACAGTAAAACACATCAAATTCAGTGTGCAAGGTTTCTGTTTCTATTGGATGATGCATTTAAAGAAAGGCATAGAGAAAATACAGACTTTGCAGTGGAAACGCTCAGGTCTAGGTACCATGTGTGAAGGGTTACTTTTGGTTCCAAAGGTACCATACTGAAAGTGTTTGATGAAAACGGGGCTTAAGGCTAGGAGAATCATTATGGATCCCAAATACCCGGATAACTTATGGCCTGACGTCAGGAAGAACGTAACAGATGCAGCAGGCCACCAAGCTAGCATTGTACCTTATATGATTACATATGAAAAATAAAATTGATTGATTGACTGAATCAAGCCTAAAATTCTGATTCAGCCGTTTAAATACAGTAAGTTCATTGTAGGATTCTGGCTTACTTTTAGATTAATTTAGCAACTGTGGTATTGTTTCCGTCTGACTTTGCTACAGCTTTGATTTGCACTTCTCACTGTACTTACTTCTTTAACCTAAAAACTTCGACCGAAGTTTTTCCATCCCACATCCTTGTTGTCTTCCTCCTGAGGTCACACAGGTCACACAGTGGAGAAATAAAAGGGAAAATTTAAGGATCATTATTATGGCCAGTCTTTAGTTTGAATGTAGAGTGGATATTAATGGAAGGTTCCACCTCTTTTTATCAAGACTACCAAAGACGTTTTCCATTTCTTTTTTCTTTTCTGTGTGTGTGTGTGTGTGTGTGTGTGTGTGTTTTGTGTAGGGGAGAACACTGTTTTTTATTAGTCTCAGCACATTAGCCATTGAATTTCAATTTGTGTCTGAGCGGCGTGTCATGAACACATACGTCGTGATAAATGCCCATGCTGCTGTGTTTACTTCCTTGAAAAATGAATGTCATGTAACATAAGCAGTTATATATCACACATAATTGCGCTCACAGTTCACCTATAGCCGGTGGGCACTCCTATTTGTTGTGTCAGTGACATTTATGTAAGGGGAGCATGAAGCTAATGTAGTGTGACTAAAGCAGCATTAGAAATTTTTGCTTGGCTCGCTTAAAAAGAATGGAAATATGTACAGACGGAAGACGACTGTGCTTGTATAGAAAAGTGGAGGTTCGGCTGAGCTCCGATGGATTACAAGAGGCTTATGCTGCTCACTGACTTTAACTGTAGGCTTTGTAATTAAGGTATGGGAAGACTGTGATTATTTCTTTATGTATGTGACCAGATGGCACAATTAAACAGTAGTCACTAATTTTTATTTACAAATGAAGTCTCTCCTCTCCTCTTCTCTCCCACCTGCCACTTTAGACACATCTGATAAGCCAGATGTGCTTGGCAACACAGAGAAGATGGCTCCCCATGCTGCACCACATGTCCGCTCACTTTTTCACTCACACAGCACACTTTTATGAGTGTGCTGATAAGGAGATTAAGCCTGCCTTGTGCGAGATTGAAAGAGGATAATTGCTTTTTTAGATGGTGTAAACTCGCACTGTTGTAAGATCTGCCTCTCGCTCCAGCCCTGTTGAACAGTTTTACACTCAAGTTGATACTGAGAGTTGCTATCATACACTTTGAGGCATTTGTGGTTGTGTGGCTAGAAGCCTGGCAGGTGTGTCTGTGTGGTTAATTCCCAAAGGTTCTGGACTCCACGTTGGTATGATGTTGATTATATGGATTTTTCTCAGTCCGTACCTCTCCACAGCGCCGGTCAAAACAGATAGGGATCTGAGTGCCGAGCCCCAGCAATTCACTTCAGCAAATTGGCCATTTTGTTTGCCTCATCCCTTTGGATAGACAATCCTCTATTTCAGCGGGCTAGATGCTATCTGCAGCCCTTTTGTATATACTCAGTGTCCATTGGACAGTAAATGGCTTTTTCACAGGCCATGGCTTTTTCAAAGGCCTTGGACTTACTAGATAAACATGGTGTGCAGCTGGATGAGGCCAATTATTAAATTTCTAGTTTTTGCTTAAGCGAGTGTCACTCTATGATTTGATCACCTCTGTGGAAACATGAGATTTATTCAGCATCATGATTAAATTCCCATATTTAAACATATTTGTAATTTGACAAATTAAATCCTAAAATCAAAACTACATATTTTTCCTCTTACCTTTTGCACTATTTATGAGTGTGGATTGTTTTGGTGTGAGATGCAGAGTGTTAAAGATAGCGGCTGTAACGATGTCTGTCTTCTCTCAAATGTAATGAAACTAGATGGCACTCGGGTTGTGGTGCTCAAAGCAACAAAAAAAATACATTTGAAAATCTCAACAGCAATGTCTCTTTCCAGAAATCATGACCGGTTACTCCAGATAATCCACAGACCTTGTTGTGAGCAGTGTAGAAACTATTTTCTCTCTACTGAACTACTCCCACCAACTGTATTACTGTGTAAAAGGAAGCACACCAAAACAACCTAGACTGACAAATAGCACTACAGGCAAGAGGACAAAAATATTTTTGATGGTAAGGTAAACTGTCCCTTTACCTATTCTTATTATTTCTTTTTCAGTAGGTGAACCATTTCCAGTAAAAATAGTGAAAATGTGTCTGCAATTTCCTGGCCTTGGGTTAAATGTAGTTTAAAGGCCACATTCATAGTGTCAGTGCTTCTATACTGCAGGTCACCAAACTACTTGGGCCATATTGTGTGAGATAATTCGTCTGTAAATGAGTTCTGCAGCAGCTTCATCATATCTGGAGGAAAATCATCAAAAACAGACACTGCTGTAAAAGCAATGCAGGGCACACCTAGGTAAAAGCCACATTATCCCAGCTACATGAAGCTGTGATCTCTTCTTCAACACTGTGTTTTTTCAGTCAAGGCTCTGCTGAACAGCTGTCACACATACAAGCTTGTCCCCAAGATCCAGAAATAATGTGACACAGCAGGAGGCTACTTTTCCCGCTCATGCTGAATCATGAATGTGCTCTGTGTCCCCGGTGTTTCCTTGGCCCTATGAACATTCTTTGCTTTTCTCAATCGTGATTGATAGATATATGGCATTTCTTTTTTGCTAATGAGTACTTGACACTAGTGTAAAGTAGGTAGGCACCAATCCAATTCATCAAATCAGCCTCGGCCCCAACACTGACCTTATGAAGGAGATCGGCCATTAAGTGACCAATCCACAATTTCTTTGTCGGTGTTGTTAGAAAATTTTGTGTTGCCACTATCAGTATAGTTATGGTTGTCCGCCAGCTCAGTTTTAAGTGCTTCAGCAACCTTGGCCTCATGTTCTTTTACACAAAAATGATTCAAATGAGTCTGATGCAGTGAGCTGTGTAGATTTTAAATTGGGGGAAAAAGGGAGTGCTGGTATCAGAATGGTACTCAGTTTTGGCAGGTACCCTGAGGTGAAGTGTTGGACTCGGTGTCAGGAGAGAAAAAAGTCAAAGCGGCACATGTCTAGTGTGAAGCACGCGCTATCAGTGACATGTCTTACCCTTCTCTGTGGGCCTCCCCCTTCTCCAGTTCCTGGATGACCCCCAGCAGCACCTTGATGGTCTCTTGGCTGGAGCTGATGAGATTTTCCATGGCCTGGAGCTGTGCTTTAACATCCCCGTCCTGATTCATAGGCACTATTTGCTTGCAGGCCTCCTGTGTTTGGTCGGGCGGTGCCCCACCAGCCTCGCCACCTCTGCAGGGTGTCAGAGGCTCCTCCATGCCCCGTAGAGGCCGGGCAGATAACTGTCCTGTGTGGCACTGTGCCTGTGTTGTACAGCCTCCGCTGGAACGTGGTAGCGTCTCACTCTGCAGCCCGTTGAGCTGCAGGGCTTTCTTTCGCTTGCTCCGCACAGACGGACTGTCCAGGCACTCCACCTGTGTAAGGGAGTTCCAGGCGATGGGGCCCGTAACCTTGGAGGCCCTGTCCGGCAGGGTTCGGGACGAGCCCTCCTCCAGATTGAGCAGCTGCCTCTTGGCTGAGCGGTCTGTATCGGCCTCCCTGTGTTGTAATCCTGTCCTGGCTTTGGATGGGACACTGCAGAGCTGGTACTCTGCCTGTGCTCCGGCTCCGCTTCCTCTCTGTGTGTCTGCAAGGCAGTCTGTGTCTGCAGAGCAACTGAGCAGCAGAGCGTCAGAGCACAGGCCATCAGGTGCAGTGTGCTGCTCCACTGTGGCAATGCACTCATTAGTATGGAGCAGAGCCCTGGTCCTCCGGACTCCACTCCCCCCGCAGGCTCCCTCCTCCTCCTCCTCATCTAAACCCTGCTCAGCAGCCTTGGACTGCTTCACCTCCATGACAAAACCGTTATTCTGACCTTTATAAGTTTCCACGGCCGCCACGTGTTTAAAGGTGTGACCTTTCTTGCGCTCAAAGGGAAAGGTCTGATAGCGTTTCTTCAGGTCAGGGGACGTCTGCACGCCTGTGCTTCTTGTGACGTTTGGGATGGATCTGCGGGCAGGGACAGTCATGTACTTGCGGTACGCCACTTTGTATGAATTCGGCTTGCCGCCTTTCCCAGCTGCCTGCAACTCCGCCTCCCTCTGCTCGTTCTGTGCCTCGCAGATATCCTTGAAACGCACTTGCAGGGCCTTGTTTCTCTTCCTCACCTGTCGACTGGCTTCCAGGGAATACTTCACCTCCAGCGCCAGCGAGGTGGAGGGCAAGGGCGCTGCCTCCGAGTCAGACTCTGAGTTGGTGAGCATGCATTTGCCACCCTCCTTGCTCACCATGTTTCCTGAGGGGCAGGGAGAAAGACACTATGTTAATCATTAGTAATGAACGTCTTAGACAAAGACCCTTGTCTGACTATTACATCCCACTCAACAGAACACACCCGCTGTCTCAGCTTAGGGAGAAGGGAGGAACCTGTGCAGTTATTTAATGAATATTATTAAAATGTGCTTTTATCAGACACTTGTCATTATGCATGCCAAAAAGCATAGCAAATATGAATTTTAAAGGGGCAGACGTTTCATATATTTGAAATAACTTCCATTTATAATTGAGTTTAACAGGAATAATTTGAGTTTGACATTGAGTGTAGTTTCTGCATTTGACACTGAGGGCGTGGTGGTGTCACGTCTAATGTTTCCATATGCATAAACAGTATATTTACCCTAGAAAGAAAGCCCTTCTCCTTCTTTTTTATTGCCAGTTGGCGAGGATTTTTTGTGCTTGCCAATCCTTCTGTGTTTATTTACTGAAAAACTGCAAGCGTTATGATTTAAGCATGCCCTAAAAATAATCTTAGCAGATTTCCGCGGTGCATTTAATCTTCTTCTCTGTGAAAACCAATAACTCCAATTTCAGCATCATTTTCATCCGTTTATCGTTGCCAGTTAAGGCTGCTTTGACTACCAGTTCCTCCTCCTCATCTCCCACTTTCTAAGTTGATGAGTGTCTCTGTTTGTATGGGAGCTATCAGACACCACACTTAAAGTCATACACACACTCGAACACACTTAGTTAACAGCGGCAATATAGTGTTGACTCTTCTGAAGAGTGTGCCTGAGGTCTGCAGTTTATTTCAATGGTTCATTAGGTTCAGCAGGATTCTTCACTGTCTGACCTTTCTGTCTCTGTTAATAATGAAGTAAAAATAGGACTTTGGGCCCCATTTGCAGGCACATTTTTACTCCTCCAGCATATGTGAGCATGCCATCTGCTCATTTCAGCAATCTAAACGAACAGAGACAGGAGAATATGCCGAAAAAATGAAGACGATACCCGCAAACAGGCAAACTTTTTGACAGTGAACTGTACAACAACCCCCTAAGGAGAACTATCCCAAGCAGAGATATGAACATGAGATATGAATTATCTCTTCCCACTACCACAGGTACGGTGGAGGCACCGCAACTCTGCAGTTTGCCTCTGATGCTCTGACAGGAATATAATTCTTCCTCTGCGTGCTGATTTACAATAAGCAAACACTCCACACGCTCATACAGATGCTGAATCAGATAGGACAATTATCCGTCTCGGCTTATCTGCCATGACTGCTCTCTGTCAACAGGGAATGACTTCCTATTTCAAACCTGTCTGTTTACTTACCTGGGAGCTATAGAATGGACATTTTGTTTCACTGTCTTCTCCATCACATTATCGCCCTGACTCTGTATTATTAAATTATAGTCTCCAGTTCTACTCGGAGAGAGGCAGCCACCTATCTTTGAATATCTCATCTGAAATCTAACATAACAGTCTCCTCTACAGACATTGATAGCCCCCTGTAGACGTGCAGTATCATTTGTAAATACAGTTATTTTACATGTTGGCATAATCTTTGAATAATGTTTAAAGATAGAGTAACATTTTCTCATCATGCGCACATGAAATAAAGCTGTCATATTGCCAGTACAGGCTTATGATGTTCTTGCATACAGCATTCTTAAAACCCTATGAGATCCACCATAGACCCTTTTTTAAAGCATGGACAGGGGATATTTGGGGGGAGATAGCATGTCAACAGCAAATCAATACTATGAGTAAACTTTATCTGGTCAAAAATCTGTAATAAACATTGTGTTTTGGTTAGGCACCCATTCAAACTTCAAAAGTTCACTGTATAGAGGCATAGAGCATTATGATGGATGTATATAATGGACATTCTCATGCCCGCTATGAGGACTAACATCATACTGTATGTGAATAAAACTGTGCTCAGTGAATCCACAAAAGTCTCAGTGTTGCAGTCACAGCCAGTGTACACAATGCCAAGACCTTTTAGTGACCCCAGAATGCAGAAATATGTAAATACCATATTCGAAAACAACTCATCTGTACTGCATGCAAAAAAACTGCATGGTTATTGCCCCAAACTGCGGTGACTTAAATAAAATGGGCATGTTTGCAAAAGGGAGACTCATGGGTGTCTACAGAGCCCATTTTCATTCAGATATATTGAGGTGAGAGTTCCTTCCTTCCTTACTTTGTGTTATTTAGCTCTTTTCCCAAAAAGCTAGCGTGACATAGTTGGTACAGATGGATTCCTCAGGTTGTCCAGTGTCACATGATACCAGTATCTTCAGCTTCAAAAGTCAGCTGCCCTGTTTTGCTGTGAATAATCTTTGCTTGATACATGATTTGAATTTTAAAAATCCATTACCTACAGATGGACTCAGCAGTGTTACAGATTGACATTCACCCCCCCTGTAACTGTCCAAACACTGCTCAGTAATGTCACTGGAAACACTTTTCTGAGAGCAGCACAGCATGCCCATATAGACAGGTTAGAGATGGCAGCTTTCTGCTGTGCAGGCAGATGTTTGTTTGATTCTCAACAGACAGGTAATTACCAATGTGTCCAAATGACCGGGGAGTACAGTGCAATGTTTGTGGAAACTGACTACACGCCTAACGCAGAAGACATTAGGAAAGATAGTCTGCCAACAGTAACAAGGCTATGAGAGGCACTTATGCAATACTTTACAAGAACTTTTTACCTGTCCCAAAGCTATGGGACATACTGTGATAACATATTCTCAGGCTCCCAAGAACGCATCAGTTACAGGCGGAGAGAGGCTAGGGGAATTTCTAAAAAGCACACAGTAAGTGGAAACAGTGTTACCATACACTTCCCCACCTTGTATTGTATGCATATAATCACTCAGTGACTCCTGACCTCTCTTGCCATGAGGTTGATTGAGCTGTGAAAGGAGAGGGAAGTACAACGATGTAAAGGGGAGGAATCAAAGCTGCATATAGCACAACCCAATACATACATTTTCCAATTATTCCCCCCGCTGTGCAGCATTTAAATCATTTCACTCACATTTTTTTCCCTTCGTCTGACTGTTTGAGTGTGTGACGTTTATTCCCAGACTATTATCTATTCACCGGCATGGCTGTGCTTTCCTGCTCCATCACTGTCAGTGTCCCCTCCATGTTTGTTCAATGGATGACATTTTGAATAAGAGATTAAACTGTTACCCTGCATGCCCTCTTCAAATGAGGTCAGCGAATACTTCTATGATATAAGCCAGGCCCAAGTTAAACATTATATTCAATGTGTGCAAAATTACATCTGATTTCAATTCAAGATGTCACCATGCTCTGAACCATCAGACACTGAGACATGGATGTAGTTTGTCAGTGTAAACAACAAGTGTTTTCTTTCCTTCCCTACACTCAGCCTCCACAATGTATACAGTTTCACGGTATTGTATCATATCCTTTAAATTTGATCCTTTTTGACATGTCAGCACTGCAGGCTGAATGATGTGTCCCTGGCTCCACATATCTGATTTGTTACCCATTGGGTTCAGGCCCGAGCGACTGTAGCAGCACTCGTATCTCACCTCCGGCTGGAACACCACCCCCTGGCTTCTTGCATAAACAGCATGACTCATCACGCAAGACTGTGACAACTGCCCCTGTTTAGGGTGGCCCTGATCCTTTTTTTTTTTCCCTCTCAATTCAGGGGCAAGTAAGTGAAGTGAACTGACCCACTATTTTCTACCCAGTAGGACAGACCAAAAACAGACCTCACAAGGTCATGTGCGCATGGCAAAACACATCAGACATGTTCACATCTGACCTTGTTTTAACAGCACAGCTCACATGGCTGTCACACTGGCACTAAGGGTCATTATTTGGGTTATTTCTAGGCTCACAAGTGCATTTTATCCATGATGAGAGCCGGTTGGTTCTTGGGAAAATGTTCTGTTCTGATTTAGCCATTGTTCAAACCTTTGCAGTGCTGCAAGGACAATCCAGATTACTGCGGTAATGCAATTCATTATTCTTTAATGGAAATGGTCTTTATGCTCAGAGCACATGCTCATTTAATGCAACACACCTTGCATTTTAAAAATGGCTCCCTATTACTTGCATTAAACTGGATATGAGTTGGCAGTTTCGTGAATGGCAGTTGCCTAATTGAACTTTTGGTCGCCCAGGGTAAAATCTTAAAAGGTGGAGATTTCGTTGTCCTGATTCAACCTGGGGATTGGATGTTTACCGTTTACTTTGAGCCTGACTAATTTTGTTTTATCGCTTCTGCTCCAACGAAGGGAAAATTCATTAATATAGCATGCACCACAAAACCAGCGAATTGATTAAACACTGGCTATACATGTCAATTAGTGACAGCAGTCTGAACAGCCTTTCTCGTTAAAGCGTTTAACTGGGTTTCACTGAGCTCTTCCGTTATCTCATTATTTCTTTTACATCAGTCAAATCTTTTTCCAATTTAGTTTATCCTTTAGCTTTTTGATTGGCAGCTTAGAACAAATAGCATAGGAGTAAGATATTTAGTCATACACTATATGGCCACATACTTTAGTGGACCTTTGGTCTTGGGCTGCCATGCTTTATGGTTACAGTTTCAGGAGGGCCCTCTCCTATTTTAATCTAACAGTGTCCCATGCCCAAAGCAAAGTTTCTCTAATATACTCCCTAATATTTAAAGTCCTTGCCTTCTCAAACTTCCCAGTGATCAGTCAGCTGTGTTTTTATGCCTTCTTGCTGGCGAAAGCTGTGGTTTGAGGCATTTTGTTTTCAGATTTTCCCTCCGTCTGTCCCATTCTCTTGGGTGTGATGTCTCTTGAACGCCTTGAGGGATTTTCCTTAAATTTGGCACAAACATCCACTTGACTTGACTTGACTCAAGGATTAACTGATCAGATTTTGGTGGTCAGAGGTCACTGTGACTGCTTGTCTGTTCTGTTTTTGTGAACATGATATCTTAGGAACACCTACAGGGTGTTTCTTCAAATTTGGCACAAACGTCCACTTGGACTCAACGATGAACTGATTAGATTTTGGTGATCAAAGGTCACTGTTACCTCACAAAACATGTTTTTGGCCTTAACTCCGGAATTCATTCACTAATTATGACAAACCTTCACCTAAATGTCTGATTAGAAAAAAAAAATGAAGTGAGTCATCCATTTATTTTCTTTAACAGCTTATCCTGTTGGGGGTCGCGGGGGTGCTGGAGCCTATCCCAGCTGACATTGGGCGAGAGGCAGGGTACACCCTGGACAGGTCACCAGACTATCACAGGGCTGACACATAGAGACAGACAACCATTCAAACTCACATTCACACCTACGGACAATTTAGATTCACCAATTAAGCTGCATGTCTTTGGACTGTGGGAGGAAGCTGGAGTACCCGGAGAAAACCCACACTGACACGGGGAGAACATGCAAACTGCACAGAGGAACCAGGAACCCTCTTGCTGTGAGACAACAATGACAATCACTGCACCACCGTGCCGCAATGAAGTAATAACATTTTATAGTCAAAAAGTAATAGGTTAACTTCACTGTGACCTCACGATGTTCTGCAAAAAAACTTTTCTGGCCCTTTTTCAAAGCCATAACTCAGGAACAGAAGTGGAGACATTTGGTCAGATACTGAATTGCTGACACTGCCCATTGTGAAACTGTGCTGATTGTATAGATCCTCTGTGCAGCCAGGTCAAAGGTGTGTGTGAAGCACAATTTGTAGCTTCTTTGCAGCACTGTCTACTGTCATGACTACATATAAGTCTGCAACTGCAACTTGACTGCTTAGTGGAGGCATACAACCTGGCAATAATTCTCGTTTACTGAGTAAAACTCAGAGGGAAATACACACAGCCATTATTGCGTTTTTTGAATTACAGATGCAGTGAGCTTGAAGTCTGCCCTTGTGCTACATGATAAACAAAAAAAAATCCTGCTCTTCTACCGCTGCGGTTTTACATTATTCCAGCTCAGCGTGGCCTCATATGCTGCTTGAACAAATGAGTGTAGCAGTATCATCACAGTCATGGAAGTTCCAAACTCTACTGTAATCCAGCTTTATCTACTCGTGTTTTGTTTTCCTCTTTTCTCTCTTCTGTCAGCTTCCGCTCATAATTACACGGGGCTTAGTAGTGTTTTGAAAAGTCTTTGATCTGTCTCTTAAGAGCACACTGATTATGCAGTAAAAAAAGATATGCAGGCTTGTCGTTTACTTTAGTTTGTGTTGGTAAGGTCATTTGACAGTGTGGGTTTATTGTGGGGTTTTTATTTTCTGTCTGTCTCTTGCGCTGCAGCATGTGAGCAAGCTTGGGTGCACCCATGCTCTCAGGGTGTGATGTGAGGGTATATATAGCCGAGTGATTGACTGTACAGGTCAGTGTTGAGGGATAACTGCGGTACAGTGCATTAGGCCGACACCAAACGCAGCAAATCCTTTGTCAGTTAATGGTAGCTTAATGCCGTAAGATGGAACGGCACTGGAAATCACAGGATTGTCTCTCTAGTAATTGTTGCTCGGTCATCATGGACCACTGCGCTGTTGCCTAGCACCATTTTAAAGATTTTGCTCAGAATTATCATGTAGTGTTGTAGTAATGACTAAATAACACCAGGAACATGTTTTTTGTTGAGAGTGCAGTTTGAAATTTCCTAATTATAAACAGAGGAAAACACGCTTTACGCCATCAAACATCACATTTAGATCCAGGGGAGCTGACATTTAACACCCTTGTGATTTTACAGCAGTCTCTTGAAAGATTAGAAATCTGTACACTGTGAGTATAGTTCTGTATATTAGGGTCAGATAGATCTGGCAGTAGCAACGTGGCTTGGATTGAAATCAAATGTCATGCATGGGGTCAATTTATTTGGACTACAGAAGTAATACGCAATAGCTGATTGGGGTTATTGTTCCTTGTCTGTTAAGGGTTAAAGGGTAACTTTGGTATTTTCCAACCTGGACACTGTTTTCCCATTTTGTGTCTGACGTGACAGCAGTTCTTGAAATTGGTCTAGTATTGATTCAAGCGCTACAGCAGGTAGCTGCAAAATAGGCTGCAATGTAACCACTTGGGGCCGCATGTACAGTCAATTTATGTCCACTAAAAGTGTTTGTTTTTGCCACTGACAGGCTCAGATTCCTAATCAAAGTGTCTGACACCACTGCGGGAAGGATCCCTACAGAGACAGCCCTTTTTGTAAAGAATAAGATGCTTTTTGTTTAAGCAGAAACAGCTCTGATATTACTGTCGCCAAAAGCACCAAACTCTATTTAAAAAAACAGCAGTTTTATCCTGGGAAAATACACTTCATTTAAAGTCAACAGAAACAAAGTAAAACTCCAAGAATCAACTTGGTTAGTCTTTCCACTGTTCCAACGATCACTAAGTCTGGTTTGGTTGAAATAAATTTTTAATTCACCCAGTAAGATGTGAAAATATGCAGGCTTTATGCACACTAGAATTACTGTTTATTTAAATGGAATCTGGTGGGTTTGACGATAGCGATTTTAGGGCTGTTTCTGTTTAAACAAAAAGGATCTTGCTCTCTAACAACGAGGTCTATCTCTGTAGGGATCCTTTCCATAGTGTTGTCAGATACTCATACAGTAATAATAATCTGAGCCTGTCAGTGGCAACAAAAAAAAACAAACATTTTCAGTGGACGTAAATGTACGATGCATAATTTCCTCGAGTGTTTACATTGCAGCCCTCTTGATCAATGCTGGAAGAGCAAAAATTGTCATTTAAATACGAAAACATGGGACAAACAGGATTAAGATTGAAAAATGTCAGTGTAACCATCAATATGGTGTCACAGTAGTTATGAATTTCTATATAAAGTGTTCATTTTAATGTCAGAAGTCTGATACTGTGAAAGGATGAATCCAGATTTACTGTTAATCCACAGCACTCAGGATATCCTTACTGTATATGCTATGTCTGTGCCATATGCACAGCATTTATCGAAAAGCCATGTGTGCATTAGATATATTGTCACATTTTACATTCATATTACATTCATATTATTTTGCTTCCAGATGTGCACTTGAAGCTCATACAAAATGAAACTTGTGTGTGAGAGAGAGATGCTGCAGTTACAGTACAAGACTTAATACAGGCTAACGGCCTCTCATTGAGCCCCCAAAGCCTCAGAGTGTGTGCTGCACACGTCATTAGTATCCATCCCTACTGTGCTTGATGCTAGAAATTACCACCATGAAAGAACTCAGTATACTGCATGTCAGCCTGCTGCTGTTATCATGGAGGACTTCTTATCCTTGGACTGTAGCCTGCGGACATTGTAGCCTTATTATTTTTTACTCACTATGTCCCCACTGAATTGTACTTTTCTTTGTTATTTCCTTACATGCTGTAGTTAGTTGGCTTTGTGTGCTACGCCTGCACCCAGGTGGGTTCTTGGGAGCTTGATGAATTCACAGGAAGCCTGTAATCCATACGTCAGTGAACATGCAGGCTAGATGGAGATCAGATCCTCAAGAAAGGATGTACTGCTGCAGAGGCTGCCTGCTCTAATCAGAATGCATCAGATCACTCTCTCCTTTCCTCTCTCTTTCTCCAGAACATTGTATCTCTCCTCTTTCTTTTACTCATTTTCTTGTCCCCCTCCTCTTGTTCTCTCCTTCTTTGTTGCCTTCCCTCTCCGTATCTTTCTGTCTCTCCCTCTGTCTTTGCCTTCTAGACAAGCTGAGGTTTCAAAGCTGATGGGTAACTAGAAAACTCCCCTGCTGCTCTCATATTCTTCCTACAGTAGTCATCCCTAGCAAAGAAAAAAAAAAAGACGCACACACACTACCACACACACGGATGGGAAAGAGGAGGAAAAGACCAGAATAAACAGGTGCATGGATGTAGAGGTAGAGGTAGAGTTTTTGCTCTGCTTGACTTGAGCAGAATTGAATGTGAGAAAAATAGACGGAGATAATGACGAGATGAGGCAAGATGAAGCCATGGAGAAGGATCCATGAACAAGAATTGGAACCCTGAGAACGAGGGGGAGAGAGTCGGCAAAAGCCATCCTGTCTTGTCGATAAGATATATCATTTTGTCAGCTCAACTGAATCTCATGAAAGCTGTATAGAGGAGGGAGAGGCTGCATGAAGCCACTTTACGATCAACAAAAGGCTGTAATTTTAAGATTTTCTATTTTCAGCTGTTTTGTAAAGACTGTCTTCTGTAGTCAAGGTCCAATTAGTACTCCCTGTACATAAAATCAAAAGTACGTCAGGCTCTTAGATAAGAGGAATTTGATGTGAGTGACAGTTTGTTAAGTGACTGTTCACAGGACATATACGATAACTTTTAAGTTGTTCTCACTTCAATAAAACAAAGATTTACATCTCATGTCTGCGTCATGCTCTTTTTTTTTTTTTTAACACAACAGAGAGTTAAAGTTTGGCTGCAGAGTATTAGACCTCTAGTGGTGCCACAGTGCTGTTTGATATGATTGGGCCCCTGAGGGTGCACAAGCACTGGTGTCAAACCATTTCACTCAACAGGTGGCCGAGGGAACTCTTAAAATGTTTTGAGTCTGCCAGCAAAATCAGAGAAGAAGATTGCAAGCTAGTACACATTGATATTAATAATGTTGAATTTAAAATACTTTTTAAAAAAAAGCTGAAGGACATGCACTCAACATGTTTGTTAAACCTCAAGGATAGACCGAATGTGCTTTAGTAAGAAACACTGAGTGCAGGGTTCCCATGGAAAAGTCCTCAGAGGCATTGAATTTATTAATCTAACAAACAGCCTCATTTGGTATTAAAATTTCCTAAATTAATCTTTCAAACTTTCTTTCAATCTTTAAAATTCTAAGACATGAGATGTGGGACTTTATGAATCTTTTTTACCGATTTTTCTTTGTAAAAAAAAAAAAAAGGGCAATATTGCATTAAAACATGCCATTAAATGTCTTAAAACTATCCTGTCTTAAGCTGTCTGAACACTGTAATGCTAACAGCTTTTGTTAGTTAAGGAAACTGTAGGGCACCTTAAATGGTTCAAATGCACATGAAGCCTACCAGCATGTATGACAGCTAACCCTGACCTCTGACCTCCACTTGCTGAGGTCAGTTATTTGTATCAAGGGATAGTCACAATGTTGTTAGCGAGTCACCTTAAGGCCACGAGTAGTTACTACTGAAATGATTAGTCGATCCACAGAAACTTGTTTGAGAAACATTTCCTTTTTTAAGCCTCTCAAAAATAAGACTGTGCTGCTTCTTTCTTTTTTGTGTAATTGGAAATTGAATATCTTGAGGATTTAGACTGAAAAAAAACCAAGCAGTTTTGAGATGTTGCCCTGGGCCTTTTTCACTATGTTATAGACAAAACTGTTAATTGAATAAACAGCTAATTTTTTAAATCAAAAGAACTGTTAGTTTCAGGCGGTGCTACAAGTAATGAAAGAATATATATAGGTACCTAGACTCTACTTTTTCCTTTTACCACAGAAAACTCCCATCTCCTGTTCCTCTGCCTCTGGGCCTGTCGGAGCCCCAGCTGACTGGGCCCCTACGGCAAATCAGTGGGGAACACATGCTTTACACACACATACACCGGCACGCTCTGACAACTACAACCAGGTGGGATTGTGTGCAAAGAGTCCCCGTTCTGTATGCAACAGAAGTACGGAGTGACTCACACACACACGCACCTTCCCCACTTCAACACCAGACGCACGCGATTCACCTCAACTGCTTGGCGTTGTTGTGGCGCTCCCAGGGAAAAAATCTGACTCTTAATGAATAATCCTATTAGCACATGAAAGGTAACATCTGGCTTGTTCCAAAAGCAGTCATTCTTTTATAGGAGCGCAATTTGTTTTCTGGATGAATGAATACCCCTCCCAGCGAGCAGGGCCACGGGAGGCGAATGCCCACTTCACCACTCGTTTGGAAACCCTGCTCTCCTCCTCACTCCTTCTCCCCCTGTTCCCACCCTCACACTCTTTGCCATATTTGCTTGGTTTAGGGAGGCGAGTGTCGTGCAAGTTCCCGTAAATGCTGTTCGCGCAGGTCAACTCTGTCAGTTCTCTGCTGAAGCACGACATCTCCGTGTGTAGAGGCTTTGTCGTAGCTTTGTTCTACCTTTTTTAATCTTCGTGTACCTCTGAATTTGGATTGTGTACAGGGGTGGCATGCACACGCTCCTTTTTTGTGCGTGCATACGTGGCAGAACAGTCAGTCTTCTCTCCAGAGCATTACCGGGTGAGGTGCAGACTGATGTGACTGATTCCTAAAAATAAAGATTGGCTTTGAAGCGGTGGGCCCTCACGCCCATCACTCCTGGACGGCCGTGCCCAGCTCTCACAGAGGCGGCACGAAGGTTATAGGAAGACAGGCACTGACGGATGAAGGGGAACATATCATGTCTTTTTTTTTTCATTTCTGGAGCGACATCCTACTTTCATCCCTATCCTGTCATTTTGTATAGTTGTATTTGTGTTACATAAATGAGGCTGTGACAGCAGGTATGTACTTTTCACGTCAATCTTGAGTGTCAGCACATAATGCCCTACAATTGTATTAAAAAAAGAGAGAAAATTCAATATCCTCTCCTGCCACTCTATTATTTCTCACAGACATTGTCTTCTCCCCTTGCTCTATATCTCTTTCGCTCTCTTTATCTATCTTCATCTGCTTCCCTCAGTCCTCTTCTCAGTGTCTGCGCAAAGTGAAATAGAGCAGAGGGGAGATTGTATCAGAGCGTTGATGTGAGATAGGGTTGAAGGGGAGACAGAGAGCGATGGCAGGAGGTTTGTGGAGATGATTGGGAGTGACATGCGTTTTGTGTGGCAACTGAAGGACAGTGGAGATGTGAGGGTTCTTGGCAACCCATGTTCTCTCTCCCTCTCCCCTCATCACACACACACACACACACACACACACACATACACACACCCATGCTCCAATAATCTGTAAGGAGATGGTGACTTCACCCAGTCCATTAATCTAGATTAGTCTTTAGTTAAGGACCTTCATCAGATGCAGCCAACTGTCTGATGCTCAGCCCTCATTACCTATTCCTCTGTGCTGCTGCCTCCGTACGTGGGACAGCAGCCTCATGCAACAATTCTGCAATTTTTTTTCCTTTTGGTTTGGATACCAGTGTGTTTTATGTAACGCTCAGTCAGCTGCAAAACTGAGGAAATGCAGCATCATGCGAGCCCCTGTACGCACGAAGTGTTTTAGCTATGTATGCGGAGCCAGTCAGGTTAAATCTGGATCACAGTCCTCTCAGAAACAAAAAAACTGACCTGCCACATCTGATAAATGTCAGGTAGCAGTGGCAGTGAGCACACTCCCCCCGCCTCATATTCACCTGAGATAAACATTTGTCACGTTTAAAGTTTTCTAAACTGACTGAATCATGTCTTAAACTCAGCACCAGCACATTCCACAGCTGCTGCATGAAATCTCCCTTCACCACAGCAGAGGCAACTCAACCGAACTAAAATCAATCTGAGATTTACCTCCTTTCATCTGCCACACGTATTTGATATTTGATCAGCCGACTAAAAGGGAAAATCTCCAGTGGAAACATTCCCTGTGGATTATCCTGGGCTCAGTCTCACAGAGCGAGCAGAGCCCTTGGATTCCCCACCTCCAGAGGTTATTTGAACGGACTTTCCACCCTTGCAGTTGCAGACTGAGAGGTGAAATAGAGGAGAGGACAAGAGCGGAGAGGAGCAGACTCACCTCAGACTGTGAATTACTGACGTAAAGGATGCGTTAGCCTAGATCCCCGGTTGTGCCCGTGCATGCCCGTTTCCTTAGTGGATTAGAGGCGAGCTGGAAGAGGTGGCTATGCCATGGCAGAAGTTGAGAGGACAGGCAGGCAGCGGCACGCAGGCAGAGCAGCAGCGGCAGTAGTTGGAGTAGTTGTTGCACATCGGCGTCCTCTGATCCAGTGGCGTGAGGTTCCTCTAAGCCCCAGTGAGAGTCAACACTCCCCCTCTCTTTTTCCTCCTCTCCACCAGCTCTCCTCTGTTCCCCTTCTCCTTTCTCTGCACGGCGTCGGCAGGGGCTCACACTCACTCACACACGCATACACACACACTCACACAGCCACACACACACACACGCACACACAGTGGCTGAACTCCGGACGCCTCAGCGACAGAGCCCACGCAGGCAGAATATCCCCATCGTGCCGCCGCAGTTCTCCTCTCTGGCTTTCTCCTCTTTTCTGCGTGTGTGCATCTGAGTGTGTGTGTGTGTAGAGAGAGAGAGAGAGAGAGAGAGGGAGACAGACAGAGGGAGAGAGGTAGAGAGATTAAGCAAGAGGGGGAGGGAGCATGGAGAGAGAGAGAGAGAGAGCAGAGGGAGGAGGGAAGGTTGCAGTGGAGAAAGTGCAGCTCCAGTTTTGGCTACATCTGGCAGGTTCATGCATCATCCCTTTATCTCATCATCAGTTAAAGCAGTTTTGGCAGTGACCTCACTTCCGTAGAGACCATATGCTCATCAAAACTTGCTGTCTTTGTCAGGAGCAGAAGAATTAAATTCCAACTTTGAATGGATCTGTTCAGTGTGCACTTTTCCTCACAGCTCTGCAGATCGTCCTGCAAGCGTTTGTCTCAAGAAAGACACGGACAGATGTGTTGACTAAGACTCACAAGTCTGCACGCCTCCCCCTGTGTGTGTAACTCTTTTGTGTGTTGCCTGGTGTTTCCATAGAGTGATGCTCGTCATGTGTCGTCAACCTTGAGTCAAGTCCATTCACCTTCTGTCGTCTCAGTTTCCTCACAGCTCTTTACTTTGTGTGGGAAGACGATTCCATCTGGTTGTCCCGCCTCTCAAGAGTTTGTTTGCCTGATCTCGACTCGGCTTTTTATCCATCTGTCATGAGCTAGTTAGTCGTTAACACCGTTTGTGCAGAAGACCTGTTTTCCATCTGGGAATGTGCATTTTCCTCTTAGACTTAATTGGATTTGTGGTGCACCATTGTAGCGTTCAATGAACAAAATAAGGAGGGAGGGGAATAACACTCTTGGTGAGACCTTGATCATGTTAAAGTGGAGCTGTATTATATGCCTGGTTGGATGTTTTCGGAGCCACAGCTCGCCCTCACTCTCTCACAGGGAAACCCCTCGTTCTGCTTTAAGCCTCAGGTACCATGGTAATGAGCTGCAGCTCTCCAGACAGCAGCTGCTCCTACTGTGTGTGTTTTTGCATTTAAGTTTATGTGAGTTAGTGTCCATGGATTTTTTCTTTTACCTTTTATTTACCAGTGAACAAACCTATATATGACGCACTGCCTGTAATGCATGCGCTAAAGATTGGCAACAACATTCACCATTTAGTACTCGGAGTCAATATGTTTAGCTTTTAATTGGGGATTCATGTATTTAGTGACTAGGGTTGGGTGTCTTTAAGGGTACTGACCAATTCATGTCTGTACTACTGAGCACTGATTCACGGTAAATCCATGGGTGCCAAATTTGGGTATCTGATGGCACATCTTGGTGAGACAGTCGGGTTTAGACAAGAGGCCAAAGCACCCCGAAGCGCTCTGAAACCTAGATGCCAGCCAAAGAGCTCTGTGGCCGGCAACGGGGCTCCGCAAAGCCGCCAGATTAAACTTTAGACAGGAGGTGGAACCACCTTGAAGCCAAGAGTGTGGCCATGGAGCAGACAGAGACAGAAGATTAACCCCATGTGTGATTCGAAAAAGAAGAGAAGCAGAATTGCGTTTTACTCTACTACATCCCTCCAGATGATGTTTGAAATTAAACTTTTTTTATTGGAAAAAAAGTACAACACAGAAAATAGGTACCAAATTCTGACACTGGAACCAGTAGCATCAGATCAAATGTGAATGGTACCTAGGCCTGTCACGATACTTTCGTTATCGACTGATCAAGGTCAGCAGAAATGACTGGTCATGTCCATATATCATTTGATAAAGCCCTCATGTTAATATGCATATTTTCTGACATAAAAATGTCACTTGCATTTTAGCCAGCATGATGACAGACTAAACAGCAGGGTTTTCTTGACCACTGTAGGACTTGAGCGGCGCCTCAGCCAAATGAACAGAAAAAAAACTATGCTGAGACACATTTTACTGTCATTTCTAATCACGTTGCTTTTGTCCTCTTGTCTGCTCTCTGTGTTGGAGTTTCACCATTGGCAGGGCTCAGCTCATCACAAACACACACACGCACACAAACGTTTTTTGGTTTTTTTTTCACATTCCACTTCCAATGTCTGAACATTCTTAAGAATAAAAACTTCATTGCTCTTTGACAGGGTGCACTTGCATTATGAGGCTGTTATATTATAACAATATCAGTGGCATAAAATGATGTTAAAATTACATTAATGTCATTAAGCATAATCATTTCTAGGACAATTTATCCTCACCAAAAGTAGCTATCGTGACGGGCATTTTGGGTGAAAATTAAATACATTCGTCTAATTTAAAGTGGAATCAGACAGCCTTTCAAGTTGTAACCCCTGAGCATTTCCAAAATGGTATTATTGTTGGCGTTACTGTCACAAAGACAATCAGTTCACTTTCCATTTTCTCAGAGCCTAGCAAAAACCAGCAACACAGGACACACTGCATTTTGTTTCTCACAGTTACCTAATTTGTTTAACCAACCACCCTTTCGGCGGTTGTCCTCTTTCTGTGTTGGTTGTTCAAAAGTTGGCGCTCTTTGTTTGTGCAGTAAATTTGAGCCTTTATTTTTCTGGGAGATTGTATCTGGTGGCAGTTGGAATGGGAGGCTTACAGGGAACCAATCTAAACGCTGATGGTGTCATTATACTATAGCCATTACATCGTGAAGTCAACATTTGCTTCATAATGACAAAAAAATGTCTATTTCCTCTTTAAGTTCCTGTAAAGATTTTGGTCACACCAGGGGAAAAAACCCATAACCATATAAAAATCTATACAATATGTCATGGAAATCCAGTTGAGGCCATCTTGTTTCAGATAATAACTCAGATTAAACCACAGTGCGTTCATCTTTGCTTAATAAAATCCAGCTTTCGTGTAATAACAGTTCTGACCTAACTTCTTCTTAATAAGCCACTTCTCATTATTGCATCTTGTTTGTGCCACTTTTTTTTATTATTATGTCATTTCTCATTAGTTGTATTCCCATATCAGTTCTAAATACTTACCAGGTTTTTTTTTCTGTTGGAGCATTTCTTGATATTGGACCATTTTTTGCCTTTGAATCTTTTTCTCATCATTCTCAAATCTTGTTTGCTGTTGTAAAGTAATTTGTTGTTATTACAGTTATTTTGTAATTCAGCAATTTTCAACTGGTATTAAACACATTTATAACACGGGACATCTGTCATATTGGCGAGCTAAAATGATTTAACCTTTAGTAATACTTTATGGACAAAATAAAAATAGACAAGAGTACCATAGATAGATAATTGGGTAGTTTGCTAAATGATTGAATGCAACCCCCCTTCAAAAGAGAGAAACACTGTTTAAACCCACAGTCAATGTTTATAAGACAACAAGTCCATACCCATTGAGTGCACAGTTGCCCACGTACAGCCACAGCGATTTGTCGCATTTTAGCCATTTTTAAGCATTTTTCTGTTGTTATAGCGCCACCCAGTTGCCAATTAGAGTTAAATTTCTCCAGTCACCTTGAGGCGTCCTGTTCTACATATCTACCAAGTTTAGTAAAAATCGATATGGCTCTCTAGCGCCCCCATGTTGTTTGATGGGGTCAATAATGGAGGGGTCCCCTCAGATTATGTGTGGTCATATGCCTACAAAGTTGCGTGGTGATGGGTGAAACCCTTGAGATGTTATACACCTTTATGTGATGAGCCACGCCCTCCGCAATATTCATTGCCTTATAGAAGCTCAGTTTTCGTAAGTTTTCCAACTTTTGCCAAGAGTGAACTTTAGATATTGGTCCCTAGATTATGTTCACCCAGTTTCATGCAGATCGCTCAAACTTCCTAGGAAGAGATCGATTTGAAGTGTTTTTCAAAAAATTCAAAATGGCAGAAAATCTATATAAGCGGAAGTTATGGGGTCTTCAGGCAAATGTGTTCCTCATGAGGAGAGGCATCTCTGTGCAAAGTTTCATGTCTCTACGACATACGGGGCATGAGATATGCCTATTCAAAGTTTGCAATTTCAGTCGCTTTCGTAGCGCCCCCCTTTGGCCAATTGATGTAATATTGCTTTATTTGCATCCTCCCATGACCCTCTACCACTGTGCCAAATTTCATGGATTGACCAAATCAGTGAGGAGAAAAACGTGGAACACCCACAGACAGAGTTTTTGTCATTATATATTTAGATAAGATTTCCACAAACACCAAATACATCATGCTCAGTGACATGGAGATGTGCAAAAAAATCATAATCTGTAATTTTCCAACTGATATAATAGGTCATATGTGTAAAAAAAAAAAAAAACTAAAAAAAAACAAACAAACAAGATAAGACAAAACCAAGACTTTAAAAGGGTGAAGTCCCTTTAGTCAAGACCAAAGCATGGGAAAGACAGAGTCAAGACCAGACCAATGCCAGCTTCACACAGTATGACACACTTAGGATAAAATATGAAACATGCACTCCTGGAATTAATCTGAAACATCCATATTCCCATAAAAACACCCACAGAAAAAAAAATCCTGCTTATTCACCTCCTTTGTTGCCATATATACAGTTTATATGTGTACATGCTGGAGCTACCTGCACACCAATAGAATTAGGCTTTACAACCACAAAAAAGGTTCACAGGCTGAGATCAATGCACTGATGATAGTCAAGGACTGAAACATTTGCTGCTGTTTTTATTCACTTTGTGCACCCTCCTTTTTGTGCACAGATGTTCTAAATGAATTGTAACTTTTTCTCATTGATCACAGCCTGTGAACCTTTTTTGTGTCTGCTCCAGCTCAGTTCTATTGGTGTGCGGGTGTCTCTGCCATCCTTTCTTAGTTGTCCATTGTACCAGTGCACCCAAGATAAACTTTTTGTTGCACTAAGTAGGCGCAGTTTCACAGCAGCCCTTAGACTACGTGATGGAGCTGAAATTTACCTAACCATCTTTAATTGACACTCTTTTTTGCACAGGCAGCACAGTGATATCCAGACAGGTACGGGACCAAGACCCATTTTGAGTTCTCAAGGTCCACCTTTATGTATTTATGTTTCTCATAACAGGGTAGAAGAAAAGAAGCAGAGGAAAAACTGAAAAGCAAAATAATAATGTTGGATTGTTTCTCCAAAAGATCTAAATAACATAAGTGTCAGCGTCCTCAATCTAATGCCGAAAAACAAAACAACGATATGATTGACAGCCCTGTCAGCTAAGTACACAAATTCAGTTGCAGTCAGCAGGACGGCTGATCCAGCTGTGGGAGAAAGTGCTAAAAACATCTTAGAGAATAAAAGGGGAGATGTGACTGAACTGCAGCTGAGTCTCAGGTTCACTTCACACATAAATCCATTAGACCTCCTCCTCTTGTTTATCACCCTCTCACTGCGTCACGACTCTCTCAGCCAGGCCCTTTATGACATGTGAATAACCGAAAGTTTTGTTATTCTTTGTCCCAACCCCTTGCCTCATCTCGCCTCTCTACAACGCAACATAAAATACCCCTGCTTCCTCTCTGACTGACTGCGCCTTCGAGGTGCTGAACACTGCACTCACACTCACAACACAGCTTTATGAGACTGGCTTCTTGTTTTGGAGTGACAGTAACACATCTGCTTCACAGCCTTGTTATTGCTTTGCCAGGCAACGGCGGGCTGCAGGTTAGACACGGGAGAAAGCTGAATAATGTCTGTAAAGATTTGACCTTGGAACATCTCGCTGCATGGCAAGTGTGTAGATTTGAACCCGGGGTTAATGGCATTTGTTTAATGGATAGAATTCCTCTGGGAGGCGATGTCTACTGTATGTGGGGTTGAAATGGGCTTTGCTGTTTTCCTTTATTGGAATCTGCTCGGCGATGTGCTTGTGTAAGCAAACTGCTTTTCAGATGGATAAACCGGTGGCAGTGGACAAGTCACTGGAGTGACTCTCATCTATTGATTTCATTACCTCAAAGCCAAGCCCTCAGGGGACTCCTATTTGATGTCCTTGTCCCCCTGCATGTATGCTAAACTCACTGCTGTAGTTTGAGGACGATGCAGACCCAGTCCTTCATTTCTGCTGCTGCTCAATTCAACAGAAGTATCTCTACTGTCAAATACAAGCAAAATAGCAAAGAAATCTTACAAAAATATTACCATACTGACCTGAATATCAGACGACCCTGGTTATAAGACCATAAAAACACATTGAATAAACCAGGTAGGCTGTTTTCAATACCCTTTAGATTAAGTATTCACATTAAAATTGATAATTTAGGACCAACATTATAATTAATGCAAACTTTTGCCCTCAGCTGAGGTGACAGAGAGCAGAGAAGACATGAAACCTATGAAACGTGCATCTTCTATTGTACACAAAGCATTTATATCATTCTACCAATCACTGGCATATGCCTCCCTCCCACCAGAAAGCCCAAAAAATAAACAGTATAAGGGGTGTAAAGCAGTGTCCCAGTTCAAGACCACTTGTGGCCCTTGTCTTGAGTTACCCCTCTTCCTGTCTCCAGGTGGTACATGTGGATCAGAAGTATAGACTGTATAAAAGAAGTACATGTCACCAGCATGGTGTCACCCGCTGGTTTGTGGACTACCATTCTGAGACCTTGAGTTGTGGCATATTGGCCATCGCATTATTGATTTTTTTGGAGCTAGAGGTGACCGTATTTGGATGAGAGGCTGGAGCTGTGAAGGAGCGAGGCGTGGATCTGGCTAAGAACTCAAGGACACTGCTGTGGTAGCAGCTTGTCAATCACAAGGCCACCACACCCTAAAGCATACCCTGCTTTATCGTCTATTTAACTCTCGATGGGACTATTAATTACAAAATGAATGTCACGCTGTGTTGAAGAAGACTTGAAACTAGCGATTGAGATTGATGTCTACTAAGGTAATAAATCAAGTGAGGGGAATTGATTGTACGTGTGTACAATCAGCCTTTTTTTTTTCCTTTTTGCAACCAGTGGTGTCACCCCCTGCTGGCCATTAGAGAGAACGCAGGCACTTTTTATTGGCATCACATTTCAGACCCAGAGATAACCCCTTGTTCAGAAGAGACACATTAATTCATTAGAAAACACAAGTGTCATCTTACATGGGAAGCAGTAATGGAATGCAGTGATGTATCGCATCATTATTGCATCACTGGTGCTTAATTGATTACATAATCTTGTCACATCTTCTTGAATAACAGGTCGATGGACACCTACCAAGGGATAGGAGTGTTCTTCTCATTGTCATCCCTCATGCTGATTTTTCTCAGCTGCGTTGTCACACTCATGTCATCCTGCTAATTGGTATATTTTGTGGAAAGGATAGCTACATTAACACAATTAATCATCTAATGCACCTAAATATCTAAACCGCTGAATCCCAGATTACATACGTATGCACCTTTTCATTTTAGTAGCCTCTCTGTCGCCACTCCAATCTGTGCCCTGAGCTCCTGAGTGCATTCATCCACACGGAGTACATTAGAGTGTTGAGTGTCATAGCTGTATGGAGCCGAATTACTAGATGGTGAAGAGAGCTGTCAGTTTATTGTAGCTTAGATCTCTCAGCAATCATGAAAGAGAAAGGGAAAATGTTGAGTGTGTGTGTGGATTTCAGCTGACAGGCTGATATGATGTGTCTGCACTGCCCCAGCAAGTCTCCGAGTGAGAAGCAAAGCTGAAAATGTGCCTTGCAGACACGTCGGCGAGAGCCTGTCCCCATCTGCTGCATTCTTTTGGTCTTTTCATCAAACGTATATACAGAGAGGGCTCCAAGTCAGTCCAAAAAAAGCATCTACAGTGTTAAAATAAAGTAAAGTTCAGCACAAGTATGCTTCTCATGCCGGCGATGCAAAATTTGATAGATAGGGTTAAACATGGAAGAAATATCACCTTCCAAGGTACCTGAAGTTTGTTTTGAGTAGATTTGGTATCATCAAGTCTGTATGTGTTGTCTCTAAGCATATTATTTAAAGTGATACTCTGCAAATTGTCAACCAGCACTATGGGTAAATGAAGAATGAATGAAATGATGAACTGCCCTTCATCGACCACTGCCTAGATCTCCCTGCTCCCCTCCCAGCGAGCCTCTGCCGGATGATGCAGATGAAGCAAAACGCATCATCCAGCAGAGTTATGCTGGTTCTCTCAGGCTGTTCTTGCACTATAGGCTGTACATCCGCATTTTCATATTGCCCGCCACCCATGCTGCCACTATGGACACGAGAGTATAAATGCAGATCAAGAGACAGACCTGCCCCTCTCTCTCAAACCCGGGCTGAAATCCAATCAAATGGTAAAATTAGGCCGGTCTGATCGAATTTAAAACAAGACTATGTCACTGCTCTGCCTATTTTTTGTATTTAATGTTTTCATAAACATGTTTTAGCTGACTGTTAAATTATGTCACCTACCAGTGGAAGCACTTATTAGTCAAATGTGGTGCAGTCCATTCTGGTAGTTGAAGGTTTTCTACCTCTTGAGCAAAAGCAACTGCCACAGCCCCTTTTCTCTGTTTTCTTTGGTCATACAGCACCAGTTTCAAAAGTATTTGCCTCTTACCACTACATAGACACCCTAATTTTCTGAAAAGACCATCTTTCTAGCAGTGAAATACTTCCTCAAAGCTGGTTCTGACAGTAGACTGTAAAGTGAAGCAGTAACATCTTGATTGCCCCCTGGTGGCATAAACTCTGCTGTGTAGGCGTTAAACTAAAATATCAAAATGCAGGTGAAATAAAATTTTCCCAAAGATGGTTTCTGTCATAAATTGCTGTGACAATGAAGTTCAGTAGCCTAAAATACTGTTATAATAAAGTTTAATATGGTACTGCTGTAATAAAAGTACAATAAAAAAACACAAATTTAAAGTACTTTTATAATAAAGTAAAATAAAGCACTGTTACAATCAAGTTAAATAACATACTGTGATAATAAAAAAAAATCAATATGGAACCGCTGTTGCTTTTATTCTGGAGCACCTGGCTCGTCTGGGGCTGAAGTGTTAATGTGCAAGCTGTGAACTGGAATCTTTGGGTCAACAGTTAGATGTTAGCAGTTAACAGAAAATGAAACTGTTACCGCGGCGCCGTTATAGGAGAGGAATTATTCACTGTGGGCAAAAAACAAACTAACAGCTCTCCGGTTCATATACAATAATATCAAAGCTGCACTGGTGCTCCGTGGTCGCAAAATGGAACTAAGTATTCATGGTCTGAAGCCCTGCAGAGACAAAACACACGCCTCACCTGCTCAGAGTTAATCGCCTACGAGAGAGTAAAACATCGGCACTGAACATGGACTTACAAGACACAGTGCTGAAGGACAGTATGGCCCTCTTGTCCTTGATGACTTTGCTTCTTATTGCTTCTCTTGTGAGGCAAAGCACAGTGTGAGCACCTTATCGATCCGGCCCTTCATGATTGCAAGAACATTGAACGTGAACTTAAAGATGGAGAAATCTGCCACATCCAATGTGAAAAGCTGTGATTCACTGAGTACAATCCGTATATCGCCCACCCTTGATTTGATGCTTTAAAAAGGCGGTGTGATGTCATGTTTTCCAGCTGTGATTGACTCATAGTTGAATTGGGTGGGTGTATTGGCGGGACCTCAATAGACGCAGACTCTGGTTTCAGATGATGGCAGCGCCGGTATCCAGTATATTTTGGCTTCATTTTTGTACCGTGGGTGGACTTGAAGAAGTGTCTATCACAGTCTATGGCTTTGACCTCTATTAACTGTCTGGACATTGTGTTATAGCTTCAAGACTTGACAATGCATTATTGACTTACACAGTCTCCCTCATGCTCCAGTCCATCCCCACAATCTGCCACACCAACTGGGCAATGGTCAGTAACATCTATTTCCTGTCCAGCAACTGATGTATGCTTGGCATTGGACACGCAGGGCTTTCTTTTGAGAGAAAGTGGCCTTGGCTCAACAGGGTTTCCTGTGTAAATGAAGGTGTCTGTTCAAGGAAGTATAATGCTTTGATGTATTAGAGTGTGAAAGTGCTTCCTCGAGCTTGTCTAAGTTGGATGCTGTCTGAATGAATGGCAGAACGGGTCACTTTCATGGCTGGCTGCCCAGGTTTTTCCATGGTTATTATTTATCCCTATGTATTCTGAAATGTTTATCTGGACGTCACAATGCATTACGCCAAATTCTGCTGAAGAAGAAAATGAAGTGTGAACGGTTTCAGCTGGCCTCGAACAGGTCCGCCACTCGTTCCCATTGGCTGACCCGCCTGCCTGACACCTTGTTGGCCTGATGTTGGAGCCAAGTGGGCTCGCTGTTGAATCCTGCAGCAGTGGCCAAGTACCTCACATGTGTCAGCTCTGCCTCCCTTTGACAGGCCCGTGTGAAAAGTGCTCAAGTGCTGCTGCCTGTCCAGCCTCTCTGTTCTTTGTCCGCACTGCTTGTGTGTGTGTGTGATCGTTGTGTGTAGAGAAAGAAAGAGGTAGACTTATGGATTTACCCCCCAGGCACAGGTGCAATAAGACACACTACACTTTTTAGTGATTTCAGAGCAACTGCATCACATCTTTATTGCTCCTGTAAAACAACAACAGCATGCACTTGCCTTACGATCAAGAGTTTTAATAAATAATAGTTATATTATGAGTATGTTCATGTATCAAATTTTAGTGGAACCCTAGCATGAAAATCTGATTAATTGATTGTGTTACAAAAGTATGTCTTCCAAATATTCATTTAGCGTTTCACCTCGCTGCTGTTTTAATGTGTAAAGATTTTTGTCTCATTTTACTCGTCCCATACTCATCCTTTGGTATCCGTGTTATTACATTTAAATGCATATGGAATTTTGCAGATAGCAACACTTTACACGGATAGTCTGCCTACAGAAAGTTTATTGAGTTTTTGTCACATTTTAACAGCTTATTTTTTTAAGATTTCAAAATTAAATTGTTTTGATTTATTTTGTAGATGTTAGACAGATCATTTTTTGTTTTATTTTATTATATTTTATTTTATTGATTTCTCAGGGGCAGTGCATATCAATAAAATTATTCTAAATATGCCAGAATTAGCCAGAAGGCTTCCTTGTCTAGATGTGAATGTGGCAGCCTAAAATCAATAAACAAGTACAAGAACAATACTTGTGCTGTTAACCATATTAGGTATGGTAATAGTAAAGCACAGACATTGGGAGCAATAAAAGTAAAATAAATTTCAGTTCAACCAGGTATAAACAAACACTCTAGAACATCTTTAATTACATCATAGCTGCACAGAATCAGACATAAGCAAGGGCAGATATGAGCAACAGGAGAACCATAGCACTAAGGTCTGTAGAATATATGACAACTCATGAACCCACCTTCATATTCTCAGAATATTTTTGTTAAAGTGTTAACCCGTGTAGCGTGACTAGTTCAATTTCAAATGAGTTATTCTAAAGATAGGTAATGAATTATCACATGTACTCCACAACAAACAATAATTATTAGATCTTTTTTCTGAAGACATTTTTTGGGGCATTTTCAGCCTTTAATGGATAGAACAGACAAGTGTGAAGGGGGTCGCGACCCCGGGTCGCTGCAGCAACAGCCTTGTACATGGGGCGCCTGCTCTACCACTAAACCACCGACGCCTCAATAAATATTATATCTAATAAACATCTACAGATGAAGTGAAACAGTTGAATTGTTGAATCTCAACTAATAAGCTGTTGAAATGTTACAAATACTTGATAACCTATCTGTGAGTGAACTATCTAATTAAAGTGTTACCTTGCATACATTTGCCATGTTATTATATGTATAATAATAATGTGAAAAATAAGTTGTTTTATGGGTGAGTTCAGGTTAGAAAAGTAATATATAAATTGACAGTTTATGTTTTTGCATTTTAAAAGGTGATTGATCCACAGATGTATTTTTATATAATTTTTGTTGCATTCTTTTTTCTTTCTGTCCCAGAGACTATTGACGTCGTTTCACATTTTCATTTGAGTTCTCCTCAGAAAATTGAGTCACAGCTCCAACAATGCTTTCACTGAGACAAACTGAAGAGAATAAAAATTAAGATCGTATTGAGAAGAACTCAAAGCCTCCATGACATAGCAGTGTGGATCACTTGATTTTGCACAGGAGGTGTTTCACCCTTCCTGGATTAAATGGCATATTGACCACGTGACTCTTTCTTTGTGCTTGTGTAATATCCGTTGTAATGAGACAGCAAATTCATATTTCATCAGGCCTGGAGCTAACGGAGAGAAAGAGGGAGTCATTTTTGTCCCTTTTGGTCATCCCCCTCCTCCTCCTCATCTTTCTCTATCCGCCTGTGTCAGTTTTCTCTCCTCTAGAGACGGGCGGAGGCTCTCAGTCGACATCTCTCCAGAGACCGACGTGCCATTTCCCCACTGGCTTAATTAGAGGCTTAAAACAATGCTCTGTTTATGGGGCAACCCTTCACTACTAGAGCAAACATCAATTTTTGCTTCTCTGCTGTCAGACGCTAAAGTGAGATGAATTATCAGAGAGATGCGAGCTACAGAGCGGCATATGATGGATCTGGCCCTGCCCTCTAATAACCGCTTTTTCATTTCCGCTAAGATTCTGCCTCATTTTCCCTCGAGCTTAAGATGGATATGGAGGCAGGGTTTCGGAAATCTGCAGCTTCTGGACACTGTGATAGATATCAATAGTAAAGTTTCTGTTTATTGTTGTTTAGCTTGAGAAATTGTTTTGGTAGATAAGTGCTTGAGATTGATGACAGCTCAAGTGGTGGGCCATTAAATGATTGACTTCCGCAAACATCTGGAGCATCTTTCAGGTGCTTCATCATTTCCAGTGGAAGCTCAGTAGTCGATCTATAAAATTGTGGGTTCATGGTTTGCTTGTGTCATTTGCATTTGAGGTCATGACCTTTGCCTCAAAATGCCCCCCTTGATCCCTCAAAGACAAACACTCAACATGGCACCCTGTTTTAGAAATTCAATTTATATGTCTGTGTCTGTCTGTCTCTCTCTCTCTCTCTCTCAGGCATAAAGAAATGTTGGATTATGAGACTTTTAGCAAAGGGTAGTGTACATTCCAGATGTTATAATTAACAGTGTAATTGTTAACTGACATAGGATTTTGGACCAATTACTACTACCAGTTAAACAGTTAAAAAAATATATGAGATGTAACAAACTGGCACTACTATTCACTGCTTCACACGTACTCTGGGCACAGACGGAGCATCAGAATACCAGGTGCTTAACCATTCATTGCGGCGGGTCTAAAAGTTTGCTTTCACTCGCCTCTGCAGCAGCTCGGTCGGATCGACTAATCACATATCAACTCTGCAACTCAAACTCTGCGACCGGCTGCTAAGAAAAACAGAACTCATTAAGGGTTCTGCCTGTGCTGCGTTTACCAACCCACAAAAACCATTGAATTTAAAGAGAGGACACAGGCGAACAAACATCATCAGAGCCTTATGGTTCCAGATATTTAGTCTTGTTGATTGTTTGATCGGTGTCAAGTGTCAAATCTTCTGTCTACTGGCAGAATTTGCATCATAGATGAGGTAACTCTTTTGTTGTGTGATTTCATTCAAATAAATTCAGTCATCACATTAGTATACAAACAATTCCTGACAAGCAGGAGGCATCACACAGTCAAACTTTAAGTAACCTTGTATATTCAAAGCAATAAAAGGAGTTGTGTCACGATTTCTTAACCTCCCCCTTTCTGTTTTTGTTTCCTGTGTCTTTGTTTGTTTTGGTTTTCAGTTGTTGTTGTCAGGCAGGCAGCTGAAGGGTATTTTCTGGTTCTCTCTCTCTGTACTACCACCCCTCTCTGCAGCTTCTCAGTGTGTCACATACCTCCGTCGCCCACACCAAAATCAGAATTGATAGGCCTGCTTGTGACTAGTGAGAGAGAGAGACTTCTTTTTTTTTTTTTCTCCGCTGAACCCTTCTTTTCTTCGCCTGCTTTATTTGATTTCCTACCATCCTTTCTCACTGCTTGGGAAAAAAATAAAATAAACTCGTCGTCATGGTGACACCACCGGGGTTTATCCCAGCGATAAAAGTGGAGAGATGAGCCATGAGAGGACAGGCTGGCCTTTGAGTTCTTCTGGTTCACTCCAGACGCCGCTGGTCACTCTGATGGACCTGTGGAGTCAGCTGTATGACAGCGAAGGCTATCACACCGCGCTACTTTGCACTTATCAAGTTAGAGCTGCAGACCTCAGAGCAGCACACCTGAACCTTTCCATTTGCTGTCATGCCCCCACATCTCTATTTCTCACATTAGCCCTTAACAGCTGGTGTGGCATGTGTTCCTGTTCTGCATCTAGACCTTAATCGCTGCACATTAAAATGTCTGAATCCCTTTTCTGGGAAAGATTCTCTGTATCTTTCACTTTGAGACCACGTCAAGCGGGGATTATGGCGGTTAGATACCGAACCTGTATTTTATAGCCATCATGATTTACTAGCTGACCCTACTGCCTGTAGCAGCAATTACATTTGTTTGGAGGCTTAAGATTCATTCATGACCAACACATCACAGCAAAAAATCAATAGTAACATTGGCATATGTATGCCTGTGTTGTTGGCAGTCTTGATTGAACGTTGGGAATAAGCTGAAGGGGCTTATGCTACTGTAAGCAGTACTGGAGCCTTATGGCGAGTCCCACACTTGAGGCTTACAGCATGTAGAGTTTGCTCTGAAGGCTCCTTCTCTTGGGGATTCATTCACGGCTGAGGAGAGAGAAAGAATGAGCGAGCGTGGGATACCCTCCAGCTGATCAAGTCTGCGTGGGGAGGGGAGATGCTGCAGCAGGCGCCAATGACTTCTAAAGACTGCTGCCTGCTTTGAAGCCCTTGCTCCTTTTATTAATAAAGTGACTGCCCAATGTGAGGGGAATTGCAGCAGCCAGCACCCGTCCCCTCCCGGCAGTTAGACACGTGGATCTGGGAAATGAGAGTTTGAATGAAGAAAGATGGTTTGGACATCCTCAAACGGGTTCTTGAATCATGGTGCTCTTGGCGGGGAACTATACGTCAAATCTCCCCCCAGCAAGACCAGTGCCCCTTTATCAGTTTTCCATACGCATGCGATCAAGTAATGCTGTCTTTTGTTCTGCGGATAAGAGAATAAGATGTTAGAGAAGCGTGACAGAACCCGCCTCTTTACACACTCAATCCACACTTGTCTCTTTGGTACTTTCTAATCAGGCTCTGTCTAAATTTGTTCTCCGTCTTTTAATGCTGAAGAACTGAGGCTTACATGCCCTCACAGATGAAAGAGTCTTGCCCTCTGTGCTTTAGAAAAACATTTCCATATTAATATAACATGAGTCACACTGAAGCATTACTGAGAGGGAAGTGAAGCAGTCATCAGCTCCACGTAGCATAACAAAGAAAAAGTGAAAGCAAGATGAATAATAGATGGTTGACATTAGTGATTGTTTTGGTGTCTTTTACATAATTATGGGCAATATTTTATCAATATTGTGATATATCAATATCTTTTAAAGGCTGCGTTACAGTAAAAATTACGTAATTTTCTGAACTTAATTGTGGTCAGAATACAGTATCATTGCAATATACATATCAAGGTATTTGGTAAAAAATATTAGAATGTGATCTTCTCCAGTGTCCAGCCCTAATATATATATATATATATATATATATATATATATATATATATATATATATATATATATGTATATATATATATATATATATATATATATATATATATATATATATATATATTTACAAAAAACAACAACAATGAGGTTGGTCAACAGTAAAAAAAAAAATGGTGCAGAGTGCAAAGGGTGCTGGAATAAACTTGAAATAAAATGATGAATGTAACATTATTGTTAGTGCTGATGTGGTAATTGCCATACATATTAACAATAATAATTAACCTTTGTCTAAAGATAATACCGTCCGCTGTACTGAAAACTAAGCAAACAATTACCACAAGGACACCAGGGAAAAAAAGAATATAAAACAGATTTGGAGAGAGGGGTCAGGTGAGGGAAAAGTAAGTGTGTGTGTGTGTGTGTGTGTGTGTGTGTGTGTGTGTGTGTGTGTGTGTGTGTGTGTGTGTGTGTGTGTGTGTGTGTGTGTGTGTGTGTGTGTGTGTGTGTGTGTGTGTGTGTGTGTGTGTGTGTGTGTTCAGCATCGTTTCTGCTCTGCTGTGTTTTGGCGGGTCAGGCCTAATTACAGCTCAAGGAGAGATTCTCCAGCGAAACAGAATGCCTTGTGAGGATTAACTACCATGAAGCAGCTGAGTTATATCCGTCGCATGAGGGCTACATTAACAGAGTCCTCACTCCACTGAGGTAGTCCCTGTCCAGATTAAAGTTCCAACCTGGGGTTTGTTCAGGTGATTAGTTATGGAGTAATACTCGCTTGTGGAAAAGGGGTTGGCATTCAGTAATAAAACTCACTTCTGCTTAAAACACACGTCTGCTTTCCTTAATTCCTTAAATTTTATTTTATAGATGACATGAATAAAGATAAACTTTTCACTTTGTAAAAGCTCAGTACCAGAGCTGACTCGTTACCCGTCATTACGCCAAAGTCAAAACCGTACCCATTAATAAAAGTCCCTCGACCTCACCCGCACCCGTGATTAAACACACACAGTCTACACTCAGTCACATTAAGCTGGGTTCTCCATTCTTGAATAACAAATCCAGGGGAGGACAAGTCTCTTTCGCTGGCTGCAAAGGCAGGATGGCAAACACATTCAGTCACTGCCAGGTTAGGAAACATTTTAACATGCTCTTTCCACCACCATGAAATTTCAAAAGGATCCTCCTTGGGTGTCTCGAACTCAAAGTAGGCTGCCACCTCATCCTCAGGCTGCAAAGTTTCACCCTTCAGTCCTCCACATAGGTGACAAATGTGACGATAGGGTCAAAGGTGCGACTTGTGTCACTGACTTTTAAAGATAAAAGGAATTGCGGCTGGTCAATAGTGATTTAGATGTCAAAATATTACTCATTTTCCTGTGTATCTGTCATTGGGTAAAGTAAATAAATCAGTTAAGAAATATGTCTTAGTTTGGAGAGATATCAAATTGGCAAACTTTCCTTTTGGACTTTTTCTTTACTTTGATATGTCAGTTTCTCAAAGGTCTTTGTTTTTGTTAGCTGTAGTTAAAGACGTATGTGTTGGAGATAGACTTGTGCATCTTAATGCTTATCAGACCATAGACTTATTCATCTGCATGTGCTCTCATGCATCCTGTAACAAAGCAGGTTTAATTACTTACTCTTATCTTTGGTGCATTTCTTTGATCAGCTAGTTAAGGTAAAGCTGTCGGGGAGTGTTCCAATAACAATACTGTATTTTCCTCTTCTTCAAAAGTATTTATGCAAATTCTGTAATGTGTTGTTTAGATTTTTAATTAGCAGTACATCTTTGTTCGTCCAGTGAATACACTTTCAGCAGGATCTCCATCTGTGTCTTTCTACTTTTCTTTTGTTCTAGTGTGAGTCTCTTGGTAGCTGATAATCATGATTCTCTGTATGAATCCCGTACTTGAGTCATCCATTCCTGTGAATTTCTCATACAACCTAACTGCCAGCCTTAAAGGGTCTCTTCACACCAAAAAACAAAAATACATATTTTTCCTCTTACCTGTAGTGTTTTTGATCAGTAGCTGTTTTGGTGTGAGTTGCTGAGTGTTGGAGGTATTGGCCTGAGAGATGTCTGCCTTCTCTTCACTATAATGGAAGTAGATGGCACTCAGGTTGTGGTACTTAAAAAAGAACAACTCAACAGCAACGCCTCTTTCCAGAAATCATGACCTGGTTACTCAAAATAATCCACAGACCTCACTAGGCTTTTCACGATACCAGAATTTCAGTAGTCGATACCAATACCTGTGAATTTCCACGATTCTCGATACTCATTCGATACCATGATAAAAATAAAAAAACAGAACTCTTGTATTTCTAAATTCACTACTTCATTAAAACGGTTTCAAACTTTGAAGTATTTAAGCCCACTAGCGAGTATTAGTAGCCGCCCCTATAAACGTAGTAAGCTGGCTCGCAAACCCAAATAAGTAACGTATATTTCGGGATAAGTATAACATAACACAACACAAGTGATGGTAAATTGAAACTCACTCACCTTGAATTCAGGGTGTCTGTCTTTCAAGTGTTTAGCCAGGTTTGAAGTGTTTCCTGCTTTGGTCTGGAAACTTCGGAGGCACTGTTTGCACACAGGTTTTTGCGAGTTTATAATTACTCCGCTTTCATTTGCCTCAAACACGACAAGCCGAGGTGGTGTGGCTCCAGTAGCACTTGTAGAAGCCATTGTTTCTGGCAAAGACGATGGAGAGCAGGCGTTCATATTTGGCGCTCATCCTCGGCACAGACTGACGCGCGTATACTGCCCCCGTCAGGAATCGACAAAGCCCGCTGAGGGCAAAGTTATATCTGGTACTTGCGGTACCGAAAAAAAAACTGGTATTGACGTATTTTTTGTGTGTTGGCATCGACTTGATACCAAAATATTGGTTCTCATGACAACCCTAGACCTCACGTAGCACTTCTTAGCTAGCTGACGTTACAGCCAGCCAAAACGAACACCATTAATGTTTACATCTCGCACTGTAAAGACCACTGGCCCATTGTGCATGAGTAGATGATGCAAACTTCCTTCTGCGTGGTGACATGGTTGAAAGAAAATAGTTCCTACATGAAACTGCTTGCATCAAGGTCTGTGGATTATCTTGAGTAACGAGGTCATGATTTCTGGAAAGAGACATTGCTGTTGAGTTTTTCAAATGGTTCTGTGAGCACCACAAGCTGAGTGCCATCTAGTTCCATTATTTTCCAGAGAAGACATCTTTACGGCTGATATCTTCAACACTTGGCAACTCAAACCAAACAATTTGATTAATAGATAGCACTACAGGTAAGAGAAGAATATGTATTTTTGATTTTTGAGTCAACTGTCCCTTTAAACAGTATGCACTCAATCCATTCTAGTCAGGCAATAGTCAAACGGGGCTCCTCCAAAATATGTCAATACACTCCCATTTTTTTTCTCCAGTATGTCTCGGCCTTTGTCCAGACACATCACTGGCAGCGACATCCTCTCTCTACCCAGCCTACCACACATTTGCCTTTCCTTATCTGCTCTCCGCAGCATATGTACACAGAGCCAGGATAGCGCACTGTAAAGTAGAGACAGCACTTTAGGGACCTCACAGGCATTATAATCAGTGGAGACAAAGAGCTGGGGAGTGGAGGCCAGCAGGTTAATGAGATCAGCCACTGAGCGAGGGCGCCTACCTTTTCAAACCTGGGAGGCCAGGCCAGCTTCAGTATTCAGATCCAATCAACTCAGCGAGTCGGTATCCATCAAAATCACAGGCACGGAGTCATTCTATCCTCAGCCTTCAATTTGAACTTGATTGTGAATTGAACGCACTTCTTTCTCTTCTCCAGGGGAGCTTCGTGGCCAGCATGACTGCCACACTGAGGCAGATGGACGACTATCATTATGCTCATCTGATCAACACCTTTGGCAAGATAAGGAGTGATGTGGTGGTGAGTACACCCTACCAGTGTGTCCGTGTCTATTAGATGAGACACTTCAGGCTACATGGCCATGTAATAACTTGAATTGCAGGCCGTTTGTTCGGTATCATTTTGCTCTGTCTTTCCTAGAAATCAAAAGTTAGTTCAGAGCTGTTACGAAAATGTTTTTCCTCCACAATAATGTATGAAATTGAATTTCTGTTAGTGCTCGCTCTCAGGCTGCTTCATGCGCAGCATGCTCTTGATGATAGTAACTCCTAAGGGAAGCAGATCACTCATTGCAGCCAACAAGTTGTGGAGGAGGGATAAATCTCATTGATGTTATGGATTTCAGCTCTGAATAATTCCTCCCTCAAAGCGGTATTTCTGGAGTATCTGCTGCCAGATTAGCATTATGTTACTGTACTCTGACAAGTGGGGGAATCCCACTGTTTGCTTTTATCCCAACAAACAACTTTCTGAGCCCCATAGCAAGGACAAGAATCTGATTTATATTACAGGTAAAGCTTCATAATCCAAGTAGACAGATAGACAGATTCTGGCTTCACTCACTTCACATACTGCTTTTTTGGGGGGTATTAGTGCTGGGGTAGGCAGTTTTATTGTGGTGTCACTGGGCAAAAATCCCATAATCAACTTTAAGCATATTGTTATCCTACTGGACTGTGTCCACTAGACTTCTGCACCTCCTCTTGGCTCCATTTTCAGGATTCAGATAATCTAAACCATGGCAGGAGGCTTTGGCCAATCACAGGTCATTTTAGAGAGACATTCTAATTGGCTGTTCTACAACTGCAGATGTGCATGCACGTCCCTTCGCGTAATGAAAACCAGATTCATCTGGGGACAAACATGCAGTGAACGGCCTCGATCACACAGAAACCATTTAGCAACCTGCAAAACGCGAGGCGGGCCACACTGCCTTTTTTAAAAATTGAATGCCACTAGTTAAAAAAAACAAAAACGCTTGCTGCGCCTTTTTATTGTTGCCAGGCAACCGCAGACTCCCCAGCTTATTCTAACCTTTCTGTGTATTATTTTAGTTATTTGACAGTAATTCGTATCTAGCTCCTAAAATGTTGAGGCAGAGGGTGCTTGCTGTAGCTCTGGTTGAGGGTGAGAGGCTGTCAGTAAATAGTTTGTTGGGCACAGGGAAACAGATCTGTGTGGGCACATGGGACCCTAAAAAAGAGGGTGGATCATGGGGGTTACCACCAGTTGGTTCAGGAGCTTCTCCTTCATTATGGCTGTTTCCAGGCATATTTTAGGATGACTCAGGGGCAGTTTGTTTCTCCTTCATTGTTTACTAACTGTAACTGTGTCATGACCACCACAGAAGGCCTGCCTCTCAAATCATCAGATTGGACAATGGGGAAAAAGATGACGAAAAAAGAGATGACGTGAGGCGTTTTTCCACTTTTAAGTTAAAGTTTTTTTAACTTGAGGAGTTCAGAGCGCTACTGCCGAAATGCCAGGCGCTCAGAGGGTAGAAACGTGAGGCGCGTCGCAACACAAAAACCATGAGCAAAAAGTTTCATTCTCATTAAAATCAATTACAAAAGCCGCCCCCAGCTGGTAAAACACTTTCTGTGTGATCGGGCCAAAGTTGCTACTCCAGCATTAGCAATAACTGCCTACACTGCAGAGCAATTCAAAAAGGGAAGACTTATTTAAAAAAGAGAGTCTGACAATAAACGACATGAAATACGTGTCAGTATCACGAAAGCGTTTTAGAGATGGACAGAAATGTTGCTCCTAGTCTAGCGTTCCGCTAACCAGAGCTAAAAGCTCACGGCTGTGGCTTCATGTTCACGTTTATGTAGCTAACGTTGGCTAGAACCTCCAATCACAGTGGTTCCCCTGCCTCAGTCCCTGCTGCTACACACCACTTGGCCAGGCAGCTGTTGAGACTGACCCCAGTCAGCAGCTGCATTAACCCGAATCCAGCCAGCTCAAACACCAGCTCTCAGGGATAAGACAGTCCTGACTTCCCGCCAGATCAGCAAAGTTTCTCTAAAAAAAAAAAAACACAATAAATGGGAAACACTGTTACTGTGTGAAGTGTGTGTATGAGCCTGTGGTCGTCTGGTGGGATGGGCTTAGGACAGTGAGGGTAGAGCTGCAGGATGAGGGTGTATTTTTAAATTCTGCTTTGTTTTCTGCCCACACCCGCTTTAAATGAATCAGTGTCCCAGTGAGGATTTTCAGAATTGACGAGATAATCACTTATTTGAACTTATGGATGTTTGATTGAGCTTGTGTATGTGGATGTCCTCCTCAGTCCAAAAATCAGCACTTATTTATCTACATGTTTTTATCGAAGCATAGGTAATATTCTTTCAGATGACTGTAATATGAAATCAAAGTGAACGGAACTCTCTGACCTTCATGATTGTTACACAGAGCCTGTTTGAGGCTGCCTGTCTAGTTCCCACAGCAGGATAAACAATCACTGTGATGAAGCTGGATCTTCCCACAGATTTATTGTTCCTGAAGCTGGCGTGGGCCATGTCCACATTTCAGAGCTGACTGCTGCCCAAAGGACTTTGTTGTTTTGCAGTTGTTCTCTAAACACGCCACCACAAAGCACAGGGATTCATCCAGGAGTGAAACATCTACAGCCAGAAATAGACTTACATGCATATTTATGTTTTTGGTATTTAGCTGAAATTCACATTAAGAGAAAGCTATTGTAGGTGTGACAGTAAAATGAAAAGAAGAAAGTTGATGACTTTAAGGAGGGAGACTTTGAAGCCCTGTTGCCATAGAGAAGGTAGAGCTGAGCATCTATTAGTAGTCTAACTGAACCTAGTTATCAAGTTGTCATGTTATGCTTTAATAGCTGGTAATTATGCATTCGGTTTGTTAACTAAATATCACAAGAATAGTTTTCCTGTGAGAAGTAAGCCAGCTGTATTCTCATTGTAGTACAACATGTGAGCACATGCTGGATGATTGGTCTCAAGAGCCACCTGCAAAAGGAAAATATATGTGTCACCTTGACCTTAAAAACTAATCTAAAAGCTGTTTCCGCCTGAAAGCCACAAACTCTAAACAGTTCATTTCAGATTGCTCTTATCTTGGAGGTGGGAAGAATACAGTTTTCATTTTGAAAACTTTCTCTCTCTTGCAGGATTTCCTAATGGAAACATTTATCATGTTTAAAGATCTCATTGGGAAAAACGTCTACCCCTCAGACTGGGTCATAATGAACATGATGCAAAATAAGTAAGTATGACACCACTGGACACACATACACACATGCACGCTCCCAAAACACACACATAAAGCATGCTGCTTTAAACTCCCTACACTGTTGTTGCTAAGGAACAGCAGTCAGAAGTGGGTAAGGATATTTTCTAATGTTTTTCTCTCCATGCAAATATCGGCACAAGGCCTCAGCAGTGTAGCAATCAGATGAGCAGTCAGCGCAGCCGCAAACAATCACATGAATTATAGATGCTTGGGTGTATGCTGCCTGCTAATCTCCAAACTTAGTCTCAGCATCTCTTTACTTTGTTGCTTGTTGTGCTGCCACGGCCTTCTGTTTTATTAATGTGAACCTTGCCTGATTCCATTTTTTGTTGAAAATATAAAAAGAGTTGAAATGTGCTTTGCAGTTTAGGAGTTTAGTCAAGAGCTGTGCTTTTATGCACTTGTCAGATGAAGTTAGAGCCATGAAAGTATTTAAAGGCACTTTTGTGTTTGTTTTTTTTCCTACTTCCATTTGTATCTTTTCAGAAGAGACATGGACCAGAATGAGTTGTAGTGCTCCATTATGCAATGGCACAGCAACAGCTTTCAGATGATAACCTTAAGTCAGTCAGTCAATGAAGGAAGACAGTTTTGTATTCCCCAACACCATCCGTGCATTATTGAAACTGCTGGATGTGTTTTGAACAGTGGTCAAAGGTTCATGGCCACCGTGAAATTTAAATGTCTGCTTAAGGAACACACCGATTTAGCATTGCACTCCTGTAACACTGTTACACTAATGATGGACTGGGTCAACACCAATGACGCAAAGCTAGACACTGTCTATTGTCATTCTTTTTCCTTGTTTAAATCTGGTGCCCATAGTACCCGCAATGCAACTCAACCATTGCAGGGTTGTGCCGATAGGTGATGACTTTAGGGATCAGTGGTGGTTACAGCAATCAGCAGTAGCCGATACCTTTGCCAATGTCAAGATGATGTTTTAGATTATCATTATTAGTATAATCATTATAAGCAGTAGTATTAAATTAATATAAAATACAATTTGGCCCATTATACTTTCACATCGGCATCCCCTGCATATAAGCGACACTTGCGTCACTAACATGCGCATGCACATACACACTCTGGCCAACCAAGAGCATGGTGCTGTCCCTGGTAGTGAATGGAGTGGAGAAGAGATCCGCCGCTTTTATATTGCTTTTTCAAGGCATGAATGTCTTGGCATTATTATGGCTTGCTGTTCTGTATTAAAAAGGGACAACCGCAAAATGGGGGGACAAAGTTGTCTCGTTCTTAAGCCGGCGACGGCGGTAGTAACAGCGCCGAATCGACGTCTGTGTAAAAGGGACAACCAGTAGGAGGGGATGGGTGTGATGTTTTGACGATGTGTTACAGTATGTGTGTGACCCACTACTGGGAGATTTATATTGCAGCTGCAGCAGTTCGCAGGCAACTCAAAAAAGAAGAACAGCACCCGAAGTTGTCCGTAAGTTGGAACGACAGTGAGCTTTAGGAGCTCTTTACCCTCCGAGTAAAGGATGAGACCAGCTGTCATATAACAGGGACGGGGAATGATTGTATTGCCATGTTATTCCATTGTTATTGATTAGACAGCGCTACCCGACGCAAATTATATATATCATACTAGAGGCTGATGCTGTCGTGTTACATGTCACACCCATCTTGCTTCTTTTGCCTCAGGAACATGTTGACACACACACTGGGATGGCTTCATGCCTGCATTGTTTGGTTCTGTGTAGAAAAGCTGGTGTAATAAAGGGACTTTGACGTGGCCCTATCATGAGATAAAAAGGGCTATAGACAGAACAAGGCGCTTCGGTTCAGCCGCTTGCAAGAGAGAGATGGAAAAGACGGAGAAAGACGGATAAATGATCTGATCTCTTTTTTTTTTATGAATGACCTGATGCTGTCAGCTATTAAGTGTTGTTGTTGTTGTTAGTGGTTAAAATCGTTCATAAATTCTCGTATTTGTGTTGTGTGATAATAGTAATTCCATCAACACACAGGGTGAGGACAAGCCTATCTGACTATTTACTTGTTTGCCTAGCACAAGTGTGTTGTGCAGCAGTAGCTAATGTAGCTTTGAGCTTTAAGCAGTAATGGAGGTCTGGTAACGTCACTTCTTTCTAACTCGACACCCCCAGATTTTTTCATTTTCAAACTTAAGCTCCAGAGGACACTGACTTAAGTCACATCACTTGAGGCAACATCAGATTTCACACAGCTCCCTCTGGAGCCAGAAAAGCTTTGTACAGTTTTTTTTTTTTTAATACACAGTCCCCAACACCTGTAAACAGACTCTGATGTGAAAAATCAGTTTAGTGGAACATGCATCAGACAGAACAGAATGAGGAATACCAAATTTTATATAACAAGGCTTTTACATCACAGTACCTGAACCTGTATCTGTAAGAGCGCGGCTTCAAAGTGGCCATTTGCGGCAGGTGCAGGGCTTACAGAGGGAGCCACGAGTCGACTGTGAGCTATTTGACTCTCTGCCCACTCCTTCCAAAACCATTCTAACATCATCACCAGCTAGGATATTTGAATCGAGATTTCATTGCTACTCAATTTCTCTTCTATTGCTTTCATCAGTCCATTTGATTGCTACAAGCCAGATTCCTTTTGGATTTCACACCGCCGCCCCTAAAAACATCATCAGCCACCTGGGTCACAATGCAAAGACACTGGTGATGATTCTCCCTGTGCCCTGCAGGTGTGCAAATCACATCTGTTCTGCTGTAGACAGAGCTGCGGAGTTGGAGCAAAAACATGCTGTTCTGACCCTCCCTAGTACACACACACACACACACACACACACACACACACACACACACACACTCCCAGCAGTTCCTTCTCAGATCATGCTTGTAGTGTATGAAATGTATTATTTTTGACTCTCAGACTAGAGGCCAATGTGTCATTTCTCATACCCCAGAAGAATCCTCCTCAGTCAAACCTTTTGTCTACCTGCACTTGTTTGTGACAGTCAGTAGATTAATTCTGCATTCTAGTCAGTGCATTCAGCCACTTGCTGGAGTTAAAGCATTGTTGAACTCAATGAAAAATAAGCCTGTCAAAGTCTGACTCATCTCACAGTCTTTATACTTCAGCCTGTTTGAATGCTGCAGGTGTCAGCTTTGCGACCAATTAGCAAAACTCTTCTGCTTTTCGTCATCTGTCAGAGTGTGTTTGATCGGTAGTTTCCCACACCTCACAAGAAGAACCCAAGGTGACACATTCATTCATCCCATGAGATAGCCATAAATGTTGTGCATAAACTATCTAAGGGCAGAGAAGCTGTGGGTGTGTGTCACGCTCTTTGATTGCCAGAGCACAGGAGACTGATTTAACTTGAAAGCTTCACGTCTCAGAGGCTGTAGCATTAAACCAAGACCACCCCTTCAAACCTTAAGCTCATATATTTTTAAAGCTGTGTTAATTTCTATTCTATTTTTGGCCATTATTGCCTCATAAAATTGGTTTTGCTTATGCAGCTATTATTGGATGTGGCCTATGAATACTTCCAGTCGACATGGAGCAGCATTAGAATTCAATAGAAGTCAAATATTTTTCATTTTAGTCTTGTTCTGAGAAAAATATTCAGGGCTTGCTGACTTACAAACATGAACACAAGTCTTGGCCCTCACCTTGTTGACTGAGCGACCAAACAAACTCTCACTGGTGAAAAGTGCACTGCTAATGCCAGTTATCAAGCGAGCTAGCTAGCTGCTTAGCAACAGCACACTAAGCAGCAGCATAAACTTACCTGCAAATGTCACTTTGGTCCATTCACATGCTTGTGTGGTACTTACTCTTTAACACCGCTGCTGACAACACACTGTCTGTCCATGAGTTGTAAGTTACATCCAGGTTCATTCACTTTTTCTCGCCTTTTACATTACCCGTGGAGCTTCACCTGTCAGCTGCTGACAGTCAAACAGCTCCATTAATGCTCGTATCTCAACGTCTGTGAAATTTCTTTCTTTTCTATAATGTTTCACAGCTGAGGCAATTTAAGACAGTGGGAGACTGTTAATAATGTGTCCTAGCAATGCATATGCGGCTGAGTAATAGCCATAGTCGTGTGGGCATTTAAATGAATCTGCATCGCTAAGACTGGATGTAGTTAAGACTAGACTCACGTTTGGTTAGTGCAACCGACATTAAGTCTGTTTTAAGGGCTGGTCTTTACAAAAGTCAACTTACAAGTCAGGACTATGCTTATTAAGTTGTGCGACCCACTCCTGGCTCTTTAGATTTAGATGTTCAACTGTAATCAACAGCTACCTGTTAACTCTGTCTGTCCCATTAGTGCTGTGCAGGTAGTGTGGAGTGGGTTTATCAGAGCTTGTTGGCTGAAAACAGCTGCCTGCTGCTGCTGCTGGAAAAAGGATTAATCAGAGCAGAGAGACTGAACCATGCAGTGGCTGTGCCGTAAATCCAGGACAATTAGCCAAAAGATGTTAAAACCTCCACAGCTAAGGATAATTAAAGAGATGATTTTCTCTGTAGGTTCACCACTATAAGAGATGTAGTCATTTGATCCATTGTGAATATAAACATCTCGGTTATTAGACCTTTATTATAACTGCTTGTTGCTGTTTTTGTCAAGTGCTTTAAAATATACATTTCTTACAGCATCAAACACAGTTGTCACTTTTAAGAACTTTTTTAAATGTATTTGAAAGCCTTGTGAAGCGTATTTGAATATCCCTCGGTCCTTCCTCAGAGTGTCCTGTTTCTGGGCAAACCACAAATGCCACATTCAGCACACAGATAGCCACCCACAGCACCAGCAGACGGTTCTTTCATGTCCACACATTATGATAGCACCACTAATGAGATGGGCATCAGCAGTAGCAGAAGTCGTTTCCTCCCACTCCTTCTTCTCCACCCATCGCCTCTTACTTCCTCCAGGTTGTAAACTGATTTATGGGCTCTAATTGCCCCGGGGACAGCAGCATCAGGCTGGTTGGCCATTGACTTCCATTTCCGCATGTGCCAACTGGCCACGGCTTAATAGTGACAGCTAACCGGCTGTAGAGATAGACTCACACTCGTTCTCCAAAGTGACAGGGAACAAGTTATGTCACCAAGGTCAAAGCACACAAAATTGCACAGTATTTTCTTTCTACAGACGTGTGAAGCTGATGTGTGTCAAGCTCTGAGGATCCTGACCTTGAGGTCCCACTTGTTGTTTTTGGCTTGTCTGGTGTTACGCAAGAGACCTAGATTTTGTTCACATGTGAAAGCATTTTAGCCATCTTTGTTGAAAATTCACAGAAAAATACCATACGAGGATTTCACTTGAAATGTCCCTTGTAAAAATGAAGTACTTATTGTAAGTATCAAACAATTAAAGCTCCTCCTTTAATGTGACAATATTGCAGAAGCTACAGGAAAGCAGATATGACATTCAGTGTGAATTTATTCTTGCCTTTTTAGAGGTACAAGTGCCCTGTAGGTAAACCTTGATTTTTGTTAAAGAGCGCTTACTGAATTAGCACAAGCTGGCATTTGCTTAAGCACTATAGCTACTGTCGGTTTTCTCCCAGGGATGAAAAACCTCGCATCACATTTTTTACCAGACAACAGCTGCTGGCTGCTTTGTACAGTCAGCTTAATGTGCTCCCTTACAGATTTTGCCTAGTAAACTTTTCAAGAGCTCCGCACTCTTCAACCTCACACCCCGAGATATGCTGAATCACTGCATACTAAGTGCTGTCATCATCATCAATCTGAACAATGTTCATTGGCAATGTTCTCTTTTTTCCTTCCAGTCATAAGGCGAAGCATTTGAACAGCTGTTGATGTCGCAGGCACCAAAAGACTTAATTAACTGACTGAGTAAAAATGATGTTGATGATCAGCTGTAATTAGTTATTTAACAAATTGATAAAGTGTTGAGTCTTTAATTTCACCGGTATAAAAGCTCAACATTTTAACCTCTCTTATTACTCTAACAAAAGGACTCTTAACACATCAAGTAAATGTTGTTTGATAATCATTGCTGAATAAATAGACATTTTAAAGCTTAAAAATCAAATTTTAAAAGTTAGAATTCACTGTGCTATCAAGACAAAATACAGAGATAAACCCAGCAGCTGTTTTTATTATTTTCATCTTTGATCAACATGCAAAAGAATACATAACACGTCTTTTTCATGCCTTATAGGCTTATTAGGACACGTGATCAAACTCTTAATATTAGATTTGAGTTAACATCAGATGACCTTCTCGAAATCAGTTCATTTCCCCAAATGACACCAAAAGTTTCTTGCGGAGCTGTTAATTATGTGTAAGAATGGTAGATTGGGAGATGAATGGGGAGTTCTCAGAGAGCCCAGCGTGGCAGATGAAAAGATGAAAGCCCAGACGAGCTGAAGAAGCAGCTCTTTAACTCGATAACCCATGCCATCAGTCCCTCACAGACTCATTAGGAGAGGGTTTCTGAAGCTGGATGGCTGCCGTTTGGAGTTCTCTCCATGACTAATCCAGGACCTGGAGGGCAGCTCTGGAAGGCAGGAAGGAAGGAGGACTCACAGAGAGTGAAAAGACTGCCAATGATGTTGTGATCCTGCTTGCCCCTGTACAACCCACCACCCACCAAGATAAAAAAAACAGTGCCTGTGGGCTTGTGGGTATCTGACTTGACATACTCTCCTTTTAAAGTGGAAACAGACAACTTTTACCCCCATAGCATTTCCAAGTGATATTATTGTTGGCACCGCTGTTGCAAAGACGACCACATCGCTTTACGTTTTCCTCACTGAGCAACTACCACAACGCAGGACACACTGCATTTTGTTCTCCACAGGTGCTGCAGTTTTTCCATCGTCTCCCATTTCCACTACTGGGCATAGTAACTGCAAGAACTTAGACTGATACTCCTTGGTACCTGGGGATAGCTACCAAAAGTGACCAGATAAAACAAAGTGCTAGCCTCTTCCTGTTTTAGTTGTGCAATGGTTGATGCACTTCCTTTGGGCCGTAAATCGGGCCTTAATAATTCTCGCATACTGTACCTGCTAAGAGTTGCAAACTGTAAGCAAGACTGTAGCACCCAATAATGTTATGATTCCCTAAAAATGTAATAAAATTTGCACTTAACCTGATTTAAAATGTAATAAAATCCAATTATGTAATAACTTGACCCCTTACTGGCACTATGACAGCATTTACAGATAATACCTTTCAGTTGGGTAACTTTTAAACCATTAGTTGACTAATCGCCCGCATGTTTACGATAGTAATTTAATTATTAAATGATATATTTTGGTCGCGGCAACACAATGGTGTGAGTTGAAGGTGTGAGAAAGAATAGTATCAGTAACATTGTTAACACTGTGCTACATTACAGAGAAATACAAAACCGCACTAATGAACCTTCATTAATATAGGCCTATATTTTATATACAAGTGCACGTCACACACTGAGCGAGCCGCCTGTTAATGACGCTGTGGGCTAATGGGCATGTAGCTACTTCCATGTTTCAGATGATACGTCATGTTTGTAGTCGACCATTGAAGATGAGTTTACATATCACCTTGGGTTCGTCCTTCACCTTCTCAAAATGATCTCACACTTTGGATTTCCTGCCCGACATGTTATTAACTAGCCTGTGGAATAACCGCAGGTACCAGCCCTGGAAATTAGGGGCCGTACACATGCTGTGTCTGAAAGGTCGGGCACTGGGCGCTACTCTTATGACTTTCTTTGTGCCAGCTTTCAAGAGTACGGCAGCAGGTTGTGTCTGAGGTTCCTAAGCAACCTTAACAAGCATTGTATAGCCTGTTTACCTGAAATCCTGAGTGCAGAGCTGATCTTCTTCCAGGAGCTGTTTATAAGTGTGTAGGCCTATTGTCTGTGGGACAAATGTAAAGCCTGCACTAACATGATCAACTTATTGATATTTATCAGACTGAAGAAGGGAAAGATATCTGTCAGCTGTGATTGGTTTGTAACCTGACTCCTGTCTGACTGCTGAGCGTGGCTTCTTCCTGTGTCTGTCCTGTCAAATTAAATTCCCACATGGTCCAGTCATATAGGTTTTGACTTATTTTGACAATGCGCAGCTCCTAATAGAGTTTCACGTTTTTTTTGTTTGTTTTGTTTTTTCTGCGACTAAGAGACTAATGAAATCTTGCCAACTGATAACCTTTCTGGTCAACTAACATTTGGTGCACGATTAAGGGGGCAGCCCTAAATGTAAGGGTACAATTATACAAAGTTTATATCGCTCTTAGTGTCATCTTTGCCTCCTGAATACACTAACATTTTAAACTTATTACATGTAGGATTTGCAGGGCTGGTGTATTAGACTGCAGTTAAGCTCGGTATAAACATAAACTGATGATTTAGTGTACATTCATGAAGTTTAATTATGAATTTCCAGTACAAATGATTAAATCTAGCTACATAGATAATTGACGATAAGCCTTTTCAACAATCTATGCGTACTCACTTTAGTGCACACTGCCAGTGCTTCTCAAGCCCCAGCTTTTTGGCATTGTGAGCTGCAAAGAACAGCTTGACCTTTACATGGCTTTCCTACTATGTTGCTTTGTTAATGTGATGACAGTTGTCCACTCGCTCTCTCTCTCTTGTGTGTGATTTGAGTGGTAATTCTGCGACAATGAGATTAACACACAGCTTTACTGAGGGACTGTGGGAGAGTCATGAAACATGTTTTGTGACTTATATCGCTGCATACTGCACTGCATCACCAGCTGCTGCTGTATGTCTGGGTATTTGTTTGCCAACATGCCAGTGTAGGTTAGACATCTTATGTTAATCTTCCATCCCCATACATGCTCAATGAGCATTTATGTAAATGCCAAACACACCCCCTTTGCAGACTACTTGGAGCGCACTGCTTGGAATCTGTGTTCGTGTCTGTCACTCTGTGTGTATCTGCTTGAGGAGAAGCCCTTGTCCAGGCAAGTAATATTGTTTTGCCCATGGAGTGCAGTGCTCTTGAGTGGCTGTGATGGTATCGTGTCAGCTGGCCTTTAAATAGTGCCCCCCGAGGTGAGATAACATCTGATGTGATTTTTCTCAACATGGTTTTATCAAAGTCATTATCAAGAAGCAGCAGGGTGGCTTACTGTGTCGGAAAACTATCTGTCAACTGGACTGACCACACTGGAGCCCTGAATGGAAGTATTCAGGTCATTGACTGCCACTGTACTTACTTACTTACATACTTACTTACTTACATACAAGTGTTAGAGGCAAATTGCACCAAAATCAAAGAACTGATTTTACAGAATTAGCCTTCTTAAGTCCAGTCTTTTTCACTCTGCCCCCCAAGCTTTGTACCTGGCATAACCTCTGTCAGCTTTCCCCTTTCCTGTTTTACTTAGGTATGCTATGTGCAAGGCTCATCTATGTTGAAGACAGCAAAATGTTAAAGATGGTTGAGAGACGTGGCATGTCACAGGGAATGTCACAGTGTCCACAGTCACATTACACTGTTTACTGTCACATCTCTAGTTGACTAAGGTTAGCAAAATGCTAGCTAACTAGCTACATCAAGAGGAGGTAAAGTCCCCATGAAATGAAAAATACTTTCCCCCCATTTTAATCCTGTGTCCCTGTGTTAATCGACCATTTGTCTGTTTTTATATGTCAAAAATATGTCAAAAAATCTGTATCAGTTGAAAGGTATGAGTATTTTTACCTCAAAATCCCTCTTCTCTTCCTGTTTGATGATTCATCCTGCACTGAGGGGCATTTATAAAAGAAACATCCAATCAAATAAGCCTTGGGGCAGCAGGTAGGAGAACTCTAAGCCTGCCCACGTTTTAGCTGTCCAATCTAATGCGAAGGTCTTGATTTAAACCCCTCTTGTACCTGTACACCACTCAAATATTCAGTTTCACTGCAAAATGCATCACGGTACATAAGCTAAAGATTGCCATGTTTGCTTCCTCTGTATTTCTGTGATAATGGTAACAAGATTTGGAAAAGGACAGATCAGTTGGTTGCTGACATATTTTTAGGACGACATGGGTTGCCGTTAGCCAGATCAAGACGTTCTTTCTTTTATGGCATCTCTGTAAGGCTACTTTTCGCCTTGAAGTATCTCCATACAGTAAAGAGAGATGAATGTTGGGTCAGCAACGTGGTTTGTAGTCAGTAATATCTTTATACAGTACTTTTCTGATCCCCCGAAGGAAGACACATACCTGATAGTTCTGTTATTCTCTGTCTCCTACACAAAGAGTATGGCTTCCCCTTTTTTTCGCGAGACGGGAATGACGTAGCCTAAATTCACAATTCTGCCTTGACGTTGTGAATATATCCTTCCATCGCATACTGTAGTCTTTGGTGTCAACTTCTTAAAGCAGCACCCAGTTAAACAGAATCAGTGTTATCATGTTTCATTTGTCAAGCTTACTCCACCCACCAACTAAGGGGGGCAGGATCGGTTAATTTCCCCTTTTAGATTTGATTCAGAGCAATGCATCACGATTTAGAAGATGATTATTTGTTATGTGTGTGTGTGCAGTGAATTCTTAATCTGCAAAGTAGCTAGGAACTATTGATGACAAGTGACTGTTTCCCTGTTAAATGTAGAATAGTAGTAGTATAAAAGAGTATAAAATTAAAATTAAGTACCTTGAATTTGCACCGTACTTTTCACCCCTGTCTTTAGATGACTGACTTCATTTTCTTTTTTTGCTGGCATACAAGCAAAAATACTTTTTGTCTGCTGGGTTTTAAATAAGGATCACACTGGGCAGACGCTTCATTTGAGACCCAGTGAATATGCTGTAGCTCATTTTTGTCTTTCCTCTCTAAACAGAACAGACATATTTGCTGAAACACTGGATGAATGCTCCTTTCACTTTGATAACCCAATTACTTCTGTCTTTAGATCAACAGTGTATCGGACCAAACCATTTTATGAATGCATATCTGATGTGTATTTAATATGGCATTCAAATCAGCATTGATGCACAACATAAAAAGGTCCCCCAAGGTATGAATGTCAGTCCGCTAATATAGTAAGACTAAATATATAATAACCTGTAATATGCTGGTTGTGAATGCTGTCGAGGGTATGAAACCAGGTAAACAGTTTCAAAGGATGAAACATGGCTATATTTGTATCAAAAGATTGTCAGTGTGAACATTTTCCTCTAAATGTGTAAAAAACTAGAACTGCTTTCATTTTTCACTCTCTAGTTTTCTGCAGACATGTCATTTGTATTCAAAAGGAATTGTGAAATAAGACAAACTGTTAAAGGTTTAGACCGTTAGAATCGGTTTTAATTGCTTCGTGATTCATCTGATAACTTTGAAAATGCTTCATTATCTCATCCGTTGCTCAACATGAACTTCGCCAACACTCTGACTCCAGTGCAGAAAGTGGGAGTTTTCCTGCTCACTAGTATTTGGAGTTGTGTCTGAATCAGCCTGTGTTGCCTCATTAGTAATCCGTTCACCTCTTCACAAACTTTTGGCCTGGATGAAAAGCAGCCTTTTGCTGTCATTGTTACATCTCTGATCTCTGTATTTATAGGCTGGCGGAAGCTAGCACTCTTCAACTCTGACGCTGGCATCGCACTGCCTGGTGCTGCCAAGTCAAAGGGATTGCGGCTTTTTTTTCCACAGCATTCGCATGACAGATGGGGCCCTCACTGGCTTGTGGGGTCAGTCAGAATTCATGTCTTTTCCACTGTCATTTTATACAGCCCCACATACACACTGTGTGTGTCCCACAAACACACACATCTAACGTTATCTTTTACACGGCCTTGCTCATCAGTTTAGTTTTCTACAGACAAATGAAGCAAAATAATATTCTGGTCATCTCAGTGACTTCCAAGAGAAATTAGGTTGATATTCATTCACTGACTGTATGAACCTAATATAGAAATATTATTCTTTTTAGATATATTTAGGGGCCTTTCGGCTTTATTTAATAGAACAGATACAGCATGAAAGGGGCAGGGAGAGGGGGGGGTGAGAGATATAAAGCTCTGCCAGCCCTGCACCAAAATGACCAACATTTCCATGTTTACCACAGACAGATATTTCCAGAGGAAGGGAATGATATTTGTCGGCTGTGATCGGTTGGTGGTGGTCGTCACATGCAATGCGGTGCGTGCCACTGCTCTCCGTTTATCTCGGGGTGCAGCCATTGCGCCCTGAAAAATAGGGGTTTGGCATGGCTGCCATGCATCTACATTGAAAGCAATTTATTTGAGAGCGCAAAAAACGCGACATGTACAACCCCTTAAAAACACTAAAATCAATGTTTATTTAAATGGAGTCTGGTGGGTTTGGTTATAGCAATTTCAGGGCTTTTTCTGGTTTAAAGAATCTTACTCTTTAACAAAAAGGTCTGTCTCTGCAGGGATCCTTTCCATAATATTGTCAGACACTTAAAATAACAATCTGAGCTTGTCAGTGGCAAAAACAAACACTATAAGTGGATGCAAATTTAAAGGCTAAGCACATGCCCTGAGTGGTTCCATCCAAGCCATGTTTCACCACTGCTGGCTGCAGCACTCTCACTCAACACTGGACCGGTTTTAAAAATTTCACTGAGTCCCTTAGACACAAAAACATGGGGAAATAGGTTGAAAAATGTCCTAGTGAGTATTTAAAGGATTTCAACAGTAAGACTTTGACCAGTTCTGTATCTGGTGCAAGGCTTGTGTTTTGGCAGCACCGTCTCAGTTAGATTTAAGAGCTCTTTATTGGTGAAAGAGGTTTAAATGTTAAAGTGAAGTGAGGAATAGAAAGGTTTAAGAGATGAGAGCAGTGCTGCCTCACTCCAGTGATATTTTTGTGTCATTAGAGCTTCCCTTAGTTTCCCTCGGGTATGCTGCTCAGTATAAACTGTTACAGCCTAGATTATCTGAAAAGCCATGATAAACTTTATCAAGAGTCTGATAGAATTGGGTTGAAAATATGTTGACGGATAAATTGATCTAATATTAGATCAGGGGTCTGAAATAAAGGTAATCTAATTTAATAAATGGGTCTGATAATAAAGGTTTTTGACCTTGCCTTATCTTTGAGCACAGGCAGATATGCCAGCTATTACAGCAACAGTATGCAAATAGATTGTGATCATTATCAGGGATGCTCTCTGAACTCAATTAGCAAGTATGATCTGCTGATAACTTCCATTAGCATATATGCTAGGTGTCTGCGGTGCGCATCATCTGTCAGAGCTCAAGTCTGTGCGCCAAGGCTGCAGGAAGTAAGCTGATTTTAAAGAAAATTAACAAGCAACCAGAGTATGATAAGTAAATCCTGTTGTCTGTGCGGAAATGTAAATGTACAGCACAGCCATCAATCAGCAGTAATGGGGCGATTTTTCTGACACTGACAGTTTGATGGAGCATATTTATCATAATGATGCCATATGTATACAGTATCAGAATGACTCTAATGTGTAGGAGGCTCTATGCTGCTTGTGCACCGCCTAATTAAAAAGTTAAAGGATCTCCGAGCTGCGTTTTTGTCTCCTTAAGCAGAAAATAGGGAAGCCTGTGATTTTTGGAGATGATTAGAGCTACCTTGATTTCCCTGCTGAACTTTAGATGAAAAAAAAAACAAAACCAGAAAGCAGTAAGAGGGCAGGCTGTTTTTAGGAATCACACATTCCTAGGGTGTCCACAGAAATGCTTAATGTCTTAGCTGAAGGCGTAAAGCAAACATTAAATCCGCTATTTAAGTCTTTGATTACATTTACAGTAGCAGCTTAAATTTCCCAGTCATTAGCATTTTGCTTGTAGTTGTAATGGAGTAATAAGGAACTGGTTTGTCTTTGTCTCTCCCTCTGCATCTGCATCTTATTCTCCCTCTGCAGCATAATGACCGGCCGTCACAGATGTTGCAAGGCAGCCAAGCATCTTCCCTCTGGCATTTGGCTTTGTTAATAATGCAAGCTCTAAAGAGCAGTGGCACCAAAGACTGTTATGCAGTTATGCAGACAGTTCTGATTCACACTCATAACGCTGTGTCTGTGCAAAGAAGATTCCCTGAAATCAATATGGCAATTAATTACAGACTGCACGGTAATTACATCTTTTATGAATAATTCCTCTTGGACTAACTCAAATACAGACAGAGTGGAGCTTTTGTTAGTATATCACATTTATTTAAGGACCACAGTTTTAAAATTTCATACTTTTTTAGCCTCACATTAACAAGATATATTCCAAAGTTCAAGAAATTATCTCTGAATGCCTTTAATCTTGTTTGAAATGGCCTTTTTAGAGTGTCTTAGTCAGAGCCCACTGTGAGGGAGAGTATATTCTATTTTCATCCGCCTCATTAAGTTTTTCACTTTAATTAATGGCAGGATGTGCTCACAGAGGAACTGTCCTGTCTGTTCGTTAAAGCCCATTATATGTCTGAGCTCGTGCAGACTGCTGGCTTCAAATAGGCTTTTAGGTAATAGAGTTTACATTGTCATGTGAACTGCAACACGAGAGAGAGGAAGTCATAAAACATGTTCATGGAAAAGTATTTCAGGTTACCGCAGATCAGTCATGTCGAGAGAACAGGAGATCCGCCAGCATCGTCAACCAATTGTAGTGGAACCGTGAAGGAGTGCCGCTACTGGAAAGAGAGATCAAGCAGAAATGGTTGATTACAGCTGCATTTTGCCTGTTGAGTCATATTTAGCCAGAAGCTGTGAAGAGTATTGATCTTGCTCTTTTCCTCACTGTGTGACCCAGCAGTGGGAAATGTGTGCTACCTTGATAATGTCTGTAGACTTGTAGAGCTATTGGTGATTATAAATGAGTTCAGTTGGGTCTGTCTCACCCGTCACCCGTGAACTAGCATTGGTTAATGTCAACAATATAAAGGGATACTTTGAAGATTTTCAGCCTGCTTTGTATCATAACAATGTGTGTTGTGTGTGTGTGAATGAACTGAGGTAAACTTCCCTCCATCTTACCAGCGCCCAAATCTCCCTGCACATCTCCCAGCTGAAAGCATCCAGGAGACATGTTTTGTGCTGGCTCTAGGGCTGAAGCTTGAACTACAGATTGTACTTACACATTTTCGTAATCCCGTCATCATGGTCACAAAGAGTATAAAAGAGCATCGATAGAGGGATCCGCCTTGCCCTCAAACTGTAAAACTAGGCATCGCTGATCAATTACAAACAAGATTCTGTTATTGTGTTGTTTATTTCTTGACTAAAATGTCTTCAGAAACATAATTTAGTGCACTGTTTGGCTGTAATGTGAGAATTTGAAAACAGGAAGTTGAAACTGTAAGATTAGGCAGTGCTAATCAAATATGAACAAAGGTTCTGTTACTACATTGCCTATTTCTTGCCTAAAATGTTTTCAGAAACATATTTTAACTCACCATTTAACTATAATACCAGACTGTTTGTGACCAGCTGGCTGTCATATTGTTTCTTGTGTCAAAACAGACAAGTTCACATTAGTTGTGCATACTGTATAGTATGCCAACAGAAGATTCAGTTTGTCAGAGTACATAGTATGTCAAATTCAGTACGCCAAAAATACCAGGATGCTCTCTGGTATCCGAACTCCGTAAGTGGTGTTTGTTTTATCTCCAAAGTAACAGATACAAAAGCATAAGGTCAAAGTTCAGGGTGTAGTGTCATGAGGAAGCACCATGTCCTGATTGTATGCATACTGCGTGCAACAGTACAGACTTTTTGAGGGCAGCTGCGGTACCTACTAAAATTAAAAAGAAAAAGTATGCAATTCGGAATGCACCCGTCGTCACCCACCAGCGGGAGCATTTATTGCTTCCAGTCTGGTGCAGTGCATTCTGGTAGTTGTAGGATTTCTACCACGTAAGCAAATGCCACAGCCCTTTACTCAGTTTAGTGTTGTCATGTAGCACCATTTAAAAAGTATTTGTCTCTCTACTGCATAGGGAGCCCCAGTTTCACGGGAAGACCATCGTTCCAGCAGTGAAATGGTTCTTTAAGTTGAGTTAAAACCACGTCCCTCGCCTTTGATTGCTGATGATTCATTTCCATGTCTGAGCATTATACCACTGATTAGAGATGGTACAATGCAGATTTAGGTTTTTTAGGTCAGTAGTTGAGCCTGTGGTCATAAAGGTAAGGCCCATCCTTTTTATTTTTCATTGATTTTTTTTCCTTTGGAAAAGACCTGTATATTTATTTATTTGTTTTTTCAAAGGAGATTGGTTCACTCCTCTGTACTGATGCACTTTAAAGCTGTGTTTCCTGCTGCTGGCAGACTTCCAGACTTATTTTCACATGGATTCTTTGTTTCTTGATTGCTGAAAGTAAATGTAATGTATTTCTTTATTTCATTATATTGTTTATCTCATAGAGCCAATGCACAATACTTTTTTTCACCAGATATTCAGTAGCTAAAAGCAATTTTTATCTGACTGTGGACCCATAACAGTCTGTGATGCTTCAGAAACAGTTGCTGTTAAATAAAAATAGTGCACTTCAAACAAAACACATTGTTAATACCAGTTACCGATACTAAAATGCCAATTAATACCAAAATTAAAAAGGCACTGTAGTGCCTAACTAGCCGTCATAACATCTGCAGGCGGAAGCATAATTAAAGCATAAAATGAGAGCAAAATTAAATAATTTGTAAAAGAGAATTTCCCCTTAGTATCAATGCAGTCTTAAAGATTGTCCAGTGTAACTGTTCTGAGTATCCCCAAGGCATTTCTTCAGTAGTCACCTGTTTTAATATTCAGAACAAGCCCCCTTTTTTATTTATTTGTTTTTATTTTTTGAAAATTAAAAATGATTTGACATATTGAGCAGCAATATTTCTTAACCAACAGGTGCAAAAACAAAAATGGAAACACATCTTAGCATTAGTCTAGTGTTAAGCGTATCAACTATATTGACATGTTCACAGCTGCAGAAAATTGAGTGAGGTGTGCGGAGGGGGGGGCCTGTGCTCGTGTAGACAGGATGGTGGTAATAGGCTGTCTGAGTGCTTACGGGATGGGAGGGGGGGTCTCCCCCAGGCCAGAGAGCCAGAGAAATGCACTTCTAATGGCTTATCCAAAGGCGTTCAATGACAGTTAACCTTTCCAGCTAATGATTAAGGTGACTCTTAATATGTATCACACATCGGCCCCAGATAGCATTTAGTCAGCAATGGAGATAAATGTGGGACATGAATATTGTATAGCTTTAAAATGCCCTAGATCCCACAGCATTGCCGTCTCAACAGTGATGGCTATTCCTGTTCAAGGTCAGTGAGACTGGGAGGCGAGGGAAACCCCAGCCCAGTCTCTACGCCAGAGAAATTGAAACCTTCCAGTGGGCTCAGGAGACTTACTGCCACACAGCTGAAACACAAAGTAAGAGATTCAGAGATGATGTGTGAGGAATTCCCACAGCGAGGCCCAGTTTGAGTAAATTTGCCTTCGGTCATGACAAACTGGGGAAGGATCTCTTGGAGCTGGCTGTGCAGCAGATGTCTGCTCACCTGCCAGTGTCAGTTACACGAGCGTTACATCTTCATGCCGCTTTATTGCCCGCTCATGAAACCTCTGATGCAATCTACTTAAGTGGCATAACAATTGTCCTTGTTTCACCTTAGTGTATCTTTATATGCTGCCTAAGGCAATCATTTGTTGCAGTTTGTTTATTGATTTGTATGGAAAATACTACACAAACTAAAGTAGTAACTAAAATTGAGAAATCATAAGAACCTGGAGTGTTCTTTAGGTAAAGTAAGCCAGGTTATTGAATATGCTGTGCTGACGTTCTTTCTCCTATACTTGTGATAAGGCGTGTTTTTTTTCTCAGTGGGTAATTCTTCGAGATTAGTACACACATTGTTGTATGGCTGGTTCCGCCAGGGAATGAAGTTAAATAGCGGATGGGCCTCTGACTCTGTAAGCAGCAATCATAATTCCCCTCTAAAAGCTTCATGCCACTTAAGTTATTAACATTTAATTCGGCAACATCAGAGTGGATTAACCCATCAGACAGTGTTCTCATTAAGATCTACTCATTGCATCTTTTTTCGGGAGTGCCTCGAGTCCTTTCTGTACCTCAGTCTGCCAAAGAGAAAGATTGAACCTGTGTTTCACCTCTGTTCTCTGAGTGCATATTTTTCACAAGGGCAAACAGTCTCTTCTTGTCTGGCTTCAGCTTTAAAACTACTGTTCAGTCTACCAATTAATGAGTTCATATTGGGCAGTTCTGAAGTGTATGATGTAAATCTTGTGCCAACACCCAGGTCCAGTGCAGTAAGTAGTGCCATTTATTTAGTGTGGTAGATGGTTGTGCAATGTGCTCAACTTTTGGCAAATACAAGGGTTCTCATCAAAAGTCGATCATTTTTCCCCAGCTTAAACCAAGTTGCGGCCTACCCCTAGCCAGGCCTAAGAAAAACATTTCTTTTAATTTGTTTTTTTGTTTAAAGGAGAGTGTCACACAGATTTAAACTGAAAATAGACAAGTTTTTTGCTTTAATTTATAATTAAGAAGTAAATGTTGGTTGCTCAATGCAATATATAATAATGACATGTCTGCATTTAGATTAGGGCTGCATCTGACAATAATATTCATTGTCAATAAATCTGTCAATTATTTTCTTGATTAATCAGTGATTTGTTGGTCTATAGAATGTCAGAAAATGGTGAAGAATGTCGATCAAGTTTTCCCAAAGCCCAAGATGTCTTGTTTTGTCCACAACTGAAAAGATCTTCAATCTACTGTCATAGAGGAGTAAATTAACTAGAAAATATTCACATTAAAGATGCATCCCCCCAGCAACTGGGACCAGGAAATGAAACGAGAAACCCTCAAAAACAAAAACTCAATAAAAGTGAGTGTATGAACATGATAATACAAATTACATTTAATGCTTTCACAGGACTTTAACTGAACGTTGCATTTTTTAAAATGTCATTTTCATTATTTTCGGTAACGTGAACTTAAAATTTATCATCAGCTTTATCACTTGTGTTACTATAATAAACACATTGTGTACATTTGAGCATGTAATCAGAACAAAAATATAGAGGTCATTGCAGAAGAATCGATACCATGTTTTTAAACTATGCAATCTCCATTAACTATACAGTATTCATTCAGTGGTATTGAAAGCACCAAAGCTATAAAAAAAACACTCATCTACGGTCATATTTTCAACCCAAGACTGCACAGATGTTGATTCAAAAAGTTGAATTCATTCTTTACAGCAGTGAACACATCATGTGACAGGAGGAGTGAGCTCAGCAAATTTTCTGTAGCACACTGCGCAGGTTGTTGATATTTTAAAAAAAATTGCATGGGGTATTGATGGTTCTCAAATGGTGTGCTGTTTATGTGATAACCACACATTGTTATTGTAATAGTCAACTGGGTCTATACAACAAGTTATAAAAAATATTAATGTAATTTTTAAAAAAACCTTCATGGGGAACCTATCGGTTACTGTTCACGCATGGGAATTGTAAGTGTGTGACACATCAAAAGCCCTGATTGGCAGCCAGTGTGAGGGCTGATGCCATTTAAAAGGAGAAGGCTGGGTAACACTTTACTTGAAGGTATCTACATAAGGGTGACATGACACTGTCATAACTATGACATGACAAGGTCATGAACTTGTCATAAACATTAAGTACATGTCAAACATTTATGACTGCTGTCATTAAGTGTCATTCTGTTTTTCTAATGACAAGTTGTCATTGTTTGGATTGTCTTGATTATAACAACCTGACATTAATCAAAGTGACATTACCAGAAGTTGTCTTTGTCATGACAAGTTGACATTAAATTTGTTAGATTTTGGCTTGCCCTTTGGTGAGCCTTGGGTCCAAACAGTTTAAAAGACCACTGGTGTATTGCATGTAGCATTTTCTGTATCTGCTTTGTTCACACATGATACATTTCCTCTGCAGGTTGTTACATGACTTTTGTTGTGTGTTCAAGTGTTGCACACACTGGTGAAGGTGTGAACATGGATATTTGTGGGCTTAATAGATCAACAAGCAAAATGTAGTTGCAGGGAATGCACAGAGTCGTCTGAAAGTGACCTTTAAGCCAGTGGGTCTCTTTCTATAGACTGTAAATGCCTTTATTTTAAGGTAGGAAAAAACCTTACCACATCAGTAAGAAGACTAGATCCAAACACTTTTCTCTTATCTTTCCAGAGTGTTCCTGCGGGCCATTAGTCAGTACGCAGCAGTGTTGAACAAGAAATTTCTGGATCAAACCAACTTTGAGCTGCAGGTAAGTGCTGAACCATTGAAGCTTTTTTTTTTTTTTTTTTTCTTTCAACAGCCTTGATAGCAGCACCCCACCCTCCCAAAGAGGGATGTTCTTTTAGTCATTTTTAGTCCTATTAACAGCAGCTTTGGTTCATCACTTCACTGCGGTTTCGCACTGAGGCTGTTTTTAATGTTCCGGATGCAGTATTGTTAGACCCTCTGAATAGAGAAAGAGAAAGAAAAAGATCACTGAAGGCAGTAGACATAAAAATTGTAGAGTGGGAACATCAATTACTGTGTAATGGCCGGCAATTTGATGTGCATTTCAGAATATTTTAACCTGCTCCTCCAGAATAGAGCAACTTTTTTCTTCTGCTTGCTTTTTAAATGTTTGACATATGGGAGAAAGTTAATGTTGTCACCAACTAAGCTGCTGAGCTTTTAAAGCCTTTATGGATTGATTATTTTAACTGTGTTTCAGTGAGACTTACAGCACTTGGAGACTTCTTTATAGCGAATGAATAAAGTGTTGAATTTTCTTTACTTTAAACTACAGCCTGATGGTGTAAAGATAATTTATCTGGATAGAATTACACAGACATTTTTACTGCTGTAGCTTAAACAGTCATGTATTTTTTGCTTATGGGTATTCTCGTAAAAAGTGTCTACTCTATATCCTCATGAAGACTTCTATTTTGTGTACATGAATGGTAGGGATGGGAATCTAGGGACACTGATGGTTCGATTCTGATTTAGAGGGCTACAATGTGATTATAAAAATTGTGATCTGCTTCATCTTTACAGCAATGAGCAAACTGTACACTTCCTTAGGACAGCTTGCATTTAAAAGGGCGCGAATTGTAAGGAGACACCACTGCAGTGATGGCTACTTGTTTACTTGCGGTACTTCCCAGTAGCCTAAATCACCGCCCTCTCCAACCACTGGGACAGCTTCCCAACACACAAGCCCACCCATAACATCTTAACCTTTTGACTATATGAAACTATAAGGCCCTCCATAAGGCCAACACTGAATGATATTGTTGTGAAACTGCTTTTCATCTGTGTTTCATTCTTTCAACACCACACATTTTGTCTGTCTCTGTGTCAGCTGTGGAACAACTACTTCCACCTGGCTGTAGCCTTCCTCACCCAGGAGTCTTTGCAGTTGGAGAACTTCTCAAGCGACAAAAGAGCCAAGATCTTCCACAAGTGAGTGCAAGTGCTGTCTTTCAATCCACAGGGCGTACTCATTGCACACCGACACAGCTCAAGCTCCCTCCGCAGCATGAGAAGGGTTTATATAATTCATCACACGGAGGCTCGCAGGGATACCCAACGCACCGTGGCTCCAGTGGAGGCTGCTGTAGTTGTTCGCCCTTCTGAACAAAGCAGAGCAGCCTAATGGTAACTCCAAGGGTTATGGAGAGCACATGAAAGCCCAGGTATCAGACTAGGCTGGGAATCCCCTCTTGAGATGTAGCTTACAGTTCGTCCTCCCTCAGCAGATGAAGGGGACAAATGTTGATGTCTCATCGCGCAGAGTTTTTAAGCCACAAAGTTTTGATATTTATTGCTTATGAAAATCTACTCTAAGACCTATCCCTCCTCTCAGTTATGAGTTCAGAGGCGGTTTTGTTTCCCGTTCATCCACTGCCTGTGTCTACAAAAAGCCATTCATCTACATTAGTATTTCTCATAGAGTCTGGTAATGCAGCCAAACGTGTAAATGCTTTCTGGGCAGACATGGAGCATATTGGCTCTCATCTTCATTTGGAGGAGCTTTTGTCACTAAAGCATTCATCACGCCGGCCCGTGCCTGACAGCGAGACTCCTCGTTGGTCAGTGCTTTATTATCGGACCTGATAAGCTTCCACACAAACAGCCAAACACAGCAAACAAGACGTTCCCAGCCACCCCCACCCTGCCTTTTCTCCACTTGTCAGCCTTGCCCCGGAAAAGAGATTCACATACACAAGAACTGCCATTCCTGGCTCAGAAGAGGACTGATCTCTGCCATGCTATTTCCAGACTGTTTATTTGACATTCCCAAATATGTCATTCAAACACAACCAGGTAGCTTCCAGAGCAATGGATGAGGATATTATACAGGGTTTGCCAATTTCTCTTTCACCCACTTTTTCTGCCTCTAACCGCCCACTCTTCCTCTCTGTCTCTGTGTCTGTCTCCCTCCACCTACAACTCACCTTCTCTCTTTTACCGCTCCGTCTCTGCATCCCGTTTCCCTGTGTGCTGGCGCATGAACTGTCAGTCCTGCCTGCAATACCAATTATTGTGCTTCGCCTGGGAGCAGAGAACAGAGGGGTGAAATCAGAGTTGTGTCGAGCGTGGCTCTTTAGCATCGGCTTTTCTCCCTGCGTCACACACGTCTCCCAGTGCTGTTTGCGAGTATCTGGACCATTAGTGGGGTCTGTGTGATCCTCATTTCCTTCTCACATTTAGATCAGGACACTGGCAACAAGCTAACATGTCTTTACAGCCTGAATAGGAGGATAAATGCATCTGTGTGCAGCCATGTTGCTGTGTCTCTAGACTGCAGCAACAATGTAGATGAGTGTTTTCCGCCAAAAATAATACAAAATTAAGACCAAAGTTTTCAAGGTCCAGTGTGGGATTTAATGGGATATATTGGCAAAAATGGAAAATAAGTATGTTTTCCTTAGTGTCTTTTGTCACCTAAAAATAAGAAACGGCATGTTTTTGTTACCCTAAAATGAGACGATCTACATAGCGAGCAGGTATTTTGTATTTTTGCATCAGTCACCATAGTTAGCAGCCACTTTCGGATGATTTTTTTTTTATGTGAAACTGCTTTACTCTGTGTTTTTAGTGGTTTAAATCACCTGTTCCATTTGTTTTAGGAAGGAATAGACGTGTGTGAATAGTTCAGCTCCCAGTAAAAAACCTCCTGAACGTTGAACGCTGAAGGAATCCTAATGTTTGGTGCATGGGAGAAGTTTCAGCAGGTTGCAGTCTGCAATCCTCATAACTAGATGCAACTAAATTCCACAAACTGCTCCTTTAAAAAACATATTTTGTCTTTATTTATTCATGTACAAAAGTTCTGTCCAGAGATGAGGAAATGCAGCTGCACATACACACACTGTAGCTTGGTAAATGAGCATGCAGCAGTGTCATTGTCATGATATGCACAAATGAGTGATGAGAAGAGGGAGTGTCATATTGTCAGGTTTTGTGAGTATCTCACACTCGCTTTGCTTCAAGCTTTGATCACATCTCATCTGCTCTTACAGGCTGCAGCTTGTCAATCACTTGTGTGTTTTGTTCTCTCTCGCTCTATCTGCCACCCTGTCCGTATTGCTTTTCCTCCATCTCCGCTGTCTCCATCACCTTGTGCTTCTACGTCAATTTCCTTCTCTCCTCCCAGTCTTGCTCTTTGCCCTCTTCTGACCCAGTGGCATTACACAGCACAAGCTGCCAAGAGCCCCAGATCCACTCGCCACTCACCGCTGTCCCTCTGTATTCTCCCTCTGTTATTCTTAGTCAACCTCTCCGAGAGCTTTCCGCCCCGCAGCTGACAGGTATGTGTTGTAGGTCCTGACAGCCGACAGTCATAGCTGCCTGTCTTGCTGCCTACAGGAGTGTGACAGAACAGCATCCTGCATCTGCCTCAGCTCAGATGAGGACATGCTGTCTCCTCAGCAGTCATCTGCACGTCCATATGTAGAGACAAACCTGCATGCTTCCAGTGGCACACATGCATGCTCTGAGAACAATCGTACAGAAACAGATGCGCGCAGGAATAAATTATAAGACACACTCGAGATGCAAAGTGTGGATGAGGGGCAAAAACACTCAAAGATGTAATACATAATGCATGCAGCTTTACAGTAATTTATAGAGGCAGGCATCTTTTTATACTTTATAATCTTGCCAATACTCTGTTTAAAGCTCAATCCCTGGGCAATGCTTCCTCCCTTTGACAGCTAAATGTGGTAAATTGTTTTGACCTGGCCAGACTACAAAGAGGTGACGCAGCTCCTTCGCTAAAGATTCTTTCAATGCTCTTCTCCTTTCTGTCAAAATACATTAGTGTGTCTTTGTAAAATATTGGCAAAACAATCATTTGGGTTTCAGAATTCCGTCAGGGCTCCAGGGTGCTCTGAAATGTCACAGTGTGTGAAGGGAGCCACTGAATGTATATTAATTAGAGGTCAGGAGCGGTGTCACACTTAGACTTCAACTTCTCATCTTTTTCCTTCTCTGCAATGTCATACCAAGGTGTCATGCCATCATTGTGCTCGGGAGAGGAGACTGTGCCTCGGTGCCTCCATCAGTCACTCAGTGTGATAGTCTGATGTCAGACAGGCCTGGTTCTTGGCACGGGCAAACAATGCAGTCGCCTGCAGCGCCACCAGCTGGAGAGGACATGAGACTTGGGGGAGGAAAAAAGTTATCACCACATCTAACTTTAAATTCCCCTCAAAGTGGTGTCAGATATTTGATTTATGGGGTTTTAGATGTGTTGCGATTAGAGTTCAGTATGCCTTTGATTTACCATACTGTGGTACTGATGTACACGTTAGCGAACTGGATGTTGTTAGAGTGAGTGAAATCAGAAAGGCTGTGATTGATGTCTCTTTTTTTTTTTTTTTTTACATTCGAAGCTTCTGTTGTGGTTTTCTAATGAATCTTTGAATGTTGGTGGCCATATTTTATTATATATATATATATATATATATATATATATATATATATATATATATATATGACAAAGCATGATAACATATTTATGCTATGGCAACATGACTCAAATTCATATTTGGGTCTGATAGGTCAGTGTTTGAATGTTGATGTAGAATTTGAATTTCAATGTGATGAATGAAGCTTCAAGGCTGTGGACTATTCGGTACAACCTTAGAGATCAGCAGTACATTCATTCAGTCACACACACACAGACACAGTCAATTTTCCAAATACAACATAAACTAAAATCGCATAAAGAGAGGTCGCTTAAGGCCCTGATCACACAGAAAGTGCTTTGCAGATTACAAAATGCAGGGCACACCGCATATAGTTACTAGGCATATTTTAGGATGACTCGGGGACAGTTTGACAACCTGCTGTCTATCATCGAGCCATATAGCTCTGGGTATCCAGCAACCACTACCACCAGTTTCTTTTCTATTGATCACCAACTGTAAACTTGGGGCCTTTTTCTGCTCTGAGTTGAAGTTTTTTAACTCAAGGAGTTCAGAGCGCTCTTGCAAAAACGCCAAATAGAGCGCAGAAACTCGAGGCACCTCCCAACACAAAATCCGCAAACAAAAAGCTTCATTCTCAATAAAGTCAATTACAAACAGCTGTCTCCAGCTGCTAAAATGCTTTCTGTGTGATCAGGGCTTTAATCTGATCTGAAACTAGCTTTCGTAGAAGATTTGAGGGAATTCAAATCCAAATGAGTGTTTAAACATATTGGAGAACTGCATGTTTTTATACATTTCTCCATTGACTCTGTACGTAACTTCAGTTTTAGTTGTCCGGTCAGCGATGCAGCCACATGGCTTGGTTGAGAGCAAAGACTGTGGCGGTTTGGCACTGCTTCCAAACAGAACCACAATATTGCGGTTCAGTGCAGTAATTCCCCACGGTGAGCCAGCAGTGAAAATACATCTGATTACATCTCAGCATGCTATGGCAGGCCAGTGGAAATATGGTAAAAACAGCCAGAAATGGCTCTCTCAGGACTGTTATCTCCATTGTGTTCTATATTCTTCATCTTAAAACAATTTCAGGCTTGAACTTCTCTTCTTACTTACCCATTGTCCAATGATTTTTCAAATAACTAAATCCATTACTTTGGTTTCATGTGATCGTTTTCACAGAACCGGTCACACTTTCTGCCTCTCTGCCCACTGTTTCCACTCCTGTTAGTCTCTCCATCATTCACTGTCTGTCTTTCCCTCTCTGTCCTTTTACGCTTCACTATTTGTCCTCTCTGTGACCTGGGCCTGTGTGGCAGGCAGGAAGACGGGGCTCCAAGCTGCCGTGGAGATTGGTTCACGACCTCGACATGGCAGAGCTGATCAGCTTACAAGCCCTCATTCGGAAAAGGCAGACAAAAAGTCAGAACGGGAGTGATCCTTCCAGCTTCTTTTGCAAATCTTTGTTTTATATAAGGGCTCTTGACACCCCAAGTCGACCTCAGCGAACTAGTACCAACGGAGACTGTCTGATCCAACTCTTTGGCTTGCGTCATCTGTCCTCTGTCAATTACATATACACATAGTAGAAGTCGGACCACAGCTGACAGCCCGCTAACTGCCGGCATATAGATATGTTACAAGCTTGCATGACTGGAATAAATTCATTAGTGTGCATTTGTGTTGCCAAGAACATCACAGAAAGACAAAAAAGTCACTCACCAGAGTCTCATTCAGTTCTTGTGTAACGGCCATCATTGAGGGATAGATGAGGAGGGACTAAAGAAACTGCTGCCTACCCTTTTTTAAGCTTTCTGCAGGAGGACACATATAGAGCCACGGCTTATACTTGGCTCAAAGGGGCACATAGCACAACACAGCTGTCTTTGCTTGTGTCAGACTAACGCAGATTTCATTTTCATGGCCAGTGCCTGCACTTTGTAAGCAGCAAATGTATTTGCCAGCACCTGTGCGCCCTACACATGAGTAAGTGTAGTCTGGTGCGTTTTTTGCATATTGCTGTTTTGAGGCAGCAGAAACAATTACATGATTGACAAACAAAAACCTGGTCTAAAGTCAATGGTGCAGAATTTAACTGCTATTTAAAGGGGGCATTGTTCAAATAGTAAGATGCCTCTACATAGGCAGGTCCACAATGGGCGCATTGCTTCTAACTCACAGGAATGCGCAGGTGGGTAAAACAATAATCCATCTTTAATGAGGTAAATAAAATGTGAATGTAGCAGAGAGCAGAGCAGAGGTGCAGAGCTGCTGTCCAACCCACACTAAGAGGCACACTGTGCGCATTAACACACGAGGAGCAGCGTGACTTCATTGATCATTTCAGAAGCCAAAAGTTTAGTTTGATTTCCCCTGTCAAGTTTAAAACTGCAGTTTTAGTTTTGCTGCTTAAATGTCCCACGATATTTGCTGCATGACATCACTGCTCTAACTTCATTACTCTGAAAGAAAACCTCTTGCTTCTCCAGTTTGCTGAATCCACCATGTAAATAGCAGGTGTACCTGGCTTTACAAGGGAATGGGAGATGACACTCTGACACCCAAAACACACCTATGATTATTTAAGGGACTAAATACAACACCTTTGCACCCAAATTTTGCCTCGTTTAACTAACAAAATTGGAGTTGGACCCTCAGTGCACTTGCTCCATGCACTTTAAACAATGCGCTATAAACCGTTAAAGAATAGGGCCCATCGTCTTTAGCTTGGTCTCTGCACATATGGACCTCCATCGGAGCACAGCAGCACTCAGAGGGGCTGTGGAACGAGCCGAGAACAGAAGACACGTCTGATTTAATAAAACAAATTGATAGCAACTGTCACCCAGTTATTGTTTGAGTTGCATCTCACTGCATCCAGTGTTACAGATGTCCACTGGAGGAATTTAAAGAAGCAGCCTGCTTTTCAGCACCCATATATGTGTTGTGTTTAGTTCACTTTTTCTTGATTCTCTTTTTTTCTCTCACCTAAACTGAAATCTTAATTATAAGCAATAACACTGACTTTGATTGTAGACACTGTAGCACAGCTGGAACATGACAAAGCCATTCATACATACAGTATATGTTACATTGCTATACGCACCTTAAGATGTCAGCAAGTCCTTTTTGTCCTTTATAATGTGTAACATTTGATTCTGTTTGTGTTTCAGGTACCAGGACATGAGAAGACAAATTGGCTTTGAAATCAGGGACATGTGGTACAATCTAGGTAATTTAACCAACATCTTGTGTTATTATTTTTCATTTTCACTTCTTGCCAAAGAAAATTGTTTGTTGTTGTTTTCTTTAATAATAAATGAATGCATTGATAAAAGATCAGTCAAACAAACTCCGCAGTACAAGCCAGCAACTGACACATGTTGATTCTTGTTTATGGTCGTCTGCAAACTACTCTCGTTAGCAGTCATTACAAATCAGCTCAGCAAAGAACAGCAGCTAAATATAGAGAACCATGTGTTAATTAGCTTTATGTTGCGTAATGAGAGAGTCAATTCTCAACAGAATGAGACTGTGGTACAGGGATTGTGGTGTTAGATTTGGGCACCTGTGCCTCCCTCAAAGTCTCATTGTAACCCACACCATCTGATCCCCTAATTAGAGCTTTCCACCAGATTAGATTGACTCATTCACTGTTTTTTAATGAGCTCCGTGCTATTTTTTACCTGAGGTGTTTAGTTTGAAGTCATTAACCGCATGAATGTCATGGAAAATTCTTGATGAGAGACTTGACAAACACAGGGAGGCAGATTTTTTATTTCTTTGGAGCAGCTAATTTTAAATCTGCAGCACATTAAGGATTATTCATGCCCTGTTAGGATCAACATGTTGTGCTCAAAACAGATTTTAGTCTACAAATGAGTTGTGTGTACTCTGCATTTATATATAAATGTCCTTTTTTCCCTCTCTAAGGGCCCCACAAGATAAAATTCATCCCAGAGATGGTGGGTCCTATCCTAGAGATGACGCTAGTCCCCGAGATTGAGTTGCGAAAGGCCACGATTGCCATCTTCTTTGACATGATGCAGTGCGAGTTCCACTTCACATGCAGCTTCCAGCGGGTGTGTGCTCTGAAATATGACAAAGCATGAGGACAGTAAGAAAATGACTTCATGAGAAGTCATATGTGTTGGTGTGGTAAACGTTAAAACAGAAAAAAAAAGTTTTCATAGCCACAAGCTTATTTGTAATTCTGCAAATCTCATTTTGTTGTGCTCCGATTATCAACAGCCATGGTAAGTGGAACTTAATGTAATGCCCCGTTACAGTGCAAAATGAAGCCTTTCTGCATGAGGAAATCCGTTTGGCTACAGCTGTTCAGCCATGAGATGTCTCAGGCAGTTTTCAGCTTTGTGATGTTTATGTGGGCGCGCAAAGTATGTGACGCTTATTGTGCTTGGATCAAATTGTGAAGCAGCACAATGGCTACATGTCTCTGCTGGCCCTTGTAGTCGTGTGAAGCCAGTCATAGTTTAATGCCACTGTCACATTTTTTCCCTTTTAGGAAGACACCCCAGGTGAACAGAATAAAACTTTAAAGTGAAAAATATCACAGGGAAACTTCCCCAGTTGATGACTTAGATTAAAGATCCAGTGTGTAGGATTTAAGGGGATATATTGGCAGAAATGGAATATGAAATATGCACGTTTTCTTCAGCATATAATCACCTGAGAATAAGAATCATTGTGTTTACATTACCGTAGAATGAGCTGTTTATATCTACATAGGGAGCGGGTCCTCGTCCACTGAGTCCACTATGTTGCACCACCATGTTTCTACAGCAGCCCAGAATGGACAAACCAAACATTGGCTGTAGATGCGGTCATTTGTGTTTTCGTGTCACTGTAGTCAGCAGCCCCTCCGCGATGGGCAACATCAGAAAAATACAGATTTTCTTAAGGTGAAACTGCTTTATTCAGTGTTTTTACCAGTTTAAATCACTGGGTCAGTTTGTTATGAAGAGGAAGACACCTCTGCAATAATTCAGCTCCCGGTAAAAACCTCCTGAACATCTGGATCTTAAATTATCAGAGAACAAATGTAAGCACACATTAGCAGGTACTAGGCTAGCGGCCCATCTTTGACCAGCTGAACAACATTGGAAAAACACTGATTTGTAGTGTGCAACTGCTTTATTCAGTTACCGACACACATGGTCCGTTTATTTTGAAGAGGAAGAGACCTCTGAGGGTAATTCAGCTCCCGCTAAAAACCTCCTGAACAATGAACACTGAAGGAATTCTAACCAGGAGATGTTTCAGCTGGTTGCAATGTACAATCCTCACCACTAGATGCCACTAAATCCCCCTAAATCATACACGCTGCTCCTTTAAGACAGTTTTCTAAAACTGTATTTTTAAATATGCAAATAAGCGATCATCCACTTAAATCCACTCATGAACTACAATTAATTTAATCAACTCTGGTGCCAGACTTTAAACTGGAACAAGAAATGAAGAGCATATCACCCCATTTTTGCTAACGTGCACTGGCTCCAAGTGTGTTTTAAGACTGATTTTAAAGTCTCTCAATGGTTTGAGATCAGCCTGCATTACTAATTCTTTGTCATTTTATCATCCTTCACGGACTCTTAGATCCTCTGCTGCCATTTGTAATAAGAAAAAAGAAAATTGGCAGCTCAGCCTTTTTTAACTGTGCACCCAAAATTAGGGAATTCTTTACCCAAGGCCTGAAGAGAAGCAAGCTCCGTGAACATTTCTAAAAGACAATTGAAAACCTATTGAGTCAGCATTGCCTTTAAAGAACTGTTAATTTTCTGCAATTTTATGTGCATCTTTTACATGATTAATCCTTCATATGCCTTCTTATGTATTCTGTTGTTTTTAGCATATCCGTTTGTGCTGTGTGCTTCCCTTTTTGTGTTTGTTATCCATGTAGTTACTTGATTCTAGCGTGGAGTCTTTGCCCTTTTTTAAAAATGTGCCTTTTTTTATTCTCTTGCTCCTCCTTTTTATTGTAAAGTGCTTTGAGCTACACCCCCTGTATAAAAGGTGCTCCATTACTAATATTAATTATAATTATTATATCATGCACTAATTTACATAAATTTCTAGAACAGATATTTGGTTAAAGCCAGGTTCAAAATTCTTGTTTAATTTTAACAGAGAGAACTTTGTGCATTTCTTTTAATCACTCCGTAAATCAGAATGTAAAATAAAGTAAAAAAATATTTTGCCATATTTTTAGGAATAAAATTTTATATAAATGAGAATATGAATGATAAGAACAAACTCTTCTGTAAAACAACAACAACAAAACACTAGGAATATAGATTAGAATATGAGAACAACATTTTGAGAAAATAGCCTTTGAAGATATGAATTGTGAAATTATACTAAACTAAACTAAATATATTCTACAAATGAAATATAATATATGATAAAATATACTACAGTTGAAGAGGGGATAAAAACTAAGAAATATCAACGTGCAACTTTTCCAGCTGGTTATATTAAGACAATTATTGCATTACAAGTTTTCTGACTTTATTTTAACTGAATATGCAAATAAGGTATTATCCAATTAAATATGTATTTTTTTAGCATAAATTAAATACAATATCCAAACTAAAATAAATCTTAATTTGTATTTTGGACATTTTCTTTCAACTAATCTCAAAGAAGACATGTCATAAAAGCAAAACAGCTCAAAATCTTAAAAATTAAAAAAAGCTGTTTTCACCTGGGGAGTCTGTCCTTAAGTGAAATGTGATCTGTTTCACATTCGCCTGAGCCATTTTTTATGCTGTAAAACAGTCATATTCCCTTTACTGGTTCTCTCTCCTCCGCTGTGTGTGTTGGCTTAACAGAGAGCAGCATTTATATCTTTTCTTACTTGGCTGCACTCTCCTCACCTGTTCTGTGTTTGTGTCTGGACAATACCCAAGCAAATAAAGAAGTCAGGGAAAATTGGTTTGTTTCAGCACAATAAAAGCTGTTTTTTTTTCATACAGCTGCTACATACAAATATCAGAGAAATTAAGTCCATGCATCACTGTCAGAAGCCGCAGCAACAGCAGAGCAAAAGCAACGCGGATGTGTCTCATGATGCAGCGTCGTTCTGTGTTCTAACCAAATTTATACAGATAATAATAAGATAAGAGAATAATGAACGGCAGCTCACAGCCAGCCGGGCTGCAAGAGAGGGACGATTAAAGTCAGAGCCCAGATCGCCTCGGCCAAGCCTCGACATGGAGAGAGAGAGACAGAGAGATGGCGTTAATTAATTGAAAAATTAGCTACACTGATTATTTACGCCTGCTCTGTCTAATTGCAGTTTGAGAACGAGATCATCACCAAGCTGGATCACGAGGTGGAGGGGGGCCGCGGAGACGAGCAGTACAAAGTTCTCTTTCAGAAAATGTAAGTGCTGATTAATGGGCAGGATTACGCCTGAGCCTCTCACAAGTAAGGTAATGCTAATTGCAACATGGCACTCCTCAAAATAATCACAGTGTGCTGATGATCACACGACTATCACAGCTTGCCACCATTTGCTTTCAGCGCAGTTGGATGTTAACTCTGATTTAATGGGCAAAAAAAAACGTTATTTCTCTCAAATCCTTAGTGGCACGAATCTGACATTTTGAACTGTCGATGAACCTCTTATACATGCTTCACATTTGTCTTCCTCTCTGCCCCTGGCGTCTCTTCCTCCGGAACCCCTATCCAAACAAACACACACCAGTTTACTGGAGCACTGCAGGAAGCACAAGTACTTGGCAAAGACGGGCGAGAACTTCGTCACTCTGGTGGTGCGTCTGCTGGAGAGGCTGCTTGACTACAGGACCATCATGCACGACGAGAACAAAGAGAACCGCATGAGCTGCACTGTCAACGTGCTCGTAAGATTCTTTTTCTCAGTCCCTGAAGACACACAAACCCAGTAATGATGACACATACAGACATGTGGGGAAATGTATCAATCACTCTAACAACAGTTATCAACAAGATTTATATTATCCACACTAAGGCATTGTTCGCAGGTTATTATTGCCAATAAAATGACCATTACAACGTGCGACTACCTGCAGTGAAGGAACAATAACAACCACATGTCACAGTGCATTAAGATGTTATCACAGAGCAGCTCACCTGAGACACCTCTACTCTGTGAAGTGACATTTCTTCTCGGAGCACTGAAATGTCAATTTTGTCTCACGTGACTGCCGGCATTGAAAAGACTACAGGCCTGTGGCCTGTATTCAGCATTTATCTGAGTCATGCTCTCTCAGTGCCGTGCCAGGTTGTGTAAAATGTAAGTTTTCAGTTTTAGCCAGGGGAGCATTGTGACTCACACCAGTGTATTCTGATGTCAGCCAACTTACTTTTCTTTACTTTACATTCGCCTGCTGCAAGCCAGGTCATTGGTATTCATCCGTATTATAGAAAATTAAGTTGTCACACTGCCAAAATATTATTCTTTTAAAAGATTAAAAAATAATCTACAGTCCAGTGATTTCTAAAGTTATGCAATGTAAGCATGATACGCTGGACCTTTGTAAACAGTACAATGGCGCTGTTGTCACTAAAAGTTTATGAGCCTTTTTAAACCCCTTTTAATGGTCTCTTTCTTTCCTATAGAACTTTTACAAGGAGATAGACAGGGAGGAGATGTACATCAGGTAAGTCATATCCAACCTTGTGCCTGTGAAGCATTTTTAAGTTTGTGGACAGTCAATCATTTAGAGGCGTTTTACACACAATACTAACTCCAGAATTTCCACTGCATGGTACAGCATGGCTCTACTCAACTTGACTTGTTCTCTTTTGGTTTTCTATTGTCAAAAGTTGTGTTGGCAATGCAAACACACTGGTACATTTCCCATGCAAGTAAAGTAATGTAGTGAATTTAAAACCCACCCATTTAAGGCTGCTTTCAGACCTAGAGTTGTCTTGCTTTGGTCTGAATCAGGGACTAATTTTGTTATACAGTTGTATAATTGCCTGGAGTTGGTTCGTGTTCTCACGGCAGCATTTACAAGCAGACCAGATAAAATGCCTTATGTGAGAAAGCTGCTCTTGATTGGTCAGAATTTCCATGTGGGAAAAATCCAGAAAGTAAACAAAACGTTAGATGAAGATAAATGTGACACTTTCTAATGTCACAATGGAGGGACAACCACGCAGGTTGATTTTAGCGCTGCTCATCGTGGACTATATTGCTGTCATTGTTCATTTTAGTCAAACCATACAGTTTGAAGACGAGGCGCGGCTCCAACTAGAAAACAATGTTTTGGATGTGCTGAATGTGCATATTAAGGCAGTACAGGAGGAGGTGCACATTAATAATCCTCCAGGACTGTAACATGCTCATGTTTAACCCAAACAAAGTGTCAAGCGACTGCAGTTGGTTCAGATCGAGGTTGTTCTCACCACAAATGAACCGCACCAGAGTTCGTTTGTAACAGACCACCTCTTCAAGAAGGTGTCAGTCTGGTTGTTTTGGTGCACACCTGAGTGCACACCTGCCCAAACGAACCGCACTTAGGGGGCAAACAATGACCATTTGTATATCAGTAAGTCATGCTGATCTCAAAGTGAAATGTATCTATGTTCTCTTCAAAACCAGACTGTAGTACTAAGGTTCTTTAGAGAAAACGCATGTGTTTGGGAAGAACTGAGCATACAGCTGGATAATTGACTTGGATTATACCGCACAAATTGTGTGAGAGTTTGTAAATGGATGTTGTGGTACAGTTTTGCTGTTTTTTTAAACGCGGTCCCCAATCAGTCAATAAATGTTTTCCATGGAGGAATTCAAGGTGACACAGCATGACTTTTTCCATTTACGATGGTTAAAATATTCCTTTGCCTGCCAAAGAATTACTGCTATACATTCTGGTCCTGTTCTCTCCAGCCGTATGTCCCCAGAGATCCAGAATAAAATATGAGGTTTTGCTAAAATACATTTCCATTTCCGCAATCTCTCAAGTCAGAGTTCTCCATCTGTGTGTCGAGTCTTATTTGAGGTAAAAGAGGCTGTCAAGACGCATCAGTCTGGCGGAGTTAACTTTCTGTCTGTTGTTAAAGTGTGTGAGGCCCACCCAGACATGACCCATAAATCATTGCTTTTTCCTGCCAGGTACCTGTACAAGCTGTGCGACCTCCACAAAGAATGCGACAACTACACGGAGGCTGCCTACACTCTGCTGCTACATGCCAAACTGCTCAAGGTACGCAGACACAATATTGACAACAAATCAATGTTGAAGCACACACCAGTAAATACTTCAAACGGAAGCCGAATACACCGTTAAGCTATTGTCAGGCAGATGGCATTTAACCTCAGGCATTAAACAAAGTGTGTATCTGTGAATTTGAATGTGTACAGGATTTAGAGAGATAAGGCCTCATCCCTTTAATCCCAGTATGGCATGAGATGGCTGCAAAGAGGGCAGACTTGCTGAGCAGCATCTTTTTTTCACCTTGCGTAGTCGATGCAAATCACAGCCAGTATCTGATCTCCCCTGGAAAAAAAAAAAGCTAAGACATAGTTTAAAGCAGAGGATAAAAACGCAGCAGCCACCTGAGGTGCTTCAAGATAAAGGGGTACTTTTACTGTCCTCTTTGTCAGCTGGAAGCGAAAGAATCCTCTGCTATAAATCACAGTGCAGGCACTTCTGGTTTGAGGTGGAAACGGGGCAGGTACCACACTTTCAGTGCAATGATATCTCAAATTAGATGCATAAATATTTATGGGATATCATGAAGCATTTCTTTTAAGATCACACCTTTTTGTTAACGTAGGTCTTCTCTAGGTCTGGAAAGTTTTTTATCTTTGCCAAAAATATATCACATCCACACACACAGAGCCACAGTGTCTATTCCCAGACGGGGTTTGGTATACTCTGAATTTGGAGTTGTTCCTCTCTGCCTTTTATCCAAAACGGTTGCACCCAACATCTCATCTATATTTGCATAAATAGCTGGCTGCATCCGCCTTTGTACAGGTCCCGACAGGGGAGAGCAGGCTGTGACTGAATCACATTTTCCTCGGCGAGCAGTCACAGTAGCATTTGCAGGAGTTGTTTTTGTTATTATTATTTTAATTCTGCTCATCTCCCGGCAGCTGCGGCGTTCCTGATCATACCTTCAGAGAGGGGATTCACTATTATATTGTGGAAATTGGTTAATTTTGTTCCACCAGAGTCTCGATAAATCCTTTCTTCTCCAATAAGCGGTCCTGTGTAATCTTTGAAGTCACTGTCCTCCTTTTGTATTCACACACAGGCATGTGTAAACCAGCTTGAATGAGGATGAATGATGGATGCATAATTCTGCATCCACCAGCAGTTCTCAAGTAAAACTGGCTCCTGTAGTAATAATTAGTCCTCCAGTAGAGTACCTGCAGCACTATAATAACGGTTGATGAATTTGCGGCGCTTTGTGTACTGTCAGAGATGTATCAGCACTTTGGTTCTGTCGATGCAGCCATCCATGAATAAACAGAGATCTTTTTTACCCCGTAAATGCTGCAGTTCAGCTGTAAAGGAATCAATAACCTGGTCCAAAGCCTCCCAGCATCCCTCCTCATGCCACGGCAACAATGTGCAGGGCAATTACTTTTCCGCCCATCTCCAGCACTGGGTATGCAAATTCCTCGGCTTTGCTATTCAAATGTGGCCTTCACACAAAACTTGGTCTGATTTTCGCAGAGATCTTAACTCCTCAGGTTACTTGCAACACTACAGAATCCCAATTAAAACTGGCCGGTAATGAATCGGTCCTGGCAGCACGCAAGGGATTATGCTTCCTCAACACAGAGGGCCAATCAGATTGTCCATCTCCCTGTTAGCCAAGCTGCTCTAGCTTGTCAGAAACCTCATTATTCTCCATGCCGGGTGAAGAAAAGGCATGATGGGAGTACACGGTCAGCACAAAAGGAGAATACCCCCGCAGTCGTGTTGTTACTTTTTTTGCATCACTCCATCCTCATCTGCCGCTCTTCACAAAATCAAGCAGAATTTGTAATGAATAAGATTACGCTACTGCATGACTCAATTGTATCTGATGTTTAGTGTTAGCATGAGCATAAATTATGTTTCTATGTGCTCCCTTAGCTCCACGTCACTGGACTGGAAGCCATCCAGTGGGGTAGCGCTGTTTTGGGTTGTTGGGAGGTGGTTGGAGCAATGAAAAACTATACTCAAATAAAAGTGCAATTACTCCATACAAAATGACTCAAAGTGAAAATCATCATTTGAGAAACCTACCCAAGTAAAAGTTAAAAAGTGCTTGGTCAATAAATTACTCAAAGTACAAGTTACTTTCCAATTTAAGTGACATAAGTAAGTAAGTAAAATGTATTTATACAGCGTTTTTTGTGCTTCACAAGGGCAATATACAACAAGAAAGAAAACACAAGGACAACTCTGGTTGAAGTGCACAACTAGCAAACCAATGGCACACAGAAAAAAAACAGTACACACAAAAAATAAATATATAAATAAAGAAATAAAAAATAAAATACAATTCTGGTACATACAAGTTACCCCAAGGCTTCTTTAAACAGGTGGGTGTCACCACAGGTCTTACGGTGAGTGTGAGGGACAGACAAAGTGTATTAGACAGTGTATTAGATCGAAGAGCGCGAGCTGAAGATATTGGGTGAAGTAGTTCAGCCACATAAGAGGGAGCCTGACCTTGTAAATGTAATATTGTTAGGATGTGTGGGCCAGTGCAAAATAATGAAAAAACAGCACTTGTTGCTATAACCTTTAAGAGCAGGAAGGTTAACCAAACAAAGAGGAAAAGCCCTTCCCAAGTCCTGCCCCTTTTTGCTATGTGCTCCAGTAACAGTTGAGCAAGCTTGGAACACGGCAGGACCTCTGTCAACTTTCACCTTTCCTGTTATATTAGATATGCTATGTGCTAAATGGTGACCAGAAAACAAAATTTTGAAGACGGTTAAAAGCCAGGACAATGACACAATCTTCACTGACACATTACCTTGAATGATGTCCCCTTTTAAGTTAGCTAAAGTAAGCACAATGCTATCTAACTTTATTTTAGAGCCCGCTATTATAAAACGCAATTTGCCTCAGAGAAGCCTCATGTCTTCCTCTCTACCCCTCTCTGTCTTATCATAACATCAAAAATAACAATACACATAAAAAAAATGACGGATAGCATTAGCTGGCTAACTACCTATTCATGTATAGTATGTGCCGCTTACTACAGTGAGCTTGTGGAGGTTGGAAGAGGAGTTTCTAAAAGCGGGGATCTCAGTGTTTTCTAGGAGCTACAACAAGCACTTCATCGTGTAACTGTTGTCTGGTTTAGATTTTGGTATAAAGTGTGGCCAGATGTGGTCAGAAAGCTGACTCTTGTTCTGCAGTCAAAAGACAGGTGGTGCTTCTTCTCTTCCAGGCAGCAGGCAACGTGGCATCTGCAGTGGAGATGCTTCTCTCATGCTCACCCTCCCCTGCACTCGATCCACGTGTTTAAAGCAGACTTATTGTAACAAAGATATAAATTACGAGTTGAAAAAAAGACCATGAAAAGCACTTGTTTCTTAAAAAAACATATTCTTACTCCTGCATTATTTGTAATATATCACCACCCACCCCTGAGTATTAGCCACAGAGAGCCATGTATTACACTGATGCTCCCTCTGAGCCATTCAATATGGATCGACGCATGTTTCATTGCCCATGTCTCGAGTTTCCATCTTGCCCTGCCAGAGTGCAGGGCAGCTTTTTTTTTTTTAAAAAAAGAGTTACACATCAATTTCACCCATTTGCATTGGCTATAAGTCAGTGATTGATTTCTTGTCACCTGTTCTCCTTTTGCTCTGTACTGTATTGCACCGCACTGACCCCGATACTAACTTGTCCCCTGCAGTGGTCGGACGAGCAGTGCGCAGCCCACCTGACCCAGAGAGACGGCTACCAGGCCACCACTCAAGGACAGCTTAAGGACCAGCTCTACCAGCAGATTATCAATTACTTCGACAAGGGCAAGGTAAGACACACAGGCATTCTAGCACACACACACACGCACAGAAGACTGGTCATAATCATGATAAATCCTGGACTGTGAGGATGCTATTTTTAGATGCTGTCATCTCTGTTAAATACCTCTTCTGGCATGAGGAGGCAGGTTTTGAAGAAGAGCTGCTGAATGGAAGTTTCATATTCCTTTCCTACAGAACAGGGATTGTAAATAATCCTCTTTTTTTAGCTGATGCTCTTATGGACGAAGGCGCATATCAGACCACACAAGCATTAATGTGGCTCTTTTGTGTTGTCCCCTACCTTTCATAAATCCCTTTTACCTGCGTCTCTCCTGCTTTCTCTTTTTCCTTCATACCACTTCAGTGAGGTACTTGAATACCATCTCGGCTTTATACCGCCCTATTGTGACGTGATATAGTGTGCTGTTCATGTGTAACTCAGATTGAGAAAATGTTCTACTGTGCTATTCTTCTACGCTCTTCATATTTTGTTCCAGAGGAGAAAAATGTTTTCCAGCCTGTAAGCTAAGCCTGGAATGGCTCTGCAGGACTGCAGCCAGAGCCTCTCAGAGATGGTGTCCCAAGGCTGTGCATGTGTCATCAGTGTTGGGGTGCAGCCGCCACTCTTGGTTCTCTAGCCAACTGTCACTCAGCAGGATATGGCCTGGGAGACAACAAATTGAAAAAGCGTCGGCTGCACACAAACACAGCAGAGTGATCAGGAAGTGTTACAGTGGCTGTAAGAATACATCAACACTCAACAAAGAGAGCAGAGGGGGAGGGTATCAACTGAGGACAGTTTCTAAGAGTGTCATCGGAGTCATCCAGAAAGCAGTCCCAGATGGTGTTGCCACCACCACTCTCGCTGATGGCAGGCTGATCTGAGTAGCAGCCTGGACTCGGTCCACCTCCAGCCTGGCCCAGATCAGTTCAGCCCAATCGAGTCTGTCAGGAAGCCACTTAGAAGCCTTTCAACATGTTCGAGTGCCTCCCATCTATCTGTGACACCACTCCACTGCACTGGATGAGTCTCGAGGGGACATGCGTCACTATAATAAATTTGCTTCCCCCAAAGAGGATAGCATCTGAGTTTTAGTGTTGTAGATCAAATTTAAAAAAAAGAAAGAAGAATATTGACATAGTAAAAATAATTCACATTTATTAAAAAAACAAGCTTGTATTGAATCCCATTGCCTGGGAGAGATAATTAGTTTGATTCAGCAGGTTGGAAGAGGAATGCTTTATCTCAGCTTAAATCTTGATAATTCATTTACAAACTGCCTCTGTTTGTGTTTGTGTGTCCAACAGATGTGGGAGGAGGCAATCATTCTGGGCAAGGAACTGGCTGAACAGTACGAGAATGAAATGTTTGACTTTGAGCAACTCAGCGCATCCTTGGTGAGTAATGTGATTTTATGTGTTGAACTTTAAAAGTCTTAAATGGAGTCGTTTGGTATGTGGACTATTACTCCTCTGACATACAAAAATTAGAGCACATTGACCTGAGTTTTTAAGAGGGAGAAAGGAGGCTGTGATGTGTTTTATTTTATTTATTTAACCCAGAAAGCCTCATTGAATTTAAAATCACCTTTTCAAGTGTACTCTGGTCAGCAGCAACATAAAAGAGATGATTCAAAACATGTCACTAGATGAGAATTAAAGGAATACTTCACCCTTCAAATAACCAATTTTCTATGAGTTTCTCACTCCAGGTTACATTGAATTGATAAAGAAAAAGTTTTTCTCTCATTCCTCAGGTGAATGAAGAATAAAAAAACAGAGAGAATTGGTGATGAATTTAAGTAAAAGGGGGTTGTGGTTAAAAACAGCAAAACTGTAACAAAACATCTGTTTGGAAACACTCGCACAACTCGTGCAGTCTAATCCAAGTCTCATTTATCCCATTGTATGCTCAGTACTTCCCAAACAGACAGCCTTTTCTAACAGTGACCTAACTCAAAGTAAAACTTTTCTACGCCCTCTTCATAGCCAAACTCCATTGACAAAAACAGTAATTTTACCTCACTGAACACTGGAGTTGTTGGTCCACCCCTGCCTCGATTGGTGAATTGTTTCCATTCTTGTGTGTCTTCGGTGAATCCAAACTAACTCTTGAAAACACCGAAGTCACACAATAACACAAACAAATTAACTGATCGAGGAAGAGGTAGACTAGCAGCTCCCATGTTCAGTGAGGCAAAATTACTGCTTTTGTCAATGGAGTCTGGCTTTGAAGAGAGCATGGGAGCTGCTGGTCTACCTCTTCCTCGATTAGTTTATTTGTGTTATTGTGTGACTTTGGTGTTTTCAGGAATTAGTTTGGATTCACCAAAGTCACACAATAACAGAAACAATTCACCAATCAAGGCAGTGGTAGACCAGCAGCTCCAGTGTTCAGCAAGGTAAAATTACTGTTTTTGTCAATGGAGTCTGGCTTTAAAGAGGGCACAGATAAATTTCACTTTTGGTTGAGCTCCCCATTAGAAAGGGCTGTGTTTTTGGGAAGTACTAAGGGTACAACTGGATAAATGAGACTTGGATTATGCTGCGCATGTGGTGCGAGAGTTTGTAAATGGATGTTTTGATAAAGTTTTGCTGTTGTTAAACGTGGACCCCTATGACTTCAATTCATCTGTTAATTTTCTCTGTTTCTGGATTCTTCGTTCTCTGTGCAGGCATGACTAGTTGATACACAAATAGTCATGTGGGAGCTGAAGTATTCCTTTAAACAATAGGCGACTTTGTGAAATTTACCAATAAAATCACCAATTAGGATCATACAAGATGAAATTCATCACTGCTTTTCCATGACTCTGAAGCTCTCCTTTGTATCTCACCATCAGCGGAAGCAGGCCCAGTTCTATGAGAACATAGTGAAGGTCATCCGGCCCAAACCAGACTACTTTGCTGTTGGCTATTACGGCATGGGCTTCCCCTCCTTCCTACGCGTGAGTACTCGCATCAACATACATCCCCCGCAACTCTCAGCAGCCCGCACATGGCTGATAGCACAGCGTGGGCGAGCCACTTGTCAAAACAGATGATCAATAGATTTACGAGTGCTTGCTTAGTTCTCAGCCTCAGCCGTCAATTCGTATGTGCTTCACACGTCTCGCTCCCACGGGCTTTCGGTTGCTTCGGCAAGACTCACTTGATCAGCATCCCACCTGGTCTGGTTTTTACTTATGGTTCACTTACTTACTCACAGAAAACAAACTGTGAATCATAAGCAGCTGTCCCATGTGTGGGCTAGAGAGAATATCCAGAATTATGTGCTGGACGGATGCCCTACAGTGAGGGAAAAGTGGGTCTCTTGGAAAAGCTGTGAATAAAGATCTCTTTCTCTACCTCACAGCCTCACGCTCTTTCATTCATGGTCTATCTCTCCCAGCTCTTGTGGCCTTTCTTCTCTCTATGTATCTAATATCTGCCTGTTTGTAGCATGTACTGTTACAGTCACTCTGTCTGCTGCTCAGTTGGTCAGTCCTAAAAGTTCCCCTGAAGCCCACTATTGCAGGACATCTATCTGTAAAGCATCATCATCCCGTCTACTTTACACTTAGTGGGTGTATTGCTTTGTTTATATTTGTTTGTTTATTCTGCGCTTTGGGGGTACAGTGAGTTGGCATAGCAACATGATTTAACATTTTTTTATCTGGCTGTTTAGGGCCCAGGTGTATTGCTCAGGAGGAAGCACAGCGACGAGTGTGTAGCTGTTTGTGTGAGCGGCTCTCGAGAAGGCTGCAAGCAGCAATACCACAGCCAAAGCAATTGGCCTGTTCTGAACAGGCATGTTTTGACCGGGCACTGCACTCGTAGCTATAAAGACTGTTGAGCCCAGACGAATGAGCACAAGAAAGAAGCCAATCTTGTTTGTCCCATCAAAAGGCTGATCACGCTGCAAACACTGCCTTTAATTCCATCACCTGATCTTCAGCTGAACACCCCTTTCTCCACGCCCTGAGCGTGGCCTGCATCACAAGGTGTCTCACCACCACCTGCACAACAACAACAACAACAAAAAACATGCACCCGGTACAAAGTGAAAGGAAGTGAAATGGTCACAATGTAAATTGCTTTCGGTGGCTGCTGAATCGTGGGTTATAATCCCAAAACATTCAGACCTGAGCTTGTTCAGATAGTTGGACCATAGCGGTGGGACTGCAGCCATCCTGAGCTCTGAAATGACCTCCATTAGTTGGCCTTTGATCGTTATGAATTAGACACTTAAACTGAATAATCACCCTCAAGTCTATTTAGAGCCCTTACCAAGTATACTTGGCCACTAAACCTGAACTGATGTGTCTTTCCCCTCTAAATGTCCTGGCTGGCCTCATGCCAATCTGATTGCAGCTTATCACAAATTTAGTATGCGTTTAACAGCCGTTTGATATCTCCTCACCTGCCGTCTTCACTGTCTCGAGTGCTACTGTGTGCATATCGGACCTCTTTTGCTCTCTGTCTGTGAAGGAGGTCCTGCTCTGTCCACATATCAGGTTTTATTTAAACAGAAAATTAAATTGATGTAGGAATTTCTCCGTGTGAGGCTGCACAGGTTTGAAATGAGGTCAGAGCTTTTGTCCCCCACATCTTGTTTATAAGGAGCAAGACGGCAGTGCTGTTTGCTTTTAATATATTCCTTGATAACAGCTGTTTTCAGGCTGTCATCAGGCACGCTGCTGAAGGTGTTGTTAAAGCCATTTTTACACACAAGCAACACACTGAAGTCCTTGTGGAATAAGATATTGTTAGAGTCCAGTTTCAAGAGCAACCCTGATCGTACCCTTTTCGTTCTGTTATGAAGAACAGCCACTTCACAGGGGTCTTTTGCCGCTCTCCGATATCCATGTGCCCCTCCTAAGCCCTTTCATCTAGCAGGGCAGAAACTGCATTACAGACAGGGCAAGCTGCAGCGTTCTAATCTAACTGGCTGTTTAGACAGCCTTTAAAGAACAGCTTTGACTTCTCTTTTTTCTTATTTATTTTGGCGGCAGTTTGACCTTACCTGTAATAACCAGGGCAAGGGTATGGAAGGTTGTCTTTGCCTACAAGAATATGTCCGGAATTTACCTGTTTATTGTTTTGTCTTTCCTTATGCTACAGTTTGGGATCTTCCTAATTTCCCTGACATTTAAATGGAAGTTTAGACTTCATCATTAAGGAAACAAACGTACAACAGAAAACTGGGTGTACATTCATTTCCACACAAACATTGGCATTATTAAATAATATATAGGCTATATTATTGATGTATGTCGGTACATATCATGGATATGGATCACCTCGAGGCCGGTTGTCCACTGCAACACTGCAGCAGTGATTTCTTTCCATACTACATTTTTCTGACTTCCTTTGCCGTCACTTTTGAGGCTGCCAAATAAAAGCACTCTGTTAAATTTTACCTGGGACGTCAGAGTTTCTATTTCTAGCTCAGAGAAGTTTCTCTTCTTGGCTGTATCATACCTGTCCATGTCGCAAACTCTAGGGGCGAGGCCTCCAAACCAATAGTATATTGGTGCAGGATATGTAAATGGCGATTGTTTTCAGCTGCCACATTTATCAACACCTGATCATTCCTATGCTGTGACTGATGAGATTAGAACATTTCATGAATCACACAAGAACCCTGTCGTTAGCTGATTGCTACGCTCTGATCTGTGCTGCTTTGTAAGATAGACTGATAAATGTGGGCGACTGCATTTGTTATAAGAGCCATTTCAAATCTTTAATCACGTTTCAGAATAACTAATCATATTGTAAATGCAGCTGAAATGTATGGCACTTTGCATGGCACCGTAAATCATGAACATCTCACATTGTCCTATAAAACATGGCAACAACTCACAAATAAAAGTTAACAAAAAACCATTAATTTACTGTGACTCATCTCCATTTAAAAGCATGCTAACTCTCTCATTCAGGAGTAAATGGACCTGCACTTGTATAGTGCTTTTCTAATCATCCGACCACTCAAAGCACTTTCACACTACATGTCCCATTCACTCACTCGCACATATTCATACACCAGTGTCCGAGGCTACCATACAAGGGGTTTCAGTATCCTGCCCAAGAAGACATCAACATGCGGACTGGAGGAGCCGGAGATCAAACCACTGATCTTCCTATTAGTGGCTAACCTGCTCTACCTCCTGAGCCTGCTGCCCCCCCAGGAAGGACTAACAGATTGATGGTTCTTCCTTGATTCTGTGGTTGGCGGTGGTGCATGGCTATTCTTAGTTGGTGGAGCGATGTCTGTTGAATTTTAATATCAAACAAGACTCCAGCATTCTAACAAGCTGAGAGTGACCCTGTGCGGTTGACGTCCAACATCTTGGAGGGACGAGCTGGACTCAGCCACAATAGATTGAGCAGCAACAGCTTTGTGATGCCCTCAGATTGCACGCTCACCACACTCAGTGGATTAGCATCAGCTTACCCACAGAGATGCGTGGGTAACCTCTTGAACCCCATACATGTTAGCTATTGGGGACTGCAGTTATTTCCCATGAATGAGGAATTCCCAGTAAGGGTGGGACATAACCTTGTCTTGATTGAGTCCCTGCCCTTTGTGCTTGCCGTGAAAGAGAGGGAGAGCCATTGATGACCGGAGCCCATCCAAGCTCTTGATAGTAAGTTAAACCAATCAGTATTTCTGGTGCCAACTAGCGAGGGTAGCAATGTTTAATTGGCTAGTTAGCTAATGGCGCACATCCCTAGCTACAGTAGATACAAGCTGGTGCATGATTTGGTCTTGAATGCTCAGGTCAGTAAATATTAGCCTCAGTTTCAACCCTTTTTTTCTAATTATTTCCCAGCGTTCCAGTGTTGTCCAATGAGTGCAGCCAAACAGATGTAAAGCATTTTTATCCTGACAGAGTGCGAGTCACTTCTCTGACAATACGGCTCCTACATTGACCTGCTATAGGGGCTCCGAGTTTGTACTTCCTCTTGATATATTTCATAATCACGCCGAAGGATTTCTGTAGTAGCAGTCATAAAGGGAAGTGTTAAAGTGTGGGTTATTTATCAAGATAAATATAGTTAGGAGGATATTTGTTTCACACCCCAAATCGCTGTTTGTGGTGCAGCCTTGCAGTGTCCTCAGGGAAAAGTCAATTATCTGCGAAAATCAATACTCTGATAAAGGCATTTTGTATCCACCCCCTTAAGAATTGATTTTATGCAAGAGTGCTTGAATCAGCTGCTTATGATTTATTAGTTGTTAATGTGGTTAGACCCTAGTGTACTTGCTAATTGTAAAGTTAATGCAGTAGTTTCGATGTGCAGCTTAGCCATTATCTTCTTTTTTTATGTAGTTCTGTGTTAAAACCCTGTAGTTTTGTGTTTGTTTCCATTGGTAGGTACGTTTCGAGACATTAGTTAAATTTTTCTGTTACTCACCAAACACTGCAAAGACATGCACAGAATACTTTCCTTAAGTCATTATTTTAACCTTGAAATTCACAATACCTTGTGAATAAAGCATTGACGCATTACTGAAAGCTTCTATTGTATTTGTTTGCTCTATAAAGAATCCTGAGTTGCTCTCAGTTTTTAGACACATTAAAGGTGTTCTCAGTATTTCAAAGACGCATTTGTTTCTCTCACTTTACATCCAGTCTGCGTACTTCTCCACCTCTCCTTCCTATCAATCCTAAACTTTACTTAATCCCTGTATTGAGTTTCCTGCGAGCGCTCCGCTTAAAGAACGGCTGAGGGTGTGTGAAAGTTGGTTTGAAATATGTATCCTAACACACCACATTCGGAGACACTCGGATATGAGCTGTCATGTTCTATCATTCAAAATGTTCCTCAGACAGACCCCTGAGCACACTCAGGGAGATGAAGGAACCTTCCTGGCTCATACATTTTCAGGAGCACTCTGTGTGCACTCTTCTCATATAACGTATTTTTGTTTTTGGAATAAAACAAGATGACCTTTTTATCAGCTTGCGTGTCTGATAAACATTAGAAGATTCTGCAGTAAATTGAAAGGAAGTATCTGTATATTTTACACTTTTTTCTGGGAAACTCTCGCTGCCAAGAAGTTGAGACATGTGCACACTAATATTCCTCGGTCTGAATATGACAAATCCTGAAATTAATGTGAGTCATGTTAACAGCATATTCTGAAAACGGCCTTGTTCCGAGTGTGGCTCTTTTTCCAGTTAAGACATGTAGGCATTATTCAGGTTTTAGTTGCATTCTCTAGACATGTATACAGGGAATTCAGAATATGCACCTCAATTGTGGCTTTCGCCGCAGTTTACAACACACGGCACACGATCGTGCCTGTGTATAGTCAGCTCTGCGGGTTGTCATGGAAGCGTTACAAGCAAACCAACTTGCCAAAAGTTTGCAAGGCTGAGCTACAGATGCACATCTAAAAGAAAAGACTACATTTCTGGTTTGAAGGAGAAACCCACTGACTTCTAAACATTATAAAAGACTTGGATATCAACAGGTTCTTGGATATGTGCACGGGCACGTTATTCAGAGTATGCATGGCTGCATGTAAACAGGAATATTAGTAGAATATTCCTTTTCATTGGCCTTGTAAACAGCTTAGTAAGAATATTGTCTTTTTCAGATAAAGGGCAAAAAACTGAATATTTTGTGCATGTAAACACAGTCATTGTTTTTCCCCATTTTTATGCATCTGTGTATCTTTTTGTATATCATTTACCATATGTTACAAATCTTCTCATCTTGCTACAAGCACATCCAAGGAGCGTTAAATCCTGACCGTATGTGTTTCATTTGAACTTAATAACACTGCAGCTAAACGAACTGGAGCTGCTTTGTCACTTGCCTGTATGAAATTGCCTTTTTACCCACCAGCGGAGAAAGAAAAGACCATTTGAGCATGAATTGTTATCTCAATGACAGTGATTTTCTCTGCCAGAACTAGCCTGTGTAGGTTTGAGGGTAATGAAAATGAGAATCGTGACACTGAGATTACTGTACACAGGACCAGAATGCTCAACAACATAATGCAAATCTGCTGTTCTCTTATGAATGAGATTACAATATACAGTGATGGAAAAAGATTAAATGTTCACGAGCAGATTTGAACGATTAAGAGAACTTATGGAAATCAAATCTCACAGATGCACTGTCTGAAAGTTGCAGCAGTGTGTTGTCAGGCAGATTTAGCAGAATCTCCAGCGGCTTGAAGAAATGGCTCTGGAAATCAACGTGCTTTTGTCAACTTATCTGTCAAAGCAAATTTGAAAATGGCCCCAGGCATATTTCATGGCTGCAATTCCTTTAATTAATTGGGGAATTGAGATGTGTGCTGTGCATGAGCATAGGGCCTGCTGTGTGTCAGCTATTGTGCCGTGATAGTTTATGACAGAAAGACGGAAATGCATGAACAAAAATGGCTCGCCTCTTCTCCCTAGGTAAGAGATGAAGCTGCTAAGATGTGAAGAGGGCCCACCCTCAGCTGCCAAGATCTTACCACACTGATTTAAACCTTGCAGGATTTCTGAACCATGACTGTGGTTTTGAAGGCGACTCCATCAGTAGCTGTAGTTAGCAGGTTGTGAAAGAACCCCCAGCAAAAATGGTAGTGGCCATTTGCAGTCTGTCAGTTTGCTGAAACAGAAGTCCTCCCCAAGCAAGCCCACTCTGAACTCAGCTGGGATTGACTAATCACTGAATCGGTGCCAAGAACTTTCTGTCACCCTCATTTCCAAGTATTTAATATGGAGATTATGATAATGTATTTTAACCCAGCCAAAGTACCGGGCCAAGTAGATTTACAAATCAAAGCTGCTCTCATCCATGTAACTTCCTTTGAATATTACAGTTTTGTCATTGTCCCATGTCTGTCCTTACTGCTATCATTGAATGATGTCAGCTACTGGATCTAATCTTTAGTGAAATGATCTATGAAATGACCCTGTGTGCTGTCAATACTGCCATATTCATAATAATAGGGACAATGTGCCTTTTGTCTGCGTAATGTGTGAAAACCTGCTTGCATGATTGGTTCATGTCCCAAGGTCTCACCGTTTTCTCTGTCGTACTACAGAACAAGATGTTCATCTACCGTGGGAAGGAGTACGAGCGCAGAGAGGATTTCGAAGCGCGTCTTCTCACGCAGTTTCCCAACGCAGAGAAGATGAAGACGACGACACCACCCAGCGAGGACACAAAGTGCTCCTCTGGACAATGTATCCTCAGCTCGAGTCACTGGCTAATTTGTGACAGTGTAGTAGAAGATGTTAAGTAAATTTTGTGTTTTAGTTTTTGTTTGAAGAATTTCATCAGTTTGTTTTTCGTAATATCTTTTGACACAGCCGCTGTGTTAAATGCTGCCAGTACACAAAATTAAAGGAAATAGTTTTTTATATGCTTCAAATTTGTGACGCATACTTGTGGAGTAAGTTCAGGGCTCAGAGACATGGTTTAAATTAATATTTATATTTATATTAATATCAATAAGAAAGCTGTATGCAACATACCTAGTCCGCAGCAAGCAGTTAACAATGCTAACAGCATGAAGAGTGCTAACATTAACAACAGTGCTGACAGGGTTAACAGGGAGGGGATCAGCAAACTTCCTGTTTTGTTTGTCTGTGCATTTCCGAATTCTGAGGTTTTTGAGGGTCTATGAACGCAGAACAGGGGAAACAAAGTTTTTGTTTTTAGTAGGAACAGTTTGCTTAGTTTGAGTTGTGGGCTGGAAAATTGATCAGTTTAGTTTGTGGTCAGACAGAGCGGATCTGATCAGACTGATGGATTAGAGGAGCAGCCGTTGCAGAGGCAAGTGAAAGCAAACTTTAAGACCCAGCGCAGGGTGCGATTTCCATGGATAGGCAGCCAATTTCATCTAAAGTAGGTCTGAAAATCTTTGGACAGCATTAAAATGACAGCACTGTTGTTCTACAGTAAGAAATGGAGCGTTGTTTTTTTTTCATATGAATTAATGAATGGTTAAGTTGACTTTCACTGAGCCTGGTATTTTGCTGTTCAGTCAGTGCCCAGAGTACACTCTGCACTCTGAGAATGTGGTGCTCTGAATAACCAAACAGTATAACTATTCCAACAGCACTTCTTATGATTGGTCCAGCCTCAAAAATAGAAAGTCAGTATGTGTCAGCAAATACTGATTTCGTTGGCAGACCGCCACAAAAAAGTGAATGTGTAGGAAACCCTGGACTAAAGACCTTTGCGCACTGAGTCCGTTTTTTGTCCAAAATCTTGCACATTTAAAACGTTGTGTCAATCATGTTTACACACTGAGTCTGAAACTTTTGTCCATCATTAAAATTTTCCATGTGGCGGCGGGGACACAGCTGCGACAAGACAGAGGAACGGGTCACAAAGAATCATTTTGTAACTCAGATAGCTACGTTCAGCTGGTCAGGTCAGGTTGACGGCGATGATGATGAGGAGGAGGAGGAGGATTTGGACAGCATACAGAATATGGAGAACAGCTCCGCCCCTTCATGCAGCTGCAGTGCCAAATGAAAGACAGGGGGAAAGTGGTGACATCAGACAGGTAACTCTGGTGGAGAGAGGCAAAGGAGGAAATGTGTCCGGCTACCAAAAACAAAGAACAGAGAAGCTTGTATTACAACACACAGAGAGGAGTATGACTTTATATTTTACTCAGGACGCCATGATATTATATATTTTTAATATATATATTTTTATTATATTATATCATCACATAGCAAATAGGTGTTTGCTGCTATATTAATGCTCTGAATGTTGTATCCAGCTCCTTAAAGTAAGTGTCTGTAAGTGCCTTTTTACTGTTATGTGTTACAAACAACATGCTTCACATGTATAAATATACATAATACGTATGTTTACAAGTTGGATTTCATTGAATGTCTGTTAACAATAATACTGAATTATCACCAGGTCCTAATTAATTGTATTTCAGTCGTTTGAATTCAACACTTTCATTTTATTTCCTTGACGTTTCTGCTGAAGACATCCAGTGTTTCACGGTTAAACCCATCCTCGACCTGCCTGCCAAGTTCCAAAACAAACCCGTCTCTGAGCAAATATTGAGGTAAGCAGGATATCCCCGCTCCGCACACATTCATTCTTTACAATTACAGAGTGTGTTACTCAAAGTCACACAGCATGCATTTCAATCCAGCGAGCCCAATTTACTTCCCCTGTCACTCAAAAACAATTTAGAGACCTTGTGATGACATGCAAAAGTGCATTAGCATTTTTTTAAAGTGCTGTATCGAGGGCGACTGTGGTGAGAGCGATTAAATCTTGATGTAAATGTGTGTCTGCGTAGAACCAATAGCGGTTGACCTTCTTGTCATTCTCGTGGTTATTAACTCGCACCAGCCATCTGCTATTAGTCACTGTGCCAAGTACAACATTGTTTCTCTGACATCATTAATACCTTTGTGTCGCGCACTGGGGCCACAGCAAACAGCGGGCCCCCTACACTCCCACTTGTTTGCCCAATCTGTACGCCAGCCATGCACTGCATCAGTCAGCTGTGCAAATTCACTTTGATATGCCACCCAACGCATCAATGGACATAATTAAAAGAAGACATTTACTTGGAAAACCTTTAGGCAAATATACCTGCGCACTGATCTTATCACACGCCTGCACCATTGGTCACATCCCCCTGCAGCAGCCTGTTGGCTTGTTTGCTAACTGTGTCTGATTGGAATATGTAACTCTGTTAATAGCCTAGATTAGACAGGCGTGTTTAGAGAGTGATAGAGGACTGTTCCACACCGACTGTCTGTCCGTCTCTCCCTCTCTGCCAACTCTATTTTTTTTTTTCCTCCAGCTCTCATCGTGCTTTTCCCCGGTTGTCTCTCGCTGTCGCTATCTCCCTGTTTTCTCTCATTTATTCTCTCATTCAGTGCAAAAGAACAGCAGTGCATAGCAATGAGACTGAGCTGTTTGAGCCAAAGGGTCACAGCAGCACGCAGAGCACACCCCCTCCTGACCTTGCTTTGTCCACACCATGCCACTGCATCATCACCAGCCCGCCAGCTAATGACATGTAAAAGGCCTAATTGGGGTAGCGCCGCTGATTTAAAGCTGCTTTATTAATCTGTTTATTAGATCAGAGGCTCAGACGCTCTCTCCCTTTTTTTTTTTTTTTTTAAGGTTAACGCTGCGCTTTCTCTGCTAATTTGGGAACGGTTCTCATCATGTTCATTAAATAGTGTGCTGCCCTTTGTGACCAGGCACAGAAAGGGAACAGCTGATTGTCGGTAGAATATAAATCGCTCAAGTTCCAGTTAAGGCCCTGACACACCAAAGTTAGATCAAAGAACTAGTGGCAAAGAAGCCTGACTGCTGCGTCGCCTCACGTCGCCTGTGTCTGTTTCACTGAACACACCACACAGACTACAGCCAATGGCTAACTAGCATGTACATTCTTCACCTGCATGAGAGGAAATACGTCTTCATAACTGCAGGAAGTGGTATTCAAAACATTAATTAGCCAGTTAGCACATTTAAGGGATATTTTAGATTACTTGAAATGAGGTTATATGAGGTACTTATCCATTGACGGTATATTAAATTCAGTAGATGTCAGCTGGCATGCCCGCAGTTTGGAGAAGCAGGCTGAAGTCTGACATGGAAGCTGAGCAATCTACTGCTGTGGAGGGATCAGCCACTGACAAAATAAAAGTCCAGAGCTGCTGGTCTACCGCTGCCTTGAACACTTGTGTTGTTTGTGTTATTATGTGACTTTGCCATTTAAGAGGGTTAGTTCAGTTCACCAAAGTCACAATAACACAAACTAGGAGTCTGACAGAAAGGTAAAGCAGTGAAAATACTCTCAACATATCATACACTTAAACTGATGTGGATTTTGTTAGGTAGGACTCATTTTAGGTGGCTAAAATACGTTTTGTTGCTGACCCCTATCCACAGCGGTACATTGCATAGCTTCTGTGATGGTCGTCAGCCTGCTTCTCCAAACTGGGGGCACTCCATCTGACATGTATTGTCGTACCCCATACAATCTCACCTCAAAGAATCCAATCTATCCCTTTAACAACACAACCTGGTGTTGATATTTACCCTGTGCTTGCAAACAATAGCACAGACAGTCCAAAGTGTTTCTGCTAAAGAGCTCAGTGGCTAAAAAACTTAATCTTACCTTATATAACAAGTTCTTTTTGATCTTACTCACCCTTGATGTTAGCCGCTTGTTTGCTTTCCTCACTTCCGTTTCCCTTCTTGTAACTGATTTGAACTACACTCAAACTCAGTGATTTCATTCAAAGACGGGCTCGGCCTCCTCTGATGCTGATTCAACATGCTGAATCGGTCGGAAAAAAAGCAGACAAGGGACAACTAGTGCCAACGGTACAGGGCACGCCGCCAAAACAAGGGCAACAGATGCTCGTCGACGGCCCAGCAATGACCAACAGCCATCCGTCAGCTTGGTGTTTCAGGGCCCTAGGACCTGAGTCGAATTGCTCTGTGGAGTTTGAAAGCTCTCTGTGGTCTGTTCATTAGCAAAACATAAACAGTCCTTAGCAAAAAAAAAAAAAAAAGGTCAAAAGTTGTAGCATCCCATCTGTACACGCTTATTGCTGCTGCTACAAACATAAAAGGACAGCGGCTTTGGAACGGCACTGATTTCCTTTCATATTTTATTCATAATTGTTTACTAATAAAGGCAGAGCATGCTCTTCGAAACATATGGCATTGTTTTAGGAATGCAATATGCTTTATGAGGATAGTATATCTGCACTCTTTTCCCTAGGAGAGTTGGCGAGAGAGACAGATAGAAAGATGGAAAAAGAGCAGTTTATGTGGGGGACCATATATGTGCCCAGACAGCTGCTCCCACAGCCACCATACAACACCATCATTTTCCTAGTGTGAAAAGTCTATTAACCTGATTTGGCAAAGTTCATCCCTGCTAGTCACGTATGCTGCAGCTTCTCTACACGTCGGGCTAACGTCAGCGGCTGCCAGTGACGTGTGCGACCCACATATGAATTTATTTACCATGTAGATGAGGCCTTCTTGGACAGCTTGTCAAAACCAACATGCTACATGTAAATGCCACAGCTCCTGGCAGAGGCTAGCCTGGAGGGGGGTCTGTCCTGTGTTTGACCTGAAGCAAAGCAATCAACCTTTGAATCAAGCCGTAGATTGCCCATAACAGTTTTAATTTACTCAGGCGCTGATTTTCTCCCTCCCCAGCTTCTACACGGTAAATGAAGTCCATAAATTCCAGTATTCCAGGCCAGTGAGGAAAGGAGAGAAGGACCCCGACAATGAGTTTGCGGTAATTGCTGCCTTCTTTTCTCTTTTCACTATGACTTAACTTGTCCATTTCATTTTTTTTCTGATGTTTTATGAATTATTTGTTGACATTAGAGTCACCATGAGTATGATTTTTATGTTTTTTTGAATGAAAAAAAAAGACTAAACCTCCATAGATCGGACTTAACTCAGACCTGTCAAGCGCTGGACGCAGGTCCTCTTGGCCGCCAGCATGTCCCTTGGATGCTCAATCAGACTGGGATCTGGGGCGTTGTGGCATGAAGTACTGTACTGCTGTTGAGCTGTTGCTATGAGGGAGTGTATTTCTTCCACAACGCCGTTTGGATGGGTTGTGTGTGTCACATGGCATCCACTTGAATGCCAGGACTCAGGGTTTCCCAGCAGAACACTGCATCATAATCACCTGTCAGTGATTTTAATGTTGCGGCTGATCCTTTATTTGCCAGCGTTAAAAACTTGCAGAGATTTAATCATTTATGGTTTGAGTGATAATGATCCTGTGTATTTATATCCCAGATTTGAGTTTTTTACAAATGATGCCTAGCAAAGGTAAACAGATATTACATAACATGGAATTTTTTTCTATCTCAAAGATTTCTTGTTTGTCTCTCACTCACACACTCACAGATGAATCCCAGACACGCACACACACACACACTGTTAAATATACAACAGATTTCACCTGGAACAAGTGACTCAGCTCTGCTAACAGGGCAAAAAATTGCACATCTGCAACATCATGTACTTTGGTGGGTGAGTTACAACAGGCAGAAAAATGATCTCCAAGCCTGATCAAACACTTTGTCAGTCTGTTCTGATGCTGAGATGCAGCAAACGAAGGGCTTTTCGTTTTTGTCTGTTCTGATCAGGATTTCTTTGTCGAGCTATCGCTCCTGCTGTTTTTTCAATTTATTATTGGATGCTGCTGTAATATTGCCTGAGATATATGTTTGAGGTTTCCACAGTTTTTTTCCAGCAGAATACATCAATAGGAAAGCAGAACTCTCATTAAACACAGGAAAAAATGGCTGCCAACAAGAAGATCCAGAATAAATAAAATTCTTGACAGTGATCCAAATCTGGTTGCCTACTGCAACTATTACTGTCGAGTCCTGATTTTTACTACGTCTTATGAATTACGCTTCATGCACGCTTAATTATATCCAGGTTGCAAATGACAAGGGCGACAAATTAAACCCATTCACGCTCTCCTCTGTTTATTGTGGCATCAATTCAGCTGAGCGGGATGATGTATTTCACTCATCTCAGACTGACTGATAGGTCTCTCTCCGTCCTGACAGTGAGGTGATGGGTACCTATTGCTAGACATATTGCAACTGTCAAACCTGCTAACTATGTGAGTAAGTATGCTAAAGCTGACTCACTTTATTTAATTGTTCAAACTGAGGTGTTGTTTTTCCTCCAACATACTATTGAAAAATATTCAAAGGGGACCTATTAGGCTGCTTATTTTTTGTCGTGTATATATATACAGTAAAATGTAAAACATAATGTAAAAGTAATCCCTGTCAGGAAAAAACCTCAGGCTTCAAACCGTTCTGAATACTCTGTTTTCAGTGTTATTTTTTCCTTAAAGACAAGCTGATGTTAGCTGGTGACAGACTTCCTTATATGGTCAACTACTCCAGGCACACCTGCTGCAAGTGTTTACATGTAGCCTACACTGCTACATGTGGCTACATGCTAACGCCAGGGAAACATGTAATCTTGATTGCAGACATTGTTGATTTCTCCCTGATTAAAGGTCACAGTGGCATCTGTCTGGTTGTAAAGATTTTGGTTTAGAAGCTTTTCTTCAGTCCCTCTAAGATTTCGCAATGTTGCGATCTCAACAATCTTATGCAAATTATGCCAGTATCTGTTAGTTCTGTGCAACCTTGCAATTTTGTCCAATCACTGCAACTTCAGTCACGATCAACTGTTGCTGTCCCCCATCACAAATAGATTATATTTCTGTGGGAAACACTGAATACTTTAAATAATAAGCTCCAAATCTGAGATAGCAGCACAGCTGTTTTTGCAGTTTTCACTTTCCCCTGCAACTTCATTGCAAAAAAATTGGGTTAAATTATTTAAAAATGGCCATAAACATTGCAGCATGCATCGAAATGCTTTAGAAAAGCTGATGTTAGGTATTTCAGGCTCCTATAATCCCAAAAGCAGCCAGCGAAATTGCGGAGGGACTTTTTATTGGTGATTTTATTGGCTATTTTCCGTAACAGTTGTTCTACATGCTGCAGTAGAGTGGTGCAGGAATGAGTCCTACAACGTGGAATGAGTTAGCATCTTAGCACTTCAGTGTTTTTTTTAGTAAGATGCCTGAGATAAGGTTTGTAGTTAACACAAGCTTAAGAGACATTTGCATTTTGTTCTACAACATAAAAATACCTCACTGTAAATTTTGAAAACTTTTATTTGTCTTTAAAAAGGCGGCTAGCAAGAAGCTAAATACGACTACAAAATATCATCACACTAAACACAGCTGTACTGGCTCGTTGTGGTGGTGATGATGAAGTCATACGACTGTAGTTGAGTTCGTTTTGTAGTGTAATGTTAGCTTTTTGCTTCTGGCAATTGCATTTCTGCTTTAAAAAAATTATGAAAAGGCCCGCCCACTAGCTCCCCCGGAAGAGCAGGTGCCCCATGTTTTTGCCACAGTGGATTGTGGATGTCTTTGCCACAGATTTTCCCATCTAATAAAGGCAAAAATGCCAAAAAAATCATAAAAATCCCATCAGCTTATGTTGAGGGGACAGGGCAAGGTCAACTTCCTGTTGACCTACAAAAAAAGAAATATCATCCCCTGCAGCACTCTGTAACAGGGACCCAGAGATACAGAAGACCTGGAAACAGTGACCAATCAGAGCAGACTGGGCTTTTTTAGAAGGGGGCCTTAAAGAGACAGGCACTAAAGCAGAGTGATTGAGGTAGAGGGTGAATAAAGGTGTTCCAGCAGACAGTATGATGAAAATAGTGTTTTTAGCTATTAAAGCACATAAGCATGTTCTAGTAGAATCCTAGAATACAAGTTTGAGCCTGAAAATAAGCACAATAGATCCTCTGTGAATGCTGAAACGCTCTGCAAGGGAAGCCGTCGTCTCTTGTGGTGTATGTTTTTGTTCTCAAGATTTAGAGTCATTATTTGAGCTCCATGATGTATTAGAGGAGATTCCATCTTATTTGGGCTGTCAGTGAGCAGGCCTTAATGAGCTGCCATCCAGACAGGGAGGTAGCACACACCTCCATCCCACCAGCTCCCCCCTACAATGGGCTTTGATTGAACAGCCATTACATCATCTTACTCTCATTCATGCTACGACAGTCTAAGAGCTTGTTTCAATGTGGTTTGGCACAAAATCGGCAGCAAATTGATGTCTAAAGTGCCTGTCATGTCTTCTGCGCCGTGTTCTGATTTTGTGTCTCTGTCATTTCTTGTCAACAGAACATGTGGATTGAGAGGACCACGTACACAACAGCATACAAGCTTCCTGGCATCCTGCGCTGGTTTGAAGTCAAGTCAGTCTCCACAGTGAGTATGAAGGGCCTGTGTGCCAGGCAGGCCTCCTAATCAGATGAGGATCTGCAGCCTTGCTCAGAGGCAATCGATATGATTTGTCCACTTAAGCTGTATAGACAGCCGTGTGGACGCAGACATGCCACTCCCCGGACTAACGACGGGGCACGTTCGCTCTCTGCCAGAGGGCCCACATTGATTCGCCAAGCACTCCTCGAAGACTGTTCCCACTGAAAATAGCTACACAGCAGAAATACAAGTGGAGGAGAGTTCAGAGCTCAGTCAGTCACTGTTTACTTTCCTGTAATAGAAATACCTGGATTGCTGTACTTAAAACCGGTTGATGAGAGGACGGTGTAACAGCTGCAACAAATGACTTTTAAGTGTTTACTCTAGAACTTGGAATGGGCACATTTCCCCTCCATCCCACTGCATTAAAATTTCATTATTTTAGCTCTGTTGTTTTGACTAATTAAAAATGCTGGTCTGGTGTCCCCATTCTGAGCCGGGATGTTGTCTGGTGGAAGAGGGAGTGTGGAGAAATGAGTGCAGTAAAATAAGTTGGGAGCAGAAGAGCAGGTTACAGTATCACTTAGAGCCAAAACATCCCGCCTCATCCTTTTAATGTGTCGTTAGTTTGTCCCAAAACAAATGCACTACTTAGCGTAATTAGCCCGGCAAAGTATTACGCAATCAATTACTCTTTATTTGTCGCCTTGATTAGTCACTTTCATGTCTGTGCTGGTGAGGGCTCTAGAAAAGGGGCACTTCTGAGAGTCTATCCTTAGCTAAGGTGTTGCCTACAGTCTGCTCACTCAGTATTTTTTTTTTTAACCTTAATTTAACAAGGAGAGTCTGATTTATATAAAGCGCCTGAAATTTATTTTTCAAAATAGGGGGAAATTCCCTCTGAAGTTTTTCACATAGTAAGACACTTTTGGGTGAGGACTAACTATGCTTACCATGGCCTCATCCTATTCGTACATCAGATTGTATTTGGTCACTCTGGTGTTGTTCCAGTGACATCACACATCAGTGGGGCCTTCGTTAAGGCCAATTCTTACCCTTACTTTTTGTACTAAACAGAAAAATACAAACGGACACCAATCAAAGTTTCTCTTTTTCACTGAAGTAAGACTAACTTTGGCTCATTTTCCTCGTCAGCTGCTTGTATCTAAAACAGTATTGGTCAGCCTTGTTAGTCACCTAGCAAGTTAGTCTGTTCCAAAATCATCAATAAATCTAAATTGACCAACTTAGATGTAAAAATCTGCTCAACTGCACGCTGTTTATCCCTGCAGTATCCCTCTGTGTCTCAGCTGTATGTTGAGCAGCGTCTCTCACTGGTGCTTCGGAAACAGCCACAATTAAGTGACAACATGTTTCAACAAACATAAAATTAATAGCAACAAAAGAAACTACATAATACAATATTTTACAAGTTTAAAAGTAACAGTTGGTTGTTAAAACCTCAAAAAAACTCACCACAGTGAGTTTACAACTTGCTGCAAGTTTGTTTGTTAATACAAACGTCTTTACCAAAGTTAGCCCGTTCAAACAGCGGCAGTGGCAACAGTACACATAAAAATGGCTGCCACCCTGACCATCCTCCTGTGTCGATTAGAAAGCGAATGTTTGTTCTACTCTCATTTTATTTTTATATTCTATTCTTTCCTTTTCCCAGCTGTATGAGGTGACTAAAAGTTGCCATTGCAAGAAGCCGAACAGCGTCAGAGAAACACTGATTTGTAACACGAAACTGCTTTATACAGTGTTTTTACTGGTTTAACCCTTTGAAACCTGCAGCGACATCACTCCAAACACCTTTGCAAGTATTTTTGTGATACCTGAACTAATTGGTTTGATTTCTTTTAAAAGATAAGGAACGTTTTTGGCATGAAATATCCTGCAAATAATAGGTGAAGAAAAAGAAATCAGAGAGAGAGAATTATTAGAAGAAGAAAAAACAAGGGGAAAATGTATAGAAAATTAAAGTATAATTATGATAATATTTATGTTTATATGTTTAAAATTATGTTATAGAAAAAAATATATTCTGTATGTTTATTGTTATTATTTTTATTTTATTTTAGCTTTTCTTTTTGTCCTAATTATCACTTTTTTCAAATCAATTAACTCAGGTTTTAGAGGGTTGAATCACCTGGTCTGTTTAATTTGAAGAGGAAGAGACCTCTGTGGATGATTTGGCTCCTGATATTAACGTCCTGAACAATGAACACTGAAAGAATCCTTACCTGGATTAGTTTCCGCTGGTTGCAACCTGCACCCCTCGCTAGTAGATGCCACTAAATCCTGCACACTGCTTCTTTAAATGTGTGCGGGAATACCCCTATCACAAGTGCCAAATTTGCAGGAATTGATGAAATTATGCACAGTACCCCCAATGCTGCACTGGAATCCAGGCCCTGACCTCTTTTTCATAGCCTCGCACCACATGACAGCCACACACCAGGCAGCTTGGACATTTAGCTCACCACAATAATCCTTCTAGTTGCTACATCCTCAGCACAATCATTTCAATCCAAAGATCTGATCCCGCCCTAACTCCCTAGTCCATGTAGCAAAGTGCTATTCTCCGTTGCCACACTAATTCAAAGCAGAGGCCTCTTCCTTCAGGCTGGGTTGGAACATACTGTCAGGAGCAGCTTGCCCTCCAGATGAGCCAGGGAGAGGCCAGGTCCCTGAGGTTAGACTCTCTATTTAAAGCTTAATGACTGGGCTGAGATTCACCAAGCTAAAACCCTCCATCTGACAATGCTTTTTATCAAGCTGGACTGAGACATACCGGCACAGATTGGAGATTTGTCTCCTTGGCACAACATCTTTATTTTTTTGGCTGGGGTCTAAGTCTGACATTTACTCAACAATCCACTCATGTTTCCTCTAAATTCTTACTAGCAAGCTGCAAGGAGGTGATTTTTTTTTTTCCCATCCAAAGTAATGAGTTTGCTTCCACATGGAGTTACACGGATTGAGTTGGAATTTTCTTTCACACAATAGTGGAATTAATGTCAGCATTTCCAAGTATTTTATTCATTTTTCTCAGACTTATATTTTGTTGACATGGGAACTGAAATTCCCTTACACCAACGTGCTATCCATCTTCATTTGACAGATGCAGGTTCATGTATGGGCGCATAGGAAAATGATTCATTGCTTCTCTATCCTCCATGATTTATGTGCATAGTTAAGGGTTTCTAAGCCCATCTTCTAATAACCTATCCCTAGTCAGTGAACGCAAAATGTTTCTGCTCTACTGTTGGGATTACAGAGACAGTAGTGATGTATGTGTGTGTATGCACTGAAAGAGGTGTATAAGCACTGAGGATAGTTGATAACACCTTCACTTAACTTCACAGGAGGAGATCAGTCCACTGGAGAACGCCCTGGAGACGATGCAGCTGACCAATGAGAAGATCAGCAGCATGGTGCAGAGGCATCTCAACGATCCTAACCTTCCAATCAACCCCCTCTCCATGTTGCTGAATGGGATTGTGGACCCAGCAGTGATGGGAGGTTTTACCAACTATGAGAAGGTAGAAAACATGAAAAAGTTCTGGATTTATTTGCTGCTGCTTTCCCTGCTTTAGGTTTTCCTTGTAGGCGCGTGGAAGGGCAGGGAGTTTGCTCTCTTTGCCTCAGGCTTTCCTCGTTTGCACATGGAGGGGCAGATAGGTGTGCTCTCTCTGCCTTAAGGCTTTCCAAGCAGGCGCATATGAGTGACTTTCTGCAAAGGCCCGGAAAGGCAGAGGCCCCAGAACAGAGCCATACCACCAAATATAATACTGCAAATGGAAATAAGGTTTTCTCTGATTAAAGTGTTCTTGACTGAACTCCATTTTTAGCGTCACTCTCCTTTAAGAGAAGGAATAATTTGACATTTTGGTAAATTCGCTTTTTTTGTTTGAGTTGATGAGGAGATCAGTACCACTAAATATGAAGCTAAAGCCAGAAGATGGTTCGCTTTGCATAAAGACTGAAAGCAGGGGGAAGCTAGCTAGCCTGCTCCTCTCTTAAGGTAACAAAATCCACCTACCAGCACCTATAAAGCTCATTACCTACCTCATATAACATCCTTGTCGTCACAGTGAGGTTGCCAGGCGATCAGGAGACCTCAGGGACTTCAAAGATGTATTCTGGCACAAAATCCTGTAACATATGTTGTTTTTGTGCACTTCAGCGGTTGTAAGGAAATGACAAAAAAAAACAAACGTGTTAATTAGTGAGCTTTAGGGCAGAGTCCTGCACAGGTATGATTTACAAGACCTGCTCTCAAACCTGAACTGTGGCTTATAATACTGTACCCACCACCTGCACAGATAACCAATGGGTTCAGCGCCCGACCTGCCAACACAAGATATGTGGCCCGACACGTAACAGCGAATCGTCAATAACCATGCACCATTCAAATAATTCAGTTAGGCAGCACATTTAAAGTGATCATTTTGGGACATTTTATACATGTGAAACTAAGATGGTGAATACATTTTAAAACTATAGTAAGTAAAGAAACCAGAACTGAACCCAGTAATAAAATGAAGATAAAATACAACCCGCAAATCACATTTTTTGTGGGTCAACCACCCACAGCTATCCAACCCGATGCAGGACTCTGCTTTAGAAGCACCGATAGGCAGATGTTGTTTCCTTTGGACAGAGCCTGGCCTTGCTGTTTCCCTCTGTTTCAGTCATGCATCACATATACTCCTGCAAAAAAGCTTGTGTAGAGCTTTCACAGACAAGCTGCGCACCTCCTGAGCAATGTGACTATGTGCCAGGCACTGCAGATGCCACTGAAGTTTGACTGGACATCAGAGCCAGGAGGTGGGATTTTGCGGACAGGTACCTCACATTCGTTACAGCAACAGTAATAAGCATGGACCAGTTTGGAGAAATGCTAGCGGAGCAACTCAGAAGATGTCAACACTTGTATTATTGATAAAAAATTACTGTAGTTAACACTTCCCAAAAGGAGACAGTCAAATACCTGGAGAGCAATGTTGGAGAGTCTACTTGTAAACGGAAGCCTCTGAGGGACATTTTAGCAAAAAGAATCAGCTCCTGGCTTCTTCCTTTTCGTCAAGCATAGGAAAACGGAGGGCAATTATGGAGCTACAGTGGACATTAGTTGTGCAAACTTTAATAGCAAGTCCCAACATGCATGTGTGAAATTACATGCTACGAGCACTCCGCTGCAGTAGTGGCACGTCAGTTCCCTAATTTCACACTCAAAACGAAGTGAAAAAGCTTATTTCCCATAATATCCAACACAAGATCTTCTGACACATTTTTATATTCCTGAAAATGTCTGTAAATTTCTAGTACATCAATCTACATTCAAAGCAAGTTCAGATAAGCCCTTGTTTTCATGCTGTGGAATGAAATCATAATCTCGTGCATATTTTAGATCCTGGAAGCTCTAATTTCATCAGCCTAAACATTATTATCACTACACTTGTGACCAGTCTCTCACACATCATTTGCCTCTCAACATCACAGAGCATCATAAATCCGTTTTTGTTTGATGTGACCTGAGCCTTTTTTTACTTTCAAAACTCAATCTTCCCTGCACACTGTTTTTTTTAGCACATTTCTAGTGTTCTCGCTGTTTTTTTTTTTAGCGGCACACTCCATTCACTATAACACAGTAGCGACTCATGTGGAAAGAGAAACTCTTCTGAAATAGTGTTTGATCATAAAAAAAGTGATAGCCTGCTGGTTTCCCAGCATATATCACAACCTGGAATAGATTTATATTGGTCTCGTGAAACGGTGCAGTGTGAGTCAGAGGAGGAACGACGTGAATTCTTTGCCCTCAGGTCACTCCTTCGTCTCGGTGAAATAGTGCAGGTGGTGGAGGAGAGACGGATGTCTCGAGTCTATTTTTCTCATCTTAACAGCCCTTCCCGATGCTTCCCCCCTTTGAATGTCTTTTTTTTTTCTCCCTCGTTTCTCATTTTATTTATATTACAAACTTCTTCACATTTCAGATTGTTCCCTCCGTCTTACTCTGTAGTCAACCTTCCTTTTCCTCCCTTCATACAAACAGACTTACTCTAGTATTTTCTCTGTCTCTCTCCTACAGGCCTTCTTCAATGATAAGTACATGCAGGAACACCCAGAGGACCTTGAGAAGATAGAGAAACTGAAGGACTTGATTGCCTGGCAGGTAAGACTGAAGCTCCTACACCTGCAGCTATGTGAAGTGCATATGATCTCTGTGAGGGATCGCACCGTAGTTCGTAAATCATCATTCTGTGTCGCCAAACATATCAGGGTTCAAGGAAAAGTGTCATGGCCTGCTCGTCACAAATTACACGCTTGTTTACTTTAAAAGATGATGATTTTCATCATATTACATGGTATTTCTTTTTCCATGGCGCACAGAAAGAGCAGAGGAATAAATAGCCTACAGGCAGCCAAAATACTCAGTGTGATAAGATGGTATGGGGGAGCATGAGATGCATGAAAATTTGAATTCATGCCACTTGGCCTTTCAGCATGAGTGGGCTTTCCTAATTTGCATGGATTTTCTTTGGGCTATTCACTTAGCCTTTCAGGTGCTGAAAAGATAGTGGCCTTATATGTAAGTTGCTGTGGTTTAAGTTATTAAGGAGTTAATTAATGGAATCAAAAGCAGAAATTTGGGAGCCATGTGAGCACCACCCCAGCAAGGGCCCTGTAGACACCAGGCAGTGTGTTTTGACACCTGAAAGTCTTTCACCGCACAGCTGAGAGTTTGTATGCTGAAGGATACTTGTTTGGTTCTGTATATTACGGCATTTATATCTGAAATGTTGTCCCCTTACTAAAGCGCTGCTGCTGCAAAATGAAAAGTCACTCTGAAAGGTTACAGCTGAAAATATAATATCGTTTGAAGAACTTGTGAGTGCACTGCCAAGAGTGTCCAATGACGGTAACTGAAGTGAGCAGGGGGAAAAGTGTGTTAAAGAGTTCAGTGGAGATAATAGCGAGGGAGAGTGCTGAAGCAAACATTCTGAAGTTAAGGAGGACGCTCCACTGCGTGAAGAGACAGCGAGAGATCAGCATTGGCGGTTTTGCGAGCTCTGCACCCTCGCTCAGCCTGGAGGAAGTGCACACACAGCAGACATGAAAATGCTAATACACACATATTGCTGGAGTACGTCGCAACACGTGCTGTTTAACAGCTTACTATGAATCTCCGCAGATCTTTAGCTCATTTGTGGCTCATCTTTGATTAATAAACCCCCAGCTTGTCATTGCTTTCTAGTGGAATAACAAAACCGCTCTTAGAAAGCTGCACTGTTGGTTTTCTGTTTTGTTTTGCTCCTTTTATTACTCTCTCTTAACTCTTTAGCTCTGAACTAGGGGTCACTTTAATAATCAGGAAGTCATTGTTTCCTGCCTTATGGTTCACCCAGGAATTGAGCACAGATACAAGAAGTTTCTCTGTCTGCGTCCTATCGCTAGTTGCAAGGAAAAAGGAAGTTAATTGAATTTGCAGTAGTTGTTCCCCTCTCCGTTGTTGTAAAATAGGTCAACTTTGTGCTCTGCATCTCTGGCGGAACTCCTCCGAATCTGAAAAGTTCTTTTGTGTTTGTGAAACCTTTTGTCTTTGCAAGGCACGATGATTCACACAGGAATATATTGGCTCCTCATTTGATGTCATCTGTGATGCTGCTCGCATGTTTATTTCTCCTTAGAAGTAAAACTGTGTTTTAGAATTACTATTATCCATATTAGTCGTTAATCTAGTGTTTCCATATTCATTTTTTGGAGACATTCAGATTGTGTAAACATGAGGATATGTAGGGTGTCACTGACTGAAGCAGAAGTTGACAAAGCAGGTGAGGGTAGCCTAAAAATAATCTACTTCATTACTCCTGGAAAGATGTGAACATCATAAATGCATTATATCTGACAAGGTTGTGTATGTATGCAACCAGATTTTACCTTTAAGACCTATCAGTTATTTTTATATCCATCTCGAAGCAAAGGCACTGAACAATAACATCTGTAAGACTACGTTTGTTCCAAAGCTTTGTGTTGGTTCCAATGTGACACTAAAATGTGAAAGATCCATAACCATTTCCACATCAATTTGAGATTTCAGCCCGACTAGAATAGTGTTGGAAATCAAACTGCAATTTTGAAATGATCCTCCACCCACAATCCACAGTACTAATTAGCAGGAGCTCAGTTGTGCACCCGGTCATACCAGTATGAGATAAACGCATTGCACGATCTTGGCAGCTGGTTAAAAAAAACGTCCCTCACATCAAGCTAACCAAGTGTTTGAAATCACGGTGGTATGTATCTTCCATGAGCACAAAAAGACACGATTGAAGTTGTTTGGTGTGATCATCACAGAGACATGTCATAGAGAAAGCAGAAATACGTTTGCCGAGCCCACGCCAAACATACACACAAGGAACCCTTTTTAAAGAGATGACTAAGGCAGAGTTGTTGGTATGAAATGGTATCAGCTGTCTCCTTGCCAGAGACAGCATGCTTGTTTATCTCGCGTCTTGAATCTGTCTAAATGAGACAAATGAAGGCGAGCCTGCTCCAATGAACAAACTAAACGTTTCGAAATGAGCCAGCATGCACTGTTATTCTGAAATACCCATTGTCCTCATCTAGTAATTAGAGAGGAAATGAGCAACTGGAAATCAGGAAATTAGGTATTGTAGAAAGCTCCCTGGCAAATACAAAGTAGGTGTTTTGTGTGATGTTTCTGGTTATAATTAGCCAACGCTCTAGACAGATGCCTAAATTAGCAGCTTTAACTTCTCACTGCACCATGATCCATTCTATTTTAAAGTTGTTAAGGGTAGCCGAGTGATCAATAAATTGAATCAAAGACCCAAGAAGGCAGTTTTCACAAGAGAACTATCAACATAAACAGAATATTTAGCCCCCTTTCCCACTGGACAAAACACCCACTAACATCTGGCTCTTTTCATTTAGTGGGAAAAGTTACAATCGGCATTCAAATGACTGCAGTCGTCACCAGTATTTATCAACTCCAGCTCCGTTCAGCAGCAATGTAAACACAGTATCTGGGTGGACACAGTAATTTATGCCCCTTCTCAAGCGTGACCGTCACTAACTTCTGGAACTTCTGCAACTCTGATCCTGAAATTCCACCCGAGCAGCGCACAAACATCATTCTGAAATAGTCAGCACCAAATTTGAACGAGAGACGAAATAAGTACTGTGCTGCTCTCTATTGTTTTCGAAGGACTGGAATGCATGCTGCATCTTTTATTTCTGGGAAAATGAGAGGTCTGGCACTGGTTGCTACTCCAACTTTCAAGAGCGTGGAGGAAGGTACAGCAGCACTGTATCATTAGTTGTTTTTATGCGGTGATCGCACTATAGGGACGTTATGAAGTCTATTCTTTGCTTTTTAAATATCTCAGGTGTTGGTTGCACACTTATATGTCAAAATGACACACCCATCCTTCCCATGGTCCCATTCTGCCAGCTGTCCCTTTTGCACAGACATTGATTTGGCGCCGCCACTACTTTTGCTGCTAGCTTAAAGGCGAGACAACTCTGTCCCCCCATTCCATGATTAAGCCTTTTAAAAGAACAGTGAGGCGGAATAATGGTGTGACATTTCTGCCTTGAACAGGCAATGCATTAGGGAATACTTACTAGAAAACCTGGGTTTGTTGCTGATCTTCTTCCAGGTGTTTTTTCAAGTGTATATTAAAAATATTGTCTGTGGGACAGATTGTAAAGCTCTGGCTAGCCCTGCACTGAGATGGTCTCCTTCTTCTCCATATTTACCTCAGACTGATATTAATGGAAGAAAGGAGAGATATCTAGTGGTTGTAATCAGTTGTTCCCCGTCACATGACATCCCAAGATACAGCCATCACAATGAAAAACAAGTGCTCTGGGATGCTTGTGTGCCACGTTAGCATCACTCTCACTTTTAAGCGCACATTCCGCCCACCTACATTGACAACAATAGCTTTACGGGTGCAGAAAATGCGGCATGTGTCTGGGCCTTAACACTGTTTTCTCGCGCATTTCTAACATTGAACAGGACACCTCAGAAGAAAGGATTTATACACCTATTTTAACCAGGGTTTCCTGCATTTAACAAAAACGATACACATGGAAAATAGGTATTTCAGGGAGAGTTCTGTGTTCTTTTAAGTGTCTTTTGATTAGGATTTTTGTTTGTGCTTTTGGTCCCTTCGTCTCATATATAGCAGAGTCTGCCTGCTTATTAGTCTGTCTGACTCACCACTGGCTGTGTACTTCTCTAAGACCTTTGTGACCTTCATGAAAGGTCTTAATATGTCATCATAGCCTTAATAACCAGCATCTCAAAGGAAATGTGGCTGCCCCAGCACCCTAGGGTGTGGCTCACAAGTCTGCTCACTGTGCATTAGAGAGGGGTAGAGTGACAGGGTTCAGCTAAGAAGACTGGGATCTGAGAGACAGCGCTGATATTAAGCAGCAGTGCCATTTCTTTCATACCTCTTTTCAGTGGGTAACAGTGGCATTCACCTGTTTAGAAATGGGGTTGGGGCTTCATTTGTAATCACAGCTTGTCCACAAAGTGCAGCTTGAAAGGTGAATGTTTAGTTCAAAAGTTGTGGTTCGCATGGAAATGTGATGGGAGAGTAAGCACATACACGAGGAGACATGAACCCTGCGTTTATGTGTTCTGGAAGTACAGAAAAATAAAACACTTTGATGCAGAGGAACCTCTAGGCCTGATTTTTTGATTTGCTGCTTTATTCTAAATGCATTCTAGTTTGCTCCCTATTTACAGTAAACTTATATGGGCTTGTGACGTCCCAGTGTGCGCCACATTTAAAGCTGCAATCAGTGATTTCTGACCACTAGGGGGCAGAAAAACTGAGAGCAAACTCCCAGAAATGTAGGCCTTGCAACGTTACCCTTGAGTTACTCACTGTTTATCAAGTGTTTCTGGTTGACCTGTTCAGGCTCCGACACCAGCTGACAGATGTCTTCAGTAGTGAGCATCTGTAGCTTACCATATGTACGTACCATACCATTATTTTTGCATTGTGTCCATTGGCACTAGTTGTACACAATTGGCAGGTATTCAGCTAATTTAATCTTTCCTTTAAGCTTTTGTATGTTTAACTCTATTTACAGCCCCTCATTTACTTTGGCACATTGCTGTTTTGTACTGGCAGGGTAATATTAGCATACACTTGGCTCAGGGTTTTCTCTCCATTTTTTAATTTACTTTACCGTGCCTGACCATTTTCCGCCCGTGTCTGTGTTCCTTCATGCCTGCTAGGACGACCAAACCAAACCTCTGCTCTTACTTTCTCAGCCAGCATTTCAGTATCTCACAGAAATTTCTGTCTGGCACTCCAACTTTGCCCTTTTCTCCTATAAAAAAAAATAACTCTTTGTAAGCTAACCTTTAGAGTGGAATTTTGCAGGGTTTTTATGAATTCAGTCCCAGGTAGGGATGGATACTGAAACCCTGTTTTAAAGCTGGGGGGGCAGCCTTCCTCTTCTGTTCTAAGCCCCTCCCACCAGACCAACACAGACGGTGAGGTGCTCATGCTAACATTAGCTACATTAACGTAAACTTGAAACTGCAGCTGTGAGCTTTTTGCTCCTGTTAGCAGAAGCAACATTCTCTTCATCCCTGGAAATTTTACTGATATCGATGCATGTTTTGTTTCACATCAGACTCTCTTTCATGCCCTTTTTCATTGTCACTTTTGGCCGTGCTGTGCTGATTTGTGTTTCCATCGTCATTTTAAGAGCGCCGTGCCACGACGTTCATGGGCATGTACCCCCACAGTACTCGGGTGAGGTCAGGGCTTTATAAAAAGATAGCGACCAGGCGCCAGACCATAAGCAGCAGGTATCCAAGAGGGACAGCACTGAAAAAACACAGTCATAGTGAGGTGAAACGCCAAACAAGAGTGACTCTGGGGTTGGGATATACTTTCACTTTTGCTAGTGTGCATGTTTACAAACAGTAACCGACAGTCCTGCTTATTATACATTTAACAATACCCTTCACTAGCCCCTGGTCTCCAGTGCCTAATTATCTTATCTTAACATCAGCCTCACATGAGGTAATATCTCCTACTGATATCCCAAATCCTAAACTCTCTGTCTCTGTTGGACTGCTGGAGCAGAATAAAAAGTTTTTTAAAAAGTTGGCATATGTAATTAAACTACTGAACATGTACAGTATGTGTGTGTGTGTGTGTGTTTGCAACCTTGAGCCTAAGTGCCTTCCACAATGAGCTCATCTCTGTGCAGCCACCAAGCAGAATTCTGTTGCCATGCCACCACTCAGTCGCACTCAATCATCCTAAGGTCTATAAAAAGATGCGGGTATCCTGAGAGACGTGAGTCTTGCCTCAGCTTTCACTCTCGCTGCTTCTTCTCCCCGTTTGCGCCTGTTCCGTCTCACAACACTTTGTCCTTCAGACTCCTCTCCCTCCCCCTTCTCTCACTTCTAACCCTTTTCCACTCTGCCTCTCTTTCCTCTCACCTTTTCTCTCTCAGCCTTCTCCTCTCCTCTCCTCTCCTCTCCAAGAGGTCCCAGCGGTGATGATGAAGGTGCTCAATATCAGGGGAAATCCTCGCAGGGTGTCTGCAGCCTTCTCTCATTTATCTTTCCGTGCCAGAGCTTTAGTTTTGCGGAGCACAGTAACTAACTCTCAGTGAGTTAAATATCCTGGATGTTAGACACTGTGATACATGCTCAGCACCTCTTTTCAATCTGCTTGCTGCAGGCTGCCTGTCACAGAATGCTGTTGAATGTATTGCTGCAGTGTATTACATGACTGCAAGCTGGTTTTTCAATCATCAATATTATAGATGTGGTTTTTCTGCATTACAGTATTCATTTTCTCCCCGTTAATAAGCCCACCGTGTGTTGAAACGTGTGTAAATAAAACATGCACCGTTTGAGATTATTACAAAAGGTTGCATCACGAAAGTGAGCTGGTGTTATGTGCCAGCTGAGTGAAGTCGGTTCTCGCTGTAGCCTGCTGTGGAGGGGCAGTTTGTCCTCGGAGGCAAGGAAGAAAGGCGAGCAGTCTCTAGGGAATCGGAGGTTAGCAAACACACACTCCTTCTCTTTACTGGCCCACCTATGCCAGATACTTCACACACGTCTTTGTTCTCTGAGGCAACATCCTTTGTTCCATTTGCTCAAGGCTTAGGTGAATTTGTTAGCAGTAAAAGCTACTGTACTTAAGATGAGGCACAAGATGCACTCTGCAGTTTAGTGTTGCCTTGTTTTTGAAGTGTGCAAATGCACCACTCTGACTGGGGCCGATTAATATAAACGTTTGAATTAAATCCCCTTTAATGTGGTTTATTTTTTTGTTTTGTTTTTTACTTATTCATAAGCATAAAAGCATAAGCTGCTTTCCTTTCACCTTTAACAGTATTTCTCACTTATAGCAGCGCGGCAGTCAGGGAATATTTTTACAGTTGCCATGGGAAAGAAAAGGGTCTGTTATTACCACAGCTGAATGTAACATCGTTGCCTGTTTCTGGCGAGTTATTGTGCAGCTCTCCACTGCTTTACCACGGCCAAAGATGGCATTTTGCACTAAAACACCAGGTTCTGAAAAAAACAGAAAACAACTGACCTGTGATTTCAACCAGAAGACAAAAAAAAATCACTCAGATGCTGGCTTCCCTGGGGATGACGCTTCCTCCTCTTGCCAGATTTAGTCAGCAGAGCTTGCTGACACTGACTGTGGCACTGGGGTTTCCTAATTACTAGTTTTCAGCAGTTTTCGACTCTCCCTCTCTCCCCCTCCTTCTACCTGCCTCTGTTTTGTGTTTAGATTTTGCTTTTCACCACCTGCCTACAGTGTGAGAAACAGCAGTGTGCTGGAAAAAGGTGCATTGCGTCTTTATTTGCGTCACGGGTTAAGAGGAAAACATCCATCACATGCAGTACATACCTCTACATGTTTTCTGTCCTTGTTTAATATACCAGTGATGTGTTGATGGTGGGGTGGGAGGCAGGGGGAGGGAGTCTCATAGCAACAGTGTTCTCTAAAGTCTACATCCACCTGGATAAGGCTGCAGTGGTATTTCCTGATGTAGATTCACCGCATGTGCTGAGTATGCACCACCAGGGGGACCAGAGGTCATGTGAGTTAAATTGGATGTATGTGGCGGGACAGCAGCGTATTCCTCTGATGAATGGAGAACCGGCGTGCCGCTAACCTCTCATCTCTCCAGGGTATGTTGGATGGAGGTTTCTTACACTACTGTTTTGCCCCGCCAGATCCCACACCTCGCCGAAGGTGTCCGCATCCACGGGGAGAAGGTCACGGAGGCGCTGAGGCCTTTCCACGACCGCCTGGAGGCCTGCTTCAAGCAACTGCGGGAGAAGGTTGAGAAACAGTATGGGGTAAAGACCCTGGTAAGAGCTTTTCCTTGTTTGTGACCTTTCTGTTACACAAAAAGTGCTTTGTAGCTCCGTGTGGTCATTTTTAGCAGGCACTAATGGAATCTGCAGCAGTTACTTTTATTTCTTCTGCTGTGTTGACCGAGGATTTCACATCAATATGTTATTGTTACACCTTCCAGAAATCCATTATCTTGGATTCTTGTCCTTCTGTTCCTTTGTTTGGTTTAGCATTTATTACACACACACACATTTATATACCTGACCATGCATATCAGCCTATACAGAGTCATGATACCATTTCATTATACATAATAATAGTGTTCAAAGTGTTCCACGATTTACATCTCTGCAGAAGCAGACTTGCCAGACTGCACCCTGAGGTTGACCCCACCTGTCAGAGGTGTCATGCTGCCCCCGCTACCCCATACCACATGTTTCCCTCCTGTCATTCGATTGCCCCATTTTGGTCGTCTATGTTTGAAACACTTTCACAGATGTATGGTCGTAACATACCACCGAACCCTGTAACTGCTGTGTTTGAAGCAGCTCCAGAGGGCTTGTCCCTTCAAGTAGCCAGTCAAATTCCATGGCTTTTGCGTCCCGTTCTGGCCCGCCGAATAATTCTCCTCAAGTAGTAGGACAGGGCTCCACCTTCACATGCGCATTGGGTCAGGGATATGGGCCGTAAAGATGTCTGCCTTCTCTCCAGTCTAATGGAACTACATGACACTCGGCTTGTGGTGCTCAAAGCGCCAAAAAAAAAAAAATCACCAGAAATCATGACCTGGATACTCACGATAATCCACAGACCTTGTTGTGAGCAGATTCATATAGATATTATTTTCTTTCTAGCTGTAATGTAAGCTAGCTCAGTGGTACCAGGTGAGCTAGCCATAGATGCGCTTCCTTCTGTGCAGTGATACAATTGGCGGGTGTAGGCCGCTAGAAAGAAAATAGTTCCTACATGAAACTGCTCACAACAAGGTAATCTGGTCATGATTTCTGGAAAGAGATATTGCTGTATTGGAGAGAGGCAGACATCCCTAAGGCGGATATCTCCAACACTCGGCAACTGGTAAATAGCACTACAGTTGAGAGGAAAAATATCTATGTATGATTTAAGGTGAACTGTCCCTTTAAGAAAACAAACAGCATAATTAAGACAACAATGTTGTATTCCATTTCTAAGAGCTGATGTCAAGAACACAAACATAATTAACAAATACCTCGTTAAGCTACTAATTTCTGACTCTGAGTTCCCTTTTCCTTTACACTACGTCCTCCAAATGCACTCAGAACATGTATGTCATACTTGCCCTTTACTTTCAGCTGAAGTCAGCTTGTTTGCAGTGGGATGCTGCTGGCGACCACCTCCATCCTCTCTCCCCCTTTTACAGATTTAATTGTTGCTCAGCCAAGCTTCACCCTCAATCTTGCCCGAGGTAAAGGCGCCCTCGCTCAATTTAAAGGGAGAGGGTGGTGACCTTTCAAACGAGAGAAAAGCCATCACTTTCCAGGGTGTGATAATAAGGTTATCCTATCAGATGTGTGATGGCCCCTTTCTTCACTCAAAAAGACTCTTTAAATGCAGAGGGGTTCATTGTTAAAGCTGCTCTTAACAGGTTTTTTCCTCCAGCAGGGTTTTTACAGAAGTAAATAGTACTACCAGAGTTCTTTTCCTCTAACTTTATGTTCCATTGTGTTGCTGTGTTGGAGTTTTGTACGGCACATAGAATAAGGATGCTACAGGGACTGACTCCTCCCTGTATCTCTAGTACTGTAAACAAAAATATGAATGCACAGAGCGGAGTCGGTGACTTCAAGCTGACTTCCTGTTGTTTTTCTCCTCCTCTGCGGTGTCAGCCGGCAGCAGATGATCGTCGGGGGCCTCGTCCTCACTCCATGGTGCGCTCCTTCACTATGCCCTCCTCCCAGAGGCCACTGTCAGTGGCTTCAGTCACCTCCATCTCCTCTGACAACTCCCCCTCCAGGCCTGGCTCTGATGGGTAACACCTAGTTTACAGTTCTTCAGGGCATTAAATACCATACATCCTCCTTGGCTTTTGGTCATCCCATTTGAGCAGTTTTTTTGGGATTACTGTCTTGTAATAATCCCCATCGTCATTATCTCAATAAGTCAGTGTCAGGCCCCATGTTTAACATTTGTACAGAGATTCCATTTTAAATTCAAACCTAAGAGGATTTCTGAGGATGTACCAAGGCTGTTTTTGATTAATTAACTCTGAGTTCATGAAGACTGTGCACCTGTCACATACAACATAAATCCTTACCGACTTCATTTTGCAAATGTGAATAACATTTATGTCATTAACTATGTCAGTTATTCTTGCTTTGATAGTCCTTGTCTGATTGGACCGTCATCGTATTATCGTTCTAACAGGTTTGCCCTGGAGCCTCTCCTGCCAAAGAAGCTGCACACCAAGTCTCAGGACAAGCTGGACCGCGACGAGCCCGAGAGGGAGCGCAAAGAGAAGAAGAAGGAGAAGAGGAACAGTAAGCACCAGGAGATCTTTGACAAAGAGATGAAGACCACGGAGATCCCTCTGCAGCCCGCTGAAGCTGTCATACTGTCAGAGACGGTACTGAGAAAGTGACCTGTGCAAGAAATTCACCTTTGTTTTTCTCCTTTCCTCTGTCTCTTATTGTCCTTTTGTTATTTTTACTTTGTTGTATTTTCCATTATTTTCTTGAACAATTGTGTATTCTTCTGCTCCTGTCTTCTTTTCTCTCTTGTGCTTTATCCTATGCAAGTGCAATGGCAATTTGTTGTAGGTGTTCATGGTTCACAAAGAAGAAAGTAGGGGTGATGTTAAATGCACGTATTGGCACCATCATAATGCTCGTTCTTCTTCTTTGTTCGGGAAACCTATTCGTGTTTCCGAAGCAGGTGACCCCTGACCTTTCTTTTAGTGAGGATGAATCCAGTTGACTTCTCTTCTTGTGTAACTCTTGCACCAAATGCCCCACTTGCACTCAGGACGCCATACAGTATGCATACATTAAAGAGAGAGTTCGGGTTTTTGAAGTGGGGTTATATGAGGTACATATCCATAGTCAACGCCAAGGAAGAAAAACAATGTACTGGTGTAGACGGGGCAGCAGCAAAACGTATTTTAGCCACCTAAAAAAAATGTATATCGATTGAAGCGTAAGCTATATTTCGAATATTTTCACCACTTAACGTTGCCATCAAACAGCCCTCTCTAATTAGGAACTGAAGGCGTTATAATCATCTTTGCACTCTCTAAGTCCACCAGACTCCATCAACAAAAACAGTAATTTTACCTTGCAGAACACAGAAGGTACTGATCTACCGCTGCCTCGATCACTTTTTGTGGTATTATTTGACTGTAGTAAATAAGAACTAACCATTTAAAACACCATCCTTTACTCTGCGAGGTAAATTTTCTGGTTTTGTCAAAGTTGTCTGGTGACTTTGAAGAAAGAGCATAGACAGTGCCATCAGTCGTCGGGAAGGTCTGTCTAAGGGCAAGATAAAGCCTACGCACGTAGCGCAGTTGCCAGCATTTACTAGTGCGGTAGTGTGTCTTTGTTGCTCTACAGCTACACCTCCAAAACACTAGTCGGCGGCAGGGATTCTATAAGGTGCTGTAAAGTTTAGTTGATTTAAAACACACATTAAACACACATTAAACATGGCTTAATAGAGACAATTTCAAACACAAGTACACAAATCAGCTTCACTATAACTCGCAGCATTCACAGACAAACACTTGTCTTTATCTGGACACATTTTCCCCACAAATACAAGATGCTAACGTTATTAGCACAAGCCTATGGCATTTTTCAATGTATAAATTAGCCCAGCAGCTAGCGGAGATTTCCTCAACTCATATAAAGCCAGGGACAACAGCAACATTTAACAAAGGTAATGTTACAAAATTCAGCTCCATTACAACTCACAAGGTTCACTGACAAAACAACTGTCTTACACTAAACACGTTTTCCAAACAAATACAACATACTAATGTTATTAGCATAAGCCTATGGCATTTTACATTGTATAAATTAGGCTAGTGAGAAGCGGAGATTTCCTCTGCTCATATGAAGCCAGGATAAATCACACACAGGACTTAAAATGCTATTTTTGTGGAGGCTTTGTTGTCTTCACAACTTATTGTGTCTTATCTGTGAAATTAAAGTAAATAAAAGCTTTGTTTCCACTGAGGGAAATGGTTTCAGCTTACAGAAACAGACAGGAAGTCTGTGTGCAGTTACATTTGCTTTAAACTGATATTGATTATTTTAGGTGGCTTAAAGCAGTACATTGCTTAACTTACATAGTGGCACTACTGCCTGCTTCCTCAAACTGGGAGTGTGCTGACCACCATTTACTGTAGGTAATACACTGACTATAGGTAACCACCTCATACAACCCCACTTCAAAAAATCAGAACCATTCCTCTAATGTGCCTCAGAGCAGTGGAAGACCTCTGTTGAATGGGTTGCAGTTAACACTGTATCTCTAAGAGGGTCTTTACCCTTTTCACTTGCTCTTTATTTTCTCCTCTCACAAAACTTCTACCTTTTCCTCTCTACATCACCTCTCACATTTATACCACCCAACTGCTCCCCCATTCTCCTAGCACTCTGCATATCTTTATCTTCCCCCTCTCTGCTGTTCTCATGTTCCTCTTCACCACCGCTGTGTCAATTACAGCAGAGAGGTATCACTGTGTTCTGCATGCCCAGTGGGATTGCTCACTGGCTAATGGTATTAAGATAAGGGTAGGAATGGGATCCAAAAGAGGCCCCTGGCAGAGTTGGAGCCGTCTGGCTGGTGGTAGAAGACTCCTGCCTCGGGGGTCAAGAGTAGAGCACCTAGAGGTCTGATGTAGTTACCAAACCGTGGCAGGATATGGGAGTTTTAGTTAAAGTTTAATCTGAAACGCATAAATCAAGAAAATTGCTTTTTCACCCTCAATACAAATGTCAGTTTTGTGTTTTAGTGTTCTGGAAAAAGCATTACATCCCTGAATGAAGTGTGTTGTTATTTTCTGTTCCTCCCTCGTGGCTGACTGTTTGAGTTTGGCCAATTACAAAGATGTTTGTTAATGTAGCCTACAGTGTGGAATAGCCCTGAGGATATATCTTTTCATATTCAAATTCCTGCCATAATAAAGCTGGGAGAACGCGGTCTTGCATGCAAACAATGATTTGCAACCACAAATAAGATATTGCAACCCAATGAGCACATTTATCCAAATGGTTTCTCCTTTAGGAATACAAATAGTCGACTTGATATGTGTTTGGATACACAAACAGCCGTCCCAAAGGAGATGTGAAACAAGTTTTCTCCGTTTAAATGATCTTTTATTGATTTTCTGTTATATCTCACCAAAGACTCAACTTATTTGCTGAATAATAAATTCTGTTCTCAGTTCTGTTTTATTGACTTGCTGTTTAATTTAGGTTGTTTTAGTCTGAGCACTCAGTAACGACCGAATCCCTTATAGTGCCTACTTCTTTTTTGTTTGTTTGTTTGTGCATGATCACGCAGATCAGCCCACTGCGGCCTCAGAGACCAAGAAGTCAAGTTCTCAGCCAGATTGGTGGAGACCGTCGCCTCTCCGTGTCCCCTGGACCCCCATCTTCCTCCTCCAACTCCTCCTCCTCACCAGGACCCCCGCCCATCACACCCAGGAACAAACTCTCCTTCAGCCTGCACACCGTTTCCAGTACGAGCAGTCTTACTTCACTCTCACTCCCATTCAAACACACACTAAATAAAGAGGTTGTATCATCTTTAGAGTGAAGCTACAATCTCTGCAGGCCCTCTCTGCCTCCCTCTGACTTCTTGCATCACTGTTACCACATGCTGTGGTACACACGATGATGCTCTGTTTGATCTAAAACATAGCGCTATGAGTCATATTAGCAACACTTCTGTAAATGGCCATGCAGATCCTAACTGTCAGCACCACACATTTACCTCTATATTTGTCTCTTTGTCACAAGGCTGGCTGCTAACACCAGAATCTCTCTTAATGGGCTCGATGTGTTAACGCAGTTATCAAGGATGTTCATTGCTCCCTCGAAATTCTTTGCATCGTGAGACACAGTGTTCCTCATTCACATGCATTGTCTCCTCTCTTAGAGGCTTAAGACAAAACATTTTACCTGATGAGAGATGCTCAGATGTGATTTATTACTTGACTGAATCCATTTCATCTCAGGATTCTGGTATAACAATCTGCTGAAAGATTGTTGCAACTGAAAAGATGCACTCAATCAATTTAGTATTACACTTCCATAAAGTCAAAAAAGGAATATTCAACATAAATGCAACAGAGGATGAGATATCCTGAATTTGGTTGATTGAATGGGTCTAACACCAAAAACAGTGGATGGTACACTTCCCATAGTGCAACTTCTTCATCCTTCTGGCCTGCTAAATACCAATGTTAACTTTAAGCCTTTCTTCTTATTATAACCATTTATTCAGTGTTCATTTTGGCAGCCATCTTCAATTTAGTCTTAGTCTTTAGGCCAAAATGCCCATTAATTTGAGTCACTATTTAGTTGCTTTTATCCTTCACAGTTTTAGTCTAATGTTTAGTCATTAGTTTTAGTAAAAATGTATTTCTCTCTTAACTAATTCAGTCAGGCTAATACAGGGATCAGAAATTGAAATCAAGGTTAAAGGTTGTATGAAAAGTTGAAGTGACATTTGGGCATATGTTTTTTTTTCTACAACTGCAATCTCAACACATTCACAAACTTACATTTCTCCAGCAGAGTTTTTGACAGTTTTAAAGGATGATTTATGAGCACATGCTTACTGATCAATGTTTGAGAAGCTCAAAATCTCAAACTTTGAGACCACAAATAGACAATTTGACTCAACTAGAGAACTAGGATTTGTGCCCAGGTTCATTTTAAGCTTTGACTTATCAATGTCACAGTTAAAAAGCAGAACAATAACTTATATTGCACTATTTCAGCCTTAAAATCATGCCGTCTCACAGAGTCTCTGATTAAAACTGCACTTACAGCTCTGTCAGAGGAAAATCAGCTGAGTTCAGACTTATAGCACAGCTACACCCACAAATAAATGAGCCTCCTACCTGTCTGTAAAATCCGGTGGCCCCCAGAAGGCTGCTTACTCTGCCTGCTGCTGCAGTTTCAGCAGCTACCATGCAGAGCTAGCTGCTAAGAGTCACCGCTGCAACAATAGACCTAACAAAGCCATTCAAAAGCTCCACCATCCACAGTCAGAAACACTCGGAAACTCTGGTGTAGGTGTTTTGCAATCATCTTCATCATTAAAAAAGGTTGTTGGTGAACAGTATTGGTCATAGTTTAGTTACTGTAATCAACACTGCATTTATTTAAAGCTTACAAATGCTTAATTTGGGAGGTGAAAGTTAATTGTTACCAACTTTGTCGTATCAAAGTCAATATAACTTTGATGACATTGTCCGGGTCGAGCAATAAAGTTCATACTTGACCTCAGAAATAATGTTTTGAAAAAAAGTATCTTAAAATCTTCATGTGTAAAATCAGTTCCCTTTTCAGTGTGTGCAGGAATTTTTCCTTCTCAAGTGTCATTTTGTCCGAGTTCTTCTTGTTTCTATAAACATACAGATTGTCTAAGTGATTGGAAATTCACCAGAAATAGCCCACTGATCTATTTTGTGTCTCAGCCGTGCTGTTAACAGAATAGCCATGCAGTTCGATGATGAATGTGAGCTGATGTGCGCCCTCTTGCACAGGTCTGGAGCTGAACGGCATGGGCTGTTCTGACAAAGGTGAAACCCCTCCTCCGCTGCCAGTGAAAGGCAGCAACGCTGATTACGGCAACCTGGTAGATAATCAAGACTTGACGAGTCCCTCGACGCCTCCACCACCCCCGCCACATCAAAGGGTAGGTGTTTTAATTAGGGCTGAGAGGAGCTCCTTAATGATGCATGGCACTTATAATGAAACAAGAGGCCGCTACACACACTTGACATTCAGGTCAACCTCCTCCACTATCCCCTACCCCTGTACGTCCTGTGCTAATGTGTGTGCTTCCGTGTCTGTGTGTGTCCATGCATGTTACACACTCACATTTGTGCTTCATTTTTGTAATGTGTGTCACAGAAGAGTGTAGGCATCAGTCAGTTAGCAGCGAGGGCCTACGCCCGCCTGTCCACCCCGCTGTTATTATTAGGGTTCTAACCCCGAAGGGGTAGAACCCTTCTAAAATTGTACCGGTTTATTAGGGTTCTAACCCCGAAGGGGTAGAACCCTTCTAAGATTGTACCGGTTTATTATTATTATTATTATTATTTTTTGTTGTCTGCCGCTTGAGCCCAAATTGCCGTGAGCTGGAATAAGCCAGAAAGCTGAAACTTGGCCACATGATTGGAAATGATGTGCATCAACTTTTATTAAAATATGAACCCAGTTGGCCAGATGGTGGCGCTGTAATTAAGGCCTAAAAATGACTTTTTGGGAAGGCCACGCCCCTCACCCCATAAGTCCGATTGACTTGAAACTTGACACACAGGTCCAGCTCAATGTGCTCTACAAAAAAGCCTCAAGAACCCCTAAGCTCCGCCTAACTAGATTTTTTGCTAATTTGCATAATTTAAAAAACAGTAAAATGAATAGAAAACTGGAATATTTATTGCTATCAACACCAAACTTGGTAGGAGGCATCGGGGGTTAGAGCCGCTGATTGCTATTACAAATGAGCCAGATTGGTTAAAAAACATGGCCGCCACGGACCAATGAATTTTTGCTGTAGGCGGAGCTTAGAATTGATTGGCCATAACGCCCACACCCTTTGACCTATCATCACCAAACTTGGTGGGTAGGTCCACAATGAGACGTGGAAGCTGCCTGCCAAAGCATTTTGAGCTCAGCCTATAGGGGGCGCTATAAATGCCACACATCTGTATCTCAATGACCGTTGGATGGAATTTCACCAAACTTGGTACGGATGCTCTCGGGGTGGCTATTAGCTAATATTTTGAGTGCCATGTTGAAAGGTGAAAGTGGGCGTGGCTTGTTACTTTTTATTAATTTATGAGCAGCTGGAAGGACCTACGGACATGAAACTTGGTACATGGACTATAAATGACATCCAAATACTGCTCAAAAAATTTGGTCCCGATCGGCCACATGGGGGCGCTATAACATAGAGTGTAAAGTTTGAAAGGCTCTGCCCGCTGCACCTCAAGTGCTATCGACTTGAAACTTTACACACACATTCTCCTGATAGTCCTCTACAAAAAAGCCTCTTGCACCATGAACGCTACCCTTACAGAATTTTTGCTAATTTGCATAATGTTAAAAACAGTAAAATGAATAGGCTATTGGAATATTTATTGCTATCAACACCAAACTTGGTGTGAGGCATTGGGGGACTGAGCCGCTCATTTCTATTACAAATGAGCAAGATCGGACGAAAAACATGGCCGCCACAGACCAATGAATCTTTGCTGTGGGCGGGACTTAGACAATATGGGCTGTCAAACCTTAACCGTTTTTCCGATCGGCACAAAACTCGGTAAGTGTCATCGGAAGGGGACCAAGAACACACCCAAAAAAGAATTTTCAGATTGGCACATAGGGGGTGGCCGAAACAGGTTAGAACCCGCTGATTGCCGCTTGCGGCTATATTTATTATTATTATTATTAGTTAGGGTTCTAACCCCGAAGGGGTAGAACCCTTCTAAAATTGTACCGGTTTATTATTATTTTTTGTTGTCTGCCGCTTGAGCTTAAATTCCCGTGAGCTGGAATAAGCCAGAAAGCTGAAACTTGGCCAAAAGATTGGAAATGATGTGCATCAACTTTTATTAAAATATGAGCCAAGTTGGCCAGATGGTGGCGCTGTAATTAAGGCTTAAACGTGACTTTTTGGGGAGGCCACGCCCCTCACCCCATAAGTCCGATTGACTTGAAACTTGACACACAGGTCCAGCTCAATGTGCTCTACAAAAAAGCCTCAAGAACCCCTAAGCTCCGCCTAACTAGATTTTTTGCTAATTTGCATAATTTGAAAAACAGTAAAATGAATAGAAAACTGTAATATTTATTGCTAACAACACCAAACTTGGTATGAGGCATCGGGGGTTAGAGCCGCTGATTGCTATTATAAATGAGCCAGATTGGTCAAAAAACATGGCCGCCACGCACCAATGAATTTTTGCTGTAGGCGGAGCTTAGAATTGATTGGCCATAACGCCCACACCCTTTGACCTATCATCACCAAACTTGGTGGGTAGGTCCACAATGACACGTGGAAGCTGCCTACCAAAGCATTTTGAGCTCAGCCTATAGGGGGCGCTATAAATGCCACACATCTGTATCTCAATGACCGTTGGATGGAATTTCACCAAACTTGGTACGGATGCTCTCGGGGTGGCTATTAGCTAATATTTTGACTGCCATGTTGAAAGGTGAAAGTGGGCGTGGCCTGTTACTTTTTATTAATTTATGAGCAGCTGGAAGGACCTACGGACATGAAACTTGGTACATGGACTATAAATGACATCCAAATACTGCTCAAAAAATTTGGTCCCGATCGGCCACATGGGGGCGCTATAACATAGAGTGTAAAGTTTGAAAGGCTCTGCCCGCCCCACCACAAGTGCTATCGACTTGAAATTTTACACACACATTCTCCTGATAGTCCTCTACAAAAAAGCCTCTTGCACCATGAACGCTGCCCTTACAGAATTTTTGCTAATTTGCATAATGTTAAAAACAGTAAAATGAATAGGCTATTTGAATATTTATTGCTATCAACACCAAACTTGGTGTGAGGCATTGGGGGACTGAGCCGCTCATTTCTATTACAAATGAGCAAGATCGGACGAAAAACTTGGCCGCCACGGACCAATGAATCTTTGCTGTGGGCGGGACTTAGACAATATGGGCTGTCAAACCTTAACCGTTTTTCCGATCGGCACAAAAGTCGGTAAGTGTCATCGGAAGGGGACCAAGAACACACCCAAAAAAGAATTTTCAGATTGGCACATAGGGGGTGGCCGAAACAGGTTAGAACCCGCTGATTGCCGCTTGCGGCTATATTTATTAGGGTTCTAACCCCGAAGGGGTAGAACCCTTCTAAAATTGTACCGGTTTATTATTTAGGGTTCTAACCCCGAAGGGGTAGAACCCTTCTAAGATTGTACCGGTTTATTATTAGGGTTCTAACCCCGAAGGGGTAGAACCCTTCTAAAATTGTACCGGTTTATTATTATTATTATTTTTTGTTGTCTGCCGCTTGAGCCTAAATTGCCGTGAGCTGGAATAAGCCAGAAAGCTGAAACTTGGCCACATGATTGGAAATGATGTGCATCAACTTTTATTAAAACATGAGCCAAGTTGGCCAGATGGTGGCGCTGTAATTAAGGCCTAAAAATGACTTTTTGGGAAGGCCACGCCCCTCACCCCATAAGTCCGATTGACTTGAAACTTGACACACAGGTCCAGCTCAATGTGCTCTACAAAAAAGCCTCAAGAACCCCTAAGCTCCGCCTAACTAGATTTTTTGCTAATTTGCATAATTTGAAAAACAGTAAAATGAATAGAAAACTGGAATATTTATTGCTATCAACACCAAACTTGGTATGAGGCATCGGGGGTTAGAGCCGCTGATTGCTATTATAAATGAGCCAGATTGGTCAAAAAACATGGCCGCCACGGACCAATGAATTTTTGCTGTAGGCGGAGCTTAGAATTGATTGGCCATAACGCCCACACCCTTTGACCTATCATCACCAAACTTGGTGGGTAGGTCCACAATGACCCTTGGAAGCTGCCTACCAAAGCATTTTGAGCTCAGCCTATAGGGGGCGCTATAAATGCCACACATCTGTATCTCAATGACCGTTGGATGGAATTTCACCAAACTTGGTACGCATGCTCTAGGGGTGGCTATTAGCTAATATTTTGAGTGCCATGTTGAAAGGTGAAAGTGGGCGTGGCCTGTTACTTTTTATTAATTTATGAGCAGCTGGAAGGACCTACGGACATGAAACTTGGTACATGGACTATAAATGACATCCAAATATTGCTCAAAATATTTGGTCCCGATCGGCCACATGGGGGCGCTATAACATAGAGTGTAAAGTTTGAAAGGCTCTGCCCGCCCCACCACAAGTGCTATCGACTTGAAATTTTACACACACATTCTCCTGATAGTCCTCTACAAAAAAGCCTCTTGCACCATGAACGCTGCCCTTACAGAATTTTTGCTAATTTGCATAAAGTTAAAAACAGTAAAATGAATAGGGTATTGTAATATTTATTGCTATCAATACCAAACTTGGTGTGAGGCATCGGGGGACTGAGCCGCTCATTTCTATTACAAATGAGCAAGATTGGACAAAAAACATGGCTGCCACGGACCAATGAATCTTTGGTGTGGGCGGGACTTAGACAATATGGGCTGTCAAACCTTAACCGTTTTTCCGATCGGCACAAAACTCGGTAAGTGTCATCGGAAGGGGACCAAGAACACACCCAAAAAAGAATTTTCAGATTGGCACATAGGGGGTGGCCGAAACAGGTTAGAACCCGCTGATTGCCGCTTGCGGCTATATTTATTATTATTTTTTGTTGTCTGCCGCTTGAGCCTAAATTGCCGTGAGCTGGAATAAGCCAGAAAGCTGAAACTTGGCCACATGATTGGAAATGATGTGCATCAACTTTTATTAAAACATGAGCCAAGTTGGCCAGATGGTGGCGCTGTAATTAAGGCCTAAAAATGACTTTTTGGGGAGGCCACGCCCCTCACCCCATAAGTCCGATTGACTTGAAACTTGACACACAGGTCCAGCTCAATGTGCTCTACAAAAAAGCCTCAAGAACCCCTAAGCTCCGCCTAACTAGATTTTTTGCTAATTTGCATAATTTGAAAAACAGTAAAATGAATAGAAAACTGGAATATTTATTGCTATCAACACCAAACTTGGTATGAGGCATCGGGGGTTAGAGCCGCTGATTGCTATTATAAATGAGCCAGATTGGTCAAAAAACATGGCCGCCACGGACCAATGAATTTTTGCTGTAGGCGGAGCTTAGAATTGATTGGCCATAACGCCCACACCCTTTCACCTATCATCACCAAACTTGGTGGGTAGGTCCACAATGAGACGTGGAAGCTGCCTACCAAAGCATTTTGAGCTCAGCCTATAGGGGGCGCTATAAATGCCACACATCTGTATCTCAATGACCGTTGGATGGAATTTCACCAAACTTGGTACGCATGCTCTAGGGGTGGCTATTAGCTAATATTTTGAGTGCCATGTTGAAAGGTGAAAGTGGGCGTGGCCTGTTACTTTTTATTAATTTATGAGCAGCTGGAAGGACCTACGGACATGAAACTTGGTACATGGACTATAAATGACATCCAAATACTGCTCAAAAAATTTGGTCCCGATCGGCCACATAGGGGCGCTATAACATAGAGTGTAAAGTTTGAAAGGCTCTGCCCGCCCCACCACAAGTGCTATCGACTTGAAATTTTACACACACATTCTCCTGATAGTCCTCTACAAAAAAGCCTCTTGCACCATGAACGCTGCCCTTACAGAATTTTTGCTAATTTGCATAATGTTAAAAACAGTAAAATGAATAGGCTTTTGGAATATTTATTGCTATCAACACCAAACTTGGTGTGAGGCATCGGGGGACTGAGCCGCTCATTTCTATTACAAATGAGCAAGATCGGACGAAAAACATGGCCGCCACAGACCAATGAATCTTTGCTGTGGGCGGGACTTAGACAATATGGGCTGTCAAACCTTAACCGTTTTTCCGATCGGCACAAAACTCGGTGAGTATCATCAGAAGGGGACCAAGAACACACCCAAAAAAGAATTTTCAGATTGGCACATAGGGGGTGGCCGAAACAGGTTAGAACCCGCTGATTGCCGCTTGCGGCTATATTTAGGGTTCTAACCCCGAAGGGGTAGAACCCTTCTAAAATTGTACCGGTTTATTATTATTATTATTATTTTTTGTTGTCTGCCGCTTGAGCCTAAATTGCCGTGAGCTGGAATAAGCCAGAAAGCTGAAACTTGGCCACATGATTGGAAATGATGTGCATCAACTTTTATTAAAACATGAGCCCAGTTGGCCAGATGGTGGCGCTGTAATTAAGGCCTAAAAATGACTTTTTGGGAAGGCCACGCCCCTCACCCCATAAGTCCGATTGACTTGAAACTTGACACATAGGTCCAGCTCAATGTGCTCTACAAAAAAGCCTCAAGAACCCCTAAGCTCCGCCTAACTAGATTTTTTGCTAATTTGCATAATTTGAAAAACAGTAAAATGAATAGAAAACTGGAATATTTATTGCTATCAACACCAAACTTGGTATGAGGCATCGGGGGTTAGAGCCGCTGATTGCTATTATAAATGAGCCAGATTGGTCAAAAAACATGGCCGCCACGGACCAATGAATTTTTGCTGTAGGCGGAGCTTAGAATTGATTGGCCATAACGCCCACACCCTTTGACCTATCATCACCAAACTTGGTGGGTAGGTCCACAATGAGACGTGGAAGCTGCCTCCCAAAGCATTTTGAGCTCAGCCTATAGGGGGCGCTATAAATGCCACACATCTGTATCTCAATGACCGTTGGATGGAATTTCACCAAACTTGGTACGGATGCTCTCGGGGTGGCTATTAGCTAATATTTTGAGTGCCATGTTGAAAGGTGAAAGTGGGCGTGGCCTGTTACTTTTTATTAATTTATGAGCAGCTGGAAGGACCTACGGACATGAAACTTGGTACATGGACTATAAATGACATCCAAATACTGCTCAAAAAATTTGGTCCCGATCAGCCACATGGGGGCGCTATAACATAGAGTGTAATGCTTGAAAGGCTCTGCCCGCCGCACCACAAGTGCTATCGACTTGAAATTATACACACACATTCTCCTGATAGTCCTCTACAAAAAAGCCTCTTGCACCATGAACGCTGCCCTTACAGAATTTTTGCTAATTTGCATAATGTTAAAAACAGTAAAATGAATAGGCTATTGGAATATTTATTGCTATCAACACCAAACTTGGTGTGAGGCATTGGGGGACTGAGCCGCTCATTTCTATTACAAATGAGCAAGATCGGACGAAAAACATGGCCGCCACAGACCAATGAATCTTTGCTGTGGGCGGGACTTAGACAATATGGGCTGTCAAACCTTAACCGTTTTTCCGATCGGCACAAAACTCGGTAAGTGTCATCGGAAGGGGACCAAGAACACACCCAAAAAAGAATTTTCAGATTGGCACATAGGGGGTGGCCGAAACAGGTTAGAACCCGCTGATTGCCGCTTGCGGCTATATTTATTATTATTATTTTTTGTTGTCTGCCGCTTGAGCCTAAATTGCCGTGAGCTGGAATAAGCCAGAAAGCTGAAACTTGGCCACATGATTGGAAATGATGTGCATCAACTTTTATTAAAACATGAGCCAAGTTGGCCAGATGGTGGCGCTGTAATTAATGCCTAAAAATGACTTTTTGGGAAGGCCACGCCCCTCACCCCATAAGTCCGATTGACTTGAAACTTGACACACAGGTCCAGCTCAATGTGCTCTACAAAAAAGCCTCAAGAACCCCTAAGCTCCGCCTAACTAGATTTTTTGCTAATTTGCATAATTTGAAAAACAGTAAAATGAATAGAAAACTGGAATATTTATTGCTATCAACACCAAACTTGGTATGAGGCATCGGGGGTTAGAGCCGCTGATTGCTATTATAAATGAGCCAGATTGGTCAAAAAACATGGCCGCCACGGACCAATGAATTTTTGCTGTAGGCGGAGCTTAGAATTGATTGGCCATAACGCCCACACCCTTTGACCTATCATCACCAAACTTGGTGGGTAGGTCCACAATGAGACGTGGAAGCTGCCTACCAAAGCATTTTGAGCTCAGCCTATAGGGGGCGCTATAAATGCCACGCATCTGTATCTCAATGACCGTTGGATGGAATTTCACCAAACTTGGTACGGATGCTCTCGGGGTGGCTATTAGCTAATATTTTGAGTGCCATGTTGAAAGGTGAAAGTGGGCGTGGCCTGTTACTTTTTATTAATTTGTGAGCAGCTGGAAGGACCTACGGACATGAAACTTGGTACATGGACTATAAATGACATCCAAATACTGCTCAAAAAATTTGGTCCCGATCGGCCACATGGGGGCGCTATAACATAGAGTGTAAAGTTTCAAAGGCTCTGCCCGCCCCACCACAAGTGCTATCGACTTGAAATTTTACGCACACATTCTCCTGATAGTCCTCTACAAAAAAGCCTCTTGCACCATGAATGCTGCCCTTACAGAATTTTTGCTAATTTGCATAATGTTAAAAACAGTAAAATGAATAGGCTATTGGAATGTTTATTGCTATCAACACCAAACTTGGTGTGAGGCATCGGGGGACTGAGCCGCTCATTTCTATTACAAATGAGCAAGATCGGACGAAAAACATGGCCGCCACGGACCAATGAATCTTTGCTGTGGGCGGGACTTAGACAATATGGGCTGTCAAACCTTAACCGTTTTTCCGATCGGCACAAAACTCGGTAAGTGTCATCGGAAGGGGACCAAGAACACACCCAAAAAAGAATTTTCAGATTGGCACATAGGGGGTGGCCGAAACAGGTTAGAACCCGCTGATTGCCGCTTGCGGCTATATTTTATACTTGTTCCCCCCAGCCAGCCCGGTGCTCAGACGTGATTGATTGGATGATTACTTTACCTCTCACATCCATCAGGAGCTCTCCCGCTGTTAATCAGCGGCTCGTCTCTCCACACTCACCAACGTCCACGCTAGCCATCCTCTCGCCTCGCCACTCCGTTAACTAATGTTATTTATCCACTGTCACGGCCCGTGGACAGGTAGTAAGACGGAGCCTCTGCAGACAGTGTGGCAGCAGGCGGACAGTAGCATAGTGAGAGCAGATGTTCAGAGGCTGAGTGACAGCCGCTCTTCATTTACAGCCCATGATGGAGGCAGAGATGAGGTCATGACTAGTCTACTTCTTCTCTGTTGTCAGTTGTAAGCTCAGGTGTTAGGAAGGGCACGCAGGAGGACAGAATAGTCCCAATGTGTAATTTTTGACCACATAGATATGGACTATATTCATTAAAATAATTTAATAGTTAACTTATAATCAATAATGAACATTTTGTGTGTCTACGTGTCATGTGGTCTTTGCAGGTGTTATTGATTGAGAAAACATTTACCAGCATTAGAAAGCTTAGATTTAGGAGTCTAGTGTTGCCCCAGGATCAGGCTACATGATATGACCCCAAACGTGGCTCTGTCTCATAGGTGACAGGTGTTTAGAAGGGAAGTTAGCCCCCATACAACAACTTGTCTGTCATAATAGAAGGCAACACATTCTTGCTCTAGAAAAGGGGTGTCAATAGTCATAGTTAATGGGTCACATAGAGCCCAGTTTGTTACTAAATGGGCCCGACCGGTAAAACCATTGCATAATGATCTGTAAGTAACAACACCTCTCAATTTTTCCCTTTCTTTTGGTGTGAATAAGTCCAATCTGAAAACGTCGTCCATCTGCAGAACAGATGATGAACAGCCTGAGATGTCTTGAGAAAAATAAGTGCAGTTTCCAACAATATGTCCAGTTTGTCCACATTGAGTCAGTCTGCCACTCACTGTCATTGCATGTGCATCTTTCCATACATTTCCACACCTGTGTAGCGATGCTGGCATCACCACACCAAACTAAATTGGAAGCTATTGGGGCGTCGGTAGCGTAGTGGATAGTGCCGGCGCCCCACGTGCAGGGGGATGCCCACTGCAGCAGTCGCAAGATCAAGTCTGGCTTGCAACCAGTTGCTGTACGTCACTGCTCCCCCTGGGGGAACCCAAGGTGTTCCCAGGCCAGACGAGATATGCAATCCCTAGAGAGTAGATGGACCAGTAACTCGAAAGCTTTGCACCGGCATCACTGCAAGAGTCGCACCAAATTGCCGATCCATCTCACATTCCATTTTACCCTCACTCGTGAACAAGACCCCGAGATACTAGAACTCCTTTGCTTGGGGCAGTAACACTGCCTGATGGAGACCACTCACTGTTTAAGTTGCTCCTGAAACCTGACACTTCCCAAGCCCAGTTCAGACCAAAGAGTCGCGACAAGACAAAACTAATTTAGAACGTTGTAGCAGTGTGAACTGGCCCGTCTCAGCTTGACTTATGCCGGCTGATGGTGTCACCTGCGACTCAGCTTGTCAAGTTGCCAGCAGCTGGTTTTAGAGCATAAGGCACCTCATCTGTTTAAATAGCCAATCAGCTTATAGCAGTCAGTTCATCAAGTCAGGTACAAACTGTCATTAGACGACCTGTTCACTTAAACTTAGTCTGTCTCATTAACATTTCAGTGGCTGTTGACACATACGACGTATGTCAGACGGTGGGTCGCAGCTGCTGCTGGCTGTATGGGCACACAGAGCTCTGACTGATTATTCGGAGCTCCTTATTTAAATTATTGTAGCGTTTTTACTATGAATACTGTTGCTCTAAAGTTCGGGTCGTTAAGTTTATGTTTTTGCCTCAGACTGTACCAAGTATCTCACAGTCACTATTCTCATTCTTATTTTAAGAAGCTATAAGTTCTATTCAGCAACAAAAAATAAGCTTGAAAAACTGGAGGGTTTTCAGAACATTGCAGACCAGCAAGCAGTCGCAAGTTTCATTTCCCTTTGTCACAACTCTTTGGTCTGAACTGGACTTTAGTATTTAGAAATACATCAATATTTGGTGTGCAAAGTCATGCAGTGGGCCAAATTGGACCCTCTGGTGGGCCGGTTCTGTCCCAAGAGACATATGTTTGACACCCCTGCTCTGGAAAGTCTGTCTCTTGCCCCCCCCCTGCCATGCAAACTGCAAGATACGGTAGGTTGAGGGTTAACGTGTAGTTTGACCATTTAAGGCACCATAATCATGTAACCTGACATAGTGACAATCTTAGAAGACATAAATGTTGTGTAAACTGATCCTGGCATTTCAGATTAAATAGGGATCGATCACAGCTTTACATGCTGAGATATGAATTTCGGTTTCAACTCAAGGTTGCTTTTTTGTCTGTTTGCAGCACATTCCACCTCCTCTGCCCAGCAAGACCCCTCCTCCACCTCCTCCCAAGACCACCAGGAAACAGGCCTCCATCGATTCAGGAATTGTACAGTGAACAAAGACGCTGACAGTAGGACCGAACACCACACTGACAACACAACAAAAACAACATCAACAGTAACCGCTCCCACCGAAAAAGCGGCTGATTTTACCCACACATTCCTCGCTCCCTGTCCCAGCTTGACAAGATGAATACCTCACCGCAGCCCGCCCCCTCTTATCATCTTTTTTTATTTTTAAATTTCTTTTCCTATCTTGTTTTGCTTACAGTTTGACGATGATGCAGTCTGCAACAGGGAGCATGTTGCACAGACGAGTAGTCACTGAATTTAAAGACACCTGACGCCATGCCACTTCAAGACTTTATCAGGACCAACAGCTTTCCAATACTGACCCACTCTCAAGTATACGAGAGCACATTAAAGAATAATTCCTCTTTTATTCATATTCCCACTATGTACAGAGGTTTGTATATATGATTTTATTTTATTTCAGGTTTTTTTTTTTGTATGTGATTTGACTCTTTTTGTATTAACGTATCATTAGATTAAGTGGCATTTATATGAAACAAAAAAAGGGCTTGTAGGTTTTGAATTGACAGGGACTTTACAGAGTTGGTATGTGAGAACCTATCGTGGATTTTATTGGTAAACATTTTTGGAGTGCACATACAACTAATTCCTATCACATTGTCATATCTTGTTCCGACCTTGTCCTAGATTGCTGTAACCTTGGTTTTCAATAATATTGACTGTTCCCAATTCACTACTGACATGACTTCTGAATAAACTTTCAAATGTATGTATTTTTAAAAAATAAAAATAAAATGTCTGCCTCATTATTTTTTGTCTACGGCAAGAGAGGCTGAAAATAGATGTGAGTGTTTTCATATTTCTGAAATCCATAACAAACTGGCAATCTGTACGTGTTTCCTCCTTTCTGCTGAACACTCGGTAACGAAGCTTTCCGTCTGCTTGATTGACAGCCGTCACAAGCAGCCCGCTTCATTATCAACACGCAGGCAGTTTCATACCGGGACGTGTTACGCCACGAAATGACTTCTATATAGGCTAATGCAATCTCATTTACATAATGTGTCCGCTCACCAAGCGATCATTTCTCTTTTTCAAAGCTGAAAGTGCAGATCTGGAATGTGGCCCATATTTGAAATATATATTATAGCAGCGTAGATGAGCCAACAAACTGCAGGTGCCAGCTTTGTCCCGCTTCATGCATTTTTTAATTCAGCTTTTATAGAAACAGTTGAAGGTCACACTTAAATTTCTCCATTTAAAAGCTGTGGTTTTTTCACTCTGCTGCAGCGTAATAACACGTCATGTGAATCATTTTTCATGGCTTTGTTTAATTTTGTCATTTAAAAATTATAGATTGGGTGTCATGGGACTTCCATCCAAGACACACAGGCTGACAAGTTTGTTCTCAGCCTTCTATGCTTGATGGGTTTAATGTATTTTGACTCCAAATTAATGATAGGAGTTTGAACCATTAAGGCAGAGTATAATTATCTGTTGTGCAGCAGCTTTAAATTGAGTTAAACTTTAATTAGTTTAGTAATATGTGCATCACTTTGGGTGTCGGTGGAATAACTTGACTAATGTAAAGCTAAATGACGGTGATCATTTTGGCATTTAAGGCAAACGGTTTTTTGGAAATATAGTCTAATCATAATGCCTTTCTGTGTATGTTGCAGTGAGGTTTTTTAAACAATTAGCCTGATTAGTCTTAATAATTAAAAGTTAATCCTGTGATTGTCACCATGTAGCTTTTGTAGTCATTTTCCTTTACTAATTACAGAAATACTTCACCCCCTAATGAACATTATCAATTACTCACCCTGTTTTACATTGAATTCCTGAGCAAAACTTAACATGAACAACAGTGAACGAAGAATCCAAAAAATGTTCGAAGCAAAGGGGGTCCGTGTTTAATGTAGGCAAACGCCATCAACATCAAAACATCCATTAACAATCTCTCACACAACTCGTGCAGTATAATCTAAGTCTCATTTATCCAGTCGTACGCTCAGTGCTTCCCAAACAGCCCTTTCCGATGGGGAACAGAACTAAAAGCAAAACTCATCTACTCTCTCTTCAGGGCCAGACTCAATTTACAAAAACAGTCATTTTACCTTGTTGAACACAGGAGCTGCTGGTCTACTGCTGCCTCAGTCAGTTGGGTTGTTTGGGTAATTGTGTGACTTTGGTGTTTCAAAGGGTCAGTTTGGATGCACCAACGTCACGAGTTAACACAAACAAACGAAGGAATGGAGGCAGAGGTAGACCAGCAGCTCCTGTGTTCAACACGGTAAAATGACTGTTTTTGTCAATGGAGTCTGGCTTTGAAGAGAGCATAGACAAATTTCAGTTTTAGTTCTGTTCCCAGATGGAAAGGTCTCTCTGTTTGGGAAGTACTGAGCATACGACTGGATAAATGACACTTGGATTATATAGTTTTGCTGTAGTAGAAATTCATCAAGAATTTTCGGATCTTCGTTCACAGGAGACGTGCAAGAAATACAAGTTTTCTTCAAGAATTCACCATAACACTGGGTGAGTACTTGATATACAAATGATCATTTGGGAGGTGAAGTATTCCTTTAAGAAAGCTAAATACACATATTTAGGTTTTTTTTAAAACTGGTTTCCAGCTATTATTTTCGCTCCAGTGGCAGAAAGCTGCTGTGAAATTGTGCTGTTGAACCCTCCATTTCCGAATCCTCATTTGCACATTTTGTAAATGTATTACAGGCCCCGTTATGTGTACCATAAAACCAGCTTGTGGGACCTTTTTGAAGTGTTTGCCCCAGGTGGCTCATATTCCTCTGCTCTCTTATTCTGCTGACACTTTGTGAGTGGGTGTCCGCCTGAGGAGAAATGCACAAACTGTAGCATCTGTTGTTTGAAGGTTTTTTTTTGTTTTTTTTTTACGTCTCGAGAAAGTTGGGGTTTATAAAGCTCTCTCGTCCCAATTAGGAACACACTGAATGACATCTCTTCCTTGGAGTTTTATTTGGGAAAAGCAGTCATAAGAGGCCACTTGTAATACTGTAGCTCATGGGTGGTATTTTGTTCAGACAATAAAATGTCTCATTAATATGTTGGTAATTCACCCACTTAACAAAATGCAGAATTAAATGCTGTCTTAATTGTTCATTAAAAAAACAACAACAAATAAATCATTTGATATGTGTTTATAATTCCCAACACAGCCAATCTGCTGAGAGGCTAGAATGAATCCAAAAGGTGGCAAAGCTTTGAAAAACCATTATTCAATAATACTCATTTGGTATCTATTCCATTTCCTGTCATGCTTCCTCTTCCAAAGACCCAAGCTCCGTCTTTTCCCATGTGTATACAGTAAAATCCATTTAATCCAGGCGAGGACCAATCATTGTTGTGTACATGTAACCACTGCTGCCCCATAGGGCCTTCATTTGACCATTTACTATCTGTCGAGATGATAAATTGCTCTCAAAAAACAGGAAGAAATGGAGTAAGTAATATTCGATAAAAATGCAAGTTTTACTATCATACCAGTGTCATTTTCTCTCATGGTTTCCCTCTTTTCTCGTTCCTGTCTTCCACTTTCACCCAAGGCTCTACTACCTGACTCTCTCTAAGGACCATTACCCTTTGCTTCAGTGCAGAACCACAGTCTTCTTACAATAACAAAAACTATGATGGTGTTCATTAAAGCCTTTCTCCACAGCGCTAATGCACGTTCGATCCACTACATGGTAACTTGAACAACAAACCTTTGGAAATTTATGGCTGCAATTGATTCCATGTAAAAAGAAAAGGGAGTGTAAAAGGTGTCACATGAGAAAAATGAATGAACGTTAATGGCCACTAACTTAACAGCCACTCCTAATTGTCAATCAATAGCTGCAAGCCAAAGTATGGAGTGCTAGAGTGTTGACTGCAGCACTGCTAAACACAATGAAGACAGAGGCTGTGCTAGCTCGGACCTCTGGGTTTGCTGCTAAATGCTTTGCATTGAGGTGAAATTTCAGGCTTGAAGTACTCCGATGGTACGAACAAAAATTTTCTATTCAACCACAGGCCAGGACCCAAGCAGCCTTCAAACCAAAGATTCCCCTTGCAATGACTTGCAACTTGCAACTACATGCACCCATTTGCAACTAAATGGCCTTGCAACGTCTTGCAACAGTACAGTTCACACGAGGCACCTAGCTGAGACTGGCTCTTGTGACATCACATAAACCGCTGTCGTTTCTACAGCAACGGATACGTTACAACATAACGTAAAGCTGAACAGCACAACAAACCCCAGAGAGCACATGGATGCATCAGCAGAGTACTCAACTCTTCTTGTACATGACCATCTGCGGTTAGATACTCTTACGTTAGCTTTTATTTGCGTTGTGTCGCATCGTCTTCAAAATGTCTGACTGTGACAGCTGCTACTGCTACTGTGTGTGTGTGCAACAGCCACAGCCATGCATACGGCCCACGTGGGTACCCAGCTGTACAAAAAAAAGCATGAGCTTGCCGCTGATTGGTTACAAGGTCCAAGACGGTCTGCGCTGCATTTCCAATGACTGAACAGGTTGAATCCCTTGCAACTGCATGAACGGACCTGAGCCGATATGCAACTGAGTCATTCAGACCACGCAACTTTTCTCTCCAATGTCCTAGACCCGTTTCGTTGTGTCTGGAATCTTTGGTCTGAACTGGTCTTAAGACTGAAGCAGATCTATAGAATTCAGCCTTTTGTATTGTTTACGTCTATGCTTTGTCAGAGAGTCTTCTGTGAGAAAGGCCTGTTGGATAAGTATTCACCTACTTTACTGTGACACACTCGCACTCATCACTGGTGCAGCCAATTGTTTTCAGAAGTCCCATAATTAGGTGAATGGAGAACACCTGTGTGTAATCAAAGTTGTGTCAAGTTTCTCGGGTTGAATAGTAAACACACCTGAATCTGGAAGCTGCTCAGTCAGTGTCTTGGCAAACGCGACATCATGAATACAAAGTAAACAAATCTGCAACAAGATCACTGAAACGCAACAAAGCACAGTGAGGTCAATCAAAAAATGGCACCGCTGTAAATCTGCCCTGAGCAGGCCTGTGGATGCTTTGAAGCAGCTACAGGGTTCTATGGCTAAGGTGTGAGACGCATACAAAAACAGCTTTATGGAACTGTGGCAAAGACCTGGCACGCAGTGATGCCATGTGGTGGCAGCGTCATGCTGTGAGGATGTTTGTGAAGGTACAGGGAACATAAATGCAAAAAACAATACATAGAACTCCTGGAGGAAAACCTGCTGCAACCTGCAATAGAAGTGCGATTTGGAAGATTTATTTTCCAGCAAAATAATGACCCCAAACGTAAAGACAAAGCCACACAGGAACGGCTTCGGCACCGCAATACTAATGTCCTGAAGTTGCCAAGTCAGAGCCCAGACCTCAGTCCAATATATTTTCAGCAACAATAAACTTTACAGTAAACTGAGCTGAGAGTTTTGCAAAGAATAACAGGAGAAAACTGCAGTGTCTAGATGTGCAAAGCTGACAGAGATCTATCTGCATAGACTAACGGATGCGCTTGCTGCCAAAAGGTACCCCTACTAAATATTGATTCGAGGCGGGTGAATCCTTATGCGATCAATCACTTATTTATATTTGTACTTAATTTAGATCAATTTTACAGATTTGTTTTCACTTGGGCATTAAAAAGTTTTAGGAAGATGAGTGCCAAACCTTTATTACATCCACAGTGATTTAAAGTTGTAAAAACAATAAAACTCGACGAAGTCCAAGGGGAGGGTCCAATCCTTTTTTTTATCGTCACTGAAACCTGCTTATTGCATTGCAATGATAAGCACATTATCTCCAAATGGTGAGGTGGGAATAAAAAGTTCCATCAATGGCATAATTCACTTATCAAGAATACCCAGTGCACACTCAATATCTAGCCTTGCAATTGAAAAGGGATAAAGGGTGAAGCATTTCAGCAGTGGTAATATTACATAGTTAACTGGCAGCTATTTCAATAGGCTCTCAGTGATTTGTGCTCAGGCATTATGCTTCAGCCTCTCTCTCCTCAAAGCATAGGGAAATGCACCGCTTAATTGAGAGGATTTCCAGAGGCTTTGTGGGGGGAAGCTGTGAGCAACTGTAGCTCCTTCTCTCCAGGAGAAATGTATTTACAGCGCACTCTATCCCCATCTCATTTGTCATTTCAGCCTGGAATAATGTGTATATTTTCCTTCCCTCTTGACACACTTTCATTTGCGGGGAGGCTGCAAATGTGCATGCTTCTCTGTAAATGTCTCCCTTCGCATAATGAAAGAGGACAATATTACCATAAATCAACAGCCTTGCATATATCCAATCACAGCTGTCTGCGGGATTTCCATGGCTTTTTTTTTTTCCATGTGGGGACTCGCTATAAGTGACGGACAAGGTTACTGGTTGCTATTACACCGTTAGTGTTGCAGACACTCATAGAATACATAGCTTCTCAGGAGTTAGAGGCAATACAGATTCATTTTTACTTCGGCTAGGGTTATTGTGTCATTAAATTGTCAACCAATAAATGCACGAACAACAATAATATAGCTTAGGTTATACACTCACCAGCCACTTTATTAGGTACACCTTGCTAGTACCAGGTTGGACCCCTTTTGACTGCAGAACTGCCTTAATTCTTAGTGGCACAGATTCATCAAGGTGCTGGAAACATTCCTCAGGCTGTGGTGTTTAAACCATGCTCAGTTGGTACTAAGGGACCCAAAGTGTACCAAAAAAATATCCCCCACACCATTACACCACCAGCAGCAGCTTGAACTGTTGATACAAGGCAGGATGGATCCATGCTTTCATGTTGTTTACACCAATTCTGACCCTACCATCCAAATTACGCAGCTTCTTCTTCTATTGTCCAGTTTTGGTGAGCCTGTGTGAACTGTAGCCTCAGTTTCCTGTTGTTAGCTGACAGGAGTGGCACCTGGTGTGGTCTTCTGCTGCTGTAGCCCATCTGCTTCAAGGTTGGATGTGTTGTTGGTTCAGAGATGGTCTTCTGCAGACCTTGGTTGTAACCAGTGGTTATTTGAGTTCCTGTTGCCTTTCTATCATCTTGAACCAGTCCGGCCATTCTCCTCTGACCTCTGGCATCAACAAGGCATTTTCATCACTGGGTATTTTCTCTTTTTGGGATCATCCTCTGTAAACCCTTGAGATGGTTTTGTGTGAAAATCCCAGTAGATCAGCAGTTCCTGAAATACTCAGACCAGCCTGTCTGGCACCACCATGCTGCGTTCAGAGTCACTTAAATCACCTTTCTTCCCCATTCTGATGCTCAGTTTGAACGTCAGCAGGTCATCTTGACCATGTCTACATGCCTAAATGCATCGACTTGCTGCCATGTGATTGCCTGATTAGCTGTTTGCGTTAACGAGCAGTTGAACAGGTGTACCTAATAAAGTGGCCAGTGAGTGCATGTTGTTCAGGATAAATTAATCTTCAAGAAACCTTTGCACTGAATATTTTCAGACAAGATTAAGAGTCTAGAGCCAATGCTAGCAGCTCAGTGAGGTTACACACAGACACACAGAGGTGTTCTCAGCTAAATGCTAATGTTAGCACGCTAACACCATCACAGTGATTTGCTATATAAGATCATTCACAATCTGGCACCACAACCTTTTTAAGAGTTTTAAACAACATGTAGAGTTGACGTAGATTTCAGCACTTGAGACATTTTAAATTTCGTTTGAAGACATGGTTCGAGGACAATGAGGTCTGTAGTCATTGAGCTAAGAGACACTGAAGATGGCCGGTATTGTTATTGAGTGTCTGGTTGAAATTTTTTTTGGCTCTGAAAATCTGTCTGTTTTTAATGGTGTTGGGATTGCTGATGGTCTGCTTCCTAGTGGGAATTTGGTATTGTTCCTCTGTTGTTTGTCTCAGGATGGTTATTATTTCTCCTTGTTTCTTCTCAAAGTGTAACCACGACTTTTTTACCTTTATAAGCTGTGCGTCACTAGTGTCCTCTGCCCAGGGACTACAGATGAAAAAAATTAGTGCGAACCATCTTAGTTTATTGTGTTAGCATGCTACTGTGTTATTTACCAGTAAACACAAAGTACAGCTGAGACTGAAGCAAGTAGTCATAGACCAATTGAATAATGGCAGTCAGTTCAATAGTCAAAACCACAGATGTCCACCTGATGGTTGTGCTAGAAGAAAGTTCATGGGACCACTGAAGTCATTATTTGTTTCATCTGGGGACCTTAACAGGAAATGTGAAGGTACGTCACGCTGTTGTTGCTGCTGACCTTTTGTATTTTGTTTGGTTTGATAGGCTTAAAGTTTGGCCGAAAAGAGGAGTGCAGTTTGCTGGCGTTGCCGCTGCAAAACTGTTAATGAGCTGCAAGGGATTTGTAAGCAGCTTGCGATCCCTAAGGTTAACCTTGTTTCTATTCTGGCATTGTGTATAGTTTGGATTTTGTGGATTTTTTGTGCTTGCACCGTCGCTGATATTTTATATTTGCACATTTTATCTCCACTCTTTCCTACGTGACACTGCAACTTCTGCACAACAATCTCCCTCGGGATAAAAAAAATTGAATCTTATCTTATTAACATACGCCGTCCCCCTCTCGTTCTCCCTCTATTTACCGATGCTATTTACACTTTAACTGTCTAATAAAGAAGAAAATGCCTTGGTAGTTGCCAGTGTAAATGTCAACCTGGATACAGAGACTAAATGTACAGCTGCCTGTTAAAGCTCCTTGAAAACAAACATGTAGCTTCACCAGCAGTCAATAGATGTCAACATGACAGTGTAGTGTTGTGTGTAGCTGTCACACATAGTGCCATGCAGGAACCATAAGGCTCCTTTCTGTTTCCCCAGAGTTGTCATAGAGGTTCAGTAAGCTGACTGAATGGATTGTGTTCAGTGACAAAGCAAGCATGGCAACAAGACTCATGTTATTATATTCTATTGTGTGAGCATCTGCATTGCTCCTCAGAAATATGGACTAAACATTGTCATTGAGTCTTTAGAGAAGATTCTTTTTTTTTTCAAATTCTATACAAAAACCATAACAAATGAATCAATGGAGACACGATACTGTGGAATTATTTCAGTTCTGCAAAGCAGCATTTTTTTTCTTTTTAACTTTTTATTAGTTTCAGTATTATTTAGTTATTTTATTTATTATGATATAAATGTAATATCTATATACTGTAATATAATATTTATAATAATGCACAGTGGTGCAATGGTTAGCGTTGTCACTTCACAACAAGAGGTTATCTGGTTCGAACGCTGGGGGAGCCCTTCTCTTCGCCCCTCTGTAGTTCTCCCTGTGTCAGTGTGGGTTTTCTGTGGGTACTCTGGCTTCCTCCCACAGTCCAAAGACATGCAGGTTAATTGGTGACTCTAAATTGTCGTCAGATGTGAATGTGAGTGTGAATGGTTGTCTGTCTCTTGTAGGCTGATAGTGTTATTTTAGTTTAGTTAAGTTTTTTCTAAAATACAGTTAACTATAGTTTTTAGTTTGCATTAACTATAATAGTCTTGTCTCAAGTAATTTGCAAGTTTTGAAGGATTAAGATTCAACTGCGATGGGGCCCTGGGGCAAAAAAAAATTGTTGTTGGACCCCAGTGGACACAGTACGCTAGAGCTGAAGTGATTGGTTAATTAATTAGGCCCCTGGATAGTTGGTGATCCAGTCTTGCGTTTGCTCATGGAAATTTCTGGTGAAAATAAGCATTACTTGCAGCCCGACTTTAAATGGGCTGCAGTGATAGAAACTGATTTTGAGTTAGTTTAAGTGAAGTTTTAAATGTGTCTGCACTGTTAAAGTGTGAGATTCTGCTGATAGCAAACTGTCTTTTGAGCACATTTCCAACATGTCCAAAGTGAGCCAAGCCTTTGATTGAACACTTTAATGCTGTTTTTCTGTACTGCCTCCAACTTTACACACTCCAGACAGACACTCCATCACTCTCTTATCAAGAGCGGCTGTCACAAGCGGCTCTTACAAGCACAGAGACCAGCCGACACCGGACTATAAAGCACAGGAGGAAGTGCTGGCATTTTAAACCTGAGCTTGTTATTTTGTGCTGCATTCAGCACTAAATACAAAATGTACATTGGGTACACAGGCTTATTATCTTGGTTTGAGGGAGAGAGCCAAGTGGTGGTGATCTATATTAGCTGAGGCTATTATGAAGCACTGGGTTTTCCCAGGCAGTCGGTGCGACGTGTTGCTAGGAGACATACCTAGAGATCGGGGGTGGAGAGCCGGTTTGATGAGGAAGCAGAGTTCCCAGCCAGTGTCGGCTTCACACGGAAATAACCAAGGAGTGCCACAGGCATGCTGTCCCAATAGCAGAATATTGATTTGAGCCGGTTAATTAAATCCTGTAATTTGGTCTTTTTGATCTCATGTCTAAATTTGTTGAGCTGCTTCAGAAGTTTTTCTGCAAGCAGTGATGGATATTTTTCAAACTTTTCTGAGAGGAAGTGACTTTTTTTCATTATAGTTCTGACTGTGAAATGGCACAATGTGATTAATTATACACACCTATTCTTAAATGTGACATTATTTTACACTGACAACTCATCAACCTTTTCAGAGCAGAATATATGTATTGTAATATTGTACATAATTCTAAAGCAGCAAGGTAAACAGCGAGCACAATTACTATGGCAGAACTACAAGGGCTGTAAAAACTTCCAGACACTGGAACATATTCATCACTTTCACTTTAAATTCTAAAGCCTCAGTATTTCTTAAATTCTGCGTGATTAAAATCAATACACTGATCAGATTCTGGGTTTTGATATATGTTGCCTCCCAGAAAGCTGCACAGCGTGGCTGATAGATGATAGGTGTTGTAAAGATTTTGGTTTGTTGAGTAACACTGAAGGTGTCATGTCTAAAGCAATGCTGCCCTCATCTGGATGATGCTGTCCGTGCACATCACACTGCCTCGATGAGTTATCACCACAGTGACATAAACCTTTGGCTGCTCTATATATAATTTTAGGTTTAAATTAACAGTCTTGACACCACCGGCATCAAATCATGTCCTCAGAGTTTGTGCACTGCTGATCTGAAGCAGCAGATATTTAATGTACGGTGGAGTTTCAGAGTTGAAATATCTCTGCTTACAATTCTCATTTTGTGACTTTCCCTATGCCAAGTTTCTGTATTTTAAAGACCATGCTAGGAAGCAGCGGGTAGGGTATATTTAACCTTTCTGCAGCTGATGTTGAGCCCAGCAGAGTGTGATTTTTGGCACAAACAGAGCAGTAACATCTGATCTCTCCGAGGATGTAATCAGGAGCAGAGGTGTAAATCTGCCCAGCGGAGGAGAGCATTAAGCTAATTCAAGCAGCAGCAGCAGCAGCGAAGCAGTAGGCCAGGCTGGTTGTATTTCTCCCTCGGTCAGCGTGCTGTCTGCAGGGCTGCCTCCTTACCTCCCCGAGACGGACTGTCAGGGCCAAACAGTAATTGGTCAGAGGGGACTACACAGGAAGGAACGTCTAATTACTAAGAAAGATATTCTCCTACCTCGGGCCTGTCAGGTAGGTGAATACCTTGAGATATTTATGCATCAGATAGTTGAAATTTGAGTCGAGGCTTTTGATCCAAATGCCTTCAAAGCAAATTTAAACTCCCCCTTCAATTAAAGATATGTTTTGTTTTTTGATACTTCACTTGGATATTTGGACCGCACTGTGCAGGAAGAAAAATGTCTGTGCTCACCTGAATGTTTAAGGCGTGATTGTATGAGATGATTTTGTTACTTCATAACTGGTTTAGAAGCCAATCACAGTCCTGTGTACAGCTTGTCCTGACAAACCAAGTTAGCGTTCAGCTTTCGGTCGATGTTGGACCGACAGTGAGAGTCTTTCAACCCAGTTTTTGCAATGTGTTCTACACTTTTGGTACCAGTTTGCCCTTGTCCGGTTTTTTTAGCCAATTTAGCATGTTGAATTGGCATCACAGACGGTGGAGCTCAGCTGTGAATGTAGTCATTCTGATTGGCAGTTCAGGTCAGTGCAGGGAAATGGAAGTGAGGCACGTAAACAAATTGCTAAAGTCAAGAGGGCATGAGATTGAAACAAGCATTTTATATTAGGTAAGATTATTTTGAGTTAGCAGTAAAGCGCGCTGGAAATATCCTTCATTCGTTCTAACTGGCTAACTAGCATCTTGAATTCATCATATCTATCTTCCAGGTGTCTTTTTTTGAATGGTGAATACTGACTATCCTTGCCTGCTGGTATGGAGAGTTATTTCTTCTCACGTAGGAGCAGAACATATGAGCTAGTTGGTGTTGGCTGTAGTCTTTGCGTTATGTTCGAGTGCAATTTTAGGCCGAGACACAGGCAACGAGTGGCAACATAACAGTCAGCCTTCGTCACCGGTAGTTTTTTTATGTTGGTTTGGTGTGTCCCGGCCTTAAGGCGAAAAGTTGAAACGGATTCAGATTTTGGAGAAACGCTAGCTGACGTCACGCATCCGACAATCAGACCAGGAAGACGCTGCAATCGACGGGAAAAAGTAATGTCGCTTTCTACGGTTAAATATTATAGTGAGTGAATTGAAAAAGAAAGTGTGTATTTCCAGCTCAAGTGTACTATGCTACAAAGGAGAGCATTCACTTTGTCTTGTGTGGCTGTGACGATACTACAGTCATGGTAATGAAAAGTAATTCAGCAGACCTTTAAAGCCAGCATAAATAAGCTAACAGAAGACAAATTTTGGCCTTTGAATGCGGCCTTACACAAGTGAGATGTGGAAACTTGAAGCCTCCAGTGTGCATACTGTACACTGGAAATCACAGGTGAAGGGGACACGTCCCACTCAATATCTAAAACATATGCATTTGTCCCCACCAATAACAACATGAAAGTAGTAGAGGACTTTTATCTTGACAAAATTTAACTGTTTCCACCATAAATTGGTGCAAAAAGTGTTTGACCCTGGAAATGTTCTGGGGGGAGGAGCCCAAACCCCCCTGATTTTGAAATTAAACCTACATTCTTGACTTTTTGGTGAAGTAGAGGACACCTTGTGTCTTCTCGTGAGACTTTTGAAATGGCAAATATTTCATATTCATAGATTCTGGATTTTTCAATCAGAGAAAAACAAGTGATTTTAGGAATTTTATTTAACAGTATTTTAATTGATTTTAACAACAATAAACAAAAACATACGCACATCCAGTATGTGCATTTATACATCCACAAACACACAAAAAAGTACTCCAGAACAAAATCTCTCCCACCCCCCACCCCAAAAGTATTAATTTAAAGATAAATAAATAAATTGATTAAATAAGATATGAAAAATATATATATACATAATAATAAATGAATAAAGGAAAGCTGAAAATAAATAAATGAAAATTAAAGGGAAATGAAAATCATAAATTACAGGTTGAAAATCATGTAAATTTTAGAATTTTTTTATTTTAATTTTATTTTGTTTTTTTGTCAAAATATGGGACACAAATTGGGTTTTTTTAAGCTAAATATATCTACATATCTCTAACCATGTCTGAGGGGGATCTTTAACTGAAATTGTGCCATTATTATATTACTATTACCACTCTGTTAGCTACATGATTAGAAGCATATTGTTGACCTCTCATCACGCAGAAGGTAAATATGGATTTAAAATGCTGAAAATATTTTTTGTAACTACTATATGAGTTGTCAAAAATGACACAATGTGAAATTTGAAATGTCAAATTGGAAAAATAAGGAGACTGTCCCTTTGAATATCCCTTATTCACCCCTATGGACTCTTCAAATGGGTTGAGGAAAAGTGCAAAGCTCAGCCAGCGACCCTATTATAAATGTGTCTTGCAGTGGATACGTCTTTGCCATCTTGAAGAATAAAGACCGTTGAGTGGAGAAATGAAGGATGCTCCGAGGCCAGACAGCCACTCTGCCTGCCAAGTTTCACATCACAACACTTCAAGTGTCTTTAATCTCCCGCACAGTCGGAGCTGCTGAGGAATTAACTTTCTGCAAAGTATCCAGCTTTTATTTTCACATGTCACTCTGCACCAGGGCTCTACATTAATTAGCACTCAGATTGTGTTGTCTGTTCTGCTTTGGTCCTCCACTGGGGGGAGACTCTGAGAGGGACAAACCCCTGGCTGCATAAAGGGATAATTTTGTTTACACAGTCAGAATTAATGACTTTATCTGGGCCTCTGATGATTTTATTGGCCTTAAGTGCATCTAATAGTCTGGTAATTACTTCAAAGTAATAAAGCGTTTGTAGATGTCAGCCTCAAATGGCCACATGGTCACAGCCAAGGCTGTGTGCAGAAAACAGGCCTTATTAACCCTGAAGGTCTTTGTTTATTCCTGCAAGTGTTTTGCTGTAATCCCAGCAGCAAAATGCTCTGATGCACACTGACTGGAGGAGTATGGGTGATTCTCCCATCACCTGCAGCAGTGTTTTGCTCTACTCTCAGCCTGCAGGGGCCTGCGGTGGTGCGGCCCTGCCTCTCTGACCCCGCCGTGATTGACTTGATCTCCCAAAGAAAAGCTCCCATGACCTCAAAAAGCTTGAGGAAACGGGGGATGAAGACAGACATGGCAGAGCAACAATAGACACCCCCTCCTCTTCCCACACAGTCAGCATGTTTGAATTATTACTTTACAATGACACGGGGGGCTCCAGGTTGCCGTGTCGAGCCACATGTGACATCTCTGAACTTAAGCTGAGAGGAAAGATGGGAAAATTTTGATGGATGGCTGCTGAACTCAGATGTCTGTCTACTTTTAATCAGCCCTGATGCAAAGAAACAAACAGTTACAGGATGATAACCATGATAAAATAATTTAAAAGTCCTTAATAGCACTCACCTACATTAATAATACTACATTACAGGAGCTCATGATACCTCAGCAATACAACCTTTTAAGATTCTGAGTATCAAAGTGTCAGTCTGAGGATTATCAGATTCAGATATCCAGTCAGCAGTAATTAGCTGTACTGGGTGTTAGACACCTAACAGGTTGTGTTGTTTTCATCTGGGGGTTAAATGCCACTTCCCCCCCGTGGAGTCCACTGCTTGCCACTGCCGTACAGCCCTGTGGTCGGGACAACACCTTGGAGCCAAACAATTACATCAAGGTCATGGAGAGGAGGAATGTTCTGCCGATTAGCGCAGGAGTCCTGCAGCAACCTGCAGAGCCCACTCTCCAACAGGGGAGGACCACAGACCTGAACGCAGGGGTGACCAGTGGTTGGAGGCCTGTTCATGGGACTATGTCTCTTAAACATGTGCCCGGCATATTTCAAACATTTATCACATATTAGGGTTCACAGCTACTCTGTAATAACTTCCATACTTGTTAGAATAACGTAAAATCATTGGAGGAAAAATAGCTAAATGATTACAAGTCAGACTTTGGTGAGTTCACCACAGTATCGCAGCTATTATCGCCTCTCCTCTCAATCGAAACTCGGACTATCTGCCTGCCATGGTCGGCTCCAGAAACAATCAGCAGGGCTTTTGTTGTCCCCTAACCAAATGAATAAAATTAGAATAGTATAAAATTGTGGGAGCAGATTGTTGTGTGCACGTGCTGCCCTTTGGGAGCTCAATACTCTCACTGTAAATAAAATATAGTGGCCTGTTCCAACTGTAACTCTGAAGTTTACGCAGCACATTGAAGGGATATAACATTTTTTTCGTGTTTTATATTTTTTATTTTATAATAATTCAGAATAATTAAAAGTCGCTGTTTTTTCCTTACAATTTAAAAAAAAAATTATCTTATTCAAAGGTTAGAGAAACCCGTTTGAGCTCGATTGATTTTTCCTATTTTTTATATGCAGTAAAATTGGCGAAGGTCACTCGTGTGTTTTAGTGACATCATGGCTGTTTTTTATTACACGAGACACATATCGCCCGTTTTCTCCTGGAGCCTGCTCCGGGTGTGTTTTTTTTCCACGAGTCACTTGTTGACACTAAACTTGCGGCACTTGTGAAGTGTTTATTGCAAACGAATGTCTTCTAAGAGAAGGTGGCTTCTTACAAACACATGCGGGTCTCCGCTGTTTAGGTTTGACACTGTCCTGCAGAAAACCCAACAAGTTCAGACCTGGTGACAGTGAGTGCGCGACAACACGGGGATTACAGTTGCGTCTATTTTTAAGAAGCTGTTGCAACCCTTATTTATCGAGAATATATTTTTAGATGTATATTTCTGTGAGATTGCTGCTGATCTGATTGTGCTAGAAGTTTTTAAAAAAAAAAAATCAGATCCAACCTTGGGAGCGCCGCTTTGTCTTAACTTCAAACTGTGCCATTATATCCAATAAATACGACGCAAAAAAAGAATCCGAAAAATATTTGGAAAACCGTAAATGTTCAGGATAAATGTCAACTGTGGAGACCCTCAATAATTCATCACATTTACTAAATCATATAGTGCCACAGCTCCACTTTGTACTCCACTTCCAGTTTGTGGGTTTTGCTTAAAACTAATTTTTAATATAAAGATTTGCCGTTTCCAGCGCAAGATCCAGTGCGTAATTACGCACGAGTAGTTATAAGTTTCTAACGCGCCTTAATGGAGATAAATCGTAATATAACATGAAGCTCAGCTCTGCAGTTACAGGCAGTATCGGTGCTCATTGATATGGAGATTTGGGTCAGTACAGCTGGGCTGTAGCAGGACAGAGAGGAGGGGTGTGACCATCCCAAAAGTTTTCAATGGGCTACCTGGAGAGACTCTGTGCGCCGCGCATAAATACTCCTCCCTCTGAGGCTGAGTTCAGTCCTGAGGGAGAGACGCACAGACGAAATTAGGTTTTGGGAATCTGGTTGGGGCGGATTATGAACGCTTTTGGACACCAACCACCAAACCAGCAGACCAGCCCTATTCAGCACCACAGCGCGCAGGAGCTCCTGGACATGGCCGTGTACTGCGATAACTACGGTGTGTACCAACAGAACCTGCACCACCATCACCCTCAGAGGCCGCCGACGCATCCGTCCGGCTACGGCCTCGGAGAGTACAGCTCCCCGTCCACGAACCCGTACCTGTGGCTGAACGGACCCAGCATCAACTCCTCTCCGTATCTGCCTGGGAACAACGGCACGTCCTACATTCAGTCTGGATACGGGTCGAACCAGAGGCAGTTCTTGCCGCCTCCAACCGGGTTTGGTGGAGCAGATCTGGGCTGGCTGTCCATATCCAGCCAGCAGGAACTCTTCAAGATGGTCAGACCACCTTACTCCTACTCAGCGCTGATTGCCATGGCCATACAGAATGCCCAAGACAAAAAGCTGACTCTGAGTCAGATCTATCAGTATGTGGCTGACAACTTCCCTTTCTACAAGAAGAGCAAAGCTGGATGGCAGAATTCAATCCGACACAACTTGTCACTGAATGACTGCTTCAAGAAAGTGGCACGGGATGAGGATGACCCCGGTGAGTCACATTAAATATTCTGTGTGAGATATTTTTAATTAAACTCCAGTTAGACCTCTTGAAATTTATTTTAAAACAAGTGAAAGTCAGTTGGTTGTTAAGATTTGTGCAGGTCAAAAGTTTGACACCTATATTTAACCCTCTTTTTCTTATCCAGGTAAGGGGAACTACTGGACACTGGACCCCAACTGTGAGAAGATGTTCGACAACGGGAACTTCAGGCGCAAGAGAAAAAGGAGGTCTGACATTACCGGAGCTGACAGCACCGCTCTCCCCGTCAAGTCAGAAGACGGTCCGCACAAGCTCTCCGACACCGCCAGCCTCCTGAGCTCCTCCCCGCCCAGCCTGCACGGATCCCCGGCCTCCACCGAGCCCAAGTCGTCCCCGCCTCCCTCCGCGGAGCACAGCCCGTGTTACAGCAACTTCGTGTCCAGCGTGAACTCGCTGCTGGCGGGCAGCGAGGGCTCCCGGGGCGGCGGTGGCGGCGGCGGCGGCGGGGAGCGGGACTACGGCTCCGGGCATCTCGGGGGACTGTCCCAGAGCAGAGAGGGCATGTCAGGACTGGGCTCCTACTCGCCCACTTTAATCTCTCCGCTGAACTCTGACAACAACAGAATGAACTACTACACATCAGTCCAGAGCCTCTCCAACCATTTTAGTGTCAATAACCTCATATACAGCCGGGAAGGAACAGAGGTGTAGCCTCACTGCTTGTCTCTTACTACTCTTACTACTTTTACTCATGTTCTGCTTCAGCAGGCCTCACTGTAAAAATAGCACTGGAGATAAACTGGTATTTTTGATCCCAACCACCCTTCCAAACTGGGGAAATATATTTTCATGTATTGAAAAGTAATATGTATGGTTACCTCTCCAGTATCCATACAAGTAAAACAAACATTTTTATGTGTAGAAAAAAAATATAAATTCACAAACCAGCCCACGGGATATATTCTTGAACTGATGGATGCTTTTACTTATTTTTTTAAATTTTTTATTATTGTAGCTGCTCCTTTGGGCCGGCTCCCTGTCTCATGAAAGAAGACACATGTACAGAAATTATTTTTCATAAGAAGATATGACGTGTATTTTAGACTTTGTTGTGTGTTTTATTTAAACTCACGTTGACGTTTGAATAAAAGTCATTTATTTTAACTCCAGGCCTTTGTGTTGGTTTCCTTCTTATTGTGAGAAATTCCTGCGTAGCACACACTGATATCTACGTTCATTGCTATTTATAAGGCCTACTTTCCTTTACATACTTGGGTCTTGGCTATGAAGATAACTTGGAGTATTTTTGTTATTTTCCTGATTAAAAAATAACCATTTATTCCCATGATATTCCTATTTATAGGGTGGGTTAATAGTGGTGATTCTGTTGTCTCCACTGAATTATATTTCTGTAATTTGTTACTCAGATAAAGCACAACAGAGCCCTCTTTTTTGGTCGCTTTTCAAAATAAATCCTCCATTTCTAATATTCTAAGCACCCTGTTGTGCTTTCTGTCTCTCAGTCAAGCCAAAAAAGGCAACTTCTGATTAATTTCTTAAACGCTTTACCCCCAAAAAAGTGGTAAATAAACCAGTTAAAGTGCCCAAGAGCCTGTCAGGAAATCTGAAGTCAAGTGGCTGTAAGCAGTAAAGTGTGTAAGACAGAGACATTTTCCGCTTGTCACTTCTAATAGCCCCGTTTCATCAAGCAATCAGACCTTTAACTTACTTCCACGAGGTTCAGAAGTTCAGCTTTTTGTCTGGGGCTGGATTTGACTCAGCCTGCGCCTGTTTGATGTTAACCTGTTTGCTGAATATATTCCACCTGTCTCCATCTATTCCCAAAGTCTTGTCACGCAAAACGCTGGCTGCCCCGTGTGTGTGTGTGTGTGTGTCAGTGTGAACCCTGTTAATGGGATTTGTGTGTTTTTTTGTTTTTGTTTTTTTGTATTGGGGGGGACCACTGTTGGAAGAGCATCCGCTGAACAATTGACGAGAGAGTTCAACGGCATGTAATGTTCCTTTGTTGCGCCTGTGACCCGGGGGACACAACAGAAAGCCTGCAATTGGGGAGAAAATATTACGCAGCCCATGCAGAGGAAATGTTCAAGTGATTCAACACCCCCGCTCCTGTCTTATTTTCAGACAATATGGATACGCACGGAATCAAAGCCTGTAAATAAAAGGAAACACCTCTTAATTGGTTGATAATTGAATTCACTCAGGCGCTCCGTGGTCTGGAATAAAAGAAAAATTAATTGACAAGACTTTCGTGCCCCTTGTTGGAACACAATGGAAGCTGGCAATTCAAGGGATCCCCTCCTGGGCTCAAATGAAAATATTGCGATCTGAAGATCTGGGAACAAATTATCTCCCTCAGGCCACATTTTGCTCTATTATCTGTGGAGCAGGGCCACGGATCAGACAAAGAGGATTTTTGTCATACAGCAGCAGGTTCTCACAGTAACAAGTTTTCTGTTGAAATCCTCATCACGTCCAGCGACTGGAGTGTAAAGCCTTTCACATTCAGAGGCCTTTTACTTCTTATTACTGTCATTTCCTGGTCCCACAATGCAACTCAATGTGGAACTTTCAGCATGCAATAATTTAGTCTTAAATTGCTGTGTGTTGTAAGTACATGTACTCGAGTACTGTGGTGCTTGTACTTCACTACAGTATTTCTGTATTATACTCATGTAGTATTTCCATTTTATGCCACTTTTTTTTTTACCACAGTTTGGTGTCAGCTATTGTATTTTTCCACTCCACAACATTTATTTGAAAGTTTTTTGCAAATATAAATCACTAACACTGGATATAATCAGAGGCGGAGCAAGGGGGGGCCGCTGGGGGTCCAGCCCTCTTGCTCATAAACATAGGGAAACCTGTTTTGGTGCTGTATTGCACCCCGAACTCAACTTTATTTTATTTCATTTTATTCGTAAAGCACCTTTCATACAAACATGCTGCCCAAAGTGCTTCACATGGCAAAACTGGAATGACACCGACACAAAACAATAAAATATTACAAAACAACAAACACACAAAAAAATGATTAAAACTCCATCGACAAAAAAGAGAGTAAATAAATAAATAAAATAGAATGAAAATAAACAGGAGGATTTAAAAAAAAAAAAGAAGGTAAAAACCAATGGGTAAAACTAAAAAATCAAGACTGTAATGGTACTCCATATTAAAAGCCAGATTAAAAAGTTAGGTCTTTAATTAACGTTTAAAAATGTCTGGAACATAAAATGATAGGAAATCTCTGATGTATGGAGCGGTGAGGTCATTTAAAGCTTCATAAACGACTTTAAAACCCATTCTAAAAGATACAGGCAGACAGTGTAGTGACTTCAGACTTGATTTAGTCGACACTCAGGCTGCAGCATTCTGGACTAGCTGTAGTTTTCTTGTTGACTTGATGGGTAGCCCAGTGAAAAGGGAACTGCAGTAGTTTAAACAGCTGGTAATAAAAGCGTGAGGGAGTGTTTCAGCATTGTTCTGGGTTAAAAAAGGTCACTATTTAGTATTGTATTGTTGACACCTTTATTTAAAATGCATTGTTAAAACAAATCTATAGAATCTCCTCAATAAATGTGAGGCAACAGTTTGTACTCAGTTTCTTTGGGTAGAGTTCATCTCATATCTTAACAGCTGTGACACACTGAAACTTGTTAGGTAGAGTACACCTAACATTTTTTAGTACATTACACAACTGATAACTCATAAAAAGTGAGTACTATTAACTCTTGGCTTCAACAAATAAAACTGACTTTGGCGTTGCTGCATGGGCGCATCCAAAATCATTTTTTACAGTGTATGAATGTTAAGCATTTCTACAAGATGTTCGCTTAAAGGTTTAGAAACCTTTACCAAATGCTAACTAAGAAACAAAGTATATTAGCTTTTGAAACCTGGAATATTTCCATGCACATGAGGGCAAAAAGGTTGTGAGCTCCTCCTTAGGCAATTTACGCAGTGTTTTTCCTAAACTAAGCTAAGAAGAAGAACCAGTAGGGAACATACAGAGGCTTTTAAGGTCCTCAACTGGCTCTTAGGCTTAGTTTTGTTAAGTTTATTACCAATACAGAACCTCTAAATAATCACATAACATAAGTGGTGCTATAAAGCTGCTGAGGAACCAACATTTTTCTGGTTGCACCTTCAATTTTGTGTCATTTTGACAATAATAAACATCACTGTTGTTTATTCTAACATGTTACTCCACAAAGAAATGTAATATTTAATCCAGAGTATTGAACATGGTATTTATTTGGAATTGATTTGCAGTTAGAGCAGCCCTAGTTTCAGGATTAGTTATGCTGTTTGTGCCAAAGTCATACCCTACCTATGTTTTGTGGCTTAAAAACTGTGACATCAGACAATGTTTGCCTCTTTTTGGGTGGCAGGAGTGAAAAGTAGTCATCCTCAACATTTGTTGTGTTATGATTTCAGAATGGTGTGGGCTCTACAGGATCATTTTTCCTTGGCAACTCGTGTTTTTTCCCAAATATTGCACAGACTTTTTGGCAATCTATCATCTCTAGTGACTTACAAATAGTGCATATAGTTGCAGATATAAGGGAAAAAATTATGTACCTGGTGGAGCCTGTCTATGCCCCTGCATATAATCAACTAATGATGATGTATTAGTCTAAGCTACCCTGCAGTATATAAAGTATAGGAAGCCCACCTTTTTGCAAAATTTTAATTGTAACCCATTAATATAGATTATTCGGTAATGGCCATTCTGCATGAGTACTTTTACTTTAAGTACTTTACATATATTCAATGCTTATATTTATGTACTTTTACTAAGGCTTTTACTCGTGACAGAGTATTTCACCAAGGTGAAAATCTGAATACTTCCTCCAGCACTGATGTCAAGGCACAGCTCAAAGCCTGCATGCAAAGCAAACAACACAGTATCTACTTGCTTTCCAAGTTCAATTCAGGGCTCTCAGTTCTCGGAAATGTAACGCTCCAATGCCCTGCGCCCGAAGGGCACATTTACCCAGCCCACATGAATATCAGTCAGGCCACCATGTCTCTGCTCTACCTGCTCCAGGGCCCTTGGCTCCAGGGCTGAAGGCCCAGGCCCAGCAGCAGAATACCTCAGCGTAAGGGTGGCCCCGGTCCCCACACATGCCTAGTGGGCTAAACCCATAATGATGGGTTTCAGCCTCAAAGGGTCATCCCTCCAAAGGCAAGGCTGGCTCATAATTGAAGGAGCCGGTGTTTCAGAACTGGATTATTTCAATCCTCTTTCTCTTTACGGGAGAAGATACAGCAGCAAGTCATCCGATGCCAACTCTGCAGAGCAGGGATGAGTATTGCCTTCATCTGCGGGGAGCTAGAGAGAAAACAATCTGTCACAGAGAAATATAAATAAACAAACACACAAACAGGGCTTTCGCTCTGCTTAGGTTAAGGTATATTTTCAATTCAGGATGTCACAGTTTAGATATCACATCTGGAAAGACATGAAGAGGAGCTGTCTGCAGCTTGGGACCCGCAGGCTTGTTCACATTAGCCAGTGAGTGACATGAGCTGGGGTGATGAATCACTGCTGGATAACGTTGCACTCAGCAAAGTGAGAAACTTAACTCCCATTAGCTGTTAAGCGAGATTTCCTCAACTGATAAATAAGCAACTAAAACAAGACTTGGACCCTCCTTCGCCCTGAAACCTGCTTTTAAATATGTACTGTGCAGGCTTTTTGCCATGCCGTGTGCTGCAGACTTATATGTGATGATGTAGACTAACTTAAAGATGAGCTTTGTGGGTTTGTAAAGCATTCAGTATTTCAAATAAAAGGATGTGTCCAGAGCCTAATAATTCTCCACAGCCCATATAACACTGCCTTACAGACAAATCTGAGCGGTAATATGAAAAGGGAGACTGTGCGTCTGACCCCGGTGCAGAACATGATATCTTGGCCATAGGGGGGCTGATTACAGTCTGGGCCTACCCTGAAATTTCACATCTGTTTGTAGCAGTCAGTGGGCATTATAGGGATAATTTCTTATATTACAGCTCAATCTCTTGAGGAAGTTAAATATTTTAGAGAACAACATGATGACAGCTTCTGAGGAAGCCACAATACGGCTCTAAGGAAGGGGTGGGGGGGCACCTCTCTTCGCTGCACTTTAAAAGGATCGTGTGTGCACATGATAGCTGAGGAGAATGTCTATCAATTGGCATGACCTGATTCGGTTTCATCATTCCCCATCCGAGGCCCATAAAAAGCCTAACGTATGGCCCGGTAACGGCATGGGATCCCCGCTCCGGACGAGCAGCCATATGGATTATTTTATACAGAACAAGAGGCGTTTTAGCGCAAACTGCTCAGTTGTTGAGAGCGTGTGAAAATATGGAAACACCTCTCACTACAGCACTCGCCATACTCTACATTCAGCTTTGTTGTTTTTGATTTTATTCCTGTTTTATTTAAGATTCAGATTTGGGTTTTATATTTCTGTTACTCAGCATGAAGTGTCCAATAACATTAGTTAAATCAGCACGTTTAACACCATGCAATTTGTTGTTTTCACCATGCATATAATTTGCTTTTATCATGTCAACCACACACGCTTCCCTCCACTCTAGCAGTGGAAACAAGCTTATTCGGATACCAAGACCTAGAATTATTGGTGAGCACAGGAAGGGCAGCCACTTCAGAGCCCGTAAGGCTTGCCAGCGGAGGAACCTGCTGAAAGAGTCAAAGAGATACAAGGATTAACGGACTAGAACGAGTCCCAGTAAATCCACAGCCAGGGCCTGTCTTCACATCGCTCCGTCTGGAAAACCTATCCCCAAAACAATGTAACTTATCCCCCCGCTCACTCTATTGCTGGAATATATTTTGACAAAGTCTTTGTTCTCACATTAGGGAACTGTAGGCAGATCATCCGTTATCCGTGACCTTTGTCATAACAAACCATGGCAGTGGTTTTACACACTGCTGAGAAGTCAGCAGAGAGAGTTCACATCGACCAGGCTGGTGCCTCAAACAAGTTATGTGTGATTCGGACTAAAGAAAGTAAAGACTTGTTCCAAATACTTTCTCACATTATTATTTTTCCAACTTTGTTCTCTTATAATCTCAACGCAGTGAACGTCTTACTCATAAGCTCCTCAATAAATCAGCAGCCATTCATCACCTACATGAAATTCCAAACCGTGACCTTATGAGAACAATATCCAGGGTTCATGGAACATCAATTTCTATGTGCAGTGCAGCAGAACAAATATCTGAGTAACAGCCAATATGTAATCATTTTAGCTCGGTTCAGGGACCACTTTAAGACTTGCGCATGATAATGGTGCATTTGACCTGCCTGCACACACTAAAACTCCCCATGCTGCTGTGTGTGAATAAGTTAGAGCCAAAAATACAAAGAATGCTAAATTTCTTCAAGCAATTTAAGCAAACAGGGTTTCTGGGGGGGGGAAATAGCATGTTTTGTGCTGCTGACGCCTTGCAGTGATACCACCCGGCTAGTAACACCTGCGTGCTGTCATTACCTGCTCCTCACAGACAGGAAGTGGTGACAGATGACAGAGGAAGTGGCTTCCCAGAGGGAATCCATTTTACCCCTCGCAGCCTGGACTTTTGGTGGCAAGACGGAAGTGAGGAGATCATTCGGTACTCTGGGGATCCTCAAAATAGCTACCTCTGTGCCACTTGTCAGTCATTGGAAGCTATCTCTCAGTGAGAGCGTTACATAGGATGAAGTTCCTGTTGTTTAAAGACGCAGCCCACCTGGAGCACTTTTTTTTTACTTGATGCACGTCATTCAGAAAAGGTGGTGTGTTTTGCTGCAGAAGCAAACAAGAATTGACCTTATGTGTTTCACCTGCTCCCAAGATGCATTATTTAGCTTCAACACTGTGTGATGCTGGTGCATCTGCCCTTAGGAATTCATGACTGCTCCCCCCCAAAACAACACTCCCCCGGCTCCTAATGAGACCCCCTACCTCCAGCCTCTATTATGAGGGATGCATACCAATAGAGAGACAGAAGAGGGGAGACAGACTGAGCCTCGGAGACCTCTGGAGCCCTCCCTGGCCTAAACCATCAAACGCACCCCTCACAGAGAGTCAAATAATGGGCCTGATCAACATTTAACCAAGTTTTCCCCATGTAAGCCGCAGATGATCTATGGCTGAAGGCTCTAAATGATAGGCTTTGAAAAGGGACAGGCATGCCCCCTTCCAAATGCTCCTTTTGTGTTTGCCACTAATCCCAGCCTGCACTTCAAGGCCCGCACTGAGGCAGCTGCTATCATCTTAAAGAGGAGGGAAAGAAAGGCAGCACTTTTAAACTGCTTTAATCAAGAAGATGTAATACCATGATAAGGTGATCACCCCCTTAAGCATGTAATTATACCACAATCAGCTATTAATATTATTAACACTCACACTCAAAACTCAACAGAAATGTCTTTATCCAGAAATCATGACTCAATTTCTCAAGAAAATCCACAGACCGTGTTGTGAGCAGTTTAGTGTCTGAACTATTTTCTTTCCACTAAACTTCACAGTGAAGAAGGAAGCGTGCATCTACTCATGGAGGAAGGCTGGTGCTAGTGACAGCAAAGATATAAAATTAGAGGTGTCCTCCCAACACATTTTTATCCCAGCTCATCAATACCACTGCTTTGTCAGCAGACCTATACATCGAAATATGACATGCTAGGTACCTCCTGCGTCTGTTTCAAACATTCAGGGACAGCGTATCAATGAATGCTTGTTACATGAATCGTGTCTGTTCAAAATACACGTTCGTCTTCACAGGATTCCTGCTTGTTACAAGCATGAAGTCTGTTTAAAAATAAACTTATAATGTTGAAAAAAACTCATAATTTTAAGGTTTATTTTCGTAGGTTTAGGCAACAGAAATGGTCAGGTTTAAAGAAAAACATCATAGCTTGGCTTAAAATTCACACGGTAAAGACACAGCAAGCTCTCAGGTGAAAGTCCAGAGTATGTTTGACCCTTCCACCACTATATGGTGTATATATATTCCTGGCTCTTTATTTCCGGAAGTCGCCGGCAGCATTACAAACTGCCACTGCCCGCTGCATATCATACCATGCCTCTGTGCATCGGTGTCCGACACCAATATCAGTGACAACGTGGCGTTATTTGACGAACTGGAGTAAGAGCGGGCTGGTCATCCTCTGCAGAGCTGGAACATGAGCTAGCTCAGTGGTGCTAGGTAAGCTAGCAGTAGATCCACGCTCCCTTCTGCACAGTGATAGCAAGTGGAGTTTGCTGGTAGGAAAATAGTTCCTACATGAAACTGCTAACAACAACGTCTGCAGATTATTTTCAGTAAGCGGGTCATGATTTCACACCACAAACCAAGTGACATCTAGTTTCATTATACTGGAGGGAAGGCAGACATCTCCACGGCCGATATCTCCAACACTCTGCAACTCACACCACAACAATCTAGACTGATAGACAGTAATACAGATAAGAGGGAAAATATGCATTTTTCATTTTGAGGTGAACTTAACATGTTGGAATTTTTACATAGATTTCTACTTTTTTTTTTTTTTTTTTAAATCCCTATTTTACTGAGTATACCAAGGTCAGGGTGCCAAGGATAACTTAATCATCCTCATAAGACTTCATAGCCTTACTCCTCCAAGCCTTCTGTAAGACACAGTTATAGTAGAGGCCAACATAAAAGTGAGTTAGAGTAGATAATATAGAAGCCAATAAGGACCAATAAAGTAAATATAAATACAGGCATGAACACAGCAAAACAAAAACAACAAACAAAAGTGAACTTAATAAATAGAACCAGAGTGTTGGGCTGTGTCTTCTGTTGCACCTTTTGTAATACTTAAAAAAAAAAAAAGAAGTGTGGAATTCAGTGTCTCCTTTTGGGTCACAGGGACTATTTTAGGAATACTGAGACACCTCACACATGAAAATCAGCCTGGTGTGTGCGGCAGCAGCCCAGGAAACAGAGAGGAGATGCTTATTTGCCAGACAAGTGTTCAAACAAACATCAGCGCACAGCAAGTGCTATGTGTTGACTCTGGTATTGGAGTCTATCAACCCCAAACAGCTTGTGTGTCAACTATAAACACAAGACGTGCACCCTGTCTGGGGAAACAGGCTTCCAGGCTCACTGCTGCTGCGAAAGCTCCTCTGTTAACACTGCGAGTTGCACTCAGTCTGCTGTTGTTACTCACGCTGCGTTTCGTGATAAAAACAAGCAAGTGTTTTGTCGCTCTAACTCATTTAACGCAGTCTGTTCCCCTTTGTCATGTGACGGCATTCCAGCGCTGTGACATAATCAGGGATGCACATGCACATGTGCGGCCATGCATGTTTTCATATGTGCGTGTGTATCCACTCCACGCTGATGCTGACAACACGGCTGAGAGGCCGACATCATCCGCAGAAGTGTGTTGACATGCCCCCACTTGACAAAGAGGCCTTTTTTTATTCACTGTGAGGGAAAATAGGTTTTTACAAGCCTCGGATAATCTGACGCACACAAAGGCATAATTAAAACAGCGAGAGGGAAGGACTGTATTTAGCCCGTGAAATAGAGATGGTGCTGATTACTGTGTGAATCACTGGGTCACTTTATGCCCCTGTGTTGACTTACATTTAAAGGAGAAGCAGAGTAGACAGGCTCACTAAAAAGGCAGAGGAGCGCTATGTTTTCCCTAACACAAGACACAATAGGTAACATTGTGCATTATTTTGAACTACAAAAGATCCCAGAGTCACAGTATCAGTCAGTGATGCCACCAAGGCGCCATTTTGAAGGTATAGCTACAATGACTAATATAGTAAAAACAAGTGTTATCCATTACCAGCACTGATTCATATGTCCTGACAGCAAAACGTTGGACCCTGTAGAAGAGTAGATGTTTACAGTAAGCAGTCGGCTATGTTAAATTTAACAAGATGTTAACAGAGCAAGGCAAGCTAGTCAGTAATGAGATTAGTTAAAGAGAGATGGTTCCTGTGAGCCCAGTCTCACTCTGAAGTCGTCAAACAAGGACAAGGACGAAAGTTATGGCGGCGAAAGTCCGAGTGGGGTTGGCGGGATGGGTGGTGGATGGGTCCAACAAAAACCGACATTCACCGGAGAGAACATGTTCGTGTCCCGTAAGATCCTAAAGCCAAACCCTGTTCTTTTTTTCCTAAACATTACCGTGTTTCTGTTGCCTGAAAGAAAAGAAAAAACGTGGTCTGTTAACTTTGAAAGAGGCTGTATGTAAACGTCACACTTCCCGTGAAAACGTAAAGTGTATTTTGAAAGGGGAGGACACCATGTCCCAGAGTGCAGAAGGGGAGCAGCTTACGGAGACGGTCCTTCAGTGCTGCTTTGAACAGAAAATCAGCTATGTTTGGGGAAAACTGCGCATGTGACTGAATAATTGAGACTTGGACTTGCCATGGAGGCGTGCAAGTAAAGCAAAGGTTTCTTCACAATGTCAAGCTTACAAATTCCTTTAACATAAAACAAATGCAAGGAAAATGCAGAGTACCTGAAAAATAGCGATTAAACCCACAGTGCACTTCGGTCATAGCGAGTTTACGACATCTGTCAAAGACCCATACATTATAATTATGACATGGCTTGCTAGCCTGAGCTCTTTATGGGGAGATAATGGTTTATCTGTGATAAAAACGTGGTTGTAAAATACATGAAAAACAGTGATGTCTTTCTCAGCTGTCTTGTGTTGCAAATCACGTCGTGATTGAGGGAGCCTTGTTTTTCTAACCCCTACCGTTCTCAGCATGGAGCAGCGTTTTAAACCCTTGTCACTACGACAAGAAAGCGGTGAATAGCTTCTGTAAAAGGTCTGCGGAGGCATAATCAAGTTTTCTTCAGGTTTCTGTGTCATACTGGGGAAAAATGCCTTCTCTATAAAACCCCTACCACTTTATGAGCCTTAAATGGGCCACTAAAATAATAGTTGGAGGACACACTTTTCTATTTACTTTAAACCAACTCACTGACAGGGACATCAAGATTGATGGGACACCGTCTTAATTAGGTGGGTCAGGCCACGGCCAGATAGCTTTGTGCAACTGTCAGTGCCCCTCCCTATATAAATTGTGTAATTATCCCTTTCATTACACTCAGCTTTCAGGCTACCTGATAGAATTCAAAGGGAGGTGTCACTATCTCTTATCATTATGCTAATGGGGCTTGTGACCAGCAGTTAAATCACAATGGAAGAGAGGGGGGGGGTTGAACAGTAGCTATCAAGCTAGTCTGCCAGTCTAGCGGACGACCCCAGTCAGAGACCTGTCTGTCTGCAGGGTGATGGGCCGTGACATGTCTGCGGGCCCTCGGGGGGTTCAAACCAGGAGGGGAGAGCCGCCTTGGGACGAGTCCTGGAGGGCAGGCACCCCTGACCTCCATCTGCATACTGGTGAGCTGCTCAGACACCTCCTTAAAAGCCATTTGAATACGATTAGACATTAATGACCTTCACAAATGAGCAGACAGAAGACGCTTTGTTTGGGTCTGTCTCAGGACTGTGGTGTCTGGGCATGGCTTGTTTGGTCTTACAAATCCCCCTTTTTTTTGTCTCGTACCTGTGAGTAAAAAGCTTTGCGGTTAGCATTCAGCGGTGCCAAATGTGGACCCATAGTACTGCAGAGAGAATTTGATGAAGGGGGAGTGACAAGTGGTTAATTTCCATTCTGTTAAATAAGCCAGGCACACTGCCCTCTGCGTACATGTCAACACCGGGGGCTTGTATGGGTCACACACTAATGGCTGCGTTTACAGTTTAGCACTCTTCTCTCACTCAGTGAAGAAGAAATACGGCAGATCGCATCATCCCATCAGTGCTTTTACTTATGAAAAAGTTCAAAACCTCATAAATCACGTCTTTATTTCAAATGAATTCATCAGTCCCTCATTAAGTAGAAACAGCATTTGTTATCCAATAAAGGAGAGTGCCTGCAGAGTGGATACAAAATGATGACACATGTTGAACTATGCAGGGGCTGGACCGCTTCTACAATTAGATCAGGCCATCTATCCAATAAATATAATGAGGATGAATCAGAGACTTGTGCTGTTTTTAATGGTGTGTAATGGTACGAGCGCTGACAGCGTAATAGCCCCGGCCCTATTGACTTTTCTCATTACCCGGCGGTAGAGGCCTCGTCCAATCACTATATTTAACCACCGCAAGGGCAATCATCTCGGGCCCATATTACTGGACAGCCTTTAATGAAGAGCACAATCATCAGCCGTTTAGGTTTAATGAAAAGAGCCACCTGCTAAAGTGCACGGACAGACCTCAGAGACAAGCGGCCGTTTAAAATGATCCTCGCATGAATCAGGCTACTCATGGGCGTAAACGCATGCAGTAATCAAATGTGTTTTGAACTGCATGTGCATTAAAAGCCCCACCAGCGTGTCCCACGTGTTTGTTTTTAACTGTGACAATCAGATCACAGATTCACAGTCATGAATCGATCAAGTATCTGCAGACAAGAAACAAAGTTACAGTATAAGAAATAAGTGTTTCTGAAAAGGCTGTAGCCATGGAGTCAACACTGGGGGGGCCTGGGGGTCCCACTACTTGCCATTTGGGGAGCCTGGGCTGCCTACAGAGACCCCACTTTTTCACAGCATATTCAGAGGACATGTAGCTAGCGGATCGTGAGAAGATGTTTGCTGTATGTGACAAAAAATTTTCAAGCTTAGGAAGACTGAGAGAGTCTTTAAGCCAGCAGCAGAGGTAGTAACAGTGCTGAATCGATGTTGGTTTAAAAGAGACATCAAGCAGGATGGGAGAAGTGTGACATTTCATTTATCACGGGGAGATTAAAAAAGCAGCTAGAAGCAGTTAGCAGCTAACTCAAAAAAGAAGAACAGCAACAGAAAATGTCCACAAACTGGGGAGACAATGAATCCAGGAATTCTCTCAAAGAATTCTCTTCACTCTCTCAAACCAAAGGACAAGATTAACCGCCATTTACCAGGAATGGTAAATAATTATTGTTGCCATGTTCATTATTCATTTCACGCTAGAAGCTGATGTGCTTGTGTTACCTGAGCCTGGTCTCCGAAGTCGTTGAGATCTGGTGCTTGGGCGGTGACTTGAGGTGTCAGAAACCAATGGAAAAAAGCGATATGTGGCCGGTTGCTGGTATAGTGCAAAAGCGCCGGGTGGCGTCAGGGGAAACGCGGCAGGACAAGGATGAAAGTTAAGGCAGCGAAAATCGGACTGGTGTGGTGGATGGGTCCAACAAACACGGACTTTCACCTGAGAGAGTGGTCAAGCCAAACCCTGTTCTTTTTTATGAAACCCAACCACATACCATTTGCGGTGTTACACTGACATGGTGCTTTTATTTTGAAAGAGACTGTATATAAATATTAGATTTCCTTTAAAAACAAAGTATTTTTTGAAAGATGACAATGCATCTAACAGGCAGAACTTGACACGGTGTCACAGAACATCAATAACCAACACACCCACGGTACGTTTTGCATCGTATGTAGACGTGGTTAGTCCATGACCAAATGTCAATATGTGACGAGGTCGGAGTGACAATGCCGTCATGCTGTCTAAAATCACATCGAGGACTGAGGCAGCATGGGCATTTTGATCAAATTTGAATATTATTATAATATATATTAGAATTACTGCCTTGGTTTATGAGATAATAGCGTCTTGTAACAGCACAAAGCTGTTGTGGCTCTGGTGTGAACGGACTGATCAGGTGTTGTTTTTGATTTAACGCCAAGCTCATGCCAGAGACGAGAAAGCTGTCAGCAGCTTTGTAAGACAGAAAAAAAGGCTGCTCTTGCAGACAATGCATCCTTCATTAGACCACTCTGCCAAAGACCATATCATATAACACCAAGATTTTCCAACAAAGCCCAAACCACTCACTGACTCTAAAGGCTGCTTAATAAGCTGATATGAATGAGGAAATAAATGCCTGATCTAAGTGGAAGAGAGGATCCTGAGGATAAATTGAAGTGTTGGCACTGGCTTGACAAGCTTTGTGCACTGACTGATTATTCACATTTACCTAAAATCTTTCTCAGATATATCTCAAAGTGTAAGAAAACTTCACCATCTCACTTTTCTTCAGTGGCTGTTAGAGGGAAGAGCACCTGCAGGTCACGCTGGACTGTTTATTTACAGTCAACAGTGCTGGAAATCTGCATGTGGGATGGATCTGGAATTGTGAATAATAATCACCTTCCTGGCTGACGGTCACTTGTGCTGTATTGTCACAAAGGTGCAAAATATTAGGGAAGTCTCGCCACTGAGTTCCACAACTTTATACTTATTGAAAACATACCGTATCTCGCTTTCTTTTCGTGATTGGCATACACGTTGTGAGTGAAATAAATCACTTTCTCTTTGAACCACTTGAGTGGAGTGAGATCCCTTAAAACTTGTACAATCAGTGACAATGCTGACGACATTGTGACATGCACAGAGGCACTATTCTCATGTCAGTTCATCACTGACATCTTGGATAATGGACATTTTGCAAATAACTAGATACTAAATAGTGAAATTATGACTTTAAAAAATAGAAACAAAAAATTTACGTCACACTTGATATACAAAGTTCTTCTTCTTGTCTCTTGTTTCTAACAAAATATTTTTTAACAACATTTTATATTTTATTATCATTCATATTATCATTCCATTTTATCCAACGTACCATATTGCTTAAAAATAGGAACGTAAAAGGTAAAAACTTTGTAGGAGAAAAAAAGTAAACCTTGGTGACTCATAATTAGGGCAGCAATGATGATTCATTTTTTTATATCAATGGATTAATTTTCTGGTCTATAAAATATTCGAAACTGAAATATGCACACACAGTTTCCTAAAGCACAAGGTGACGGAAATAAAATGTCTTGTTTTGTCCAAGTTATACTTAAAAATCTGGAGAAATTCACCTTACCCAAAAAAAAAAAAAAAAAAAAATCAAAGAAAGGCAACAAATGCTCACAATTTAGACGATGGAACTGATAATGCTTGGAGATTGTGCTTAAAAATGTCTTTAAATATTAGTAAATTATCAAAATAGTCAACATAGGTGAAGAGGAGCAATAAATCTCTCTGGCTTAAAATGACTAGCTCATTCTGTGTTATTTGAGATGCTGAAGATTGCCAACAACAGATTCAGGTCGTCTAACTTCTCCATTTAAAGCTACTGTATATCACTGTGTGTTTGTTTTGCCGCTGTTGGTCCACTGCACTCACAGACACGGTGTTGTTTTCCACTGTGTCCTGGTTGCAGACTCTGGCTTTGTCATACATGATGGCCGGCCCTTTGAGGCCGTGCCAGCTCCTGAACACTCTGAGCTGATTATTTTGACATCTTATGGCAAGTAGAACTCTCCTCTCAGCGGGTCGTGCTTAAGCACAGCGAAGAAGCATTCCTTTGTTAAGTGTTTGTGTCACACTTAAAGGATTAGAAAGCGTTTGAAAAGCACAAGGAATAATGTTTGGAATCACCTACTGAATAGTTTTACCGCTCAGGTTATCCAGGCAATGAACCGCACATTTATTTATTGGGGAAGATTAGCAACTTTGCCCAAACACAGTGAGCGAGCAGTCCCAGCACCTAGGTTTGGGCACTGTTCCAGGGAGCTGGCAGGGGTTCAGTGTATGGAGGAGTTTGTGTTACCCGTATGATATTTTACCCATTTGACAGAATGTACATTTATGTTCCCATATTTCATAGTTTCTTGCCAGGGTCATTTTAAATCCCCTCACCTGTATCTCACATTTAAATCTTCACATGTAGGCATGTCTGAGTCTAAAGTGGGAAAGGCGTGCTGGAATAAATCACTGGAGACATTTCTACCTAGATGGTTCCCATACATCTCCGATTTTATTGTGTCTTAGGATCCTCTGTCTTGATATTGCTTTGGTATGGTGACAGAGGTTTTTGGTTTCTGAGTGGAGGGAGGAGAGGGCATGAGGGCCTCTGCTGGGCAGGTTGTGGCACTGGTTACTTCAGCACAAATACAATACACTGAGAGATGCATTTTTCTTGGACAAGATTCTTGTCACTGTCTGGCTTTACAAACAGTGCTCATATGAAAGTTCTTCCATTAATGTGGTTCAATCATTTCCTACCAGCGCGCAGTAGAGAATTCAATGCATGCTTTTATATTACTGACCTATTAAATCTGTGGCTCATGAATAATTAAACATGTCAATATTAGGTAGCTGTCTTCAGGAGCAGAATTTGATTATAAAGGTGGGTCCTCAAAATGGCTCAGAGTTCCTACAGTCTCAGAGAAATTCAATTAAGACCTTTTATAATGCTATCCAGAGTGAAATTTAAGATCAGTTTTCCAATAACCTAACCCGAAGGTTGTTGGCTCCAAAATCCCGATCTGCATGATGTTAATTATTTATTTATCTTTCTGTCATTTAAATTTCTGTTGATTTTCTTTTAAATAGATGACTTATAAAATGAGTCAAAAACAAAAACATAAAGTACATAGACAGTAAAGACAAGATAAAATCCTAATCTTACTCTATAATGACGAAAACTCTGTGTGTGTGTGTGTGTGTGTCCGTTCCACATTTTTCTCCTCACTGATTTGGTCAATCCATGTGAAATTTGGCACAGTGGTAGAGGGTCATGGGAGGATGCGAATGAAGCAATATTACCTCAATTGGCCAAAGGGGGGCGCTACAGCAACCGATTGAAATTGCAAACTTTGAACGGGCATATCTCATGCCATGTGTCTCGTAGAGACATGAAACTTTGCACAGAGATGCCTCTCCTCACGAGGAACAAATTTGCCTGAAGAACCCATAACTTCAGGTTATATAGATTTTCAGCCATTTTGAATTTTTTGAAAAACACTCAAAATCAATCTCTTCCTAGAAGTTTGAGCGATCTGCATGAAACTCTGTGAACATAATCTAGGGTCCAATATCTAAAGTTCTTTCTTGGCAAAAGTTGGAAAACTTACTAAAACTGAGCTTCTATAAGGCAATGAATATTGCGGAGGGCGTGGCTCATCACATAAAGGTGTATAACATCTCAAGGGTTTCACCCATCACCACGCAACTTTGTAGGCATATGACCACACATAATCTGAGGGGACTTCCCCCTTATTTTTTAGTGTAAGTGCGTTGCTCCAGTTCTATTGTATCGTTCAATATTTGTTTGAACTAATTAAATTTTGGATGTCTTTGCTGGTTCCTGTTGGTTTTTGGAGTTCCTGTATTTTTCCAGTACCTTAAAACAACTCTTGCTGCAGTAATGAAACCATTTACTAATAAGACATTAATCATTTTGAGATTTTACAATGCAACTTCAGCAAAGAAAAAAAAGATTCCAATTCCCATGTCTTAGTATTTTAAAGACTTTTGAAAGATTGTTTCGAGACATCCTAATTTCTATTAAGGCCTTATTTTTAAGGCAATGAATACAGTGCCTTTGAAGACTTTGGAAAGATCTGCGAGAACCCTGAGGGCTTTGGTTTTTCAGATACCCCTACTCAAGATGGACGTAATGTAGTTGTCCCCTTCATGAAATGCATAGTGGTAACAAAACTATTTTCTACAGCAAAAAGTGACAAAATTGTTCAGTGTTTTGACTCATCCCTGAAATGAACATGTGCAGAATACAACCACTCTGGAGATGGTGGAGGTACCTACTATATTTCCAGTAATTTTTTACTGATTGCTTGGATTTAGTTCAAATTTGCACCTCATCTGTCCTGATATCTGCCCTGCACCTCAAAGCAGCAACTATCATCCTCCCTAAGCCCCAGCCAAGAAATACGTTCTTAAACTGAATTAATTTCCATTGTACTGGCAGAAATCTCAGAGGAGTCAAAACTTCGGCCAATAAAACCACTGTCAAACTATATCTGTGTGGATAAATATCATGGCAGGCAAGATTAATTTTGTGTGGGTGAACATACAACTGGATTCAGATAAACAGATTGCTTAAAGGACCCTGAGTGAGAGAACTTAAAGTGTCAGTCATGTTCTCCTGTTTCAGCTCTCTGAATGACCGAGAGGAGATGGACATCACTTAGGGATCCCCAGGGGAAGAAATTCCTCCAAGACTTAGTGTTTTCTCTCACCATTTCTCACAAATGAGTTCCCAAGCCATTTCCATTAAGAGACTTGGGACAGGCTTTCTGTGAGCTTCACAAAATGTATAACCAGCCAAAGGGCAGGGTTTTGTCCGACAAACCTCTGAAGGTGTAATCCATAGTGTTAAAAGCAGAGTGGCTGACCTTTGGTTTGAACTCTCTGATGTCTATCTCCTTCACTCTGAACTTTTATATTAAAAAAAAAGAAGTGTTGCCTTCTGGTGAGTCAGGTCTGCAGACATGGCTGCCGGCAAGTAGAGTGTCCAGGTTGGTTATAAGTCACCAGAGGAGAAATGAGTGACACGTCTCAAATGTTTACATGCGGCCCCTATTCTTCTGCTCAGGATCTGAGAGGCTGTTTGGCAGCGCAGCGTTTCCCCCCTATGCCTTCTCAGAGGTTGTGTTACTGCGTCCATACATCACCCTGACATGGGTGCACTCATTGAAACGGCCTGACTAGACCCTGTCTCAGGATGATGACATATTTGCCATTCCACTCAGTGAGGTGTGTGAGCATCTTCTCACTTATCACTGTCATACAGCCGCCAGCTCAAACATCCTCTGTCCAGCTTTAATTTAAATTAAAATGATTTCACTTCTTTGTGTCTTGTAGTGCTTTATGATCTAATTAGCGGCAAGACCTCAGTATTTCAGCTCCGACATCGATACTCCCCTGACCCTTCCTGGGAGTCTCCTTCGACACAACTTCCCCTGCTCCTCCTGGGGGTAATGGAGGGAGGAAGAATGTGGAGGGAGGAAGTGAGTTTCCTTCAGGCAGATTGCTGCATGGAGAGGCTGAGAGACGGACAGATGACAATGGCAGGGAGGCCGGGGCCTGAGTGTCGCCTCAGGCGGACCTAGACCCAGCTACGTGTTGGCTCCGGTCGCTACGCTAAGTGCACCGAGCTGAGGCCTTCACAGCGGATTTGGCAAGGTGATCCCTTCACCCACTCCCCCATCCATCTCCTGCCAGTCGCTCCCCCTCTCCCCCACCTCTCTCTCCTCTTCCTCCCTTCATTGACACCCAACCAGGAGGTGATGAGTTGACACAGAGGGTGAAGACGGGTCTGAGAGTGTTATCTCCACCATTACCGCTTTTTGTGGTGGACTCATTATGCATGCAGTTTTATTTTTACGAAACAGCACAACTGAAAATCCTTTTTTTGTCCATTTTTTTCTTCATTGTTTTATTATTATTTTTTTTACTTCTGTATTGTTTCCATGTATGTATTCATGTATATATCTAGGTATGCATGTTTTATTGCCCAACTGCTATTTTTGGGAAGACCTTGTTTTTTTCTCGTTGCTGTTTTTGTTTTGTTTTTTTCTTTTCTTCCATTGTGATTTGTTGAATATGAAAAAATGGAAATACTAGACCATTAAATCTTGTATACCACACTACTTATAGACCACTTTTGAGTGGACATCACAGCAGTTGTGTGCGCAAACTCGTGGCGAAAAAACAGCATATATCGGAGAGAAACAGTTGAAATAAAAATGTCTTGCTGTGCCGTTGGATGTCAGAACAGGAATACAGAATAAGATAACCTTCAGTTTTTTTTTTAAATTGTGACCAAGTACAAAGCGGGACATTTTACATTTAAAAGAATCAACTTGTCAATGCTCACTGATGACAAATGATGTCATAGCGACACTGTCTCGTGAATACATTACATTTGCATGTTTCATACATATCAATGTTTCTAAAGTGACATAATCGATAAGATGACTTGTCAGTGGGAGGTGGAGGGGATGGTGGATAGCATGACACCTTGGTAATGCGCCTGTCTGCAGACCACTGTTCAAAACCATCAGCACTGCTTGTTTTTCACCGATACATCACAGCGTTTCCCAGCTGTGTTTGAGGACAGACTGTAAGAATAATGGAAGTAGCTACAGTGGCATTACCCATTCGTTTCTGGACTCTTGTTTTGTTTTGGAGTTTGGCATTTTGGCCGTTGCCATCTTGTTTTTTTGGAGCCGGAAATGGCTATATTTTGACGTTGTCGGGGAGCGAAGGGTGGATCTGACTGAGAAGTTGAGGACACTATCAGCAGACAGCCTGTCACACAAAGTGGCCTGCCCTTAATTTTGCGTTACTTTAATGGTCTTAAAGCTAGTTTGCCATCCCTGTACTGTGATTTCTTGTATTCTGTTACCAATATATTTGCATTAAGATAAAAATTTATCATTGTGACACTTATTTTATAATTCATTGCATTAATGTGGCTAAACTGTCTGATCGACTTGTGATTGTGTTTCTCGTGCCGCATTAGACTTTGCAATGACAGTGTTCCCAACACTCAGCTGTAACTGTGGTGAGTATATATTGTTATCTTAAATGAAGTTGTGGCAAAAACTACAAAATAAGACCCAAGTCCTGTTAAACCACAGCTATCCTTTAATGGAAGGAGGGCAGGTTTGTGGTGAGTGAGAGGTCAGCTGCTTATATAGGCTGACAAATTGTTTCATACACATGCAAACAGGCCTGAGGCACTTGTGATCCCTCCAGCAGTCAGACAGCGTGTCTCCACGTCTATGCTGAATGACACTGAGCATTGCCTCCTGTAGAGAGGCTGCATTGTTTCTTATGCAGGGTTTACAAAGCCGATATCAAATTCAGCTCTATTCAAAGAACCTCTGTTTTATTAGAAGAGACAGACAGGTGAATGCAGCTTTTAAGACTTTGCATCCCGGGCTGAAATGCCACAGCGACACAGCTCAGAGGAGAGGTGGAAAACGTGATGAAGTGTACAAGTATTGAATTGCAACAACATTCCTAGAGGTAAACTTCAGGTATTGAGAAGCTGTGGTAATTTGTAGTGTCTTGTGTCATGGTTCCAACCTCTCTTTCTTTCTTTTTTTAATTCCCATTCCTTAAGGTGTTGAGCTGAGTGACTTGACAGATGAAGTTATACTCTTTATGACAACAGCAGCCCCAAGGTTTTTTCTGTGGTCAGCACCGTAAATTTCAGGCGGGTGTGACATTGATTGACGGCCTTATGACAGAGCTTTGCAAATCCTTTAATCCGTTCATAAAGCTCAATAGGGGGGCACTTGATGCACTTTATCCTAGCACCTCTCCCCATCTGGCTTCTGTAAAAGACACTCAGCGCCGTCAGATGCTTGACAGGAGCTGATGACATGCGGTGCTGAGAGCTTTTATGAGACATGACGTTTCATCGCAGAAATTCCCTCAGTGTGTAGTATTAATGTAGCATATAGACAGAAGGAGGTACTTAATACACACACCTTTTCTGAAAACACCTGAATTCTTTGCCCAGACAAGGACAAACAAGGGTAAGGAAATACTGTGCAAGGCCGACTAGAATTTATATGTGCTGTCTGTGGGTGCAGACTGCTGGAATCTCTCTAGTTTTATGGCCATATGGATCGGAGAACAGCTTGCGGTCTGTGACTGAGTGTCTTGGTTACAGTCGAGTGTGTGTGATCTATGGATTTGTGTCCCGCTCCAGTGACAGTCTGAGCGCCTCCTTCACACAGGAGCCTTTTATCTCATGCAGGCACAGATGAACCTGGAAACCACTAAGAGATATAAACCCACATGTAAAATAAACTTATAAAGTAAGCAGATTTTTCTTAGGCTGGGAGTAGGATTTTATATTGTTTTCTGTAATATCACAAGCTCTATGATGACACAGACAAGACATTTACAGTACATTCAGTTTTATTACCGGTTATTGTGTTACAGTAAATGCATCTACCTCTGCTCTACAAGCCTCAGAGATTTGATGCAGTTGATTTAATTATTGAATGCTGCCACCTGGTGCAAAGTTTGAGTAACTAACTCTCCTGTGAGAAATTAATGTTGATGTTTTTGGTCTTGCAGAGGATTCAGGCTAAAATGTGACTGTAAAAGTTTTCATATGAAAAAGACATTAATCTTACATGCATCACTTGTACAGACTAGTTTTATCCTGAACTGAACATGACAGCTTGAATTAGCAACAGACTGAACATACTACTGAAGTGAAGACATTTCAATCAGGAGAGACATTAAAATGAAGTAAATATATCATTTAATAAAGAATAACAGATGATTTGTGTCTTTGGCGTTTGGACACCAGAGGGAGATATTTTGTGATCGAGGGACATCTGAGCAGCAGGAGGATAAATCCCCCCCATGGAGTCCAGACACTGGTGGTGGTGGCGGCTGATGACTCTGAGGCTGCTGAGGCAGATGTGGCTGATGAATCCATAAAGACTGGGTAGTGATGGGGAGGTGGAGGTGAAAAATATGCACCTTGTCTATTTTTGACAGAGCTGCTGCACAACTGGACAGTCAGGATGGCAGTAAAGATAACGGAAACGGGGATTAACCGTAGTGGATCATAACATATAGAGTACTGAATTATTCTGCAGATGTTCCAGTTCAAAATGAGCCCACACTTTTTTATGGATGTCAGTTTTTGAGCCACAACCATGGCCAAAATGTGGCCTGGGACAGTTTGTGGTTTTTCAGTCGGGCCTGTTTCTGGAAAACTTGCGGCCCCTACTGGCCGGTTAAGAGTGGTGAGTTAGCAGTCAGTGATGGTTTAAAACAGTTAATAAAACAGTAGGGCTTTCACGACTAAGACTCTTTCTAGTCGACCAGTAGTTGTTATTTAGGGCCATTAGTCGACTAATCACCTGCATGTTTACGATATTAATTTAATTATTAAATGATATAATTTGGGTGGGGCAACTCACTGGTTTGATTTGGTGTGACTGTGCTACATTACAGAGAAATACAAAACCGTACTAATGAACCTTCATTAATATAGGCCTATATTTTATCTACAAGTGCACGTCACACACTGAGCGAGCCGCCTGTTAATGACGCTGTGGGCTAATGGGCATGTAGCTACTTCCATGTTTCAGATGATACGTCATGTTTGTAGTCGACCAATGAAGATGAGTTTACATATCACCTTGGGTTCGTCCTTCACCTTCTCAAAATGATCCCACACTTTGGATTTCCTGCCCAACATGTTATTAACTAGCCTGTGGAATAACCGCAGGTACCAGCCCTGAAATTTTTTTTTTTTAACAATTATGAATCCCTGCAACCACAAGGGGTCCTTGAGCATGCAGTTACACAAAGTATTAGGCTAACTGGTCAAGTAGTTTGAGACGTTAGCCATGGTCAGACAGATACACACACGAAAAAAAGAAAAAAGTGCCGAAAAATCTATCTTTGAAATAAACTTGAATAAAATGATTCAAATCAACAAAATGAATTTGTGATTTCCACCTCTATTGAGCAGCAACCCTCCTGCAGCGCAACTGCCAGAATCTGCCCCAGCCGAGGACCATTAGAGCCGCAGAGTCTTTATAAATCTGAAGCAGTCATTTTGTGCCTCATTCATGAGTGTTCAAATGTCTCCTTCGTCACCAACTGTTCCACACTTAAAGCCTAAAAGGCAGAAATAAAAGTGTATAACTTAAGATTCTTTTCCCCATTCACTTATTCATTGTGCACTGTTGCAACACGTGAGCCAATTACAGCATGAGGCACGAGTGTCTGAAACTATAAAAAAGAAAGAAAGATTTATCTGCAGGAAATCACGGAGCACTGAAGTTAAAGTTTGTTTACGTGTGCTGGAGGATAGGCAATGTCTGCATGCCCCAATTTGAAATTTAGAAAGGATGAGTTTTTATAGGCATTCTGTCTAGACAGAAATAGGTCACTGGCAGCTCTGCGTACTAGATATGCAAATATGTAATGTGAGATATGAAACAAATTCACAGACTCAATATAATGTCAGCATAACACTAATACCACCAGAATGTCTGCAAAAATATGGAAATATTTTCACCAAAAATATATTAAAGTCTCTGCAGTATTGATTTTCTACCGTTGTTAACGTGTTAACTGTTTCTTTCTGTGTCTGGGTCAAATGCACCAATTCAACTCAACCATGTGTTGTGTCAGTAGGTTAACTGTGTGTCCCTCCGTGTTGCACCCACTGATATCTATCACACCTGCCAATCAGAAGTGCATTAATCAACAATGGTGTCAAGCGGCATGGGGCAGAGAAAGTGCTCGGCCCTCCCTTCATCCATCACTCTGGCTGTAAACCGTCATCCAGCATCAGACGTGTTTATTTTTTTCACCACACATACAGATTGGTCAGAAAGATTCTGCACAGATTGATTAGTTCAGTTTGTCCCCATCATGGCCGGTGAAACCAAGCTGGACACCTTCTCTGTCTCACTCTCTCTGTCTCTCTGTCCCAGCCAGGTAAAGTGGAGAATTGGCTTCAGGTGATTTGGAGAAGATCTTATCTTCTGTTAACAGTGGAATGACACCATAATGGAGCAGCAGGGGTGCAATTACCTTTTAGCCCTGCTCCTCCTCCTCCTCCTTCCCTCCGCCTTCACCTCAGCCTTCACTGACAAATTAAGATTAATGACAGAGATAAGTAAGGAACCTGCCTGCCTTCCGATATCACACGGTCAGGTTGAGTTTGAGAGCACCTCACGAGTAGAGCGAGGTACAGCTTATCACTTGGTGTTATTCTCTTATACTTGTTCCCTGTAAATCCTCCCTTTCCCTCGGTTAATTTTAATGCGTCATATGCAAAATCATTCCTGTACAATGTGCAGTGAAAAGCAGGGTTGCCTTATTCATTGACTGAGCAAATAGATATACAGCAAACATACAATGCAATAATCTTAGACACACAAAAGTACATTAGACAGATAATCTGCGAAAAAATCATGTTTCTCTGCCTCCTCACAGTAGCACCCCCAAGGGTGGGCCATGGGGGCCACAGCCCCCAGATTCAATAACATTACTGTCTTTGGGAGCCTGTGGCACACTCATTTTTTGAGCTAGCAAACTCTGGATTTCCACTGGATGCGTGTCCGTTGCGGAACGGCAGCGCTGGTTATGCGCTGCGTGCTCCGCCGTCCGTCAATACCCACGGGCTGCGTTTGCTGCGCGGAGCAATGCAGCTCCGCCGGAAGACATATCCTCGTCCATGGTGTCAGTGGGGTGAAATGACGTCTGAAAACCTCTGACCTGTTGACTTCAGGCCTGCCTCTGCCCATTATGTAGTTTTCAAGGTGTAGTGCAGGGAAATATGATCTGCCTTGAACACTGTGTATTTTATTGTGAAAATTAACCGGATGTTTTATTTTGTGTCTGTGCACGACTTTCTGCCCTGCACGATCTGCTCTGTGCTGAATTGCTGTGTTGTGCTCCGGCGTCCGGCAAAAATAGAAGTCCTGTGTATCTGTTGCGGAGGCCTCCGGAGTGCCGGAGCTGGGATGGAGCCAGAACGCAGCACAGCCGCAGCTGGTGGAAACACACACATTGACTAGAATTGAATCCTATCGGCTCCGCTGCCGTGCCGGAGACGAGACGCAACCAACACGCATCTGGTGGAAATAGGCCATAAGGCATCGATTGGTGCCAACAGTGTCAGCATAGCTTGCTGGGAAGGGGGCTAAAAAATGAACCCAGTTTCACTCCAAGTCATCGAAATGCGGCGCTTGGGCAGTGACTTGCAGCATCAGACCACTATAAGAGAGAGACTCTCACTGCAGCCTGTTTTATTTTGTTCTGAAAATCTCGGCGTTCAGCCTCGTTCTGTGGACGATAAACGAGGTGCAGACTGAGGAAATACAGTGCGTGCTAGACGGAGCAGTGAGTGACAACAACCCCGCCCACATTTAAAAGTACTGTTTGCAGTGGAAACACTAGGGTCTAGGTACCATGTCTGAAGGGTTACTGTTGGCTCCAAAGGCACCATATTGAAAGTGTTTGGTGGAAACGGGGCATACGAGTAACTAACTGTAGTTTTAAGTGTGAAGAATGTGAGGACCTAAAGTTTCTAAAACCAAGAGACAGTTGACATGGACAGTATAGAGGAGGAGGCTGAGTGTGATGTTTGTTTGCTGTTGCTAAGTCGTGATGTCAAGCAGCAGACCCATAAATATTCATAATCTCATAGGAAAATGCAACAGGGACACACCTGGAGAGACACACCCACTGCCACTGTGGAGGCAATAGGTCACTTGAAGTAGTGATAAGGATGTAAAATAAAAATGCCATGGGGCAGGATTGGATTTTTCAGGATGATAGCCTCAAGTATTTTCTCTGAGGAATGTTATGAATGTTTCTGTCTTGGCACCTGTGTGGTTTTATTTTTTTATTCATTCGACTGGAAGTATAGGTAAGAAGCCATTCAAGGTGTTTGTCAAAGTGTGAAAACAAGTGTTCTAGTCCTTCTCTCCCCCTACACATATACACTACACCTCTTGCCTGTCGCATTGTCGTCAATGTGAAATCAACTCCCAGAGGCTGAGGAAGACCAGACCCCTTCCCCCAACCTGCAATGCCCCAGCAGAGTGGACTCTACGTGGCTGAATGTGTGCCCCCCCTGCCCTGCAGCTGGAGGTGTCTGTTTCACAGGTCTCTGTAATGCGGGACCTCGGAGGATAAGGTTTCACAGGTACAAAAGTTTCCGCTTTAATCCTATCACACGGAGTGAGTGGTCAGAGCTCAGGGCTTCTGCATAATCCCGGGTTTATCTGTTCTGGTGAGCCAAGAGACATTGAGTATGCAGAGAGGAAGAGATTACTGCCCATCTCTGATTTTATTCAATCAATGTTTGCACAGCAAACGGCGAAAGGGATCTCTCAATAGCAATTCAGCGATTCCACACCTCAGTGCACACATGAGAAGACGGGTAATAGATATAGTTAAATATCTCCTCCAGCAGCTGTTAAACAGGTTGATGTTCAGAACAGACGGACCCTGCATCAATTTAAAATGCATTTCTGCATGTCTATTAGGAAACTTTTATTTCTTATGATGCGTAAGACGAGTGAAGATACATATTGCAAATTTGCCAATTGAGTGGAAAAAATTACTTTAGAAATCAAGTAAAGTCAAGTTTTAGTACTTTGTTCTTGCATGTCTTTTAGTTTGTTGACTGGCTGCTGTCTGTCAGAGGTCAGATTGGGTCAGTGGTGAATCTTAAAGGGTGAAAAATAAAATACAAGGGTCTCTAATGGCTGACAGATCTGCGCTGTGTTGTGAAAAGCTTATCAATTTCACAGCCGGTGATTCTGTGGTGAAACAGGCTTTGACGTGGCCTCCTCTGGAGAATACAACCTGCGCCGGCTTCACACTGAGTCCCAGTCACAGCTGAAGGGTTACATCGGGCTGCATCATCCTACATCATGAATATTTTGACAGGAGTAGTTTGGTGACAGGTGAGAAGGTAAATGTTGAAATTTAAACATTTATCAGTTTAATTCAATGCATTTATAGACTAAGAATCAAAGAAGTATTTGACTGGACTCGGAATAAGCAGTCGATGAAACTTTTGCACCTGAAGGCGTGGGGTGGGTTTTCTTCCCTGCCTGAAATACTTTTGATTCATCGTAGAAAGCATGCATCCTTAGAAATTTAATACATATTCACACTTGCAACCACAGAGCAGATTGCCGCATCCTTCCACAGGTCCCTTGAAGTGTGAGACTTGAAGGAAGAGTGGTTCTTTTGAAGGCAGGTAGAAGGCGTTGCGGGGCTGAGAGGTGCTGGAAAGGGCATGTCCAAACAGACTTTAGGCCCTGAGTGATGGGACACGGGAAACGGTAAGAGGACACCTCGCCCCTGCTCTTATGTCAACACCGTCATGTGAATCACAGCTGTGAGAATGTCTGAAGATCCGGGAGACAATAGATGCCGACTCTTAGCGAGAGCCATCTCAGCTTCTACAGAATCAGCAAGCTTTGTTGTGATCACTGTGCACTGTATGTCAGCGTTGCTTGTTTGTTATTTTTAATCATTTGAAATGAATGAAACAGATCTGTAATACTTTTTATCTCTCATCAAGGCTTTTCAAGTTGATCTCTCATGGAAGTTGATACAGTTAAGATGCAGTGCATCACTGGACTTTATAGGGCTCCTATCATGAATTTATTGAGGTAAGTAAACAATCCATGTCAGTGATTCAGAGGCTGCTGGCAAGAAAAAAACAGAAATTTTAATCAGATAAAAAAATATATCCACATATTGAGTCATCTGTAACACTTTAAAGCTGTGTTGTGATTGAGAGCATAAAGGGGGATTTAGACCTCTGCATTGAATTGACGCCATACTGGGTTCTGCATTGACGCAGAGCCTACACCATAACCTACGCCATAGCCTGAGGTGACATCTCCCCAGACAATTTGGTATGGGACCGCAGGTCTGTCCCAAGTCTGGGGTTTTCCAATAATGGGAATGCCTGTGAGAGTCCAAGTATGTGACTCCTGTGTCCTTCTTGCAGATTTTAACTTTCGGTCTTTCTTTAGTCAGACAATTTGACATAAATCCCCCATGCTTAAAAAAAGACAAACCAAAGGAGTCATATTTTCTCTTTTACTCCTGCTCCAGGGATAGGTGTTGAAGTTTTGCATTTACATCAGCTCAGAGATAGAGGGCAGCAGAGATCAATTAATTCCTACATGCCTCTTCCCACTGTCCTCCATCTACCTTACCTTCTATTTAAAGTTAAGCTTTGGGTTTTTTGCAAAATACTCATCAAGAACATACGTTTTGTGCTTGTGCTTGAATCTAGAACATTAAATGACAAGAATACATATTAAAGTTGGCTGTAATTCCATCCTTTAAAAAAAAAGAGCAACCTCATCACAGTTGTTTATTTACATTCACTTAATTTAGGCAAACTGTGGTTTCAGACTCAACACAAAAAAATGTCATTGGCTTTATGTATAGCTGTTGATTTCAGTCTGTAAATAAAGTCTTGATGATCAATTTATTAATGTCCCTGACTCCACTGCAGGCCACTAATACATCATAATCTCCTTGGGTGCGTCCTCTGTAGGCCTCTGCTGTTCTCTCCTCTGCGTGTAGGCTGCGTGGTCGTACAAGTAGATCACAACAATGGCGGCGAGATAGAGCACTGCGCAAACAATGATCAGATAGTATCCCAGCTTCAACTCTGAAGACTTGTTCCTCAGGACCGCATCTTCATGCATGCTCTTTATCAATTCCTCTGCCATGTTGGTCACAAGGATGTTCACCGCGTATATGATGAGGACCAAAACAGACAAACACGCTGCAGGAGAGAGACAGAAAAATTATATCCCAGCCACCACTTTAACATCTGCAGTGCTATGAAAAAAAAACGTGGATCTGTTTCTGATAGTTCGCTCCCAGCTGCTTAGCGCTCCAGCATTTGTGTCACTTACCGCTGAGCGAGCTGCAGACGTAGACACCAACAGGCCCCATGTAGGTCTCATAAGGGTTGCTGACGCTGTTGTAGAGGGAGATAAGGATGCTGCAGGCGGAGAACAGCAGACACAGGGCCAGCAGGCACAAAACCACACCGTGTAGGGCCACAAAGGTAACTCCTGTTTCTACCAGTGCAGGAAACACTAAACACACACACACACACACACATACACACACACACACACACACACACACACACACACACAATATATTTAAACATGCTGGCCAGTTGTTGCATTAATATAAACGCTAGTGATAATGTGCAGTATTTCTGTGTGTTCACAGTTGGTTTTTTTTAAAGGGCCAGCTCACCCAAAATAAAATTTAAAGGTCTATGTGCAGGATTTATTGACATCTAGTGGTGAGGTTTCAACATTGCAACCAGCTAAAACTGCAGTGTGACAAGCATGAAAACGCAAAAGCGCAAATGGTGCTGTCTAGAGTCAGTGTTTGATTTGTCCGCTCTGGGCTACTGTAGAAACAAGATGGCAGACGCCCCACTCTGTATGTAGATATCAAGGCCTCAGGAAAGCAGCTCAGCCTTGCTTGCAATTTTTCACTGTGGCCACTCGCGGTGGCCAAACAAGGTCAATTGTGACTCTTTCTTTGACCAATTTTTGATCCATGGAGGTATTATACTTGTAAAACTTATCTTGAGCGAAGCAATTTCAAAATCTGTGACATCAAAGTCTATGAGCTGAGCAGGAGAAACACTACTGTGTACATTCAGTTGGCTGCAAACCGTGAAGTAAACCCAGAAGCCATAAATTTTTTATTTGGCTCATGCGCCTATGCTTAAGCACTATGGGTATTTAAGATGTCATTTAGCAGAAGCCTGAAGAAGAGCTGTGGGCTTGAAACATCGAGCATTAAACTCCAGGAGTTGCTTGGTGTGCGGAATTGGTTTTTTCGCACACCAAGTGGTTTTTTTCTATATGCGCCAGGCAAGCAACTCCATTGGAATGAATAGGCGCCATCTTGGCATTTGGTATCTAGTTATTATGATACAACTATAGTCGATATAAACAGCTCAATCTAAGCTAAATGATTCTTAGTTTCAGGTGATCATACACTAATGAAAACATAGTCAATAATGTCAATATGTCCCCCTAAAAACATATTTCCTATTTAACCTCATTTACCCACATTTAGTTAGATATCTGTCCTTGAGGCCTCTCTGTGCCAAGTTTGCTGTGGAAATACTTTCGATAGAAGAAATAGAACAGATTTAAAAAAAAAAAACAGTTGACGGTGTGTCACGTAACAGGGGCATGGCTTCTATTTAATTTTTCAGTGCTTTTGTTATAGGAAGGAATCTCAAAGACGGGAAGGCTGGAGAAAATACAACCCAAACTGTCGGCGTGGATATATTCTATGTAAGAGAGAAAATATTTAGTAGTTTTGGTGAACAGGCCCTTTCAGAGCCTTAGAAAGTTACCTTCAAAATCTCCTTCACCCCCAAATGAGGGGCAGTACTCTCTGACCAAATACCCATCAAAAAGCGTCCAGCTGATGTCAGCAGTTCCATTGGTGAAGTCACTTCCAATTCTTGTGCACTCCATGTTTGTTGTAGCCCACATTCTTGTCATGGCAAAGCCCATCACCCCAACAGACACAGCATTGAACTGCGCGCTGAGCAAGAAATGCAGAATCTTCTTAAAGGAAGGCATTATCGCTGTATTCCAGTCGCACTAGTTAAATCTGAATCCCAGCGTCTCTTCTCTAAAGCTCTGATGAAGCCTCAGAAGCAGATTAGGACCCTCTGATCCTCTGAAGATTCTGCGTATGAGCTACCTTCCTGGGTGGAGTGAAATGTGGACTGCTGGTCGTAAATTCTCTTGATTATGGCAGTGACCTTTGGTTTGAAAGGAAAACCCAGAGCTGGTTGTCATGGTAGGGACACTAGTTTTCACAACATGATAGCTGTGTTTCGTCTGGTCCCAGACTGCAAAGGTAAATCATATCTGTTTTATGAATGTTCAGTGAAGGCTATGAAATATTTTCTAAAGCGCCGGCTGTCATGACATTGGATACACAATTAAAACTGAACAGAGCAACTTCAGGACATGTAAATCACACATTTTTAAAAAGACACTTTTTACATGTGCACGTCCTGATGTTTAGTGTCTACACACACCCTGTGGTGTACGTAGTGGAAACAGTGTTGTCTTGGATTCAAAGTCCTGTCCTTGAAATTGTACGGTCATAAAACACAAGGCAGATTAATTATTTACCTCCATCACTAAAACAGTTACTGGAAGAGGTGTGATGATTTGATCTCATGCGTATGTCATCAAGCTGCGATAGGGGCTTGGTGTCAGTTCACAGAAGAGGTGCAAAATTTTAACACACACTGATATAAATAATACCATAAAGAGGAAACAAACATGGAGAGAACGCTCTTATCTGGCCTCTATAACTGTGTCACTCTGTGAAATATCTGTTCTACTAACAGCATAGCTAACTTTCTGTCACACGGCTTGTGTGTTAACGCATTTGACCATACATAATGACTATTGTGTTTCTATCTCTGCATGTCTGACTGTAATACTAATCTGTGTGTTGGTGCTTCATGTCTGTTTGTGCTCACATGCTGTTTGTGGTTGTTGCGTTATTGTACTGACACTGTTGCTTGTTGCTTTGCATGGCTTCTGTTTTATCTTGAGAATTCTGTTTGCTGTAGTTAATGCTGTCTTTGTCCTGTGACTTTTTTTGTTTGGTTTCAAACATCTTCCTAAAGGACTACAGTTGAAAAAAATACTCCTAAATCTAAATCTAAATTATAATTGAAGAGGGCTGTTAATTCATGAAACATATAAAGTGAGAACCAATGTGAAATACAGATGTGCTTCAGTATTTTTTTTAAAGACATTTTTATTGATAATTCAGTAAGATGCACAAAGCATCAACAAACAAACAAAAAAAACCCACCCCACCCACCAACCCAGAAACAAACAGAGAAAGCCAGACCAGCGAAAATAAATAAACGACAAAAAAATTGATAAATAAATGAAAAATAATTATAAAAAGAAATATACATGAATATAAAAAAATAAAGAAAAAGAATGTTAAAAAATAAATGAATAAAATAATTTCAAAAATTAAATAATAACTAATTAATTAAAAAAAAATAGATCAATAAAAATTATATATATACGTTAAAAAATAAATTAATTAAGTAATTAATATATATATATATATGTTGTTTTTTTGTTTTTTTTTAAAAGGACGAAAATTAATTGTGTGACATATACAGAGGAGTATTACATGTTCCATTACAATTTTTCAGCTTCTTTATCAGATGTGTTTCAATTTTGGGAGTCAAGTTATGGAATTGACTCGGTGCTGATTTGAAATTGTGTAGCTCTCTGTTGGGTTTAAAAAAAAAAAAAGCCTTCAAATGCAAAATGATTATGGATTATAATGTAAAATTATCAAAATGTGAAAGAGGCGAGGATTATAGTATAGAGTATAATGTGTTTTATTAATATTTTATTTAATGCCTGTCTTTGGTTGAGTTGATATTCTGGGTTATTCTTTGATTATTATTCCGCTATTGACTGTGTCATATGTGTGTGAAATCATCTTTGTTTTTCCAGATGATATATATAAAAATGATTCATTAAAATAGATTACAAAAAAAAGAAATAAAATAAGATGAAAATAAAATAATACAATTAAAAATCAAATGTATTAATTCATTCATATTCATACATTCAGCAGCCTATTAAAATCTGGATTATCAGTGAGTCTTTTAAGCAACAGTGACCCAAAGTGTATTCCAATAATAAAGACAGACATTTCTACAGGCACTCTGGGACAAACACACACATGTTGTAATAAAGTGTGTGGCCAGGCTGTGGCTCCCTTTCTTCGCCAACCCTGGAGAAGCTCGGTGTGCTCGATGACAGCCAGTTGTGTTATGTTGGAGTAAACACAAACTCCTCCTTCCCGGTGACAGGCGGCAACACTGAAGCATCGCCTCGCCTTTTCCCAACACAATCTGCGCTCAGGACTAAACGCCGGTGCCATCACAGGTGAGTGATAAGATTACTCCATGTCATGACGTCTTTTGCATTTTGTTTGGCGCGCGGAACACGTCAAATAATCAGTCATTTTCCTTTTTTTTATTCCCGTCACACGAAACGCCGTGTTACCTGGCCGTTACGCACAGCGGCAGCGCGCGGCTGATTTTTCGTCCATTTCAGGTGCGTGTGCGGCTCAAACGTGCCACTGAACATATCTCTTATTAAACCGGTGACGGTTGTCGCTTAAAATCATCTGTGTGCTTTCAGTTTGACAACCTGCAGCCACTTGAGCCAACCCGGTGTGTCAATGTGGGTTAATGGAACAAGCGTTTGGAGTTTCTGTTCTCCCCTCGTGGTTTGTATTTTTCCTCGTTTGCATATTCAGTTTGTCCGTTGCATTCATCACAGTGAAGATTATCAAGCTTTCCTTCGTGTTCGGTGGCTGGATGTTTGTGTATGTGGGCTGCAGTTGAGCCAGTTTCAACATGTCGGTAGCAGAGGCTGTATTGGTACTTCACATATCATGGATGGATCTGCTAAGACTTGTTACTGATGGGGGACTCCTCAAGGTTTCTGAGATATGCTCTGAGATTATGACTCTTGACTGCAGTGTTGTCTGTGCGGATTTTAATTTTGAGTAGTTTGTAATATAAACATCATTGGACGTGATTAAACTCCACAGGGAAGGTCTCTCCCAGGGGAGGTCAGGGGTCAGGGTCAGCAACTCATCATCCTTGGAGCAGATTGTCTCCAACATGGTGCTGGGAGATGAACTGAGTCTGACGTTTGTCTAATCAGACCATGGAAATGAAAAGTTAAATGAACCAAGACTCCATCAAGATTGTGCTCCACTCACCATTAACAAGAGAACAGGCTTTGACAGCCTATATTGCTGAAAAGACTTTAATTTAGACGCCATTATGACACAGGGAGCTCATCCACAGGCTCATAGTGAAACTAATTCTCCGTACTTTTAATGTCTTCCTGTTTTTAGTGTTCAGACGGAGCGATTCTGATGGTTAAACGCTGCGTGGTTGCTGTATTTCTGGCCGCAACATGGCAAGATGTTAGACAATAAGCTGAGTTCATCAATGTCAGAGATGCTGCTTAATTACTTTGGATAAATCCTGTCCAGCCTGTCTGACGGGGGCAGGTGCTGCAGACTGAGCACGGCTGCCTCTAGGAGCAACAGATGAGAAAAAGAGTGCAGATTTGAATGTGGAAAGTTTAATTTCTGTCCTCAAAATAAGACAAATTCCAACAAGCAGAAAACAGGACTGAGAGATTAGCCCCTCGCTGTCCATATGGTACAGTGATCATTGATATGCGTAACAGGTTGCTGTGACTTCACATTCTCAGAGACACCTGACTTATCTTCAGATCAGCTCTAAAACTCTAAGCCAAGTGTGCAGACGCCAACCTGTTAAAGGAAAACTTCAGTATTTTTCAGCTTGGACCCCGTTTTCTGATGTTTTTGTGTCTATAGTCCCGTCTCCACCAAACCTTTGGAACCAACAGTAACCCTTCAGACATGGTACCTAGACCCTAGTGTTTCCACCACAAACAGTACTCTTACATGTGGGAGGGGTTGTTGTCACTCACTGCTCCGTCCAGCACTCACTGTATTTTCTCATTACCGGTGACACAGATGGAAGACTGCACCTCGTTTATCGTCCACAGAACGAGGCTGCACGCCGACATTTTCAGAACAAAATAAAACAGGCTGCAGTGAGATACTCTCTCCATGGGATATTTAAAAATAGCAGGTTTGTGCATTTAGTCCTTCTCAGACAAGCTCAGGGGTTTAGTGTTGCTGGAGCCCACAGGAACTACGCTCCACGACACTTTCTTTTTCTCTGAGTGAGGATTAGAATATATGCAGTTTATGTAACCCGGCCGAAATGAATACATATAAACACTTGAAGATCCACTCATTACTAAAAGTGTGTGTTATATAAAAACTAAAGTGATGGTCGGAAACGGGGGCTTAATGACCAATGGGGACCACAATTTTTAAACTGATGCAGTATCGGGAAAGACGGCTGCAGCAGTTATTATTCAGTTAATTTTATTGTTTTTTTTAGAACAACCTAGAAACATGGCGCATATACACTCTGAACCCACAACATCCATCCTTAAGATGACAATATGCGTGGATGTTTTCACCTTGCCTCGATGATACTGGATTGTTGATCATTGAATCGATATGTCGAAGGATCGATACTCCCCTATTTGTTACTCACGTAATGTAGCGTCACGTGACATACACCACTTACATAGCATGCTACATATACTAGCACACTGTTGTTTAAAAAAAAAAAAAAAAAATCAATGTGTGACACAAGAAAGGAACAGCGGGTTCCCCAGAGAACGTCTGGTATTTGTTTAATGGTGCACAATATCCTGAAGGGATTATATTGCAGCCTGTTGGTCTCTCTCAATACTGTATCAATTTCAAAAAGTATTTTCTTTGTTAGTCACTTAGACAGAAAACATAGGATGAACCATTCCAAGTTCAAAAACTACAAAAGTTTCCCTTTTAAATCACAGCTTTTATTCTATGATATGAGATACCATAATTTAGCCGTCAATCAACGATATGTTACAGATTTTAAAAAGCAGTGATTAAAACCCTTTATCATAACACACCTGTCGGCACTGAACTAGTCTTGTAGTTTTATATTCATGTAGCAGCCACCTGATGTATCCCCCTTCATCTTGACTTCACTATCTTTACTCTTTTGTCTCGTACATAAAGAGTCTGTGATATTTCAGTGTGAATTCCATTTCAATTATACAGCATAGACCTCGGGAAGAATGGCAGTTACTGTGGCAGAAGCTAATGAGGATGCACTGAAACAAACAAATAGTGCTCGCCAAGACAAATGAGACTGTGTAAGGACGCGGGAAGAAATAACATTTAACTGCTGAGTGCTGTGTGCAGATTGATTCGGCTTTCATCTTGTTAGAGTTCATATCTGACTTAAATTTTATTCTCTTTGTGAGTCCTCTGGAGAGACAGAGAGAATATCAACTGTGTATCATGTGCCAGGATGTATTTCAGCGGGAGAAGGTAGGCTGTGTAGTGCTGAAGTCTCCAAATAAAGTGGTGCAAAAACTCAACAGGTTTATAATTGCTGGAGCTATTTTCAACCTGCATTTAATTGGTGTTTAACACCCCGCCAAGATGTTCTTTTCTAGTGTTTCTTCCCCGGCTATAGTTAGAACTGTAAAAAAGGCATATTGGAATGCTTGTAAGGTGCCTGTTATTTGAGCGTGGGTGTGCTGTGCGTGGCGAACAGATGTGGTGATTAATGAAAGCCAAAGCGAGGTAGAGAAGGACTGAGTTGTGCATACCTGGAGTTTCTAACAGCTTGCTGGGTATAAACCTCAAATTGCCAGCCCCGGAGTAAATCCCTGCAGCTCGCCCACCCTCTGTCTATCCGCCACCTCGCTCTGAGTCTTGGAAACGCTCAGATTCTAACTTTGAGCTGAGAGACTGCACACTGTGCTGCGCCCTCTCTGAGGCTGTAACCACATTAACTACGCTCTGCTTGAAGGTACGCTTTTTTTTTTTTCTTTCTCTCAAACAGGCGGAGAAGGGACTAATTGGTGTAAAGTCACGACAATTAAGGATGAGCCTGGTCTGACCCAGAACTTGTTAGATATTTGCCGGCAGAAATGTTTTTAGCCAGCCTCGAAGGGGAGCTCCTGAATTAGGCACAGAAATGTCATAGTAATAAGTTCCTTTTGATACAAACAATGTTTGCATCCAACCTGTTATTTTTCAGCGTGCCTCAGTGGGAGCTTGTTAAAGCACATTAAGCTGCAGTATGTTGCAACTGTAGGCTTGTTTGTGCTTGCAGCTAGTGCTACAGAATGCACACCCTGCAGTCATCCTTTGGATTTTGGCATTGTGTGTAAATGATTTAGTAATGATAAAACATATTGTAATTCACAGTCAGGAGAAATTTAACCCCCACTTAACCAGGCAATTGGATTAAAACAAAGCAATGGATGATGGGAGGGGATGTGTTAGATGTGGAATTATAGCAAAACACTATGAACTGTGATTGGAAACCAGAGTAGCAACAGTGAGAGCAAAACCAGGGAAAGCAGAAACAGAGCATGTGAGAGGTGTATTGCTTCCTGTTTGGAGGATAGGATCCGGAAAGCCCCGCGGCCTCACAGAGAGGTGGGACCTCAGTGACGCAGAGAAGGTGTGTCTCCATCAGAGGAAGCCCAATTAAACACTTGCCTGCCACAAGGACAGTGTGCGGCTGTGCAAGCGGCTACCTGCAGCCCTCCCCCCTTCCACTCACCATCTGATCTGTGTCACACCCAGGGCCAGCACTGCTGCTGCTGCGGCGGCTGCTGCTGTGGAAGGCTAGTGAGACACCGCTGTGGCTGGTGATTGATATATGTACAAACTCAAGCTGTGCAGATTTGTGTTTGTTGACTATCAGCGGTGTTTAAAACTCAGCTGGGCCACTGCAGCACGGAAACAGCTGGACAGAGATCAAGGTTTTTCCCTTTTCAGATGCGTCAGAACTCACCCACCATCTGCTCAAAGGAGGCATTGTAAGTTGCTCCTCTGAGATAACAGGAGGGCAGAGCACGAGACACAAAAGAGAATCTAGCGAGGAGAAGTTATAGCAAACTGTTCTGTTGTTCCAAAATAGTGCTGCAAAACCTCTCTGTCTGACCGAGGAGTCAAATAGAGTTGCAACATTAGTTGATTAATTGATTAGTTAATGGAACAAAACAGTAATCAGAAATTGATTACATTGTTCAAGCTTAGAGTCCAAACATTTGATGACTCTGGTCAGATGTGTCAAATTTGGACTGTTGCGCGGACAAAACGAGACATTTGACTGCAATATTGGAATTGGAGTTTTTACTGTACATTTAAGTTGGGTTCCATCCAGATGTATGGAGTACATTTTAACAAAGTCTACAGAAAATTGGCAAAAGAAAATGTGAATTTATATGCTTTTATATCTACTGTTATGCGAATATTAGGAGTTAGTTCATTGAGATAAGCGGTCAGAGCACACTGGATGGTGGAAATACAGTTTAGAACAATAATTTTACAGCAATGTGCTTTTGGAAGAGTTCTGGTGAGAGCCATGTTTGCTTATTAATGTGTTAAAAGCCTTCCAGAGATGATGAGGAGCGCTTTCAGTGACCAATGCAATGATGGTACGTCATCTAGGGCTGGGTGATATAACGACTATGCACGATATATTGATATAATTTCAAGCAAGATATAAATTTAGACAACACCGTTTATATCAATATAGGGTCAGGTTGTGTTACATGATGCATACCAGTGTGCATCTCTCCTCTCTGACACTCTCTACACAGCTCCGCCCCACTCACTCACTCATAAGTTCTCAAGCAACACTGTAGCTGCAGACCTCCTGTCTGTTTCTGTAAGCTGACATATGAGTAGTAGGAAAAGTCCGCTAGCCACTAGGCTAATTTATGCAATGTGAAATGCCATAGGCTTGTGCTAATAACTTTAGCATGTTGTATTTGTTTGGAAACATGTTTAGTATAAGACAGTTGTTTTGTCAGTGAACCTTGTGAGTTGTAATGGAGCAGAATTTTGTAACATTACCTTTGTTAAATGTTGCTGTTGTCCCTGGTTTTATATGAGTAGAGGAAATCTCCGCTAGCTGCTGGGCTAATTTATACATTGAAAAATGCCATAGGCTTGTGCTAATAATGTTAGCATGTTGTATTTGTGGGGAAAATGTGTCCAGATAAAGACAAGTGTTTGTCTGTGAATGCTGCGAGTTATAGTGAAGCTGATTTGTGTACTTGTGTTTGAAACTGTCTCTATTAAGCCATGTTTAATGTGTGTTTAATGTGTGTTTTGAATCAACTAAACTTTACAGCACTCTCCAGCACGTTTTGGAGGTGTAACTGTTGTATAGCTGCATATTTTCAAAAGGGGAATAAAATCCCTGTCTTTCCATTTTATTTTAATCACAGTTTGTTTTTATAAAAGTGCTTGTGACGTCTCAAATGTGGATTTGACTTGCAACTGAAAACCTGCAGCCCATTACGCAGAAAGAAACGAGATGTACATCATGTATCTCTAGTCAGAGATATTGTAAGTAGTGGCATTTGCCTTTTTTTATCAATACACCAAACTTTTCCTCCTCCCCCAAGTGTAAAAACCTTTTTGTGATATTTCAGGATTTTTTTTTCAAATTTTCAGCATTTCCAGTGAAATTTCATTAATGTGCAAAACCTAAAATGCACATAAATACAGGTGGATGTAAATGCACCTATTGTAAGCTGCTGGGGTGAATTTAATTCCAGGGCATGATCAGAAAAGGAAACGCTTGTGAGCAGGTTATGACCTTAGTATGACCCTGGATTATGAGCAGTTTATGACCAGATTTTTGTCCCACCTGTTTCACATGAGGCTCAAAAAGGAGAACGTGTCCTGCGTTTTGCAAGACAGATGCAGAACCAGGACAATTAAAACTAATTTAATGCAGCAGAATTATGTCTTTGTCCCTGTAATCACCTCATGACCCCTCAGGTTTATCTTGGAAGCCCCTGGGGAATCCCAAACCCAAGGCTGGGAACCACTACTTTAAGCCCTTCTGGTTTTAATAAGAGAGCCCAGGGAAGTAGTGCATGATGTAACTCCACAACAGCTGCCCAGTGGTAATATGGGTGTATTCTCCCCTCCAGGCAACACATAGTTTCTCTATTGTATTTCTGTCAGTCGCTACATGAGCGCATTACAAAGTACACCACAGAGCTCTTAAAAGACACGTTTCGGGAGATTGAGCTGGTGACCTTGCAGTTGTTTTATGAGTCTCCAAAGGGGGAGAAACACATTGTTGAAAACCTTAAAGAACTGTATGTTTTTGTCTGTTGTTTTGGCTTGTAGAAACAGAAAAAAAGGACAGCAGACGGACAGAAGTTGTTTGTCATAATCACACAGTCTCATGCTTAACATCAGCTGCTGGTGGGGGCAGCATGTCGACAGATGTGATTTTAACATAACTTGTAGTCAGTTGAGCTCTTCTGTTTTTTTTGGGCTGAAATATGGCAACCTAATTTGGTGACCTGCTCAGGGAAGGCAGGGTGGAGCAGCCCAGAAGAGATCAACTCCCAGCGCTACGTGACCTGATTTAACTGAAAGCAAACATCTCCAGCTCTGGCTTAAAACATGTTTCAGTCCACTTTATTTTATCAGAATGAATGACTAGGAAAAACAAATATTAGGCCTTCTGTGGAAAACAAAGGGGAACCCACGGGCTGAGGACATGCTTAATATCGCTTTGACAGCCAGGAAGAAAGATATTGAGCTATTGTGGATTTTTCTCCCTTGAAGGCTGTTTGTTTGATCTCAAATCTGAGATGCAGTCATCTTACATGCACATAAGAAGACACACCCACACGTTTTATAGATAGCCTGATGTTTACGATAATGTCTCTGGGGTTAAAAGATGACGCAAATAGTGTGAAACTAGGCTTACTATTACTAGTACATGTGTTCATATATGGAATCCCTGTTGTTTCTGAAAAGGGCAGTTCACCCTCAAATCCAAATTACTTTCATTTCCTCTTACCTGTAGTGCTGTTTGTCAATCTAGATAGTTTCGATGTGAGTTGCCAAGTGTTGGAGATATCAGCTGTGGAGGTGTCTGCCTTCTCTCCAATATAATGGAAGTAGATGGCGCTCGGCTTGTGGTGCTCAAAGCGCCAAATAAATACATGTGAAAAATTCAACAACAATGTCTGTTTCTAGAAATCATGACCCGCTTACTCAAGATAATCCACAGACCTTGTTGTGAGCAGTTTCATGTAGGAACTATTTTCTGTCTATCGAACTGCACCTGTCAAATGTTAGGACTGTGGCTGTAAAGAAACTTCCCCTGCCATGATTTCTGGTGGCTCAATAGTGTATTATTAGGTTTGTTGTTAAATGACAAAGATGTTAAAACTAGTCCCTCTGCCTATGTGCAGGAGGAGAAAACCGTGGAACACAGACACACACACACACAGAGTTTTTGTCATTATATAGTAAAAGACAAATTAAATACTTGTTCATTAGGGATGCCTGGCAATATCGGCATGTCATCTTTATCAGCCAATATTGTCTTTAACAGGAACTATCAGGATCGACCAACATACTTTTCTTATTTTGCACAATAAATGAATATTGCATACATTTAAAAAAATATTGTATTTCATGTCTCCATCTGCATAATATGTTAATTCCACTACAGAAGAGACTTGATGATCACTAAAATTAGGTAGGGGAAAAAGTGAATATTTCAATACTGGTATCGGTTATCGGTCAGATGAGTTTGTAAATATCAACATATCGGATATCGGCAAAAAAAAATCAATATCGTGCATCATCCCTATTGTTCATTGTTAAATGCAGAACACAGGAGGCAGCGTTTTTTCATTGTGTCTGTTATGATTCAGAATATCCGCAGAAGTAAAAATGTACCTGCTCTGCTTGAAGAGAAAGCTGAAGCACCTGCCGGTCTGTGAGACTAATTGCTCCTCTGTTAGGTTTTTCAGATGTTTGGCACTTTGAATTTTCCCCCTTAAACCATATTGACCTTCAGTGTTCTTGTGTGGACACAAACATGTAAAGTGGCTTTTTTAACTCATTCCAAAAGCAGCAGTCTGTGTGTCACGTGGCGTGCATATAGGCAGAGTGATTATCTCCCTTCATTTCTGCAGCACCATAAAACCTGGCTGGAGAAGCATCAAGGTCCCACCCAGTCTTGTGAATCATGTTATCGGTCTCTGCGTGTAACGTCAGACAGTTTTGGGCAATACATCAGCACATGCAATTATTTTTTTCTTCATGCTCCTCCATAAAATGCGACAATGACCAGCTGCAGCCCGCGTCTTTGCCGAAATGTCGCATCATGTTCTTTTAACAGTCTGACATCAAACGTAGTTGGATTATAAAGTGTTTTGTTGGATGTTTTAGAGTTTACAGGCTCCTGAGAAACTGGCAACCGATCATACATGAGATGAAAGTTGGGTGAGACTGTATGAGACAGAAAGAGAGTGAAAGAGGAAATAATGGTTTGGCTGTGTCACTACAGAGGTTGTTGACATGGAGGAGTACAGTGCTTAATGAATAATGGATGCTTACTAAAGCAGCCCATTTCCTATTCATTCTTTCAAGGCTGCAACACAGGGAGTTGTGTGTGATCATCATGTCAGCCCTTCAGTATTTTCATTGTGCTTCAGTAACATGATGCATTTTGAGGGCTCTGGAGTAACTCCAATACATATTTTCACACAAGTACAGTTTAGAGGGACTGCTTGTTTTGTTTGATCCTTGTGTCACGTAGAAAAAGTTCAAACACACCGCACAGAGTTGTCGGTTCTAATCCTAATTTATTTATTCAAAGTCTTATCTTCTCCAAGGTTCCTTTTAACATCAGTATTCCTGAGGCTTGTAGTACTTAAAAGTGCGTTGATCACATCACAAAGGCCTGTAGTGACAGCGACAAGCATTAATTCAATGTTTGCGTTGTCACTTTTTGTGTTGAGCTGAAAAGAATGTGGCGTGGCGAGCCATTTCAGATCTATTTCATTAAAAGCACCTTTTAACTCAGGACTCTTTGGGAAGCTTTGCAGTGTTGAGGCCTTTTTCTTTTTTCGACTGTGATGAATGTGTCTAAATGAGCGCAGTTAGATGCGGCAGTGAGCCCACAGTCAGGGGTTAGCTGACATGCCCTGCATGCTGATAGGCATGTAAGGCTCAGGCGAGCGCCAGAAAGCGCTAATGTATGGGATGATAATCAGAGCTGTCCTGGATGATGAAAATGACCAAGGTTAAAGGCAGCCCTGATCATGCAGTATGTTTGAAATAAAATGAGGGGATGGACCTTGAACATGCTTCATCATATTGAATTCCTGTCTGTGTATAATGATGTATTTTCAGCTGCTGTTATGTGATGGTGAGGCACAAAACAAGGGCGGATAGGTTTTAGATACACCTAGAATTGGAAGGACAAGCACAGAAAACAGGTTTATGACTGCTCGCCCACAGTGATGCAAGCCTTTTACATATAGTATCTGGCTCTCTCAGATGTCTGACAGGCTGCTAATTGGGAAGAACTGATAGTGATGAAGCCCAGCGGGAAAAAAAAAGATTAAGTCGAGCCCAGCAGGTCTGAAGAGAGTTTTAAGGCTTGAGACTGGTGTTGACATTTGAGAGAAATATCTGACAATTATAATTTAACCCCAATATTCAACCGAATCACCAGAATAAAGTTGGTGTTGTACGTTTCCGCAAACCCTGGTTACATTACAAAACTCTACATCTCATCAGTACCCGAATGGTTATGATTAGGAAAAGATCGCGATTTAGCTTAAAATACCTGATTTTGGTGGCAAAATGCCGGCCGGAAAAGCAGTGATATTTCTGTAAAAAACAACGGCTGGAAACACGGTGATGTCTTGTTAAAAAATAACCACTTTTCAAGCACCATCCTGGGTTAAAACACAGCAATGTTTTGGTAAAAGACAAGACTTTGTGGCACTGTCCTCGCTGGAAGTTCAGTAATGTCTCAGTGAAAGACAACAGTTTTTCATTGCACTCTCCCTGGTGTAATGGATCGTTAAAAAAACAACCTCTTTTCGTGGCATTATCCCCAGTGGGAAGACAACAACAGGGCTGCAGTATTAATTTCTTTTGGCCACACTAGCTCGAGAGATGTTGGTCTGTGGGTCAGTCACTCAACTTTAACTCTGATGTGTGCTCTGATTACCCAAATGTCACATCTTAACTTAATTGAGATTTGTCTGTAATTGGCTGCTATTTATCCATTCATTTTGGTACAGGGCAAATTTTTACGGCTGCTGTCATGACACTTGTTTGATTAATAGGCCGCCACATTTTATATTACTCATCAAAGATGTTGCTCCAGATGTCAACCCTCTAATAAAATCCTCATATTTCATAAATGGCATTTGGTTAACGTTACTGTGCTCTACAAACAAGTTAGATGGCCGCCTCTGCCCTGTTTATAGTGTCATCACGTAAGATCAGAAAACAGTCATCAGTTATAATTTGGAGAAGATAATATAATAAGCCTGGTCCTCTTGGGGAGATTGGATTGATTCATCCATGTAAGAAAACACACGCCACACCATGACTTTGTCACACTGACCTTCAGCTCTGGAAATGTAATCCATAAGTGACTGTGAAACATTTTCACTGTGCAGCAGGGTGTTACACATGAAAAACGCAGGTCAACACTCCACATACATGCTTTCTTTTTTATTTCTATGGTTTTCATGGCAACAAACAAAACCAAGCGAAGCTGTATGTTGCTAATCATTGCAGCATTTGGTCATACAATATGTTTTCCCACTGGGAAAGCACACTGTTGACAATCACACTCTTCTCAAACACTGCCAGAGCCTTTTTTGTGCTCAGCAGAGACAATGCCAGATCCACACCATTCACTTACAACGATGGGATATTTGTTTATCATAATTAGAATCTGCCTTGATGCCAGCAGAGATTCAACTATGAAGAGCCATTTGGTGTTTTACAGAAGTGAAAGCTAGTAATTAGACGACAACGCCATATTCTGTATGTGGGGCTCATTTTCAGCTTTTATTTCCCCCAAAAAGGTGTTAATTGAGTGTTGGTAAAAGTGAAATTGCTGTGTAGTGTTAGCATTCAGGTGTTTCTTAGAGAGTGCTTAATCAGCAGCTTATTTGCATTTGCCTTCAATTTTACTCCTTATTTTCTTTTATTTGAAGGTTTTCATGCTGTAAATTATGGTGGTGATTAGTGCTTCAACCAGCAATTATTTCCACTGTCAATTTAGTCTTTTAAAAAAATTTTTTTTTTTAATTTTTCAGTCAGTTTTTGGTTGCGGAAATGTCAGAAAATGTTGATCATGGTTTTGTCCAGAACCCAAAGATATTCAGTTTACTGTTACAGAGGAGCAAAGAAATCAGAAAATATAAGAAGCTGAAATCAGAAAATTTCTTTCTTGTATTCTATGTTTTATGTTTTGTTTGATTGTTCAAACTGTGATGGATGCTTTGACTCTCGACTGCGCAGCTACTTTACCTTTGGGTATCAACAAAGTAACCTGAACCTGAACCTTTCTATTTCAGAACTGAGAACACTACAATAGAATCAAGAACATTTGGATATAAAAAGAAAACATGCATGCTGTGGGTCCACACAATCAGTCTACTATATATTAGCAGTGTCTCAATTCAGGGCCTGTAGCCTTCAAAGGCTGCATTTGAAGACAGATTGTGTCACATCGGCGCAGCCAAGGTAGTCCCATTTGAAAGGCTCCTTCAAACGCGGGCGAGTTATGCAGCCTTCTTTCCCAGAATTTGGAGGATGAATCCTTCGTGACTCAGCCTATCCCAAGATGCATTGCGCGCCAGTGACACACAGCTTTAACAATCTTAATTTGATAAGTTTACCTGATTGATCTTTGGTAGGCCATGGAAATAACATTTGAATCCCACTCAAATGAGCATCACATCATTAATAACGTAATGCCAATTCCAAATTCATAAACTCGGATATAGAGGAAGTGGTTATGATTTACTTTGGAGCTTTTAGCTCTTTCATTATTGCACCACAAGTCTTGGAGATGTAGTGCTGCTACCTACACATGGTGATGATAATTGAGCAACATGTGCTGAAAGCCCAGTTCCTCCTATATCTGCCCACACGTCCTCTGGGCCTCCCCCTCTCATGGCGCTTCTCAGTAAGACAGTTGTACGCTGGAAAAGACGGAGCAGAGATCACAGGCAGCCATCGACAAACCCTGAGTGTGTTCACTGCTGCTTAAAGAGAAGACATGGAGGCAAATGAGGTTAGAGATCACGGTAATCATAATAATGATGTGTCCCAGGGCTGAATATCACACAGTGTTTCTCTTTGTAGGCCCAGCCTCATCCGTGGGTGGCTGTCCACAAAAACGTCTATTTTACTGCTGGTGAACTAGGAATTGTTCGAACCCTCTCTCTCCCTGCTTTCGTCTCTTTCTGCATCTGGAGCCTAAGCAGAAGACAAATATACATTATGGGATATGTATTTTTAAAACAGGCAGTCTGCGTCCCCCGTGGGCTTCCTCCATGTGCTGTGTCTTTGCATAAAGACTAATTTGTTATCCTGCAAGAAATTACACGGCCACTTTAGAAAACAACCACACTGGATGGCCTCATTTGTGTATCGGTGTTGTTTGTTTTTATAAATCACACCACTTCCTGCTCTGCTGTCTTTGTGGTTTAAAGATCATATTCCAAATGCATTTATTGTATTTCATTCACCATTGCCTACTTTACTACCAGGGTTGGGCCGATGGAAACATTTTCAAACTGGTTTGATATTGGACCAAACACTTGACCGGACTAATATACTGAATTTTACTGCAGGTATCACACTTGACTTAGCAGCTGTTCCTGAGTGGAACATAGTGACGCCATGTCTTAACAGGAAACAAACATCCTACTATGGTGTTGCACCATGTAACAACAGAGCACTCAGTCCAGAATGAATCCATTGAATGGTACCTATGAGCGGTGTGCTCAACATCAGACTGGCAGCATAACCACTTAAAAGATGATTCAGTAGTTCCTTGTCCATTGCGGAGCTTTCAAAGCAAGTCCGACAGAAGTTCAGTTCCAAACGGCAGCACTGTGCCACTTGTGGCCAGTTAGGACACCTCAGGCCGAACCACCTCAAACCGAACTCAGACCATCTCCCGAGGTGATCTGTGTAACATGCGTTGCTCTCCCACCTCTACTGAAATTCGATCTCCATCACGTTGCCTGTGAGACACGAGTGGCTCTGTTATTCTATTAATAAACAAACTTAATCTTATGTTTTTATGTTGTCATATTGCTTCTTAGTGATGCAATACAAGTTTGATTCAGCGCTGTGACGCCGTCAGCGCAGGTTGCCGGTGCAGTCTACTTTTTAATTCGCCAGAATGTGTCATAATGACGAGTACAGTCCAGCTGGTTTGGATAAAATCAAACCGGTTTGGGCTCGTACACTAGACAGTACCAGCCAAACCAGAAATCGACCCATCTCTATGTTCCACCATTGCCTGGTTTGCTGCTGTATTAGTTGACTGGTATTGCTGCACACAATGAGGCTTCCTGAAATGTGTGTTGGGGATTGTACATATGGAATTTGTCTGTAATTAGTTCCACATTTCTTTGTTTACCTTTCGCAAGTACAGTCTCTCTGGGCTGTACATATTTAGGCCTTTTATCAGAACTTGTGGGCAGCGGAGTGTGACACATGAGAGACCCTCTGTTCGCAGCGGAGAGGGGCTCAACGAGGAGACAGGAAAGGATTTGATCATCAGATCTGTCCTCCCTGGAGAGGGAAAACGCCTTGCTCTCTTGAAGGCACTCCCTCATTTGCAGTCTTTTATGACTGCCTGGGATGAGCTGCTGTAAGATGTGGATGCAGGCGGTACTGCCGGCTTTATTAGAAGCACTGCATGCTGGGATTGTGTCTCCAAACAGGGACTTGTTTTGTATTACAGTGTTTGTTTCTTGTTTTGTGTTTGATTTGAGACAAATGTTGAGTCTGTTGCGTCCTAGGCAGCGTTTTAAACCAGATCTGACACGTGGACACAGCTCTGAGCCATCATAGTCTGTCTTGGCTGGACTACAACAGGAAATAAGTAAAAGGCTCTGCTATTAATTCATGACTTGACTGTCACATCCAACAGCTGCGCCCCAGCAGGGGACTAGTTAGCCGCTTAGTTACCCAGAAAGATGCCTTCAGTCTTGTGGTAAAAACTCATTAGTGCAGACTAGTTTGAGTCCAGTTTTATTATGTTCATCTTGTGCTGCATGCTGCTTCTCCTGTGTGCCTGCATCAGTGAGCAGTTGGTCCTTCAGCGCTGTGCACTTTTGTCCTGAAAACAGCCCGAACTCCCGCAGCTCTGCGTGATTGTTTTCATTAGTCTGCCGGCGGTGGCTTGGTACTACTAGCCGCCACTATGCTTGTCATTTTCCAAGAGCTCCAAAAATATGTGGAGGTGAGGAAAGAGGGTTGTTTTTATAGCTTCCCCACCCATGCTGTTACTATCATATCAGTGTGGTGTCTGATATAAAACCTACATGCTCCAGGCCACACATTTCCCCTGCATTCCTGTGCCTGTAATTGGTTATTGTGGAAATACGTAAGGGGGGTTGGGTGTAAGCTGTGGAGGGGAAATGAAGAGAAAGCGGGAGAGAAAATGGGGGGTGGGTCTCACTTCATACGACAACCACAAGCCCAACTGGGAAAGATGAAACACAGGAAGCTATGGTTGCTGGTGCCAAAATACATCCCCCCATGATGAAGAGGAATTTCTAACACATCTTTCATTTGCATGTGTTCAATTAGGTTTCCTTCAGATCCTGCTGGGGCGATGGTGGCACAGGCTGCTTCTGGGATCTCCTGTCTTAAAGCGCGGTGGTTGCCAGATATGATATGGGTGTGCCAGAATTTGGGCTCTGAGCTCATTTGTTTGGGTTTTATTTTCTGGAGAGTGATGTAGAGGAGGGGCAAACCTACATCCACTGTGTACCTTTTATCCTGGAGCTGATAAATCATAGCGGAAATCATAATACTGCTGAAATATTACCTTCGCCAAGGACGTTATGTTTTCACCGGCGCTGGTCTGTTTGTCTGTTTGATTGTCTGCAAAATAACTCAAAGTTTTGAACGGATTTTGATGCAATTTTCAGGAAAGGTTGATAATGGGACAAGAAACAGATGATAAAATTTTGAAGCGAAGTGGATAAAATAATAAAATGGCGGGAATCCGAGCTGCTTGGCGGAGGTCTGCGCTCTCCGAGTGATTTTCTAGTTAGTTGATAAGTTGATTTAAAGAAGCTTAATTGACAACAATTTAAAAAATCGACCTCTTATGTCATTTATTGAGTAAGAAAATGGCTCTGGGACATTTTCTGGTGTTTTTAGAGATGCATTGATTGTAAAATTGTGGGCCGATACCGACGTTTAAAATAACAATTTAGCCACTAGCCAATACAGCTGTTTATTTACGTGTCCACCTCTTCAAGAAGATCTCGGTCCAGTTGTTTTGGTGCATACAGGAATGTGATTGAGCTATGGCTAAGCCACGCCCCCCTCCACTCACTTGGACAAACTGTCAACATTCAGTGACCAGCGCTATGGCAGGTGTCTCTCCATTAGTTTGGTGCTACAGTATTTACATTGAATCATTCAGCATAACGTTTGCCAACCTTTTGTTATCATAATAAGCATAATAATGACGCGCGCGTGTGTGTGTGTGTGTGTGTGTGTGTGTGTGTGTGTGTGTGTGTGTTCCTGGTTAATTTGTAGCTCAGCATTTCATTGTGCGGGACCTCATCATAAAACTTTGTTCAAAGTATTTTGTCTGGCACAGATCTCTACAGCTGGTAATCTAATAACAACCTTATCTGTCTCAAACAGACTGGCGGTCATTAGAGAACGCCGCTCGCTCACTGTCCAGATCTGTCCTGAAACCTGCTGATTTTAGTGTTTTCTGTCAGAAATCAGCAAAAAAACGATGTGCTTTGCATTGAAGCAGCTGCTGTCTTGTTTCAGACGGAATTCAGATGCAGCAAGTCAGAGAATTTATTCTTTTATACTTTATTTCTACTGCAGAGAAATCAGAGAAAAGCACAACTAATTTCAGTGCCTTCAGATTGGCAGAGTATCTCTGAAGGTCCTTGTCTATGTTTTATAATAAAAATCAATATCTGTCTGTTTTGTGTCATAGAAATAGATAATTAAATAAGGAGTTCAAACCGTTGTTCTGGAACAGTAGGTGGGTTGATTAACGGAGGAGCACACTCTACTTTTGACCTTTGGATGCTCACCAGATTTGAAATGATTTTCTGTCAGCACTCTCCAGTGTATGATGCCCTGAGAAGAAGTGCCTCTGCTGTTTGCAAAAAAACCCCAGAGACAATGCACTCATTTCAAGTCTGCAGCCGTCGACCTCCCTGCTTACTGTAGCTGTCTAGGTAATCAAGCTAACATTAGCTTGGTGAGTTGTTTGAAAACATTGTCCTTGAATGGTTTTTAACGTTTCGATCCTTTTATAAATGCTTTTCAGTGTTTTTTATTTTGCATTTTACTGAAGATAACGCTATATGTCCTAAGCAAATAAGTTAGACTTATTTTGCTCTAATAATTCCTGTTTGTTTATGAATTAATATTAGCTTACTTTATTGTTAGTATTTTCGATAAGTTTTAATGTTATAAGAGGAAAGGCTTCAAGTATATGGACTCACCAATGTGTTGCTAATATCTCAGGTAATGAGTTGTGGTTGGGGTTTCAGTGTAAAATACAACAACTTAATTTAGTGACAACCAATATAACCTGTAACTGTTGTAACTGCTTGAATTGTACCATGAATGGTGTCAGTTTAAGCCATAATTTTGCAAGTCAACAAAGTCCCTGTTTGTTGTGGGTAAGTCGTGGTGCCAGCAGACCCTTTTACTGATAGTAAACAGTTTGACATTTTCCCCAAAATTACATTTGAATTAAGTTATCACATTTAACCATAGTTGTCTTTTATGTAGCCTAGAGCCCTGTGGTGGCGAGTTGTGTTTTGCCTCCAGCTAATAAACTGATGTCATTGTAACGTCGGCCCTAAAGGGGGTCTATTTGTTTTGTGTGAATCCACCTGTGAACTAAATCTCTCCTCCAGCACACCATAAGTCACTGACAACAGCTAGCTGGCTAGTTAGGTAACTTAGCTCCACACACAATATTTGTTTTATGTCTCTTTAAAAGTCAGCCTGTGTCTTTTTGAGGCTGGGTCTTTTGTGGTCATTTTGTGTCTCATTGTAGTCCTTTAGTGGTCATTTGGAGTCAGGTGACGGTCAAGGCCAGGAGGCCCCTGACACTTCGCCCCCTGGGCCTCTGCTTGTGTGAGGTCATTTCGGTATGAAAAACGCAGGCATTGTAGCTTCAGTGAGAGAGAAAGTTATGATGTCACGCGACTTGCATTTTTTCTGATTACGTATTTTCCCAGTCTTCTACACAAACAGTTGTACAACAAACAGATTTTTTGACTAGTAAACGCATCTTTTAATCTTACAAACATCATTTGTAATACATGGCACAATTCAAATAGGATCAAAACATTATTTGTTTCTCGCTTTGACTACTGCACATATTTTTTTTTTTTTACGATGGTCCCATGGTGGTCGACCAGAAGGGGAGGCACCACACCTCTGTATTGAAATCTTGTTTAATTCCTCATATTGTATTCACACTAGTGCAGTTCATAGATTCATAATGTTGTTTGCTCTAATGATGAGCAGAAATTCCACTCAATAAGGGCGTGATGAGATCGCAGTGCCTGCAGCTCTGCCATTTGTAATGGTTTATACCTCGTCACCAAAGATGCGTCTAATTAAGTTCATTAAAGCCAGCCGTATCAACCACTGTAATTGCTTTTAAATTTTTCCCTCCAAATTGATTCCCTTTAATATGTCTGGGATTAAATTAGACTCCGGTGTCTCGTAGAATCACTTTAACGAAGGGAGACTTTACATGAAGAATAATCGGTTGTGCTTGTTTTATTTGCTCAAACCAGCTGCGTTAGTCATCACTGTAGGTTACAGTGAGGAGTGTGTTCCATATTAAAACATGATGTGAGATTTCACTAATCTGTGGTGCCACATCAGTGAGGAGTTTCTCTTCTTTTTGATTGGGTTATGGCAGAGTGTCAGAAAAAAAGCGCTGGAGTGAATTCTAACAGCTTCTCTCCGAGCCGCGTCAGCTGATTGGCAGCTACTCTGATGTCATTTGTTTTCGTGGGGCAAGGACAGGTCACGCTGGCTGATCTGAATTCCCTCTCTCTCGAGTCTCCCTCTCCTCCGCCCCCTCGCTCTTCAGATTTTCCTGTCTTCACTTCTTGTTTACGGTGATCCACTGATCCTCTCTCTGTGCTTTGTGTCTTTCTTTTTAACGTTTCTTCCTTTGAAATAGCAATAACACATTTACTGTGATGAAGGAATGCTTAGGAAACCCAAGTCATTACAATATCTGTTTCTTGAATCTCATCAGATGAATGTTAATGCCTGAAATAATATTATTTCCTGCCGCTCAGATTTCTGTTTAATGCCATAACAAAGCAACATTTGGTACTGTTTGTGTCAGAATAACGTAATACTGCAAATGTACAAACATAAACCAGTTTAAAGAGAAGCATAAAGAGATGATTTTAACAAGGTACAAGAATGAAGAAGGTGTTTACTCTTTATTTATTCATTCATTTATTACCATCAGTTTTGTGTATGTACGTGCATGTGTGAGTGTGTATATATACACAATTTGTGTGTTAGTTTGTGTATATGTGCATAGTTGGGTTGTATTTACATCGTTTGTGTGCATATACATAGGTCGAGCAAAACACATCTGTCATGACTGGATATGGATATAAAGATGAGATTAATATTTTTTTGAATAAGATGTGATCTCATGTGAAATACACTGTGCAATATAAAATACTGACTTGTTCATATTTAAATCTTCCACTCATATCATTTCTTGTATTTTCTGTATATATTTAGTATATATTTTGCACTATATTTTTGTATTTTTTACTTACTTTGCACTACATTTGACATTTGATATTTTGTTTTTTGATATTTGATTTTTGTTGTTTGTATGTACATATATACTTATAACACTGAAAAGGAGAAGCTCTCCAATCTCATTGTACATTGTATAATGACAATAAAGAGCATTCTATTCTATTCATTCTATATACCTAAGAATTTTTATTTTATATGTATTTTTGTAATTCTTTATATCTTGTAAGATAAATATTGGTAATTAATTTAAGATGGATTTGTCTCCCAGTTCTGGCATTAATTAACTGCTTTTGGGAAGATTTAAAAATATCAAGATTTGTATCCTGTATCGAGATATAGCTGGAAAAAATCACAATATAATTTTCAGGACATATCACCCAGCCCTATATTGGATCACTTTATTTAGCATAAACCATGTAAAAGTTTAAGTCAGAATCTCTAACCTGAAAGACTTCAGTCAAACTGAAGACATATTGTTCATGAAACTGCAGCTACTGATACAAATACACCACAGTCCTTCTTTATATGGTGCATTTCCAGAAGTCTATAAGGTCTACGACTCAGTGTAAGATCTTTGACTTGTTTGTTGGGGGCTAATAAATTATACATCAAAAGCACAACGGCGCACACAACAGCCATTATGGATAGGCTGCCATCACAAGATACGTTAAGATGTCTAGACAGTTGGGTGCCATTTGTTTATCATGGTAAAGTGCTCCTCGTAACTCTGAGGTATCTGGAAAGATATTCTGTTAATAATGAGCCTGTTTTTCTACAGGGCCACGTTAGAATGATGTATCTTGTCGTAAGTCGCAGCTTAGAGACTATATTGCCATTTTAACCCCTTTTTATAACATCCAACTAAACTAATAGGCTAATTGGAGTTGCTGTTGGAGTCGTAATCTGACAAATCCAGTCTGATTCTGGGGGATTCTGGGGGATCTTGGGCCTCTCTATGCACTGCCAGGCCTGCCGCTTGTCTAATCACTCCTGACCCTATTAGAAATGAGTCCTCCTTTGTTACTGTGCGGTACTGTCAGTTCTGGGGGAACAAAAAGTGCCATTGTCTTTCAATGCTGCGGCTGGGATAGAAGTAATCTGTGGCTATAGAGCTGCCTCAGGATTGCTATAATCCAGATTCAGTATTAATGACAGTCTAATCCGCACATTTTTGACCCTCTGGAGAGGCTGACATGGCATCTCTGTTGTTCGTTGCTTGTGTAATGTCACTGATTCTAAAAATGACGGGGGCTGCTCTCGGCTTATGTCATGAGGGATGCAATATCCTGTTCAGATTTTGTCTGCCGTGTATGCCAAGATGCTGCACTTGTCTGATACCAGCACAGACAATGCAGAGCTGTCACGTTGCTGGATTTGTCAGATGTATCCACGGATTCATTTTGAATTCTGCCAGCTTTCCTGATGGCAAATTGTTTTTTTGTATATTTGTTTTCATGGAAATATTCATGCCTGGGACCAGTGTCGCTGACAAACACAATAATTGCATGCCTGTGTAGAGCGCGCCAAAGGACCATGGGGGTGTGTTTGCCCATCCATGCACGACATGCAGCGAGGGCAAATGACATGGATGGCAAAAATGGTGTGATCCTCCACCGCGTGCACTCAGAAGGGACTCTTTTGCTCTTTGTCTGACACAAAGGGATGCAGATGTAGATGAGTAGATGTGTGTGAAATCCATCACACAGCTGCTAGCTTGGCACAATGATCAGTGACACCCCCCCGTCGCTTCACCAGAACCCCCTTCACCTTCTTATCTCCTCTCCTCAGAGCTGTGCACGTGGGGCTTTTGTTTACAGCTCTTTCCGATGATCCACACCAGTAATCCCCGTGACAGGTAGCACGACTCTCTGACGAGCCCCCAACCTTTCATCCCTGTATTGATGGCCAGCACTGATAATACTGGACTAGAGCGCACTGAGACTGGCGACTGTGAGAACACTGTGTGTCCTCAGAGTCGTTTTCAAACCAATTTCACCCAATCTTCTTTCACACTAAATGACAGGAGAATCTCTCCTTCCTTCTTCTCTTTTACCAGACAAACAGTTTGTCACAGCCAACATCTGTTAAGGAGTGGAACAGTCAGCCTGCTCTGCTGAGTCTCAGCTGATTGTCCCCTCCTGCTGTCTGTATAACTTAAACTCTGTGTGATGGTTTAGTTGTTCTCATTTACATGTTTTTGTTTCTGTTGTCAGTGAACTGAACAAACAGATTTCATTTTGGCTTATACAGTAAGTGTTTTGTGGATTGTTACCTGGAGAGGTTGGAAAAAGATTTCTTCCTGTTCCAAAACCAAAATCCAACCCTGAAAAGTGTAGGGTGAGCTAGCTAGCTACTGAAGATATAGCCTACTGAATGCGTTGTGCATCTTGGGGGAATGAGTCTGTCACTGGATGTGCTCCTGTGTCTGCCCAGCACATTGAGGAGTGGGTGGGAGACACTGTCCAAGATGATACTCATGTAAGACCCCATCCTCCTCTCTGACACTGCCACCAGAGAGTCCAGCTCCACCCCTACGGCATTACTGGCCTTGCGACTCAGTTTGTTGGGTCTGTTGGCGTCTGCTACCCTCAACCATTGGGATTGGTATTGTAAAAAGCTTGTGTTTGGGTGTGAAAAGCTGCGGCTCAGTGTGGCTTGAAGGCCAAGACAGAGAGAAAAAGATCCGTGGCTGTCTTGATGTCAGCTTGGTCGACAGTAATGTGCGTAGTAAAAAGACAGAAGGTTAGAGAATATCACTTGAGCTGAGCGCAGACAGTGATATTTACTGTAGCGCTAGTCTGATTTACAGGCAAAGGTAAGAAGGGCAATGATGTTTCGGATCAATAGAAGCTAACAACAGAATCATAAGGGCCACAGTTTATATCATTGTGATGAACTTTGATGTGGTAAATATTGGAAAATGTCATTAAATGACACTGTGGTTCACTGGATGTACGGCATTTAACAGTTCCGGATTTGTTTATGACAACAGAGGACAGCGTTCATTTCCCTAACAGAAAAACCAGCCTCGTGATGGTTGGAGATTTGCAGCCATCTCAATAATCTATTTGTCTCTAAAAGCCTGATACTGCACCAGAAATGAAAGAACACATTTAACGATAAACTATAAATAATGTGCATCATCCAGACGTGTGAATCAATGCCCTGGAAATAAATCTCACCTGTCAATGTTTCCTGAACTCATTTATCAGTTTCATGGGCTGAATTTATCACCACAGTATCACAGCGAAGCCTTTTAAAAATGTAACATTATCTTGAATCAGCAGTCTTGGGTTGTATGCGAAGAAAATCAATGGTGTCGCAGCTCGAGTGCGACTCGCCATCCATCAGTCCGTTGGCTGACTGGAGCAGCTACTGTAGATGATGTGCTGAATGGCCAATTTCCTGTTACCTGTTAAAGATAGAGCACCACAGCAGGGCTTCACTAACAGCTCTCCGAATCATGATTTCCCTCTGGGTCGCCGAAACTGCTCGGAAATAGATTAAAGTAACACACCGGGGAATTTGCATCTGTAATTTTAACCCTTGGATAATTTGCAATCCAAGAAGAAATCCTGTATTTGATAGTGTTTGAAGTGTAGCTCACAGTAACAATGCGCTCTGAAGAAGAGGACTCAAGTCTCTCGGGCCTGTTCTGGGAAATGCATAGCATGTCTGCGGCAAAGAGATGTAATTCCATCATGACTTTCTTTTTTGAGGAATACCGAAATCAGTGCATCTGCCATATTAGCTGCAAATCTGATCCTTTTGCCCTCCAGGCTGCAGCCAGTGGCCTCCAGCGTGTTTCACGTTACATGTCAGCAGAGCATTTACGCAGTATTTACACGGCTTCTTCCTGGAAGGAGGGTCGGGTGGGGGGCGCAAGTTTCCCTCTCGTCTGATGACTAGATTACAGTATTTACTCATGTGCACAGCCCAGCCTGGAGATCAGCTGAAGTGATGCCTTTGAAGAGAACTATACAAAGAGGTTTGAGAACCTTATTTCGGGCACGTTTGGTTGCTGCTTCTGAGTGCAGTGGATGTTACCGTGTAAATCACCCGTATCCTGTTGATTTAAGTTTACAGGGCGTTCTTCCTATGAGCTCCTACTTCCTGTCCCAGGCGAACTTTCTTCAAGACAGTATGGAGGTGTCCAGCTAGTGAGATCACAGTTCACTGGACTTTTGTGATGTAATAACTTTAAGGTTAATTCAAATCATAACAGCTGTTTGAGTCCAGTAGTTCAAAATATATAATATATATATAAAATGAATGTTAAAGCATCAATATTTTTATGTCAAAAATGAATCAACACAAAGTTTACAATCAGCGTCTCTTCTTGTCTGCTCCTGAACTACTGTTGTCATGGTTTACTCTCACTGCTCTCCAATAAACCCACTGTACACTACTTGCCCCGCATCAAAAGGCAGACAGATGAAGTCAGCAGCTAGTTGGCTGAGAGATTTCCCTCAGAGTTAATGGAGAGCAAAGCAGAGCCAGAGGAAGAGTAAATATTCAGCTTGCAGCACATTCATCAGGTGGACAGAAACAAGACTCCAAAAAAGAGCTGTTGTTGCTCTGTATCTGCTGCATGTGTAAATAGGGAAATGTTTACAAACATGTTTGCTGTTGTAACTTAAAAGTTGACAATATGTCAGTGTTGTTTATGCAGCTTGTTTCCACTGCCCCCAGGTGGCCAAAGGAATCTGGTAATAGAGGTTTAGACTAAAAATGTATTAACCTTAAAGGGTGGCTTTTGATCAATGTCAAGCTGTCGGTGAACATCTGTCACCCTAGTTGTAGCAGTGTGTCCTGCACCGTTGGCACTAGTTGGTCCTTGTCGCCTGTTTTTTGGCTGATTCAGCATGTTGAATTGTTGCCGGTGAATGAAATCTCTCTGATTGGCAGTTCACCGTAGTGGACAAGAAGAGAAACGGATGTGAGGAAAGTAAACAAACAGCTAAAGTCAAGAGGATGTGAGATCAAAACAAACTTGTTATATTAGCTAAGATTGTTTTTCTGGCCATTAAGCTCTTTAGCAGAAACCTTCTGTAATTGACCCTTCTCTAAATCCCACCCCCGGACGCAGACTGGCTAATCATAACGTAGCATCAGGCCAGCCCAGACCAGGATTTGACAACACAGCTGTGCTCCATTGACCTTAGTTGTTTCAGATTTCCTTCATTTTCAGGCTGGTTTTGTGGATTTGGAGCTAAATGTTGTCGTGTATTAATGATACTCGTTACCTGGAGAGGTTGGAAAAAGATATACGTTTCTTCCCTGTTCCAAAACCAAAATCAAACCCTGAAAAGTGTAGGGTTAGCTAGCTAGCTACTGAAGATATAGCCTACTGAATGTATACACATGCTGCTTTTGCTTTGTAATGATTATAACAGTGAAAAAAAGACTGACCCTGCTGTACAGGAACCATTTTAAACAAAATATGATAATATTTCATCAGGGAATGCAGTTACAATGTGGACTCCATGCTAGCTCCGACAACTTTATGAACCGTCGAAAGTGGCGGGGCTTAGCCAAGGGTCAATTATTTTTGTCACTGTTTGCTAGCGCACAGTAAATATCATTTGTTCTTTCAAAATTGGGTTGTTAAAAACATTAAAAAGATTGATAGTGGTCATATCAAAAGCAGGATAGCAGAGAGCAATGTGACATGACAGCAGAGAGCTTTCTGTCTACATTTGTTTGACTAATTGATACAATTATTTGGTGAAGTTCTGGTAGCTTCCCTCCTTCACCTGAATGTATCTTGTATCCTGTAATCCCATAGATGGGTGGGCAGGAGGGTATGGATGGACCCAGGGATTCTGATTTCAAATTGTCAATATATATGATGACCAGTGTTTCTTTATAGTCAGGGGAGGTATGGATAAATTGAAGTCAAATATACATGTTTTGTATCTTTGTTGTGAGATAAAGACATTGAAAATCAATAAAACATATTTATAAAAGTAGGATAAAATCAGGATTTACAACAATAATGCAAAGATATGTCTTTATAGTAGCTTCTGGGGTGTTGAATAAAACGTTGAGACATATATTTCTTTTTTGTTTTTAATAGGAAAGGGATATTGTGCCTAACAGGTGCCTCCTACTGGCCAGCTAGACCAGACAAGTTTTCATCATTTGCCCCACTAAGCAACCATTAAAAGTTGTCTCCCCATATTTTATCTCTCCACTAAGCCACTGGTGTAAGTCAGCTGTGGTCTGGTATTTTTCAACGTTTATTACAGAATGAGTCATTTTAGCGAACTAATACTTGGCTTATGTGTGTGAGACACACCCACAATAAATGTTCTAGGTCATTGCTCACAAATATGCAGTTTTTCTGTGCCGTTTCCTTCTCTAATCTGGCTTAATATGCCACACAACTGAGCCAAGCTATGACATCTGTGTTAGTGTAGCCACTGTTGTCGCATTTGACAGGAAGACGGAGCTTGCAGAGCTGTTCCAAGTAAGGCTCCAACTCTTTCCCTCTCCTTGGGCTATAGTCTTTCCTTTCTATGTGAGTAAGGGGGGGTTGAGTTGAGTCTGTCCCTTCGCTCTCTCTCTTTATAGTTCTCACAGTCCGGCTAATTTTATACCCCCCGTGTTTGGCTGTAAACCACAGTTCATACACAGGATATGATCTAAACTGTCTCTCTTCCTGCTTGTGGACAGCGAGTCTTCTGAGTCAGCTTCATACAATCACAAAGACGTGAAGCTGGGAGAAAGAGTTCCCCTGACCAGTAAGCCAAAGGACAGTTACAGTATGTTATTATTCATACAGCCTACAGTAAGAGTTTTCTCCTTAATAAGCCAAGCTTAACACAATTCTCACCCGTGTCTTTTTGTTGATGTAAGTGTTAATCATCCAGCAGACAGTCTGACCTTTCTTTCACAATGATCTCAATTGGATAAATAAACCAGTTCCTGAAAGAGAGCACCGCTCTATATGACTTCACAGCTAGATTTGTGTTTTGATTTGTTGTTCTGGTTCCCACTTTTGGCAGTTCTCTGTGAAAGAAGAGGAGGCGTTCATGGCTCTCTCACCAACGTGCGAAACATCTCCGTTCCCAGACAAGGTTGTGCAGACAGACAAGACATGTAGCCTTGGGCTGTAGCCAGATATACACACAGAAAGCTTGAGAAATCCACAGGGCATTTTTTCCCCTTTGTGTGGGTGTGCATGTTTCTTACTTGCCCATTAATGTCAGTCTATATGTGTCTTTGTGTGTGTATTAGAGAATAGTTTGTAGCTGTCTATGTGTGGAGATGTGTTCGCTTCTACCCCCTTGTCCTGGAATACCACTATTTCTCTGTCATGAATATTTACCAAGGCGGGTTCATGGAGTTTAAGTGTTGCAGGGAATCTTCCGCTGGGGACTTGTTTAATCCCAACCCCGTTCTGTCTGAGCTGCTCCCAGGTGCCCCGGAGAATAAGCTTTGGGAGGGGATGTGAGATGAGGAAGGGAAGAGAGACGCCACCACTGAGGGGATGCGTATCGGATTGTGTGATGGAAGGCTGAATAATTTCTGTTTTTACATGCACTTATAATGAAGTGAGGATTTTTTAAGGCCTCTGGCCAGCTGTAAGTCAGGTCTAGGGCTTTCAGCTGAGAACTGGATTGACAGGCTGTGTCAAGACTGTCCAGACGAGGTCCTCTTTTTTTAAATAATTTTTTATTTTTTTTATTGCTGTTAAACCAAAGTCGCGTATAACCTAATGCAAACCCATAAGGCAGGTGCGTAGGAGGATGGAATATAATGAAAAAGTGGTGGGCTCCCACACACTGTCAGCACATGATTTGATTAAAGAAGCCACATTTCACAGGCCTGCACTGGAAATTAAACAAACAGACTGCAACACTTAAGGGGTAAAATCAGAACAGCACCTCAGACAATTGGATATTCATAATCACTCAAATACATATGTAAGTTAATGTACATCAAAATCAGAATTAGCTTTATCCATCCATCCATCTTCTAACTGCTTCATCCTCATGAGGGTTGCGGGGGGGCTGCAGCCTATCCCAGCTGACACTGGGTGAGAGGCAGGGTACACCCTGCACAGGTCGCCAGACTATCGCAGGGCTAACACACAGAGACAGACAACCATTCACGCTCACACTCACCTACGGACAATTTATAGTTCTCAATAACCTAATCCCCAATCTGCATGTCTTTGGACTGTGGGAAGAAGCTGGAGTGCCTGGAGAAAACCCACGCTGACACGGGGAGAACATGCACACTCCGCACAGAAGGGCTCCCACACCCTCCCGCTTGCTGTGAGACAACAGTGCTAACCACCACACCACCGTGAACTCAAAAACTCATTACAAAAACCCATTGACTTCGAGACTAGGAATACGGAAGTGCTAATAACTGTGCTAATGCAAAACATGAAAAAAAGGCTTCAAACAAAATATACTTACTGGAAAAACTGAGCATCCGACACAAAAATTGTTTTAGCTGCTGGAGAGCGTTTTTTTGTAGCTGTTTTAAATGAAAATGGCGCTTTTTGCTGGGTTTTTTTGCATTGAGACGCATCTTGCCTGGCGTTTTTGGCCGGAGCGCTCTGACTTCAACTCAGAGTGGAAAAGCGCCCCACATCATCTTTTTTTCCCCATTGTCCAATCAGATGATTTGAGAGGCGGGGCTTCTGTGTTGGTCACGACAACAAGTTTACAGCTGGTAAACAATGGAGGAAAAACTGGTGGTAACAGCTGCTGGATACCCAGAGCTATACGGCCTGATGATAGACAGCAGGTTGTCAGACTGCCCCTGAATCATCCTAAAATATGCCTGGAAATGGCCATCATTGAGGTGAAGCTACGGCTATGCCTATACTCTGTGAATCTGAGGTGATGCCTTGGTTAAGTTCCCTATGTCGACGCTGTAGTGGCACCTTTTTAACAGATGGCACTCACCTGTCACTTAAAGCAGCCATACACTTAACACTTAACTAACCCTAACTTTAAACCACAGTGACATTTAAACTGGTGAGTTTTATAAGAACAGTTGAATTGAATTGAGAAATTAGCTACAGACACCAAAACTATTTTTGTACCAGGCTGTAAATATGTTCATTTATGCTGTAAAGTTGGACTTTTAACATGGGTGTCAATGGCGATTGACTTGCTTTTGGAGCCATCCTCAAGTGGCCATTTGAGGAACTGCAGTTTTTTGGCTCTTGTGCATCTGCTAATTTTTTTTTGTTTGTTTGTTTTTTTTTTAGCCCCCGAGGTTGCCACTTCATTTACACACGGGGATTTGACCGTTACTCTTCATATACTTGCACAACAGCTAAAAATGTAAAAAGCTAAAGAAGGTAAACATAAACATTTGACTTATAACTCATTTGACATTGAGCTAAATGCTAATTCCAGCATGCTAACATGCTCATAATAATAATGCTAGCATATTGATGTTCAGCAGGTATAATGCTCCCCTTTATCACCTTAATTTAGCATGTTAGCATGCTAACAGTGGTAATTGGCACCAGTTCTCCAATGGGAATGTTATCAGTTGTGCAGATGGTATCTATAACTACGTGGGAGTCATTACTTTAGGCCTTTGTAGCAGTTTATCACTTATACTCTTGATGGACTTTGGACATTCCCTGCATTTTTAGAGACTTAATCCATCGCTCTAGTGGTAACTGATCTGAGAGAGCCACAGGTGAGTTATTAAACCGGGTTTCTAATTTAGTTACCCACTAGATAAATAACACTATTGATGTACTCTGTCCCATACACAGTCTGCTGGTAAATGATCCTGCCTGGGCCATTTAGGAAATTTCCAGATATTTGATTATGACTGCGATTGCCAAGTTTAGACGAGTCGCTATATGATATTATCACATTCACATCCTGCTTGCTTTGGCAAAGAGCCACTCAGCGGTGCTCAGCAAAACCTGGATGCCAAGATACACCGGCGTTGAGGCGGACAGGCGAGGGAGTCTCGGCTAACAAAATCACACTCCTAGCTGCTGTCTGTCGTCTCGCTCTGCAACATTAAGCTCACAATGTGTGGACTGGACAGCTCATCGAGGACACGGCTCTATTCGCATCTGATCACAAAGGCATAAAGTCCGCGCACATGCATTTCTCTCCTGCAGTGCCATTTATTATAATTTCCTGCTGCTGCAGTTTCATCTTGGGGCTGATTTTGTCCCTTTCAGGTTTGCCTGTAAACTCTATAAATCACAATGAGCCTCGCTGCTTCTCCCACTTTTACATCTCTGTAACACTGACTGTGTGAAGTCGGTGCTAGACTGCTGTTGCTGCTCTGTTCCAATTAAAGCCTCATCATTAAAAATTGAACACCACCTTATTACTGTATCGCTTATTATTTCCATTACGCAGCATTTAGAAAATACTCTTATATTTTATAAGAAGGAATTTCTCCGTATTAGGGGTTCCTAATCTTTATTTTATCTTGTTACCAATTAAAGGTCCAGTGTGTAAGATGTAGGGGGATATATTGGCAAAAATGGATTATAATAAGTATGTTTTCTTTAGTGTATAATATCATTCTACAGTAGCCCAGAACAGACGAACCAAATACAGGCCCTAAATAGGGCCGTTCGTGGTTTCATGTTGCCCACTAAAGTTAGCAGCCCCTCCGTGACAAGCCAAACAGCGTCGGAAAAACTTTTAATGTGAAACTGTTTTATTCAGGTTGCGGCAAGCTGGTGCAGTGGTTAGCGCCATCACCTCACAGCAAGAGGGTTTCAAAACCACATGTTCTCCCCGTGTCTGGGTGGGTTTTTTCTGGGTTCTCTGGCTTCCTCCCACAGTCCAAAGACATGCAGGTTAACTGGTGACTCTAAATCCCTCAGTGGAAACAAAGCTTTTATTTACTTTAATTTCACAGATAAGAGACAATCCATTTTGAAGACAATAAAGCCTCCACAAAAATAGCATTTTAAGTCTTGTGTGTGATTTATCCTGGCTTCCTATGAGAAGAGGAAATCTCCGCTCGTCGCTAGGCTAATTTATACAATGTAAAATGCCATACGCTTTTGCTAATAACGTTAGCATGTTGTATTTGTTGGAAATATGTGTTTGTCTGTGAATGCTGAGTTGCAGTGAAGCTGATTTGTGTTTGTGTTTGAAATTGTCGTTATTAAGCCATGTTTAATATGTGTTTAATGTGTGTTTAATATGTGTTTATTATCAAGTAAATCGTTCCAAAAAGAGCAAAGATTGTGTTGGAGAAACATATTTTGCCTGCTTTCCTATCCTGTTAATCATCTCATGACCTTTGAGATTTATCCTGAGATCCATTTTTGGAGATCTGAACTGTTTTTGGAGGCATTTTGATTTTGGAAGTGACACACACGACAGGTCAGAGAGGACTTCTGTAAGCACAGCGTTGTGCTGAACTGATTCAGGAGCCTGATAGCAACTCAGATGGCTCCTCAGTGGGTGAAGTGACATCTCTCTCTCTTTCTCCGGCTGTGTGTGTGTGTGTGTGTGTGTGTGTGGCAGCGGTTGCCCTCAAAGCTTATCTCTATAAATGGATTTGTGTTGGTGCACTCTGAGATCCCGGTGTGATGCTCTAATCTGATTGACCACAACCCTGGAGAGGTGGATGAGTCAAAGAGCCAAGTGTGTGTGTGTGTGTGTGTGTGTGTGTGTGTGTGTGTGTGTGTGTGTGTGTGTATGCATACAGATGTGTGAGGTGTCCATCCGTCTTTGAGCTGGTATTTGTCACCTTGGTTCTGTGTGTATTCAGCTGAGCTTAGCGTCTTGTCGGGGGAAATAACAGCTGTATGAGAGTTTCGGTGAAACTGTGTTTTTGGATCTGGAGCTGTAAATCTCACACATGCAGAGGTCCACATGTCGGACAATCTATTACACCCTCAGATGAAGCACAGAGAGGTGATACACAGAAAATACATTGCCTCTATACACACACACACACAGACCTAGCATCTGGCCTGCCGGAGAGCTGATACAGTGCCAGAGATGATTTGTCATTTCTGTGTGCTGCCTGTGTGTGTGTTATGCTTCTGTGAAAACTCTTCAGGTTTGTTCTATTTGAATATGAAGCAAGTGTTCACCTCATGTTCTTAATGCTAATTAAAATGCACGAGCGTCCTCCATGTTTACCAGACACAAACGGCCAGTGCTCTGACTACAGATATTAGTAGCAGTTATGGACTTAATTTCAAATCTTAAGAATTACCAGGAACTCGCTCTGTTTGTTCCTCTTGCAGCTTTGAGATAAGCACAAATGAGTTCTCCAGAAAAACCGCAACACTTTTGTCATTTCACCATCTATGTGGTATAAATCTTGTATGAATAACACCCATATTTACGTAGTGTTAATCACATGCGCTGTGGTAGTCGGTGTATGACTGTGCGGAAATGATACACTGATGGCTGTAGACAGTCACCGAGGGTTGCCTTGTACACCACACGCTGTCTGTGAGCTCCTGCTTTCCCTCACATAAACTCTGTAATCAACACAACGATGATGATTGTGGAGTTGTAGCTTAGGAAGAAAATGAGGAAACTAGTTGTTTTTTATTGAAGATAAGAAAGTATGTGAGGAGTGGCGTCGAGGAGGGCGTTGTTGTTTGAATGAGTCACTTCACCTTCAGGACACCACCTGGGGAATCTCAGTTGGCAGGTAATAACCCGTTATACCCAATACATGTTTCTGACTCTTGGCTATCTTTTCTTACCTTTTTCAAGTCCAGTACCCGCTGGCTGGGTGGGACTCTCTGTCCTCTCAAATTAAATTCCTATTAAGCCTTTCAGTACAGTAAAGTGAAGTTAGATAGTTGTCCCATAAGATAATCCTGCAAACAGCTGTCAATATCAAACTAAAATTACTTAAAGATATAATCTCGAGGATCTCTGATCTCTTATCCAGATATCTTGAAAAGTTAGTATCTGGATAAGGATGATTTCATCCAGTGTTGCTTTGAAAAGCTGGCACAAAGACAGACATAGGATTTCCAAATCTCAATCATTCGTATCCAAGTGACACGATTTGAACAACTGGGCCCTGGAGATGCAAATATTTCCTTTCACTCCTCATCGACAGCAAGGATCAACCAGGCCTCGTGATCCTGAACTGTTGTTTCTTGTGGACTGTAAACTGCATACACTGAGGTAAACCAAATAACACTGAGCACAACAGATGCCTCGGTAAGTCCTTCAAGTGGTGCGGCGGTTTAAGTGTAAGCTGACATTAGACCAAGCAGTGCTGACAAAACATAAACAAACCACCAGTCTGCTGTTGTTACTGTTTCAGGCATATTCTTATTATGCAAAGCAACAATGGGCACGTGTAAATTGAGGAGATGACATCATCGTATGGACAACAGGCCAAAAAAAAAAAAAAAATCGAAGCTTCTGCGCTTTTTTTCGTTTTTTGGGGGGAGGTCTAACCCAACAAACGCACTCAGAGCCGCTCTGAGTCTGGTGTCACAGACTTGGGCGCACTATAAGCGTAGCGGACTCTGGGAGGAATGTCCACAGTCATTCGAGCTTCCATAGTCGAGCGCACTTCCGCATTGTAGTTTCCTGTAAAAATGTCCGTGGAACACTACATTATCCCCAATTCTTGCGCATTTCTGTCATGGCGATGTGAAAAATACATACCGAGCAGTCTTTTGAGTGACGCTGGTGCGCGGAGCGGAGTCCGCGCGGTCGTAAAATATGAGCTTTGTGTACACAGGGCTTGCGGACGTCCGCGGAGTCGTCCCCCCAGGGTCGTCGAATGCTTCGAATTAAATTTGTTCTGAGCTCCGAAGCTTCGAATGTCCAAAACTGGAGTCGAAGGTCAGCCCTAGTGATGATCAAATTTGTCACAGTGAAATTTAAGGTGTGCTGATGGATTCACGTCGTCAGCTCATGCATTGAGTAACATTACAAGTTAACGTTCCACCTTAAAAGTCACCAGCAGTCGGCCCAGTGAATTAAGTTATTTTTCTCAGACTCCAGCTGCTGCAAGAGACAGCAAAACATCCTTTCATTTTATAGTTACAGTTTACTAATAAAACTCTAAAACCAGCCACAACTCAGCCCTGAGCAGAGTGACCGTCCTCTACTGACCACTCAGACTGCAGTGTTCACAGCTCCACCTTTTAGTACCAGATCTGTGTGCTAGGTACCCCAACAGAGGGGGGACCAAACATGGGGACGGTTCAGAACGGTTCCATTGGTACCATCCACAACTTTTTACAGTGGATACGGAAAAAAAGCATACTGAACCGAACCGAACCGTATCTTACTGCTCAGTAGAAATGGGGCTATTGAGAAAAATATGTTTTCAGAAATATGTGTATACATGTAGACAGCACCTTAAACATACAAATCTTATTCTGCTTTCGGCTGCTTTCATGTGTCGCTGTGTTTTTCCCGGAGCCTGATGCTCTGCATCCGATTGCATTACAGAGAGCTTCTTCTATTATTCAATAGTTTGCTTGATCTGATTCCACACTGTCAGACCTCGTATTATTTATTTATGAACTTTGAGATGATGTGTGATTTGAAATACTCCCTCACAGTGCTTTCCAGGAACTTAGGTGTAAATTGAAAACTATATTACGCAGGATTAACGATAGGATCTTTTTAATATATATATATATATTCTCTGTTCCGCTCTATCTGGCCTTCTGAGCACGGACTCTTTTAGCTCGTGCCATTATTTGGCTGTCATGGAAATCCTCAAGCATGACAACTCATTTCCCAGGATGTCATAGAGCAAATGTTGACTGCCTGTTTTTATTGAGCTCCAGGAGGGAGAGGGGTGTAGATGGGGAGGGGCTGGAGGAGACGTGTCCATTCATTTGTCGTTACAGCCTAGAAAAAGAGAGAGAACCCCCCTCCTCACCTCCCTTTTGCTCGGCTAGACGAGAACGTCGCCATAGCAACCACTCGGCATGCTCCCCGCCACTTGCAGGTGAAAACCTTGTATCTCCAAAATGTCAAAGTAGCGAGAGCAGAGAGGGGAGGACTTGTGAGCGTTTGGTTTTGAGTTTTTGCAGTTTGGGGAAATGGTTTCATATTTTTTAAGAATGTAATCGAGTTTTCACCCAGAATCCTTCAGTTAAAGGTAAAAATGTCCTTACGAGGTTTCCACTTTCTGCCTCCAGATTCTTTGGCTGCTCAGCGTTCCCAGGTAGATAAATTGTGCTCCTTGTCCATTTTTTTCCCTCACACACCCCTCTCCTCCCTCCATTCACTCCTCTCAGGCCTCCCTTGGGTAAAAGCAGGGATTATATATGAGATGGCACCAACCTACAATCTCTACTACAGCTTTTTGTGCACACTATACTCTAGTATTTTCTCACAAAAATAGACTGAAAAAAAAAAGCATCCAGTGACACATCTGACTCTCTCTGGGATCAAATAAATATGTTGTAACGAGATGGAAAGAGGCTTTATGTAAAACTTGGCTTCAAATCTTGGCTGATGTGCATTTTTTGCTGTGTGTAGATTTAGAAATTGGGAAACCTAATTTTTATTTTTGTTTTTAAATGAGGTTAGCCTGGATACCAAATGATGTGATGTTTAAAGGCTCTCTGTAAATGTTCCCCCTAAAAATAACTCAAAGTTGTTTCTTTAACATGCTTACATTTTGTGACCTTCACCATAAGGGATGCACCCGTTTTGAAATTCTGGGGCGACACATGATTAAAACAAAAATTTGGTTTACAGCCGATACTGATGTTTTTATTGTTGTTGTTGTTGTTTTTGTTGATCTTCAGCCCTTCATTACACCATGTTTGAATGAGTACAAATTTAAATACATTTATGAAACAACCTTTGATATGACCTTTCATGTGAAACATCTCTGCAAAAACGCTTCAGAAGTATTTTTACTGTACATAATACGGGTGGACGATAGGGCCCTAAAACGATATCATGATATATCAGGGTATTTTTGCGATAACAATATTCTTGACAATATGACCAACTAGTAAAATCAAAAAAAAAAAGTATTATTTATTTAGGTTAACAGAATTGCAGCAAAATAAGTGATATAGTTTTACAGTTTGCCTTCAAACATTCAGTAAAATCTAAACATAAATGATGTAATTTCTTTAGTTTGTGAACAACATCAGTAACTCAGAGTGAGATTCAGATTCAGTTTTCAATATTAATACTTCAACAAAATAAAATCTACGACAAATTACACCTTTAAAGTGTAAGCTCCCAAATACAAATAATGTCCCCTGGGATCTCTATATATAAATCAACAGGTGATTTCCTTCTTCTTTTTCCACCTGGAAATTTTCTCAAAGGCGTTGCGACATGACATGACGCTGTCAGTCTTGAGCACTGCTTTTTAGCCTGTGCGAAATTAAAGCGATGCTACAAAAGATATTGATATAGATAAGATAGATAGATATTATTCATTTTATTTGCCGATAGCGCACATCGCCTTTGCTCACCTTCTTCGTGCCAGCTTCACCATCTTTAGCTGGTGAGGAAAATGTTCACACTGTCTCGTGAATTTCCCTCAAAGCTTAATGGCATCATTATAAGTGAAGGGTAACCTATAGAGGATATCTAAGCTGTTTCACAAGGCTCCAGGGTCTCCTTATTACCTCACAGCCTCGTCCTTTGAGGAAGCTGTCGTCTGCTTTAACTGCACTCTCCTCTTGCTACATACCGTTCCTGCACAACACAGGAACTGCATCACCTTCCCCCTCCTCCAGCCTTGGCACTTCATCTGTCTCTCTGTCTTTGCTGTGTCGTTGAGTGTCTTACATGGTCTCTGTCTGTCTTGCTCTCTGTTCAAATAAAGGTGGCGAGCAGCATCCCGTTAAGGCTTGTGGTGCCATGCCGGCTGTTGCTCGGTGAACCCCTGGAAGTGAAGTGCTGAGGCCCCACAACTCGCCGCCGCCTGGGTCCAGGGATAGTCCCTCCTCACTGGGCTGTAAGAGCACACTTCGCTCCCTCACCTCCAGCTTCTCTCCAGCCTCTCACTGAAGCGACAACAATGTGACTACTGGTCTCTGTCAGAGTCATGTGACCTGCTATTATGGATCTGAGACTCCGCATACATTGAATCAACACTCATCCAGGTAATTTAACACACTGTGACCTGCCTACATAACGCTGCATTAATGTATATAGTTGCTGATATGAGCCTTTTATGAGGTCACACTTAAGGTTGGGGATAGTTTTGAAGACTTCACTTGGACACACAACTACCTTTGCTCTGCACAGGGCTGTTTGTTTTCTTGGTATTATTGACACACTTTTTTCCCCAGCATATTTGTGGCCGCTCAGTCATTTCCTCAATCTGGAGATTCGTGGCTAGCGGTTGTTGTCTTTGTCAGCTGGTAGAAAGGACAGAGAAACAGGAAGTTGGACAGTAATGTGAAACAGTGGTGAGAACAGAGGCCTGCACAGTACAGTGCACAGTAGTAAACATCCACTAAGTTGAGTGTGCATGCTGCAGTTTATTCAAATAAGCGGTATTGTTTGAAATATTGCATGGTATGGTTTGTATTCATAGTGTGTAAAGCCAGAGTTGGTGATTGTTGGAACAGTGGAGAGACTCCAGCTGCTGCGGGAGGCAGCAAAACGTCCTTTCATTTTATAGTTACAGTTTACTAATAAAACTCTCCACAGTATGAACAGTGGTTACATGAGCCTCAAAACCAGCCGCAACTCAGCCCTGAGCAGAGTGACCGTCCTCTACTGACCAATCAGATTGCAGTGTTCACAGCTCCACCTTTTAGTACCAGATCTGTGTGCTAGGTACCCCAACAGAGGGGGGACCAAACATGGGGACGGTACAGAACAGTTCCACTGGTACCATCCACAACTTTTCACAGTGGAAACGAACAAAGCGTACCAACCTGAACTGAACAGTACTGCTCAATGGAAACGGGGCTTTTGAGCCTTAACTGGAGACATAACTGTCTACTTTTGTTAAAGAGGCAGATACTCCTAAAGTTTTTGCTCCTTAGAGCACATTGTGGCATTGAAGTGGCTGGTATAATTAAGACTGAGGACTAACAGGTATCACTTTGTCAGACGTGATGGGGAAACTAAGCAGATAGAGATGGAGGTAAATCCAAATGTAAGGCAGTGAGTGATTTCTTTTTGCTTTTTTTTTTTAATCGAGATGGTTCTTTCTCAATTTGCAGTCGCTGCCATCAACTGAGGTCACTGGGGCTTTCCCAGTCTGCCTCTGTAGAATTAAAAAGAAAAGCACACATTCACTTTCCTGTTATTACAACCCATGCTCTGCGGCTAATAGGAGATTTTATAACTGCGAAAGCCTCTCAACACCCATGCTTTTGACTTTTCTTGTATTTAATAATCCCCTTCATTGTTCAAATCAAATATTTTGGTCTCCGCCAAGCTGTTTAATGACTTGTGGAGGTGTTGTACCATAAAAAAATAAAGAAAAAAAGGAACATACAGTAGATGGACGAATGGAAAACAAAGGCTCGAAGTCTAAGACGGAAGGAAAGGGAAAGGAGAGGAGACTATGTGTGTGTGTTTGTGTGTTAAAATGCGTGGCTAAGTCATTGTCTCTCCACATGTGTCTGCATGTGTACGTATCTTATCCAGGGTTTTTGTCAGGAGTGTGTGGCAGTCTTGCTCCCATTTCCGCTCTGGAGCAGAGCGGCACAGGAAGACTGGCTGGTTGGCTGGCTGCACAGGAAAGGAAACAGTCTCTATCAAACAGCAGATGGAGGACAGCATGTGCTTACACTGCAGAAACATACACACGCACACACACATGCATGCAGTCCTGCACACATAAGGAACTGAATGCAAATACAGGAGCTTTATTAAGAGTGTGAGATTGCACATAGCATTGTGCTGTGGAGAATCAGAAGTTTTCACAGAGTTGTAGTTGAATGAGGAAGCTAGAGGACACTCTTGACTTTTCAGATGCGCTTTTGAAATGTTTTCAAAATAGCAAAGACATTTTTTTTTACCTGCTGGAAGGTTGTTTTGCCCTCTTGACTTCTCACAGTGCTTTTTTTTTTTCTTCCCTCATTGTATTTATACTTAACATAGTGCTGCAGTCCCCTGTAGCTCTTCAACCTTCAAATCTCTGCTCACCTCTGAAAAGCAGAGCTGGGTCAGAAAGTACCTGCACATACAGTAAGCTTATACTTTGCCTCGTTCGCAAAACTGGAGAAAACATCTGATTATGTATGAGAAGGACTTTCAAATACTGGCTAATATTTTTATTCACTAAACCGAAGCTGTAGGTCTTTGGGGCAAAACAGTCATGTATTTCCATTTGGCTCTACCGTTCAGTTTGGTCTTGTCTCATAGGTATAGACATAAGCAGTAGGGATCCCACAAGAGCTGATACTTTATACCAAGTGGATGCTGAAGTTTTTGAAACACAACTGTACTCAATGTTCTCCAGTACCTTGGATACCAGGGATGCAAGACTTCCGGACCTGACGGGGCAGCAGAAACATCTACAAGTGTTCTAGTCTACTGTTAAATACCAAAGAAGAAAAACATTGAGCTGTAGAAGCTGCAGCAACTTATTGCTCGGCTTGTTGAAAAGAAACGTTTTCTGAGGCCAGCAGTTTTTAAAGAATTCTTTGTGATGGGAGCATCTACAATGCTGCAAACACCAGCAGCATGACTTGGCACCAAGAGTCTATCTTGCACAGAGTGCTGCATAGGGTGGGCAATCAATCGAAAGTTAATTAAAACCAACATTCAAAACCTCTAACTGATATAATCTTTCCCATGTCAGTTAATTCGCTTTTTTAATGCCTTCCCAACTGGGTGTTTTCTTGTGTTGCCCCCTTAAAACGTACAAATGCATATGTAGTCACGTCCAGTCTGCAACCCGGAGGAGAACTCAAAACACTGAGACAACTGAGCAACTTGAGCAGCTTGTGCCAAATTGAAATGCCGTGTCCATTGCACATTTTTCTGAACAGAAAGGAACAGAAGGAAACTACAATGTAAACAGTGCAGAAAAACCGTTTCAGCATTTGAGCACAATCACGTTATTGGATATGAACAGTGCACGGCTCAGACAAAAGAGACTGACAAGCGCTCAGTGGCTCCAAAAAGAAGCAGCTCTTGACAACACAAGCAATTACACAATATGAAAAAAGAAAGAAATAACTGACGCCATTTCCTGCTACATCACGTTCCCATAGCTACAGTGGAGCACAGGGTTTAATCACCTTGTTAAAACTCAAACGAAAAACTGCGGTGCCAAACATTTACAACTCATGTCATAACACAAGTGATGCAAGTTATTTTTTACTTTTGATTGAATATTTAAAATTTATAATATTTACTAATATTTAAAAGTTATTCATTTTATACAGCTTTAGAGAACTTGATTTTTACTTTAAAACTAAAATGTGTCATTTTCAAATTTTTTACACGCCAATGTTTAAAATAATTTATTTTGTTTGCAAGAGATGCAAGTTATTTATTTTCTGCTTTTTTTAGGGAACTCGCTTTTTATATTTAAACTAAAAATGTGACCTTTTTCGTAAGACGTTTTCTTTTCAAACGACGTTTGCTTTGATTTCAGTCATGAAGTATTCAATCAAATTAGCCTAAATAGTTCATGTGTGCGTGTTTCCTTCAATTATTTTAAAATCACAAAGATAAGATATGCACTCTTTCATTTAAAAGTATCCCAGTTTTAACAGTTGAGCATATTTGCAGTACAAACCTTGTCAGTGAACTATGAGACCAAAAACTAAAGCAAAATAATCGTTTATTAATCATAATCGAGGTAAAAGGTTCAATTTATCGTGATTTTGATTTGAGGTGATATCGCTTAGCCCTAGTGCTGCATGTTTACCGTTTTGTTCTGGTTGCTGAGAGTTGAAAAATGTTAAACTTTGGGTGAAACGCTGTGCTCCTCACTCGTCACACTAAATTTTCAACACTTAATGGTGTGAATGTCTTTAATTTGGACAAAATAAAAGTTCACTTCTACGTTTCATGTTTTAATTAGGGGGGACAAATGCACCCTATGGAGGAAGGGCGGGACAAAAAGCTTACCACAACACCAACCCTCACACATGTATAGGTGCTGAACAACAACAACAGAGGACAATGGAGTTTAACTAGCCTTGGTATCAACTACTAAATTTGTGGTATCGTGACATGTCTCCAAGCAGAGCTGAGATTTTGACCCTTGCGTTACCTCTGTGGCCTGCAGGTCAAACACATTTGTCTGTTGTTGAGATTTAGCGACGCTCAATATGTCATCACCTCCTCCTCCTCCTCCTGCCCCCCCCGCCCAGTGTGTACGCCCATGATTTCTGATGGCCTGTCATGCATCCATGCCTCTGTCAGGAGCTGTTAGTGGTGGGCTGGGTCTCTCCCTGCATGTCTCGCAGAGCTTTTGTCAGCAGCGTGTGAGGACTGGATGCTGCACTTCCTTTTTCCAAGAGGGCAGCGAGTTCTCCAAGAGGCCTTCGATGTAGGATAGTCATTTGTTCTCCATATGGTGTGTGTGTGTGTCCTCTCTCATTCGTGTAACAAGCCTGCTTAGGAGGGAGGACAATGAGGCACACTATGGTTCCCAGGGCCTCGCTGAGTGACTCATATTCCTATAGAATCCAGGCAGAGACCAAACAACAGGGTTACACAATCTTAATCAACAAAGTGCTGCTCATAATGTGCTCAGCAGGGGCCGTGATCCTGCGAAAGAGGATTGTGAAAAATGTGTTAGGTTGGGGTTTTGAGTTTGGGTAACATAATTGCTTTGCTGCCGCTTCCAGTTTCTGTTTCGGAGGCAGGCTGCTGTTGGAATCACTGCGACTCTGGACTGTGCCGTGAAAACACCGGTTGTTTTTCTGCTTGTTTGTCAAACCTGTTGTCGCCGGGTGTGTGATAAGGGAGCATTAAAGGGGCTGTTATTCTGGAAGGTGAAGTGTGATTCTGCGGTTTTGCTATGGAAACCGGAGCTGCTCAACAGTAAAACCTCTGCCTCTCGTGCAGACAGTCTGGGGACATGTCAAGAGCCAGTCTTCACATCTCTTTTTAAAGACTCACAGGAGGGTTTTATAGTCTGCGTCTGCACTGAGCAGACAGGTCTGCTCTATCTCTGCAGAGCAGCAGAGGCAGGCTCCTCATCCTCGCAGCGTGGGCCGTTCACTTTATCCCTTCTGGTCCCACATCTCCTCTCCTCCTCTTTGCCTCCCCTCTGAATCAAGTGGCTTTTTGTTCTCCCGCAGCAGTGCTTATCACTCGTTTCTCCACCGCTCCCCTCCTCCCTATCCTCCTCTCGGGGAGTGAAAGGATATTTTGGGGGATAGATCTTGTCTGTCCTGCGCAGATCTCAAAAGACTGTGGTTATCTCTGTCTCTCTGTGTCTGAAAACGGGGGTTCTATTCAAGATCCCCCCTCTTTCTCTGGGGGTTGGTTTTCCGCCAGAGCCAGGTCTGTTTAGCCCCAGTCTCTGTGTGTCAGCGCTGATGTTAAACAAATCTCACGGCAGTAGAAAAGCTTTGTGGATTGTCATCATTACAAGCACTGACACTGCGATTTATTCTAATTCATTTGAGTGAAGTAGGTTTCTTTATCCCACAGGATTTCTCAATTGCCTGTTATTTCTACGCTTGAATAACATGACATAAAAATGAGCCATACATTCTCAGGGGAGGCAGTCTGGTTGGTTGTAATGCTCTCTAAAACCAGGCTCCCAGACGCCGTCTGACTCAGCTGTTATGGTTCTGCATCGAACTGCATTTTAATCTTTTTTAATCCTTTTTATTGACCATTAAAACTTTCTCAGAACAGACCTCTGATGGATTTATGGTCAGTTAAAGAGGTGATTTACCCATAATGTGACCACCAGTCATAATTTTGTTTATTGTTTCAGATTTATTCTTATGTATAAGCCTATAATCAGAGAGGATGTGGTTCCTGAATGGCTAATGTTTTTGACTTGCTTCCTGTAAGTAAATGCAGAAGAACAACTGTAAAGGAACCACACAGTCCAATCGAACACTTAGCCATAGAAAGGCGGTGTTACAAATTATAAAGAGTCCTAATAAAATTGAGAATTTCATCTAGTCTTTGTATTTGTCAATAGTTAGAGATTTGTCATCAACATTTTACTCACTGCCATATTGAGCTGGGTATCGGTACTTGATACCTTTAAGATATCGCAGCCAATCAACGCAAATGTTCTTCTATTTAATGCAATGTGTGATTGGCCCACTACCACTGATTACTGTCCAGTTATTCAATAAATGTTTTTAATAATTTGAACATTCTCAAAATGTATTTGCTGCTTTTAACGCAGCTGAATAGGGCTGGGTTCAAATAATCGATCTTCATTTGAAAGACCGGATATCGATTCATAAAATCCAAAAATTGATTTTCTTCCTTCATCTCCAGTAAACAGATACCTGTATTTAAATGCAGATATCTGTAGGCAAGTGTTTTGTATCAGAAGACTTCTGGTTTCCCTTTGTAGTTCAGTAGTATCAACCACGTTTGAGCCACAGGTCAAACAGTCAGTGTGAAAAGACAAAGCACACTGGCTAAAATGCATCTCAGAACCCATCTCACATCTTCTGACAATGATTTAGCTTCATATAAGTGTTTTTTTAATGCACCTGCAGATATCTGTTCAGAGAGATTAGCTGAAATGACCAGCACAAAGAGGAAGTCTGGGCCCAGATATCTGCTGGCCGCACTGGATCTCCCGAAATATTAGCCGTCGCCATCAGAAGCTTATCATTGTCTGACCGATAGCTGATGAGCTCTGTGATTGATGACCTGCTGACTGTAGCTTCGTGTTTATCTCTCAGACACAAGAGTGGTATCAATCTTCTTCTCTGCAAAAAAGAAACTAGCTTGTTTCCTGAAAAGTATTCCTTAAAAGTTGATAGAAATAATCTCATATACTTGCCTTTGAGTCTGACTGACAGTAAACGCAGACAGAAGTTGCCTAGAAATCCTCCTGTTTGATTTACCTGATGCTTTGTCCCCCCTTGTGATTTAGCTAAGTGTGTGCACGCTAGAGAAGTAATAGCGAACATGAGAAGATGTTATTCATCTCCAAATTCCACATGAAATGACAAATTTCACACAATGTACCTTTAAAGGCTGCTTCTGTTTAATTAAGCAATACTCAAGTTGTGGCTTATTGCTTTACAGATGCAGTGCATTTGGCTTCAACAGCTATGTGGATTTCCAGGGGACAGTGTTCGTTAGGCCAGATTTATACTCATGCGTTGAATTGACGCTGTACCTACAGCGTAACCTGACGTGCACCTCCCCAGAAATGTAACCAAATCTCGCTCTGACGCAGACCTCCTGTCTATTGCTGTAAGCTGAAACCATTCCCCTCAGTGGAAACAAAGCTTTTATTTACTTTAATTTGCTTGTTGCTAGGCTAATTTATACAATGTAAAATGCCATAGGCTTGTGCTAATAATGTTAGCATGTTGTATTTGTGGGGAAAATGTGTCCAGATAAAGACAAGTGTTTGTCTGTGAATGCTGCGAGTTATAGTGAAGCTGATTTGTGTGCTTGTGTTTGAAATGGTCTCTATTAAGCCATGTTTAATGTGTGTTTAATGTGTGTTTAATGTGTGTTTTGAATCAACTAAACTTTACAGCACTTCACAGAAACCTCCACCGCCTAATAGTGTTCTGGAGGTGTAACTGCAGAGTGACACAGACACACCACTGCACAAGTATAAATGCTCACAACGATGTAGGCCATGTGTGTAGGCTAAGACGTAGGGTCTGCCGCACAAGTATAAATCCCGCTTTAGTGTGTTTTGTTAGCTTTATAGACGAATGTGAGATGATATCTGTTAAATTAAAAGAGGCTTGCGTCCTTGCCCCAATCAACGCCATTCTTGCTGCAGTCCCAGATTTCCAAAAATCCGTAATTATGACCAACAGTCATGATCATTAAAAATGAGAATAACACCAACTTTGACAAATACCAGAACTGTCTTTTAACCGTTTGAAGAATGCACGTTTAACATGTACTCAGACCTCCAAAAAAGACCCTCGCCTCATATTCAGCAGCCTAAGAACTCATTAGTTTACCACTGTATGTTACATGTTGATCCCCTCCGTAATGGCCCTACAAGTTGAGCAGTAAATATCCCATACATCACCACACTGACAGGCTCCCAGCTTTATGTACAATCCCTTCTTCCCTTCTTTCTCTCTCTTTCCCTTCACGTGTCTCCCACACTAATACCTGATCATAGCAGAGTGCCGGTAATCGCCGAGTGCTGGGTGATAATGAGAAGTGTCACAACGCTGGTTTCGTCATTTCCAGCCCAGCTGCCGCGCATTACGCTGGCTATCGACGGCTCTGATTCCAGGCCATAATTGCTCTGCCTTTGAATAATTGAAAGAGGGGAGGAGGTAAATCCCAGAGGTGTCAAGGTGGGAGAAAGATGGATGCCTCTGTGTTTAATGCCGTCAGCTCGGGAGGTGTAAGGGGGCCTGGAGGACATGATGAGACCCTCACGGGGAGATTGCCCCCCTCACACACACGTGTTGTGAATGATGGACCACTAGTAGAATGATTTCTGGCACGGTGGTCCTCAAACAGTCCCTGGCACATCATGTGTTTCCCATGGATCCCTGCTGAAGCATTTGTGGGTATGTGTGCGTCCCCATGTGTGTGTGTGTTTCTTCCATGCCAAGCAGCCAGGCAGTGTAGCTGTGCATGCCAGGTTTGGGGCAGAAACGTATGCATGTAGTGTGATTGTGCAAGCGTGTAAATCTGTGGATCAGAAGTGATTTAGAGGCCTACTGGCTCCTTGGAAAAAATTACTGAGACAGTGCACGTGTGTATGTGTGTGTGTGTGTGTGTGTGTGTGTGTGTGTGTTTGAGGGGGACACTTGCACAGACGGCCGCGCAAACACACAGACTAAATGACACTCAAACAAGCCGACCAAGTGTAAGCTCAGATGTGGTGTTTGCCTGCGCAGAAGAAAGACTTGAGTAAATATTTGCTACCAATTACGCTCTTGGTTTCCACGCCCCACCAGAATGTGACAGTAGCTTCTAAGTGCTATAAACGCTGAAGACATTAACTTGTACGCCGAACGAGAGCTGCTCTCAAATGTTATGGCTGGAATGTTTTTAAGAGGATTATCGATAATCGCTTTTCATCTAGCACCATGTTATTTTTAACTAATATGCAGCAGCTAAAAGCTCTTATTTCCAGTGAGGACTACTGTAATGGCGGCACTTTCAGGGTCAGACACAGTCGCCACCATATCTCAGTCAACAGGATGTTCTGGCCTGAATCTGGCAACCAACCACAGCTTCTTTTTTGCCCCCTGGCAGTGGCTCACCTGGTTTTCCTCTTTGTTCTTTTATTCAGTAAATGGTTCTCTCCTGCATGCAAACACCTGCATACATAAGCATGCATGCATTTTCTCACGTGTTCAGCTGAGATCTCTCTGGGAGATGCTACGTTTGTTCCCACAGAGGTGGAGGGCTGACGCTGCAGAGCGGAGCCAGCGGGTCTCCAAGGTCATTACCACTGCCACAGCGTCTGGGCGCCCTGGGAAGGAGGCAGGAATTGATTAATGACAATGCTAGGAGTGCAGGAGGGGAGGAGCCCAGATTGGCAAGAGAGCAGCGCTGCAGAAGTTGTTACTGTAAAATGGTGCTATAGATAGTGCTGGTGTGAGATACTGCAGAGTGTGACACGGTACTACAACTACTGGTGATAATAATGGTATTCTTTGTGTAGCTGAGTCGGATCTTCAGTAAAGAGAAGTTGATAGATTATGGGACTCATTCTCAGTTTGCAGCTATGGACAGTGTGGGGCATGTTAAGTAATCAATTACTCTTTACTAATTACTTGCTAAAAAAAAAAGTAATTCTGCAAAAGCAGTTAGTCACATCTCCTTTTACATTAGTTTGCAGGGTTTCCCCACACATTAATTTATTTTTGGCGGCCTGGTGTGATATTAACATCTGCCAACACATATTGTTTTTCTATTTTTGGTCCTGGACCATTCACTGGAAGCACAGTTGGAATATAGTTACTGTTTGGCACCTCACTGTCGGCGCGCAGAGCGAACTCTGGGCACAGACGGAGCAGCAGAACACCAGGCGCAGTGAAAGTGAAACTTAACCGTTGTTAATTCATATAGAACTAAAATGCTCTGTTTCTTAGAACAGCACCGCTCTCATTTAGGTGTTGTCCACCATTTTTATGAGCTACTTCAAACCGTGTGCCCACGCCGGGTCTAAAAGTTTGCTTTCACTCACCTCTGCAGCAGCTGCTCCTCTTATCCATCAATCTGATCTGATGTTTCCACTACAGACTGATTGACTTATTAATTCTTTATCCCGTGACTCAAACTCAACAAACTGCTGCTGAGGTAAAAAAAATAAAATAAAAATGCGGCATTCATGGACCCACAGAAACATCCGAATTCAGAGATACACAACGAAACACACACTCAAAAAAAGAAAAGAAAGAAAGTGTGGTGATCTGTCACTCTACGTCTTTGCTTATTTGCATATCTATGAATATGTAAACAAGTCTCCAACTCTGTCTCCCTCCCCTAAAGCTCGAGCGTACCTCTTTACCTTCAGCGCTGTGACTGTGTTATCATACGGCTCACAATGTGCAGCTAATGTCAGATAAACCTTGTTCCCAGGCTCTGACACATTGAACGGAAAGGGAACACTGGCTTCCTGGCTTCTCCTCTAGCAGCCCTCATTTCGCTGCAGCGTTAGTTAGTGATATGGAAAGCCCCACCCTGCAAACAGACAGCCTTGGCTCCTCAGGTGTGTGATGTATGAAACCCTGGAAGTCTGAATCTGTGTTTTTGAGACTGTCATTGGTACACTGACGTTCTAAGGCAGAAATGCTCAACCTCAGTGCTTATTTCGCTCACGATATGTCGTGTAGCATCTGAAAAACTCCATATAAACACGCTTATAAGGTTAAAAACTTCATTTCCATCTGAGGGGGTCTTTAAGATTGTACCAAACACTCCCTCTCACTGCTTTTACCAAAAATCACCGTTCCTCAGCAGCTGTTAACTCAGACAAAAGGCTGGATTGACATCGGGTTCTCAGGTTTTCAGCGGGTGTCTGCATGCTGGCTTTTCTTTCATTTAAAAAAAAAAAAAAAAAAAAAAATTCTTGATAAAATTAACGTGTTACACATCCCACAGGTGCCACACTGGTGGCAGTACTGCTGGTCAGGTTACCATGGGAACACATTGTGGCAAAACAGTCGTGGGCCTATATATGTTAAAGCAAATCTACATTTCCTGCAGCGTACTTTTTTAAAATACTAGACTGAATCATGAATAGTGTCACAAGTGGAGACAGATGGCTCCTGTAGTTTCATTTTAAATTATCCAAAAAAAAAAAAAGCACAGACTGCACTGTGATACAGTCTGAATTTAGATTACGGAGGTAATCTGCAGGAACACGGTGGATAAGTTTCAAAAGAGCAACAGTAATCACCTTGTCCAACTAGGTTACATTGCATGGGAAGCAGTCGCACATCTGCGCGAGCAGATGGACACCCCAGCTTCATTTCCTCTGTCAAGGCTGTGAATGTAGTGCAGTGTCCTTATAAATAGCTAACCCGACCCAGGTTTACACGCTGCAGTTCCCCAAAGGCAGAGCACAGAGGCGCCGTGATATGAGAACGGTCAGCTGAAGCAGAAAGCAAGAAGTTGTTAGGCTTCCTGCAGTGTTCTGCTCAACACGGGCTGATTTTGAACTGTTTTCTTATAGAGGGTTATTGATATCTTTCACATTAGATACCCAAACACAGTGATTTAGTACATTTTAATTAAGTCAGGTGACTCATAGGAGACACATTGAAAAACTGATTGATGCAGTAGAGGATGATGTATCCTGACTTTTAGTCCATAAAATGGGTCATGCTGCCCAAAGCATTAGATCCTACACTTCCCATAATGCAACTTGATAAAATCTTTAATGATTTTGGTGATTTATTGACGTTTTATACATTTATTGTGGTCTGTGTCTAAAAAGACACACATTCATAAGCCTGTAGACACATTTTGACACACACACACACACACACACACACACACACACACACAAAACCTACAACATCACATTCTCGTTCTGCCATGGCAACCAAACATTACAATTAAATTTCACATCTGCATCTACCGAAACAAACATCTACAAATAAACACAATATACCATCCAACCGCGACATCGCTCTGTATCACTCTGATCAGCTTCTTGTAGCTTTGCTCTATAAATAAGACTTCTCTATTTTGCTCGCAGGTCACTCTGTGGCAGCACCACAGCGAGCGAGCGAGCAGCTAACAAAGACAAAGTAAGGATGACTATATTGAACCTGATAGCAGCGGAGAAGGGCTGTGCTGATAATAACGTTACATTGTGGTCGACGCTGATGCGATCATCACCGACAGCCACACGTGCGTAAGACAAACTAAGACTGCTCATTAATAACTGCACTTGAGAGTCAATTGGTCTGTTCATGCAATGCTATTATTTAAGAAAATAAATGTACTTTTTTCCCAGTAACGCAGGCTGACCTAATATTGAAGTGAGAAATTAAAAAATCTAGTAATATTGTAATGAATTTATTGCTACGTATCGGCCTTTATATGTATATATTTAGCATAGTAAATGTTCCTGCGTGAATTTAGAAAAAAAATCAGTTAGTTTTGGAGAAGTTTTGAATTTTATAAAACACACGCATTTGTTTTCTTTCTGGAAATGATTTAAATCATTTTATTTATTTAGTCTATTAATCTTAATGCACATAGCATCAACAGAGAGGTCGAGGAAGGGAGCGAGAGATACTTTGTCCACGTTTTATATGTCTTGTATATGAAACGTCTGATCCACCTCACACACAAACTAGCAACGCAGTGCTGTACTGCACTGTATGTGTCATGTAACCCAACTTGACTCTACAACCATATAAACGGTGTTGTCTAAATTTATATCTTACTTGAAAATATATTGCACATAGTTGTTTTATGCCCTAGATTGGTGTGAAATTTGACACCACTCTCGTATGTGTCAGTTCAGTATGAAACTACAGCTGGGAGACAGTTAGCTTATCTTAAGACTGAGAACAAGGGGAAAGGGCTTCTCACAGCTTGTTGCCATGGGTGGATTACCGGACAGAGGACCCCATGGGCACAGAGATGCAAAGGCCGCCACCACCGCTCCTACATAAGAACAAGACACGCTTACTTTGCATCTCTTTGTAGTCGTTGTGCATCTTTTTGTGGCTTTGTATCTCTTTATGGTCATTTTGAGTCTCTTTCCTGATTGGTATGTTTTAATTTGACATTTTTGTAAGTGAAGTCGAGTAATCCATCCGTACTTGTTGCTCCTTTCACTTTATATAGATTGAATAAATTAGATGCAACATGGTGATTTGTGAGCTTTAGAAGAGCTGGTATGTTTTTTACATTAGGATAGAGGGTGGGTGAACTCCCCCTTTAAACAAATAATAGTAATCTATGTCTGAATATTTTTTTAGAATCCGTTTTGGGCAAGAACAAAACGGGTGCCGACACTGAACACAGCTTTGAGAAACTACACAGACGGCTTTAGGTTGTTTTCCTCTTATAAGCCATCATGCAGGTTTCAGTTATATTCATAAAAAAAAAAGCTTGTCACCTAAAGGGTAAATAGTCTGGCAGCTTTTTCCTCAGAGGACACAATGTACCTACTGCCCGCTCACCCTGTCACATCGCCCCTACACCCACCACCCATTTTCCGAATTCCCCAGCTGATGTATTTGAAGAGACAGAGCGACTCTGTGCCCAGTGAAACCACATTCAGTGGAACTGACAGTGCTCTGTCTACGGGAAGACACGATGCCAAGGAACACCGTGTTTCCTGTCACAGGCAGAGACAGACAATTTCTCTGTCTTATCGTCTAATTGTAACAAGCTTGTCCTTTCTGATGGTTAGGTTTCTGGGGCTAATTAGTGAGACAATAGCAGAGAGCTGCAGGGGTATCATTATGTCACTTTTAACCCAGACTGGAAGAATGACAGAGCAGGGAAGCACACCACAAGGAAAACACAAGACCACAGGGAGGGATAGCTCATCCTCCAAAAACAAAATACTGTCAGGGAAGAACATTTATCAGCTCTCTGCTTTGGGACCGTAAACGACACAATATTCAGTATGCGTGAGTCAGAATTCCCACACTGGCTTTTTCATGTTTGGAGCTTGGATAAAGAGGAGCCTTGTCGTGGCCTGCTTGTATTCTCTGCTGCCTGTTTGTTCAGTGTGATATACTGATATCTGCGCATGTGTGTGTGTGTGTCCACATTTTTGTTTACATGTGTCCGGGTTGCAGGTATTCTGAGGTGACAGGTTGTAATTAGTGTAGGCAGAGCTGTGAGTCACACAGTGCATACCAGGTGCTGGAGGTCTTTATGAACACATGAGCGTGGCTGAGATGTTGTCATATACAGTATGGAGGCAGGTCTACCTCACACTTTCAACCTACTCACTTTGAGCCTGTTTGCACCTGGAATCAACGTGCATCCTGCGTGATCTGATCGCAAGTGGACAGCTTAAAGACTGTTCACACGTCTCTACATACAGCTAGAGTGACCACTTGTGATCATGGGCTGATTATCAGACAGTGGGCTAAAAGGCCCCACCACCTTTCTCATATAGGGGCAAAACACAGAATTTATTGTTGTTCAGCCTCTTTTGATGTGCGTTGTTTTTGTCTCCGTTGTCTCCAGTTGTAATGCATCTTTTTGTGGGTTTGGCTCGTTGTAGGTTTTGTGTCTTGTGGTCATTTTATGTCTCTTTGAAGTTGTTTTGTGTGTCATTGACATATTTTGTGTTTCTTCTAGGTAGATTTTTGTCTAAGAGGTAATTTTGTGTGTCATTTAAGTGACTTTGTGTCTCGCTGAAGTTGTTTTGCGTGTCTGAGGTAATTCTTTGTCTCTTTGGTAGATTTGTGTATCTTTGAGGTAACTTTGTGTCTCTTTGAAGTCGTTTTGTGTGTCTTTGAAGTGACTTTGTGTCTCTTTGAAGTCTTTTTTGGGTGTCTTTGAGGTAATTTTTTGTCTCTTAAATCATTTTGTGTATCTTTGAAATAGAAGATGAAGTCACTTTGTGTGTCTTGGAGGTAGTTTTGTGTCTCTTTGAAGTTGTTTTGCGTGTCTGAGGAAATTTTTGTCTCTTAGGCAGATTTGTGTCTCTTTGAGGTAAATTTGTGTCTCAAGTTATTTTGTGTGTCTTTGAAGTCATTTTGTGTATCTTTGAGGTAGTTTTGTGTCTCTTTGAAGTTGTTTTGTGTGTCTTTGGGGTAGTTTTTTTTCTCTTTTAGGTAGATTTGTGTATCTTTGAAGTGACTTTGTGTCTCTTTTAAGTCATTTTGTGTCTCTTTGAAGTTGTTTTGTGTGTCTTTGATGTATTTTTTTGTCTCTAGGTAGATTTGAGTATCTTTGAGGTAACTTTGTGTCTCCAGTCATTTTGTATGTCTTTGCAGTGATTTTGTATCTCTTTTAAGTCATTTTGTGTCTCTTTGAAGTTGTTTTGTGTGTCTTTGATGTATTTTTTTGTCTCTAGGTAGATTTGAGTATCTTTGAGGTAACTTTGTGTCTCCAGTCATTTTGTATGTCTTTGCAGTGATTTTGTATCTCTTTGAAGTCATTTTGTGTGTCTTTTAGGTAATTCTGTGTCTCTTTGAGGTCATTTTGTGTATCTTCAAAGTCGTTTTGTGTGTCTCTGAGGGGATTTCTTGTCTTTTTGATGTAAATTTGTGTCTCCTTGAGGTAGATTTGTGTGTCTCAGAGGTAATTTCATGTCTCTTTGAAGTCGTTTTATGTGTCCTTAGGTAAGTTCGTGCGTCCTTTAGGTACTTTTGTGTATCTTTGAAGTTTTGTGTCTTTGAAGTGATTTTGTGTCTCTGAGGTAAATTTGTGTCTCCTTGTGATCATTTTGTGTGTCTCAAAAGTAATTTTGTATCTCTTTGATGTAGTTTTGTGTCTCTTTGCAGTTTCTGTGCATCTCTTTGTGGTCTTTTTCAGTCCCTTCCTGGTAGTTTTTTGTTAATTTGAGTTATGTTTTGCAGGTGAGGGCCATGGGGGCGCCTGACACTTTGGACCCCTTGGCCTTTGCCTGATAGGCCCGTTTAGTAATCCCTCTGTAACACAGGAGCGGCAGATATGCTGTTGTTTTGGTTTGTGATGCTATACACTCACTGGTAAGAGTCCACCCACACAGACGCAGTGACAGGGCGTTGGAATGATGTTCTCTTGCTCCTTTGACAGAGATGGACAGTAATTGTGGCAAAGCGTTATTGCATGGCGTCCAAAAGCTGGTGACAGTTAGCATGGCCACCTGGGTGTCAAATTTCCATCGGCGCCTAAGCCATTAAATACCCATGACTACTGCTGCAGTCATTTGTCCTGGACATGAATGCAGCCTTTCCCATTAAAATACAAGGGCCAGATGTTAGAGGATGTTTGTGGGTTTTGTGTCCAGTGGGAAGGGGGCTTTGGAGTTTAAGGCTCTGAACTGTGTTCTATTGTACATCAGAAAATTGTCTTTACTCATCTTTAACTTAATTTTTGTTACAGTTTTGTTTGTTTTAAACTACAGTTTGAACACAATCTTAAATTTGGGCAGCAGGATTTTGTAAATAAGATAACAGGCTATTAATGACAATGCAATCCGCTGAGAGTCAATGAGTTACATCTCACTGCTGCAGCTCAGCAAGGAAACACAAAAAGGGATTTTGTACTAGAAAGACTGAATCTGGAAGATGCCCATCTGATTTGGCTAACTCAGAGTGCCGAAGCCTCATATTTAATCTCTTCCACTGGAATCATATCAAGAAGGGATCGTCTCCCGGCCAGTATAGAGAGGAGAGGATGAATGAGTGCTTCCCATTCTGCAGCCCAGGATGAACTGACCTGCCGTGAGACAGAGCGAACCCTCTGCTGGGTAACTCGGGACACGCATGCCACTGAAATAACTGGCCAGGACAATACCCTTCCCCAAGGCTACTTGCAAATGTCTCCTATCGGAAAATAAGGACGCCTTAGAACTTCCCCCGAGCTGACATCTCCCATGACCTATTTTCATTATGGCTGATGGTCGGTGACGAGCTGCAGAGTGCTAAATGGAGAAAGGACAATACACAGACGAGAGCACACAATGTGATGATAGCTGTTTGCCCAGAGTCTGACCCGAGCTAAATGATGACGAACACTAATAGTCTAATTTGAGACTTGTGGTCTCGGCTGGTTTATGCTGAGCGAGGAGAAATAGAGAAGAAGAGATTAGATACTCTGAAGAACAGGACGCAGTGTTATTTATAGTTATGCAAGGGACATTCCCCCACAAAGGCGGAGGAAAGGAAGTTCAGCATCTCCTGAGAGATGCTGGAGAGGTCAGGCTGGAGACCGCTGCAATGACAAGATGGGAAAAGCCGGAGAGCGAGGGGTGAGCAGCTCTGTGGTCCCCCAGGAGCAGTTGAGCCTCGCAGGGCTGGAGGCTAAGACGTGACAGGGTGACATCTCCAGAGGTGACGGAGGGGAAAGAAGGAGCCAGGAACTAGGAGATGCTCACAAGAAGCAGCAGCACTTTAACCACGAGACACAGCCTTAGGGCTTGCTACGAGCACTCTGCTGGCCGTCCCTGTTGAGCCATCACACACACATATAAACAAACAGACACCGCATACATAAAATTCATCGCAGCTTGTGTAGCGGAAAGTCCCAAACGGCACCATGAGTAAATTTCCACATCACAGCACCTCAAGTCTTATACACAGAGGATTCACACACTGTACTAACTCGGCTCGATAACCTCCCCCTCATCCAGGCTTGTGACATTTGCAGAGAGAGCCTTAAAGAGGGGGGATAAAGAGGGAGGAGAGCCAGAGAAGGGGGTAGCACGCTCCTCCTCTCCCCTCTCCTCTCATTAGAATTCTCTCATCAGTCTTCCCCATGGAGCGTGGGGGGACATGTCAGGGTTTATTAATCGCTCCAGGAAATATTATTGACCTGGACCTTCTGCTCCCGCTCTCCCTGCTGCAGTCAGTGTCTCTGCTCTGCTGCCTCCACATTCCTCCGGTGTCCTGTCTGGACACATTACAGGACACTGCGGCACAGCGTGGAGGCTTCAACACACAGTGTCTTCATTGACTATGCACTTGGCCTGGGCTTTCTTTTTCACCGCAGCTGCAGAGCAACACACACACACACACACACACACACACACACACACACACACACACACACACACACACACACACACACACACACACACCTGCAGCCTTGGGGAGACAAAGCACACTCTGCTCTGCTTCATTATGGGGTGATAGCAGCTCTGGTGCCGGTGCGCATTGGTCAGATTCCAACTTTTGTGAAAAAAAACAAAAAAAAAAACACCTTGAAAACTGCAAACATCTCAAGGCTTATTGGTTTGCAAAGCTCACCAGCAGATTTCAAAAGAAAAGAGGTGCTTAAATCAATGTGATGTGAAACCCGCTCTGAATGCTCAAACACTAGAATCGATCGGAGAAACTCCCTCATCCTCCCTCCTCTGCATTCTTCTACTGGGAGAAAATGAAGGGATGATCAGAGTCAGTCAGCTGAGACTCCTGGACGTCACTGGGTGTATGGGGCTCTGGACACAGCTCTTGGTGCTGTGGGTGTAGGCGTGCATGTGTGTGCATGTGAAGGAGATGCTATTAAAGAGGAAAGGGGGGGAGGGGGGGGGGAGGGGGGAGGGGAGGTGGCCGAGAGCAGATCATGAGGTTGTGTGTGTTAAGCCTCTTGCAGCCTGACTCTAGATTTCACTCCCCGTGATTTGATACATCCAGTTCCACTCGGCTTAACCGCTCATTCGTAGTTCAGTATCAGCTGATGTCCAGGCCTTATGTTGGCATGCATGTTGCATGTTGCATGTTGTGTGTGTGTGTGTGTGTGTGTGTGTGATGTCTTAACATATAGCACACGCTATATCCTGGAAATTACACATTTCAGCATGGAATAGCCACGGACACTGCTGAAGGAAAATGGCTCTTATCAGCTTCAAGTGGCATTTACTCAAGTTCTCTTTGCTCAGTCTGATAACACACAGATTAACACATGATGCCTTATTACAGTAGAATATATACGTAGTATTTTTGGACACACATGCTTTTGATAACATTAAAAAAAATAAATATAAAAATGGATGTCTCCTTGGCCTGGGTGTCATCTTTGCAATTTTTTCTCAATGGGTTGGTGAGAGAGCATGCTGTCATGACCAGCCTTGTTTCTCAAATACTGGTGTATTGCGCCTCCACGTGGACTTGTCAGGCATTACACTGCCAGCTTTATGACAGGAGTAATGAATGACCAGGATATGAGTGTGTTGTTCCATTGTGTCCCCGTGAACTTTGCACCGATGAGCACATTCCTGAAAGCAGCCGTCATGAATAAAGAAATATGCCTCAGATCTGTCAATAGCTTTTGTGCTCCCTAAATGGCGATATTATCCAGCGGCCATGTTCGCATGAATCCTCACTTTCGCAGACATGTCTGGCGCTAAATTTAATATCCGTCTTCATTTTGTTTTCCTGCAGTCACAATGGTCCCACTTCTGTTTTTGGCGGCAGCCACGACAACATCCAATTCCACGGGCAATGGCAACTATACACAAGGTAAGAACAATAACAAGGGCGATGCATTGCCCTGTGTGAGGCTGAACAATTTGAGACGGCAACAAAATCCCATCGCTATCCACTGCAGTCATCACTTTTCCCCAAGATATGATTATTATGTGCCTTCCTCAGCGCATGCATCTGCTTGATAATAGCCTTTTGTACAGACTTGTTATTACGGGATCACAATGAACTCCAGCAGCCCCGCACCGTAATTTACGGCTTATTGTGCGTCTTTATAAACACATTTAATAGCTGGCTGTGTGGCTGTGACTCTTGGATGAGTCTCCATTCTTAGAGCTTCTCATTTTCCATCAGACAGACATACTGACAGGACGAAATGGGCTGATGCTTATCTCTGTAGACGAAACACTACAGAAACCAGTTATTAAATCAGGCCTGTGACCAGGGGAGAACACGGGAGGTGCTGAGTATTGATTTAGCTTTATCAGTTATGCAATGCACACATGGCTCAAACACATGAACGCAGCACACATAAACCTATGCACATATTTCTTCGGCCTTGCTCCCTCTTCCTGCTTCTTTGTTGGCGGTGCTCCCTGACCCCTCGGCTCTGCCTCTCCTTCTTCCTCAGAAGACGTTGCATCCCCCAGCCACCACATCCTCCCCACCGTGCTGGTCCTGTCCCTGCTGCTGCTCATCGTTGCGCTGCTAGCCTGGTACTTCCTCAGGTAAAAAAAAAAAAAAATCTCCCACCCCCCCATTTCTCACCTCACCTCCCCTCTCAGGACCCCTGCTGACTGGCTGTGAGCCAGGCTCAGGGGCAGAGCTCAGGGTGACAAACACTTCCTCCTTTAGTCATTGAGGCGGAGCCCAGTCAGGAAGTGCTGCTAGTCGACTCCCTCTCATGCTTTAGTGAGAAGAGAGCAGGCAGCCAGGCTGTGACAGAGGACCTAGACGGGCAGCAGAGGAGAGAGAAGGACAAATTCTCTACCACATTCGGATTAGAGCACCGTCTTTCCAAGACATCAGCTAATGAGAAAGAATAGCTTCAGTTTCAGATGGTGCGACAGAAAACCTTTTCTTCATGGTTACCTAAATCTTGAGCTTATATTGCCATGACAATTTAATATTACGTTTTGAGCCATTCTGTTCTCATTTCATTGAATATTTTTCTTGCAGGTTAAAAAACCAGAGAAAAGCAGTCGTCACAACAGTTGACAAGAAGATACCAAATGGCATCCTGGAGGAACAAGGTAAGACTGTTGTGAATCAAACATTGTGAGAAACAGCGAGACAGTTTGTAGATTGAGAGAGCGACAGGCTGGCACTCAAAAGAAGCACAGCAGTGAGAACATGAAGCAGAGGTGTAGAAACAGGAGGCGAAGAAAGAGAAAGAGATTCAGACAGATAAAGGGAGGTGTTTAAGAGGCGGCAGCTTTATGTTTGTATGTGCAGGTCCCACCACTGCACTGTGGTTATTGACTTCCTGTAGTTAATGTGAACAACAGAGCTCTGTTATCATCAACACCTTGTATAGCTTCTCGACATGATCTGTAAAATTAGTACCACCACTGTCTGCAAAGATCAGGGCAGTTGTCACCTTTGAGCTGCATCGTTTATATTAAGAACTGATTTGTGTGAAGTGTGCTGACAGCTATTGGACTTCACAGGAAACAATACGTCTTGAAGAGCTGCGAGAGTTCTTTAGGAAGTGTTTTCTTATCTGGCATTACAATGGAAAGTGCAGAACAAGTTGTATTCCTGCAGATAGGAATGTAACTTAGGATATGTGGCTGGAAAAGCACACCCAGAAGTGTCTGTGAATAACAAGGCATTAGCCGAGCTGCTAATTACTGTGATTGTAAACATGACACATTGTCCACTTTTTCCAGGGTGTCTGCAGGTCCTTAAATGTCTGAAATTCAATTTTGTAAATACTGGGCTTTAAAAGTTATCATATAGTCTTAAATTTGGATTTGTGAGGTCTTAAATGCCACAAATGTTTTATCTAATTTCTTAGGTTAATCTAAATTAAAATTCAAACTCATTTAAGTGACCATACTCCTACATAAAGCCTCTGCGTCCACACGGGACGATTTTTACACATGTACAGACTCAGCACAGTGAAGATGTATATATTTAATTCCTACTATCTTGAGTATGCACATTTTTATTGCTATTTTATTGAAATTATTTACATATTTCTGTTGCATATTCTTTTTATATTAATATATGAATAAGAAAAAAGATGATTTATCCGTAAATTAGCCTTAAATTTGGTTAGAAATAGCTTTAAAATGTCTGAAAAAGCATGAAATTTAAGTGTCTGATACCTGTAGACACCCTGTTTTTCCATAAAAAGTTATATTGCATTTAATTGTAACTTTAAAGTTGGAAAACATTGCCGTATATATTAAGATGCAATGTTAAATCAGTTCAGGAAGCACATGTTCTGCACTAAAGAAATTAAATATACTCCTTCTTGAGGTTTTATTGATGTTTAGATGTTGTTTTTGTATTTTTTAATCGATAAAGGTGAAAACAGAAGCCTCATATGTCTGTTTTTATGCTATTTGTAATGACAGCATTGTTTTGCCTTTATGACTCTGTACACGTGTGTGCTGATTTGATATGTGTTGTGTTTTAGAGTTTGGATACAGTACTGAGTCGTTATACACCATTGTGCCACCAGGTCAGGTATACAGGGTGGCGGCGCCAGGAGCATCATGTTACTAACACTCTCTTAGTACTTTTTTTTTTTTTTTAACCTGAGCGCTAACAGAATGCCTAGCCGGGTGCTTTAGGGAGGTTTTCCACTCCAGAATGTACAGGGTGCTGTAAGTGGGGTCCCTGGGGTCCTTTGGTTCTCTAACACCTGTTGATGTTTGGTGATCATTGAATACTCACACTCCTTTTGTTTTTTTGTTTCAAATGTTAAGGTGGTGGAAAACACACACCAATGTGTCATAAGATTTGAAATCAGTTTGACAATCATTAAGGTTTTTGCAGAGTAGTTTGATAAGCTTATTGCCAAATTCAGTGGTTCCCAACCAGGAGGTACTTTGGCAGTCGGTTTGACATACCTGAACGCTACGTGTTGTGATTGAGAGAAAACTAGTTGGCATGTGAGCAGAGACATTTAAACGGTTTGCTTATAGATTAACAGAAATGATATTGAAAGTAATGGTTAAATAGACTTTAAAGAGTAAAGTTAGCTAAAAGTATTTAATAAATGGTTGTAACAGCGCTCACACTAGGATCAAACATAATATAACAATACCCACATTTATATCATTAATAGTGTTACAGGGCTCAACACAATCTTTAAAAGTGGTTGCCAGGTTTACAGCCAGGCAGCAGCTTGTAGTTGCTGACTGACATTGAAAAAAACGGTAGCCGTTTTTATCACCTTGTATTTTGAGTAATAGAGATACTGTGTGGTGGGCGGCAGAGTGGTGCAGTGGTTAGCATTGTAGCCTCACAGCAAGATGGTTCCTGGTTCGAATCTGGGGGTGTGGAGTTTGCATGTTCTCCCTGTATCTGCATGGTTTTCTCCAGGTGCTCCAGCTTCCTCCCACAGTCCAAAGACATGCAGGTTAATTGGTGTCAGCCCTGTGATAGTCTGGTGACCTGTCCAGGGTGAACCCTGCCTCTTGCCCAGTGTCAGCTGGGATAGGCTCCAGCCCCCCGTGACCCATGACAAGATAAGCTGCTACAGAAAATGAGTAATTGAATAAATGTATTTGTATGGCAGCTCAATAATTAAAATGCAACACACTGCAAAATAATGTTGAAAAGCTTTATTAAAATAACCAAACAAAATTCTTTGTAATTTGGTGTTTTATCTTAATATATTACCATAAAATTTCAATTAATAGCCCGGGCTATTATTTGTTTCGACCCTTTAATTCTTTTCACACAAAACATTTGCTCAGTAAAGATGGTAAATATAATCAAATTATTCATTAGTATGAATATTAGTAATTAGGCTTCAGGTAGTATTCCAATTAGAGAGTTACGACACCTGGCATACCAACCTAACACCACTTTATCCTGTTAAAACAGTGCTCACAAATTGGATTAATTTTTATGAAAACCCCTTTTGATCCTTTTAATCTGAGGACCCTTACAGGCGAAAGAAATATGAATAACTTACAGGGTAATCGAGGAATGGACACATAATTTGAGGTAGCCAACAACCTGCCTTTATAGGCTACATCCGAAGAACTTCTATGAAATTAACTACTTGGCAACCTGACCAGGCGTCTAACTGAGACAGGCCTTGATTTGTCAAAATCTAGTAAAAGGGACTATGCTTTTAACTGAAGTTTTACGGTATTAATCAGATCCTATCTGTTTGTTCAGGTTAATCTGGTTCTTCGTTAGTTGAATTTGCACATTTGCTTGTGATGTTGATGAGTTAGTCGCCACTGATGGCAATGCCAGTATTTCAAAATGTTCTCCAATGGCACTCTCGTAATCGTTGGCGTCAAGCTCGTGTTGAACAACAGGTGTTGTTGTTCGTCTGACAGGGCTTTGTTGGTATGTCTGGTTGGGAGCCACTGATCTAATTAAACCCAATCCTGTTTTAGAATAAATTCCTCTGAGCTGTTCATTTAATAATAATTTTAATGAAGGACAAATCGGTTATTTTCCTGAACACAACAAATCATTCACCATCATTAAACCCCGTCAGACCAGCAGGGATAATAAACCCACTGCCTGCTCTTCCCACAGAGCAACAGACGGTGGTCCTTCTGCCCAGATCCCCTTCAGCCTCTAAGACCTACTTCCCCATCCCAGTGGACCAACTCGAGGAGGAGTACAGGCTCCGCTCGGCCGACGATGGCAAGCTCTTCAGGGAGGAGTACAATGTAAGCATTCTCTCTTCTCCGCCTGGAGGTTGGAGTAACAGGTGGTCGGAGTCTTTTGCATTCTGCGCAAGTGGAAGTAGTGTTTACATCTGGGGTTAAAGTATTGTGGCGTATACACACGCCATGATTTCCAGGAGGGCTCAACCTTTACTGTGAGTTTTACAGCAGTGTCAATTTGGACTCATTTGTGACGCAGTTGCCACATCTTAAGTGTACCTTTTAAAGCTCTACATAATATGTAACGTTGTGTTGTGCCCTCGACTGCGGCAACAAAACCTTTCGACAATATATCTACAACTGGAGTTTCCCACAACGGCTGTGATAAGCTGTGTGCGCGAGGAGGCCGAAGATTTAGACCTCTGTGCATTTTTTTTTATTTAGGAAAACTACTGGAGTCAAATGTGTCACATTGTCCATGACACATACTGTACACATACTCCCACGCACACATGAAAAATACCCTTTAAGGTATTTGTGGCTATGATAGGGGATCTGAGTCAAAATAAAGTGTGTGACTCATGGCTCATGTAACACATTAGTGTGATTTTATTCAGACAGTTTGCCAGCACAGACAGAGGAAGTTGAAGTTCTCAGCTTTTAATGGTGGTACGTTCACTGTAGGTAGCAGAGGAAGTGCCTACATCGAGCACAACACAATGCACTGGTCACAGATTCGACACAGTCTTTACTGTTACGTTGTTTTGCAGTCGTTGCCGGGGGGTAATGCCCAGGGGACGTACGAGGAGGCCAACAAGGACGACAACAAGGAGAAGAACAGATACCCCAACATCCTTCCCTGTGAGTTCACTTTCTGTTCTATAGCAGCTAGATTTTCTTGTGACTCACACTCAGAGCTCACAGTTTCCTGCCTGACTGTGTGTGCACGTCTTTTTTTTTTTTTTTTTTTCTTACAGTAGGTCCTCCCCAGCAGCTCACGTATTCATTCACAATGAAACCCCTCAGTCTTGAGTTTCCTCACCCTTCTTCCCCCATACAGTTGCAGTTCCCATCACTCATCGGTCTCATTAATAATTCAGTGTGCGATGTATTTTTCTTTATCTGTGCATTTTGATCCGTAACGGAACACGTCACCAACAAAATGGTCATTTGTATATCAGTTACTCATCCTGTGTTGAATTTGCACGCACGCCTCCACGGTGAACGGAGAATCCAAAAGCAGAGAGGATTCTTGTTAAATTAGAGTAAAAGGGGGCTGTGTTTAATAGCAGTAAAGCTAAATTAAAACATTTGTTTCCAAACTCTCACACCACTCGTGCAGTATAACCAAGTCTCACGCTCAGCACCTCCCAAACACATGTATTTTTGCTAAAACCCTGATGATTTAAAACACTTCTTGGATTCCTCGTTCACCAAGGAGGCATGCAAGACAAACAGGGTGAGTAATTGATACATAAATAATTATTTTGTGGGTGTAGTATTCTTTTAAAGCCTTAGATGAAAAGATTGAACACTCTCACTACTGCATGGTGAATATGAGGCTTGTGCCAGAGGCTGGTTAGCTTAGCATAGCGTTAAAACTGGAACTGGGCTAACAAAATCTGCCTACCAGCGTTTCTTAAGTGCATTTATTAAAGGTACAGTGTGTAGGATTTAGTGGCACCTAGTGATGTTGCAGAACAGAAACTTTTCCCGTGTGATGGGTGTGTAGGAGAAGAACGGTAGCAGATGTAAAAACACAAATGGCCTCATCTAGAGCTAGTGTTTGTTTGTTTTAGGAAATTGCAGATTAAATAGTCAACTGAACCCATTAAGAAGAGCAATGTATTCAGACGGAGTTTTTGTGAATTTGATAGTACGATTGCTTTATTGAAAGTACAGTAGTACCATTGCCAATAGTGGGATAGTTAGTGGGCTAAAACTGTACATTAGTAGTTGAGGTAGCACGTTGAAAGGCAGTTAAAGTCATTGCCTTATAGAAGCTCAGTTTTAGTAAGTTTTCCAACAGAGACACAGACACACCCACAGATGAGTTTTCGTCATTATATAGTAAGATAGCTGACCAGAGCTCTACTGGATAATAAACCTCGTTGTACTAAGAAAGCCACGACAGGACTCGACAATTAGCGGTTCTATGGGAGGGAATGTGCCAGACTAAGTGCTTGCCTGAAGCTAATGAGGGCTAGTGAAGACTCCTCTTCCTAACTTAATATTTACCTATCATATTTTTTATGAGAGTTGTATCAATCTTCTTGTCTAACTCTCTGCTATAAAGCAAATAAGTATTTCCCACAAGAAGTCAAACTACTGTGCACTCCTGCACTGTAACAGTGTTTAATAGGTTACATACTCTATGTGTTGTTTTTCTGCTGTTGTCCTCTAAACCAAGGGTGTCAAGCACACAGCCTGCGGGCTAGAACCGGCCCGCCAAAGGGTCCAATCCGGCTTTCTCGATGACGTGACTAAGTTAAACAATGCATTGCCTACTTCTTGTAAAATACTGCTTTGAGGCTTTTCCACTCTGACGTGAATACTTACTGTGACTACGTTATAAGAAATTGAACATTGTGCAAAATATCGTCAATCAGCAGCTTCAGCTCAGAAGAATCTGTATCAGGAAGTGTCTGGATAAATGCACAAGTACTGACTGTGAGAAGTCGAAACACTGAGACATACTGTTAAAACTGCACTTATTTTTCTGAGCTGATGGTACTTATAGGTTATTGTGCGATGGTTTTATTGTTCTGGCCCATCTGGGATGAAACTGAGCTGCATGTGGCCCATGAACTAAAATGAGTTTGAGCCCCTGCTCTAAACTTTCCGATGTATTCTCACCAACAGACGATCATTCCAGAGTGGTGTTGACTCAGCTGGATGGAAACCCCTCTTCAGACTACGTGAATGCTTCTTACATTGATGTGAGTTGTGCTTTCTCATCATTCTGTTGAACATGGTACATTCATTTGTAAAATGGCAGCACTGACTGAGGCAGAACAACAGTTATTGCCTCATGTTCTTAATGAATTCATTTAATCATCAGCATCAACTTAATACTTGTTGACTGGTAATCTTACTGTACAATCAGCAGTTGATTTCCCTTTTGTTTGTGAGTATACAACTTCTCCATTTTGGATTAAACCTTGAGAAAATCTTCCATACTTCTTGGAAACAGCAGTTGAGGACGCAACCTCACCACAAGGTCTATTAGCAGATGTTCTGGAGCTTTATATTTATCTATTATTTTATTATTTACATGGGCTGGCATCCCAGTATATTGCTGAACCTGTCTGCCACTACTCCAACTCCCAACCTCTTAGATCCTCCAATGTCTTTTAACTGTCCCACAATCAAGGCTGGTGGGTAAGGGAGATCGTGCTTTTACGGTAGCTGCTCCAAAGCTTTTGCATAGCCTTCCATTCTCAATTAACCCCCCCCTTTTTAGTATTTAATATTATCTACGTGTCTGCAGTTGTTTTTAAATGTGCCATATAAATAAACTTGATTTGATAAAAGTCCTTAACTTGATATTCATTTCCAACAGGGTTACACGGAAAAGAACAAATTCATAGCAGCACAAGGTAAGACACAGTGGCGCACGTGGGAATGTCATGCATAATTATGCTGATCTGTATTGTTAATTTCATGTCTTAATAAACCACATTACTTCAACTATTTGACGTTTTTCTCACAGGCCCGAAAGAAGACACCGTAGCAGATTTCTGGAGGATGATCTGGGAGCAGAAAGTAGCGACCGTTGTCATGCTGACAAATCTGAAAGAAAGAAAAGAAGTGAGTGATTTGGCCTTGTTTATTATGTCTCGGCTCCCCTGCTGCAGTGTCCGTGAAGACGATAATGACTTCTTCCTACGAGCTCCAGGGTTTCTTCTCCGCTCCCTGTGAAGGGGGCATGCGAGAAGTCGTCTCTCTCTCTGTAGGGATTAATGAAGCATCACAAAAAGATTTGAGATGAAATGTGCTCCAAATAGATTTCATTAGTTACAGTCAAAGGTGAAACCTTGGAGTCTGATTTAAACTATTCATTTCACACCTGTAATCTCCCCTCTGACATCTGTTTTTCTGCTATAATTGCTCTGTCTTCATTGTGAACCGTGTGAACCAGAACTCCCTCGCCGGACAAGGAGAGAGGAAGGCTAAAAGGATCAATAAGAAGAGAATTGGCGAAGATTTAAATCAGCATGTGGACGCTTTGAAATCAATGGCTACATAATGTGTAATAAAGTCCTCCACGGCGGCATCATAATCACCCAGCAAAGACTTGTATTGAGTGGTTTCTCGCCTCTCACTTCTACTAATCTGGACTGACTGGCTGTGAAATTGACGCATTTAGTAAAGCTCACCTTTGTGAAGTCGTGCATTTGAGCCATTTTGCTTCTTGAAAGGAAAGTCTTTTAATACGTTCCAGAAGAACAGCTCCATTATACTGTAGGTATTTAATATCGACTCATGGCTGTCAACTCTCCACAGGACAAGTGCTACCAGTACTGGCCGGATCAGGGCTGCTGGACCTACGGGAATGTGAGGGTGGCAGTAGAAGACTTCACTGTCCTCGTCGACTACACCATACGCAAGTTCTGTATTCAATATGTAAGTTTCAAGCAGTGCTCATGTAGTTACTGTGCTTCATAGGAAATGTATGGTAAAGGGACAGTTCACCCTAAAATCAAAAATACGCATTGTCTTTTCACCTGTAGTGGCTTATAAATCTAGATTGTTTGACTGTTGGAGATGTCTGCCTTCTCTCTAATATAATGGAACTAGATGGCAATCAGCTGCCCGACAAATCTGCTGCGTCTTCCCACTTTAACCTGAATAACAAACCGGGGCTCGGTGCTCCGGGTGGCTGTGCTTCCCTCTGGTCATGCTGCGGCTAATGCTCCGCTAGCCTCCCAGCTAGCACCGGTTTGTTATTCAGGTTAAAGTGGAAGAAGCAGCAGGTCTGTCAGGCAGCTGAGTGAAGTGGAGCCTGAGGAGGAAGCACCGGTTGGCCCCGGTTTCACTACAGGCAGATTCACTCGCTACAGGGGCGAGGAAATAAAACCTGAACAGCCAATCCGAGTGATCTCTCTCACCGACAAGCTCCGCTGCCGATTCAACATGCTCAATTGGCCGAAAAGCCGCCGAAAAACTAGGGTGACAGATGCTCACCGACGGCCCGACTTTGACCAACGGCCAAACGTTGGCTTGGTGTGTCAGGGCCATCCAGACAGAAGTACATGAGACACAAACAATCAGGTTCCTCCTCCCACTCCTTGTTCCTCTAATGGCATTTGCTAGAATCCATCAAGGCTTATGGAAAACTACCAGTCACAGCTGTCAATCGCTGCCTGTGAACTGCCGTCAAACCAAGCAGTGTTGATCAAATATGAATCATGCCTATTTCTGGCCTCACGTTATTTCAGAAACACATTTTAGTGTACTGTTTAGCTGTAAAAGGAGACAGTGGGCCAAAAACTAAGCACCGCCAACCAGCCAGACCAACTGTTTTCAAAATGCCAGCCAGCTCATAAAGGCTCTCAATTTACAGCTCACTAAAATATGTTTCTGAAAACATGTGAGGCCAGAAACAGGCAATGTAATAACAAATATTGATTCATATTTGATCAGAGCTGCGTAGATCGACAGCTGCGAGAAATAGACGTGGTGACAGAACAGATTCATATTTGATCAGCACTGCCTGGTTTGACGGCAGTTCACAAGCAGTGATTGACGGCTGCATTAGAGACAAAACATTACAAGCACTACGAGGAGGCAGAGGAAGATAATACCTACCTCATGTTCTACTCTACTCTAGCTTTAACAGGAACAGGTGTGGCGTCTGTGAAACATCACTGCGTACTGTTTGTGTAGTTCAGTTCCTTTTTCATAGTGAGTCAACTAGACAACTTCTAGTAGCTTTGAATTTCTGAATAACTTTTGAACTTTTGTTTTCGTTTCAACAGGAACAGTTACCAAAGATTGTCCTGGGGTCAAATTGAGTGTCTTCAGACTTGCTATGCAGGTGCTGTTAACACCATTAACTGTGTCTGTGCTTCATTTGTGTCTCTGTGTAGCAAGCCAGTGATGCCGCTAAGACTCCCAGGCTCGTCACCCAGCTTCACTTCACCAGCTGGCCCGACTTTGGAGTTCCTTTCTCCCCCATCGGCATGCTCAAATTCCTCAAAAAGGTCAAGGTGGTCAATCCCCCCTTCTCTGGGCCGATTGTGGTCCACTGCAGGTACCATAACGCTGGCTCATTGTTTATTATGTTGTTGTTTACTTGGATCTGCGTGCTTCTGACTGAACATCACTTTTAAATGGTTTTAATTATGCAATTTGTTTCTATGGAGATAAATATCAGCTGGAAAACAAACTGTTAGCTATGCCTGGAAACACTGTCAGTGGCTACAGCAATACATGTGTTTACAAGCACAGACGTCTCTTTGTTTCACTGCTGTTGTGTATTAAACATTCCAGCGTCAGCTGAGGATTGTGGTTCACTCCGTCTGTGGTTTGTTTTGTGTCCCTGCAGCGCTGGTGTTGGGAGGACAGGAACCTTCATCGTAATAGATGCCATGATCGACATGATGCACGCAGAGCAGAAAGTTGACGTGTTTGGGTTCGTCGCTAAGATACGAGAGCAGCGCTCACAGCTCATTCAGACAGATGTGAGTCGGAGACGAGTTTCCTCTTGCTTATCGTGCCACATGACATTACACTAATACCCGGCAGATAATGTGTGAATTATACTTCCTTAATGATCTGTAAATGTTCAAATGTGCCTGTGCATATTGTGTGTATTAACTTGTTTGTGTATGTTCTCACTTCAGATGCAGTACTCATTCATCTACCAGGCCCTGCTTGAATACTACCTCTACGGAGACACGGAGTTGGACGTGTCGTCTCTGGAAGGACATCTGCACAAACTGCACAACACCTTTGCAAACGGTGACCGGGTCGGCCTAGAGGAGGAGTTCAAGGTTAGAACTGCTATATCACGATCCATAATATCTCACATTTAAATTAGTGTCATACAATATAATGATATTATACAGATATTGTGACAAGAGACTAAATATTGTCTTAGATTTTTGATATGATACACGTATCATGAGCGATGTCTGTTCCCGGTTTAAAGGCTGCATTACAGTAAAATGATGCAATTTTCTGAACTTAGTAGGCTGTTCTATTAATTGTCTTTACTCACTAAGTCATCATATCCACATTACTGGTGTTCTTATTTTAATGTTAATTTAAATCAGATATCAAGTCTATTACTGCCAAACTAAGAAACAGCTAGAATACCAGGAGCAGCTGATTTAAAATCGCCTCTTTTTAATCTACAAATGACAGTAGAAAAATCAATACAATATGACTGTTGAGTTCAGATCATCAGAATTAATATAACACTTTTTAAATCTTATTTTATGAATTAATTTTATAATTACATTTGTACAAAAAACAACCATGTGCATAAAAACAAGAGACCAGCACCTTATTGAGTCTGTGCCACAAGGAAATGAGGCAGCTCTGAAGGCAAAGGAGGTCTAACTCGGTACCAGCACAGTGTACCTAATAAAGTGGCCGGTGACTGAAAACCTGTATGGTCTATATTTATCACTGAAAAAACAATTATTGCTAATAAATTAGTTGTGTTAAAAATGAGCCTTATGACAGCACAAGAACTGAGAAATGTGCCTACAGATTTTCTCACTAATACTAAAATCTTGATTAGTGTGTAGCGATCGTTTGCAGGTTTCTAACGGTTTGTTTGCTTGATTTCTGCCCAGAAACTGACCAACATGCGAATAATGAAGGAGAACATGAGAACGGGGAACCTCCCTGCCAACATGAAGAAGAACAGAGTTCTGCAAATTATTCCATGTAAGAGAAAAAGGAAACCCACACAACAAAAATAGACGGCCTGTTCCATGTATCAGCTCGCGGCAGATTTAACCTCCAGATTATATTGTTTGTCACTATGTTTAGAGTCTGAACATGGTTTTTCCAATCTGCTCTGCTGAGCCACTCAGGGTCACTTTGTGTACCTGATGCTCTGTGAACATGTTTATAAGCTGCGCTGTTTCAAATGGTTTCCTGTTATATTTCCATTTCAGATGACTTCAACAGAGTTATTCTCTCCATGAGAAGAGGTCAGGAGTTCACCGATTACATCAATGCGTCTTTTATAGATGTAAGCGCACATTTTATCACCTCTCGCATTTATATCTGCAGTAGTTCAGGGGTGTTGCTACTGAAATAGATTACTGGGATCTGAGTAATGTGTGTTTTGCTGTGACGCAGGGCTACAGACAGAAGGACTACTTCATTGCCACCCAGGGCCCTCTGACACACACAGTGGAGGATTTCTGGAGAATGGTGTGGGAGTGGAAATGTCACTCCATTGTCATGCTCACTGAGCTCCAGGAGAGGGAGCAGGTAAGCTGCTGATGTCTGCGAGCAGGCTGAGAGTAATGACAACATTAACCACTACAGTGGAGAAACACAAACCATTTACGCTCCTATTTTCTGCCTCTTTCACAAAACTACTTTCATGTCAAGTCATGTTCGTGCAGTATTTTATACTCTGAGCCAAAACTACTTTAGGAATATTTACATTCCATGTATTCCTGCAGTTTAACTCACTGCCGGCATTAAACAAACACATCTCTCTGCTTCTGCAGGATAAATGTTGCCAGTACTGGCCAGCAGAGGACTCCGTCACCTATGGAGACTACACAGTTGAGCTGAAGGGAGACACTCTGTGTGACACCTTCAGTCTACGAGACTTGGTACTCACCTTTGTCCCGGTAAGCAAATTACCTCGCACTATCACACAGCTGTTAGGATGAGGCAGTTAACGACACATTATATTTGCTTGTCAGGGTTAGATAAGATCGCAGCAGTAGGGTTGTCCCGTTTTTTTTACATTAAGCCAAACACCAGAGGTTCCACAGGTGGTGTACTTGACCCAGCAGCTGCTCCCAAGTGGAACATGATGACAGCATGTAAAGGTGTGTGTCTACAGGGTCATTTTTTTAAGTGGAAGGTTGCGCTGCTTCCCAGCCTTGGATGCTTAATAGGCGTGCCGTAAGGCCTGTGGGCTGTCTGCTCAAAGACTTCAAACATGTTGGCTCATTTGGAAACTTTCTCTGTTATTAAAAGTTACGATGTTATCTGACACGGCTGCCCACGACTAAGAATGTTCCTAGTCGACCAATAGTCATCATTTAGGGGCATTAGTCGACTAGTCACCCACATATTTACGATATTAATGTAATGATTAAATTATATATTTTGGTGGTTTGAGTTGGTGTGAGAAAGAATAGTTTCAGTAACACGTCACACACTGAGCGAGCCGCCTGTTAATGACGCTGTGGGCTAATGGGCATGTAGCTACTTCCATGTTTCAGATGATACGTCATGTTTGTAGTCGACCAATGAAGATGAGTTTACATATCACCTTGGATTCGTCCTTCACCTTCTCAAAATGATCCTGACATGTTATTAACTAGCCTGTGGAATAACCGTAGGTACCAGCCCTGGAAATTAGGGGCCGTGCACAAGCTGCGTCTTTAACAGCCTGGAAAACAAGAGGTCTGGCGCTGGCTGCTACTGCGACTAAGCGACCAATGAAATCTTGCCGACTAACGACCTTTCTGGTCGACTAACGTTTGGTCAACTATTAGGGGGCAGCCCTAGTTTCTGAAAACATTTAAGGCGAGAAGTAAGCCATGCAGTTGCTGAATCAGTCTTCCCTTTAGATCGACACCTGTTGATGCATAGCTGCTTATATAGACAATGAATTGGAAGGGTGGAAATGATGAATCCTGCAGACACATACCATTACAGCAAGTGAGCATCACACTATCAGAAATGACAATATAACCAGCAGCAAATAGGCTGCTATCAGCGATGGTCATTTACCAGAAACACTCAGCTTCCTGTTAATCTCCCTCCTGCCAGCTGCCACCTCATTCAGTTTTATATAGTGAAATAAAAAGGTATCGTATAGATAACTCTGCAATTGAACTTCATGAATCAGCTGTTGTTCGCTTTCAAAGCAAGCAACACGAATGAATAGAAACAAGACAGCCAACAAAACATTTACTCAAAATGGTGCACCACATGGCAGTGTGTAAGGAACCCTATTTTATGGCTTCAAATGCAAAATGTTAACATATTAGTGCAGTTTTCTTGAGAGACCATGCCATGTCTTAACTCATCACCCCGAAAAACACATAAACTTTCTAGTAAACAAATGTGTATATCTTCCTCTACTGAAATTTGTTCTCCTTCATGTTGCCGACAGCGGCCTCGTCTCGTTGGACACTAGTGGCTCCTTTAGTCCATTTATAAACATATAAAAGTTAGCTTTAGGCAAAGGTTTCTGATGTAGAATAGCTTGTGCACCAGATCAGACCAGCAAAACCAGAAATTGGCCCAACACTATGCAGCAGATGCAAATGTTATAATCAGTGAGTTAGAATAAGAGGGAGTTAGAGAGGGGACGTGAGAGGGTGGAGGAGGAGTTAGAGGGGGAGAGAAAGAACAAGCTTCACAGGATGTAACTTGATTGTCTTATGACAAGCGAGTACATAAAACTCTTTTGGCTGCCAGAGGAAATGTGGTGGGCAGGATGTGTTTAGGATTATCAAGTGGGAGCCTCCCACCTCATATATTTCATTAAATTCGACCCACATCACCTCTGAGAGGCTCAATAGTACATTCCTGCCTCCCGGAGCAGCACCCATCAGTCCACCGCTAATCTACTGCACACTTAACCTACACCGACATTGCACCTGCCATTATGCTTTCATAGGCTGCTAATAAATCATATTTGAAAGGTATTATGATCTCTTGTCTGCCTGTCCATTTCCTCTCAAAGGAGAAGCAGACGAGGGTGATCAGGCACTTCCACTTCCACGGCTGGCCGGAGATCGGCATCCCGGCTGAGGGGAAAGGCATGATCGACATCATCGCCTCAGTGCAGAGACAGCAGCAGCAGTCTGGGAACCATCCCATTGTCGTACACTGCAGGTAGCTTCAAAACACACACATTTGAGCCTGGTTTATATTGGCATTTGTATTTGTTTAAAACAGGATTGTAGATTCTGTACTTGCAGGCCACTGGTCACTCTTAATTTCTGAGAGTTTTTTTGTGTTTGTGTGCTGCAGTGCTGGTGCCGGGCGAACAGGTACGTTCATTGCACTGAGCAATATCTTGGAGCGAGTCAAGGCCGAGGGCCTGCTGGACGTTTTCCAAACTGTGAAGAGTTTACGCATGCAGAGGCCTCATATGGTCCAAACTGTGGTAAGTATCTGCACAAGTGGATCATAAATATCCGTAAGAGCTACAAAAATGTATCAGGGTATGTGCAGGAATACTTCAGTTAAATTTAATACTGTTAAAGACTTTTTTAACACCCTTCCCATAAATTTTTAAAAATGTTTACATCAGTGACAACTTAGGTTTACCATACACTGATTAACTGACTAAGCAGTCGTACTTTGTCAGCCCATGGACCACTGTATCAGTGCAACGTAACTTAGATAGATGGGGTGGAAACAAAGCACAAGTGAATGAACTGAGTGACTAAGCACATGCAAGGTTGGTAGTCTATCAATTAAAAAAAAAAATACTTGAATTATTATACTTGAAACGGTTTCAGTACTCATTTACAGCGGTATCAGTTCACTGGAGTTAGGGCTGGAATGATTAGTCGACTAATCAATGACTAATTGACTATCAAAATAATCTGTGTAGTCCACTAATCGGTTTGAGTCATTTTTCATAGAAAAGTACCATAACAGTACCCAAAATACTCTTACTGCAGCTTCTTACATTCAGATATTGGCAGCTTTACACACTCTCCCATGACGGTGCACTAAAACCCTTTGGCGTGAGTACGAAACAAGACATTAGATGACATCATTTTGGGGTTTGGGAGAGACAGACCGACATTTTTCAACATTTTAACACATTTTTTGATAAAATGATTAGTCGACTAATCGAAGAAATAATCGACAGATTAGTCGACAATGAAAATAATTGTTAGTTGCAGCCCTATTCTAAATGTTAATGTTTACAACAGTCATTCTGCTGTTCTCTGCTACTAACCAAGAAAGAATCGTCATCTGATGGTACAGCCTTATTATATTTTATCTTTATTTTTAATTTACATTTTATGTCCCTCAGTGTTAAATTTCCCTGTGGCACCATTTTTCAAGGTGTTGAAGTTAGAAATTCCAGTATCATGACAACATTATGCCATAAAAGGTCTTGGTATAGTCTGATTAAAATATAATGAAAAAGTATTTTATGCCCTAAAAAATAAACAAAAAGTCACAGCATGCCATAAAAAAGCATAGTAAAGTGTAGTAGTATAATATGCGACTAAAAATATCATAATAGTATGCCATGTAACATTAAACAAAATATATAGTACAACATGCTAAAAAAAATGTCAAAGTATAGTACAGTATGCTATAAAACATAATTCTAAAAAACGGCCATGGTATAGTACACCATTAAAATTTGGAAATTGATGCAAGTTAAGTATGCCATAGAGAAAGGAAGGTGGTAGTATAGTATGGCATTACAATTAAAAAAGTTATAGTATAGTTTGCTAGAAAAGAAGTCAAGTTTGCCAGAAAAGCTTCATTGTAAATTATGCCTTAAAAAAAGTCATAGTATAGTCTTAGGTATACAATAAAAAACAATGGAAGTAATTTTACAGTATGCCATTTAAAATTTGAAATGTAATAGTAAAGGATACCATAAAAAAAAGTTATAGTATAGAATGCTATTAAAAATAAATATGTCATAGCATAGCATGCTAGAAAAAATGACATAGTAAGGTATGCTATATAAAACATCAAAGCGAAGTGTGACATGAAAAAAAATAATAAAAGTCATAGCATCCCATAAAAAATGTCATGGTATAGTACACCATGCGTGAATAGTTATTAAAAACAATAGTAAAGTATGCCATAAAGAAAGGAAGGTTGTTATGGTCAATTATACAATAAGAAACAAAGTAATTTTACAGTTTGCCATACAAAAAGAAAGGCCATAGTGTAGTATGCCATTTAAAATTTAAAAAGTAATAGTACAGGATGCCATAGAAAACATCATGGTTAAGTATGCCATGAAAAAATGAAGGTCATGGTATATCATAAAATGTCAGTAAGAAATGCCATTAAAAATGTTTTTAAGTCTGTTTTATGTTTTAACTTATGCCATAAAATAATTTGCAAAATTGATTTATGTATGACGTATATTGACTACTGTTGATGTTACGGCTGATTTATTATGCATCGTATTCAATATTTCATGTTTCTTGCTTTATCTTGACTGAAACAGATTTTACAGACTACACCCTAATCCATTTTTTTTGTCTCTCGTTCTTCCACAGGAACAGTATGACTTCTGCTACAGAGTGGTACAAGACTTTGTCGACATTTTCTCAGACTATGCCAATTTTAAATGACGAGATTTGCCTTAAACATGGTTTTTAATGTTGTTTTCTAAAGCTGGTTTGTCAGTTTTATGGGTTTCTTTAACCTGGTCAAATGATCTATTTTGCTATGCACTTGTCCTACCATTAACTCCATCCTCGCTGTAATATACTGTATGTCAGTGGATGAAAATTGTAAATGAAAAAAGTTAGATTAATAATGTATATTTCACATCATGTATGATAATTATTTTGTCATGAAGTGTTGTTTCAGACTTTGTCTCTTACTTCAGTTTTGTTGTATAATACTGTACTTAAAGTGTTTATCTAAGTGTTATTTTGGATTGACCACGTAATATTTTTAAGAGTTGTAGTTATTGTAAATGTATTTATGTATTGACGATGACATTCCATTCTTGAGTTTGGAGAACACGACGGGAATGTTAAGATTTTTTTTTTTTTTTTTTTTTTTAATGTAAACATACAGTACATCATTTCATTTTTGATGACTTCTACCTGAGATTAGAGGTGATATTGAGACTACATGCCCATCACGAATGTGATGCTCTTTCCATTGGAAATATTGTCAGAAAGAGAATGCATCACGTCAGCCATAATGCTGAGAACGTAAAGAGGCAGGTGACGATACGGGGGCTTATTTCTGATATGGATTCAGGCTGAAGTTTCTCAGTTAAACGTATCACAAAGTCATGAAATACCATTTAACTGGTTTTGTACCGCGAAAAAAAAAAATGGTATGCAACTGCGATTAACATGGATGTAACAGTCTGCCTTTTGTCTGTAGACAGCAAAAAGTATTTTGCTAAAACGACTGCACATTAAAAGCACATATAACCAAGCCTTTTGCCAAGAACCTGCAATATTCAAGAGTATGTTTATTGCTTTATTTGTATTATAGATTTTTCACAAGTCAGTGCCATATGTACTTTTTTAAGACACGGAAAAGCAGAACAACCCTGAGGTGAAGGCTTAGCATTAAAGAGGTGATCGTAAGAAAAGATAGGTGTAGTCGCTAAATGCAGTAGAGTCAGTACGATTTCATGACAACCTGTGTCAGAAATATTTAAAAATTAAACATTACATGAATTCTGTAATGGCAGCAACCACAGTACACAGGTGGTGATTCAGTGCCTGCTTAATGCCAGAGCAACAAAAAAACTCATTATCAGTGTTCTGTTACTTCATATCTTTAAGAATCATGGGTTTGGTTTTTTTCTCACGTAGGTCAAAATGAGGAAGCAGAATGTTTTTTAGAAAAGAGTCTAATTTTAACTCATAGGAAAGCATCTGAATGTGAAACAGCTTTTCTGTGCATTTTGTCTATGACCCCCCCTAATCTATCTGGTACTCCAAGATTAAACCAAATATTTGGAATAATTTGACCAAGCTCTGCGTTAATCCTCAATGAAATGTGTGATTTTGTTAATGCTGTATGTAAATACTACACGACAAAATACTAACATTGTGAAAGTGGCTGAGCAGCAAGGATCTGTCAAGTGATTTTTTGTGCTGTCTGTCTGTGGGAGATGTTGAGGTGCTGTACAAGAAGAGACTTAACAAAACAACCTGAGTCGATTTTCCCATGGCTTCTTTTCTGTCTACGCCTTCCTTTCAAGAATATGGAGGAGGCTCTGTTTCAACTACAGCTCTTTGCCTTTGCTCTCTGTGGATGGTCTATCCATGTTTGGATTCTCAATGTCTTTCAAATGCAAGTTGCAATATTAAATTTATCTGAAAATACCTTGGGGAGTCAGTGAAGGTTTCCTTGAGAAATAAAAAAAGTTTTAAAAAGTCTAGTATAGTATCCATTTAAATTTCAGTAATGCTAGTATGTCATGGAAAAGTCAATGTTTTTCTGTTTAGAATGATATACAAAATATTAAAAAAAATAATAATAATAATGATAATACAGTATGCCTGCCTCATAACAGAAATCATACTATAGTATGTTGTCAGAAATCATGAAAAAAAATCATAGCATAGTATGTCGTCCAAAATTATGAAAAAAAGCAATAATATAGCATGTTGTCCAAAAATACGAAAAAACGTCATAGTATAGCATGTCATCCAAAATCATTAAAAAAATTATAGTATATTATGTTGTCCAAAATCATGAAAAAACGTCATAGTATAGCATGTCGTCCAAAATTATGAAAAAAACGTCATAGTATAGTATGTTGTCCAAAATTATGAAGAAAACGTCATAGTATAGTATGTTGTCCAAAATCATTAAAAAAAAGGTCATAGTATAGTATGTTGTCCAAAATCATGAAAAAAACGTCACAGTATAGTATGTTGTCCAAAATTATAAAGAAAACGTCATCGTATAGTATGTCGTCCAAAATTATGAAATAACGTCATAGTATAGTTTGTTGTCCAAAATTATGAAAAAATGTCATAGTACAGTATGTTGTCCAAAATCATTAAAAAGAAGGTCATAGTATAGCATGTCGTCCACAATTATGAAAAAAACGTCACAGTATAGTATGTTGTCCAAAATCATGAAAAAATGTCATAGTACAGTATGTTGTCCAAAATCATTAAAAAAAAGGTCATAGTACAGTATGTTGTCCAAAATTATGAAAAAAAGTCATAGTATAGTATGTCGTCCAAAATTATGAAAAAAAGTCATAGTATAGTATGTTGTCCAAAATTATGAAGAAAACGTCATAGTATAGTATGTTGTCCAAAATTATGAAGAAAACGTCATAGTATAGTATGTCGTCCAAAATTATGAAAAAAAGTCATAGTATAGTATGTTGTCCAAAATTATGAAGAAAACGTCATAGTATAGTATGTTGTCCAAAATCATTAAAAAAAAAGGTCATAGTATAGTATGTTGTCCAAAATCATGAAAAAAAACGTCATAGTATAGTATGTTGTCCAAAATCATGAAAAAAAGGTCACAGTATAGTATGTTGTCCAAAATTATGAAAAAATGTCATAGTACAGTATGTTGTCCAAAATCATTAAAAAGAAGGTCATAGTATAGCATGTCGTCCACAATTATGAAAAAAACGTCACAGTATAGTATGTTGTCCAAAATCATGAAAAAATGTCATAGTACAGTATGTTGTCCAAAATCATTAAAAAAAAGGTCATAGTACAGTATGTTTGTACCGCGAAAAAAAAAAATGGTATGCAACTGCGATTAACATGGATGTAACAGTCTGCCTTTTGTCTGTAGACAGCAAAAAGTATTTTGCTAAAACGACTGCACATTAAAAGCACATATAACCAAGCCTTTTGCCAAGAACCTGCAATATTCAAGAGTATGTTTATTTAAAAAGGTCATAGTATAGTATGTCGTCCAAAATCATTAAAAAAAGTCATAGCATAGTTTGTCGTCCAAAATTATGAAAAAAATCAAAGTATAGTATGTCGTCCAAAATCATGAAAAAAAGTCATAGTATAGTATGTCGTCCAAAATTATGAAAAAAAGTCATAGTATAGTATGTCGTCCAAAATTATGAAAAAAATATCATAGTATAGTATGTCGTCCAAAATCATGAAAAAACGTCATAGTATAGTATGTCGTCCAAAATTATGAAAAAAATATCATAGTATAGTATGTCGTCCAAAATCATGAAAAAACGTCATAGTATAGTATGTTGTCCAAAATCATGAAACACGTCATAGTATAGCATGTCGTCCGAAACCATGAAAAAAAGTCATAGTATAGTATGTCGTCCAAAATTATGAAAAAAACGTCATAGTATAGCATGTCGTCCGAAACCATGAAAAAAAGTCATAGTATAGTATGTCGTCCAAAATCATGAAAAAACGTCATAGTATAGTATGTTGTCCAAAATCATGAAACACGTCATAGTATAGCATGTCGTCCGAAACCATGAAAAAAAGTCATAGTATAGTATGTTGTCCAAAATTATGAAAAAACGTCATAGTATAGTATGTTGTCCAAAATTATGAAAAAAATATAGTATAGTATGTCGTCCAAAATCATGAAAAAACGTCATAGTATAGTATGTCGTCCAAAATTATGAAAAAAATATCATAGTATAGTATGTCGTCCAAAATCATGAAAAAACGTCATAGTATAGCATGTCGTCCGAAACCATGAAAAAAAGTCATAGTATAGTATGTTGTCCAAAATCATGAAAAAAATGTCATAGTATAGTAAAGCTATCCTTTAAGTCCTTCTTCATTTTGCAGATTCTTTCAGACCCAGAACAGTTAAAATTCCTTCACAGTTTGCTGTTTTTCCCCATTTTATAAACCTCTCATCTCATGTGTATTCATCAGCCATCATGAGTTAGTGCCCTGCAGAGGACCAAGAGCACGGAAATGACGGATTAAATTCTAGCTGGAACAGGAAAAACACAATAAAGTGGACTACAGCTACAGGACATTTCGTTTAAAACCACAACTGAAAAAACTCAAACTAATTCAAAACATGCACAGAAACAAAGAGGATCAGTCTTTCCTCATTTCCACTATGTTTAGTGAAATAAACAGAAATAAGTCACCACTTAAGATACCTCTCATATCATGTCATGCTGAAAGACTGCCAGCAACTCTTCACCGCATAAAATATCACCTAAAAACAAAAAGATTTATTGACCTGTGTAGGTAATACTGTATGCCAGTAGGGGGCAGTGCACCTCAATCTATATGTATATGAGAGACTCTATTGATTAAAGGAAAATTCAGCTGAGAGTACAAGTTTCTGTGATACCATACTACTCAGCCATACTGGTAAGTTCAGTCTATCCTGACCATATCTACTGACCATCAAAGACTGAGACTGCTGTGATGATGTCATCAAGACAAAAGCTGCTCTACAGTTGGTGAACAATGGAAAGCATGATGGAAGTGTCATTCAGGATATTGCACCATGAAAGAGATTACATTTAAATTGCTCAAATAAAAATTCCCAGAGTGCAACTTCAGAAACTGTCACGTTTCAAATGGTTCAAATGAACGACCACTGCATTGTAACCGAAAGTTTCACATCCATGTGAATCCACATGATCTCCTCTGTACGAGAAACTGCTTTCCACTGAACATGACGTTTCCACAGACACTAACAAGGCTTTAAAAGGCAGATACTTCATTACAAGGCAGGTTAGAAAGTTCCCCTTTCAGAGTGTCACATGATACGTGGACAAAAAACAACAACAAAATGGTTCTCTCCCACTTCCACATATGAATGTGTGATCACATAAAGCTTTAATCCATGTGACTGCCACCAGTCAGTAACATGGACAAGTATATTTGAGCTATTTTTTGCCAAACAATCATGTTTTTTATCTTGCACAAAAAGCCAATTCACAAAACCCTCTTTGTTGACAATTTCCATTTCCTCTGGGACCAGGCGCCATGGTAACACTCCTCAGCGGGAGGGGCCGTAACCCAAAAAAAGGTCAGCATGAGTGAAGGGGTCATATGAATTATGTATTAACCCTAACTGACTCTCTTATTTTGATTGACCTCTTCCTAGTTATATTTTGCCATTCACAAGGCTTCCCATTTTCTTTCAACTATAATATGGAACATGAGCCATTTATTGGCAGCGTGGCCTGCGCTGCGACCCCTCTGCTGAAATGCTTTTATGTCCAGCTTAGGAAACTAATTCCTGATTACACTGTGTGTGTATTGTCAGCGAGTCTTTTCACTTACTATGTCACTTTTTTCCACGCAAACATGCGCACATTCCTTTCACAGTCTCCTGAATGGAATACAAATTCAAAACCACACATATTATGTAAAATACTGAAAAATATCTTTGAAGAATGTTGTTTGGGGCAAAACATGTGCTTTAAATAAACAAGCAGTGATCAAAACGGTGTGCTAGAGGTTTTACTTTCATTCAGTTTTATAAAAGGTGAATCAATTCACACTATTTCTCCGTTCAGTAAGATGTGAGAACACAGAATTATTTTAAATGTGTACAATTACGAGCAAGTGAGAGTCACTTCAAAAGGGCTGCTCAAACAGATCATAGGTGGTTCTTGCTACACAAGATATAAAAAGTTTGACTGTAGACTAAAGCCCCGTTTCCACAAAGCAGTACAGTTCAGTTCGGTGCACTTTTTTTCCGTTTCCACTGTGAACAGTTGTGGATGGTACCAATGGAACCGTTCCGTACCGTCCCCATTTTTGGTCCGTGCAGCCTCGTTCTGTGGACAATAAACGAGGTGAAGACTTCCATCTGTGTCACCAGTAATGAGGATTTACAGTGAGTGCTGGACGGAGCAGTGACTGACAACAACCCCGCCCACATTTAAGAGTAATGTTTGTGGTGGAAACTCTAGGGTCTAGGGAGTCTGAAGGGTTACTTTGGTTCCAAAGGTACCATATTGAAAGTGACTGATGGAAACAGGGCTTAGGAGCGAATTTGACATACTGGCCAAACCGTGTAACTACAACTTACGGGTCTGCCACGTAAGTTGCCACGATGCGGAACATCTGGGTTATTTTACACCCAGGAAGTCAAACTTTCTTGGCTTTATGCGCCTGATGGGGAATGTCACTGCCTGGTACCAAAACAGCACCCAACAGGACCACAAGGCCCTGCAAAGAGTGGTCACTCAGCTGAACACACTGAAGATGCTGCTCTACCCTGCCTAAAGGATGGACACCACGTGCTGGAAAATCATTAAAGACACTAGCCACCTGGATAGCCACCTTTGCTCCCATCTACCCTCACACCCCAAAGATCATATAGGACAGTGGTCACCAATGGGTCCAGCTATGAGATCCAGATTTCTGCTTTGTCATTAGTTCAAGGTCCACACAGTTTAATCATACTTGCGTTTGGGTGTTGAAGTTGAAGTTGTTGAACTAGTTTGCTGTCTCTCTCAAGTAGCTGTCTATTAGTCACTCACTCTACAGCAGGAAATGGCACCAGAATAGTGCTTTTTACAAACTTGACATGTTCCTGAGTCACTTGCAGTCCATTCATTTTGGACTGTGACCCATCAGTTCAGACCCTGCCTAAGACTGCCCCAATGCAGTCTATTTTAATGCAAAGTCTGAAGGAGCTGACGGGATTACATTTCATTAAAAGTGTATTCTTATTTAAATCCACATGACCAAAAACATGGTGGGTTGATTTGATTGGCTTTGCATGTTAATATTTGCTAATTAGCAGACAAAGCACAATGGAGGCTGATGGGGATGTCATTAGTTTTGCAGGTATTTGGTGATAAATCAAAGCACTGCACAGATTAAAACTTTGACCTGATGATGGTGCTAAATGAAAGTCAGAGGATACCAACGTTTTTACAAGTCGTTATGTGGGGAACAAGAATGTGTGTACCAAATTTTATAGCAACCCAACCAATAGCTGACGAGACATTTCACTCAAACAACAAATGAGAACTTGAGAACCGTATGGTGGTGCTAGGGGGAAGTTAGCGTGTCTCCAAAGCCAGCAGGAGTCATGCTTTGGGAACCATAAATGTCTACAACATTTCATGGCAATCCATCCTGTGTTTGAGATGCCTCAGTGTGGACTAAAGAGATGGCTCTGCCAACCTTACCATCTATAGAGCGATGCTGCTAGCAGTCTTCAAACCTTAAGACCTCCTTTATCTGCAGAAAATAAAGAAACAAAAGATGCAAGTGTCTGTGTTTTTAAATTTTGCATGCTACAAAAGTGTGGTTTCTAGATCTCAGCCTGACTATGTTAGCCCACTCGCTTCTCTTGCCTCAGTGTGGTTGTGGCTGATGAATAGAGACAGACACAGGGTGGAACATGGAGAGAACCATTAATATCCCTAAGAATGAACCGGAGATCCTGTCCGTTCGTCTGTCTGTCTGTTGTCTACTTCACTGGCTTGATAATGACTTGCTGTTGAATTTATTTTCTCACCCTCTCTTCCTCTTCCCGTCTCTCTTTCACAGCGCAGCATCTTGCTACACTAGAGACATTCTCAACAGACACTTTAAGTCTAGCCATAACTCAATCAGACAGCTCTTACTGGGATGTTAATGTGACGCACTGCCCCCCAAAATGCATTACATATCCTATCCTATTCCTCCCTTGTTCTATGAGACTAATAGGTTTCTTCAAGTTTCTTTTTAGGAAATACAGTGAGAGATCTGATGATCAAACTAATTAGTTTGGACACCAAATATATACAATACAACACAGGCGGAAAAGGGACAGTTAAAAGTTGATACTCGTAATTTTTGGAAAATGTTTTGAGGCTGCTCATTATTATGCTGCTGAAAGGAAATGCCTAGTGATATTCTATAATTTTATTATTGTCAACAACTTTAATAAAAAGACCAAAACCAACAATGCAAAAGGCCATTTATCAATGCTTTTCAACCTCTGTACCCTGTTAGTGGCCCCTCTGAGTCACACTTAAGACGATTATCTCTAAGAAAGGCATCAAAAAATTAGTGACTGTAGTTGCATTGTAGTTTTCACAAATATGAATGAATCTGATCATATTTTTTTCAGCTGTGGATTTGGTGCGTGAGTATTTAAACCAGCATGAATGTGTATCTGGGATCTACACAACAACAACAAAAATTAATACCCATTTTATTTGTTTATTTGTGACTATGAAAGACAATGAACACTAGTGCACATTATATCCTCCTGATACCCCCTAGCCTCCTGAGAACTTCTGTTTGATATGCATTTTTAATTTCTCCCAGCTATTTGGGATCAACAGTACCCAATAAGTATAAAAAAACTTAACATTGTCAATGACAATTAAGTCCATATGTCCTCAAACCAGACAATGATGAAGAGTTGCCTCAGCCTACAAATCATATTCTAGATGTGGGGGAACACACTAGTCCAGTGCAGACCCCAGCAAACATCTTTTTTTCCAGTGAAAATGAAATGCAAATATTACTATTCCCACTAAAATCATAACTTACATTGCAACTGCCAAAATAAACACAATATAATCATCTTTGCATATCACGCTGCCCTACCCATGTTCATTGTAATGCATTTGTGCCAATCCTAATGGTAGATGTTGCACTGAATAAATGAAAACCCAGACTTGCTTGTGGCCCTAGATAAAAATTCAGGGGATCACCAAAGTAATTGGGATTCATACCTCTGGCACTATAGACATCTGTACCAAATTTCATGGAAATTGTTCTCAACATGTTTCAGGGCAGATCACAGCCTCCACCAACCAGTCAAGCTGCAGTTACAGTTTATATCCATGTCTGTCCAGACTCATGTGTAGCCATGACAGTAGGCAAATATAGTATAATAATTTCTAAAATATAGGTGCTTCACACACATCTTCCTCACGGCAGCACAGAAGATCTATACAATCACCAGTTTTAAGGTGGGCACCTAGGATAAGTTCTAAATTCAGTATCTGACCAAATGTCTCCCTTCTGTTCCTGAGATATGCTGTTGAATAATGACCAGAAAAGTATTTTATGTAGAACATTATGATGTCACAGTGAAGTTGACGTTTGATCTTTTGGATAAAAAAATGTCAACATTTTACCCTATTAGACATTTGTGTCAAATTTTGTCATAATTATCTAAATCCTTCAGTTTTGGCCAAAAAAGTTTTATGAGGCCACAGTGACCTTGACCTTGGCCTTTGACCACCACAATTTAATCAGATAATCCTTGAATCCAAGTGGACGTTTATGCCAAATTTGAAGAAATTCCCTCCAGGGATTCTTGAGTTACCACATTCAAGAAAATGTGACGAACAGATAACCTGAAAACATAATGCCTCTAGCAATGGTATTAAACTCTGCTGTTGACCAGCTTCTTATTAGTAGGGCCATGGTCCTTTGATGACAGTTTATTGTAAAAGTGCGAGTTGTCAGTTTAATTTAAGTATTGGATGTTATACTTTACAAAAACTAAAGAGAGTATACAAGTTAAATTGTAAAGGGCACTAAACCCGACACTTGTGGGACACCTCACTTGTTGTAATTTAAATTTACTAGGGGAAATGTAAAAGTCTCCACCTTTCAAATCACAGATAAATCAAACTGGCCACAGTTAAAATATTATCAGCTGTGTCTAAACTGGTGAACTACAACATACTGATATCATTGCTGATTTATTAGCCTTTGACGTCAAGCTGACTGGAAAACACCTACGAAAAACAGCAAACAATAAGACATAAAAACATCATGAAAAGACCGAATCGCAACTCATAAAAAGTAATTAACAACAGGGCTCCAAACTAAGAATTATTTCTCCTATGAGAGACAGAGCTGCAATGCAAAATACAGTGTCACTGATTTTAGTCTGGTTAGAGCAATGATTGGCAAAAAGTGGTTTAGATACTTAGGAGAGTGGAATAGTTTGCCTGTTGATGTTGAGTGCTCTACCTCTCCAGTTAATTGCAGTATCCATCCATTTTCATCCGGGTTAGGGTTAGGGGGGGGGGGGTCAAAAGGGCAGCAGGCCAAGCAAAGCACTCCAGACATCCCTCTGCCCAGCAACGCTTTCCAGCTCCTCCTGGGGGAACCTGAGGCATTCCCAGGCCAGATGAGATATATTATCCTTCCAGTGTGTTCTGGGTCTCCTACCAGTGAGACGTGCCTGGAACACCTCTAACAGGAGGCACCCAGGAACCACCTCAACTGACCCCTTTCGATGAAGGAGCAGCTGAATTTAAATTTGTAAATTTATTTGTTTGATTCTTTAGGTTGAAACCCTTTGGTGTTATCATAATCACGTAAATTGTATTTGTTCAATGCTGCTATTCCAACTGCATCCTCTTGCTGTTTATTTAGTAAGGACCACAATGGATATGCAGCTCCAAACTTCATTGTGCCATTTTTAACAAACAAGTTTTTTTTTTACTGTCAGACAAACTTGACTAAAATGAGTGTAACCACAGAGTGAATTTGCCCACAGGGCTACCTGCAGTGGTGATACACGATGAGAGTGATTATTGGCAGGCCCAGAGAGTTCCTTGTGCATCTGGGTTAAACAGTAGAACAGCATGGTGATACAGACTGCAAGGCGGAGGTCTCTGGCCGGGAGGGAGGAATTTTAAAAAGAGCCAGCACGCGTCTTTGATGCATTTGCCATAAAAGGAAGGAAACAAATGCAGAGTCACAGCCAAGATGCTTTATGAACTACCCCATCAAGCTGTCTCCTTGCTCAAGCAGTACAACTGTCATCCCTGACTGACTTAAGAAACAGTGTTTATGGTAAAAGTGAATCACTACTTATTACTTAAGACTGTAGAAAATGACCTTTATGCGCTTTTAAAATAATTGTGGTCAGATTTGCCTCTTATTTCTAAGTGGGAGAAATAGTAGAGACTAATGGTAGAGTAACTGCTCTCTAATAAACAGCGAGGATCTATCATCTTTCAGTTTATGACAATCTACCATTGTTTTTGTTGGGGGTCTTTTTTTTCATGTAAAACAAATTGCTTGATGTACATGATTTAACCAAAGCTGACCGATAGCGCTGGTATTGCTGCTACATTCCCAACAGCTTTCCAATAAATGCTGTCTATTCAACTTAAAGGGACAGTTCACCCCAAAAACAAAGATACATATTTCCTCCTACCTGTAGTGCTATCTATCAATCTCATGCAAAAATTACATTTTTAAAAAACCCAAACTCAACAGTTTGTCTCTTTGCAAAGACCATGGTCTGCTTACTAAAGATAAGCCACAGACCTTGTTGTGAGCAGTTTCATGAAGGACCTATTTTTTTCTACCAAACTACACCCAGTAACCATATCACCACTTTGAGGGAAGCATCTACTTAAGGACAAGTGGTTCATACTCATGAGATAGAGAGTGAAGTAAACATTAATGGCGTCCTCCTTTGCTGAGTTGAAAAGTTAGCTTGCTCAGTGGTGCTAGGTGAGCTAGCAGTAGATGCACGCCTCCTTCTGCGTGGTGATACCAATGGCAAGTGTAGTTCGGTAGAAAGAAAATGGTTTCTACATGAAACAAGCCGAGTACCATCTAGTTCCTGATATATCAAGTTCACAAGAATGGGACTGATGTGAGATCACGGTGACCTTGACCTTTAACCAGCAAATTGTAATCAGTTCATCTGTGCATCTGTGCCATTTAAGGAAATTCCCTCAAGGCATTCTTGAGATATCATGTTCATAAGAATGGGACAGATGGACCAACTTCTTGGTAGTAGGGTTAAGATACTGCAATGTAAAGGTGCATGTTGTCAGTGTTACTACAGCAGGGCAGCAGGCCAAGCAAAGCACCCCAGACATCCCTCTGCCCAGCAACGCTTTCCAGCTCCTCCTGGGGGAACCTGAGGCATTCCCAGGCCAGATGAGATATATTATCCTTCCAGTGTGTTCTGGGTCTCCTACCAGTGAGACGTGCCTGGAACACCTCTAACAGGAGGCACCCAGGAACCACCTCAACTGACCCCTTTCGATGAAGGAGCAGCTGAATTGTAAATTTATTTGTTTGATTCTTTAGGTTGAAACCCTTTGGTGTTATCATAATCACGTAAATTGTATTTGTTCAATGCTGCTATTCCAACTGCATCCTCTTGCTGTTTATTTAGTAAGGACCACAATGGATATGCAGCTCCAAACTTCATTGTGCCATTTTTAACAAACAAGTTTTTTTTTTACTGTCAGACAAACTTGACTAAAATGAGTGTAACCACAGAGTGAATTTGCCCACAGGGCTACCTGCAGTGGTGATACACGATGAGAGTGATTATTGGCAGGCCCAGAGAGTTCCTTGTGCATCTGGGTTAAACAGTAGAACAGCATGGTGATACAGACTGCAAGGCGGAGGTCTCTGGCCGGGAGGGAGGAATTTTAAAAAGAGCCAGCACGCATCTTTGATGCATTTGCCATAAAAGGAAGGAAACAAATGCAGAGTCACAGCCAAGATGCTTTATGAACTACCCCATCAAGCTGTCTCCTTGCTCAAGCAGTACAACTGTCATCCCTGACTGACTTAAGAAACAGTGTTTATGGTAAAAGTGAATCACTACTTATTACTTAAGACTGTAGAAAATGACCTTTATGCGCTTTTAAAAAAATTGTGGTCAGATTTGCCTCTTATTTCTAAGTGGGAGAAATAGTAGAGACTAATGGTAGAGTAACTGCTCTCTAATAAACAGCGAGGATCTATGATGTTATACTTTTGACGTATACAAGTTAAATTGTAGAGGGCCCCAAACCTGACCTCTGTGGGATACCACACTTTTTTGGGGATATGTAAAAGTCTGCACCTTTAAAATTTAAAGATAAATCAAGTTGGCCACACATAAAATATTATCAGCTGTGTTGAATCGAGTGAACCACAAAGTAATGATACAAACGTCAACCTGATGGTGCCACTGTTTGCATGTTAACCTGACTGAAAAACATTCAAGATTAGCTGCTTGAGGACACAAGAAAAGGAAAGCGGGTTATAGGCCCATAATTACTGATCTAGTTACAGACATCTCTACGGTGGATGTCTCCAACACAAGGCAATTCACACCAAAACAGTCTAGGCTGATAAATAGCACTACAAGTAAGAGGAAAAATATGCATTATAATTTGTGAGTGAGCCTTCTGTTCAAAACATCAGTAAACAAAACAGGAAATAGAACAGTCCTCGGCTGTGCAGCTTGTTGACGCCTGTACTTAAAGTGACAATATATAAAACTGAATAATGCACAGGGTTGCTTTTAAAGAGGTCAGCATTGATGAACAAAAGACAATAAACATGAAATATTGTTGTTATGCCTGCATTTCATTAAAAATCACTCTCCAGTGAGAGCCCTCAAGGCACCACTCAGGGAGCGGGGCCATAGAATTAAGACTTTGATTTATTGATTGTCATCTTTTAGTGATTGCTGATAGAAAATGTGGTCCAACAAACATCACGAGCCTTGACTGGGGACCCTCTTAGTTCCCTTCTCCTCCTCTGTCCGTCTGTCAGTTTCCCTTCTTAACAGTCTGAGGAACTGTCAGATGTTGCGCCAGTAAGCGATGTGTGAAATGCGGAAACGATAAGTTGTGAAAGGCCTCAAAGCATCGTAGACTTCTTACACATTCAGTAACAGCTTCAGCAAGTTGATGTTATTTCAGATAACACTCTCCTCTGTTTTGTTACCTTACATGGTGTTAATATAGGAATGTCCCATTATACTAAAGATGTGTCACATTATGTCACCTACTCAAACACAGCCTATCAAGCCTCTGTTAAATGCTCAGTACACCTCTCGTATTTGCATTTGAAGGACATAAAGGGTGAGTCCCATAAGGTAAATATCTCAGAAAACAGCAATGTTTGATTGCCACGTTAATTCAGTGTAAGCAGGGCGGACAATATATACATAATAAAAGTCTACAAGGACTTGGGGGGCCTTCTGGTGAAGCCATGTTGGGTATGGACGCATGGTTTTCTACTCTGTTTTAACAGGTCATAAAAACCAACCCCCTACTTGAAAACTTCAACTCAAATACCTTAGAGGAGAGAAAATGAGCTGGGGGAACCCACAGAGAGGGCAGAAGAGTTCAAAGGGGCAGCTTACCCAATAACTAATGTCTCAAAAATTGAGGATGTGGCTTCCTTTAAGACATCGCTGGCAGAAATCACCAACTTTTTACACATACAGAGAGTTAGATACAGTGTTTCCCTCAGCTCTGTAACCTTTGATAAAACACGACAACCGTTCATGTCCTATTTATGGAGAACAGCCTGAAGTGTTTACATGTTTGTATAGAAACTTGTTCCATAATGGGTTTGACAAACAACATCTGTGTACTCGTACTATATGCAAATGCACAGATATCCATTCTGTTGCTGGTGCTGAACTTCTTGCTGGATTGTGTTCTTTTGTTTTTATACTGATTATTTTTATACAAATAAAATATAAAAAACAATTGTCCAAAAAAGACCAAGAGTAACCCTCCAATTAGGAAAATAACGTCTTGCTAGCTAATGTTAGCCGATAAGAGGCTTTTGAGCCAGGAGACCGGCTTAAGAAAGACATACCAACCATAAATGAGTGGTGATGAAAAGTGGTCAAAATGGTTTACCCATGTGTCAAATATAAGGCCTGATTCTGTACAGAAGTAATATGTTATGGGCATGTTTCTCAGCCTGAAATAATTTGGGTTTCCTCTAAGTGCAGACTCAGTACAGGTTGATTAGAATGTGTACTAGGACTGGGTGATAAGGACAAAAATTCATCTTGGCTGACCGGCCATGCACGATATAGTTCTCGGTATTTTTTTACGAAATGAGCTACATGTTTTCTGTTGCAAGTCAAAGCCACATTAGCAGCTAGCGCAACATTCATCAAAGGCAACGTTACAAAATTCGGCTCCATTACAACTCACACGGTCCACAAATATAAATACAAATATAATATATATATATTACATTTCTGGGGAGGTGCACGTCAGGCTACGGCTCTAAAAAGTGTTGCTGGAGAACCTGAGAGTGAGTGAGTGGGACGGAGCTGTGTGAGAGAGGAGAGATTTGTCTTGATCAAATATTAGCCGTGTTATCCTTTTGCTTGTTTAAGGATGAAAGCGTGTGGTTTCTGCAAGGGGAAAAAAAGAGTGCCAACATTGAAAGCGTTCTAAGAAAGTTAAGAGATTGTTTCTGACAGGAGCAATGGCAAATACAAAAAAGAGACACATTTGTAGCACTAAGTGAATAATCTGTGGTACAGCAGAGCAATATTTAAAGGCATAGTTTGATGTTTTAAGACCTGCACTTTTGCTTTCCTGTCAAGAGTAAGATGAGAGGATCAATGCCACTCTAAGATATGAGAGTGGCATTGATCTTTTCATTTAACTCTCTGCAAGAAAGTAATTACACCTATTCCCTGAAATGACAAACTATTCCTCTAGCAACCAGACAAGCACTTAAGAGCTACTTTAACCAATTGAGGCTGGGGTAGGTTGAAATCTGGAAAAGGCAAAACAACGGCAGAATCTGAAAATACACCCTCCTCCTGCAGCTCTACCCTCTCAGTCCTAAGCCTCTCCCACCGGCCGACATAGGCATATGCATCCAACACATTAATTTATTTGATCTTATTTTAATGTAGAGTTGCAAGCGCTCATTCGCTCAGCCCATCCTTTTCCGCTCTCACTGGTTATCAGACCACAGATGCGACAAGAATTAACAACCTAGCATCCAGCGCTCACTCCGCCTTGCTCCCCACCAGTACGGACTGCTTTACTGGTGAGACAGACCTTCAGTCGTCTGCAAATGCCATCATCAAACCTCCCAGCACTGGGTGTAACATAGCACCAGTTGCAGCCACCAGCAGCGCCAGGTCTAACCTGTGTAAAGGCAGCAACAGAAAGTTTGCTGGTCCAGTGGTATCAGGGCTGTGCGGTCCATTGGAGCTGGGGTTTGTGCTGGCTGGAATTGAGTTACTGCGGCCGATGACCGGGGATCCTTCTCTGAAGGTGCTGCCCAAGTCTCTGTAGCAGCGAGCTTAGGGAGCCACTGTGATTGGAGGCTGTAGCTAACATTAGCTACATAAACATGAACTTGAAGCCATGAGCCTTTGGCTCTGGTTAGCAGAAGGCTAAACTATTAGCAACATGTTCTCTTCATCTCTCAAATGCCTCACCAATATTGACACACGTTTTATTCATTTACTGTCAGACTCTCTTTGAGATTCTCTTCTTAATAAGTCTGTCTTCCTTTTTGGGTTTCTTTGCTGTGTCGGCAGTTGTTGCCAGCGCTTGAATAGCAACTTTATCTGTAGGATTCTTCGCCACTGAAACTGGCTTTCACTGAAGGGACATGCATCTGCATTTGTACAGCCAATAGGAACGCCCTCTCTCTGAAATGACCCATGATTGCATCAAGCAGAGGTGAAGAAGTCTAGTTTTCTCTCAGTCCACTCAGACTGCTGATATGCTCAAAGTTTATTTGAGGATTTTGCTCAATAAAACTGCCTACTCCAGCTTTAAATCTATTTTGTAATATTTTACAAAATAGAGGAACAATTCGGCTCATCAGAGAGTCATATCAACCAACTAGATCAGCATCTAGGAGACACTTTGGACTAGAAGGGTCCATGGGGGTACTTAGACTCTGGCACTCGGAGCATAAGTAGCAGAGGCAGAACCCCCCACCCGCCCCCTGCCCCCTCACTGTGCACACCACTTGATAAATAGATATTTACCATCACTAATGATGATTTTCATATTTTGTGACAGACTGATGGAGCGTTTACAGATTCAAGCTGAACGATAGGACATTACTGCCATCTTGAAGGAAGTATGCCGCATGTAATTTAGAAAATCATTAAGTGAGGAGGATTACTGTTGTCATAATAATGTGTGTTTTCATTCTATCACTGCACAAAACACTGGGAGAGCTCCAAACCAAACAATACCTCCGTCTGCGGTCCCACCATAAAGACAAACATTCCCCCAATACCACTTGTACTGATTGCGCCATATGCATTAGCATGCATTCACGGTTTCTGCTTACGGTGGCAGATTTTTTTTTCCCTCTTACAAATATCAGTGCTGTGGAGTGGTGGTTTATTGTTGTGGTTCAAGAGCAGCCTGGTGTGGGAATCTGAACTGGACACCCCCCTGTGACTCAAAAACAGACACAGCTTTGTTTTTCAGCCTTGGTTAAAGTGTGTGACAAGCACACACACACACACACAACAAACAGGTAGCAGTGTCAATGCCACAGCCCTGGACTCAAGGTTTCTTTATCATCCTGAATTGAAAGCTTTGTGCTGCTCTTTATGTAGAAATCTTACATAACGCCTCTTACAGTTAACTTTATAGGGTCTGTATCTGAGGTTAAAGACTTCAGTAGAATCTTTTAGAGACCAATTTCTTTCAACAGAGTTAAGATTACAGCTATAAAAACGAGGAAGCCTGGTATCAAGGATTTAAGCGAGAGGCTGAGTTCACCCGCTGCCTTTACTCTAACATCCCTCCAGCTTGAGCTCCAGCTCCCATCCAGATCTAACACTGCTTTCATGTTTGACCCACTTTTACAAGACAGAGACAATGACAAGGAGAAAGAGAGGCAGAAGGAAAATGATGAAAAAGACACCAGTGGAAGAGAGTGGGAGAGTTAAGGCACTGAGGCAGATTAAGAGGGAGATGCAGAAAGCGCAGGAGTGAAAGAGTGACAGCGGCAATGAGAATGACAAAGGTGTAGAGAAAGAGAGAGCAGGAGGAGGAGGAGGAGGAGAAAGGGGGTAAACAGAAGGCAAAGGTGCCTGGGAAGGAGGGGAGTGGGCTGAGTAGGAGGGAGGAGGGAGGAGGGAAGCTCTGCTTCTCCTAATAAAGCGAGTGTATGTGAGAGGAGGTGGTTAAAAGCATTACAGTGAGCTGAGAGCTGTGTTACCACAGAGAGAAAGAGTGTGTGAGAGAGAGAGAGAGGGGGGAGACAGAGAGGAGAGAGAGAGAGAGAGAGAGGGGCAAAGAATAGAAAGAGCATTGTGTTGCTGCTGAGAAAGAACCCATGTCTGCACAAAGAGGTAGGTGTACTGCTATGACTGGCACACGCACACACATGCATGCACACACAAGAGCAGGAAATCCTGATCCCTCAGGGTATCCAGCTGCAGGATGTACCACAAGTCGACACAGTTAATGTTAAGTATCAGGTGAGTGTGTGTTCTCCTCTAACTGTGTGAGTCGTCTTATTGCATGTAGCAGCTGTGTAGCAGTGTGGGGCAGGTGTGTGACTTTTCCATAGCATGTGCCTGAGTGTGTGTGTGGAATAGCAGGTGCCTGTGTGTGTGTGTGTGTGTGTGTTTCGCATGTGGGATTCAGCTGGAGGTTTAAAGGTCCGTGTGATTGTGTTGAGGATAAACAGTGGCACACTTACGGAGGCACTCTCAACATCATGTGAGGTTTATGGTAGTTCATCGGGCATGTGACTGAGGCTAATTGCGAAACGTTATATGATTCATTGAACACATTTGACGGGGGCCGGGTAAAGTTTAAGACTACATGTGTTTGACGTATGATCCAATTTTATCTGCTGCCAAATCCAGCAAAGGTATCAGTGAAGTTGAGGATTTACAATCGCCTAACTGCATGCTAAAGTCACATTGGTAAACGCGTGTAGATTAAAGGGCCAGTTCACTCAAACTAGTTTTTTGCATCTGTTTCCATCCCAGTATAATGTTAGTGAACAGAATCGCATTTGTAGTATTCGCTTTAAACTAGGTTCACTCATCATCTTTTACTTTTGTGGTTTGCTGAATCATTTGACCCATCCTTCATGAGACTGCAAGGCAATTATTTTGCAATCACCTTCCTGTCTTGCATGTGCAAAGCACGCAGAAAGAGAACAAGGAAACTAAAATAAACTAAAAAAAATAACAACAAAAAAAACAACTTAACTGTTTCCACAAGAAGTCGCTTTCTCGAATTTTGTTTGAATAGAAGTGAATGATTAAAGTTGATTGGTGGTAATTAAGTTACAGATATCAACAAAGTACATTTCCATTTCTAAGAAACTGATTGATTTAAGTGTTGAAAGGGCTTGTTTATCTCTGTAAAGAGCTTTTCTCTTCCCTCCCAGGCTTTCTCCAGATAACAGGCTGATTTGTTTGATATGTGAGCAGATATCTCAGTCTTTGTGCATCTTCTATATTTAAAAAATCTATATCTATTGTTAACTTACTAAAAAGCATCACATGGTTCACAATAGTAGCTCATTTTCTATATCATTTAATGTGTACATTGTACATCATCATAGACGCACGCAGCTTTGGATTAGATCATATGACGTCAGCTCACTGTCCTTATTTTTCACTATATTTTTCAATAAAAGTCAATAACAACTGTTTGTGGAGACAATTTCCAAGATATTCTGGGAAAAGTCATGAAAAGGACATTTTTAATGCTGTGAGCACCACAAATTAAATTCCATTTGCCTCCATCAATTGAGGTGAAAGCAAAAAAGACGTTTGTCGTTTGTCAACGTTTGTTTGTCAGTTCACTGAAATTACAGAAAAGAAATGGTATGCCATGCAGATAGTTTTGGTTTTATGGGCTGAAGTTTCACAATGTATATTTCGACTCTGTCTCCACCTCGTTATAATGCAGGTAAATGGAATTTCATTTGTGCTTCTTGCTTTAAACAACAACATGTGTCTCCTGAAACAATGTCCAGACACTGTGATTTACCTTTAACTATGGGGTATTTTAAAAGTAATATTCAAAGCTGCAAGCACCACAAAATGAATTTCCATTCACACCAACTAACTGGTGTGTTTTTTTTTACCCTTTAATATCAGCTGAGTGCGTTATCATCTGCACCAGTATGTTTGTTTTAGGCTATTTGGGTTATCAGTAGCCATGTTTCCATCAGCCTGTTTAGATGCGCATCTAGAAGTATCACATCGGAAAATTATGATGGAAACGCCAAAATTGGAATTAACCCCTGATTCGCACAAACTAAAATATGCTCGCTTTAGCCGGGTTTTGGTTGATTTGAAAAAATGTTGATTCGCAAAAACGGGGGATGGAAACAATTATGTTCGAATTAAGTCTGACGTAGCGCACCTCTCTACATGGTGATGTCCACACCCCGGGTTGGGAAGGCGGTAATGCATTTACAAGCTGGTTGCCAACCGCCAGAAAATGTAGAAGAAGAATGCGAGACTTGTTTTATTTCCGGTTCTGCGGAAAACTCGCACAAGTTCGTAGTTTTCACCAAAGTCCGTACATTTAATGGAAACACACAGGATTCGTATTTCTCTAATACTCGTTTCACAGTGATTCAAATCACTTTTGGATGGAAACATAGCTAGTGAATTCAATAATGTCTGGACAATCTCAAAATATCAGCCTCAAATACAGATGCTTTGTCACGTCCCTTTGCATGCGATAGTCACTAAAGGCAGCCTTTGGTGTCTTCATGAGACGCACCAGGCCTTTAACTACCTTCAATGTAAATCCATCTGTAGCTGAGAGCAACTGATGTTCTATAAAGAGCAAGAAAGTGTGTTTAGGGCGAGCTGGACGAGAGGGGAGTTTCACCCAAGAAACCACACTTGTCCCGATGTTACTCTCTTTACGTATTTACTTACTAATCTTATGCCAAAACTAGTGGTAGGCAATATGGCCAGAAAATAATATCACGATATTTCAGGGTATTTTTACGATAATGATATTCCTGACAATATGACAAATTAGTATGCACGGCGAGAGAGGAGAGGGAGAGACGCTGTGCTGCTGCCAGAGGAGCCGCTGAAAGAGTTCCCTCTGAGCAGTAAGTCACTGAAAGAGTCTGAGAAGTCCGGGGCTGTTCATAAAACAGTCAGGACGCCACGGTTTATTCCACACTACTGAAGCCGCTCCTCTTTTTGGAACCACCGCGGAGTCGGTGATACCGATATTATCATGAAAGAGACGAAACATGAGTCTGTTTTTTTAAACCTAACCAAGTAGTTTTGTTGCCTCAACCTAACCGCCACTGCTTCAGCTCTACGTCACACAGATGCCCTGTGTATTACTGAGATGCAGAGGGTTGTGACGAAGCATCAGTATTTGACGACGTAGAGAAGTTACATTTGGTTATGTTTGGTGAGTGATGCCTGCCTCCCCATGTAGATTAAAGGGTCAGCTCTGCCTCAACCTTGCCTTTTTGTTATTTGGTTGAACTATCTCAAAACCTGGACAAATTAAACCAAACTATCTGCACAGACATCACAAAATATGTTCCTTTATTTTAGATGACTTGCCCCTTTATTGTCACAGTATCATAATTGTTCAGGTATTAAGAGTGTTTGTAAAATGCCAAAATGTGCACAAAAGCCAAATCAGCTCATTGACTGATACCTTATCTATGCTCCGTGTAGATGAAAGTAAAGCCACCATTGTGGGAATACATTCAGATCTGTGACTAATATTTCGCTCCAGCCAGGGATGTATAGTTCCTTTCTGATGACACAGTGATGTCTTTTTCCTCTCTGCTGAAGGTCAGATGTAGTCCAGGGTTATCAGCCTGTCCTGTAGGCGAGGTCAGGCTGGACTCAGCACCCATGAGGACAGACCACTTCTCTGTGGTACTTCCCCTCACTTCTTACCATATGACGCTGCCAGAGGTTCCCTTTTTACAGGAAGCAGCAGACGATGCTGTTTCACAACAGCCCGGACGAGAGTATTTATAGAGCCGAGTGTTGTCAGCATTAAGGACAAACAAAACTTTTCCTGATTGACGGGAAAAAGTCGAAGCTGTGGCAACTCAAGGACACTGTGTTCGGAGGAACAATGGCGTGTGTGTGTGTGATGTGTGGAGAAACAGTGCATGGGCATTAAATTGGCTTTTGTGGGTATACTCATGTGGTGTTAAGCTCAGGAGGAACATCACATGGTCCATTTACTCAGAAGTACATACAGTAATGAAGTACAAGGATTCAATGTATCAAATCGAGTCTGCACTTCCTGTCTATCATCGTTAAGTGCTTTCTATTTGAATTATTATCATCTTCTTCCTGTTCATTAGGAAAAAATAGATTTTGTGCATTTGAGCTTTCCTGCAGGTTTGAGCATACGCAACTAAATATTAAGTACAACGCTGAGGTTCTTAACCAAAGTATTTCTGCGCTGAAGCTTCTGACTTTACTCCACGACCTTAAAATGTTGCACTTTTAACATCCCGTCTTCCCTTATGTCCTTCTATCTTTACTTCCTTGCCTCTGTCCTTTCATCCTTCATCATTTCCTTTCTTCTTAAATTGTGCTTAAAGCATGAAAATCCTGATACGGAACACTGAGTCCTTTACTGAAAGTTGTTTACAATTATTTACTGAATATGTAATGCAGGCCTTTCCCTTGTAATTGAATGTTTTTCCACTGTCCTGCTAATTTTACTAAATTAAAGGATTTAAATCACTGTTGTTAAGGGATTTGTGGTGACGACGCCTGTGTAACACAAGTATTGCGTCTACAAGGTTCGTGTACGTGTGTCCACACACAGACTTATGACTTGCTAGAGCCTAACCATCAGAGCAGCGCAATAATTTAAGACCTGCCTCGCAGGGACGTCTTTGTCTCGTCTTCCCGTCATTGTGAAACCGCAGCGTCTACCCCCAACTGTGTCACCCTTTGACTCACTGCTGAACATAAGGAAACAACCCTCTCGGCATCTGCTGATTTAAAACACCCTCCTCCTATCTCCTCCTCCCTTGCGTTTGTATCTCCTTATCACAGAAGATTTATGAGCCTGTAGTTTCACGTCAACACGGGTGGAGACTCCTTTATGTCATATGTCCTGATCTGACTGGGCTTCGACATACTGACAGTATAAACTTCAATTGTGTGCTGTTTTGTGCGACGATGGCAGATTAGGCAAACCTAGAACTGTGTAACTTGGCCTCTATTTGTGTGTGTGTGTGTGTGTGTGTGTGTGTGTGAGGGCCTGTGTTTGTATGACAACTTCTCAAGTGCTGTACTTTTAAACTTGTAAAACCTAGTTTGAACTTTAGACTTCTTTTTGCCCAGAGAAAATAATAGGACACTACTGACTCTACTGTCTTTAAGAGGCTGTAGGACGTTCATTTTTTAAGCTGGCTCAGCAAAGCTTGTTGGAAAGGGGGCTGAATTAAAAGTTAAAATAAAAAGTTTAACTACATTTTGGCAAGGAACAAATGGCAAGGTCATTTTCAAAGGGGTCCCTTGAACGCTCACTTCAAGACATCTGAATGAAAATGGTTTGCATGGGTATCCAAGTATCTCCCCCAAACTTCAGACACGTTCCCAGTATATGTTTTATTCTTTACAATAAATGCATGCCTTAAAATTGAAGCTTTTATTTGTCCTTTTAAGGAGGAGGACAACCTGAGTTTGCATGTTCTCCCCGTGTCAGAGTGGGTTTCCTCCAGGTACTCCGGCTTCCTCCCACAGTCCAAAGACATGCAGGTTAATTGATTACTCTAAATTGTCCGTAGGTGTTAATGTGAGTGTGAATGGTTGTCTGTCTCTATGTGACAGCCCTGTGATGATCTGGTGACCTGTCCAGGGTGAACCCTGCCTCTCGCCAAGTGTCAGCTGTGATAGGCTCCAGCCCCCTTACGACCCCCAACAGGATAAGCGGGTACAGGAAATGAATGAATGAATGAAGGCACATAAATAACCAGTATTATTAACTGTAAAATAAGAAATCCTTTACTCTCATATTGACATAGAATTCCTGATATTCAGATTTTCAGTGGTCCCATCTGTCCACCCCTATGAAACATTTCTGGGGGCTCCACTGCGTGTTTTACAATTCAAGCTTAGGGTTGAGGAAATAAACTTATGCTCGTCCAAACAACATTTCTATTGCAAGTTAATGTAGAGTCTGCCTCCACAGTGATTTTTACCTTGCTGCTTTCTGACAAGTGAAAGTTAAGCCAATCACGCACCAATGCTTATTATAGCTTGTTAAAAATCTCTTAAAATCCTTAAAATATTTGCATCAAACTCACACACAAGGACCGAGAAAGAGAGATACACAGAGTGATAGTGGGTGTTATGTTTTCCACTTCCAAGTCACGGTGTTTTCCTATTCCCACCACTCTGTCTTTCCTCATGTCGTAGCCTGAACCACCGTCACACTACATTTAGTTCACAGAAGAGTCGGAAATGGAAAATCTGTGGTGCAAGATTGTATGTGTGTGTGCAGATGAGCAGGCTTATCTGTGTGTGTTGAGGACATTTTGGTTGATCCTCACTTTGTCACATGGCTGTTTGACAGTTAAGACTTGGTTTAAGGGTTGAGATTAGACTTCAGGATAGGCCAAGGGTCAAGGTTAAGCATGTAGTTGTGGTCATTAGAGAACGCCTAATGCCCATAAAAATTCCTCACAAGCACAGACACGCACAGACACACAAAACTGTGTGACTGTGTGTCCCAAAAGACCGTCCCAGTCTGCGCTGATGTTCCGAGAGATCTCCTCTATGATCTCATGCGCTTAATTTGCCTCTCAGGTAAGCCCTGTTTTCTGTCTCAACATGTGCTCATGACGATGTGTCTGTATCGGTTTGCCTGCCAAGAGCACCATCATTACTAAGTGGTGACACGTACTGTAATGTAGCAGGCTTTCCTCACTTCACTGTGAACGCAAATTAAGGAGGAACTCTGACATGAAACTAAATATCTCAACGCTCACTTAACACTTCTCAAATTTGACATCAACTGGAAGGAAGGGTGAGGTCAGGTCAGCGCGGGGAACCTTTACGCCTCTACTCTAACCACTTTCCTCACAGACTTTGCTCTATAATAAAGCAGGGGGTTTGTAACTGGTGCCAGCTGTCATTAATGGAGTTGCTCATTAATGCCATGGCTGGCTGTTTACTTCGCCTGCAGACACATCGCAGCTGTCCTCATACATTTTATATGTGCAGCTATAGTAATGACGGTACAAATTAAGGCATGTGAAGATGTTGTAAAACAATAAACATATGTGGCAGTCATATGTGGTTTCAGTCTCCGCCGCGGCTGCACGCCTTCAAGGAAAGATTTGATGAATGAATACCATAATCCCGCTGAAGCAACATGCTGGCCTTCTGTGATGTAGCACAGACAGTCATGCAGTAAAAGTTAGTGGTTGGACCACTACTAAGACAGGTACTATGTAAGCGTTTGATGTCTGACCTCATTTCCACCAAGCAGTCCAGTGCAATTAAAGGATCTCCGACATCTTTTAAGCTGGACCCTACTTTCCTGTGTAAACTGGTAAAAGGATGATGTAAAGAATTTTTGAAATTGGTCCAGTGTGGAGCGAGCCTGCAATGAGCTGCAATGGAGGCACACGGGGCAATTAAACATCATCAGTGTCTGTCAATTACTCGTTAAGCCCTCATTCTTAAATATCATGAGATGTTACTTGTTGCAGGGAAACAACAGTGGGAGCATGAGTGAGATTTGGAGAGAATATAATAACCGGAGTAACTTATAGAAAATGTATTTTAGTGTTGTCGAAAAGATTGTCAATATCATGGATGATTATTTCCCCGATTTCAACGATGCGGCTCAGGCCTTTGAATTCCATCGACATACGTTCGGCATTCATTAGAACAGTCATTTTTGCGTTTCCATCAGAGCTTCAAATTTTGATAAAAAGGAAAAATGTGTCATAACATGCCATTATAAATGAGCACTGTGGTGCTACAGTAATGCACCTGACCCACAAAACATATTCCAGATGTAAGGGAACATGCTTGTTTGTTACAGACCCCCGAAAAAAAAAAAATATATGCAAAAGAGATCATTCCTACTAAATTCTTGGCTCACGTTACCATCACAACATCTGTTCAAATAATCGCAATATGATTGTTTTTGCATATCGTGCAGTAAGTAAGGAGGTTGGCCTGCCAGGTGTGTAGCCAGTTTAGTGACTTTTTTGTTTTCTTAAAAGATGTCCAACCACTACCCGGCCAGCATTTGTACCTGGGGCCCATGTGGGTAGTAAATGGGCTGGAAAAAAAGGGCCTATATGGGATTGTCCACAGGTTCCATACTGACCCCATGCCCATATGGGTTGGTTCACCTGTGGGCCCCAACAATAGTATAACACAGGATTAAATGACTTTAAAACTTTTTATATAATGAAAATGTCTTTGCTTTGGTGGCACAAAAGGGGAAATAAATGACAACAAACTCAAAATAAACATCAGCACAGAATTTTACAATCAGTGCATTCCTTCACTTACAGAGTACAGTGAGTTGATGAATAGCCGGACTATCTGGTTTAGATAGCCCCTGGGTAATGTTTTGAAAAGAGGTAAAATAGCTGTGAACTTTGGTTGTTTGCTCAGTGGAATGGTCAAACAATTGCAGGATTTGAGTCACTCAGCTCTCCCAAGAGGAGGAAGGTTAGGGAATGATAAGGGACATACATAATGTTACAGTAATTCTAGTGTTGAGGTGTGTGTTTGTGTATCTGCGTGTGTGCAGCAGGAGAAGGAAATAACAGCATGGATCTGTGAATGGAACAAATTAGCAGGCAAGTCAAGTTTTAGGTCTGCACACACACACATACACACACAACAGCAACCCCTATTCTTCTAGCACACACACACGGCCTTGGAGAAAAGCAGGGGATTCCGATCCGTCACAGAGATGACATCACAGCCTGCCGGCGATAAAAACAGCTAAACAAGGGAGTCCCCACTTCCCCTCCCTCCGACACATCCCACAGAATGAGCCGAGGGAAGAGTAGCGCTGGAGCGAGTGACTCTCATTAGTTCACAGGAACACAGAGAGAGTCCCTTTTAAGGGGCTCACATGCACACGAGAGCGCGCTGACACACGCACAAACACACTTTAGCCGTGTCTCCATAGTGACCGGCTTCGCTGCCCCAGCTTGGGGAGGAAATGCCAAACTCAGTGCTTCAGAGCCGCTCCAGCAGAAAGACACAAACACACACACACACACACACACACACACACACACACACACACAGCTCTATTCTAATCCTCTGTCCGGCCACGGCGGAAAAAACCTCTCTTCATCTTATCACTGCGCTACCTCCCTCTGTCCATTCTCTTGTCTTCCTCTCCTCCCCACATTTTCCTCTCCCTCCCCCTCTCTGCCTCTCTGCCTCTCTGCCTCCCCTGTCAGTGTAAGTTCATTGAAGTAGACAGCAGAGGTAAGTACTCCCTTTCACTCTGTCTTTTCACCATCGGCTTTAACGCGCTTTAAGTTTTTGTGTGTTTTCCCACACTGGACAAAGGTCAGGTTTACTATCAGTGCTGCGAGTCCTGCTGATGCGGCGCGGCGGAAAAGCTCCCCCGTGTGTGTTTGTGGCTTTCTGTGTCATCATGAAATGTGTACCGTGCTCTGCAGTCGGGTCAGTCTCCACAGTGTGTGTACTTTGCCAGCTGTCATGTGTGCCTAGGTAGTGTGTGCCAGTTTACTTACCCTGTTAATGAGCAAACAACAGTGTGTGTGTGTGTGTGTGTGTACTTGAGATTCAGGCTGGTATCATGTTCATCACTCTTTTCCATCACAATAGGCTTGTCAGTACAGACGCCCTTTTTTGTCCCCTTTGAAAACTGAATATATAAGAACATATAATACCATCTGTGTGCACTTGTGTGTGTTTTATGTGCCATTGGTAAACAGGGGAAATTAAGTGCACACTTAGGAAGGAAAGGGCGCCAAACAGTGATCAAATATATATTTAGGATTGAAAAATACCTATAACAGGATGTGGAAATTATTAATTATGGCTGGCTAACAGTGACTCACTGCTGCAGCTTTAATCTTAACCATTTATTGATTGCAGCCGATTGCTATCTTGTATAAACATTGAATCTCTTTCCACAGTAATGAGCGTGAAACTTCCTTTTAATCACTTTCCAAAGGGGGAAATCTTGTTGATCTTTCAGCACTCACAAAGTACTTTGGTGGGATGTCCTTTCAAATGTGCTGCGGGCGAAATAACAACCCCCATAGAATCAATGAGCAGCTTGGCATGAGATCAGACGCGCCAAATCAGAAATCCATCTGTAGTCCTTGGTTACAAAACAACACAATTAAAACACTTTCGCAAAACCCCCAGACGGACTCTGTCTCTCTCTCTCTTTCCTACATACAAACAAACACACAGGCTGTGACATCACTCACATCTGGATGCAAGATTTGCTAACACCCCATTCCTCTTTCCAATGTGTCCCCATCTTCCCCTTTCTACCCCCGGCAACCCTCTCGCTTCTCCTTCCTGTCTGTCTTTCTGTCTGTCTGGCTGGCTGGCTGTCTCTCCGCCCCCGCTCTCAGAGATGAAAGAGAAGAACCCCTGGCACACGCCTGTGACCATCATCATCACTGTGATTGGTGTCATAGCGATTGTTGCCCTGGTGACGGTAGCAGTTTTGCAGAACAAGCCCCTCCCTCAAAAGTACAAGGTATGGTAGAGGAAAATGCTAAAATGTTGTAGCCTGGTCCCTCTGTGGGAGCGTTACAGTAGGATCTCAGTCCAAAGTCCACAAGCCAAATATGGTCTCTTGTCAATATGACCTCAACCTGTGCAACTGCTTCTAGAAATCCACCACCAAATAAGGCCGGTGGATGTTGATAAGAATATTAAATCAGCGCTCCTTTTGTAGCAGATGCAGACACAGGAAGGATCTCACAGCTTTCATTGATTACAAAGTCTAGAGTGCTATTTTCATGCCATAGTTTCAGATGAAGATAAACATATTGCTGATATAATTCTTTACAGTCATTACACTGGATGTTTAAACTGCTTGTCTGGATGGAAAACATCCAGAGTGAACTGTCACTGAGCACTGAACTGGGATTCCTCCCTCTGTCTCCACTCCAGTATGGGATCGTGCTGGACGCTGGCTCCTCCCACACAGCTCTGTATATCTACGAGTGGCCGGCTGAGAAGGATAACAACACTGGAAGGGTTGAGCAGTTGCATTCCTGCAAAGTCAAAGGTGCGTGCTGCACAATGCCGCCACACACACAAACACACACACACACACACACTTTGCCCTCACATTCTTGTGTGAACCACTAATTCATGAACACTAATGCAAATATTTAAGGAGGAGCAATCATAAGCTTACATACACATGTTTATGTATGTGTCACTTAGAGCGGTAACTGCAAAGACCAATACTTCAGCCACAAAATGATCATCTGTAAATTAATTAGTCATGCTGTGTTACCTTGAATTCAATAAGAAAACTTTTTCTCGCATGCCTCCACAGGAAACGGTGAACATATTGATTTATTGATTTATTGGGGACCAGATTTGACATCAGCAATATTATATCAGAACATCTGTTTACAAACTCTCACACAACTCATGCAGTATAATCCAAGTCTCATTTATCCAGTCGCCAGTGTTGGGCAAGCTACTTGAAAAATGCTATGAGCTACGCTAACAGTTAAAGTTTCTTTATGCTTCTGCGTACACTCGACGCAACGTGCACGCAGTTGCTCAGTGCCTATCATAGTTCTGCGTCCTGTTGGTCTATGTCACTATGTAGTTCCCCACCATTGCGCTTGAGGGCGCGGTGTTCTTTAACATACCTACCTAGACTCAGCGTTCATTGTTTGTTTATCTTCCGGCTTTGCTCTCGTCACAGTGAAGATGGTGACCGAGAGAGAAAGACTGTTGCTGGAGCTTGAAATGATCGGCACTGAACAAGAAAGGCTCTTTTTACAAATGTTACCACAACGACGAAGAGAGCGGCGACTGCGCCGATGGTCTGTACGCCCGTTGAATGGCTCAACTTTTGAAAATGGCGGTGTTGTGGCACTGCAGCAGGAAGTGAAACCTTGCGAAATGCCGGAAATTATGTAGTTTGAACGACCAATCATAGCGCTTGCGGTCTGCGTTGGGTCTGTGTTGCCTCGACGCCTGGTTACAATTTTTTGGAGGTGCACGTCACGTCTCTGCGTCTGTTGCAGAGCAGCAAATGAAACCATAATAAATAAAGTCAGAAATATAAACAATGAAAGTAACAAACCTTAATTAAAACATTTCTTTTTGGGGGGACATTAGAACATAAACATGTCCTGCAAATAACACATGACATCAGTATGTCCCGGTTTCCTCTCTACTTTCTTAATACTGTTCTCTCTCTCTCTTGCTCTTGTTTTGGCCCTTGTTGTGTCCATTTCTCTGGTGGCCACTGCAATTCTACTAAATATTTACAGTCTGTGGGCAAGACATGCGAGCGATGCATCCAGAAGTGCAATGTAGCCTGTCAGAGGCAGAGTAGGGCGGGTCTTGCCAAGAAAGGTCAATAGCGAAGCAGCAAGCAGAATAAACTAACGGATTAGTATGTGATGTCACACTTCATCACTTACTTTTATCCAGACCTCCGCAGAAAAACGTCTGCAGCACTTCAGAGCTTTTCCTGGGAAAATCGCTTTTAAATTTCGCAACCGAAAAGCTATTTGACTCAGAAAGTAGTGAGGTTACCACCATGCTACTAAGAAATGCTGTTAACACTACCAGTAGTGTCCTCAGAGGTTCCCGAACACATGCATTTTCCCTAAAACAAGCGAAGAAGCAAGCACAGATAAGTCTTGTTTTGTTCAGTTTTAGTACTGAGAATACAAATGACAAAAGATTTATATATTGGCGATCGTCTTGCCTCTTTCCAGAAACTTCAGCAGACATTTCAGCTCCCTACTCCACATTTCTTCCGCTTTCTACAGTTGCATTTCAGGGCTCATGTCTCACTCCATCAGCAGAAACCTTATCATGCTGCTTTAGACAGTCTTGTGGCTGTTAAACCATATACTAAAGGTGCTGTGTCTCACTTTTATAACACTCTAGTTAAGTTAAAATGCCCACCATCAAAATCATTCAAGGAAAACTGGCAGGAAGAATTGGGCACTGAGATTAAAGAAAATCTGGCAACCCGTTGTTAGTTTGATTGAAGAATTAAAATGAATGGGCAATGGTTTAAAAGGTTAACTGTGCCATGATGTCATATATCAGTACCCTGTAACTTGTGGGATAACTTATGTGTCATCTTTCCTCTCCTTTTTTTGTCTTACCTCCAATGCTCCCTTGTGTTTTGTTTTATCTTTTGCTGTTGTTACATTTCTTTACTGTATTTATACTGTTTTGCAAAAACCAATATGCAGACGTAAAAAAAAAAAAAAAAAAGACATCCGCAGCGAAATGTCATTCACTTTTAAAACTCCACACCTGATGGATTATTGTACTGGAGAAACTCTTTGTCAATTATTTACTTTACATTTATGGCTGCAGATATGGACACTCATTATACAGTGAGAAACCCCTGACGCTTTACTAATGACCAGTCATTTTGTGATAAGCCTGATAAAAATTGGGTTTGGCCATCCTAATGAGTCAATTCTGTGCTTGTTAATGTTGATAAGTGCCTAATGCATGGGTTTTGGTCTGGATGTTCTATAGCTCTAAGATGAGTGGTCCAATGATTCATTGGATGGTCATTTATGAGAAATTAAATATCAGATATAGTGGCTGAAGAGACAAAGGAAATCATGCTGGAGGTGAACCAAATAAATTTTTTGAACATGGCAACTAGGGCTGCCCCCAATAAAAACTTTTCTTACTCAACCAATAGTCGTCATTTAGAGCCATTAGTCGACTAGTCGCCTGCATGTTTACGATATTAATTTAATGATTAAATGATATATTTTGGGCGGGGCAACACAATGCTTGAGTTGAAGGTGTGAGAAAGAATAGTATCAGTAACATTGTTAACACTGTGCTACATTACAGAGAAATACAAAACCGTACTAATGAACCTTCATTAATATAGGCCTATATTTTATCTACAAGTGCACGTCACACACTGAGCGAGCCGCCTGTTAATGACGCTGTGGGCTAATGGGCATGTAGCTACTTCCATGTTTCAGATGATAGGTCATGTTTGTAGTCGACCAATGAAGATGAGTTCACATATCACCTTGGGTTCGTCCTTCACCTTCTCAAAATGATCCCACACTTTGGATTTCCTGCCCGACACGTTATTAACTAGCCTGTGGAATAACCGCAGGTACCAGCCCTGGAAATAACGTGGCTACTGTCTGATTGCTGAGCGTGGCCACTTCCTGTGTCTGTCCTTTCAAATTAAATTCCCCACATGGTCCAGTTATGTTAGGCTTCACTAAGGGACCAATCTACCTTGCCGACTAATGACCTTCCTCGTCGACTGACGTTTGGTTGACTATTGGGAGCAGCCCTAATGGCACCCGAGAGATTTCCTAAATACAGAGCCAGCTAGCGATTAGCTTAATATAGCTTAGCTTATGATGACAAGAGTCCTGTAAGCTAATTATCTGTTGACTTCAGAGTCATACCAGCCCAGTTACCAGAAGAAAATGTTGGCATTGTACATTTCTGCAAACCCCGCATACATAACAGTTGTACATGTGATACACATCATTTCAATGTTTCTAAAGTGACGTTCAGATTACATGTATATGAGCTGGCTTTGTTATCTGGAGGTGGAGGGGATTGAGGATGGCCTAACACATACAGTACAGCTGCCGAGCAGCACTGCAGAACACTGCTTGAGACCAACAGATACTAGTCAGTATTTCTAGCTGATACTGTGGCATCAAAAACTGATAAATGAAGCCAAAACATGATGTTTAACAAACCATAACCATGTGGTTTTTGTGCCTAAATATAACCCGATGTGAACCACAGCGTTGTTGAAGAAATGTGTTGTCTTTAAGAAAGGTCAAGTTTCAACACATTTGCAACATAGGAGTCTTAAAATGTCGTCTGGTTGTGTTATTGGGAGCCAGACTAGAAGGAGTCATGGCTCAAAACTTAAATTTTATCACATACCAGCCGCTACTGCTGGTCAACAAAATCAAAGACAACCATGGTGAACCACAAAGCTTCCTGTGACATCATCCATCCACCGAATGAGAGCATATGGGTCGGCCAGTCTGGTCCCGTTGGTCAGTGTTTACTTATTCAAGTAACACTCGTGGTCCCGGAGAGTGAGTGACATGACATGGTGTGTTCATAAATTCAGTCTGACACTCTACACTGAAATGAGAGCTTCATGGGTGAAGAAATGGAGGGTTATATGTCCATATAAATTAACGAAAGGTTATGTTAAACACACATTCACTCGGCTCTGCGCTTTCTTTCTCTGAGACTGTGGTGCTCTGGATGAGCGAACGGTCCAGTTTGTGCCAGAGTGCGCTCCGATACTCGGAATGAGTATTTCCGAACGCACCACTCACATCGTCTTCCTCCATTGTCTAAAACAAGCCGACAGAACTTGCTAACTCACACTGACTAATGTCTGTGGAGAATTGCTTTGCCTCCAGCTAAACCCCGCCCACCAAAAAATGTCAATGTTCATCACATAGGCCAACGTTCAGTCTGACAGTCAGAGTGGTATCAATCCTCTCATCCAACTCTCCGCAAAAGAATGCATAGGCTAAGTGTATGTCCCAAAAATGCCGAACCATTACGTTGACAAATCTTGTAATAATTATGATCAAAGCCAATAGTTACAACATGGTTCGCAGAAAGTGTTATCTGTGTTGTGTTACAGTGCTTGTGTTGCATGCATGTAAAGATGCAAAGTCAAGGTATAGTTTGTCCTTGAACTAGAATGAACATGTGTCTGTCTGCCTCAAGGCAACCTTCTTATGCAACCAGCTTCTGCTTAACTATTAAAGCACTTTGAATACACATATTGGACAGGTCTGACAAGCTGACACCTGCTGTTCTCTTAACCACTGCTCTATCACAGCACTGTCAGTGTGTGCTGGCCTCCCTCTTCATGTCATTTACATTTGGTTATCAAAGCTTAAAGTAGAAGTCTCTAGGCTGAATGCCGCAGACAGGGTAAGGAAGTCAGACAGTATTTGAGATGAGCTAAAGCGTTGCTCTTTTTGGTCTTTTCATGGGATTTGTTAACAGTCAGGCGTATTATTTAATTCAGCTACATTAACTGAGCAGTTAACACAAGTAGGAGGAAGTGCATCCTGAATATCTAACCAAGGATACCCCTGGCTGTAATTTTGCCCATCGTGAAACTCAAATCCAGCAATTTAGGACTAGAATACTTGCTTAATTAAGGGAGGGTACATCCAGCATGTTTACAGGAAGCCGCCACCTTGATAACATCTTCAAAAAGCTTTCTTCTCCACAGCAAACTCCTTAGCAGTTCATGGATTTGCACAGATGACCTTCAATTCACAAGCAGGCTGGCATCTCTGAACTCGAGACTCTCGTTATGTTTCATGGTGGCTAAATCCACTTGACATTTTGCTCAACCTGCAGGTCCAGGTATCTCCAGCTACGCGTCTGATCCACTGAAGGCAGGGGAGTCTCTGAGAGCATGCATGCAGGAGGCTGAGCAGTGGGTGCCCGGAAAGAGACACCACGAGACCCCTCTTTATCTGGGAGCTACTGCTGGAATGAGATTGCTGAAGTACGGCACACATGTACACACACACCCCCATGATCGAACACTGAATAAGACAGCGGCCTTTTCATGCCGACACACTGGTGTACCCCAACCTTTACTCTGTAATTGTGTTCGCACTGGCAGTGCAAGTGCTGCTATCTGTAGCCTTCTCCATGTGCCTGTTCTGTGATTTATCTCCACATAAACTCTACTGCCAGAGCAGGGAATATGTTACAGTCAAATCCATTATATATGACACAGTCTTTTATAATTCATGAGCTGCTGTATTGATTTGATTTATGGATGTGAATCAGTCTAATGAATTTGTGCTGTGTATGCGCAGTATGGAGAACAGCTCGGCATCCCACAAGGTCTTTCAGGCGGTGGAGGATGCCCTGACAAAGTCTCCCTTCTCCTATCAGGGAGCGCGGCTACTCAGCGGCACGGAGGAGGGCGCCTTTGGCTGGGTCACAGTCAACTACTTGGATGACCGCCTCAAACAGGTCTGCATGCATGCTGTAAATGCAAATGTGTCCACTTTTGAAATGGGCCTTGTGTGCGTCAGTCTGCGTGCTCCTGCTGTGCACTGACTTCAATGCCTTTTTGTCACGGCTGCAGGGCTTGGAGACCACGGGCGCCCTCGACCTTGGTGGGGCCTCCACTCAGATTAGCTTTGTTTCCAGTAATTATGACGGTACAGAGTCACCAAGCAACTCTGTGACCTTTCGACTCTACGGAAATGACTATAACCTGTACACACACAGCTTCCTGTGTTATGGGAAAGACCAGGCACTGCGACTGACGCTGGCACAGCAGTCTAAGGTAAATGTCTGTTTTTTCTCAGTTAACATTGAGGGACTGTTTAAATCTAATATGAGATTACTTAAGACATAAAGGGGCAGTTTACCTCAAAATTAAAAATCCATAGTTTTCCATTTAAACAGCTCCCAAATACAAAAAATGCCCCCTGGGATCTATATATATAAATCAACAGTTTTATAAATAAAACATTCAGGACGCCACAGTTTACTCCACTCTACTGAAGCTGCTCCTCTTTTTGGAACCACCGCAAGTCACAAATTATTTCACTTATTTTGGTCATGATTGCTGAAAAAAACAAACATTGCTGCTAAGTTTTTCAGATCTATTTTTAGTGCTTTGACCACCACATGCCAAGAGAGAATTCTTATGACCAATATCTCTCAGTAACTCACACCAAAACTAGACTGATAAACAGCACTACAGGTAAGAGGAAAAATATGCACATGTGATTTAAGGGTGAACTGTCCCTGTAAGAATCTAAGACAGAAATGATTTGTTGAAATGTGCCCTGATGCCAACTTTAAATTCAATGAGCTTCCTCTCTGTGTCTCTTACACCTCTCCATCTTGCTCTCTCTCCTAGGTAGGTCCAGCAACAGTAGAAGATCCCTGTTTCCACCCTGGCTTCACTGAGACAAGGAACTACTCGGTACTCTATGACAGCCCCTGCGTGTCAGACAGGAAACCCCAAGGAGGTCCCGCAACCTTCAATCACACGGGAACAGGAAACTTCCTTAAATGCCAGGAAGCCGTCAAAAGCATCTTCAACTTCACTCACTGCAAATACAGCCAATGCTCTTTCAACGGGGTCTTCCAGCCACTTCTGCAGGGGCCATATGGGGTAATGTAACACAGTTGTCAGCATTTATTTATCAGCATATATCAGTGGCCTGTGACACAGCGTGTTTTTGAAGGGTTACACAACATAAAGATATATCACTTAGTCATAGTTCACTGTGCAACTTCTGTTTGGACTTGGAGTTGCGAGTGCGACTTGTTCACTACCTGTTCTTGATCTGTGTCACGATATTTCACTGGTGAAGTAACTTGCTTATTAAAGCGTCATCCAAATTACAAATAAAAATATATATTTGACTCATCTCAAATGGTATCCTGCCATGCAGAAAGTTTTTGGTTTTATTCCATCCAAGTCTGAGATTCTTGCCACCACCCCAGTATAATAATAATAATTATATTAATTTCTCCCAGCTATCTGGGATTCGTAGGACCTGATGAATATAATAAAACTAAGCGCTGCCTTTGAACAGGAAGTAGTTTTGGAAAAAATAAGTCCCCTTTAATGGGGGCAATCGGTCTGCGTGTCATAGTACAAAACAGTTTATTTCAATGCCTGAACATGGCTGTGCAAAAGCAACATTTCTAAACACCTTGAGATTTGTTGGTTTTGTAATTCTGTAAAAAAATGTTCATGCGCTGCACAAAAGCTAGGAATGTCCTCTTTGACTGTAGAAATAGTCTGTCACACCTCACTGGTCTGTGTGAAATGCTGCAATACTACAACGACAACGTCCCATTGTCCTCAAACGAGTACGTCCTAATTAACAGTGTTGTAGCTTGTTACTGTTGCTAAAACTGGCCAAATTTGTATCCCATACCAGTCTACACATTATTAAGCATTAATACGCAAGTTTCAACCCTAAAATTTGATCGGATTTTGAACCTTGTTCACTTTTGTGTCGCGATCAGTTGTAGAACGACTTGGCCAAGATGGCAGCCATCTTGTTTTTACACAGATAAGTGTATTGTGCTATTGCTACCACAAGATGGCACATAAAAGTGAGGAGGATTATTAATGTGCACCTCCTCCTGTACTGCCTTAATATGCACATTCAGCACATCCAATGCATCAAAACATTGTTTTCTAGTTGGAGCCGCGCCTCGTTTTCAAACTGTATGGTTTGACTAAAATGAACAATGACAGCAATATAGTCCACGATGAGCAGCGCTAAAATCAACCTGCGTAGTTGTCCCTCCATTGTGACATTAGAAAGTGTCACATTTATCTTGCAAGTGTACTCTTCTTCAACGTTTGCTTTACTTCTGGATTTTTCCCACATGGAAATTCTGACCAATCAAGAGCAGCTTTCTCGCACAAGGCATTTGATCTGGTCCACTTGTAAATGCTGCCGTGAGAACATGAACCAACTCTAGGTAATTATACAACTGTGTAACAAAATTAGTCCCTGATTCAGACCAAAGCAAGACAACTCTGGGTCTGAGAGCACTCGAAGTTTTCTGTCGTTGCCGGTCAACCGAGTTCAGCAGAATGAAGTATAAGATGCAGCAAACCCAAAAGTGTAATGTCCCCATATGAGGACAAGGGGTTACAGAAGGTTTGTGGGGTTAGTTTGTAGTGCATGTAGCATTTTGAACTTGTATGTGGACACTTCAGCTTTCCAGAAACTGTCTCTCTCAGTAACCCTGACTAATTCAGACCTCATTGCATGGATACTTCTCCTTGTAACAGTTGCCAGAGAATTCCTCATGAGGAACACTGTTTCTGGGAGGAGACGTTGCTGTTGAACTGTGTGTGTATCCTCACAGCTACACGCAAACCAAAGACAAATAACCTCTGAGTCAGTGAGACCAGAAAAACCCTTATGAGAATTATTTATAAAGTGATTACTTCATTTGCTAATGAAAGAGCTAATTTCCTTTTGCCTCATCTCTCTCACCTCAGGCTTTCTCTGCCTACTACTTTGTGATGAACTTCCTCAATCTGACCGACACATCCATCCCTCTGAAAACTGTCAGGGAGAGGCTTGCAAACTACTGCGCTACCCCCTGGGAACAGGTCGGGTCATAGTTATGCATCACTTACACACACAAAACAAACATCCTGCCATATTTATCTGCTGTCTCGTCTTCTCTGCTGTATGTCCTCCACCATGCCTTTACTGAACACTGACGATATCTCTGCCATGTGAACTGCTTGAACAGGTGAAGCAGCAGCATCATGGTGTAAAATTAAAGTATCTGGCTGAGTACTGTTTCTCTGGCACATACATCCTGACCCTGCTGACAGAAGGATACAACTTCACCTCAGAGAGCTACTCCAACATTAAATTCATCAAAAAGGTCAGTAGATCACGGTCGACTCCTTTCCTTCCTCACACACCTCATAGCGTTAACGCCCTCTGTCTTTGTGAGTGCAAGCGTGCCCTTAAACTTATATCTTTGAGGGAACTTTTGAGTTGTAGACCTTCCCATTTGTTTAGACTTGGATTTAAAGATATAATATGCAACTCTTGTACATTAAAATGTGCTTTTTGTGAGCTGTATTTACGCCCCAAACATATCGGACAATGTTCAAACCCAGAGGAATCTGTAATATTAATCAAGGACAGGGTCCGAGTGATGTGTCACACACGCATCAAGGCTGTGGTTGTCTGCCAGATGCTGTCTTAAATTGACTTTTTATCCAGTTTTAAGCCACATTTCACGACACACATTTTAGACCTCGGTCATTTTTAACTATGTTTCAACTGGATGAAATATTTTAAGGCCCAGACACACCTGACAGACTACAGAGAACTACTGGCGACAAAGACACACTGCTGTGTTGCCTGACGTCGCGGTCTCTTGGCCAAAAAGTTGCACATGAACACACCTCAAAGACAGCCAACCAGGACGCATATTCTGCACCTGCATTTGAAGAAATAACCCTCCACACCAGCAGACAACAGTCTGTCTCAATCGTTTAAAACGGGAAACTGGCAGACCGTCTTGACGCTAGTTAGCCAATTAATTAATTCAAATGTTGAATCAATAGAGCATATTCATCGTAAACTTCTGAAAAATAACAAACCATCACAAAATGTTTCTCTTGAAGAGCTCAATGGCTACAGTATAATCATTTTACCTTATGTAACAAGTCTGTTTTGGTCTCACTCCCTTTTGACTTTAGCTCTTTGTTTACTTTCCTCACTTCCATTTCTTTACTCGTGCATTGAACTGAACTGTCAGTCAGACTGATTTCATTCACCAAAAGGCTCTCAGGATGCTAATGCCGATTCACCATGCTGAATCGACCACAAAAAAAAAAAAAAAAGAAAGCCAACAGGGTCCGACAAGGGGCAACGGTGAGGGACAAACCAAACTGCCTGGGGCAACAGACACTCACCGACAGCCAAGCATAGGCTTGGTGTGTCAGGGCCTTGAGTCACCAGACATCTGGATCTTACATTATCACAGAAACAAGCTAAACAAACGTTAGCAGCAGCTTGACTCCAGCCCCTGCTGTGCTTATTCAGTGGTTTTACCATTTTAAATCACCGTGTCCATTTGTTTTGGAGGGTAAGAGACCACTGCACATAATTCAGCTCTCAGTAAAACCCCTCTGCTCATCTGGATCTTAAGTTATCAAAGAGAAAAAGGTGAGCGCACATTAGGTCACATCAGTGACAAGCTAAACAACATCATAGAAAACACTTATTTTTAACATTAAACTGCTTTATTCTGCGTTATTATCGGTTTAAATCACTGGGTCTGTTTATTCTGGAGAGGAAGAGACCCTGTGTGAATCATTCAGTTCCCAGTAAAAACCTCCTGAACATTTAACACTGAAGGAATTAAACCTGATAAACACTGACAGCAATGACAGCATTACTCCATCTTTTGTTATTGTTAGAAGCGAGAGACCCCATTGCGGCACATAATTACACACTGTACGTTTAATGGGTTCAGGCTAGAATCACTCAGGATTAGTTTTGCTCTCCCAGAACCAAAACCTCGGCTTTACTTTCAGTCCAACCACCTCCCTCCTTGGTGATCACTTAGCACAATATCCCTCTTAAAAACACAGATTTTAATAGCATTACTAGAAGCTAAAAAGATTACACTTGATTGCTCAATCGAAGACGAATTAAATAAATGATCCATCAAGGACCGGCTCAGTCTAAAAAAAAACCCACAGCAATCTTACCAGAGACAATGTCAAACAATAACAAGACACCTGATACGCATTTCCTCAGTCCAGAGACACTTAAAGTACGTCGAGGAATTGAGCGTTACAGTAAATGGCTGTAGAGTTACATTACGCAGAAAAGGATCTGCTGTTTAAGAAGAGCTAAATCCTCCACACTGGACCTTTAATTATGGTACAAACAAGTCAAGCTTTCACATAAACTGTGATTAAAAATGTAATGTTTTGAGTTAAATATTTCCTCATGCCCAGCTAAATACAACATGGAGAGGAATTATAAATGTGACTTCACATCCTTTAGCATTTCCATGAAGCCAGGAAGCAATGGAAATAATGACAGACAATATTACTCTCTGCTAGATGCCCGATTTACAATCAGCCAGCAGGAAACCCCCCTGAAATGCCAACACCATCAGGAGAACACATCACCAAAAACAATTGAGCCCATTAACAGGAGCAGGCTTGCAACTTTTACAGTTTGGTCATTAAAGCAACAAACAGGAAGGAACAGGAAACAGGAAATTAACTCATCTGCTACATTAACTCGTGTCTCACAGCGATGCAAAGACACTTCATGTAGCAGCACACAGCGGATGAACATGCTTCTGCGACACATGCAAAGATAGTTCTGCTGAATTTTACCTCAGACCCAGGTGTGATGGAAACCAGGTGAGAATCCCCGCGTCAGGAGCGGCAGCAGCAGTCACACAGCGAACACGGTGAAACCAGCGGCTGAGACGCAGCAATCAAATATTTGTTAAATAAATAATATTTGATAAACACTGGACTGTTGCAGACCAGCTGCTGCTGCGGTAGAAAAACGGCTCTGACCTGTGTGTGTGAGCACAGTGGTGACGTCTCTGTGTGTGTGTGTTTGTAATGGCCGCGCTGCACACCTGCATGAACATAATTGGACCCAATGAGTCAGCTGGCAGCTCAGCAGGAAAACCACTAGACCACTAAACCATTTATTCCTATTTAAATGGGGAATAAATAGGGTAAATTACAAGAGGGTGTAAAAAAACAACAACTACAAACAAAATTGAAATATAAATATAAATTTAATTTAATGATAAATAAATTATGTTTATTTATAAATATCAATTAAATTAATGTTTAATAATTAATTAAATTACTTTAATAATAAATGAAAACTACATTAAGTGAAAGAATAAATTCAATTAATGTGTATATTATATTAAAATATAATACAATATTGATAATTTGTTCAAATTAATTTCAAAATCAATTTGAAAATGCAGATTTAAAAGAGCAATAAATGCCTGATTTTCAGTTTTTTTGTTGTATATGTTAGTTAGGCTATTAAAAAAAACTGCTTTGTTTTTATGTACTTTTTTAAAGTGCAATATGCCATGGGGTGGTTGCCTGGCAACAATAAAAAGGCACAGTGCACAAGCGTTTTTTTTACTAGTGACAAGCCAGTGTGGTATGCCTTGCACTTTACGACCTGCACAACACTTAAAAAAAAGCAAAAATTGCCTGGTTGGGCCATCCCAAGATCTTCAGTGGCTCCATCTGGATGACCCTGTGAAAAATTTATGGGATGTCACTGGTTGTGTTTACAGTATGAATACCTCTAAGTATACCTATACCTCTTCATGTATGATATCTCTCCTTCTTGTGCTTGTGTCCAGATTAAAGGCAGCGACGCAGGCTGGACGCTGGGCTACATGCTAAATCTGACCAATATGATTCCAGCAGAGGCTCCTGACTCTCCCCCTCTGCCCCACGCCGGCTACGTCTCCATAGTCACCCTCATCGCAATACTGCTCTTCGTCCTCTTCATCGTCAGCCTGCGCCCTCTCTGGCCCCGCTGCTCCAAACAGCCTCAGATCGTATAAACACACACTCACACAGATGTATATATAAGCGTCGGCGAGGGAGGAAATGTCTATGAGGGCTATTCGGCCAGTTTGTGAATAAGATAGTCAACTTTACACTTTCCAGATTTTGTGGGGAGGTGAAAGGTCAGCGTCTGCTGCACATCAACAGTCCTGCAGCTCGTGTGGACTCAAGGACATTTCAGAAGGACAAATACTTTCTCCACTCTTTCTTAAAAGGGAGTTTTGCTTCTCTGGTTGAAGGACAGTTTCTGTGTTTGCGTGTCAGTGTGTGTGCGTGTGTGGATTCGAATGCGTGCTTGAGTGTGTGTACCCACATCAGTCTGCATGTATGTGTCTTGAATTATGATGTGAATATGATAATGTATAAATAAAATAACCCAAGTTTATATAAAATGTTGGATTGGCTTGTCATTGCATGTTTATTTACACTTTACCCACAATGCTAAGTGGATTTTATAAAAACAACCTTTACAGAGTTCAGCTCTACATTAAAACCCCAAAAACCAGGAAAATGAATGAAAACAGCAGCAAAATTATCTCTGGAGAAGTTGTTTCCTTTGATTTTTGTGATTTGAAGCTATCTTTAAGGAGAGACACCCCAGGTGAACGGATTAAAGCTTTTAACATACAGGTAACACTATTAAAAATATGCAAATAAGATATGATTAATAAAATATGTGCTGATTTGCATCCATTTCCAGAATAAAAATGTGAACACTGGATAAATTACGGTTCAAAAATTTTGTTTCAATTTTCGACACACTAGAGTCAAATGTTTTTACAGAGGAAATTTTAGGTGTCTATTTTTTTTAATCACTCTATAAATCAGAAAATACTGTCGACAGCCATAAAACAAAAAACTTTGCCATGTTTTAGGGACCAAAATTTTATATGAATCAGGCTATTAATGAAACCCCTCTGTAAACACCTTCAGGATATAGACTGTCAGGAATAAAACTAAGGTTTGGTGTCTTTAAGTGACACTGAAGTAAAGATTCTGGTTCAGGGTATAAAAAAAATATTTCAAGAAAATGATAACTATAAAATATAAATATATGTACTGTAAAATGTCATATTTTTGAGACACTCCAGGTGAGTGGAGTTAAACTTTAAACACATAGATAACACCATGAAACTATTTATATTTAGAAATTATATGTTTGTATTCAAGTTTTCTGGAATTTTATGTTTAAATATGCCAATAAGGAATTATCTAATTAAATATATGCTGATTTTCATCAGTTTCCAGGACAAAAAATGTGAACTTTGGATACATTTAGGTTCAAAATCTTGTTTCTAGAGAGGAAATGTTTCACTCCATAAATCAGAAAACACTTTCAACAGCCATAAAAATCTATTTTGCCATGTTTTTAGGAATAAAATGTTATATAAACCAGGCTATGAATAATATATGAACAAACGCCTCTGTTAAAACCTTCAGGATATAGGCAGGAATAAAACTAAAGTTTGGTGTATTTCAGTGATACTGAAGTGAAGATTTCTGGGTCAGGGTATGAGAAAAAATGTAATTGTAAAATATCATACATTTTTAAAACACTACAGGTGAACAGCGCAAAAGTTTAAACATTTAGATATCACCATGAAACTTCTTGTATTACAGGTTTTTAAAATGTTATGTTTATATATGCAAATACAGCATTATCTATTTAAATACACACGTTTTGCATATATTTCCAGAGCAGAAATCTGAACTTAAATTAAGGTTGTATAATAAAAAATCAAATATTTCAGTAATGTTCAACTAAAGCATGACTCGTGATGCTGTGTCATGACTTCCTGTTGCTCATCATTAACAAATGATTACGTCACTATGACATGATGTGAGCAGCCCACACAAGGAATGTTAATTCACAGTTACTTCACACATTAATTGATGTGCAGTCAGATTAGCTGGATTCCACTTATACTCCAGTTTATTTCAAGACCATGCTTTTGCTCAGCCTCTCTTAAAGCAGAACAGTACTTTTATGTTACTTAATTTACAACCTATGGGAGGTAGAGCTTCAATTCCCCTGTTAGGTCGCATATACGTATAAAGGGAGGAGACAGAGGCCACTGATATCAAGACAAGGAAGCTTCTCACAATGCATGGAGGGTTTCATCCCAAGTCCAGTACCCTGAGACACCTGTACACTAAGCAGAACGAGGGAGGCCGAGGACTGGTGAGCATCAGAGCCACTGTCCAGGATGAAACAACCAAGATCCAGGAATACATCTGGAGGATGGCCCCCAGAGATGAGCTGCTGAGTGAACGCCTCAGGCAGCGGAAACCCGTGAATGCAGAAGAGGAGGATGAACCATCATGGAGGGACAAGCCACTGCACGGCATGTACCACCGACAGATTGAAGAAGTGGCCGACATCAAGAAATCCCACCAGTGGCTGAAAAAGGCCGGACTGAAAGACAGAAGCACTAATCATGGCAGCACAGGAACAGGCACTTAGTACAAGATCAATAGAAGCAAAGATGCTCCTGAGACAGTTCAGCACGTAATGACAGGGTGTAAGATGCAGGCAGGAAGAGCGTACATGGGACGCTATAAGAATAGAAGACACCTCCTAAGGTGGTTGAGAGTGACCGAGCTAAGATCCTGTGGGACTTCAGATTCAGACTGACAAACTGGCGACGGCTGAGCAATCGGACATCGTGTTGAGCAATCCTAAGTGTCAGCAACATCAGGAAGAAGGAACTCAAGAAGCTCGGAACATACCAAGGGCTGACAGAGGAGCTAGAAAAGGTGTGGGGAGTGAAGACGACAGTGGTGCCAGTGGTAACTGGAGCTCTGGGGAAACTGGAAGAGCAGCTCCAGCAGAGTCCAGGTAAAACATCAGGGGTCAGTACAGTCCTAGGACCAGCTAAGATATGGCGCAGGTTTATGATAACAGGTTTGTTCTGCTTTCAGAGAGGCTGCGCAAAAGCCTCATACAAATTCATGTATGAAGTAACTATGAAGTAACACTCCTTAATGGCTGATCTATTAAGTGACTGATCACATCAAGTCATAGTGACTTAATAATTTGTAAACAGGAACTCTTAAACATTACTCAAGTATTGATTTGCAACCATAATGGAAAAAATACCTTAATGGGTATTTTGGACGTTTCTGACGTGTTGTGAAGGTAAAAAACCTCAAAATTAGACCAGTGCCTGAAAAACAATTTTTGCCTGGAGTGTCTCGCCTGAAGCTGTTTTGCTAGCTTGTGCGTAAAATGGACAATAAAAACAACAACATGCTCCCTCAGCCTAGTAATAACATATTCTTGCAAACTTATTATATTTTCAAGAAACACTCCCCTGAGCCTCACCACAGATGAACTCCCAGTAACGACAGACCTCCTGTAAAGCTTCCTTTTGTATGTAAAATGAAAGTGCTGCTCTCTGGTGGCCAAAGGCACACACTGCAGTATGTGGAACACATTCAGAACACAAGCACTCTGATACAACAACAGTTCTGCAGCAAACTCTCTCTCTATAAGGGTCATAGTGTTTAGTTTTAGTTGAAACTGTTTTAAGGTGGTGTTGATTCAACTGTATGGTCATTATGGAGGCTGCAGTTTCCCCACCCAGTTCATATTTTCCTCTTGGAATCGATGCACATGCTGCACAGTAGGCCAACTGATGACACACCTGATTCCCCTGCTGCTGCTTTCATGCTACTTCCAAGAAGGCAAATTTCCTATGCAAATCCCACCATAGATTATACAAAGTGCAAAGAGTGGGTGTGAAATCCTCTACAGCAAACTGTGCCACTTCAGAATTACGGCATCAAGACTTTGGCAGGAAGTGTAACCTTGTGGGGTTTCCCTCCGTTCGGGGGCCCGGCCCTTCCTCTGTGTCACGGACCTAGCTCTTATCTGCAGGGAATGGAGCTACAGGGGAGAACAAGAAAACAATACCATCCTGATAGTCTGTGGGTGGTTCCTGCTTTTACGCCACTAATGTCTGTTGGTGTTGGCAAAGGCAGAGAGACATTTTCAAAGGGATTAAGTTACTGTAGATATACACACAAGCGTGCTAAGGCTCCTTCGTACACATTAGGCAGAGGTCAAAGCCGGTGTGTCCTGAGCAGCCATGAATGCAAATAAAATGTTTTCAGGATAGTTTGTCATCTAACATTCTTCACAGCAGACCCTGCCGCTTGGTAAGGTATTGGTGATTTGCTGTCCTGCCGTAGGGACGCAGCCTGCTCTGACACAGACGGGATGACGGGTTGGTGAACCGTCATGTGGTCCACGGGGTCGCTCAGCTGATCCCGGTCGATGATGTTGGCGGTCTCGGAGTCCAGCTCGCGAACTTTTTCACGGTAGAACCTCTGTCTCAAGCGTTTCATCTGGGGCAGCTCGCAGCACGTCTCCAGCACCACCAGGACGAAGACCAAGCCCAGCAGCAAGTAGACTGGGAGGGCAAACACACACACGCCATAATGAAACAAAGACCAGTGCAGTGTGACTAATAAGATCAAATCAGGGTTTGGTGAATAAACAGAGGGTGTGTTCGCTAAGAGTCAAGGCTTTGTTTAACCTTGTCAATCGGGAAAGCTAATGAGGTGAATGGAGGAAAACATAATGATCCTGTAATGAACATATACTGTAACTTTAGCATTTAGCTCACTCAATACGAAGCGAATACAAAATGCTAGGTACTTGGTACCCATTAAAAAAACAAAAAAGACAAGAGTTTCAGCAAACATGCATTATTGTATGGCATTAAATGACGGTAAAGATATCAACTGTGGCAGAACACAGGTAAAATGAATTAGCCGGTCGCCGTTAAACTCGGTGGCGTCAGTTGGAATAGCGGCAGGACCAGAACAAACATCAAGGTGGCTAAAGTCTGAGCAGAGCGGGTGGTAGGAGTGTATGGGTATAACAGACACTTTACGACTTCAACCTGGGAGAGCGGTGTTCACATCTTGTAAGATTATAAAGCCAGACCCTGTTCTTTTTCCCTAAATTTAACCATGTATTTTTGTTGTTGGAGGATAAAAACGGGAATATGCAGTGTTGTACTGACGTAGTGCGTTTATTCTTAAAGAGACTGTCTGTAAATGTTAAATTTCCTGTGAAAACCATAGAGTGTTTTGTAAGAAGACAATGCATGTAACAGGCAGAACTTGACACGGTGTGGACGTGCAAAGTCCATGACCAAACGTCCATATGTGACGAGGTCGAAGTGAGAATGTGCTGATTGATTAAGGACATTCCTGATAAGTCTACATTTAATAACACTATGTGAAACACAGGTAAGCGTTTGAATATTTAAGGTTGAGGATCTTTTAACACTTTCAACAATCACTGAAGAACTCTTTCGTCTAAAAAAGGTTTTTCAGATGAAAAGGATTCTTAATGGAAAGCTTAGTCTCACAAAGAACCCTTGAAGAACATTTTCCTCATAAAAGGATTTTTTAGAAGCAGATGGTTTTGTGTACAGCATCGGCCCCTAAGGAAGAACCCTTTGGGAGCCTTTATTTCTAAGAGCGTAGCATGGCTGTAGATGCTGCTGTTGTTTTTTCCCGTGAAATACTGGATATGATTTTTCAGTGCCTCTAAAAATAAATCAGTAGAAACCTGGCAAGAAAAGTCATGTATTGGCTGAACAGCTTACGACTGAACTCACAGACTTGTTTCGTATTGAAACAATGATGTTCTGTTTTTGGAGATAAAGCACTTCCACCTGATGGCAGCACATTCAGCCACCTCCTCACCTGTGATGGCCAGCCTGTAGAGGTGTGGGTGTGGGTTTTCCTCTTTATTGTGGGTCTTTCCAGGGACATAATCCCCGAGGCCAATGGTCGTCAGACTGATGAAACAGAAATACAGAGACTCCAGAAAGTCCCACTCCTTCTCCAGGCTGACAAAGATCCACGCGGGGATGATGAGGAAGAGCAGGGTCATGATGATGGTCAGGCAGATGGCATGTATGGCGGCTAGCTTCGATTTAGACATGGCCCATCGACGGTGGAAATAGGCCACTGGACGTCGAGTCACCATGACCATGATCCTCTGCACCACAACAGTGAGGAAGAAGAGGGTGACGGGGATGCCGAAGAGGGAGTAGAAGATACAGAAGGCCTTCCCTTCGTCTGAGAGAGGGACAGTGTGGCCATAACCTGGAAACACAACCAAACATGCAGCATAGCTTTAATCACAGACCCTGTAAAGCTCAACACACTGGCAATAACTAGACAGAATGAAGAAAGATGAAAGCACATTCAACATATCTTCTTGTGAAAGACAAGTTTCATCCCATACTGACTAAATCTGAAATCTTAAAATAAAGGCGGTTGGTTTTAATTTGCTCCTTTTAGCAGAACTAAAGATTAAACTGGAGCTTCAAGGGCAACATTACTCATCGAAACCCACAACAATTTCCCACCAACATCTCTAAATCTGCCTCTGATTACTGAATAACAAGTGGTGCAGTGACTAAAGCCTGATAAGATCTTAGCATACGCAATGTAAACTTTTAAATACCCTGAAATGTTTCCAGACCATATACATTTAGTCCTTGACTTTCCCCTGATGTCATGCGATGACTTTGAGAGAACCTTTTTCTCGTTGCATGCTTCTTATGATGATCTTCAGTCACGGGGGAATTACTGAACGGGCACAGGGGCCCACAGTGTCAGAGGTGCCCCCGGCTTTCACCTACAAAATGTCACTTGACGACACATGCACTGACCAGGGAGAGACCCAAAATTATATCAAAGAGACGCAAAACAACTACAAAAAGACTAAAAAAAAATACCAAGACACACAAAATAGCTACAAAGACACAAATAGCAACTACAACAGACACCTAACAACTTAATAGAGATGCAAAACAACTAAAAAGATAAACAAAGTGACCACACATAAAATGACTACAAAGAAATGCAAAATAGCTGCGAAGAGACATAGAATAACTACAAAGAGATGCAAATCAGCCACAAAGAGACAAAGCAACTACAAAGAGACACAAAATGACTACAAGGAAACTTAAAATGACTATGCAATTTCAAAGAGTCATGTAACAATTACAAGGAGAAAAAAATAAAATAAAGAGACACAAAATCAAAATGACTAAAAGAGATGCAGAACAGCAACAAAAAGACACAAAGCAACCATAAGGAGACACAAAATAACCACAAAGCAGGGACGTTTTTTGCTATGGGCAATGTGGACGACCGCCCAGGGTGCAATCTACGTGAGGCTGCACAAGCGCCCTCCAAAAAAAAAAACCCCAAAAAAACCCAAACACGCCAGTTTTCCGCTCATTTCCACGTCATGTTAGTGGGCGTGGGCGCTGGGGCGCCTCTATTATCATGTTTCAACCAGCAGCAACCGCGGGATGGTTTGCCCAGGGCGTAAAACTAGCCAGGACCGCCTCTGCCACACAAAGAGATGCAAAACAATTGCAAAGACACAAAGCAACTATAAGGAGACACAGAATGACTAAAAAAAAAAAAAGAAAAACAGCTGCAAAGAGACACAAAACTAAAAGGAGACACAATAAAACAAAGAGACACAAAATGACCACAAAGAAACACAATGACTATAAGGAGATATGAATAATAGCCAGGCTATTAATTGATTTACTTCATCCCTCACTCCTCAAGTATGTGTTTGGCATCTTTTTACATGAGTTGCATATCTGACCTTCACTGCACAGAATGATTCAGGTGCAGATTTGACACTGGAGGGCTGAAGGAGGAAGTTTATCTGTGCTCACCTTGAATGTGCACATAGGAGCGGGATTCTGTGACATCACAGCTTGTTCAAAAGCCAATCATGGTCCAGTGTTCAGTTTATGTAAGAGTGGTTTGGAAATCTGAAACTCTAAGTGAACACTGAAAGGGATCTTTTGTCTTTTGTCCTGCTGTTTAACTTTAGGAACGAACAAAGCATATAAGTTACAAGAAGCTTATGAAACTTGTTCTGCTAGAAAAAAACATGTAAGACATAATTATTGTTTACAGCAGAGTATTTTCATGTCTGGAGGCCATAAAAGACGCTGGTTACAACACACAAGTCTTAGCACTTCACAGTTTCAACACCTGTCCAGCTGGACCTCACCTGTGGTGGTCAGCACGGTGCTGGTGAAGAACAGGGAGGACACAAAGTCCCAGTTTCGGTCGGTGTCGTTACCCAGCACGGACACTCCGTAGTTATTGGCCTCCAGCGCGCGGATAAGCAGCTCCTCCAGGCGCGCGTCGGACACACAAGTGTTGTTGCTCAGGAAGTCCTGCCGAGCCGCCTTCAGCTCCTGGCGGAGCTCCTGCTCGTAGGGCAGCTCGATGGCGGAGAAGATCCCGGCGCCGATGATGAGGTAGAAGATGTACCCGACAACCAGCAGCGCAAAATTCAGCGCTGACCGGTGTCGCTCCACAAACCGAGCGCACCAGTCGTTGGCACAGCTGCGCACCATCACTCCAGTTCTCAGGTAATGGTGTTTGATTTATGAACAAATTAGGCTTCAGTTAACTGCAGAAAATGACACCTCAGATAATTAGACAATAAACTGCTTTTAATAATGACTTCTATCTTCCCTACTCGGTGGATGGAGTTGTCTTCCTCATTCCTCATCTCATTGAAGCGGGTGGCGGTGACGTCACTCATTCACTGCACCAGGTGTGTGTGTCTTGCTGCACTTCCCTCACCAACCGGTTCAACAGGTTTAGTGTTTTGAGTCATTACAAAGGATTTATTTTCCGCAAGGCGCAAGGTCAACTTTCATTGTAGACCCAGATTTACTACCGTCACTACTTTGGGATTTTTACACGGTTACACCAGGCACACAATGAAAATGATGTAAGAGGCTGGAAAACAGAGCTGACGAGACAAGAACACTGAAATAAAATAATTTTTTTAAGGGGCATTGGCAGTTTCTATTTCAGGTCTTTCCAGAGGCGCACCTGGAGGTGGCCTCTGGGGCTCCGGCCCTGAAAGTTTTCTTTAAAGCCATAAATCTTTGAGGTTTTTACCTTCAACTTTGCGCCATTCAGATAATAATAATATGTGCCCATGTTGTTTACAGAGAAACACCCGAACTTGCATATCAGCCAGAGTACAGATCCAATACAAGAACTAACCCTGTATGGGCGTGATCACTATCATTGTTGTATGGCAGGCTCCAATTAAAGCACGTTCCACTCCGGCCCCGTCACATATCAACATTTGGTCATGGACCTTCCACGTCCAGATATGACGTACAAGGTACCCTGGGTGTGTTGGTCGTTGACATCCTGGGACGCCGTGTCAAGTTCTGCCTGTTACATGACCTGTCTTCTTCCAAGATACACTTCTGTTTTCGCAGGAAATTTAACGTTAACATACAGTCTCTTTCAAAATAAACGCATTACGTCAGTACAACAGTGGGAATTGACTTTTTTTTTCTCAACAACTAACGCATGTGGTTGGGTTTAGGAAAAAAGAACTGGGTTTGGATTTAGAGTCTTACGGGACACAAACACTGCTCTCATGGGTGAAAGTCGGTGTTTGTTGGACCGATCCACCCTCACTCTCAACCCACCCTACTCGGACTTAAGCCGCCTTAATTTCCGTTCTTGTCCCGCCGTGTGTCCCCCTGAAGCTGCCAAGCACTGTTAAACTATTACAGCAACCAGCCGCGTATCATGCCAACATTAAAGGACGCCTTTTCCCATCAGTGTCTGACAACGCAAGTCACTGCCCAAGTGTTGGATTTTAGTGACTTCAGAGTGAGACCGGGTTGTGTAATCAATTCCTCTTTGCCGCTCTAAAACAGTAGTTGCCGACAGCAACAAAGCTCGTATGTTCTGCGCATACATAAAAGGAAATACCCGTCCATACCAGCAGATGGTCGTAGTCATTATAAAGGGGAAACCGGAAGACCATCTTGATGCTCGTTAAGCAGGATTTATACTTACACTTCCAAAACACTAGATGGCAGTAGAGGTTTCTGTGAAGTGCTGTAAAGTTTAGTTGATTCCAAAACAACCAAAACACATTTTAAACATAAACTTAATAGGGACAATTTCAAACACAAGTACACAAAGCATTTGTTTTTTGCTGGACACATTTTCCCCACAAATACAACATGCTAATGTTTTTAGCACCAGCCTATGGTATTTTACATTGTATAAATTAGCCTAGCAGCTAGCAGACTTTTCCTCCACTCATATAAAAGCAGGGACGAAAGCAACATTTAAAGGTAACGGTATGCAATTCAGCTCCATTTCAACTCACAAGATTCACCAACAAAATAACTGTCTTATACTTATTTTTTTATGCAAAAAGGATATAAAATGCTGTTTTTAGTTGCCCAGATATATAGTTTTTATAATTTATATTTTATTTATATATGATTAGAAAATAATCATCAGATTAATTAATAATTAACATTATCATTAGTTGGTGCCCTACTGGAGAATTTTCAGATGCAAAATGTTGACTCTATGATTTCTTTCCTTGGGAACATGCTTTTCCCCAATGAGGTACAGATTTTTAGGTATACTATTATCTCAAATGGTTAGAAATATCCTGGATATAGCTGCCCCTGAATATTTAATCACTAATCTTGTGTTATCACTTAAGAAACTAATCTAATTTCTCTACACAGTGGTATAAGATACCACTACCAATTAAATACTTAATTGATCAATGGGGAAAAAGTGTGATACATAACAGCTGCTCTAATATATAACATAGAAAATTAAATTAAAATAAGTATGCAAAAATGTAATTATATGAACATGTGCATTTTGCTACACTATGTGAAATATTTAAACATAAAAAATATGTATAATATGCTAAGTTTTGTAATGTAAAAAATATGTATGCTACCATATACAACACAATACATGACCTACATAAATCAAAATAAGAATAAGAAATATGTTCATCACATGTTAAACATACATTCAGGAATTAACAATGAAAATACTGTACTTTAATGTAATTTTGAGTTGCTTGGATTTTGCTATTTGGGCGTTTGAGGACTTATAGGGTGCTATTGTTACTTAAATAAATTTGACTTTACTGACCTCAACTAACCTTCTCCCACTCACCATGTGTAATTACCACCTTGACCACTAGAGAGTGCTGGAGACCACGTCCCTACAACCAGCTACTGGCATCATCAGGAAAAAAGAAACAACTGGAGAAAAAAAAGTGTTTTATTGATAAGTTAGCACCAGACATTTGCCAAGTGCTTCTCTGTTTACTCCATCATCAGTTTATCCTCCCATCTCCTCCCTTCATATCCAACATCTGACAATAAATAATTATTTACAACCATGAGCAAAAAAAAGCAAATGAAAAGCAACAAGAAGGCACAGCCATTAGAGATGCTGTCCGGGTCTCTTACAGTTATATACAGCGATTGTGATGTACAGCCTGAAATCAATACCGTTGCATAAAAAGCTGATAGATAGATTTGTCTCTGTCTCTCTCTGTTGTGTTACGATCCTCTGAAATTAATGTGGATCTCCGGTGGGTTGTTGAAGAGTTTGCTAGATATCTCACCCAAAATATTCAGGTATCTGAGGAAAAAATAAAGGAAAATAGGTCACAGATATGACAGAGACACAAGTTTTTTAAGAGGAACTAAATTTACAAATGCGGAGTACATCGATCAGGTGAGTATTTCCACATCACACTGCTTTATACTACCTCTCCACTAGAATTCAGAAGGAAATATTTCTTTACTCCCCTACATTAATTCGTCAGGTGTAGTTGTAGTTACTGATTTAGACAACACGGTGTCAAAGATTAAACCAGTGGTTCCCAACCTTTTTTGGCTTGTTACCTCGTACAAAACATGTTCAGTTAAGGCCTCTTATCACAGTTCAGATATGAGGTGCTGTCACTGCCAACAAAGAGAGATTTCCCCTCTTAATTTTTCAGATGTTTTCAGTTAAATAACAGTCTGAGACCAAAAGAGGTCAGATTAATAATTCAGAATAAAGCAAGGGTTTTGAATGCAGGAATTTGGTATTTGTCAAAGTGGACACAATTTCCCATGTTTTTGCCCCATAGTGACTCATAGGAACAATTTTAAGCCCCGTTTCCACCGAGCAGTACGGTTCAGTTCAGTTAGGTACGCTTTTTTCAGTTTCCACTGGACCAGTTTCAAAGATTGCTGTCTCCATTTGTTATTTAAAGACAAAAACATTGGAAAACAGGGTCCAGGTTGACAAATACAGAAGTCCCCCTTTGAATAAAGAATCTGAGCACTTCTTCCACTGCTGATCAGAAATCAGGACACATGTTTAGACAGGATATCTTACCTCTGCACTCGTATCTGAGGTCTGAGAAGAGAACGTGTTCCTGAGAGAAGACAAACAGTCCCAGTCTGCCTCCAGCCAGGGTGTGGTCGTACACTGCCCCCGAGTCAGATAAAATCTCCCTGCCCTCGTACACCACCACCCTGCAACACAAGGAAGCTAACAACGTCATACACAGCATTTATTATGTGTTTTAACATTGATGCAGACCGCCTTTTACCGTGCGTACCTGCAGATACTCAATTGCGTGTTTTTTGTAAAGTATCTAAGTGCATTTTAGTATTTCTTTTTGTATTTTTCTCCCTGCTTCATATTTTACCATTTATTCCTAAGCAAAAGGGAGGACGTGACGTCAAATGCAGCTATATTTAAAACGGTTACAGCAGAGCTTCGTAGCAGCTATCCAAAATATCAATGCATGTCTGTCCTTCACAATCAAAGAGCAGGAGCCTCTTTTCAGTCTCACATTCAATAAGCACAGTCCTCCTACAATCATGCAGTACCCAGAATGCAACACAGACATCGCTTGCATCTTCTGAGATAGCCTTCTTTAAGATTATTTTTATCATTCAACAACTGGGCCAGGCACATCTATTTCCCTTCAGTTCTTTTCAGCTTGAAAATCTCACTATACACTCGTGTTGTTCTCTCCATCTGCACATAAACAGCACAAAGCTCAGAGAACTCACTGCCATCTTTTTTTTTTAAGTCCATTAGTGTGAAGTACAACTAAGTAAAAGTAGATGTGGCAGGTTGAGGAGAACCGGGTACAACAAAGAAAGTGAATTACGCTGTTATCATAAAATAACTCTCGGAGATTGATGATATCCTCGAGTGCAAGCACGTCTGTGGATGATATTTTCTTCAAAAAAGTGCCACTGAATGTGATTCTCACAATTTAAGAAGTTATTCAGCAGATTGCTGCTCCACTAAAACCTATAGCTGATCTGGTACTGACTGAGCCCCAAATGTTTGATTTAGAGAACCAAACCAGCGCTTCTGGCATGTTTTATCCCATTTCGTGTAAATCACATTTACTTTACTGAGGTGTGTTTTAGTGTTTGAGTTTAGTCAGTTACAGTGTTTCTGTTGCTGATGTAAGACAGCTTCACATGTTAGGAGCGGTAATATCGGTAATGTTGCTGGGCATATGCACACGCTTCATACAGTAACTCCACCTCGCTCCATGTTGCTGTGGACTGCCTTGCCTGTAGGACAGCAGACAGCAGCTCCTTTGAAAGGCAGTTGGAGTGGCTCAATTTCAAACAGTGCAAAGATTGTGTAACAGCAGCAACAGAAAGTTCCTGCGCTGATGTTTTCCTGGCACTGAGGTTTGCGCTGGCTGGATTTGGGTCGCTACAGCCTCTGAATAGGTATCTGTCTTCAGAACTAGTGCTCACTCTCCACCTGGTGAGGGGGTCCGTAGCGGCTGCGAGTGAGGCAGAGGACGCACTGTGATTCAAGGCTCTAGCTAATGTTAGCTACATAAACGTGAACTTGAAGCTGCAGCTGTGGCCTTTGGCTGTGGTTAGCAGAAGGCTAAGTTATTAGCAACGCTTTCCCTCCATTTCTGGAACACTTTGCCAATACTGGCACATTTTTGGGGGATTTTGTTTTAGAATTTATTTCATGATTTTGAGATACTAACTCATTAATTTACTCATTGTTTTGAGATACTAGGTCACTGACGTCATTGGCAAGAATGAGCTTGCGAGCCACCCCACAGTCCATCCAAATCACTCCACGTTGCTGTGGACTTCTTTGCCAATAGGAGAGCAGACAGCAGCTCCTTTAGGTGGCAGATGTAGTGTCTCAATTTCATCCAGTGCAAACCGCAGCAGGAGTAACTTGTGTAACAGCAGCAACAGAAAGTTTGCTGATCCTGCAGTGAGTCAGGCTGCCTGTTCCCCTTACACTGGGGTTTGCACTGGCTGGATGTGGGTTACTAGGCATCCATCTCCGCAGCTGTGGCCTACTCTCTTCCTAGTGAGCTGGTCTGTAGTGCTGGGGAGTGAGGAAGAGGACGCACTGTGATTCGAGGAGCTATCCAGGGCCTTTGGCTCTGGTTAGCAGAAGGCTAAACTGTTAGCACAATTTTCTCTCCATCTTCGAAATGCTTCGCTGGCACATTTTTCATTTTGTTTATCATTAAACTGTCTTCTAGACTTTCTACCTTTGTTGAACTGCTTTGCAGTGTTGGCAGTTGTTGCCAATGCTGGAATAGCAACTTTATTTGTAGGAACCTCCACCATTGAATCAACCTTTCAGCGAATGGACATGCATGTGTATCTGCACTTGTAGAACAGCCAATAGGAACAACCTCTCTCTGAAATGACCTGTGATTGGCCAACGTCTCCCATCACAGGCAAAATTTGCTAATGCCTAAAAACAGAGCCAAGATGAGGTTCAGGAGTCCAGTTTTCTCTACTTGAATTACAATATGGTGAAAGGTACTATGAGATTTTTGCCCGATGACGCCCAAATAAAACTGCCTACCCCAGCTTTAACTGTAAATTAAAATGTAAAGGTTACTGCTAATGTTGAGCCATCTCCACTTGGGAGGTCCACATATCTTTAAAAGTTAGGTGATTTCCATGATCCAGCTGTGGTTTGACAGCTCAAACTGAAAATATAAATTCAGCCAAGATGCTGGATATTATGAGGTCATGAATAAATCTAGCCACTGTTGGATCCCCCTGTGATAAAAAATGACACTTCATATGATGAGAGTATTTGTACCTGATGAACCCAGTCTTGGGTCTGTGGATAAGGTGCATGCGGTAAGCTGTGTAGTCCTTCCAGCCAATTTTATTGGGATCATGCCACAATGTTCTGACCTGAAACACACACACACACACACACACACACACACACACAGATGTCAGGGTGGAGAAAGAAAATTGTGCTTGAGTAACTGATCTTTACTGTGCCAGCGTTCAAGGTTATTTTAGTGCAGGTTTATCTGTTCTAATAAAGGATTTAGTGTGATTTATGACAAGCAGAATATAAAGAGACAAAGACATAAAGTCACTGTTTCGTGCCTGGTGTCGGGTGTTTCCAGTGTGCCACAGGGCATTGCGTAGATACTCTCCAGGTCCTGTGGTGGAGTTGACCAGTTTGATCGAGACTCCCGCTGTGCCAAAGGCTTTCAACGGCTTTTTCTCCCAGTAGGCCTGAGACACCTGCTCTCATAGAAAGACAGAATGTGGTAAGTGATGGTTAAGTTTATGTTCGTGCAGAAGTACAAAACTTTGTATCAAAATAATGAGAAGCTTTCTCACAATAATGAGTTAGTTTATGAATTAGTATTTCAAAATAGTCAGTGTCTGGACTCCATGGGGGGATTTATCCTGCTGCCGCTCAGATGTCCCTCGATCATAAAATATCTCCCTCTGGTGTCCTGGTGTGCCTTAATCAGCACAAATAATCTATTAATCTGTACACTCATATTCTGTATTAGATATTATCTTTACTTTATTCTTCTGTTTCTCCTGATTGAAATTATTTTGAGAAGGTTTCCATTATTTTGAAACACTCATTATTTTCAGATACTAACTCATTATTTCAAGAAAGTTTCTCATTATAATGACCTCCAGTTTTTTTCACACCATTGGGAATGGGCTTCCATAGATGGCAGTTATCATCAACGTTAAAGTCAGCATTCAAACCTCACCTGTTTCCACATGACAACGTAGAAGCGTCGACTGGACTGGTAGGCGAACACAATGCCTGCGTAGTCGTCATCTCGGTTGGTATTTACATAAAATGTCACACTGAAGTCCACCGCGCTGAACTTGTCATATCCTGTTTAAACATGAGGATATTAATATCAATGTATTATACTTTTTATGGGTTAAGTTTTTTTTTTAACAGTTAACGTCACCTAAAGCGATGCCAGGGTCTGAGTTGGCCGTCTGCAGCAGCTCAGTGCCTTGGCTGCGGATCACCCAGAGAGGGTCGGACTGCGTGGTGCCTTTAGGGTCCAACAAAACAACCTGAAACTTCCTGAAGTCTGTAGACCCAATATCCTGGTTCAGCGGGCATGGATCCAGCGCATCTGGAATACTGTCATTGTCAAAGTCATCAAAGCAGGCATCTCCACTCCCGTCACCTGCAGATGGGAGGAATAAGGAGAAAGAATGCAACGATGCTATTTCCTTGAATCATTTTTGCCAAGAAGGGAAAAAAGAGTGTAAGAGACGATGTGTAAAAGCAGTGAGAAAGTCCCGTGTGATGGTGGATAGATTTAAGAATCTTTTATTTATGATTAATCCCACGGCTGAGAGCCGTAAACTGTTTATGTTGATGTCCAACATTAACATGACCTGGATCACTGGAAATATACTAAACTGTTTTACTGCATGACTGCAAAATCCATTTATCATAAATCCTACAAAATATCTTCCCCATGTGACAATCAGCATTTGTTCACATCTGTATCGTAACATTAGAGACACTATCAGTCCTACTGATTAATTTTCAGTAGTTAATACAGGTGTTTTTCTTTCTTTGAGGCCAACGAAAAATTTAGAAAAACAGTAGCAACACTGACCATCAGAGTCCCGCTGGTCCCTGTTGGGCACAAGTCTGCAGTTGTCCCGGTCGTCGGGGATACCGTCGTTGTCATCATCATGGTCACAGACGTCTCCCTTCCCGTCGTTGTCATGGTCAGCCTGGTTGCTATTGGCAATGTACGGACAGTTGTCTAGAGAGTTTTGGTGGCCATCCTCATCGATGTCCTCATTGTCGTCACACATGTCCCCCACTAGGTCACTATCAGAGTCAAGCTGCAAACACACACACACACACACACACACAATATATATATATATTAAAATAGTGTTAAATCACAAGTCTCCATGCTCGGTTTTACCTCCACCAGCACTCCCACTCCCTGCACAGACTTCCAAGTTTTCCTTTTCATGTATTGAAAAAACAATAATCCATCCACCAGATTGATTGCCACAAATAAATTGTTAGAACGGCTTTGTTGGATCCCTGTTAGAAATGTGCACCCCCAAACCAGATGTTCTGCGAGGCAACAGCACCAGACACACGTGCGCTTTTAACCATTTGTGTTTTTTTAGAAACCTGCAGAGGGTTGTGTAGAAGGGGACAGTTGTCACACTGGTCTCCAACCCCATCCAGGTCGGTGTCCCTCTGGTCAGTGTTGTAGACTAAGGGACAGTTGTCATGGTCATTCAGAATCTCTAAGAGAAAGAGACGCACACACAAACATACACACGCACACACAGAGCAGATGAATTGCATGTCTTGTGGCTTTTTCTCTTTTATTACACATAAAAACAAAACAATCAACATAAATCATGTTTGGACAAATGTAATTCGATCCATATTTAAAGACTAACTCAGCACTGAATCCACTTTGAATCGATCCTGGTCCCAGCCTGTAGTGCTCATTACTACAGAATGTATTCTCCTTTTTCAAGAGAAAATCAAGTAATTATGTCCTCTAGAACAATGATTCTACACCTCCTGCACGTCAAGGACTCCTAAATCAATACACATTAGGTCATGGAGCCCCGTCTGATCAGATTTTGCTTACGGACCTCCATCTGAAAAGATTTTGGTTGATAGAAGTGAAATCTATAGTTGTCAACTAGAGTTTAGAGGAAGTGAAACCTATGATCACAATAGTCAACTTTTTTTTTGTCAGTGTTATTTTTGGGGCTTTTGTACATGGGGCACTCGCTCTCTCCACTGAGCTACAGGGCACCCCAAGAATACTAGTGTTCAAGTGTTTTAGTGTTTGGGGCGAATCTACAGACTCCCTGCTACTCATTCATATCGCCTGCTCTGCCTACCTCTGAGCTGGGGCGTTGGTTGGGTCTGTCATGACCCGTCAAGCTACCGAGATTCATGTTCATTTGTCATCCCTGTGTTTCCTGTTTTATTTTGGTAACCATCGTCTTGTCTCGTTTCAGATCCCACGTCTTGATTAAAGACCCTGAACTTTTATCTGAGTCTGTGAGTCTGCTTTGTGAGTCCTTCTCCAGTTTGTGCTTGACAAGGTCATGGCTAGGCACGAAAGAAATAACTGGTTGGGGTTAGCATACGGCTGGGTTGAGGTTGAGCACCACAGAAAACGACTGGTTCAAATACATTTTATAATCTGTGATGTTAGCTAAAAGTGAAAATTTTAGTAGCGCTACCTATTTCATGATTGTGGAGTTCTCTAAAAACACTGAAATAATTGGTCATGTTCCAGGCCTGGTTTCCAGCTCCTACCATCTCCATCAATGTCAATGCTGCAGGCGTCTCCCTCTCCGTTGTCATCAGTGTCTGTCTGCAGCGGGTTGCTATCAAACGGACAGTTGTCACAGCGGTCTCCGACCCCATCTCTGTCAGAATCAAACTGCCGAGGGTTGTACACCAGCGGGCAGTTGTCCTACACCGAACACACACATTAGTTCACACACACACACACACAGGTGAAGTTAATATTCTTCTGTTTTCTGTCATGGCATCCTCAAAGTCTCACCCTCTCATCTATGATGTCATCATTGTCGTCATCAGGATCACAGGCGTCTCCCTGTCTGTCCTTGTCCAGGTCTTCCTGTCCAGAGTTTGGTATCATGGGGCAATTATCCTGCAGCCAATCACAGCTCAGTTTAGAACATTGCCAGCCAATCAGACAACATTTTTCATTAATATTATTTTACCCTTTGACAGTGATAGGTTGCATTCTGCTTGCAGGGTAATCTGTAGTTGGGCCAGCCATCCAGATCAGAGTCTTCTCCACACAGGAAGCCGTCGCCCGCGAACCCAACGGCGCACACACACTTGAACAACACCTCAGACGCCAGGCCCAGGTAGATACACTCAGCATACTTGTGGCAGGTGTGTGTGTTGTCTTTGCAAGGATTGTAAGGCTCACACACCTACAACCGAACCAAACATTTGAGGACACAAAAAGTGATTTGTGACAGTAGTTTAATGCGTCGAGAGCAGCTCATTCAAAGTTGTTTGTTTTTGTTTCTTGGATTGTTAATTATATATTTGTTCTATACTATGATGTAATGATCGCTTGTGTGGACCCCAGGAGGAGTAGCTGCTACCCTGCTAGTGACCGATGGGGATCCAAATGAATAAATTATTAAATTCAAATTGTTTAAAATAAAAACAACAACACTTGCCTGTCTGGTTTCCAGGGCTTCCTGCAGTCCAAGGCCAAATGGCTGAGTGCCTTTATAGCGAGGAGGACAGGGCAGACAGTAGAAGCCAGGGTCTGTGTTTACACACTCTGTGACACAAACACTCTCCACTTCACACTGCAGAGATAGAGGGATTAACCATGTTCAGCATATCAAACACTAACAGTGGATACAAAGGTTTGACAGGTGAGGTGTACGGGGTCAGACTACACAACATCTACTCCTCTGGAGATGGCTACTGTCTGATTAGCTGATCACAGCGCCTTCAGTTACAGGCTGAAGGTTAAACTCTGACCAATTAAAGCTTGTACAGCCTGTGCGATGTGCAAAGGTGATGACACAGGAGAAACTTTCAGGATCTGCAGAGTGTAAAACTCATCTTTAAAGGACAGTTCACCCAAATATTAAAAAGGCAGACATCTCTACAGCCGATATCTCCAACGCTCGGCAACACACACCAAAACAATCTAGATTAATAAATACCACGACAGGTAAGAAGAAAAATATGTGTTTTTGATTTTGGAGTGAACTGTCCCTTTAAGTGTTACCATACATGTCGAAGCTGATGTCGAACATGAACATTAATGTGCTGTTATTACCTCATTTTCATCTTCACAGTGAGTGCCATTGCCTTTTAAACCCAATGGACAACGTCCACAATCCCATGATCCATCACTATGCGACGTGCACTCCACTCCAGGAAAACATGGATTTGAAACCAAACATATGTCTGAAAACACATATGCATATAAAGGCAGTGAGACTTTTACATAAAAAGCAAATATTCCAAGATAAATAGTGTTATTAGTGGCAACTAAATTAATTCTTCTCACCCAAAATTATCATTTGTACATCAGTTACTCACCCTGTGTGACGATTAATTTATGAAGATGACATATTGTTTTAATTGCATGCCTCTACAGCGTACAACGATTCCAAAAATGGAGAGAATTCGTGATAAATTGGAGTGAAAGTGGGCCATGTTTAACAGCAACACTATATCAAAACATGCATTTACAAACTCATAAACCTTGAACAGTACAACCCATGGGTGAGTGATGGCAGCACTCCTTCTCAGAATTCATCAAGAATTTTCTCTGTTTTTCGAGTCTTTGTTTAATATGGAGGCATTCACGAAAAACACTTTCCTCACACATTCAAGGTAAAGTAATTGGTATACAAATGACCATTTTGGAGATTAAGTATTCCTTTAAGGAAATTCATACTTGAATGATTTGTCAGTTCTGCCCTAAGCTTCAATAATTAAATAAAGGCAGCATAAACGCTGAAGGATATTACTTTTTAATCCTCTGTTGTTTGAAAATATGTTGCATCCAATAAAAAGGAATAAGGCTCACACACAGATGTGAAGCTGAGCCTACTTAAAGGATAATATCTGCTCACACAGTTAAGATGCACCGATAGCCTGAGATTTGCGGACAGGTTTACCTATAGGACATGGCTGTTTGTTACATGCTTCATAGTCCACAGCGTCTCCAGCACAAGGCTTCCCACCATGCTGAGGGGCAGGGTTCAAACACTCCCGCTGACGACTGGTAAGACCTCCACCGCACGACTCCGAGCACAGTGACCATTCAGTCCAGCTCGTCCAGCCTCCAGCAACTACACACAAATACATCATTTTCCTGTGAGCCGTCTAAGTTCCACAGGGCAGCCTGCTTGTGTATTTGTGTACTCACCGGGGCAGAGTGTATTGTTGCAAGGTTGTGTCTCCCTGGCGCTGCCCTTGCACCCTCTGCCCCCCTTCTGTGGCGGAGGGTTGTTGCAGAGACGGACCCGTGTGATGTCGCCTTCTCCACATGTGGTTGTACACGCGGACCAGGGAGACCAAAGGCCCCAGTTCCCTTCAGCACGCACTAGACATGGCACAAGCACATAAAGATTGTAACAAGGTCCTTCTCTTTGTGCAGTAGCCTGGAAAAGTCTTCAACACAGACCACCACCGCGGCTCCGCACTGTGTATACATTAACAGAAATACAACGTGTTTCCAATTATGATTACAATCTCTAAATTCCATTTATCTGAAGTTCCGTGCTTTTTGCTCTTTGCTGGAATATTCAATTTGTTCTCTTGGACACGCCAATCAATCACAAAAACTAAATTAAATGAAGACATGTGACAGATTAGACGTGCTGAGTGATGTCCTACCCTTGCGGTCACATTTCATCAGCATGCAGCTGCGGGTTTGGACAGACGGGCCGGCACAGGACGGCATGATGCCATTGCAGGATCGTCCCCTCTGCTGCCCTCCACGTCCACAGGTGACAGAGCAGTGGGTCCACTCAGACCAAGGGGACCAGCCATCCTCATTATCTTTATATATATACACAAACTGTTGGTATATTTGTAACCTCAACACACATTTTGACCCTAAATTATAGCTGCAGACAAACCGAACTCACTGAGACACACAGGACAGCACTTATCATCGATAAAGGATGGATAGATGCAGGATACAGGAGGGCAAGACACCTGATGACACACCACCTTTCCATCCTACACAAGGTGACGAGGATAGACACACATAAATTCAGCATTTTTAAACAATGTTATTAGTCAAGCCATGTGAGCCAGAGCCAGATGTTTTGCTAAATGCCAGTCCTCGCAGAGGAATGGTATGCTGTCATGACTCACAATAAGTCTGGCTGCTCCCTCAATCCATCCTCGATAAAACTAATGATATTTTATAAGGAGAAACAGACTCAGAGAGGATGAAGCAAGCATGAAATATAGGAGTATACCAAAGGCAACTCTGGAGATAAATGAAACCACATTGGGTACAAGTGAAATTTACAGTAACTGGTTAGTACACTTTAAAGGAATTTTGAAAAATATGTTTATTCGAATTTTTGCAAAGAGTCAGATGAGGTGATTGAAACCATTCTCAGATCTGTCTGTTAAAGGGACAGATCCCAAAATCAAAAACACATATTTTTCCTCTTACCTAATTATGCTATTTATCAGTGTAGATTGTTTTGGTGTGAGTTGCCGAGTGTTGGAGGTATTGGCTGTAGAGATGTCTGCCCTCTCTGGAATATAATGGAACTAGATGGCACTTGGCTTGTGGTGCCTACTAGGGCTGGGTCGGTTCTCGATAATACCAATTCGGTTCGGTACTCAGTCTTGGACCAGTTTTTTTTTTGTTTTTTGAGACCAACCGGACGGCATACGTCATTTTACAGCCTGTACTCGGGCAGAACGCAGCCAGTATTTCAGGGGATCCGGTGATGCAAGCAGATATTGGGGCCAAGACTTCCTCTCTGTGTGCTTATGTCAGTTAGTCTCCATAAAGAGATATCTGCCTATGAATGCAGATAAATTAAAGAAAAAAAGAAAGAACATCATCAGATATAGCTGATGGGTTCCCAGATTGGAATTTTGGCCAATGCATTCCGCCTCTTCACAAGGATTGCTTACCTGCTGCTCAACCACAGTCTTTTTAATACCAAAATCTTGTCCCATTGCCTTCAGATTCTGCATACATATACGGATATCACTTTAAAGAGATTCCCACTGAGCTAGCTAATATTATAGCTCAGCTAAAGAGGATGTTGATAATGTTTACATCTCCTACTTTTCACAAGCATGAGCCTCTTGTCTATGAATAGATGCATGCTTCCCTCTGCGCAGTGATACTGTTGGTGGGTGTACTTTGGTAGAAAAATATAGTTGCTAGTGCTATCTAGTTCCATTATTTTTGAGAGGAGGCAGACATCTCTACGACCAATATCTCCAACACTCGGCAACCCACAGTAAACAGTCTAGACTGATACACAGCACTACAGGTAAGAGGAACAATATGTACTGTATGTTTGGCATCAACTGTCCCTTTAAATATGGAGCTGCAGCAAAACTTGTCATTTCTGTATTTCGCTATTTGTACAGATAGAACAAACCAGATATAATGAGCTTTAGAGGTGCTTTCAGGCAGATTTTTCCAACCAAAGATTTTTCAAGAGAAACAATTTTCATGCCAAACTAAGCTAACGGTCTCCTGGCTGTGATATTAGAGTAGTGTCAATCTTCTCATTTAAATTATTTTTGGACTCTTTTGGTTTCATGATCTTAAGTCAGAGTCAGAACTTGAGACCTAATGTTGTGGCTTTCAAGTCTCAAGTCAGGTCAAGTTTTGACTCAAGTCTTTAAAGTTAAGTCTTGGATAATCCAAGTGTTTCAGTAGCCAAGTACAAATTCAGAAATGTTGTGTACTTAAATAAAATAAACTAAATATCAAAAAGAAACTTGGACTTGAGCCTCGTTCAAGTCACAATGAGAACTTGAGACTTTACTTGGACTTCAAAAGTGCTCTGGGCTTCATTCAAAATGGAATTACTGAAGTAATTGCAGTGTAAAAGATCAACCATCCACACTAGATGATGCATGTGATAGTCAGGCTGTCTTTCCATGACAGAAGACAGACGTGCATGGCACTCTCCCAGGAAACACCTCACTGCTAATATTTCAGATTATAGTTACATAACACTTTTTCAAAACTGACCTTGCAAACACAGGAGGTGCAGCTGTCAACATCCCAGTCCTCCCCGTGCTCATACACTCGTCCGTCCTGCATACACCACACCTCCTCGTCTCTGTCTCTGTCAAGATCATTGATATCATCGCTGTTGCCATCATCACCGTCGCCATGGCCACTGCTGCTGCTGCTGCTGCTGCTCCAGTGGCTGCTCCACCAGTTGCTGCCGTGCCAGTTGATATCATCACTGTTGCCATCATTGCCGTCGCCATGGCCACTGCTGCTGCTGCTGCTGCTGTTGCTGCTCCGCCAGTTGCTGCCGCGCCAGTTGATATCATCACTGTTGCCATCATTGCCGTCACCATGGCCACTGCTGCTACTGCTACTGGTGTTGCTGCTCCAGTTGCTGCTGCGCCAGTTTCTGCTGCGCCAGTTGATATCATCGCTGTTGCCATCATTGCCGTCGCCATGGCCACTGCTGCTGTTGTTGCTCCAGTTGCTGCTCCGCCAGTTGCTGCTGCGCCAGTTGATATCATCGCTGTTGCCATCATTGCCGTCGCCATGGCCACTGCTGCTGCTGCTGCTGCTGTTGCTGCTCCAGTTGTTGCTCCGCCAGTTGCTGCCACGCCGGTTGCTGCTCCATTTGATGCTCCAGTTGCTGCTGTTGCTCCAGCTGCTGCTGCTGCCGTTGCTCAGCTCAGCCAGAAATATCCGCATCTCTTCATTTTCTTTTGCCTGAGAATACAAAAACATACATGTAGCATTTTCAAAACATTAAAATCATAATAAAAAACATATATATTTCTCTCTTTTCTTTAGCGTCGCCCTGTATTAGTGCGCAGAGACCTGTTAAAGTAGGCTACAATGGTGGTTGAGTTGATCACCAGCCAGTACTTTAACAGTGATGGTATTCTTTCTGCATGTTTTTTTTTCCCCCAAAAAAAAATTAGTAGGGCATTGACCACAAACCACAGCGCTTCCTGCCAGTAAAAAGGGATGTTGCTGCTTGTTCCATTTGCACTGACAGAAGAGCTACTCTCTGTTGGTTTTGTCACACAGATTTCCCCAAAAACCAAACCCCGTCAGATTCAATGTAAAGTGCAGGGGCTGGTAGACTTAGTCAGTGTCCTCCACAATTTATTTATTCTTATCACAACAAAAGAGCCAGTATTCATTTTGAAATGTTTCCCTGGTGTTGAAATGTCACATTTAAAGGGGACCTATTATGCTTTCACCAATTTCGCCACATGTAGATAATGTTACAATGAAGGTTGTTCATATTAAATGTGGCCAGTGTTTCAAATAAGGAAGTAAACTTATGTTAGTAATCATGTGAGCCAAAACCTCAGACTTCTCACAGTTTTTTCTACTCTTCTTACAGTATGATATCATAGTGTGCTGGATTTACACTGCTACATGTAGCTACATGCTAATGTCAGGCAAACCTGTCATTTTGGTTGCTGATGTTGTTAATTTATCCCGGATTTGGGATCATATTCCCACTGGAACATGTCTGCTTGAAAAGTTTTTGATTTAAGAAATTTTATTGGTGATTTAGAAGTAGAAAGTGCTGCTATTATATTATAGTAAATACACTTATTTATTGCTATTGTTCATGTAAGTGCATGCTAACATCAGGCAAACCTGTAATCTTGGTCGCTAATGTTGTAAATTTCTCCCAGATTTTGGATCATATTCCTCCTATAACATATCAGGTCATGTTTATAAGCTTTTATTGTTGATTTTTTTTGTGATAGAAAGTGCCACTATAGTCAGTTGAAGTCATTGTGCAGCTGCAAATACACTGCTACATGTAGCTACATGCTAATGTCAAGGAAACCTGTGATCTTGGTTGCTGATGTTGATCATTTCTCCCTGATTTTAGATCAAATTCCTGCTGGAACATGTCAGGTTGAAATGATTTTTGGTTTAGAGGATTGTGATTTCTTTGTGGTGAAGAAAGCTGCTTTTCTTTGTTACAGTCATTCCCCAGCTGCAAATACACTGCTAACATTCATGAAAGTGCATGCTAACATCAGGGAAACCTGTAATTCTGGTTGCTGATGTTGTAAATTTCTTGCAGATTTTGGATGAGTTGTGTTTTGAAGCTTGAAGGACAGAAAGTGTCACTATAGTCAGTTACAGTCACTCTGCAAACATGTATGTAACTACATGCTAACATCAGGCAAACCTGTGCTCTTGGTTTCCTGATGTTAATTTCTCCCCTATTTCAGATCATTTTCCCACTGGAACATGTTTAGTTGAAAGGACTTTTGGTTTAGAAGATTTTATTGGTGATTTTTTACAGTAAAAAGAGGTGCTAATTTCTATTACAGTCTTTCCCTGGCTGTAAGTACACTGCTAATGTTCTTGTAGGTGCATGCTTACATCAGGGAAACCTGTAATCCTGGTTGCTGATGTTGTAAATTTCTCCTTAAGCTTTAAGCTTTTCTTTGGGATTTTTTTTTACACTAAAAAGGGCCACTATTCACCATTTAAGTAATTCCCTTGTTGCAATTATGGTGCAGAGATGCCAAGATACGGAAGACCCAGAGATGCTGACCACTCAGAGCAGCTGATGCAGGTGAAAATATGTAAAATGTAAACACGTTCTAGTTAAAACCCAAGACCCAAGCATGAACCCCCAAATTAGCATTATAGGTCCTCTTTAACTGGGCATTTTAATGTATGTAAAAATGTTTTTAAAAGAAAGTAGACACCATTTCTTACAATTTCTTGCACATGCCATATCAAAATCAACATTGGATCCGAGAGTTTAACACAACAAACAATCACCAACATGCAGATGATCCATGTGCATGCACGTATTTGTGTGTCTTACTACTCTATCCAGGTCTTCCAACAGGTTGCTGGTCACAATACGCAGGCCTTGGATCTCTGTCAGCAAGCCCACCAGCTCCTCACACGGGTGACGACAGACTTCTGACGACACATTGTTGACCTTTGCACCGCCCACACCTGCAGATGAGGCACAACATATGTCCTGTGCTACATTTTAAACTTGCGAAGAAAACAAGGTGAATAGACTGTATTGGAATGCACTGTGTTTGTGTTTGCACATGTGTGGTACCTGCACACACAGCTGATGCATAGAGGAATATCAAAAGCCAGGGGAAACCTCTCTGCGGACTCATTCCTGTTCACACATAAATCACATATGCAGCCACCGTGAAATAAAGCACCTATACTGCTCCACCACTGCACCATACAAGCAGGACTGCTGCTGAGGAGATAGGAGAAGAAGAAGAAGAAGACGATAAAGAGGGAATTAACCATGCATACCTGCGCACTCCTCGCTGTTCAGCCTTTCTTCACGATTAGAAATCACGGCTGGTAGGCTCGTCCCCGCTGCAGCTCCACAGGGGCTGTGATGGAATGTGTGTCTCCTCGTCTTCTTCTTAATTCTCTTGTCTCCTTGTTTCCTTCACACTGGATCAGGGCTTATCAATACAACTTCCTCAGTACTTTGTTGTCCGGCAGGAATAGGGAAGAGGTCGGTGCGAGTGAAATCTGAGTGAAAACATGAAGACAGCTCTGTTAGTTCTGTAGAAACTTCTAATGTGGCTATGTATTTGTTTGAGTGTGTGTGTGTGTGTGTGTGTGTGTGTGTTTGAGTGTGTGTGTGCATGTGTGTGTGTGCGTGAGGCAGGAGCGGGAGCCATATATTACCCTTCTGTCTGGCGATGAACTGGGCTGCATATCTCCCAGCGAGAAACCCAGCTGGATGGAAGGAACTTGTGTGTGTGTGTGCGTGTGTGTATGTGTGTGTTGATGTCTCGATGCAGGTTTCCCAGACACATCATTTACACTCTTCACTCTCCAAACTGAGACACACACACAAAATCGTGCACTCACACATCAATACACACATACACACACTTATTGGCTGCCCGAGTTTTTCCAATATTTTAGGAGCGAGAAAACTGGCATCACCGTTAATCCCTGGTGAAAATGAGAGACTTGGTGTGTTTGTGTGTGTGTGTGTGTGTGTGTGTGTGCGTGTGTGTTCTTAGGGCTGATTTTTCTTGATGCCTGCAGAGGATCGTGAAGTAAAGATGAGCAAGCTGATGGAATACAAAAACATCTACTCCCATTGGGACCATCATCTCTCTTTCCTTTCTCCCACTTTCTCTTTTTCCTCCATCACCCCCCCCTTCCTCTCTGTTTGGTCTTCTCCCTGCTGTGTCAAAGAGGCATCATCATCATCCTGAATCACATTTTCCATCTGTGGACTCCACTTGTGGAATAATGAATCCCGCAGATGTGTGCACACACGCACGCACACACACGCAAGCGCCTGTGCCCATACAAACACACAACCTCTCTATATCCAGATACACAGAAACATCACAACCAAGAACAAATGAGGACAGGCACCATGTTTCCATCCTGGAAGTGGTTCAGTAGTGGAGACGTTGAAAGCAGGTGCTGTCACTGCTCTGAGGAGAAGAAAAACCCCAAAAGTAATACGATCTGAGGGATATAAAAGGTAAGGACTTGGGCGAGATTGCTTGGCAAAGTCCAGAGTGACATTCTTGGACTGATATGCCCTGTGGAAGGCACATTCTGTTCTGGGATCTCTCTTAAAGTCTGAGGCTGTCAGTCTTCCCCTGTTTTTATAGAGTAAATAGTTTCAAAGAGGGCACCTTGCTCGCTGTCTCATGACATTGTTCAGGGCTGTAATCACCTATTTAACTTTGGCGGGGACCATTTTCAATCGTGAACCCTCAAGGGTGGTCGGCGGAAATCACCCCCGGGAGAAAGTTTCAGAAACTTCACAGCTAAAGTGACCATTGAGAGCATTTTTAAACAAACATCTTAGCTGAGGGGTTCTCACCAACACGCTCTCGCTCCAACCTCGTCACATATTGACGTTTGGTCAAGGACTGTCCACGTCCACATGCGATGTACAAGGCACCTTGTGTGTTGGTTGTTGATGTTCTGGGACACCGTGTCAAGTTCTGCCTGTTACATGCATTGTCTTCTTTCAAAATAAACTCACTATGCCAGCATAACACCGCAATTTTTTTCCCTTCAACAACAAAAACATATGGTTGGGTTTAGGAAAAAAGAATACGGTTTGGCTTTACAGTCTTACAGGACTTGAACACCACTCTCTTGGGTGAAAGCCGGTGTTTGTTGGACCCATCCACCACCACTCCCGCCTGACTGCCCCAATCGGAATTTCACCACCTTAAGTTTCGTCCTTGTCCCACCACGTTTCCCCCTGACGCCACCGCGTCTTTAAACTATAACGGCAATCATGCCGACGTTAAAGGACGCCTTTTTCATTGGTTTCTGACTCTGCAAGTCACTGCCCAAGAGCCTGATTTTGAGGACTTCAGAGTGAGACCAGGCTCTTCTCACAGTTTTGATGACAGAGTGCTATTTTAAGGAGCCAGCATATGATTGAAGGCCAGACAGGAAAAGTGCACACACTGAACAATCCGCAGTGTTATACATCAATCTATCCTGTCGCTAAACCAAAATTAGTGTGCTGCTATTTAAGATCTGAATCTGAGGATATTATGTGATGTGTGCTGTTTATGGGTGTGTGCTGTTTGTGTAATTGTATACAAAACAAAAGAATTGACGTGCTTGACTCACCATCTGAAAAATCACAAGGTGCCGACCCAAAAATCACATCACTGAATAGATCAAAATGTCAGCACACATGTTCTAATTATCAAGGGGGGTCATGTCCCCTGCGTTCCACCTAAAACCTACACCTATGCCAGAAACTGATGACAGGTTTCAGGGCTATCATGGGCTGTATGACCTCTGGAAGCTACTAGAAGACCGCTGGTGCTATCGAGGCACGGCTGAGAACACTTTATGCAATCAGGCGGCTTAAGAAAGGCCAAGGTGGGGTTGCAGCAATTGGCCCATTTCTTTGAAAGTAACCAGACCAGACATCTCAAGGGGCTTTTGCATTATGCACTAAGCCCTCCGCTGTGAGCAGCAACCTTATTTGCTAGGCAGGCCAGACAATATCCTGCAATTGCCATAGCACTCCTAAGCATGCAGTGGTCAGAGAATTACATGGGCTTAAAGTAAAAGGATTTACATGGAAGGGTGGACAGTAATGCAAGAATAGAGAAGCTCGCAGAAAAAGGTGTCATAAGACAGCAAGGTTAGATATCATGAGTGGGACTTCTTGTCAGGGATGTATTTTATTGCACATTTAAGTGTACAAATAATTAAATGTTTCTGTTGCGTGCAGCCAAATCATACAGACATGTGTTTTCTTGCTCTAGCTGCCTGACAGACAGATATATGCTGATTCACTAATGCTCCGTGTCTGTCCCAATAACAGCCACAGTGGGTCAGTAGAACATGAGAGGGGCATTAATCCAGTTATCAGATCATCCTATTATTCTGCAGATTAGCTTGCAGCACACGCGCATCTAGCGCCTCTGGGATTTGTAGTCCACAGTCATGCCTTCCAGGTTGCCCCCTACCCAAAGCCTACACATGAAAGCTTTTTATATTTATCAAAGCCTGCTCTCTTACTGGTGCTGAAATCAAAGCCTGACCATAGAGTACCACCCTTTCTAGCAACCTGTGGGGTAGTCATCACTGTGAGTGCACAGCCCCCCCCACCATTCCCCTCCACTTGTACTGGTAAGGTGTGAAGTGAGAGCTGACGCAGCGCCTGACACTGCAGGTCAGAGCGAAACCGGCCCCTGCGCGCGCTCAGGGCTTTGCAAAGCTCAATTAGCGTGACACACTTTCCCCTGTGATCGCCTGCCTGCCTTCCGCCTGGTCTCTGGACACACAGGATTATGCCCTTTAAACTTCTCAGACGCCACAGCATTCATTAGAGAAAGGGAAACGGGTTTTCTTTACCTTTTTACGCATAGCAGAAAAGTGACCAGACCATCAGTGGGATATGACTGTGGATGGGGACACGGCAGGGTTTATCCCTCAGAAGGAGATTGTGTATAATGGACTGCTGCCTTATGCTGACCGGTTGGACCAAGAGGCCACGAAGCTGTTGGCGGAGATCAAGGCGAACCTGTCCAGAGCTGTCCTCCTCAGAGAGCTGTGGCCCGGGGTCGCTTTCTGGTCCAGGAAACTCTTCGCGTAAGTGTTGAAGCCCTGGTTGTCCTCCGGATGCAAGCAGACCCATGATTACTTATTATTAGGCCTTAAAAGTCAGTCAATAATAAGTGTTTCTAATTCTAAAAATTTAAAATCTAAATCTAAAACCCAGGATGCATTAAAAAGCAACCACCTGCAGGAGTGTAGCTGGTAACTACCAGAGCTGACACACAGAAGGGAGCAAAGGTCAGCCGGAAGTTTGACCAATATTGCTTTATAGATAAAAATACACCAGTGCTGTTGTCTGTAAATGGTCAATGATGTCCAACTTGCAAAATCATAGAGAATGTAGTGATGAGTAAGTGACTTTGCATTTGTAATAAAACGTAGAGATGCATGGTACACTGAATCAAGGCTTAGCACTGAAAGTAAAACAAGACTTGTTTCTAAAATAAAAGCCAATCTTCACTTTAAGTTTCCTAACTAGAGCAGCAATATGTACATTAAATGAAAAGCTTGTCATCTATGCATGTACCCAGGTACTTGTATGAGGACACTCTTTCAATGGATTTACCGTCAGAAGTGAAGATGCTAAAATCATCACTGATTACTACTCTGATTATTTTCACGATTATTTAATCGAGTGTTTAGTCTTTAAAATGTCAAAAAATTGTAAAAAGAAATGCTCCTCACAATTTTCCTGAACTTAAAGTAACATCTGACATTTGCTTATTTTCCCCAACCAACAGTCCAAAACCCAAAGACCCTTCATTTACTATCACACTCTAAAAAATGCTTCATGGGGTTCATGGATAACCCCCCTAACCCCCTTAACCCTAACCCCTAACCCCCTAACACCCTTAACCCTAACCCTTAACCCTAAAATAAGGAAGTTTTTCAGCAAAAAAAATTATGTTTGTTCAGTGAACATGTTTTAGTCAGTTGACAACTTATTTAAGGTATTGGTCAAAAAAACATTTAATTAATTAAAAATAAGTTAAAATAAAAAATTTTCGATAAATATTGAATTGGCTCAATTTAATTAAGTTTTGCAAGGTCAAAGCAAATCATGTTGGTATCAATAAACTAACTGAGTTTGTCAGATTATAAAAAAAAACTCATGGGATTTACTGAAAAATGCCAGAGTTGGGACTACTTAAAAAGATGCATGCACATTGTTACCATAATCTTTTAAAGCTGAACCAGCTACTTATTTTCTGAGTGCATAAATTACAAAGAAAAGCAGCAAATTCTCATGTTTAAGAAGCTGACAAATGACAAATGTTTGACATTTTTGCTCGAAAAAATACTGTGACGATTAATCTATTACAAAAATTGAAAAACCAATTGATTAATCGTTGCAACTCTGGAGTCAATAGTCTTAAATTTGACTTTGTGAGGTCTTAATTACCAAAAACATTCTTCTAGTTCAGTGGTTCCCTACTGGTCCAGCCATAGGGTCCAGATTGCTCCTGAAGCATCAGTTCAAGGTCCACACAGTTTAATACATTCAGCATCATATTTGTGTTTGGCCGTGTCCTGGAGCTAGTTTGCTGTCTCTGTCAAGTAGCTGTCCATTAGTCACTCACTTTACAGCAGGAAACAGCACTTTAAAATAAAGGCTTTGTTCCAGAAATTCACTATATTTCAAAATAAAGTGTGACCCACCAGTTGGGAACCACTGAGCTAGTTAAATATATCTACCTTTTAATTCCTGCTTTGTGAAAATGAGTCCAGCTCTTCTGTGTTAAAGTCCACATTCCTGATGTTGCCAATCTTTAAACCAACTTCTGGACCCAGTTCTTAATATTTGGGACCACATACATATACAGTATTTACCTTTATACCTGTAATGCCTGAGAACGAAAGATTTGTCCGAAAAGTCTAAAATTTGGTTAAAAATGATCTTTCTCTTATTTATCTTTATCTTAAAACACATTAGATTTAAGTATCTGATACCTTTTGACACATCATAATGATGTGCTATACTGTCACAGTTTATTTAGATTCTTAATGTGGTTTTTGAAGTTATTTTATCAGACTGGCTGCAATCAGTCCAACGATATCACACCTCACAGCCTCACAAACATATCACAGTCACTTTAACACTTTCGTTTACATTCTACAGTGTGTCAGTATTTCCTTACGTCTGGCCACAGGTATAATAAATGTTAATTTTGAAAACCAAATTTTCCATTTAAGGTCTATTGCACCTTAAGAAAAGGGGAATTAATTGCCAAATATATCCTCATCATAGCAAATGGGAGACTTCAAGGAATACTTTGCCAACAAAATGATCATTTTTATATCAATTGCTTAACACGTGTTTCATTGAATTGTTTTTCCTATAATATTATTGATTCATTTATTGATTGGGGACATTGTTCACAACAGCAAAACTATATCAAAACATCTGTTTACAAACTCTCACACAATTTGTGAAAAATAATCCAAGTCTTATTTATACAATCGTGTATGCAGTGCTTCCCAAACACATGTACTAGGGATGTTCCTGGCGACTAATTTCCCTGTCGGCTAAATGAAAATTTTAATTAGTCGACTAGTCTAAAAAAAAGGTCTCGCCACGGTGTATTCAGGCTCATCATATTCCATTAACTTCCTTTACCAAAGTTAAGTGGAAGCATATCTTGCAAGGTCATTGTCATGCTGTGTTATCTTCTCAGACCAGGCGGGATCACAGCGTCTAAGGGCGAACTATCTCAAATTGGTCTGAGTGTGGCCCGCACCGCTAGCAGCAGCAGCCGTCGCTCCATGCAGGTTAACATCCAAATGCTTGAGTTGAATGTGGTTGTGCATTGCTCCAGTCGAGTGATTATATGCCAGTGTTTTCTGACACAGCCTGCATGCTACCTTGTTTTCATTTTCTAGAGTACTGCCAAACCGCGCTGGCTTTACGAGAGGATGTCTCTCCAATTTTCCACCATGCTGTGTTAAGACTCTAATTGGTTTAACCGACTAATATTTCTGGTGCAGACTAGCGAGGGAGCGCACGTTTAATCGTTTAAGTGACTAATCACGCGCATCCCTAGTATACAAACAGTCTCAAACACGGATGTAGTGTGCTTGGGCAGGACAAAGAATGTTTGCCTTTTTTGGATTGCCCCGTCACCATGGAGGCATGCGAGGAAAACAAAATTTCCTCCACAAATTCAAGTTAACACGCGATCAGTGATTAATATACAACATCTTGTAAGTTTACTGGAATTTGTCTGCTCGGTATCAACTTTATTTACCCCTTATCTAACCAGAAAGGTACAATTCAGACACAATATCTGTTCTGCCTGGGAGTTCTGGTCAAGATGCACAACAAAATAAACCTTTCATATACAAGTACATCTATGGGCAGATGACATCACAAAAAACATACCAGAACACAACAACAGACAGAAAACAGACAGGGATCAGGGGCTAAAAAGAATCATGGTAAATTAGACTGCTTCTTAAAGGCATTAAGATTATTCTCAGAGTCAATTAGGTTATTCTCATGTTGAGACACTGGGCTGCTGAAGTACTGCACTGATGTACTTACTGTACTTTGAGGATATGGGTCAGCTGTGTGAAGCAGGAAGTGATCAGCAGCTCACTGACAGTGACATGTCCTAACCCCTGTCCTCAGGTTTCTGAAGCTGTACGGCCGCAGGTTCAGCAAAGAGGACCACATTCTCTTCATCAAGCTGCTCTATGAGTTGGTGACGCTGCCGAACCTGGAGCCTTACATGATGCAGAGCTACGCCAGGCTGCTCATTCAGCTGCTCAAGTGGGTGTGACACAAACACAGACATAACAATGATCTAGCTTTATTTGTATAGCACCTATCTTACAAGGTTACAGAGTGCTTCAAAAATGCATGAGAATAAAACAATAAAAATGTGGTAACAATGATAAGAACTAAGAAAAACAGTGTATAGAAAAGCAAACACAACAAAAGGTAGAGAATTCCAGAGTCTAGGGATGGCAAAAGGCCGATCACTTTTGGTCACCAGCTTTGACCGAGGGACAGCTAGGAAAGGTAGGCTTTAGGATCTCAGGTTACGACTTGGCGCATAGGAAGTCAGAGGCCTAGTAAAATAACCAGGGGCCAAACCATGTCAAGCCTTGACATTAAAAGAATCCTAGAGTTAACAACCAATGAAGGGAGGCAAGAATTGGGGGAATGTGGGACCTACAATCGGTCCTGGTCACTAGAGTATTTACTAATGCCAACCACACACTTAAGTCTGACACCCTCTCACATCTGAAGACAGTGTGAGTTTTTAATCACATACCATAAGTTTTTGCAAAGACTTGGGATCTCGCTGGGTCACTATTTTCAGGACGACAACTAGGTTCCTTGAGATTATTTCCCATCCTGCTCCCGATGGAAAATATTACACCAAACTCTCTTCAGGAAATACAAGATATACACAACTACTTATAGGCAATAGCACATAACTCTAGACACACCAGATATAAGGCGCCATATGTCGACAGTATTCTTGTTTATTTGGCATTAATATAATCTTCACATTGTTTTTGCGTTTCAATTCGCTATTAGCCTCCGTTGGTTAGCTGCAGTGTTTTAGTAAATGGAGAATGTGGGAGGACCGTGAGTTTCAAAAGTTAAGATTTCTGAATAAAATAAGTGCTGGTTGGCTGACTAAATGCATGCCAAATTAAACACAGTTTGAACCAGTACTCCACCAGCTTCTCCTCCTTTCCCACAGTCCAAGAGAACCGAGACTTGTCCACCTCCCTGGAGTACCCGCCATGATTACTCTTTAGCTGGTTTGCTGCTTCTTGTTTGGTGTTGGAGAGAGCGCAGCTATTGGTTGTTGACAATATTCATGTCACTAAATTTGTATGAGCCAAGACTGAAAACTAACAAGTAGATCAGAGTATCATCAGCGCAAGGGAGGGGTCACGCATGAGCGAAATAAACACTGGCTAATGTTTCACTCCTGTTTACTTCAATTCACTGTGAGCAAAGGAGCAAATAAAACATTTGCTTTGCAACTGAGGTAAACTCTGACTAGCAATGTTGCAGCCTCAACCAATAGAAAAGAAGTATGTTTGAGGAAACATTGATTGTTGCCTTGTTTTAACAGCAAATACTGTATGATAATGGTCATGAAAATTACAAACTGCCCCACATCAGAGATGCTGCCTGAGTCAAAAGACAGGCATGGAACCTAAGAAAATTAAACCAATACCAATAACATCATATTTCAGAGTATTTATCAGCAAGCTGACTAACATTTGCTAGCAAGATAGCTTACTGTGTGCATCAAATCCCAGGGATCATCTCAAATCAGGGACAAGGTCTAGAGCTCAGACATCTGGATGGAGTGTGGAGAACTGCAGCTCCTTTATATTAATAAAAGAAGCCAGTTGAGGTGGTTCAAGCATCTGATCTGAACGCCTTCCTGTGGACCCCGGGGCAGACCCAGATCATGAGGGATTGCATATCCCATCTGGCCTGGGAATGCCTCTGGATCCCTCAGGAGGAGTTGGAGGACGTAGCTGGGGAGAAGCATGTTTGGGTAGCTTGCTGCAGGCTGGATGGATGGGTTATAGTATGAAGTACATGGCAGTAAAATAACTACATAACTCATAAAACATAAAAGTCAGTATAAGAGGCAATGACAGTCCAACATCTTTTTTTATAGCAATGAGAGCTTTTGAACGTAGAAAGCTGTGGCCTCTCTTGCCCTTTTGTATCCTTACTGTAATGAGATCAGAGAGCAGCCCGACTGGTACACATCACTGTGCTACAAGTGGTAGGCTGCACCAATGTCAAGTCCCATGACGTGATAAAGTGGATTTTTCACTTACCTCGCTGCCATTTGAATTGCTGCCATTTGGAGCTTTAGACAACCTACAGACTCGAGAAAGAAAAACAAAAGCAATTCAGCAAGCACTCGGAGAGCAAATACCTCAGTGAAGGCAATCCACTGAATGCCATTTTAATTATAGGAAGGCATCTGCTGCATCATAATAAACACAGTGGTAGATATTCATTCATGTAAGCACATTTAGAGAATTCATGTGAAAAGAGTAACAATTTCAAAAGAGCTCAATTTCAAAATTTGTGTGCAAAACGCTGCTGGCAACCCTGAAGTTTTAACAGATGGTTAATTTCGATGGACAATAATAAAAGCTGAATGCCGTCCAATTTTGAGATTTTGTCTTTGTTGATGGAGTGAAAATTAAAAAGGCAGCTTAGGCTGATTTTTGGGCAATAGTAATATAACTTCCATGTATGTTATGTAGTGGTAACAAAATCACATGACGAACATATGAAATAGTCTTTGGACGTAGTACTGAACTTTCAATTCAAATGAATTTTGGCAGATGTATCGTAGTAAAGCTACTGGATTTTGGATACAAAGTCCTCTACCACCCAAACTGGTCTGCAGTCCAATGCGATTTTGCAAGGGAGTTAGTTAGTCGTTCACAGGTAGAGTTACTCACCTTGAAGGCCTGGTCGAGTGTGGCTTGATGAGGCTGGCTGCCAGCACTAGCATCAGACTTTGCTAGCTCAGACCTCTGTTTTCGCTGCTAAATACTTTGTGATGAGGTGATATTTTATGCTTTAAGTACTCCAATGGTACGAGAATCCCTGCAGTTCTTTCTGGGCGTTTTAAAAAAAAATGTAAACGTTCCATTCACAGGGCCGAGCAGCGTCGTCTTGTCTGGGGGGGTCAACAGATGATAAATGTGGTATAGGAAAGAAGAAAAACAAAGCTCATTTGTTTTGTCCTCCACTCTAATCTTTGCTGTTTAAAAAAAAAAAGGATAATATGACATTTAAAGACTATCACAGGGCTGACACAAACAGTCTCTTCTCTCTCTACCAGCACTAATGTTCTGCGTTCTGTTCTCTTCTGCCAATTCTGATTTAATACTTTTGCGCTATGTCTGGTGAAGCTCTTGTGGTTTTATTTCTCATATCAATGGTACCTTTGGCAACATCAGCAGTTAGCCACCAAGAGTAGCCACTGGGGCTAACCACAGACAATTTATTGCACTAACTAGCTTACTGATACTTCTGCTATTTCACTGGAAGTTGCACCCATAATCATTTCTACAGTAGTGCCCTCAGGAATAAGGTGTGTTTGTTTTGTCTTTGTTTTAAAAAGACAGAAAATCTGACTTCTCCCAAATAAGTAGGTCAGTACAGTGAGTACGGTGCTGGAGTAAATGTATTTAGTTACACACCTGCACGTGGTAAGTAATAAGGACAGTGAAGTATGTTCGCCTAACAGTACATTCATTAGTTTTTTAAGCTCTGACCTACATCGTAACTCCCTGCTTTTGTCCCTCAAATCAGATCAGTCACTACTCAAGTGACTGCAGGATATTCTCTAAGATGGTCACATTCATCACGTCCCATTTGTCTCCAGTTGTTTCCACGATTTTCACATCCATCACAAAACAACCTCTTAATGTAGATGTCATTTGTCTGAGTGTTTTCCATTAGATGAAAAGAGAAAGATCTGGGCTAACCGTATATTAAGTACCAGGTCTCACAGCTGAGAGATGAATTTGATACTCAACATCACGCATCAGGTCTCCGTTGGCTTCTCCTTTTTTTTTTCTCTTCAGCCCTCGCATTTCACCGTCATTTCCCCGATTGTCTCTTCTTTCCTTCATTTTTCAAGTCTCCCCAATGAGAGTCTGTTAGATGAATGAGAGAGGAGACGACAAGAGGAATGTGAGGCCTTGGAAATTGTGCATATTCTTCAGTGCAGGGACTCTCAACCCTTCTGTGGGGTTTATTCCTATAGAAATTGTGATTTTTACAAAGTAATAGAGTACAAAGGATGCAGTGTGAAAGTTTCTCAGGAGGATTAAAACTCCTGCTCTGCTTTAAAGCTTATAAAGTACTCATCAGTTAGCGTGCAATTTAAAAGCTTAACGGGGTGTTTGAAAAATCAGGAATCATTACAAAAAGGTAACTGCGCTGCGTGGTCTTCATTTTTCTCTACGGAGTCTCTTATAGGAAGGTTGTACTGTATTTTCTACCAGCCGAGTCTACACCTGCAAATTACTAATGTCTGCAGCTGTCAGTCCAGTTATGCTTTAATGAACACAAAGAATCACAGTGCTGTGTTTGCAGACATGTCTGGAAGTTGGCAGTCATCATGTCGAGTGCAGCCCGCTAGGTAGTGACTCATTTTCCCACGATTACAGACTCTTTTCAGACACCCTGTAGATTCTTACTTCAATGGAACAGTATTACCATCATTTTGTCTTGACTGGGGTTTTAATATCAAAGAGTCTGACGCGAGTCCTGCAGAAAACCTTATAAACACTCAGTAATTGGCTTCTTTTTTGTTTTTTCAAACAGGAAGAAGGAACTGCTGTCGAGGGATGACCTGCAGTTGCCATGGCGACCACTTTATGATCTGTACGAGAGGGTCGTCTACTCCAAAACCGAGCACCTTGGACTCATCTGGTTTCCCAAGTATGAAGTTTTTCCTTTTACGCTGACCTCTTGTCAGAAGTAATGTGCCTCCTGTCAACATGCCTGCACCATACATGTTTATTTTAATCTTAGGGTTACTGCCTACCTTAACTGTGTCTGCATCTACCTTACCTCTTGCAGAGTTTGATGTGATTATTCCACTGTTGTATGTGTGCTAAATATGAAGCTACTGCCAGCAGCCGGCTAACTTAGCTTGGCACAAGACAGGAAACAAGAAGAGCAGTTGCCTGGCTCTTTCCAAAGGTGACGAAAACCACTTAAGGGAGGGTTTACCCCAAAATCCAAATTACATATATTTCCTCTTACCTGTAGTGCTATTTACCAGTCGAGATTGTTTTTGTGTGAGATGCCGAGTGTTGGAGATATCGGCCGTAGAGATATCTGCCTTCTCTGGAAAATAACAGCATTATATGCAACAACTCAACAGCAATGTCTCTTTCCAGAAATCATGATCTGGTTACTCAAGATAATCCACAGACCTTGCCGTGAACAGTTTCATGTAGGAACTATTTTCTGTCTGGCAAACTACACCCGCCAATTGTATCTCCATGCAGAAGGAAGCGTGCATCTACACATGTAGGAGAGTCTCGTGACAGTGTGAGATGCAAACATTAATGGTGTCCTCCTCAGCTGAGATACAATAGCCAGCTCAGTGGTGCTAGGTGAGCTAGCAGTAGATGCATGGTTCCTTCTGTGCGGTGATACGGTTGGCAGCTGCAGTTTGGTAGAAAGGAAATAGTGCCTACATGAAATGTTTTGGGCTTTGAGCACCACAAGCCGAGTGCAGTCTAGTTCCATTATATTGGAGAGAAGGCAGACATCTCTACGGCCAATATCTCCAAAATTCGGCAACTCACACCAAAACAATCTAGACTGATTAACAAACCTGCAGGTTAAAACAAAAATGTATTTTTGAATTTGTGGGTAACTGTACCTTTAGCTGAGCATTTCCACCAAAAATACATTGGTTCAAAAACTGAAAAGTTGGTTCCCAGCTAGAGCCAAAAAAAGTGCAGGTTTTCCTTAACCTGAAGCCTGAATCCCGAGGCAACAATAGAGGCGTTCAAGCCCCGTTTCCAGCAAACACTTACTGTATCTGTACCTTTGGAACCAAAAGTAACCCTTCAGACATGGTACCTAGACCCTCACGTTTCAACTGCTAACAGTAATCTTACCAGCCACAACTCTGAGCAGAGTGACCGTCCTCTATTGACCAATCAACAGACTGCAGTGTTCACAGCTCCACCTTTTAGTACCAAATCTGTGTGCTAGGTACCCCAACAGAGGGGGGACCAAACATGGGGACAGTATGGATCAGTTCCATTGGTACCATCCACAACTTTTCACAGTGGAAATGGAAAAAAAGCGTACTGATGGGTGGAAATGGGGCTTTTGAGTCTGCTGGCTACTGTCTGTAGCTTCATATTTAGCCCCCAGACACAACAGTGATATCAATAATCGCATCTAACTCCAGACTAGAAAGCAGATAGACGTATTATTTATATCAGTAAAGCTCTATTACAATTCTAGTCCAAACCCTAAACTGACAAAGTTAACCTCTTTCCTGTCACGGGGGGTGACTGCGAGGCAGCAAGGGAAGAGCACAAACACAGACAGTCGAGGCAGACAGAAACAGCTGAATGAGTTATTGACAAAAGTGATTCAAAAGCTCACAGGCATGGGTAGAAAGTCCAAACAGCAGCAAGTGATAATCCACAGGTAACCAAAACAGGGCAGGAAGGCACAGAGACAGGTTTCAGGACACAGCGACATTGACAAGCTGGAAACTGACTGGGAGAAGAGGCTCATATATGTGCTGCAGGGCTGATGAGGGAAAGTGGAAACAGGTGAGTTAGAGTCAGGTGACTGGGAGGTGACTTGGACCAGTGGGAAGTCCTGAGGGCGTGTGGTGGGCATGTCTGGGGAGTTGGAGGAAAGAACATGGCCTGGGGAAAGTGAGCCGGGGCTAGAGCAGCGATCGTCAACTGGCGGCCTGCGGGCCACGTCTGGCTTTCCATCCAGCCTGAAGAATATTAATTAATTCAGAAAATGTGAGGAGGAAAATATACATTACAGTATAAAGGATGTCTAGAATTATTTTCTTATACATTAACGCAAGGAATGATTTACCAACCCACAATATGTGCCTTTGACTCGCGGGTACTAAAGATGTTTTAAATCCCTCTTTCAGCTCATTATCAGTAGTGATAATAATCTACAGCATCTGGGTCACCTCTACAGCTCGGCCTATTGTCTCCGACTCTCAACAACCTGTCCATGCTGAGTTTCAGATGCTCAGCATGCTGCCACTGCAATACTTGCGGCTAATTTCACTTAGTTTAAACCTTCCTGTGTAAAACAGACAGTTCGAGACAGGGACAGAGCTACAGGCTTGGAAAAACAAACAAACGACAGTCCTCCTGACAGTTTCCTAAAGAACTTTGAGAATAGTTTACGTCAAATAGTGCTGGAAACATTCGTCAACTGTTATGGGCTTTCAACCAGAGGGACCCTGAATCCTAACCCTCGCGACTGTTCCAGTGCAGCTCCCCCGCGGCCAGCTCCATTTAATAAATAATGTTCAAGAACAGTAAATTATCAAGCAAAGATACAAAACAGTCTCTGTTTTCTGAAATATTAGGGTTTCCATCTTTTCTTGCGCCAAATCTACTTTGTTACTTTTATTTATCTAATCTTTATTTAACCAGGAAGTCCTACTGAGATTGAAAATCTCTTTTATAAGAGAGACCTGGCCGAGGTAGCAGCCAATCAAAACACACCAAAACCACTGTTGGTCAGACAATAAAGGGAAAAGAATAAAAAAAATAATAAGCAATAAAAAGCAAAAGACTAATTAGTGATGAAAAAAATTTGCCTGACAGTTTTTTAAATCCCGGGTGGAGGCGTGTGGATCTCACAAAATAGTAAAAGCAGAATTCCTTCACAAACATACATTCACACACACCTCCTCTCTCTGCTTGTTTGCAGCTCAGTGGACCACATTTTGAAGGCTTTGATCAAAAGCTGCAGACTGTAAGTCTCATCCTCTGTGATCATGTAATTTGTGCACCGGATAATGTGTTGCTTTGATCTCCAGTTGAGCTGTGTGCTGTAGATCAATGTGTGTATTTGTATCTCCACTCTGTCTTCGCTTGTCTGCATCTATTTGTGCTCATGTCTGTCCTCGCTCGGTGTGTGTGTGTTTTTGTGAATTTCCCAGGTATTTCCCCGCGTCGTCCACCAAGGAGATGCTGGATGAGTGGCGCCCCCTGCTGTGCGTGTTTGACATGGTCATGCAGAAGGCCGTCAGCAACATGGAGCTGTTCCTTCCCACCATCATGCCCCCAGAGGAGCACAGCCAGAGCTTCCTGTAAGTGGGCCAACTTGAGCGGCTCTGTTTAGGAACAAGATCAGACGCCAAGTGCAGCTTGTCTCGGCCAGAGCTAACACAAAGGGTGTATGAAGTTTGAAACGTACCCTTTGTTTATTTATAGAACAATCTCTGCCAGCAGGGAAAAAGGTAAAATATGTTGCATTAATTGCCATTTTTGGTCCTGAGATGGAAAGTCTAATTTGGTTGGATCTTATGACCATGCATCGCCTCAGGCATGTCATGAATAATCCCCTTTCTCAGGCTCTGCAAGCGTTTACACCTCTGCACCTGGGAGAGTCAATAAATAATGTTCTTTTTAGCGTGAGCAGTGCTTCCCCCTCTCCTTGTTTTGCTAATATTTTGCTGCCTTGGAAAACCTTTGGCCCTCTCTCTCTTTGCACCCTCCATGGTGGTGTTCCAGCCACCAAGCCTCTTCACAGCGTTCACCGCATTCTTCAGTGTGTTCGCTCTTTCGCAAGCTATTTGTCTGGATTTACTCTTGGATTCATCAGCAGTTTCCGCACAGTTTCCACAATACATCATCTTTAATACTCTATTTTTCCGCTTCAGTTTTTCTCTCACTGCTCCAGGATCAACCAGGGAGGGAGCGAGTTTATATTTTGGGGAATTGGAGATAGATGAGGGGAATTCTGCTTCAGGTGTGTGTGTGAATATAATGTTTTTTGTGTGTGTTCTCAGGTTGTGGTTTGAGGAATTGATGAATCTTTGGATGTCAGTGCAGAATCAGCCAAGCTGGGAAGGGGTGAGAAGCACACACGCACACACACACACACACACACACGTATACACGCATGGATGGATTACTGAACTACCATACACAGACCTCAGGGGGCCTCCCTGGTCTCCACCTGCAAAATGTCACTCAAATTAACATATGCCAACTGGGAAGAGACTCAAAATGACCACAAAGAGATACACAGCAACTGCAAAGAGACACAACATAACTACAAAAAGGGGCAAAACAACCATAAATACCCCGTTTCCACCAAATTAGCTCTGCTTCTTGAACTGCTTCTCTTCGGATGTGTTTCCACCAGTTTTGACCAGAACCACTGTAATCAAGGATGCATCATCAACAAAGGGCATTTTGAGCTTTTGTTCTAAAAAAAAATTTATCCAAAGGCAAGCATGGATCAATGATGAGACCACTGCACACTCTTTTTTCTTGATGATTTCTCACTTAAGCCCCGTCTCCACCGAGCAGTACAGTTCAGTTCAGTTCAGTACGCTTTTTTTCTGTTTCCACTGTGAAAACTTGTGGATGGTACAAATGTCCCCATATATATTCTAATCCTCACTCTGAGAAAAAAAAGCATCGCAGAGCGTAGTTCCTGTGGGCTCCGGCAACACTAAACCCCTGAGCTTGCCTGAGAAGGACTAAATGCACAAACTCGCTATTTTTAAATATCCCATGGAGAGAGACTCTCACTGCAGCCTGTTTTATTTTGTTCTGAAAATGTCGGCGTGCAGCCTCGTTCTGTGGACGATAAATGAGGTGCAGTCTTCCATCTGTGTCACTGGTAATGAGGAAATACAGTGAGTGCTGGACAGAGCAGTGAGTGACAACAACCCCGCCCACATTTAAGAGGACTGTTTGCGGTGGAAAAACTAGGGTCTAGGTACCATGTCTGAAGGGTTTGGTGGAAATGGGGCTTTAACGTCTCTATTGTTGCTGTCTCCATCCTCTCTTTCCAACCTGTAGAATATGACACGCCCACACTGATGTCGTCGTGGTTCAAGCTTCAGGTTAAGGTTGTTTTTTTGGCTCTGGGAACCAACTTTGCAGTTTCTGAACCAATTTGTTTTTGGTCAAAATGCTTGGAACGGTTAAAGATTAGGTGCGGGAACCGCATCAGAACCCGTTCCCTGTTGGTGGGAAAGGGTAAAGAGACACAAAACGACCAAAATCACCTCAACGAGACATGAAACGACTACAAAAAGCTGCAAAACAACAAAATAAATAAGCAAAACCAACACAAGGTCCAGGTGTCGTGCTCCTATTTAAGGGAGGTGGTGGGACTTTTTGCATAACTGTTTGCAGGGGCCAACTATCTCATAGTCCGCCAATGCATACACGCACAATATTTCTGGTATTTTTCTTTTTATTTGACTCCTAGTTCACTTTTGGAAGTTAAATTCTTTGTCCAAAGTTAAATGAAGTTGAATTGAATGAGAATTCCACCTCTCAAATTTCTGTGTAAATCTGCCACAGCAAGTGGTGGATTTTTCAAAAACATTTTCAAATGATTGAGCGATGACTCATGTAGCTCTCCAGTTTCCTAAATTTGGATGGAGTAATTTGGAATGACACACATTTCCTGACGACGATGATTGAAATGTTGAAATGTTGTTGAAGCATTGGTCGGTTTCCACTCGGCATGCAGATAAGATTTTCCATTTGTGCCTCCGCTCTGCTTTCATGCAGCCTCCTGGCCTGAAGTGGCCTGGCTGCACTCACTTCCTTCAACATCTTTTTTTTTTTTTTTTTAGAGTGGCTATATTTAATTCTTGGAATGACGGCTTTCACTTCTGGGAATGTTCTTTGTACTTGCAGTGATTGTTTGCCTGATGTTGTTTTGCAGCACCTAGTGAACCTGTTTGCTCGCCTCGCCAACGATAACATCGGCTACGTGGACTGGACCCCTTATATTCCCACAGTGAGTCATTAGGAGGATTATGTGGATGTAAAGTGTGTCTGTTAAGGTATTTTATTGGGGACCGCTGGGCCTTGTGAGGGACTGTACACTGTGTGTGTGTGTAGATCTTCACCAGGATCCTGCGCAGTCTGAACCTTCCAGTCGGGGTCAGTCAGATAGTGGCACCGCGGTATCTCACCAACTCCTATGACATCGGACACTTGGTGTTGTGGATCACAGCACTACTGGTACACACTCTGCAGACTTTTTCTCTTAAACGACATTAAAATATATTCTTTTCATTGCTGTTTAATTAGGGTTATTACCTGATTTATTTGCTGCAGGGAGGACCAGGAAACCCTGCACAGAAACAGCTGACCTGCCTCTTCAACAGTATCGCCTCCTTCTACCATCCCTCCAATCATGGCCGCTGGCAGGTAAGCCTCTCTTTCTCTCTCAGACATACATACACACACACACACACACACACACTGAGCAAGTTGTGAGCACATTTTCAGCTGCTCGCTGTCACACTCCTTTGATTTATAACCTGTCATTCAGGACTTGGCCGGCTCTCTTCGCTCTAACAACACAATAATGAAATGCACAACTCCCGGAGAAAAAGAGCGATATCACAGATCTGTTTACGGCAGACTGTGCGAATGTGTCTCTGGATGATAACGCTAATGTTGAACGTGTGTGTGTGTGTGTGTGTGTGTGTGTGTGTGTGTGTGTGTGTGTGTGTGTGTGTGCCTGCAGTCTCGACTGATGCGACTGCTTCAGCGTCTCCCGGCAAGTGTTGTCCGCCGCGTGCACCGGGAACGTCACGCTGCCCCAAGCTGGATCACGCTGGTTCCTGAGAGTCAGAGGCTGACTGATGAAGACTTGCAGGAGTTCACCCGCAGCCTCACAGGAGCCGCCCTGCTGGCCATGTTCAGGTACTGCACTTAGGTAGATGTCAGTCAAGATGATCACTATACCCTGTCGCTCTGTTTGTAATCTTGCATGGTTACACCTGTGCTTCTGGGGAAACTTTAACACTTAGGAAACCTGTGACTGTGAGGATTTTAACACATGTACATGCATGTATCCACATTTATAAATACATATACCCACTTATACACCTATAGGCATGTGCATACATATATAATATACACAAATATATGTACAATACCCATGCCCATACCCAAACCTGATACAAAATGATGAGCTTGTCTTTAATTTAACCACAGTGTGGACAGTTATTACACATACTTATTCAGTGAGTGATTTATTTATAGAACACTTTCAAAGCAAAGATGTACAAAGTGGGGAGAAGATGAAACACAATTAGAGGACGTACAGTGAGAGGCTCTAAAAAAAAAAAAAAAAAAGTAAAATCACAATCACAGAGTCTGTAAAAATAGGTTGCAGGATGACATTTAAAAACAAAGGCAATGCAAGGCCACCTTGTGCTAAGTGGGCAGGCCGATAGAAACTATTTCTACTCAGGCAGGAATAGGCAGCATAGGTGTGATTGTGGAGGTAGGTGTGAACTTTCTGTTGCACAGTCACACCGGGTGGTCTTGTTAATCCATTTTTAATGACCAAAGTTTCCTCAGACTTTCATCTTTTGAGCCAGAACTTTGATTTCCAAATAGATTCTAAATGCATATTTGTTTTTTTTATACCTTGCAGTAATCGGTTGTATCTCAGCAATAATTTTCTTTTGTACACCAAATATCACAGCCAGCAAAACCCTACTGATAATATGGTGATCAGCAGGGCTAAATTTGGCTTTCATGCTGTGTAATGCTGCGTATGTTGTTTCAACTGCACTTTAATGATCACGTTTACATGCACAAATTACCATGTTTTTGCCGTTGTTCTGAAGTAGACAATATTCCTTCTAAGCCGTTTCCATGACTAATGAAAATTAATATTCCACTAATATTCCTGTTGACATGCAGCCGTGCATATTCCACCTAACGTATCCTGACACATCGTTCATCACATTAAAATGTAGAAAAAGTGGAATGGCAGTGGAGCGCCTGAACGCAGCCTCCCTCTTTTATTCCTTAAACCAACTAAGTGAAAAGGTCATTACAAGAAATGTAGGCTTTTGTTTTGGGCATGTGTCTCTACACCAGCAAACTGTTGGCGAGGTGGTTTGCATGCGCCGCACAGAGCTGACTGCACCAGGCAAGAGACTGTGTCACAAATTATAGTGAAACCCCAAATGAAACACATATTCCAAATGCACTGTAAACATGCCCACAGAATATTATTAAAACCCAAATGATACCGGCACATTCCACATGTCTTTGTTGGAAAATGAAGAGAACTGGCAATACGGCGGTGCAGTGGTTGGCATTGTCGTCTCACAGCATGAGGGCATGTTCTCCCTGTGTCAGCGTGGATTTTCTCCGGGTACTCCAGCTTCCTCCCACTGTCCAAAGACATGCAGGTTAATTGGTGATTCTAAGGGTGCTTTCACACCTGCCCTGTTTGGTTCAGTTCAATCCAACTCAAGGTCATTTGCCCCCTAAGTGCAGTTCGTTCAGGCAGGTATGAACACAGCAAACGCACTCATGTGCGCACCAAAACAACCAAGACCCTCTTGAAGAGGTGGTCTTGGTCCAGTTACAAACGAACTCTGCTGCAGTGAGAACGTGTTGCGACCTGGATCCGAACCAACTGCAGTCACACGACACATTGTTTGGGTTAAACATGAGCATGTTACAGTCCTGGAGGGTTATTAATGTGCACCTCCTCCTGTACTGCCTTAATATGCACATTCAGCACATCCAATGCATCAAACATTGTTTTCTAGTTGGAGCCGCGCCTCGTTTTCAAACTGTATGGTTTGACTAAAATGAACAATGACAGCAATATAGTCCACGATGAGCAGCGCTAAAATCAACCTGCGTAGTTGTCCCTCCATTGTGACATTAGAAAGTGTCACATTTATCTTGCAAGTGTACTCTTCTTCAACGTTTGCTTTACTTCCTGGATTTTTCCCACATGGAAATTCTGACCAATCAAGAGCAGCTTTCTCACACAAGGCATTTGATCTGGTCCGCTTGTAAATGCTGCCGTGAGAACATGAACCAACTCTAGGCAATTATGCAACAATTAGTGTCTGATTCGTACCAAAGCAAGACAACTCTAGATCTGAAAGCACCCTCAATTGGCTGTAGGTGTGAATGTGTGTGAATGGTTGTCTGTCTCTTTGTGTCAGCCTTGTGATAGGTGAACTGTCCAGGCTGGAGGCTCAATGTCAGCTAGGACAGGCTCCAGGCTGACTTGCATCAAATTCACAATATCGTCATATTCAGAATAATGGTGGAATATTAGTGTGCATGTAAACGCAGAGAGTGATTCTATCTTAGTGTGTAGTTAGGAGGTACTTCATATTAAAATACAGACTTTGAAATGTAGTTAAAACAACAATTATAACCTCGACATCTAACCAACCTTCACCCAACGCCTCAAGTCACTCTGTAGTGTAAACTGGATTGTTGCCATTTGAATCGCTGCCAGTCAGATATCTAACCAGTGTGCTGTGTCTCACTAGTGAGCGCCGACAGATGGCACTCGCTCAGCAACAACAAGCCTAATCTGAGACAAAGACAGGTCATCAGTGATTATCTACCTGTGCATGTGCGCGTGTGCTGTTGTTGTTGACGCTGTACTTTATGTTGTTCATGTGTCCCTGTGTGGTGATGTGCAGTAAAACCGGCAGCATGGACGCAGCCTTCGCCCTTCAGAACCTGGCTCTCCTCACACCTGAACTCGCCATACCACCTGTACTTGAGAAGTGAGTGTTTGTGTGAGATATCTGAAGCATGTTGTTGGATAAATTTTCATATTGCAACATAACAAAAAAAGAGTTTATGACTCCTATTATTTTCCTTCGTCTCACTTTGGTTTGGGGGATAATCACGCTCTCAGTTTTGGAGCTACAGTTCCCATAATTTTAGGGCTTTTGGAGGAAGTAAACAGGAAGTATAATTATCACCATGGAGTCAGTTAGACAGCTGTGGGCAACAAACAGAGTCCCATTTCTTTAGCTTATATTTGTTTAGATTTGGGAAAATTCCCACCATTAAAAGAATGCTGAATTTGCTCCTAGCAGTTCCTGTTAGCAATTTATCAATGGCTGCACAAACAACTTTCACTGGATTACTGTGACACTGAGGACAACTAAAAACGGGATGATTCTCAGGGATGTTCAGGAGCTATGAGAAGCTTCTTTTTTCTATGATTTCCAAACAGATTTATATTTGCAGTAGACATGGGATAATGATATCAGGAAGTGTCAGTGTGACACTGACATGCACCTGTCCCTCTGCGCCTCCCCTTAAACTCTCCCATCATCTCATTTTGTTATTTACCTCCTCATATCCTGTGTATCACAGAACCTATGCAGCGATGGAGACCCTAACGGAGCCGCACACCCTCACTGCCACTCTCAGCTGCATGATCGGCATGGCTCGCAGCCTGGTGTCCCCAAACAACCATTACCCAGAAGGCCGTGCGCATGTGATCCCACTGCTCATGGGCTCTCTGCCGGGGGTGGACCCCAACGACTTCAGCAAGTGCATGGTGCGTAATGGATGTGTTGATTAGTAATGAAGAAGGATTATAAGACAAGTAGACAATAGAGCTCCTGCTGATTAAATTCCCTTCTCATGTACTCCGGTCTATCCTATTAATAATTCCTGAAAGTGGAATGAATATCTCAGTTTGAAGAACTCGCAATTACCGAGGCTCAGTCCCCGAGTTTCTGCTTGGATTGTGAAATGGATTGGTTTTCTTTTTCTTGGTGTGCTCATTGTCTCCAGACTGCATTAATCCGTCATCACACCAGAATGAATTGATACATTTGAAAAAGTTATTCCACCGACATCTGGTAGGTTATTTAACTTGGGCCTTGATCACGTCAGATGATGTAAATTGATCTGTTTCCCGTTGTGCCGCTCTGTCCAGATAACGTTCCAGTTCATCGCTACCTTCACCACTCTGGTGCCTTTAGTGGATTGTTCATCTGCTACTTCTCAACACAGCGATCTCACAGAGGTATACACATGACACACATTAACCGTGTAGTCATGACAGATTAAATAAACAACATGTTGAACTAAAGTCTTGAAAGGATCTCTTTTTTTTCTTAAGTTTAGTTTGACAGTTTTGGAGAGTTAGCTCAAAAGATTGATACCACTTACATATATACCCTTAAATATGCAACCAGTTAACAGTGGTGGCGGACGCTCAATTACTGAAGTAAAAGTACTAATGCAATTCTTTAAAAACTACATGCAAAAATACTGCATTTAAAATTTAAAAGGTTCAGTGTGTAGGATTTAGGGGGATTTAGTGGCATATTGGTGAGGACTCCAGATTGCAACCAGTTGAAACTTTTCCTGGTCAGAACTCTTTCAGTGTTCCTTGTTCAGGAGGTTTTTAGCTGAGTTATCCACAGAGGTCACTTCCTGTCCAAAACAAATGGACCAGGTGATTTAAACTGGTAAAAACACTGAATAAAGCGGTTTCCTGCCACAATACAGTGTGTTTCTGACCCAGTTTTGGCCTCTTACTTTGGACGCTGACACGAAAAAGCAAATGGCCCTATCTAGAGCCAGTGTTTGGTTTGTCCGTCCTGGGCTACTGTAGAAACATGGCAATAAACAAGGTCCTGCTCCCTATGTAGATTTAAATGGTAGAGGTAATGGAAACACAACCATTGTTGTTTTCAGGTGATTATACACTAAAGAAAACACACCCTGTCAAATGTCCCCTGTGGCTGTTACGCTAATATATATTATAATATAATTTGCTGTCACATTCCACCACTGCTGTTTAGCATAGCTTAGCACAAAGACTGGAAATGGGGAGACGGTTGGCCTGGCTCTCCCCGCTCCAAAAACCGACGTGTCAAAATGACAAGTTGCAGTTTTATGCAACTACAAACTGCAGGACGCGGGCAGTCACTTCACGGAGTCTTGTCGTTGTTATGAGGTTGCGAGTACCAGGCTAGCTGTTTCCCACTGCTCTCAGTCTTTATGCTAAGCTAGGCTAACTGTCGTCTGCTTCATATTGAGTGTCCAAACATGAGAGTGGTATCAATCTTCTCGCCATCTCTCAGCACGAGAGTGGATAAGTGTATTTCTCCAAATGTTGAATTAAACTTTGTCTTATGTGAAGTAAAACCGGCTCACATACAGAGTCATACTAAATATATCCACTAACCAATCGCCACTATTTCTCCCTCTCAGATTGAGAAAGATCTGTGCTTTGCTTCAGCAGAATTTGAAGACTTCGTTCTGCAGTTTCTGGATAGGTACGAGACAAATTAACAAGTCAAACTTTGTAAAGCCTCGATGTTTTGAATATAAATGTATTTCTTCCTGTTTGAAATGCACCAGTCTGCATTGTTTGCTCTGCTGGCCACGTATAACAGCCTTTTTGGTTTTTTGTTGTTTTTTTTACACTGCAGCGCTGTTGACATTTCCGTCGCTGACAGATGTATAAGAGTGTGCTTGTGTATGTGTGTATCTGCAGGTGTTTTGCACTGATAGACAGCAGCACCCTGGAACAGACGAGAGACGAGATGGAGACGGATACCCAGACTCATCTGGAGAGCCTGGTGGAGCTGGGCCTGTCCTCCACTGTTAGCACTATTTTAACACAGTGCTCCACAGAAATATACAAGGTAGAGCACACACTCTCTCTCGTCTCCTCTCTTTCAATTTCATTAAATCAACTTTGACAGTCGCCTATTTAGTCATGAATATTTAAAGGGATAGTTCGGATCTTTTGCAGTAGGGCTGTATGAGGTTCTTATCCATAGTCGGTGTGTTACCTACAGTAGATGGCGATTAGCACGCCCCCAGTTTGGAGAAGCAGGCAGAAGTACTGACAGCTAAGCTACATACTTCTGTGGAGGGGTCAACAACGAAACATATTTTGACACCTAAAGCAACCTAAGAAAAACAATATCAGCTAACGTGTATGCTGTATTTAGAATTTCAGTGCTTTACCTTGATGTCAGACAGCGATTTGCGACAGGAAAATGAAGCAGTTTTGCTGCTTTCTTCAAGACCAGACTCCACTGAGAAAAACAGTGATTTAACACCACTGAACACAGGAGCTGCTGGTCCACCGCTGCTTCCGTCAATTATTTTGTATTTGTTATTGTGTGACTTTGGCATTTTAAAAGGATAGTTCTGTCTCACCAAAGTTGCTAAAATAGAAAACAAATAAATCTAAGATAGTATTTTTATCTGTAAGTCAAACTCTTATGTTCTGTAGCTGGAAGATTCAGATTTGAAAACTTTAAGTAATGCAAATGAATCACCTGATTATTCCAAATTTTGCCTTTGTGTCAGACGGCATTGCAGAAGGTGTATAACTTTGCCACCTCCAACGTCTTTGAGACGTGTGTGTCAGGCAGGATGGTGGCTGACATGTGCAGAGCTGCAGCAAAGGTATGTGTTAATCAGATTTTTATCTTTGTCTCTTTGCCTCGCGTATTTAACAGTAATGCATTCACTGTGGCTTTGTGAATTTCACTCAGTAATAGACGGAGGAGAGATCTGAAGACTGTCATGTTTCATATGTTGATGTATTTTTCATATATTGGCAAGACAATATGATCTTATAAGGTCATGTTTGATCCAAAATCTTTCTTTTTTCATTTAACACCTCCATTTACATGTCGTACTGTTGTTACGTCCTCATTCACTAATTATTATTGTCTTCATCCTTTCTGCTCGAGCATCTAAATGTGTGTGTGCATGCGTGTGTCTGTTTGCAGTGTCATCCCGCTGAGTCTCTCCGTCTGTTCGTCCCTCACTGCTGCAGCGTCATTTTCCACATTACTGACAGTCAGTACCACACAGTGTGTGTGTCTGTGTGTAGAACAGTCTAGTGTGTGTGTAGAGTAGATTCAACTGTAGAGTGTTTGCATTACGACTGTACGACACCTTTTAAATCTAGTGAGTTCATTGACACTTTAATTCACAGCTAGGTGCAACCTGCAGTTTGCAGCTTTGTCTTTATCAGGTTTTTAACAGCTTGTCAGATCTCAGGAGGAAAAAGAGATCCTATTAGACACAGTGTGAAGTCATTCGAGGATTAAAAATCTGATGAAAATGAAAATCAAATGTGACAACTATCTTTTTGTAGTAATTACACAATTTTTTTTTTTTGCCAAGTGACTGTGTCACTTGGCAAAAAAAAAAACAGTCTGTAATATGTGGTTCATAACGCAGTCTGTACGAGGAACAATCAATGCTATGCTTTAATTGGCCAGTCTGCGTCCAGGGGAGGGACTTAGCAAAGGGTTAATTATTCTGAAAGTAATTTAGTCTGTAAGGGTCCTCGGATCAAAAGGGTATTTCATAAAAATCAATCTAAGTTGTGAGTATTGTTTTACCAGGATAAAGTGCCGTTGTGTCAGTATGCCCGGTGTCATAATCCTGGAGTGCCATAACTCTGTCTCTGATGCTTGGTCTGTCGGAGTTACATCAAATGAATGATTAATAATTGATATATTATCCAAAGCCTAATTTTTGTACAAGTAATATTCATACTGGTGTAAATAAACAGTGTGATTGTATCTCAAGATCTGTTGCTGAGCAACAGTTTAATGTGAAAGGAATTAATGGCCTGTCCCAAATATAGACCTGTTGATATCAGTGATTTAAGCAAACAAAAGGGCTATTAATTGAAGTTATACACTATCAGCAATGGCCAAGAGTTAAAAAGCTAACATGAGGCTATAAAAGAACTACACTGCAGTTGCACGACTTCAAAGCCATGTTCAGTGTGATGGCATTTCTGTTAGCAACTTGTTAGCAACCGTCTTTTTTAGCACACGTAAAGGCTTCAAATTTCCAGAGGGGGGTATTCACTGACGTATTTTATGTTGTAGAACAAAACGTGAAAATCTCTTCAGCTTATTTTAACTGCAGACCGTATTAAAGGCATCTCAGGACCCGTTTAAAAATACATTGACTTCAAGATGAGGGAACCAGGAGTGCTAAAATGTTGACACATGTATGTCTTTTAGGACTCATTCCTGAGCCACGCTAATCTGGTGACTCAGCCAGCAAGAAAAATCATTCATGCAGCCACATATAGTCTGTTTTTTTAAATGTTATTTCAATGAAAACAGTCAAATTGTTTGAAAAATCTAAGATAGCAAGACAACACTGTGAGCACAGTCATGCCAGAGTTGCTAAAATGGTGCTGAGTCATGCTAACAACTGTGTTGGATAGTACTTCAGCTTTGTTTGGGGCTTAATGCTAACTTTTGCATGCTAACTCACACTTAAAATGCTAACATGTTAATGTCATTATGTTTAGCAGGTATAGGGTTTTTCATGCTCACCATCACAGGTACAAAGTACAGCTGAGGCTGTTGGGGGTGTAATTTTGCAGGTTTTAATCATGAACAACTAATATTTTTTGCATGATGGTGGCTCTACATGAGAAGCCAAGGAACCCCCAAATGTATTACAATTCAGGAACATGAATGTCTGTAAAAAAAATCACTGAAATCCATCCAGTAGTTGTTGAGATATTTCAGTCTGAACCAGAGTGGTTACTGACCGACAGCCGCCCACAAAGCCGTGCAGCAAGAATGTCTAAAACCTGAAATGGCCCCAAATTCAGTAAAAGGAGCTCAGTCTGTCAGGGGAGCAATACACTGCATTATTCATCTTTTTTATGTATGTCTGGGTGTGTGTGTGTAGATGAGGAGCTGCAGAGTGAAGACGAACTGGATAAGGAGCTGTTGTGGAATCTCCAGCTGCTCTCCGAGGTGAGACGAGGATCTATCATGTCCCAGAGGCTTCAATGCTCAAAAAAAAAAAAAAAAAAAATCTGAATCCTGCTCATTTATTTTATACGGTGTGCGTCCTAAATTGATATTTAATCTCAAAATGATTGAAAAGCATGCCTGTGGGGTCGGCATATCTACTTGATTCCATTACAGATCAATTTGTTTTAGAATATTTGAGAGTCAGGTGTCATTTCCTCGCCACTTACTCAAGTGATATGTCTATTCTCCTTTGATTCAAGGTCTCAAGTGTTCCTAAAAATACTTTAAGATCAGATGAAACACTTAAAATGAGTGGAACAGAGAGATGTTTTCCCTTGTTTTGGAAAATAAGAATATGATTGTGACATTGCATGAGAAAAAAAAAGATGAATAATGACATTTCGTGCAGCGTGCGCCCCGCGCGGTCATAAATATCAAGGAGCTTTTGTCGTTAACCAGAACATATTGATACCTTTTCTGTTTTGTTTTATTACTCCTGGGAGCTTAATGCGAGTGGGAGCAAGCCAGATGCCGTGATTTACAGGAGAACCTCAATATTTAAGACACAACTCTCCACTGAATTGTTTGTGTGTGTGTGCATGTACTTCTGTGTGTGTTGTTTTTAGGTAACCCGTGTGGATGGTGAACAGCTGTTAAAATACCAGGGGGACCTGGAGCGGATCCTATGCGTGTGTGTGCGTCTGCGCTGTAAACGTGCATACACACTCGCCTGCAGCCTGCTGGAGCACACACTGCGGTCGCTGTCCCTCATCTATCCCACCGAGTACAGAAGCACCTCTGGAGGGTTTGATACTGACCTTCCTATACGGGTAAACACACACACACACACACACACACACACACAAACGCCACATAGAGGAAGATTACTTTAAGAGGCAAAACAATGACCACCATTATTTAATCTTACTAAAGTCCCTCGACTAACTGCATAGTTTCAACTGGGGCTTATTTGCTAACCTCCTTCAGTGCAAATTGGCTCTTATCACAGCTATTACAGTATCTAGTCTAGGACAGGAAACAATGAGGTTTTCCTGGAAACACAATATGCCACAAATAGCCTACAACCTTTAAAACTGCTTTTTCTCGCAGTTTAATTAAATGGGATGTTACAGGTTCGGTAATTGCAATGCAATTTCCATTTCCAGGAAGAGAATCAGAAGGCATTTATCAAATCCAAATTAAATGGCTACACTGCTGCAGAGTTATTATAGTTCTGTATTTTTCTTTCCTTTCTATTTTTCATTAGCTTCAGGTCAGTTTTTTAGTTAGTTTCCAGAGGGCTGTATCACAAAGCAAGTTCTCGACAAACCCCAAAGCAGGCTTGGCAATGTTGATTTAGGCTTTCCATGTAGGTGCATGGACGGACAGGGAGGTTTGCTCTCTCCGAGGCTTCAGAATTTTGGGCCCTTGGAACAATGGCGTGACACCAACCACCATAAGCAACCAGTCATACCAGACGAAATGATGCCTTAGCAGCAAAAAACCTGCGTGTATTAAATGGAAAAGTTTTTATTTTGAATAGAACAAAGGTGCTAAATCGTCCTTTTAAAACTCGATGATCTCACTTTAAGGCTGCTAAATGCAAGTTCAAAGATGATCTCCCTCAAGTGTGTTTTGCGTTTTTGTGGCAGAAGGAGACAAACATGAGCTCCTTGCACTGCAGTGTTTCTGAGAAAAGCCTTTTCAATAATATTTTGTCATGTTTTTGTACATGAGCGTGAGGGAAGTGTGTTTCTGTTATGATGTCAAGGTAGCGGTAATTACAGCTACATTTCTCTGCTGCTTTTAAACACTGACCTCTTTTCATCTGCAGTTCACGGTCCCTGATGTGGTTTTGTTTTGTTGTTGATCTTTCAGTTTGGATCTGCTCGTCTGTCATTTGATAGCAGATCACTTTGTTGCGAAATTTGTTTTCTTCTGTCCATTGCTTAGTGTCCTTGTCCTTTACATGTGTTTCAAATACCAGCCGATGACACAGATCTGTGGTTTTGAGGCGGGCAGGTTGTGCTGGTTTGCTTGCCAGTTGTTCCAGTGGAAATTTCCCCTTTCTCTACAACTTCTCTCTCTCTCTCTAAAGGACTGGGGCAAAGCTGGAGATGTGGCAGACTTGGGTGTGTGTTGGCACGTGCCTGATCAGGAGGAGGAGAACTTCGTTTTCCAGCTGTTGTCCCGCCTCCTGCACCCTGAGCTGCAGCGAATCAAGGCCCACATCTCTGGAGACCAGCCAATGAGCAGGTGTGCTGTCGTTTTCCTCAGTTTTCCAATTTTAGAAGTAATCAGGCACAAACAAAACAAAGAAACCTTTCATCACTGATAAATGAGATTCGTCTGCATCCAAAAAATGAAACCTGGAGATTAACATCTGTTTTTAATATCTCTCTTCACGCTCTTGATGAAGCCTAATCAAGAGTACCGAGTGAATAAAAGTTGAATTTAGCTGCTGTGTCGAAACACTATTATTGACTTGCCAAGTGAGATTACAACAAGCACACAGCTATGAAAGGACTGTAACGTGTTGCCTGATTCACAGGGAGGAGCTGTTGCAGAGTCTTGCTATTGTGCAGCACTGCCTCCTTGGAGCTGGGAGCATGCTGCCCCCTCTGGATGGACCACACGTATCTGACCTGTGAGTCCTGCAGCTACACACACATATAAAAACACATTTTCCTGCAGGCTTGTCACGTTTCCCGCCCCTTACATTGTGTTTCTCCTCAGCGTGCCCTCCATGGTAAATCTAGGGGAGATCGAGCTGCATATAGGTGTCGTCTACGGTAAGAAAACACAAGGCACACAACATATATGCACAAGTAGTCACTCTCTGAACAGTTGCGGCTGGTGATAAGGCCGCTCATCCTGCATTCTGTGCCCATACGGGACGCCTGTGTGTCTCCTCCCCTCCAGATGATTCACGGGAGAACTACAGAGAGTCCATCTGCCAAACCATGAGACTGCTGCTACGTGAGTGAAGACTTTAACGCCGCTACACTCTAGCTCTAAACTCCTCACTTTGTTCAGGGTGTACAATTAATCTATATCCACTTTTATCCAGATCACATCCTGGAGCACTCGGAGGATGACACCAAGTCACTCTTCGTCATCATTAAGGTGATTTTTCTGTTATTTGTGAGTGAAATGTTATTGTTCAGTCCTGGGGTGGGCCCGCAAAGGTCTCATAGCGCCCTTTTTCTGTCTGTCTGACTACAGATCATCAGTGACCTCATGTTTTTCCGAGGCACTCACAAGAAGGAGTTTGACTCACGGTGGAAAAGCTTCACTCTCGTCAAGAAGTCCATGGAAAACAGGGTGAGTTGGAAAAGTGCGACAAGGCCGCTGACTGTTGTCAGTTTCAGTGAGTCAGGGTGATTTAAGTGTGTCGCCTTCTCTCCTGCAGCTTCATGGGAAAAAGCAGCACATTAGAGCACTGCTCATCGACCGGGTTCTTCTCCAGCATGAGGTTAGTTTAACGACATGCGCACTTCACGTAGAGTCACAGATGTAGCTGTAATCACATGCACATGGAATAGAGCTTTGAAGGGGCCCAAAAATTCAGACCTGACCCGACAGGCTGTGTTCAAGTCCCTGAACCACAGCAGCAAGTTTGGGCCCATGCCCAATAAAAAACATAAATTTCTACTATCATTTTTTTCTATATTAAAACATTTATTTATTTAAGTGTATATAACGCACAGGAAGCTTTGTTTAACAAAGTATGTGCTGACCTTAATTTGTCCTCTGTGTTCTATAAAGGCTGTTGGTACTTATTTCCATATGTTTCTGCAATGTTTCCTATTTGCCAGATTCTGGGAAGTGGTTGCCACAAACCTCACTGATATATTTGAGATCACTGTACCTCATTCACCCGGATCTGTCATAGCTGGACTTGGCACTGATGAAAAACAGAGTGCTATTGGCCGCGCTTACAGCAGTGAAAAAAATTGTTGCTATACGCTGCCTCCTCACTCCCTCTGTTATTGAGTGTGGGTTTGTATGTATCTAGATATCGTGTAGTTCGACAGGCTGTTCAAACAAACTGTATGTTTTCCTATGAAAATTAAAGCAGCCAAATTTGTACATATCCCCACATACCTGGGCTTTTTTGAGGGAGAGGTGTGTTTGGAGCCATGTCATTTTTAGGTACACCTTCGCCATGTTTCTTTACTGAAACCTAACCGCTGTAACTTTATGGTAACTGCACTGTAACAGTACATTGAGGACATTACGTCATTCGTGGGGTGCTAATTTGTAGAATATCACACAAACTGTTGTGCATGGGATATCATACGAACGTTTCCATAAGAATACGCTGACTTAGAGCTGTCGACAGAATGTACGTCGGGCAAAGGAGTTAATGCTAGAGATGTGGAATTTAGTCTCATTCATTTTCCGTAACTACTTATCCTGATGGGGGCCACGGGGGGGGGCTGGAGCCTATCCCAGCTGACATTGGTCAAGAAGCAGGGTACACCCTGGACAGGTCACCAGACTACCACTGGGCTGACACATAGAGACAGACAACTATTCATGCCTACAGCCAATTAACCTAACCTGCATGTCTTTGGACTGAGGGAGGAAGCCGGAGTACCCAGAGAAAACCCATGCTGACAGTGGGAGAACATGCAAACTCTGCACAAAAGGGCTCCCCCACCCCGAACCAGGAACCCTCTTGCTGCGAGGCAACAGTGCTAACCACTGCACCACCATGCCACCAAGCTTAGTTTCAGTGAACCGTAAAAGGGTCGGGTTCAGGCAGAGAATCAAAACTCTAATATGGAATAAAATGATTTTCTCAGTCAGAAGTTGGTGCGTTTTTTATAATGTTTGTTGTATTTCTGTGTGAATAGATGAGGAAGCTGGTGGTTGAGGGCAGTGAATATAAAGTTGTTCACCAGGAGCTGCTCTGTGATCTGCTGCTGCTCTCTACCAGCACATACAGCCAGGTAAAATTAACAAGACAAATTCAATTAGAACATCTGCTGGTATCGATTTTCCTGATGGTATTAACATAAATATCTCTGGTGAAATAGTAATTAATTGAGCATGTATGCATGTACATCTGTGAATATTCGTGTGTGTGTGTGTGTGTGTTTGCAGGTACGTAGCAAAGCCCAGCATGTGCTGACAACTGCACTGGGAACCTTTAGCTTCTCTTACAGAGACCAGATTCCCCGAATCCTACAACTGCTCTCACCACAACACACCACTGGAACACAGCAGCAGTTTAAGGTAACACACACACACACAAACACACACACACACACACACACACACACACACACACAAACACACGCACACTGTGACAAACACAGTTGTCGCTCTGAGCTTGCTCATAATAGTCCCTGTCCGTGGTGCTGAAACTTGAAGGGAGTCCAATACTGTATTTGATGGCTACATTGAACTCCCTGCACTGGATACTTGTGAATCAACATTGATTTTAAAGTTTTACTGTTTGTTTTTAAGGCAGCTCGGCCTTGCCTCATCCTGCAGTGTTGCCCTTTTCTCTCCTCACACTCCTGATCTTAGCCAGCAGTCTGCTGACCACTTTATGTTGACTATCTCCAGGGCTAAACTGGAGACAGGGGGTGATAGCATAGGGCAGTGGTTTTCAAGCATTCTTCAATAATGTACCCCCCTTTCAAATATTTTCTCTGCCAAGTGCCCCCCGACCAGTGCAAAGCATTTTTTGGTTGAAAAACAAAAAAACAAAAAAGTCGCCTACATGAAGAGGTACAATACAGCGCCGATTTACAGAGCAACAACCTTGAAACTGAAAAACACTGAAATGCTGCATTTTGAATTCTTAAAATCCATCACTGAATGTCTGGCATACAAATTTTGTGTCATCATTTGGTAACGTTAAAACGACATTGTAGTTCCAATAAATTGCAACTCCATTAAATGGGTGTATGTGTACCCTCATATGAGAAACACTGACATATATGGCGGGGTATTGTTTAAAAAAAAAACCATTCCTAGATCTTGGTACAAAAAAACTTACTGGACAAGTTTTGAAACTACTTAAGGGTATAAAGAAGTGATACCCAGCCTTACAGGCAAAGGGCACGTTTTATGGCAGGGTGAGAAAACTTTTCTGTTGGAAATCAGGCGAACAACATCAGCATCCTCTTTTAGAGACTTATTTTCGCAAAATGGCTTTTGGGTTCTTATTGCTATTATACATAATATTGTGCTGACTTCATGCCGTATAGATGCAAAAATGCTAATGCCAAAGATTACAGGTCCCAGACAAAAAGTGAGCGTGAATACAAAGTAGCCAAATTGACCTTTTTCAAAGCCCCGCCCCTTTGTGATGGTCCGACAAGCTGTCGGAGTAAGCATAGAGCCCACACTGTCACTAACTGCACTCGCTGAGGAAATGTTATCATATTTTTGGAGAAATTAATGAGTGATTCCAGAGAGAAGCAGACAGAGGGGTCTACAGTCTGTGTTTGAAGGATATATCCAGGATGTCAAACTGACTCAGCAGCAACAACAGGTTAAAAAGACAAAGATAGTTAGAAGCTAAAGCCGAACTATAGGCTACAGATCACAGTGTAAAAGTGAACCACCACATCACTACTGATCGCCACAGAAGACAATGACTATAAAGGGAATATTGAACCAGCTGTGTGGCATCCCAGTGTGTGCAGATGAGCGGTGTTTGGCTTCACCCCAGTGCTGCTGTCAGCATCTGGACCTCCACCACCGGACAGGCAGGGATCTCCGCGGGAAGTCAAACAACACTCATCTGCGCAGTGTGATGACACACATCTGGTTGAATATTAGCAAAGTTTCCCTGCTTCCCTTCACTTCCCAATCCTTAAAAAGCAAAAGCAGCATGTGTATACATTCAGTAGGCTATATCTTCAGTAGCTAGCTAGCTAACCCTACACTTTTCAGGGTCTGATTTTGGTTTTGTAACAGAGAAGAAACGTATATCTTTTTCCAACCTCTCCAGGTAAGGAGTATCACTAATACACGATGTGCCCCTCTGCATGTCTGGGTTGCGTCAACTGTAACTTCCTTTTTTCTGTAATGCCTTATAATTGTATGAATTTGGCTCTACAAATGTACACCAAGACCAATTATGCCTGGCTTCTAAATGTTTCAATAACTCCTGACCCGTACATATAGAAATACGCAGGATGTGTCCTTCAGAATCAGACAATAGGCCATATTTCTCTGACGCAGACTGAGGATCCAGCATCTAACTCAGCCACAGCACTTGACTCTCAGTGTTTGCCTGTGCTGTGCTGTTATACCAACATACTGACATAATCTGTCACGTGTCTTTACCCTGTGTGTGTGTTTCAGGGCGCTCTGTACTGTCTGCTGGCTTTGCACAGTGGCCCTTGCCAGGCCAGCGCGAGGGACTGGGACTGTGTTGGGGACGTGTGGCCCGCTCTCGTCCGCTGTGGCCTGACGCCCTCCATGACCCTGGGGAAACCGTCCATCGGTGGACTACTTGACGACATCACCGACCGGATCCATCGCCAGCATGACACCATAGGGATCTATTTTACTGTGAGCAACATGTTCATTAACAGTCAGTAACACTACCCTCACCCTCACCCTTTAATTACTCCTAATTGTTCACTACTTCTAGGTGTCTGAAACATGTGTGGAGATAGCCAATCAAATCGCACAATCTGAAAACCCAACGACTTGTTTTGAGGCTCTGTCCGTAGAGGAGCTGAAAGAGGGGCTTCAGCGTCAGCGAATCAAAAACGTGGTTGCTGCAAGGTAAGTTGGTATTCTTTCATTCACTTTAATACCTTCTGAGTTTAGGAAGAGCCTCATCTTATCATGTTTTATTACTTTTACTGTTATAATTAGTCGTAGCAGGAGAAATACTCATGACTTACGCTTCTTTTTCTTTTGTACAGGAAATACGAGAAGCTGGTTAATGATCTCTTGGACTGCCTCGAAGACAGTAACCTGTAGGTTTCCTCTCCCCCTGTATATGTGTTTATGCACTTGCTATGTCTGTATTAAAAAAGGCATTGAGCAGAGACTCCAGAGTTTAGTAAGAAGATAGCACACTGCAATACAGAATTACTTGTTGTCACCAACAGGACTTGTTTACATGTCTGCTTGTATTTCAGGCCCTGGAAGTTTGAGCACATGGCGACAGATTTGTTGTCTCTCCTGCTAAGAGACGATCACCCACTGCCCCCCGACGCTGTCCTCTTCTTCACACAGGGCCTCATACACGAGTCCATCAGCATACGCAAGGTGTGTGTACTGTGTCGCTGTCTGAGTGTGTGGATAGAGATGTGATGTTTAATCAAATGTGACATGCAGTTCCTTAATACCACCAAAGCGGAAATGATTTAACTCTTTTCAAACATTAAGATTATGTGATGATTCAGACATGGAGTTACATGTCTTAAACACAGATGCTGTGCCCTATTTCATACTACATACTATCTGTATACAGTACAAAACTGTAAATGTACAGCCCCAGGGCCAAATCTGGCCCAGGATAAGGGTGCCACATGGTCCATTAACCATTTTTCAGTTCACAATGAATATAAATTGATTAACACAGCGAGGGAGTTCAAGTATCTCGGGGTCTTGTTCACGATTGAGGGTAAAATGGAGCGTGAGATGGATCAGCAGTTTGGTGTGGCGTCTGCAGTGATGCAGGCGCTGCGCCGCTTCATCGTGGTGTAGAGAGAGCTAAGCCAGAAGGAAGAGCTTTCAATTTACTGGTCCATCTACATCCCAACCCTCACCTATGGTCATGAGCTCTGGGTAGTGACCGAAAGAATAAGATCACGGATACAAGTGGCCAAACTGAGTTTCCTCCATGGGGTGGCTGGGCTCAGCCTTAGAGATAGCGTAAGGAGCTCAGACATCCGAAGGGAGCTCGGAGTAGAGCCACTGCTCCTTCGTGTCAGAAGGAGTCAGTTGAGGTAGTTCGTGCATCTGATCAGGATCCTCCTGGGTGCCTCCTGTTAGAGGTGTTCCGGGCACGTCCCACTGGTAGGAGGCCCCGGGGCAGACCCAGAACACGCTGGAGGGATTACATATCTCATCTGGCCTGGGAACGCTTTGGGGTCCCCCAGGAGGAGCTGGAAAGTGTTGCTGGGGAGAGGGACGTCTGCTGCCCCTTTGACCTGGCCCCGCATAAGCAGATAAAAAAATGCATGGATGGATGATCATCATCAAAATAAAAAATCCAAATAAAAGCATCAAATTAGAGCTTGTTTGTCAAAAAAAAAAGGTACGAGGGGAGGATCCCAGAGGATCCGCCGGCAGAGGTCAATGGCCCCTGGACTTTTGTCATTTTGCAAAAGTGGCCCCCAGGCAAACAAATTTGCAGTAGGTACGATGTACTTACGTTGGTAATATTCTCTTTTGCAATTTCCATACAAGAAGTCAACAAACTTTATTGTTTTAAATAACTGGAAATGACAGGTGCGCCTTTGGATGTCAGAAACACCGTGACTTTAGATTGTCACTTCCAATTACACTTTACAAAAAGAAAGGAAAATGTTTTTACTAATATTTAATACTTTTTTTATTTTCCAAGATCTTTCTTAAGGTGTCACAACTGCCTGTGTTTTATTTAATGTTTTTCCAGCTGTGAGTACAGCCTACATTTCCTTTGTGCATTGCATTGTGGGACAGTAGTGCAATCAACAGCACACTCAACAATCAAGAGTTTTTGGTATGCATACTGGCTTTTTGGGTAACTACATTTTCCAAATTAGTGCATCATATTGTTTTGGGACACAGTTAGTGTTTTAGATTGAAGTTTTATTTGTTTCGTATACTGTCACAAATTATCAAGTCCCAAAGAGGCCTGTGTAAAAAGTGCGAGTAAAATGTGTGAGTAGCTAAAAAACTAAGGACAGTAAAATTAAAAGTAGCTGCAATGTATTAAAAATTAAGCAGCAGTGCCAAGAATAACTGAGCTTGACCAGTGCTCCAGTATTCCTTCCCACTATCACTAAAAGAACAAACACCAGTACAGGCAGCACTTTAGTACCAGCGGCTGCTGTATTTGTGCTAGACTCTACTTTACTACTGTATAAACTTTCTGTCTCTCAGGTGGCGATCTCAGCAGTGGCCGGCATCCTAAAACAGCTGAAACGACCAAGAAAGAAAGTGGCTGTGAAGCCAACAGATATCAGTAAGTATAAGCACACAAACAGTATAAAACTTCTATGTTTAGCTCTTGCAGAAAAAAGCAGCAATTTTAGTTGCAAGGTCATCTCTCAATACAGCTACTGATACTGCATCACAGTGTTTTTGACAAGACCACCTAAACCGAGACCAAGTCATGACCAAGACCAGACTGTATCCAGATAAGACCAAAATTTGAGTGGTCGAGACTGAGTCAAGACCGAAGCTGAGTTCAGACAAAAGAAAAGTTACAGCGGTGTGAGCTGGTCCATCTCAAGTCAACTCAAGCCAGCTGATGGTGTCACCTGCGACTCAGCTTGTCAAGTTGCTAGTAACTGGTTTTAGGACGTAAGGCAAGTCACCTGTTTCAACAGCCAGTCGGCTTGTAGGGAAATCCACACGCCAAGTCAGTTACAAAGCAGACAGCATGTTCGCTTTCTGTGACATTCTCCAAAAACAGTCCTGTCTCAGTACATTTCATTACGTCCCTACGGCTGATGACAAGTATGTCAGTCTCGACTCACAGTGCGTCTGTGTTGGACGGTCGGTCGCTGCTGCTACTCGCTGTATGTGGGCATGTCACACACGTAGCCTACTCACTGACTCATTAATATGCACTTGTTATCTAAATTATTGTGGTGTACTCATTATGGATAATTATTATTATCATTATGAAAAGCTGGAAATCACAACTGAAGTACGAGGGGTGGGAATCGTCAGAGGATCCACGATACGAAAGGCACAATACAATATTATTGCAATTTTAAATATGTTGCAATAGGCTGAATATTAGGATGACATATATTGTGATTTTTCCTAGGAAGTACAGAGAATTGTTGCTAGTAAGCAAATACATCGTCTCGTCAAGTCACATTGGTGTAAACTGCAGGTTTTCAGGATGTTGCAGATGGGCGTACTCCAAGCACTTGGAAGTTTCAACTTGTCTCATTATGAATCTTTGTACTGCGAGACCAAGTCAAGGCCAAGACCATTCCAGAGCAGGTCCCACAGTGAAAAAGACATGATAAAATGTGGAACATGCAAACTACAAGCACTCCTCAACTTAGTCTGTGAGATCCAAATTCTCACAGAAACACCCACAGAAAACAAATGAGGAAGACCTGCATTTGTATAGCGCCTTAGTAGCCACTCAAAGCGCTTTTTACACTATGAGTCAGATTCACCCATTCACACACTGGTGGTCGAGGCTACCATACAACGTAAGGGGCTACCTGCTACTCAGGTTTTAAGATACTCACACACCGATGGAACAGCCATCAGGAGCAATTTGGGGTTCAGCATCTTGCTCAAGGATACTTTGACATGCGGACTAAAGAAACCGGGGATTGAACTGCTGATCTTCCAGTTGGTGGACGACTTCCTTTACCTCTGAGCCACAGCCACCCAAGATGTCAGTGCTTTGTGGTGAGGATGTACAGTTATGAATATACCACAGCTGTTATGGAGGGGGATTACTGTATACCTCGTTACTGCGCAGTACAGGAAGTCTCCCTCTCACGTGGCGGAGGATTTGCTCTGTTGTCACCAGGTGAGGGGTTAATCTAAAAACTCTGCTCCAGGTGAGGCTCGAACTCACAACCTCGGCATTGCTCTGCTGCATACTGTCATATAAGTACCGCGCGCTAACCGATTGCGCCACTGGAGCTTCAGCCATGTACTGTATATATGTGCATATATAGAAGTGCACCATTTGAAATTCATTCATTCATTCATTTTCTGTAACTGCGTATTCTGTCAGGGGTCACAGGGGGGCTGGAGCATATCCCAGCTGACACTGGGCGAGAGGTTGGGTACACCCTGGACAAGGCTGACACATAGAGACAGACAACCATTCACACTCACAGACAATTTAGAGTCACCAATTATCCTGCATGTCTTTGGACTGTGGGAGGAAGCCGGAGTACCCACAGAAAACCCACGCTGACACGGGGAGAACATGCAAACTCACAAAAGAGGGCTCCCTCCACCCCGGGTTCAAACCAGGAGCTCTCTTGCTAACCACTCTACCACCATGCCGCAACCATAAGAAATTTTGCGATAAAGTAATCAAAAGACATCACAGAGATTCATTTTATCAGTGGGCATTTTCTTTTGTTTTCTATGGGCAAGCAAACACTAAGATTTTTGAGATGACACAGAGGCCTTCAAAAAAGTGGCCTTGAGACCAAGACCAATCTTGAGTGTTAAAACATTGCAGTATCAGTTGCAATTTGCAGCTTCTAATTAAAATTAAATATTACATAATGATGTGCAGAGTAATTGTGAGGTCATTTCCCAATATGGCTAGTGTGTAAATGTACATTTGCTTTCTACTGAAAGATAAAGTGCTTCAAATTAGAAAATCTTTCTGATTTTTTCCCCATCTAGAAACAGGGCAACTCTCCAACAAAACACACACTCACCTACAAATGCTGATGCGTGTGTGTTCATGAATTTTCATGTGTTTGTGTGTGTTCAGGTGGCATAGAGGACCCAGAGGGCATGTGCGTCGGGGATCGCGAGGGGAATCGCTGGCTCCAGTACAACAGCAACAACCTTCCTCTGTGTGAGGAACAGTGGGACTCTCAGTATTTTGTGGAGAAAACACACTGGGGCTACTACTCATGGCCGAGGTAAGGAGAACGGTGGAGGATTTAGAAACTGGGAGGCTGATTAACTGTTTGGTTGGATGCAGCTAAAGAGCTGACTGACTTAACTGCTGTCTGGTTGATTTGATGCTTGGCTTTGCGGCTAACTTTATGTCTGACTAACTAGCTGCTGGATGACTGATCTGGGCTGCTGAATGACTAGCAGGGTGTTGAACTGACTTCCTGTCACGGCCTGGCCTAGATAAGGCTCACTGAACGACTTACTGCCTGGCCTAGATAGAGGAATTGATGTATAGGTGGAGAGCCGGCTGGCTTGCTGACTAACTGACTTTTTAATCATTCATTTATCCTTGCTCCTTAGTTGAAGACAGTATGTGTCTATCCATATTCAGTTTGTTGTTATCTATAAATCACGGCGGCGTCCTCTTTGTCTCCTGCTCCTTTCAGAGAAATGATGATCCACGCAGCTTCTGAAAAGCCAAAAGATGACCTGCCGTACGAGGAGATGAGTGAGGTGCTGCTCACACTGTAACCGCATACAAAACCTCCCACTGACGCTTCAGCTTTGCTGTTATTACATTTGGTGTTTGTTTCTGTGTCACTCAGGGTGAGAAGATCATCTTTGAATATTTCTCGGACCCAGAGTTTATTGAACAGCTTATAGAGTTTCTCTCTCTGGAGGATCGGAAAGGAAAAGACAGCTTCAATCCGCGACGCTTCTGTCTCTTCAAGGTGCAATTTAAACTCTCAGCCTCAATCGATCGGGCAAACCTTTTACAAAGAAGTGACACAGCATACCACCGCTAGCCAAGACAGAATTGAGGTGGAATTTGTGTCATCAACTGCTGTGATTCATTGTTCTCCATGAGACAGCTGACAGTTTACTTGCGTCAAGCGAATGACTGTAATCTGTCTTTCTTTGGCAAAAAAAAAAAAAAAAAAAGAATCTTGGTTCCTCCACATCGAACAAACCTTCATGCTCACGTTTGATTGACAGGGGCTGTTTTGTAACTATGGCGACGTGTTCCTGCCGTTACTATGGCCTCACCTGGAGCAGCTTGCCAGCGACCCCCATGAGAGCTCCCAGCGCTGTGTGTGTGAGATTACTGCAGGACTAATCAGAGGCAGCAAACTCTGGAGTTTCAGCAAGGTGCTGGAAACACACACACACACATACACACACACACACGGTGACAAATACACACACTGCACTACTTTTTGATAAGAAAAGTCAATATTAATAAAAACTTTCATTATTGTGTGTGTGTGTGTGTGTTCAGGTGGACAGGTTATGGCAGCTTTTGTGCCCCTTGATCAGGACTGCATTGACCAACATCACAGTGGAAACGTACACAGACTGGGGCACCTGCATTGCTACTGCCTGCGTGAGTTGCTCACATGCATACAGATCATACAGCACACACAACACAGTTTAGGGCTCAGTGAAGAAAATGGGAATTTATATCTCTGTTTTTCATTTAAAAAATGTAGAAAATTGGATTTTTAAAAATCAATAAAACAAATATTTGGGTGAAAATTGGATTTTGAAAACACAATTCGCAGCAAAAACACTCTTTACTTTGCAGTTCATTTATTTTTTGTTATTTTTGTGCCGCTAGCGTTGCTCCATGTCAGTTCGTCTGAAGTCAGTCTGGAATATCTCAACAGCTACTGAAATGATTGCCATTAAACGCTGCACAGATATTTATAGTGTCCACAGGATGAATCCTAATGACTTTGGTGATCTAAGGACTTTTCCTCTAGCACCACCATAAGGCTGACATTTGTAGTTTTGAGTGAAATGACTATTGAATATATTGATGTTAGCGCCTTTTCACACTCACGTTGTAAACGCAGATTAAGCTAAGCACAAGGCTATACGATTCACACAGCACTTCTACTAGCCCTGGGTTAAGTGTCCCCTGGAACACATGACAGATTTTACTTTCTAGAATAACTTGTGACTACTCATTAACGGCAAGCAGCAACGTTAAAATGTTACCGTTAGCAGGGCTAGAAATAAGACGATTATTGTTTTATCTTTTCCAGCAGTGACAAACAAAAGGAGATGGTGCTGTTTTTGTGCCTAAATTTGTCTTTTCTGTACATTTTATTGTCGTTTTAAGTTAGCTAGCTTGCTAGGTGACCTCTGGTTTCAGTTAGGAGTTGTGTCCTTGGTTACAATGTAAACATAAAGCCTCCTACAGACTGAAATTTTAGCAGCCTTATAAGTTTGGTGCAAGCTACACTGCACGACATAGATCAAAGAAATTTGGGTATGACATACATCAAGTTTGATGTATGCAGACTGTATGATGACAGCGCCTACTGAAACACAGGCTGCTTCACAGCAGGTCCAGCAAGCCCTAGGCGAAAGTTGGAGTTAGCTCACTTTGGAATGCGCCAGGGTTGTGCCGGTGTGAAAAGGGCATTTCACTTTATAAATATTTATTCATATTAAATAGAAATATTAATTTCTCTAGTATTTTGCTTTATAACCAAATACATGCTAAACTACAAGAGCGAGAGCGCAAACCACCTCCAAAGCTAAAATGTCCATTATTGCAGTTTTAATGAAAGTGAAAAATAATTTGCGCATCAGCCCCGAAACTCAGATCTGCTCCAAAATTTAATGGGTTCTTCCTTTGCCCGTGTAGTAACTAGCCTATACTTTAGCCACTACTGGTTGCTAATTGGCTAAATCGTTTGAATGTGTCCGTGTTTGTTTATTTTATCACCATTGTCTGTAATGTCCATATAACTTCGATAACTTTCAACACAAATATCCAATAAATGCAGCCATACAAATTTTAATCCGAGCACAGTCAAAAACTGTTTGCCTCCTAACATCAGCAACACCTGTGGTTCCTGGGATGAATTTAAACACCACGGCCTGCCTCAGCCAGTGACATAAGCCACCTAGTGGAGTGGTGGGATAATACATTTCACAAATCAAACATATGGCTCCAACGGACCATGCCACACCTTTCCATGAACATGGGGTCATAGTAGTTTTAACACAACCTCCGTCGCGGTAGTAACTAATGCTGATGTCCTCTGATGAGGAAATCTTAGCATGCTATCATGCTAAACTAAAATGGTAACAGTTCTTGTAAGTCATACAAAAGAACCCCACAGTTTTCAACCAGGGACCACTTTCTCTGTTTCAACTGCAAGTATAATTGTGGGAATGTGTGCTTGCAGTACCTCAGTGGATGTGTACAAGTTGCCCTCCTGAAATAACAGTTCCAAAAATAATCCTATTTTGTATTGGCTGCTGTCCAACAGGAGGGCCGGGACCCCAGGAAACTCCACTGGCTGTTTGAGCTGCTGATGGAGAGCCCGCTGAGCGGAGAGGGCGGCTCGTTCAGGGACGCTAGGTATGTGCGTGTGTGTCCATGTGCATGAATAACTACATGCTCAGAGTATGTGTGTTTGTCATCCACAGTATTTCTGAGGTTTCTGATTTCAGGCTGCAGTGGTAACCTGAGCTGATGTATGCCGAGCTGACGTTCCGCAATAACACAACGACCCCCTATCCCTCCATTTCCCTCCCTCTTTGTCTCTGTCAGTTTGCTGTATGTGCTTCAGGGAGGTCTGGCCCAGCAGCAGTGGAGAGTTTCTGAACTGCTGCACAGGCTGCTGGCTTACCTGGAGCCCAAACTCACCCAGGTGTATAAGAATGTCAGGGAGCGCATTGGAAGGTACCAAATTACCTTGGTGTTATCTCTTCTGGGTTACATAATCATGGTTAAATGGGTTAATCTAATTAGTTTGTGTGCACTGTTTGGGCCGTTCACTTCTAAGCCTCTTTATTTATCTCCATGTCTGTCTCAATTGCTGCTGTCCTGTGACTGTTTTCTTTATCTTTTCTCTCCTCTCTTCCTCCTTCTCCTCCCTCCCTCTCTCTCTCTCTCCAGTGTCCTGACCTATATCTTCATGATCGACGTGGCCCTGCCCCACACCCGGCCCACCTCCTCCCCCCACGTGGCAGAGTTCGTCACTCGGGTCCTGGAGCGGCTCAAGCCCCTCACGTCAGAGCCCGAGATCCACAACCACGTCCACGAGGAGAACACCCAGGAGACGGACGAGCGCACCCAGGCTGTCAAACTGCTCAAGACGGGTCAGAATGTAGATGCAAGCATGTAAACTGTGTAGTGGATGGACATGGTGTAGACAGTGACTGTGGGGAAAATATATATATAAATATATACACCAGGACAGCTTGTTCTCTTGATGAAATAGACAGCCACACTGAAGCTAGATGAAACAAGCTAAAAGCTATGATCCCTTATTGATTTCACCTTCTGTATCCACTTTAAAAGGTAGTGAAGTGTAGATGAAGGGGACTTTCAAGGATGTGTGTTCAAGCATTTCAAAATAAAGTTATGGAAAGGAGTCTAACTCAATATTTTGGAGGGTGTCTCTAATATTAACATCTGTAAGGGCCACATAGTGCCCATACAAATGCACTAGGTTTTGATATTGATTTGGTTTTCCTTGTAGTTACAGTTTTCAACAGCAGTAAGATAAATGAAGTCTAGTTTGGTTTTCAGAAAATGCTTTCCAATATTCAACTAAAGGGTCAGTTCCAGCCAGAGTATAAACCTTTATTTTTATATCTCTTACATTTAGTGGTATGTAGCTATACAGATAATTTGTTCTGCCTATTATGTCCCTGGCTAATCTCACAAACTACCAGACCAATCAGCCTTATATTTTGTATACTCAAGGACCAGTTGACCAGCTGACGTTGGGAGACAGTTAAGAGTCACCAATTCACCCAACCGGCATGTCCCTAACTCTAACCCAGGGTTCAAATTATGAACCCTCTTGCTGTGAGGCGACAATGCTAACTAACTACTACACCGCCATCTTGCCAAATTAATTCCATACCATGTTAAAATTCACAAAAGTTAGGCACAATACACAACAAATAAATCAGTATGGTTATTATCTTTGCCGCCAACTTGACCATAAGGGAACCAGGAAGGACAATGCCATCAGGCACAGCTTTAAGCCGGCTTTTTATTGTCTGCCACACAGCGTCATACCACACCACTAGCCTTTCAGAAGTGTTTTGCCTGCTGGATTATATTGATTTGGTCATTTTCCCTTGACGTTTGTGCTTCTACCGTCAGTAATTAAGTAGGCAGTTAAATGGTTTCTTTTTCTGTCTGTTTTACTTGTGTTTATTGTTAATATTTCCTACTTTGTTGTGCTGTAGTCTACAGCCTAAGTTATTACCCTCAAAAGCACATTTATGAATGACATGGATCAAAGATTTGTGGCTATGTTTTAGTCTTTAAAAATACATCATCGAAACCCTCATAATAATATTGTATCATCTGAAACCTGGGCTGTGGTGAATCTGCTGGAAACAGGCCCACAAGAATTGTCTGGAGTGGCCATGATCAGCTCCGGCAGACGCGTCGCTGCTGGATTTTGGCCACCAGGCACTTTTTTAGCTTGTCTCCACCCACATACAATTGAGGTGGACTTTCACAGTTGGTACTTAGAGCACTGGTATTACATTTACAGTATCAATAGCAATATACGGAAAGAAGTGGCAGCGGAAATCTCGCTATTTTAAAACCTGGGCACATAAAATCGAACTATGGGCATGGCTAAATACCACTACAGGACACAATTTGGTGGTTTTCATAGCTTGCTGGAACTCAAAAACTATGATTACTTATCAAATTAATTCAAAATTAAACATCTCTAACTAGAATTTCCACCAAAAAAACAACAAAAAAACAAAATGTAAGCAAGAGTGAACGGAATAAATAAAATATGAAGTGTGTGTCATAATTATAGCAATTAAATAGTTGTTTTTTAAAGCATTTTATTTTGCTACTCAAGGCCAAGTAGTATGTGTGTCTCTAAAAGCTAGAAAAAATATTTTAAAATAAAATTCTTCAGTTGTTTTTCAGCAGATATTTGATTTCAACTCAAGATTTCTTATTTTATGTTTATTAGGACTTGCTTCAGTGTTCGGGGTGTTCACCAAAGACTGAATTTAGATCTCATTTCTTGTCTCAACATTTGTGCATCGTTGTTGTTCCGTTTCTGTTTGTACTCTAATCTTCATTATCCAGATAAATATCTGGTTATGAAATTATCCAAATCATTAGACACTAAATCATGATAGATTGTGTTTTATTACCAGAGCAATGCAGTAAGGTCACAGCGCCAAGTCTGTTGTTTTTATTATTTGGCAGCAACCCAAGATCTCCTCCGTGTGTATGTGTGTGTGTGTGTGTTCCATTTGCAGTGTTGAAATGGTTGATGGCGAGCGCAGGGCGCACTTTCACCACTCCTGTTCAGCAGCAACTACAGCTCCTGCCTCTTCTCTTCAAGGTAAAACACACACACATATACACACACATTCACGCACAGGTCCCAGCGCAGCATTATTACCCACTCAATCTTACTTGCCCATTAAACTCAATTTCTCTCTTCATTTACTCAAAATGGTGCGTAGCTCTGTGTCTTCCTACCTCTCTCCATCTCTCTCTCTCTGTTTCTCCCTCCCTGCAGATTGCCCCGGTGGAGATTGATGAGAGCTATGATGAGATGAAGCAGGATGCTCGCACGTGTCTCTCTCTCATGTCCCAGGGCCTGCTGTATCCTGAGCACATCCCTCTGGTTCTGGCAGCGCTGGAAGAGGTAATATGCACACACACTCAAACACACACATACTCACACACTGCCCCACCTGCCTGCTGTCAGTGTTGAGAGCCTAATGCTGCCCAAGGTGTTGTTAGACTAAAAACAACCTGTGCTATTTTAATTTGCTTACTTTGTGATGCAGTTACAGTGTTTCTGCTGTGATGTGTTTTGTTTATGAGTGGCACCCCGTTGAGAAATTCTCGAATGCTCCCGAGATATCTACCCATCATATCTGCAGTTTCAGATTTGATGGTAGGCGGGAGGAGAAAGCACTGCAACATTTTTTGGTTTCACCTTGACACCCAAACTTTAACTTTTTTATCCTGTGCATACACAATCTCAGGGTGTGCACACAAATTATTTAAAGGAATACATCAATATTTTGGGAAAAGCTTGCCTTCTCCACAGAGTTAGATGATAGAATTAATACCACCTTTATATCTGCATGCTAAATATAGAGCCAGTATATGGTTAGCTTAGCTTCACATAAAGATTGTAAGCAGATGTAAACAGCTAGCCTTGTGGTTTTCTTTTTAATTTGTCCAATATTTTTGCTATAACTAAAACCTGCAAAAGTAATGTTCACATCAGCCTCATGTTTTTGGTGATATTTAGTAAATGTTAGCATGCTAACAAGCAAATAAAATCAGCAAGATAAATATCATACCTGGATTTAGCATTTAGCTTAAAGTAACCTCACAGAGCTGCTAGCTAGCTGTTACCCCCTGTTTCCAGTATTTAAATCCACACATTATTGCCATTGTTAGCATGTTAGCATTAGGGCATTAGCATTTAGCTCAAAGTATTACCTCACATACCTGCTAGCATTGCTGTAGAGTCTTGGCTAGCTGTTTCCCCCTGTTTCCAATATGCCACATATGCATTGCCATTGTTAGCATGTTAGCATTCAGTATTTGGTTCATGGCATGGCTGCACTTACATCCAGCCTCACAGTGCCGACAGCACTTGTAGTGTTGTTATGCTGAGAACTGAGGGGTCTGAAAAGTCGCTAAATATAACAATAAAGTCGCTAAGTTGGCAACACTGCTGAAGCCTTTTCATTTTATGACAGGTACAGGTGTTGCAATATACCAGTATTACTATAACCGATATATTTAAAAAATGAAATATTGAAATATATTATAATATAGCAATATAATATTATATGATAATTTACATATGATAATATCATATGAATAATCCAGTGCCTCTTAAATTGTTTCCGTTCCTTGCCGTTCTCGCTGTGTCTCCCTCCTGCAGTGCCATCTGGTCGCCTTTTCACTTCCCATTGAGTGTAATTGCTCTTTTTGTACACTTCTGTACAGTTATGGTTACAGACCGCCTGTCCACCTGCTTACTCTCGTACTCTGAGTGTAATTAATTTGCCAAAAAAGAGACAAACGCACAATAAACAAGATGAATTTGACTGGTAGCATTATTATTTTATTTATTTATTTTATTTTATAGATTAATCTTTTTGCTACAATAATGGTGTTGTGAAAATCTGATATGGTGCCAGCTCTAATAACAGGTGATAACTGGAATAGGAGCATATGAACTGACACAAAATTACAAGATAATCTTGTGCACACAACATATTAAGTTGAGTCCACACTATAGTATTTTGTTTGCACAAGATATATATAACTAAAAGGACTTAAGGAGCTCTGTAACAAACCCTAAGCCATGTCCTTCCCCTCTCTCAGATGGCAGGCAGCAGATCGTGGCATGCACGCTTCTCAGTGCTGACCTACCTCCAGATCATGGTTTTCTACAACTTGTTCACCCTGCTCAGTTTGCCTGCTGAGGTGCTGCGCATCCGAAAGCTGGTGATGCAGCTGCTGCTTGATGAACAGCTTGAGGTAATGTATGCACACAAAGGCAGCAAACACTGGTTTAATACAGCCATCGCCCCTGTGTACGGTATAATTGTCATAGGATTATAAATGGCCACTTATTGTCCCCTGGTCTCCCCTCACTAAATCTTAATCCTTCTTCTCTATTCACGGTTATTGCTTAAAAATAACCCTCTACCTCTCTCCTCGGCTCTTAATTTATTTTCTTGTGTTGGTGCCGTTCTCTTCTTCTGTGGTTACAGGGATGTTGATCGAGCACTATGGCCGTCTTGCAGTCCTTTGTAGGTAGCAGGTTGTAATTAAAGTGATCTAAAAATAACATCATAAATCAATCTAATGCTCAAAATATAATTTGGTATTTGTCTTGACTGTTAATCTTGACCAACTGTTGTTTGTTTATTGAGTGCAGTCTCGTCTAATACTGAGTTACGTCATCGCTTGTACAATCCATGTCTCGCCTTTCTTCATGCTTTTAAAGCCTGCTTTAACCCGTCTCTTTCCATTGATCCTGATGTACAGGTGAAAATCAATAAGCCTCTCTCGGGGTTCTCTGACTTACAGAAACAAGTTGCTTCTCTCAATATTTTGTAAACAGTGTAAAGTGTACAGCTGGCGAATGTGTTGTCTTTGTATCATTGTCTATTTCAGTGCATCAGCCATCACTCAGTGCTTATTCATAATTTATGCAAAGCGATGCAGGAAGGCAGTGATGTTCTGCAAGTGGATTTTACCTCAGTTCAACCCAGCATCCACCCCTCCTCCTGCTCCTCTTTCTCCTCCCCCTCCTCTGCTCATCTCTGTCCCTTGTACCTCGCTTTCCCCCGATCTCTTCGCACTCGCCTCTTTTAATAAATTGTGTATGCCGTTTCTCGCCCTAAAACTGCCTCGCGCTTTCCTCCGCATCCTTTATTTGTCGGTTCTGATCTTCACAGGTCTCTTTTTTCTTCCTCTCTTCTTGTCGTCCCTCCCTCCTCCCCCCCTAACTCCTTCTCCCTGTAGGTGAGGGACATGGCAGGCACCACCCTCAGTGGTTTACTGCAGTGCCAGTTCTTCCCCCTGGACTCCAGTCTGCAGACACAGCTCCAGACGCTGAGTCAGACTCTCCTCCCCAAGGCCAGAGGAGAGCTGGCCTCTACAGGTACACACACACACACACACACACACACACACACGCACATTTACGTGCACAATCACACAGTGAGGCAATCACAGTAATACTTGCCCTATTACCCTTTCTTATCCCACGGGAATTGTGAACCTTGAAATTCTAAGGCTCATTTTAACTCCCTATTTTTGTGTGTGTGTGTGCAGACTTAGTGCGGCGCCATGCCGGAGTGCTCGGCCTCAGTGCGTGCATCCTGTCGAGCCCCTACGACGTCCCAGACTGGATGCCTCAGATACTGATGGACCTGAGCGACCACCTCAACGACCCACAGCCTATAGAGGTACACGCGCGCGCGCACACACACACACACACAGGCATTCGCACACACATACACACACTCACATACAAACATCTCGCTCAACACAGTGTGAGCTGAAAGAATACAATTTCATTGTCCAATTGAGGAGAAAATTGTGTCTTTGGCCTTACTTCAGGCATGAAGAAGACATACAATGTAATCCGTAGTGCAGAGTTTGAATAATACATTACAGTGGTGGGGAGCCAATGATGATGATAATTTACTGCTTCTCCTGTTGCAAAGTGAAAGAGATGAGAAAGAAAATACAATGGAATACAGTTAAAGAATATATTTGCAGGTAGATGAATTACCCAAAAGCTCCGGCAAAGAGTAGTTGCACACTTGCTATATAAAAATGGTGGAAGTAGCAGATTTTGTTGCAGAATAATAATATCTTGGGTTCTTCAGTCAGACTAAAGACTTTGTAGTCAAAATCAGTTTTTGTTAGCCCACAGGCACCTCCTTCCTTCCTTCCTTCCTCCCTTCAAATCTGATCCAGTCATTTTGTTTGAAGGCCGTAATGTAAAATAAATGCACTGGATGTTTAAGTCATGAGTACATTCTTGGTTATAGTGATCATCAGTTTAATGCCCTCTTATTGTGTCCTTGCTGAACCACGCTAACTTTTCACTCTAAACTTGCTTCACTTTAAATAATTTCTAGCGTTGCTTATTTAAATTGATGCATGTGACATTTTAACATCAATAAATTACTATTACCTCATTAGTTTTTAATTAATGTAAACAACTACTGACAGTATTGTCAGCTGCTGTTGGATTCTACACTGCACTTAACATCATGTGTTGCCAGATCAGCATGTGGTGTTGTTTCAGCACTCAGAACAGGAACTATTTACTCTGCGAGTCAGCCTCGCTCCAGTTTTGCTGCTGAACGTGAGGGGAGCTCTCGTTGTGAGAACTGATAGTGGCTGTTATCAAAGGCTGTTATCAGCTCTTAACTTTTTTCGCCCTACAAAACAAATGGCACAAGCAGCCTCTTTATTGCAGGAGTTTACTGCAGTGTTTCATGGAATTGTCCTCATTTTAATCGACAAACACGCCACTTTAAAATGTACATTTTTATTCCAGTGATGGAATATTATAGTTCTCCATGGGCTAAAGAGCTCTGCCACATCTCCGAGGATATGCTGTGCCATAGCAATACATTGTGTTGTGAGTAAGTTCTGAATAAATATGAATAGAAAATTAGAAAATGTCCTGTCTAAATCCAAATTAAGTGCGTACATTTTATGTTATATATGTTACTATACAAAAGTATGGCCCTCCATCATGTGTTACATCTCGTCATCTATGATCAATGACTAATGTTGCACAATGTAATGTCCTCCAACTCTCAGAATGAGTATTTCTGAATGCCCCACTCGTATCATCTTCCTCTATTGTCTAAAACAAGCCAACAGAACCTGGTAGCTAATGCAAGCTAATGTCCGTGCAGAATATTTTGCCTCCAGCTAAGCCCTGCCCACAAAAACATAATTCTGTTTACTAACAATTAAAGGGTCTATGGTTATGTTGTCAAACTTGAAAACATAAACCTTCTAAATGGGTCCTCATGTATAACCTGCTGGAATGTTCGTTAATGCAGAAACTGACGAGGAAGCTAAAACAGAAGGAAGAGTCGTGCGTTTACATGGACATGAATACTCCATATATGATCGGGTTTATGGAGCTGCCTGTTTCTGTGGTTGAGCATGTAAACACCATATCCCCGATGTGATTGTAACCAGGTTAAGCCTCATGAATCGGTTATTCATGTCCATATAATCACACACATTACGTCAAGGACAGAACTCGAACAGTTTGCTACTTTCATCCATAACAAAGCAACACATTTTGCTTAAATGGACATTAAGCTGGTCTTAATTAATTGCAGCAGCAACTATAGTTGTCAAATAACTGTTGTGGGGTAAAAAGTACCGTCTGAAATGTGGCAAAGTATCAGTATACCAATTTGTGGTGTCTTTGTAAGCCTATGCTAGCTTGGCATGGATGTGCACGTGTCATGATTCATTCACAGTATTTTCTGTTTTCCCATGGTGTTAGTAATGATGTTCATGTTTTTTGTCCCAAGATGACGGTGAAGAAGACCCTGTCGGAGTTCAGGCGCACTCACCACGATAACTGGCAGGAGCACCGGCAGTGCTTCACTGACGACCAGCTGCTTGTGCTCACAGACCTGCTGGTGTCGCCCTGTTACTACGCCTAGACAGCCAGCTGCCTGTGCCAGGTCCTCTACAGACTCACTGACCAGTACCATAGTTATAGGAGAATAACTCCAACAGTGTTGGGACCCTCTGTGCAGCCTGATAAAATACTGTCTGGTGTCACTGGCAATGGCTGAGAGCCCTGCCTCTGGAACCTCACGTGCCAATGTTGGCCTTCGGTAAACCCGGCGGAAAAGCAGTTCTGGGCAAAGTGGTTTCAAATATTTGACTTACTTGGTGTTTATTTTGTCTCGCCAAGCAGCTCAATAGCCCCAAAGGTGGCCACTTTACTTTAGAGATAATCAGTATATATATTCAACCTCAGAATTTCTGACATTTGTAATAAAACTCTATCTTTTCAGATTACTGTTCACTCGTCCTATTCTTCAGTATTTTTATTAAATAATACATAAAAAAGTTGGAGCAGTCAAATAATTTATGAAATACAAGAAAAAACACGATATATATATATGTAAAATAAATATAAAAAATGACATAAATAGAACCACATATTTCTTGTAACCCAGCATTTAATGTTTATAATACTGTATAATATATACTTAATATTAATATAATTGATATTAATGTATATTCACTTATAAGCGCTACTATATATGTAACAAAACATCTAACATGCTGTAATATTCCTGTACAACCTGCTGTGTTGTGTTAAACAATAGCTCAACACTGAGAGTTTTCCCTGTTGAATAAACTCACTGCATCATTTGTAAAGGGCGCTGTATTTCATTTCAAAGTGGGAGAGTGAGTGCGGCATGCTGTATGTCTGTCAGGGTTGACTGATCATGTAAAATACCTGCAGTTTATCCGTCCGTATCACATAGATGCCCACGGCAGATTATGTTCCGCGCAGAGGCAGAGATCAAACATAGATGAGATGTTTCTTTCTGCATGGATAGTTTTTAGTAATGTTGTGCAGATGCTGCTACAAACCAAAGCCATTAAACACTGGTAACTCTGTGTGTGTGTGTGTGTGTGTGTGTGTGTGTGTGTGTGTGTGTGTGTTTAAGAAAGACAGGATCACAGATAGAGCTGTCACCATTTTTATTCTGCATGCTGATTTTTTCTGATGCAGTGCTGTTGACTTTGATATGTTCACTGTGCTGAGACGTATGCTGGCAGAATGAGAAGAAGCGTGGCTGTTAAATACAACCTTGTGTGGCTGTACACTGTGTGATAGTGTGATTACACTTGATAATGATGATACCTGCCCTGAAACTAGGTTATTATGTGACAGAGAAAGATCAAGGACATTTGCCAAAGCAGGACTACCTAGTTAGACTATTAACTTTGGAAGGAGCTTTTATTGTGAAGGACTCAACAATGAGGACTGAAACTATTCGAGTGGGGGCAAGTAAAAATTGACTTGGTAAGTAGATTTCTAACTCACTTGTTCAACCTGGTAAATGAAAACAAAATGTGGACATGAGTCATGATGTTTTTAGAGACTGAAAAATAGCATCATAAATTGCCCTTTTAAAAGGAGCTGTACGCAACATTCAGAGCACATCTACGATACAGATGCACACAGTTCTCAACGTGGAGGTGGTTGAGCTGGCCAGTATCGTCGCCATGCAACACTGGGGAGCTCCCGCAGACCCACAGTTCGGGACTGGTTGGATAGGTGTGTGGGTGGGAACTTAGTACGAACTGCGCAGACTGTGGCTCCAAATTATGTCATCAGCGCATCCGTATCTGGGGTATTTTGGCTTCATTTTTGTACAGTAAGAGGAAATAGAGACATGTTGTCCATCTGTATACAGTCTACGTATGTGCCAACTCCATTTACTGTGTTAACAATGGCAACAGTGCTGACAGAGTTAACATTGTTAACCAGGAGGGAAACTAGTTGTTGAAGCTGAACCAATATTAGTGCTAATCGCTGTGTGAGTGCGGTCCATTCAGAGTGGACCCACCACACACTTTTAGACCGTGACTGACCAGTTGGGAATCACTGATCTAAATAATCTAAAATATCAGATCCAGAAGGTGGGGTAATCAAATTGTGGTTACATCAGTGTTGGTTACATCTTGGTGACTGCTCTTCTCACAAGCTTTTAAGGGCTTTAAATGAACCGCAAAGCAACATAATGAAATAATACTGCTCTGGGTCCTACTGGAATTATTACATGGGCTCTATATTTTACCCAGCAGTGCACACATACATCAGATGTTGTCATGTTTAAAAATTCATTCAAACAGACTAAATGTACATGTAAATGTAAATGCATCCACTCAGAATAAATTATTCATCCATGACATTATTTATTTGTACTGTTGTATATTGTACGACTAAAATGACAAGTTTATTCGAAGCATATTTTGTGATCACTCCACAGTGCCTTATGTAATTTACATTTTTCTTTTTTTAAAGCAGTTTTTCATACATATTATTTGCACTAACATGACATTTACTTGTGGTGTGTGAGACTACAAACAGACTTTGTCAACATAATTTCTGTACCCGACAAATATCCTTAGTGGCTCCATGAACATCTTAAACCCTGAGATTATTTGACAAATCAAGCCTGGTATGTATTATTGATCAAGACTAATTCGTTATCTAATCACAATCAACCTGTCTGAGTGTGTGAGTGTTTCTGCCTACTGTGCATTCTGTCTCTTACTAAAGTTTCTAGAGAAAACAGGTGTGTGTCTGAGTCTTCAGGCAGAATTGTTCTCACAGCATCAGCCAGCTGAAAGAGATACTCCGTGTTCTGCCCGCTTGGACCGGTAGAGTTGATGATCTGGTTGGCTATATCCTCCAGAGGGGCCGGGCCGAGGTAGTTCGGATTGTCCCGAGAGCCGATGTAGAGCAGCGTCTGGTTGGGCGGGGGAGAGAGTGGTGGACGGGGGTGAAAGGTCACAGTGATGACCTGATAACCACCTTTTTCTCGGTAGTCGAGGTAGCTCTTCACCTCCTGCTCCTGGCCCGTCGGCAGCTTGTAGGCAACACCCCAAACACACCCCTGAAGATGAGCGAAACAAGAAAAACAGGTAGCTTGGAATCTGACTTGAACTCTATACATAAAGGTGTGGAAGAAAAATTCCTTTAATATGTTCTACCTTCTACTAGTAGCAACTACAATTACTCGCTGTTGTATGTATCTGTGAAAACATGGATGCTTCACACATCTCCCCCCGGCAGCACAGAATATCTACACAATCGGTACAATTTCTTTTTAAAGACTATTTTTTGGCTTTTCTTAGATTGGATGGACCAAGCATGAAAGGGGGATGATCATTATATCCTATTAGACATCTGTGTGTACTAATGACTTAATCAGAGTATGAATTCTTGAGTAATGGCCAAAAGCCATATTTGAAGCAATTCCCTCAAAGGCCTTCCTGAGAAATTGCACTCACAAGAATGAGATGGATGCAAGGCCACAGTGACCTTGACCTTTGACCACCAAATTTTAATCAGTTCATCACTGAGTCCAAGTTAACAATTGTGCCGAATTTGAAGAAAATTCCCTCAAGGTGTTCTTGAAATACTGCGTTCATGAGAATGAGACAGACGAACGGATGGATAGATGGACAGACGGACAGCCTGTAAACATAATGCCTCTGGCCACGAGTGTCGCTGAATATTTACTGTTTCTCTTTTGTTTCTATCAGATTTCAGTAAACATCTTTGTGTATTGGACCGTTGATTAAAAAAAAAACAAGCAATTTGAAGACGTCAAATAGGACTTTGGGAGACTACGATGAGCATTTTTTACTATTTTCTGAGGAAGCAATTAACTGATTAACCAAGAAAAGAATCTGCAGAATAATCAGTAATGTAAATAATCTGTTACTGTTTCATTGACATACCGTTTGAACAATGATTTTGACTTTATCACTAACATTTTTAAGATACTCATCAGTCACCTCTAAGTACATGTTTTCCAGATGCTTACCATGTTCTCACTACATCACACTCTCTGCATCTCCCTATCTCTTTCCCATCTACTGCGACAAATCATCTGTCATCCAAGGTCAGAATACAATAGACTGTCCTTTGCTTTGTTTCTACTGTACAAGATGCCATCTCCTCCTCCGCACTCCAGTTCACCTTGATCAGCACGTGTCTTTGTCTCATGTCATGCGTATATGCTGATCAATAAGACATCCATAATATTATGGCAGTCCACTGTAAGCTTTAGCATAGCTGTATAATTTTCTATACAATCTGGAAAAACTGGATGACGTGCAATTTATAAACTCTGTTTTGTTTACATAGAATCTCATTTTCATTGTCATATTTTTGTTAGTTTCATACCCAATAATACAGTGATAAATAACAAGTTGAGTGAATTATGATCCTCAGGTAGTGATAATCTGTTAATACTGTATGAACAACATGACATTTTGTTTGCTTTTCCCCTTAACATGATTTGTCGTGTCATAAAAACACCACATTCGTAGCAAATATGTCAATTGTAATTAGTAACATAAAGAATTATATCACTTTAAATAGGATACCCAACCATTTAAAATGGCATTTTTTAATGATAATTAAGGTATTGTAATAAAAGCATGGGTGAAGCTACTGTAGAATTGGTTGTGGGTGCAACTTCTGGTGAGGTAGCGGAAGTAGCAGTGACCTACTGAGTCACATTGATTGTTTATTGTTAGTCCCAGTGGCTAATCTTGGAGACTAAGTGCAAATGGCGGCCGGTTCCAAAGCAGGAGCCTTCAATTTAGCAAATGCTGCTTTGTTTTTTAACAGATATTTTACCAAACTGGTACCTGTCGCACTGTCCGCATCTGAAATCTTACTAATAGCTAGCCTAAGCTATATTTGTGGCATGCACCTAGATAAAAACGGTATGGTTCCTGTAACCAAGTATACATTTTTCATCGCCTATCTACGGAGAGAAACACGCTGGCACCTGTCCCGTTTATACCAGATCATCTGGTATTAAAAAAAACACACTTGGTGCCGCACTGTAGCTGTCCTGCAGGATTTTCTCTGGGTTTTTTCGAGACCAAGGTGGCAAAGGCCTGTGGCGGGGAGCGTCTTGACAGCTGAACTTTTAGATACGGTCTTCCCCTCTATTAAATATGAAAGGAGGCCCCCACATGCTTGAGCTTTACACTGCTGACTTGAATATCAGAACACATGTCCTGGGATTTTCGGCCCTCTATGATTATATTTGCCCTTTACAGCAGGCACATCCTGACAGCTGAGAATACTACTGTCAGGTATTGTCCCCCCTCTATTAAATATGAAAGGAGGCTGAAAATCACAGGACATGTCTGTTCTGATGATACAAGTCAGCGGTCCTGAAATGTGTGTTTCTCTTCTATAATACACATTCTACATCTCGGAGGTGACGTATTTCCACATACGGGCTTCCTTCGCCTTTCAAACGGGGCAGAGCTCCGTGGGAAAACAGTAGGAGAGACACAGCCCGAGGGGGAACCGGGATCCGACACAACATCGGAGGGAGAAGCAGGTCCGTGGAGCTGTGCGCCAGACGAAAAAAAAAAAATCATGTCGCACCAAATGCGTGCCGCTACGGTGTCGCTTTGGGTTGTGAGCGTGCATGACGCACGTTTTCATTGAAAGTAATGGGTTTTTGCGCGCAAAAGACGCTACATCTGAACACCCCCCCATGCACCCAGGTAGCCCGCCTTTGTCTTAGACAGACAAGGAAAACCCTGGTCCTTAAAAAGTATGTACTGTTGCATGCAGTACACACACAATTGGGACGTACTACTTACTCATAACGTTATGCCCTGAGCTTTGACCCTCTTACCATGATGATAAAACAAAATGACGTTCACTGAGCTCACAAGAGACAAAGGTCAACCCGAACAGCTCAGACGTTCTTATTTCGCAATAAGTAATAACTGCATACATTGTAGATTCTCACATATTATATTCACAATAGTTCTGTCACTCTTATTTAATATTTGTTGGTTATATTTATGATTATTTTATTCAATTAAACATTTAATATTCCTATTTTTACTAATCAACTGGTCATCAGTCACCTGAATGCACCATCATTGTGACTTCTGACACTCAATATGACAATCTTTCACTGTATTTTTCACAGACTGCATTTGACGTACTACTGTATATATTGGGACATACTCAGTCTTTTTCTGGCATACTATACAGTATGGTAGTATGGGTATTGGAACGCACAGACTGTTGCTGAATCAATATGGGTTGTGTCCTGTGTTTTCATGCACACCAAACTCTACTGCATACACTACATATGCATGCTCGGAACACAAGACATAATAAAACCAAAAGAGTTTCAAGAGCAGAGATGTATTAAACAGAATTTCGGGAAGAAAATGACACTGAGAAGAACAGGTCTGTCACTGAATGTCAGTACATGATAGCCCCGTCTTTCCTGTCTGACTGCATTCTCAACCTACATTAGAAAATTGTCCAATATAGAATAAACTCAGCAGTATACCTTGAATTATGTGTTCAGTCATCTGCGCTGAGAAGGCGTAACCAATTTGCCGTACTTCTGTCATATAATATAAAACAAACTCCTACAGTTAGTTTACCACTACTTTACTAACGTGCGAGGTTAAAAAGGTAAACATCCAATGCTTTAAGATGGCTGTCAGAGATACCAGAGGTATGATCACATTGTCGTGTCTGAGGTGTAACAGGTGGTGTGTTTCACAAGTTTTACTTCCTGCTCTCAGAAAGAGGATTAGGGTGTCCGATTCAGCGTTGGAGGTCAAGCCCATAATTTATACAAGGTATCACATGGGCTGGGAAAAAGGTTGAACATATATCATATCTGATATATCACAAAGGAGAGCTGCAAATATTAGTTACTATTTTGATGATCACTTAATCATTCAAATTATTTCCTACATAAAAAACTATTATATATACTGTATATATACACATATGATATTTGCTGGTCCCAGCTTCTCCAGTGTGAGTATTTTCTCCAATTCTCATCTTTATATCATTGCAAACAGACTAAATTAGTTTTTGGACTGTTGCTCGGACATAACGACATCTGAAGACATCACCACGGGCTCTGGGGAAGTGGGACGGACATTTTTCACCATTTGCTAGATGAAACAATTAATGGGGAAAGTAATTGGCAAAGTAACAGACAGTGAAATTAATCATTACGTGCAGCTCTATTACAAAATAATGTATCGTACCATTAAGTTTAGCCTCTCCCTTTCTACGGCCTTACCTCAGGATCCTCCACCAGTGTCACCACCCGGCCAGGCTGTAATGGACACAGATAGAGATCAAGCACTTAGGGACAGCAGTGAAGACACATACAGTACAGCAATTAAGTAGGATTACGTTAAATTCTCTTATGAAAACATATGCAATTCCCATACTTAAGTCAACAAAACAGATTATGGGAATAATACAAACTACAGTGGTGTATACAGTGTTATGAATAAGGAGTAATGTTAACTTACTGATAGACAAAAATGACAACAAAATAAAGGGATATCTGAAAGAACAACCAAATGACTTGCTGTTTGAGGTCTATTTTTAAAAGATGGATAATAACACTAATTTGGGACATCAAGCATGTCATGTATCTTAAGGTCCAAAGCTTCTACATTACTTTACTTGGCAGCTTAATTTATTTTATAGTAATATAGCAGAGAATCATGACAAGTTATTAAAGTAACAACCAAGGTAGTATCATCTGGATTTCTTTGTAATCTCCCCCCAAAAACACACACTGCCCCAAATTAGCTGGCTTCATCCTGATTTAGCAGTCACGTGATGCTAGTAGCAGTGTTACTGTTTAACCACATAGTGTTGTTTATTTAATGGGTAGCTACAGGTCAAATGTGAACATAATATATAATTAACCAAACACTGTTCAGTAGCTAAACCACTTAATTATTGTCTAGACGTTTAACATTAAAGGAGATACTGCTTTCACTTGTTTTTGCCCCATTTGATAAGGCAACCTGAGCCCACAGACATGGCAACCTTGCATCAATTATTGCGACAGTTTAACGGAATTAAGCCCAAGAACACTCACCTTACCCGGTACTCCCCGGTGGTCGGTACTGCCCTGCCAAAACCGACGGCTGAAGCCTTTAATGTAACCAATTCTCTTTTCCTCGTAAGGAAAATCCACCTTCCATATCAGAGACCCGTAACCGAAAACCCACATATTGAGCTTATTGAGCTAACTGTGGACGTTTTAGTGTTAACGTTACAGCTGTCTCACGGTGACGGTCATAACATTTTAACGATTAACGCGTACACCTGTCAAGTGTAGGTGTTGACTAACGGTTAGTAGCGTGGGCTCACTTCGGCTCTGAGGGGTCTCAGGACGGATTGTCAAGTCATGGTGACTACATTAGTACGCAAACTTCCGCTCATCACATTTCAGTATAAAGCGCATATTCCGATCATAGCGCACATATATCGCAAACATGAGATATTTAGAGCGTCCATCATCAGATAATCATAATATGAAGTTGTTTTTTAAGCATTTTGTTTTTCTATGCTATGTCGTGTCACTTGTCATGAATTTCAGAGCTTTCCGCTTTTATTTTGAAGGCAAATCGCCATACCGGATTTTGGAGCTATAAATCAAATTTAATCCAAATAAACCTGTTTTGTATTTTATATTGTATAATTGTACATATTATTTGTTTTGTTGTATTTATATAATTTTTATTATATCATTTATATAATTTTGCATCTGCCTTTATCTTTGTTTGCTCAACCTGACAAGTTATTTGATGAACAAGGCTTAAAACATGTCTTGTTTGTTTAAACTTATAAAGTTCTCTGTAAAGAAAAAAAAAACCTGACACTCATTTCCACCCACTAAAAGTTTTCTCCACCCAGAAACTCCACCGGATATACCTTTTATGCCTTTTTTCAAATGAGCAAATTGCCATCTAACCTCCAAGGGTAAAACCATAAAGGGCTGTGTAAATAATTGTTTTTACGTCATCTATACTTCATTTTAAATACACGTCAGTAGAATATGGTTGTTTATATATGGTTTTTAAAATGACCTATTTAAGTTTCTGTTAAAAACAGAAAATTGCCAGCCACTAACAGTTGTTTTCCAACAAGTACTGTCTGTATTTTAGGGAGTTTTTTATCTGCTGCGAGGGTCCAAAAATAGAAGTATGTCTTATTATGTAAAGCCCTCTGACTCTGAGGCAAAGTGCTTTTTTGATATCAAACTTTTTATATAAAATTTAAAATTAAATTGAAATTTTTACCTGTACAGCAGTTTGAGGCATGCTTTGTAAAATTGGGATTTAATAAACTTTGACTTGAGGTTTTAGACAGTAACACATAAAGAAAATAACAACATTAATAAATAAAAATGTGAAAGGAAAAGGGTTAAAGTCTCAGAGACAATGTTTAGCACTTTTTTACTGATCTGAATGACCTATTGATTGACATGTCCTAAGCTCCTATATGTGCGACCATTAATTGGTTTTTAATGAATGTCCACTTGTGCCTTTGCATTTGTTAAAACATGAACTGGGACAAATAAGATAGGAAATCTGGGCTTCAGTACCGACACCAGGGGGTGCTGAGTTTCTATTTCCCTCAATGTTTCATTGTGTGTTCTCCCAAAAATAACATGCTCCTCATGTATGCCGTGTGAGCACTGATTCAGAACCAAACAAAGTGGACAGCCACAGTCTGGCCTGTAATGTCAGCTCCATGAACAGCAGCCGTGCTCATTCTTCTGCCTCTGAGAGAGGCTAGTCAGCAAACCTTTTATGTAACTCACCAGCCTCGAAATTCGGAGAGGCAGATCTGTGCTTGAAATCCACAGCTCAACTGGAAAATGCAGCTGACGAAACATCTGCCGTGAAGATACCCTTGTTCAAGACACCAAAACAAACCCTAATGGCGCAGTGGAGCTGGTCACTGAGGGTCAGCTCTCGGGTGGGAAAGTGAGTAAATATGTGTGTGAAGTATAAAAATAATGTCATGGCATTTCCTGTTATTTTAAAGCAGGTAAATGAAGCAGTTTCAAATAGTTCATCTTCCCTGCTGGGAAAGATGATGAGTTATTTATTCTACACTATTCTATAAACCTCTACAGAGCTGCACAGAAGTGTTCTTACAGGCTAAATCCCACTCCAAATATCTTAAACCGCATGTACACACAATTGTTATCTCATTCATTTGTGGATCATAAGGTGGCACTGAGCGCTCAATGCATTGCAAATTAAGAAAACACTTGCACTACACACAATAATGAAGAAACATTCTCACCAGTTTGACAACACATGTGCAGCGTTTAGGAAAAGTGCTGCAAAGAGAAAAATGCACTGCAGAAATTTTACATCACAACAGATAATGTTTCCAGGGGACACTAAAATGCAACGCGCATGGCTGCTTTGTGGCCACAGATGTATTGTCATAACTGGACTGGGGGGGACTGGACCCCAAGATGGCGCCTATTTAACTGCTTACATGACGTACACAACTGAAAAGTTTCTAGCTACTGGGTTTACTTCCAGAGTACACAGCCCACTGAGTAAGCATGGCCAATAGACTGTACACTGTGATGACATCACAGATTTTTAAACCGCTTTTCTGACTCGAGGGAAGATTTACAGATAATAAACCTCCATGGATCAAAAATTCACAATAGAATGAGTCATAATTGATTTTGTTTGCAGTTCAAGGTGTCCAGTTAACAGTTTAACAGATGTCTGTTTTATAATGCTGGTAGTGGTGGTGGTGGAGGGGAATTTGTTTTTCCTTTGCCCAAATCAACGGGGCCGAGACCTTCTTGAAGAGGTGGTCTCGGTCCGGCTAAAAACAAACTCTGGTGCGGTTTGTTTGTGGTGAGAACGTGTTCGGACCTGGATCTGAACCAACTGCAGTCACATGACACATTGTTTGGGTTAAACATGAGCATGTTACAGTCCTGGAGGATTATTAATGTGCACCTCCTCCTGTACTGCCTTAATATGCACATTCAGCACATCCAATGCATCAAAACATTTTTTTCTAGTTGGAGCCGCGCCTCGTTTTCAAACTGTATGGTTTGACTAAAATGAACAATGACAGCAATATAGTCCACGATGAGCAGCGCTAAAATCAACCTGCGTAGTTGTCCCTCCATTGTGACATTAGAAAGAGTCACATTTATCTTGCAAGTGTACTCTTCTTCAACTTTTGGTTTACTTCCTGGAACACGAACCAGCTCTAGGCAATTATATGATTTTGAAACAAAACTAGTCCCTGATTCAGACCACAGAAAGACAACTCTAGATCTGAAGGCTCCCGCAGATACCATTGTCGATATCTGATGTTAACCTAGCGTTAGCCTTTTGCCTATTATTATGCATCACTTTTTAGTGTCCCCTGAGAACACTTTCCCTCACTGATGTAAGCTTCTTGCAGCATGTTTTTCTTTTTGCAGCTTTTTTCTAAATGCAGCGAATGTAGAGTTAAATTTCTGTTTCACAAGTGCTGTGTAGAAAATTGGCAGAGATGTTCTTTATTTGTCTATTTGCACGTGTTCTCTTCATTTGCAGGGCCTTGAGCTCTCAGGGCCACTGTGCGGTCATTCATCCATTCATTATCCATGACCACTTATCCTGGTTCAGGGTCATGAGTGTGCTGGAGCCTATCCCAGATGGACTGGGCGACAGGCAGAGTACACCCTGGACAGGTGGTCAGACTATCACAGGCCTGAGACAGGCAACCGTTCACGCTCACATTCACACCTACATACAATTTAGAGTCACCAATGAACCTGCATGTCTTTGGACTGTGGGAGGAAGTCGGAGAACCTGGAGAAAACCCACGCTGAGTCGAGGGGAACATGCAAACTCCACACAGAAGGGCCTCAGCCAGCTGGCAGGTTCAAAGCTGGAACCGTCTCGCTGTGAGGCGACAGCGCTAACCACTGCACTGTTGATCCCATCGTCCCCGGGCGGCACGGTGGGATCAACACCACAAAATGTTTACAGACTGTCCCGCGGGCTCACCTTTTGTGCAGCATTTGTATTTTATGGGGACACATTTGCAGGGGAAAATATTTTATTTAGTCTTTTTCTGGCATACATTTTAACATGATGACAAACAACACAGAAATTTAGGGAAGTGTAAAGAGCCCCCTTTATAGCCAGTTTGTTGCATAAGAAAAGAGGCAGTTTTCAGGATGAGGAATATATTTTGTTTGCTCTGTTGAGGAAACAGGCAGTTGAGCCTTCACTCGGCATATTTGGCAAATTTGTTAGCTCTTGTTTGGAAGATGGAAAACAAAGATGTTGCAGTAAATATGCAGACAACTCCAGAGGAATCCATGTAAATAGAATTGAAAATAGAGTAAGAGTAAGAAAAACTTTTTTTAACACTAATCTGAAGCTTTCAATTCTTTTCAATTCTAATATCGACGATATAGAGTTTCTTACTTAGAATGTATATAAATAAAGACAGGCAACATGTCTCCACTTCCTCCCACTGTACAGAAATGGAGCCAAAATATACAGGAAGTAAGGTTGCAGTATCGAGCTCATACACCCATCTGACCCAATCCTGAGCAACGCCGTTGATCGCCGGCACATCACACCGCCTTTTTATAGCATCAAATAACTAATTAAAACCAAGCTTATCGGAAAAATTAACACAGCCATCTTGCGCACCCTCCACCTCCCCATCATTACATAGTCTTTATGGATTCATCAGCCGCATATGCCTCAGCAGTCATCACCTCAGAGTCATCGGCCACCACCAGCACCACCAGTGTCTGGACTCCATGGGGGGATTTATGCTGCTCAGATGCCCCTCTATCACAAAATATCTCCCAAGCACCAAAGACGTCTGTTAAATCTTAATCAGCACAAATCATCTGATAATCTGTACACTCATATTCTGTATTAAACATTATCTGTACTCTCTTCTGTCTCTCCTGACTGAAATAAATTGATGCAGAAAATGCACAAATTGGTGCATGAACATTCACCAGTGTTTCATATGTCTCCCAAAGTGTTGCCACAAAACCTCCACCCTTGAGACCAAACAGTCACAATTCAAATCTGTTTTGACCACTTTTATCATCTAGTTTTTTGCAAGTCACCCAGTGACTATGGACATTCAGCACTAAGTTGCAGCAGTGTCCCCTAAAGGTTATACGCTCCCCATTGTCTGTTTTCTTGTGGCGTCTGTGCTCAGAGTAGGTTTTCTTGTTGTAATTCATGCTGTGGCCTTATCCTCTTTAACGCACTTCCATTGTGCATTGCCGAATGGAGCTGTCAACATCCAGAACATCTTTTGAGTTTGTTTGTTCCCGCCAAGGCTGAAGGTTACGTGAGAGGCTCTGTTCAATGCCGGCCAGCTTAATCAATTCATTCCTTGTTACTGAACATGGTGAGTAAACATGTGCCACCCATGTTGCTTTCTGTCAGCCCGTCCTTGTAGAAAGCCCACGTGGTCTCTGTCTCTTTAACCTGCTCTTTCCTCTCTGCTTTAAAAAGACTTTCTTCGGTTAGAAGAACTCTTTTTTTTCCGAAATCCACCTGCAGGATCGTCTAACTAACCTCCAATATTTAGTTGTTCTCCTGCAGCGATTGAGGTCTACAAAACCCATCCAAAGGTCTCCTCCATACTGACTCACTCCAGCAGCAGTGGTTGCACACACAAAAAACAGCTCTTGAACCTCTGACTCCATCTCAGCAGCCATAGTGAGGAATTGGCCAGTGGAGCCATAAAAGTCCACTATATGTAGAGAGTAGAGTTGAGTGGGCCATTTTGGGCTCTGAGGGCCTCAGACTGTTTGATCCTGAACTGCTCATATGACTCCTGAGAGTTCCCTCACAGGCTCAAATACAGACTCGCTGAATGCAACCACATCTGTCAGCGCTGTTGTACTTGCCCGAGAGTATGATTCTATTCTGGGTATAACAACTAATAATGATGATGTGGAGGACTGTAAGATAAGAAAGTCATTATTAGCGAGTCAATATTATCTATTTTGACTCAGTTTTTACACTGAGACGGCGAAAACCTCATTTGTAAAAATCTCGGACCAGCATGAGCAACAGCTAATTAGAATAATAGAATTAGAATCTTGTTCACATTAGCATGACTGATATTGTCCCCTGTCTTCAAACAAAATGTAATAATAGAAACAGTGATAAAATAATAGGTTTCATAGATAAACGCTGTGTTCTGGTTCGTCTTAGCTGCAACAAAAGCCAAACATTTGAAGTCCATGTGATGAGAGAGGCTTCTGTTTAATCATATATTCAGAATTTGATTTGATTTGAGCCATCACATGTCTTGGGAAAGGTCTTCTGACTGAGATGGTGACAATAAAGTAAAGCAAAGGCGATGGGACTCTTCTATATTTGGTTTCCTGCACCACTACGAAGTGAGCAATATCCATGTTATTCATTTTCTTTAAAAGGCAGGCTTTTTTTTAAACACCTAAATTAGATTACTGCTGATCTTAATTTGTTTTATAATAATGAACCACGGGCTACTTTTCCTCATTGACTGATATTAAATAGCAAAACCTCTGCCAGCAATGCAGTTAAACATTGCTCTCTTTTCCTCATTTAATTTTTTAAAGTTAGATAAATTAAATTGGGGTCATTGTAACCTTTGAAAATTTTTGTTCAATCATCCAACTCATATTTTTATTCTTCCTGCATTTGGTGAGCAGCTACAAAGATATATTCCCCACTTGGAAGTGACATCCTTGAAGGGATTTGAGATATTTTCCCCCAAAATTGGTATAAATAAGGCTTAAGTCCAGACGCTGCAACGGAAACTAATGCTCTAAAGCTTTCTCAAGCTTAACCAAAGTCTATAACTTTATCAGTATGTTTGAGTGAGAACCATGAAGTGTTATAGGAGACTGATCAGAGGGGACTTCCTTTGGTTTTCTTGGCTTTGTCCAGTTTAAAATGACTGTCGGCAACAGTTGAATATGTGGCACAATTTGCAACTGACAGGATGTGTGGGATGTAAAAATGTAAATCTTAAAGGAGCAATGTGAAGGATGTAGCGGCATCTAGTGGCAATCTCTCTGAAACAAACAGATCGGCAAACACACAGAATAAAGCCTTTTCACTCTGCAATGATGTTTGACTCATTGCAGATGGGCTGCTGGTCCAAGACCTACTACTGTGTGCTCACCTTTCTTCCTCCGATAACGTAAGATTCAGACGTTCAGGGGCTTTAACCAGGAGCTGAATTATCCACAGATGTTTCTTTCTTTCCAAAACAAACTGACATGATGATTCAAAACACTGATTAAAGCAGTTTCACATTGCAGTGCATTGAGAGACGCAAAGACACGAAAACGTGAATGTTCCTCTAGAGCCAGTGTTTGGTTTGTCTGCTCTGGGCTACTGTAGAAACATGGCAGTAAAACATGTCTGTCATCGCCTCATTCTAAGGATGCTCTCACACCTGCCCAGTTTGGTTCGATTCAATCAAACCCGAGTTTGTTTGCCCCCTAAGTGCGGTTCATTTGGGCAGCACACAGCAATCGGGTGTGCAACTGGAGTGAGACCTTCTTGAAGAGGTGGTTTCGGTCCGGTTACAAATGAACTCTGTTGCAGTGAGAACGTGTTCCGACCTGGATCTGAACCAACTGCAGTCACATGACACATTGTTTGGGTTAAACATGAGCATGTTACAGTCCTGGAGGATTATTAATGTGCACCTCCTCCTGTACTGCCTTAATATGCACATCCAATGCATCAAAACATTGTTTTCTAGTTGGAGCCGCGCCTCGTTTTCAAACTGTATGGTTTGACTAAAATGAACAATGACAGCAATATAGTCCACGATGAGCAGCGCTAAAATCAACCTGCGTGGTTGTCCCTCCATTGTGACATTAGAAAGTGTCACATTTATCTTGCAAGTGTACTCTTCTTCAGCGTTTGCTTTACTTCCTGGATTTTTCCCACATGGAAATTCTGACCAATAAAAAGTAGCTTTCTCACACAATTTGATCTGGTCCGCTTGTAAATGCTGCCGTGAGAACACAAACCAACTCTAGGCAATTATACAACTTTGTAACAAAATTAGTCCCTGATTCAGACCAAAGCAAGACAACTCTAGGTCTGAGAGCACCCTGAGGTAAAGAAAACACAGCAATTGTTATTTCTAGGTGATTACACACTAACGAAAACATAGGTCACTTATTACATCTCATTCCTCCCAATATACGGCCTAAATCCTGCACACTGGACCTTTAAATGTAAGAAAAAGTAAGGATAAACTGCAGAGAAGAAGCACAAGTTATGACACAGATCTGCGTTCGTACAACTTTGCCATTAGTAAAACCACTGAGAAAAATACTTTGCCCAAATACTTTGTGGAAATGTGTCAAGAATGTCTTTTCGCCCATTCAAAAGCATGAATGGCTCAGATGTTGTGTTTCTGACACAAGAGAATCAACCAGTTTTCGCTTTGCTCAGAACTCAAAGTATGTACCTGTGCCGACTTGTTAGTCTGTGTCATTCAGTTTGCCTTACGTCAACTGAAGTTGGTGCTACAATGTAATTTAAGTGATCGCAATCCTCAAGCAGCAATGAAAAGTATTTCCTGTCTCAATGCTAACATGCTAATGTTACGCACATATAACGATGACCATGTTCCAAAGTCATGAAGACACGTCAGCTGGAACTCGTGAATATCTGTACAAAGTTTCTTGGGAATCCTTTATATGGTTGTTGAGATGTTTCAGTGGTTGTCTACCGATTGACTGACACGCTCACACTGCCATACATAGAGCTACGCTGCTAGGATGGCTAAAAATTGACCCTGCCTGGAATAGGCTGCATCAGTGTTGACTATTCAGGCTCTACTTTGAGTAGAAAATAAAGTCTTACCACTGTGCTGGCATAGTTTTTAGATTGGAAATAGAACAGGCTTGGGTCTAAGGTTTAAGAGCAGAGATGAGTCAAAGCCAGAGCTGGTGGACAACTGGCTCAGAGTCAAAATGGAGTCAGGGCCAAAGTGGAGTCATAGCTGTATCAGAGCAGAGCCGGTGTTGGCGCCAATCTGGCCGAAGAGCCACGGAGGAGATGGAGCCGAGATTGAGCAAGTGCCAGAGAAAAAAATTTTGAGCAGAGCTGGAGCTGATTCCCATCCTGGAGATGAGTAGGAGTTGATGTCAGAGAGGGAGTCTCGCTTTTACCGAGGAAGCAGGAGCTGATGACGAAGAAGACGATGAGTGGAGTATGAGTTGCGTCAGAGTGGAACCAACCAGATAATTGCTGGAGAAGAGCCAGCATAAAGCTGCTGGAGTCTGTACTGAAGTCGAGAGAGAACTGGAGTGGGGGAGGAGAACTGAGATGAAGAGGTGTAACAGACTGGGGGATTCATGAAAGTTTTCTTTCTTTCTTACTCCATTTTATTCCTTTTCTGATCTTAACGATGTGTTGAATTTAGAAGCAGAGAACAGTGTGAAGCTGACGAAGAAAAATTGTGCTGTCAGTGAATATGTTGAGCTTGGCAGGTGAAGAGGACTGATTTGATATGATGAAAGGGAGTCTGTCACTCTGGCGGGAGACAGAACATTTTGCTCTGGACACTTGACAGACTCGCTGCTGGTAGCCACAGAAAAGAACATTTTCTTTCTCCTCTCTGTAAATATTGTCATCTGCCGTTCTTATTCTGACCTTAAACCACGCTAGTATTTGAGAGCTCAAAATCAAATCTGTCATTAATATAATTTTCAAACGGAGTAATTTACTGTAGTAGATGGCCTGCAGAAGCCTCTTGAATGACAATTGTGTCCTTTTGTCCTGCTACAACAAAGTCTATCCTCTTGTTTTCCCCCTCAATGTTCAATTTAAGTCATTTATTTCCTTATTTCCATCCATTGCTCTCTCTGTAGGTGGGTTTCCATCCACCTGTTCCATGCACATTTTCAGTTTGTGAATTAAAAACCTGAGTGGAGACGCCAAAAATGTAAAAGAAAGCTCAAATGATCCTTTCGGAGAGATAAAAAAGTTAGTGTTAGTTTATTTGTATCTAGTCACTAAAATGTTGAGGCAGAGGGTACTTGCTGTAGCTCTGGTTGAGGGTGAGAGGCTGTCAGTAAACAGTTTGTTGGGCACAGGGAAACAGAGATCTGTGTGGGCACGAGACCCTAAAAAAGAGGGTGGATCACGGGGAGTACCACCAGTTGGTCCAGGAGCTTCTCCTCCATTATGGCTGTTTCCAGGCATATTTTAGGATGACTCAGGGGCAGTTTGACAACCTGCTGTCTACCATCAGGCCGTATAGCTCTGGGTTTTCAGCAAGCGCTACCACTAGTTTCTCCTCCATTGATTACCAACTGTAAACTTGTTGTCGTGACCACCACAGAAGGCCCGCCTCTCAAATCATCTGATCAGACAATGGGTAAAAAGATGACGAAAACGAGATGATATGGGGCATTTTTGTGCTCTGAGTTGAAATTTTCTCAACTTGAGGAGTTAAGAGCGCAAAAGCAAAAAAGCCAGGCACGTATAGAGCGCAGAAGCCCAAGGCATGTTGCAATGCAAAAAATGCAAGCAAAAAGCTTCAAAGGACTGGCACAAAATTTAGCACAGACATTCAATGTCTACATAGGATACATGTCACTTATCAGCTCTCCATCCTCCAAAATGTCTCACTTGCAGAAGTCAATTTTCTATTAGATTTAGAGGCACAAAATGATGGAATAGTTTTTCCCACATTGCAAGTAATTGCCTAAGACACCTAAGAGAACATTTAATGAAAGCTTTGTAGCAAAACATGTAGCCCACTTGAAAGCTTTCTGTATCTCATTTCCAGTTTTTTTTTTATCTTTATTGTAATTTTTATGCTTTGTATATTTATGTATCCTTTATGACACTGTGATTTTAATTGTATTCGGTGGAGGCTTCAAATAAGCCAATTGGCTTTTTGCCTCTTCCTGCGCTGTATTTTCTATAGTATATTTTATTTTTATGTTGAATTTTAGATATATATATATATATTTTTTTTTTTTTTTGTGCAAAAATAAAAAATCTAAACCTAAAGGCAAATTCATAGTTCTGTGCCAGCTCTGCACAGAGGCTACACTGTAGCTTTCTCAAGTGGCCTACAGCATTGTGATCATTATTCTTGTGCGGCGGTGTGTCTGCGTTGCTATGCCACTGTGCTGAGTTTCTGTGATTCGAACCACACCCAAAAAAACAAAAAACAACATAAAACATGGCTTAATAGCAACAATATTAAACACAAGTCGGAAATCCAGCTCCATTATAACTCACAAGGTTCACAGACAAAATAACTTTGTTTAGCTAGACACATTTCCCCACAAATACAACATGCTAACGTTATTAGCACAAACATATGACATTTCACATTGTATAAATTAGCCTAGTGGCTAGCAGACTTTCCTCTACTCATATGCAACCTGGGATAACAGCAACATTTAACAAAGGTAACGTAACAAAATTTGGCTCCATTATAACTTGCAAGGTTAACTGACAAAAAAAAAAAAAAAAAAATTTCGCTAAACACATTTCCTCACAAATACAGCATGCTAATGTCATTACCATGAGCCTATAACATTTCACCTTGCATAAAGTAGCCTACGGACTAGAAGTGTTTTTCTATACTCATGATGCTACAAACAACAGCAACATTTAACAAAGGTAATGCAAAAAAAATTCTGCTCCATTACAACTCACAAGGTTCACTGACAAAACATTTGTTTGCTACTGGACACGTTCCCCCCACAAATATAACATGCTAATGTTATTAGCATCAGCCCAAGGCATTTTACATTGTCAGCCTTTGCGAGTGAAATTTATTCTACTTAGGACCTAAAAAAGCTATTCTGAAGGCCCTTTGTTGTCTCATTATTTCTTATCTGTGAGTCAAAAGTAAAAAAAAAAAAAAAAGGTTTTTCAGCTTACAAAAATAAAAATGAGGTCTGTGTCGCCGCAATGTAGTTTTCTAGGGAGGTGGACATCAAGTTCTATGCTGTAGACACCACTGATACAGACATTCATAGTCCCCAGAGGATCAATCCTTATGATTTTTGTATTCCTCTGAGTTTCCTTTTATCCCACCAGAAGTTCAAAACTTTGACCTATCCTGTACTAACAGGGTCGGTACAAACTTTGGTACAGATATTCATGTCCCCCTGAGGATGAATTGTAATCACATTGATGCCCGCACTGCTCATACAAAGCACCAGCATGTGATCAAACTCTGAATTTGTCCATGCAGACTTTTTCATTCTTACTTCCTGCTTTAAGTCTTTTTACTGATGCACCTCCAAGGTCTTTATCTCAATGACCCGTTCCTCTCTCTCTGCCTCAGCCTTGTGGAGAGTCTGATTTTATTCTCCACTTTTTCTCAACTACAGGTCTGAAAGAGTAAATGTCTGACATAGTAGATCAAAAAATGGTGCATCTAGTCAGCGTACGACTGATGGCTCTCTATCTTCGAGCATATTGTAATGAACACAATGGCACAACATTGATAGAGTGCTGAAAGGAAAGAAAGGATGCAGCTCAGAGTTCATGGTAGGTCACTCAGACATGTGTCGTCTCCATACATTTGATACAGACTAAATCAGAGCCCATTCAACATGGGGTATGGCAGGCTGAGCACATGAAGTCTTGTTGATTTATGAAGGCTTTTGATTTATGTTCTTTTAAAATTAGTAATCAGTGACTATAATGATGAAAAACGGATCCATCTCCCCTTTTCACTGATCTAACTACTAAATGTCTTCCCAGTGGTTTGAAGTGTTGACCATGTGATCTACACTCAGCTGATTATACCAGAATTCTGTAACACTTACACGGGCCGCTGATTGAATGTCCTGAGAATCTAAGAGACAACAGAAAAAGTTTTGACATTTTATGAAATACACTTATTTGCTCTCTTGCCAAGAGGTAGATGAGAAGATCAACACCACTCTGGTATCTGTATGTTACATTTGAAGTGAGTGCCAACAGCTGATTAGCTTAGCATAAAGACTAGAACTGAGTAGAAACAGCTAGGTTATGGTGTTTCATTCTCTCCTCTCTATGACACTTGTATCTCGACCAGTAGCCACCTTTGTTGCATTTGCTGATCCTCTATGGTACACAAGTACAGTATAGCCTAGGATAATCACAAATCGGAACAACGGGATGTCGGACCAATGACATGGACCCCTCTAAACTGGGAGTGCTGTTGTTCCTAGAAACAGAGCGTTCTTTTTCTACATTTCTACATACACCATTAAGTTAATCACAAATTCAATTCACTTGGTGCTCTGCTGCTCTGAGAGTGTGGTGTTCTGAATAACTGAACAGTACTTTCTAACAGCACTCCAAATTTACAAACGGTCACACAGCTCCATTCGTTTAAGATTTCCTTCATTTTCAGGTTGGTTTTGTGGATTTGGAGCTAAATGTTGTGCCTGGGGCACGTCGTGTATTAATGACACTCGTTACCTGGAGAGGTTGGAAAAAGATATACATTTCTTCCCTGTTCTCTCTTGAAATCACTGTTTCATTTCTTCAAAAATATGATAATATTTCTTCAGGGAGTGCAGTTAGATACAGTGTGGGCTCCATGCTTACTCCGAAAGGTCAATTAACAAACCAAAAACAGGAGTTGTAGGTTTTCTATCTCTTGACCAAAAGCAAATGCCACAGCCCTCTTCCTCTGTTTTCTTTGGTCACGTAGCACCAATTTCAAAAGTATTTGGGCCTTTCTACTGCATAGACAGCCCAGTGTAATGAAAAGACGTTCTTTCCAGCAGTGAAATACTTCTTTAACAACAGGGTCCGAAAAATAAAAGCATATCAGTACAAACAGGCTTCGATGGAGGCAGCAGGAAAGACAGCAGAAATTCCTTTGCAGTGTTATCCAAGTGTCTTGTATACATTTGTGGGCTTGTGAAAATCCAAACAGTCAAAGTATTGCGAAACAAATCAGTTACGTCCTCCTGTGAAGGAATTTGTTGTGCAACTGACGGCCCGCCTACGATACAATTTCCTGGAAAGGGCCTTATCCAAACTGCTCCCACAAAGTTGGACGCACTCAACTGTCATCATCATAGCATCAGAATTTGCCTTAATGAAATACAGCCCCAGACCAGAAGCACACAAAACATCATTTGCATTGATTTTACACAAGGAGAGCCCCATTTGTGTGTCTGCACGTGCAGGAGCTTCAAGGTGCAAGTATGTGCACTCAGGCCACGATGGCGGAGAGGGGTAGCATGAATTAGGAAGTGTGAGCAGGGAGAGGAGGGTTACTATGACAACGGGGGAGAATGTTCCAGGTGACAGTGAGATCGTTGAGATGCTAATTGTCCATTTTCAATCCTCCATAAAGTTTAACAGCCACTCTGCCTCCACATGTTATTCTAACTCAGTCACAGAGTATACCTCTGGGATGTACAGCTATTCCTCTGTCTCTCCATCCCTCCCTCCTTTTTTTTCTCTCCCTCGTTTATAATGACACCCCATCCTCCCTTCACACCCCTCCATCTCCTCCTTCCTCCTTCCTCCTGGCAGAGAGAGGAGACTGTGTAAATATCATAGGCGATCTGGAGCATATGTGCGCATCTCTCACGAGGCCAACCAACACCTGATCATCAGACTCTCTTTCCATCCATCTCTCTTTCGCTCTCGTTTCATCCCCCTTCGTCCTTGCTCTCCACCCCTCTCCTTCTTTACCCCCGTCTCCTCATTTCCTCCTGTCCAAATTCATCTCCCTCCGAGTTCCCTCTCCATTTTTACCCCCCCTCCCCTCCTCCTCCTCCTCCTCCCGCTCATTCCCCGCTGTTTATCTCTACCGCCGCTCCCTCCCAATGCAGTGCGTTTAACCACTTTGTTCCCCTTTAAGATAAAGATAATTAAATCAGCAGCTAAATGAGAGAGAGTGTGCTGCTGGCGTCACCATGGCAGCGCTTTGATGTTCTATTTCAGCGCGATAGTATCAACATCAACTCATCAGTCCCAAAACTACTGTTGCACACACATATGCACAATCCATGCATTCACGCGCCCCACGTCCCACGTCCCACCTCCCTCCTCCTCACCCTCCTCTTACAGTACACACACAAAGACGGATTCGACACGCTAAGCTCCACTGTCTTATTTCCTGTCATCCAACCACAGCATTCTTTACTGTTGATCTCACCCACTTCTCTCCCTTCTTCCCTTCCCTCTCCAGACCTCTCTTTTCTAATCTTATGCCGCTCTCCCTCTCTCTCCCCCGCCTCCTTCCTCCCGATCAGCAGGTTGCTAGGCAACTGCGCTCCATTGATCTAGAGGAGCACGATGACAAGCTCCCATAACTGTCATGAAAACACACACACACGCACGAGCCGGCACACACATGAACACACACGTAGTTATTGGAGATGTCTAGTAGCACCTTTAGAAAGAAGGCGTCCTCGCTTATCTGATAAGGACAAGGAACGGGAGGAGAGAAGGAGGAGGGACAGAGTGATACAAATGACAGGAGAAGAGGAGGAGGAGGAGGAGAGAATGGCTCTTTATGTTGCTTACCCTCCCTCTCCAGTCTCCATTCCCTCTTTCTTCCTGTAGATTTTCCCATGTAACCCTTGCCATCCCTGGAAAACAATTACCTTCCCTGGTGGCCTGGCCAAATTTCCAATCTGACCCATCACACAGTCATGGCCACCTCATCACCGCAAGCCGCAAACCAGTTTCCTCCCATTTGTGCCTCCACTTCAACGCTTATAACGCACGCTGGCACCATAAAGTGAAACAAAAGAGGAGATTCATGATGGGCGAGAGAGAAGGAGTCTGTAAGTGGTAATAGGTCCTAGGTGGTGTTGTAAAATGGACGCATTTTCCTTTACAGATGATGAAAATGTCAATAGTGTCTAAATACTTTAGAGTGAAAAATTACATGGCAGGTTTACTAATGTGTATATGAATCATTAAAAGGTCCAGTGTGAAGGATTTAGGGGCATCTATTGGCAGAAATGGTATATAATATTTATAACTGTGTTTTCATTAGTATATAATCACCTGAAAATGAGAATCGTCTTGTTTTCGTTACCTTAGTGTGAACCAAAAGCTTATGTATCTACATACGGAGCAGGTTCTCTGAAACGCTGCAGGCAAAGGCACCATTCATTCAAGCTGCTCAGTGGCGCATGAAACTAAAAAAAAAAAGCTTAATTTCTGCATTTTAAATAAACACATTCTCACTCCGAACTCGTCACGTATAGACATTTGGTCATGGACTTTCCACGTCCAGATACAACGTGAAAAGTACCCTGGGTGTGCTGATGGTCTGGGAGGCCGTGTCAAGTTCTGCCTGTTACATGCATTGTCTTCTTTCAAGATACACTTCCGTTTTCACAGGAAATTTACTATTTACACAGTCTCTTTCAAAATAAATGCACTACGTCAGAACAACATAGAATTGATTTTTTCCCTTACCACAAACACATATGGTTGAGTTTAGGCAACAAGAACACGTGAATAGATTTAAGATTGATGGACCCATCCACCACAGCTCCCACCTGCCCCACTTGGACTTTCGCCACCTTAACTTTCGTCCTTGTCCAGCCACATCATAGTTGTTTGTTTCTGGCTGCCAGCATCAGATAGCGCAGCTAGTATGCTAGCTAAGTTAGCTGAAAAGTTGTCTATTTCCACTTCAAAATGATAATCTAAACAAAGAAGGCGCTTCCTTGGTCCTCCTAAAATTAACTGTGGTGACAGTTGCTATATTCTCTATTGATCCATGATTGACGAGCTGCTAAGCAGACAGTGTTAGCTAGCGCGCTAGGTGGTAGAAAGGTTTTCTATTTCTTTTTTCGACAGGCATTTATGAAGGCAAGGCTACGGTTATTTTTCAAACAACAATCTAAAACATGTATTTAGCAAATTCCGTCCATACAACATACAACTGAGAGTCTGGTACTTGCGCATGCGCACATCTAAGATGGTGTTGGCTCTCCGGCTCTGCAGGGGGATGTTTCTCGTGCCCTCAGGCAGATTCATGAGTCTCTAGTGATTGGTTAAGGAAAATCAAATCCTGCTCCCCCACGGAAATCAATTAGAGTGGACGCAATGTCAGATTGAAGATGGAAACCGAGTGTAACGAGTTGACACTTGTGTCTGAAATCAGGGAAACTATGCACGGTTGAAGTATGATGATATTTCCACCATAAAATGTTGCCAAAACCACACAAACGGGTGCATAAACATTCACCCACCCTCACTGATTTAACTTATACTGGGTAGATGATTTTGGTGCTCTCTAAACTCGGTTCAAAATGTGACCTTTTTATTATGTTTTGTACATCGACTGTATTTAAAGACACAAATACAGTCAGTGGTATTGTAAATAAAGTTGTCCGAGACAAACTGTATGCTTTATATTTGTTTATTAATCATGGGTCATATCGTCATCACAACATTTAACAACATTATCACATATAACTGTTTCCCTGATATCATGCAGCCCTATTGTGTGTGTGTACTACAGAGTATGTGTGGTCAGGAATGCAGGTGTATCCACTTTATTTGATCCCCTCCTTCGCTCTGTGAGGTCCGTGTAGCTCCAGGCACTAGGGTGCTGCAGTGTTCTCCGCGTGTGCTGCGCAGTTATTGTGACATTTTCGAGGCCACGAGGTCAGAGGTGAAAGGTGACAGGCGACGATGTGTTCCTTGTTACTGGTTTCTCTGTTCATTATCCGCTCTTAAAGTCTGTTCCGCTGCACAAACTGCTCTGACCCTGGACCCCTTACTGTAGGGCATGCAGTGCCGCGGGCTGAGTGCGGCTGCATCGCCATGACAACCAGTAGGTCAAGATTTATGGTCATTCTGATGCGCGCACAAAGCTCTGCACACATGCACACACACATAAACGTAAATCAGTGGTGCGAGGGCTAATGAACTATGGATCTTGAGGGTTTGTTTTTTTCCCCCCGTTTGGACACACTTTTAAGCAACCCTTCACACACACACCTCCTATCTTTCATTCAACCTCTTCACCCACGCACGCACACACACACACACACACACACACACACACACACACACAGTCTGACGGGCTTTGTTTGGCTCTTGTCGGTCACTCTCCATCTGCTGTTCAGATGATCAATGCTAATGCCTGTTGAGAGTCCTAATGACACACAGATCCATACGCAGATGGACTGCGCGTTTGCACTTGTGCTTGCTTGCGTGCTTGTGCACCTGTGCACGTGTGTGGGCGTCCATGTGTGCATGTTTGTGCACATGAGCTAATGTTATTTGTGTTTAGAAATTGCAATCCTTTGATGAGGACAGGTCAGCGCTATTGTTATAAATGAGAGTAAGATTGCAGGGAGGTGACCTCTCCTACCTCGCACACACACACGCGCGCAAACACACTAACACACACACGTACACACATGCGCACGTGGCTGTTTGCACTATTGGCAAGTGGAATTAGTAAATGTATGAGCTACACAGAAACTCATTACAACACGATTAGAGACAAACCTCCCATTTAATCTCATTTAGAAAAGGGTGGTTGCCTGTCAAACACACTCACACACACACATATACACACACTTATGCACAGATACACACACATTTGTACTTACACAAAGCCCACCCTCTCTGTATGAATGACATCAGGGGTTTCTGTCTGACTCATAAAATGATACCCTCATAATCATACGCTCACACTACTGTGTAAGCACGGTGTTTTAAATGACACAGTGAGTCTTCTACATGCATATAATCCCACTGTTTATACATTTCACCATTAAAATATAGAGATTTCTCTACATGTGGCACTCCGACTCCTCCCTTCCTAACCTCCCTCTGTGCCGTTTGTCACCATTCACAGCGCAAACTAGGTAAACCTCGCTGTCTCAAGCTCAGCTCCAAACACTGTAGCACAAACTGACATAAATGCAAGCACAAAACACGGGCGCACAAACACACACATACCCGCTAGATGCTGACAGATGAGTTTTTATTTTTGGCTGTATATTCTCTCTGCTGGCAGTTCAGACACACACGCACTCATATATAAAGAAAATATGTATACACACTCCAGACACACACACACACATATACAGTGACCTTCTCTCTGCTGAGTAGGCAAAGAGTCAGGGGTCACTGCCTGCTGTCAGCCTGTCAGGGAGAGAGGAAGGGAGAAGGGGAAGTGAGAAGAGGCAGAGGAAGAGCAAACGTGGTTGGAGGAATGTACAGAATGGAGCTCCTCCGCCTCATCATTCAATAAAGACTAATGCAATCAGAGGCGGCCCATATCTGTCACGGTTAATGTTGGCTGATAGAGTCGCAGCAATTTAAAATGCTCATGCTATAATGCATTTCCCTGTGCCTCTTACAGACTGATGATGCATCACATCACGCCCTGATGGCTCTTGTAGAAACAGATAACCTGCTCTGCAGCATGCTGAATGAGGCCTCCATTATGCCTGACCATTTCTGTGCGTTTTTATCTTAATCGGCTACAAAGAAGTTTCATCCCGAAATCCATTAAAAATACAAAAGTTACCTGAAGTTCACTGCTCAATCTCTCAGAATTATTGCAGATAATTATATCCTCTGTTATGATTCCTTCAAGCAAAAGCAATGCTCCCACAAAGGCCACAAAGGATATCCGTCACTTTAGCAATCGTTCTCTCAGAATGGATTTTTTTTTTTCAAATGTGAATGTATTTTTGAGAAAATGCTGCAAAAATCTCCACATGAAGCCTTATTGAGCCTGTTTACACATGTTGTTAACGTGTTTTGGCAGCACTGTCGCCTAGAAATTACGTAAGAGTACGTTTTCGAGGAAAACATAATACCAAACCAATCATTTTTAACACAATGAGGAAATGTTGCTAATTACTGTACCCAGCAAATCGCAAAAACATATCAGCAAAATGTTCACTGACAAAGTATTTCACTTGTTTTCCACACAGATTCTTACAATACAGCATCCACTCACAGTCCAACACACTCTCACTCCGACCTTGTCACATACTAACATTTTAGTCATAGACTTTCCACATCCACATATGACGTGCAAGGTACCCTGGGTGCGTTGGTTGTTCACGTTCTGGAACGCTGTGTCACGTTTCCTTCTTTCTAGATACATTTACACAGAAAATTTAGCATTTACATAGTTTCTTTCAAAATAAACACACTACGTCGGTAAAACACTGTGAATTGCGTTTCCCTCTTGCTACTAGCTGTTCGCTAATTCCTGCTATCAGCTGTTTCCTGTTTATCCACCGCCAATGGCTCGCACGTGTGGCGTCATCAACAGCTCCTCCCACAAGTCCTCAACAGCCCCTGCCGTTGCGGAAGGCCACCTCGGTCTTTTTAAACTAAAAGGGTTCCATCAATATGACTACCCTACGAAGTGGAAAATTGGGCACCTCGGATCAACTCGCCAATTCGGCTCTGTGTGTCTAAACGCTCGTAACTTGCCGGCAAAACGGCCCAACATTCACAGAGAATCTGGCAGTGTAAAAGGGGCTACAATCTCTTTTGTTGTCCTCCCCATCCACCTCCTTGCCAAATCTACGCTGTACATTACCTGAGGAAAACATTTCTGAACATAATCCCGGCAGCGATCAACAATGTAACTAAGAAAACAGTTTACATACAAGCGTAATTTCTAAGAGACAGGGTTGGTCTCGGTGATCCGAACACAAGTAGAAAGCCGAGACACATCGCCATTCTGTGTGTTCGACCCAATCACCAGAAAAAAGGCTGGCATTGTACATTTCTGCACGCCACGACCAGGTTACATTTGCATGTTATTATGTAGCGGATACCTTAAAATCATGTTTAACAGCTGCGTGAAGAAACGGAGCGTTATTTTTCTACAAGAATTAATAAACGGTTAAGTTAGTTACACATTCACACTGCTCGGTGCTCTGCTAGTTCGTCTCCTCAGACAGAATGCCTGGAGTGTGCTCTGCCACTCCGAGATAGTCGTGGTCGGGATAACCAAAGAGTATATTAAGGGTGCATTCAAACCAGGATAGTCCGGGGGAATCGATTGGGCAGGGAATGCCGAAAAAATTTCACACCTTAATTTGGTTCGGTTCACTTTCACACTGCACTTTTTAAAGCGGACCAAACCGCCTGGACAATATCACGCAGTGAAAAAGCATGAGGAAGAAGAAAACCCGGCTCATGGATTGGCCAGGACGGAAAACAACAAAACAAAACACCAAAATGCACTGCGCTCTACGTCACTTGCTCTGTTTGGTTCACTTCCTGTCTTCCTGTGAACCGATACCCCCATTTTTCAAGCGGACCAGGGTTCACTTGTTATGGTTCAATTGACAAAAGTTACTTAATCAGATTTAAGGTTTTTATAATATCTTTATTAGACGTGAATTATTTGATCAATACTTTGTGTTCCCTTTGCATGCTTCTCTACACTGAAAACGTTCCTACCAGTGTTAGCCATGTTTTTTTCCTTGCACAGGGAAGAGATGGAAGAATGTTATTATTTGATAATGCCATTTGGTCCAAAAGGTCAGCCTGGCCCAGGGATGGGGGGGAGGGGAGCAAAGGAGGAGGAGGGAGTGGCGGAGTAAGCGGGTTTGAGGAGCGATGGTGGTGGTGGTCAGTCCAATTGGAAACCAGGTGCTGATGTTGAGATAGTTTCCATAGTAACTCCTCCTCCTCCTCCTCCCAGTCTCATTCCCCCCACTTCCCTCTCTAACACTCCCCTCGCACATAAGAGCACACGACAGCATGTGCACAACTGCATGCTTATCCCAGCGCTGCTCTCTGTGGTCAGCCCTTTCGCTGTAATATCTGTTGCTCAAATCAATTTCAGCCCTCACGTTCCAGTTGTGTGGTCACATGTTCCAGCTGCGTGGTCATATGATATCTACCGTGGTAAAACCATTAAAGCTGCCTATCTGCCAGTTGCCTGCCTTCGCCTGAGCAAATATCTTATAGCACCAAACAGTTGGTACAGACTGTATAATCCACTGCAAGCAGATAGAGATGACAACTACTGTACAAAAACAGGAGTGATGTACTGTATGTGTGTTGAGCCGCGCGGCGTTATGTGCTGAATGCTGCTCCATTCATCGTTTCTGTGGAGTGCATCTTGAATCAGCATCTGCGATCAGGTCAGGGCTGTTCTTTTTACAGGAGGCCCCAGCCTTCGGTTGTCAATTTCATAGCTTTACTACTCCTCCTTCTTCAGCTCCAGCACTCGATGAAGGTGAGAGTTAAAGCAGAGTAAAAGGAGTACAGCAGATGTGGCGCCTCATCAGATAGACATGTACAGATCGAGGGAGAGGGAGAGAAAAAAGAGCAGCAGCAGCAGCTGGCTGACGGAGCCCAGGGAGAGCACCTCTGAGCTGGGCTCGACACAGCTGGAGTCCCTCTCTGGGACTGGCTGGAAAAAATCCCTGTGTGGGTGTGTGTGTGTGTGTTTGCTGATGATCTTGCACAGCATTGTGTATATTTTTAAGAATATTTGTACATGTAGCATGAATGTAAATAAACTATATGCCCCCAATACGTGACACCGTAACATTACATTGTCCTGCTGCCTGAAGGGACATAAACCTCACATGAATCAAAAACACACACTGCACAGTAAACACATGAATGTGTTAACTTCAGAGGGATCTTATACATTATATGGCCAAAAGTATGTGGACACTTGACCTTCCACACAGATGTGATTGTTACACATCTTGTTCTAACACCATGGGCATTAATATGCTGCTCTAACAGCCTCCAGTCTCAGTCCAATAGAGCACCTTTGGGATGTGGTGGAACAGGAGATTCACATCATGGATGTGCAGCCGGCAAATCTGCAGCAACTGTGTGATGTCATCATGTCAATATGGACCAAAATCTCTGAGGAATGTTTCAGCACCTTGTTGAATCTGTGACACCATGAATTAAGGCAGCTCTGAAGGCAGAAGGGGTCCAACCTGGTACTAGCAAGGTGTACCTAATAAAGTGGCCGGTGACAGCAAGTAGCAAAAACAAAATCCTCCGTCAAACACAACCATACAAACTCGAGCCCCTACACAAATTAAGTGACACAAGATTATGTTAGCATAAAATGAACTTATAAACCTAGCTTAACAGTGCTAAAACACAGAAAATTACTACGACAGCAGAGGCCTAAGGTGGCATGTAGCCTACACTTCTGCATAGAAGTGATGCCCACCTACAGCGTAGGCTCTGCATCGATGTAGATCCTACACCGTAGCCTGACGTGCAGCTCCCCAGAAATGTAACTACATGTCGCCTCCTGTCTATTTCTGTAAGCTGAAACCATTTCCCTCAGTGGAAACAAAGCTTTTGTTTACTTTAATTTCACAGATAAGAAACAATAAAATGTGAAGACAATAAAGGCTCCACAAAAATAGCATTTTAAGTCTTGTGATTTATCCTGGCTTCATATGAGCTGGGGAAATCTCCGCTATTCACTAGGCTAATTTATACAATGTGAAATGCCATAGGCTTGTGCTAATAATGTTAGCATGTTGTATTTGTTTCGAAATGTGTTTAGTATAAGACAGTTGTTTTGTCAGTGAACATTGTGAGCTGTTAAATGTTAAATGTTGCTGTTGTCCCTGGCTTCATATGAGTAGAGAGAAATCCACTAGCTGCTAGGCTAATTTACACAATGTAAAATGCCATAGGGTTGTGCTAATAACATTAGCATGTTGTATTTGTGGGGGAAATGCGTCCAGATAAAGACAAGTGTTTGTCTGTGAATGCTGCGAGTTATAGTGAAGCTGATTTGTGTACTTGTGTTTGAAATTGTCTCTATTAAGCCATGTTTAATGTGTGTTTTTAACCAATTAAACTTTACAGCACTTCACAGGAAGACATGCTGCTGACTAGTGTTTTGGAGGTGTGACTACAGAGTGACACAGACACACCACCACGCAGGTATGAATGCTCACAACGGCGTCGGCCATCTGCCGCACAAGTATAAATCCCCCTTTAGTGTGTCAGGTAACAACAACTGAAACAGATTTTGTGTAATTATAATACTTAACACTACAACTGTACATCTGACCTTGCTACACACATCACTGCTGCACACCTGACCCTGTCACATATTGTAAACCCACCTCATCAGCTACCACTGTCCCCCTGAACAAGCCATGAGAAGCAGCACAGTGTCCAAATACATTTGGCCATGAAGTGCATTCTTCCATCCAGACCCGTGTGTGTGTGTGTGTCCAGGTGAATTAAGTGTGTTCTGTATGTGTGTGTCAGAGAGAAACAGATTGAGACAGATGTGTAAATTGAGACGGCCTTTCTCTGTTTCCTTTTCATTTCGTCCTCTCTCTCTCCCCCGCTTTAAAAAAAACACTTCACTGAATCGCTGACTTCCTCACACTCGCGCCTGTGAGCACGAGAGAGGTAAAGGCCGTCGTCACTGTCACTCGCGGATTTAATCACTCGGATCTACCCCGGTTCTCGCCTTATTTTCTGCCTCCGGTAATTGCGTTTCTGTTTCGTGCGGGCGGTGAGTGCGCGCTGTCCAAGGTGCTGCAGCAGCGCGCGGCCCCGCCCATCCCCTATACCTCACACACACACACACACACACACACACACACACACACACACTTTCTCTCTCGCGCGACCACGTGACTTTCCCTCTGCCGAGTCTCGCGGAGAGCATCAGACTGCACCTTTTCCTTCTCAAGAGGACGGAGAGAGAGAAGAGAGAGAGAGAGAGACATTGAGTCAGACAGAGAGAAGGAAGGAGCGCGAGAGAGGGAGAGCGCGCGCGCAAAAAAGGGGGGAGAGCAATAGCACCTTGTCGCCTGGAGGCGAGCCTGTGATAATTCTGTCCCTGCCCGGTAGACCGGCTCTTTCTACCGCCAGGCGCGCGGGTGCTCTCCCCTCTCTCCCGGCTTTGAGGTTCTCCTCAAATGGGGAAGGGAAATCGATGAGTCGCGCGCCGCACTGTTGCCACGGAACCACAGGATGCGCGTGAGGTAGGTCTGTTTCTACTCTGTGTGTGTGCCTGCATTGAGAGGAAACCGCTGCTGGGTTGTTTTTTATTTACCGGGGCGAGGCTGGCACGGCACCGCTGCAGCTTTTGGTGCCAATTAACACCATTAAAAAAAAAGTAATTACCGTGTTACCGGTAAGCGTTAGGTAAGTGCCAGAGCGCAGGTGATGGTGAGGCTGAACCCCCGGTGTAGCTGTGTAGTCAAGTAGCGGAATAGCAAGGGGGAAAATGGAGAGGAGGTATGGCCGCAAATCGAGAATCGATAATTCAACCGCATTCATTCACCCCGTCTATCAATAACTGTGATGTCGCCTTTCAAAGATGCGCGCAGAAGAAACTATGTGACGCTTACTGTGTATGTGTGTGCGCGCGTTTGCTTGTGTGTATATGTGTGTGTGTGTGTGCGTTTTCAGTAGTGTGTGAATGTTAGAAATGGAGCTCCGGAGCCGTTAATTCGATAAAGCGAGGCGGTTTGAGTCATCCGCCGCAGCGCGCGCGGTGCTGCTCCCGCTCTTTGTGATGTAGCTAACAGAATCCTTGACGGTGGCGCGAGGTGGCCACCACCAACCGTTATTAATCCATAGCCTATACAATAATAAACTAAAATAATCTAGTTTTTCGTTTATTGACGTCATATTACTGTTAATAAGTCTCAGAAGTGGTTACAAAAAAAAAAAATGCTTTGTGACGTTAAGGCAGTCGCAGGTATGCCACCTTATAAAAATCTCCTGCGGCATGATGGGAGCTCTACTAAGGAGGTGCTGTTTAAGTGTGTGTATGTACGTGTGCGCGTGCCCACAGTGTCATTAGTGTTGTGGGCTATGTGGAAATAAAAATCTAGATTTTACTGTGTATGTTCAGTGTCTTCATAAACAGATTTGGGCCTGTTAAATGTGTAATGTGACAATGTGTGTGTGTGTGTGTGTGTGCTGAAAATGCATGAGAGGGAGTAATTTGAGAATAATAGCGGGCTCGGCTTGTGTATGCTGTGTGTGTGTGTGTGTGTGTGTGAGAGAGAGAGAGAAAGAGAGTTTGTGTGTTTATGTGTGTGTGTGACCCTGGTTGATTGTGCCGTCTCTGTTCTCTCTGTAGGTCGCTGGAGAGAGTGATGACGTGGCAGTGAAAGACACACATACCTCACTCGCACACACTCACACACACATATAGGCTACACACACACACACACACACACACATACACACACACACACACACATTTGCCCACACACACTTTAAGTCTTGCCCTACTAAGACAGGGAGGAGGGAGAGAGAAAATTCTGCTATGACGGTGTCATTTCTCTCCATTACCAATGTGTGAGCCACACACCCACACACACACTCATACTCCGTGGGGAGTTGCCTTCATGGGGGATAAGGCCCTATCTAGGGCACAAAGATGGAGTTCACATCCTATTCGTCACTTATCTAACACTCACACAGATGTACACACAAATACACACACCTGGAATCTCATATGTCAGGAGTGAAGAATGAAAGACTGAATGGCGAGAGGACATTGAACATATCAAGAGAAGACACAAACACCAGGCCAAGGCGAGAGAAGATTCCCCAAGCGTGCTGAGAGGACGGAGGGAGCTGCTGTTTGACCCCCTCCCCTACTGGAGCTGTGTCGTGTAGGGGCCTCGACGTATAAAGAGTACTGCCACGAGAGCAGGGCGCACCTGAGACACATAGAAAGTGTACTACGAAGGGCCCTACAGTTGTCACCATGAGCGGTAGGCTAGAGGGAACACCCCAGCTCTAGCCTCTATCTCCTCCCGTGTGTGTGTGTGAGTGTGAGCGCGAGTGTGTGTATGAGTGTGATGGCGGTGTGTGTTTGGGCGGCAGCCCCCCTGCTCTTCCTGGGGCTGTGCCTTTGCAGCGTGGGGGGCCAGGCCCAAGGGGAGGTCCTGGAGTTTGGAGGTGTGTCCAGCCAGTGGGGGCGGTTCCCAGTGTGGAACGCCTGCTGCGAAAGTGTGCTGAGCTTCAGCCTGCGGACTCACAGCCAGGAGGGCCTCCTGCTCTACCTGGACGACGAGGGCTTCTGCGACTTCCTTGAGCTGCTGCTTCTCCACGGCCACCTCCGCCTGCGCTTCTCCATCTTCTGCGCTGAGCCGGCAGAGCTGCAATCAGGTGTGGCGGTGAGTGATGGGCGCTGGCACGCAGTGCGTGTCAAGCGGGACTGGAGGAACACCTCATTGGAGGTGGACGGGCGACTGGAAGGATGGGCGGAAGTTAAGAGCAAGAGAAGAGACATGACAGTATTCAGCCACACCTACATGGGCGGGGTGACGCCAGAGCTCCACTCCTCGCCCCTACGTCTCACGTCCCCTTCGGTACGGGAACACCCCGCCTTCCGTGGCTGGATCACGGCGGTGAGCATCAACGGCTCACTGGCGACGTTGGACAGCTCAGAGGGTGTCACAGTAACAGCCGGCTGTGGGCCGGATCACCAGTGCCAGAACGGAGGGGTGTGCAGCGTGGTCAACGACCAGGCCGTTTGCGACTGCTCCGACACCGGTTACCAAGGCAACGACTGCAGCGAAGGTAAGGCCCAGAACCATGCTGACCCATCATATACATCTCATCCTTTACATACACACACACACACACCTGAATACACACATGCACACACAGTTACTGTTGTGGATCCAGTTCTCCAAATTACCTCCGACTACAAAATCCAGGTCCTCCAGTGTAGACATCTATTTTTCATTCACACCTTCACAGCTGCCTTCAGTTGGGAGGCAGCTGTATGGACCAGCAGCCTTCACAAACAGTGCAAGACGTGCATACTGATTATGTTTGATATTGATTTTTTTATGGCTGCCAATGACTCCTAATTTAGTATGTACCTCCAGAAGTCAGAGCTGAGCCCCCTCCCAAGAAGTGCAGTCAGTTTAGTGAAGCCAGAGCTGAGAGCTGAGAACAGCTGTTCTGAGCTGCAGTCAGACCGAGAAGACTTGAGACGAATTCCTGAAAGCGTTACCTGGCTGGAAGCGTCACAGCCTTGATGGGCTCGGTTGGTGTGTTTGGCAAAACACAATCACCATATAGATTCAGTATGGATGTGGCTGTTGGCTCGTGTTGAGAGAGTTTAATTGGAACTAGGCTAAGAGGCTGGAAATCAGTGGTTGTTACATGGCTGACACCTGGCTGCCTGTGTTAATGGATTTGCATTGATTCTAGATGGCCTTCACTGGTACAAGACATCGGTTGTTGAAATGAAGTGTGTACAATCTATTGCCTGCCATTAATTCGAGCAGCTTGCCGCCTGTTAAGATGCTCTGTTTGTGTGTGTGTTTGTGTGTCGTATGTGTTCGTATGCATTATAAAGGAGGAAATAGTGTCCTGTCAGTGGTACTTTATAAACATGAAGAACTGTGACAATAAACAGCCCGATATAAAAATAAAACTTTTATGTGCAAGAGGCAAAAGAAAAATGCTGTTTCTCAAATGATTTAATATCTGGACTCCACGAGAGCACCCTCCCTTAATACTGTCAAACAAGCCTTTGGTCAATAAGTGCCAATATACAGGGCACTGTAATGATGGCCATTACAAAAACGAAACAGCTGCTTAATGAACTCGGCTACCTTGTTATGGCCAGTACTGCAAATGCTTTCATTTCCCTCTGCTCAGTTGTGTGTGTCGCCAGATTTGCTTCAGTTCATTCAAGAGCAAATCTGCATTCTTAATCAATAGCGCTCTCAACTCCTGTGCGGGTTTTTTGTGTGTGTGTGTGTCTTTACGATGCCACGGATACCTCCCAGCCTTGCCTCAGCGATTGATATTTTAATGACACAAATGCATCTGCCAAAAAACGGCAAAGTGGCCTCGCCGTGCCTCCGTTTGTCGTCGATCTGACCTCACACCCCACCCAGCGCCGCTGTCAGCATCACACCTCCCTTTAGCCACCCACCATATCACACCCTAGCATTTAGTGGGTAGTGGGATGGCCTAGGTTACCATGGAGACAGGACTAATAGGGAGACCTCATGCCAGGAGTGTTCCTCCGTCCTTGCTCTTCCGCCCTTCCTCCCCAACCCCCCATTCCTCCAGACTCCTTGCAGCTGCCTCAGCTCGTAGTGACTTCGGGCGTCACGTCTGCCACACAGATCTACTGTATTTACATGTTTGTGGTGGTTGAGTGTGTGTGTGTGTATGTTTATGTAAAGCAGGCATCCTTAAGGCGATAATGACCAGTGGTCTTAATTTTCCGAGCAGGTGGGGAGGGTAGCTGGTGCTCACTAGGTCCGTCAGTTGGCAGAGAAATTAATGATTTAAGTGGAGCTGCAATGATTAATCGATAAGTTGCTCAAGAGAAAAATATAATTGATTACCTGCTAGCACCAGCTTCTCACATGTGTGAATCTGATGCTTTCCTTCACCATATACGACAGTTAATTGTATTTTTTTTTAAATTTCAGACTGCTAAACAACACAGACGATCTGAATAAAGGCTGCAGGATGTGCCAAACAAATCATAATGCTATTATTTTGACAGATATTATGACATGAATCAGGATTTTAGTGGGAACAAAAATCGAAAAAATGATGACTGTGATTGTAAAGCATGTTCCCCTACATCTGGAATATGATTTAAAGGCCGTAGCACCACTATACTTTAATTATAATGGTATTTGTGACACATTTACCTTCATGTAAAACGTGCAGCTCCTGCGATTTTGATAATGTTTGGATTAACTGTGCAGCCCTAATCTGAAGAAAATCCAAATAGGCACTTTTCACTTTTGTTTTTTTTTATAGATAAAACAATTAATCGAGTAAATAATCTGCAGATTATGAACATAACAGTTAGTTGCAGCTTCACATTTAAGTTCCCGAAAAGCAAAAATGCCAAACATTCCCGTTTCAGCTTCTAAAAAATGAGGAGCTGTGGCTTTTCTCTTTTTATGTATTATTGTAAATTAAATCACTTTGATTTTTGGTCAGTTGGTCAGACAAAACGGTGATTTGACGACCTCACCTTGTGCACAAAAAAATGGCTGGGCCCCTGAAAAGGTCCAGTGAACAGGCCCTCCCCAAACCTGCTTTACTTTGCTTATATTAAAATGTGAACATGATTATCGCTGGGCCTGTCTGGCAGCTGGGCCCCTGAAAGCTTTCCCCCTTTTTCCCCCTTTATGGGCGGCCCTGCTGGGAAATAGTATCAGGCATTTGTCACACTTTATCTTGGCATTTTACAGACTGAATAAGTAATTGATAAGTCACAATTACTGACAGATTCATTGATTATGAAAACAATCGTTATTCGCAGCCCTCTGCATGTGGGGTGTCTATACGTTCAGGAAGTGACAGGTGACACTACAATCAGCTCTCTGTGGAAACTCGGTGCTGAATTAAGTATTACCCATATTGTGATCCAAGCCAGCCTAATCCAGTCTGCTGTTTTTCACTGCTGGTTAGGGCACACTAGGAGACACAGACAGACATATACCTGCACAAACACGTGTGGCATACAGACACATGGGGAAACACATTCTCGCAGAGCTTCAGCACCACCATTAGTCACATCACCACCTAACAGCAGTGTAGCTCTACAGGCTAAATGGGAGGTGCAGACATTTTACATAAAGGCTCTCACTAGATACAATACTGCTTTGGACTGGCACTTTGTCGCTCAACAAGAGGCTACTTATACCTTTTAAGGGGCTGTTTTATATTCCTAGAGATGGACTCACATTTCATTTGTGAGTGATGCCAAGTGTTGCTGTGTGGAACGAGCGCTAAAATCCCTTTTCTCTTGGCAGTAGTGGCCGGTGTTAGTAATAGTAGTCTCATAAGATGGTTCCAGTTGGGAGGTCTGCTGGAGCAGTACTGGGTTTGGTTGTAGTTCTTTGCTATTATGTGAAATCATGTAGCATTACCAGAATAAATTCTGCTTTTATTCTGCATTGGCGCCTCAGATTCACATTTCAGACTTAAGGTAGAAATCGCTGCAGGGTTTATGATGGTTAGATGATGGTGGAAATTGAGAGCAGCTTAATGGCTGGTTATAAAGGGTTACTTTTATGTCTTTTCTTCGGTTACTCACTGGTGGTGATATTACGCTAATTCATGAACATTAGCTCAGGAAATTGATTCAAGCTATTCCGGTGAACCAGCAGCTTTTCAGACAGAAATAAACAGCAGCAAATGGGGCCAGTTAACAAAAACATAAACCACGGACAACAGAGTGCAACAACATCTTAGGAGTGTTTTCCGATGCCTGGTTCTTATCTCAGACCTCTCTGAATCATGGAGCTCGCTCTCTGGAAATAGTTCAGAGATATAGAGAGGTCTGAGAGGGGAATTGAGCAGATGATGTATTCTTTGTGGATGTTTTTTTAAATCTGGCCCCATGTACTGTTATTCATTTCTGTCCGACAACATGCCGGCACAGTGACCACAGGATCTGCAGGATGAGCTAATATCCATGCATCAATATCACTACCAGCGAGTAACTCATACCAGCTTATAGTATGTCAAAAGAAATCTCAGTTCAGGTGCCCTCTGGAGAAGAGAATTCAAAGGTTGTGTCTGAGAGAAATTAAGTGGATGGCGAAGGGAGCAGGGAATAAAAGCTCAGGTCGAAATCCCTCCTTGAATGAAGAAAAAAATATTATGTTAACAGCATCTCAGGTTTTGTAAAATGTTGATCGTATACAGTGGAAGCATGGCTGTCTCTTTGGAAATGGGGATCATCTATCCATGGCTGTGTAGTTGTTTCACAAGAGTCAGGCAGAGTCGGTGTAAAGGTTTATCTCTTATAGATGGTACCTTGAAATTACTGTGCTATTTTGAACCCAGCGACCTCACCGAAGCTGCACAATAAAGCTCTGAGATGAAATTATAACCCTCCGAAAATTAGGGAGAAAAAACAGTCTGTTATGAATCTTTAATACAGAATGAGTATGCTCTGCTAGTGGAAAAAAAAGGATCCTTAGGACCGTGTTTGAAGCCAGAAATAAGTAATTTGAATGTGGCACTGCTGGTTTCCGTACACTTTCACAATTACATGAAATCTTCAAGGCTCTTTAATGATCCACTTTTATTCACATGCATATTTTTGCAGATTTGTGACAAGCTTAGAAACATTTGCAATATAGTAATATAGTATTATTATATACTGTGAGCATTTTTTACATCTTCCATAGCAGTGAGAGGAAAGGGGTTTGTTCCAAAGCAAAACAGTGTGTCAGGTCTGGAGAAAATAAATAAGCATTTGAGATATCGTGAGGAGAGTTTGAGCAGGGCCATGCATAAATGTAATTACTGTCGAAGCCATTCTGCCCTCCAGTGAAGGCAGAGTGAACCTGGCTTGTTAGGCCTGGCCTGGCTTGCATTGTCCTTGAGGGCAAATTGCTGTTAGCATGCTAATGGCTCCACCTGTTTCTGCCATGCTACTAGCACAAGGGCAGAGGAAACACTCAGATGAGCACACATCTCACAACACACACACACAAAACACACACACACAAACACATACACTCTGTCCCAGTATTGAACCATGCATGCCCCTCGTCTTCCTGCACTGCTAATCCATCCCTACATATTTTATATTCTCCTGCTATTTCACGTCATTATTACCGCCACATTCAATGTTAGCGTGTCCGTATGTATGGAAAGACGGAGAGTGAGGGAGAGGTTGCGAGAGAGTGTGTGTGTGTGTGTTGCATGCTATCTGTCGGGGGGCTCTGGGGAGAGGAAGCGGCTGCAAGGTAAGTTCTGGGGTAAACGGCTCTTGAATCCAAACCATACAGGTAGGAAAGTATATGTTCGCCCACACCCTCCCCCCCCCCTCCACCCTCTGTATCTACAAGTGTGGGTGGGTATGTGTGTGTGCCCTTATGTAAGTGTATTTGTACACATGTGGAGTCATACAGAGAGATTGTGCTTTTTTTTCTTCTTCTTTAATTTATTTAAATGCGGCTGTGAGCGTATATTTATATATGTAGACAAACCTCAGTTTTGGCTACCAGTGCAGCATGGTATCCATTGTGACGTTTGCGTGGACTTTGCATGTGTGTTACCACGGTAACCCTGGACGGGTGTGCATGTACAGTAAGTAGCCATGGTAACCCAAGGGCTTAGCATGCATGTTAATGAATGTCTGTCTCTCTCTTTCCTCGCCCGGCCGCGACACCTTTCCAGAGCACAGCTACACCCCAGGTAGGTCGCACTTCTATCTATCTATCAGTCTATCCCTCAGTTCCCTCTATGTCTGTCTGTATTTAAGTTTACCTTCCTGCTCTTTACTCAAACATCTTCTCTATCTGATTCCCTCTTTTCCATGATCTTAAATTTACTCTTAAACCCACTCTGCCTTCTTATGTTTGCCATTCTCCGCCACTCTCTCCCAGTTATATATATATATTACGTTAGCTTTGTTGTTCACATTTTTCTTTTTGGGTCATCTTCTATTGTGGAAATACAGTTCGAGGTAGCCAGCGTTAATGTGTGTTGGTCTGTGTGGGTATGTAGGGGTTGGTTGCTGACATCTGGTAAGTTCCACATCCCATGTGCAATCATATGAAGTGGCTCTTGCCTCAAGCTTACAGAGACATACCATAGGCACACACACAAGTACTGCACTGTATACAACCCAGCTCCTGGCGGGTGTGCAGACGTCTGTGTTGCGTACCTGTTTGTGCGTAGGATCGCAGTCTAGGATGAGTAAGTGTCTTCAAAGCAAGTTTTTCTTTAAGACATTTTGAATAATTTAGAGGACTCGTACACACACACACACACTTTTACACAGGGAACGTTAGCCTTCAGCAGCATGTCATTGACAAACTCCTGTATCACAAAGACACATATATGCACACACACACACTTCACGCCCCATGATCCTTTGCTGTGCTGACTGTGCTCTTGTCTTCCTTTAAGGTCTGGCACACCTGATGATTGGCGACCAAGGTATGGCCTCCTCTTTCCTCACTTCCTGTTGTCCTCTGCTATACCATCACCCCCCCTTCCTCCTCACCCCCACACTCACAACTCCCTGTATCCCTCCCTCACTTCACCGCCACGTGGCGCGGGAGGAAGTTGTCTCTCTAGGCACTGAACTAAGGTCAGTTTTTTTTTATTTTATCTCCCCTGTAATTGAGATTTCTACATTTTAAAACGGTCCCATTTGGTCTCATCAAGAATTTCACTTTTAATTTGAAACTGAAATAGGCATTTGCAGTGGAGCAATTACGTAATAATAAATGAAATATGGCCGTACAGATAATTTTTTGGGTTTGATTCTCGAAAGATGAGCCTGAGAGCAACTTCTGCTGGGATATAAAGTATAATCATGGCTGCTGATGTGGGAGTGGGTAATGGGAGGGTTAAGACGGCTGTGGCTTGACGGCGCTTGGCTGGGTTAGACTTGGCAGGGCTCCAGGTCACGGAAATGGAGCCGACTGACCGACTGCCTCCGTGGATGGTTTGAATTGGTCTTTACTCTTCCACCTCATTTCATTTTCTCTCATCTGTGCGTAAGAGTGTGATTGAGAGGGGATGGGAGCGTCGACTGAGTGCGCGTGCATGATCTATACATATGTATGCATGTGTGCTTTTACATCACGGTTTGCATCGACTACTGTGGCAGTTTTCACAGGAACACTCCACATTTATCCATGGCTTTTTTATCTGCTTCTAGCATGTCCTGCTCTGCCGTCACTGCTCCTCACATGGGCTGCTGCTCATACGTCGGCGAGCACATGTGATTCTGAACAGATGTTCGAGTTTATCAAAGCAATGCTGTTACCTTAACCCCCCCTGAGTTGTCCAGTGTTTTTGATCAAAGCCCCAAAAACAAGTGCCACCACTGTTCTGCCTTTTGAAACTCACTCACAATCTCACCACCTCTCTCTTCTTGCCCTCTTTCTCCTTTTATTTTTTCCTCTTTGTTTCTGCCCTCTCTCTCACTGTTTGGGACACCACCCTCTGTGAATTTAGGAAAACTCAGAGGTACCCCCCGCCCCCCTGATTTTTTTTATGTGTTTGGCTAATGGGCTGGTGGTTTTGGAGTTGAATGTATTGACAGGCTCTTGTATGTATGGTAACGTACTGTAGACCTTTAGAGCCATCTGACTTCAAGTTCTCATTTTGCCATTAAATTGGAATGTTTCATTTTTGGTCAGGTAAGCTGTTTGATGCATGTGTGTGCGAGCGTGCTCCTAAAAAGCGTGCGTGCATGCGTGCGAATGAATCGGAGCTCCGGCCTACGGTGCCTTTTGAGAAATCTGAAGGTAGGTGCTGCTGAATCGGCCGGCTCTGCATGACGCTGATGAATACACTGATTGACCCACATAAAGGCAGGCCTAACCGTGACAGCCTGATCCGCGTCTATTGTGCTCTTTGATTGGATGAGAGAGGACATGATGGCGGCTGTCTCCCATTGTGACGGGGCCGCCGTGTATTCGGTGCTATTTAATGAAATGTTCATCCAAGCTGGCGGATAGAAGTATCTTGAATAGAGCACAAATGATGTCTTCAACCATCTATCACAGCGAGACATCTCTATTCTGACACGTATATTTCTATCTGAGCGTTTCTGCTATGTTTTGATTGCTCCTAGCGCCGGAGTTTCTGCCTTAAAATGTCTGGCATGAATCATCCAGGTGGCAGTGAAAATTTAATTGCTTCATCTGGCTTATGCTCAGCATTTTAAATCACCTACTTAAGGACTGACTTGTATTAACATATGTTTCCAGCATTATTACACAATGTATTCAGTGTATTTGTGTATCGTGGATGCCCTCACTATTACGGATGTTTGGATTGTGATCGGCTGAATGTGGAACTGTGGCTGATTCTTTTATTTCTTAAAAAACCTTTGAAGTCTCTTTCAGAAACTGTACACATGAAAAAGCTGTGTGTGTGTGTGTGCGTGTGTGTGTTTTTGCTCTGCATACTGAGGAGTAAAGGCTGTCAAATGGTGCAGACGAAGCCTAGCTTAGGTTAGCTCAGCGTAAAGAGGCTTTTTGAGGAGCCCGCAAAGCTGAAATGAGTTTCTTTGAGGGGGCGGATTGGGTGCGGGGAAGGGGGGGTGCCTTAGAAAGATATATAGCATGTGTGTCTGCTTGTGTGTGTGCGTGCCGGAGAAATGGAGAAAAAGCGACTGTGCCTGTGAGAGAGGAGCTAAAGGAATGAATGATAGAGGGAGAAGAGAGGGAAAGAGGAAGCGAGGGAGAGATAAAGTGAGTCGTCTTCTCTCCTGTGATGAAGAGCAACTGCCTGTATCTGCAAAGGGACAGCGGTGCTCCTGTCTGCCCTCCCAGCCCAGTCATTCTGCAAAGGGACATCAGCCCTGATGGGGAGCCCTGGACCTTTCCCCTCCTCCATAAAACACAGCTATCATTCTCCCTGGAAACGATACCCACAGATCACTAATCACTTTGAGTGGGTGAAAATGCACGAATTGTGGAGGGAAGAAAGAAAAGAGGGAGCCAAATTGGATTTTCATAAGTATCGAGCAGCCAAAGGAAGAGGGGGAAATGGATTTTTTTTTCTTTTTTTGAAAAGTATTGAGCAGCAATAATCTGGATGGAAAATGTGCTTAAAGCCAAGTAGCAGATTTTGCCCTTTCTCTTCTCTCTGTCTGGCCAAGAATAGACCGTGAAGGGTCCTGGGTGAATGAGTGATCGTAGGTTCTGAATAGGATTGAGGAGTGGCTCTTGGACGTAATTGGCAGCAATGCTCATTTATGATATTTATTTATTTATTTTCAGCCTTGAAGCAGGTTATGCGCTTAATGACGGTTTGTCCAAGTGTTCTCGATATCTATCCAACAATCTGTGCACGGCGTAGACAAGTGGTCGGCCTCGCTTGGAGTGACCTTTACACGCGCGCTTACGTGAACTGACGGACAAACAGACGCACACACTCACACACAGTAACCTTTAGAGAGTGCCCGCTGAGTAGGTGAGTGAGTGTGTGTTCAGTGTAAATATGCATGAGTAAGGCTGCCTGCACATATTCTTCACGGTCAGTGGATGAAGGCAGGACAGAGAGCGAGGTGTGTGTGTGTGTGTGTGCATCCGTATGTTTGTGTGTGCGCATGTCTTGTGTGAGTGCATGAGTGCGTGTTCAGGGGAGGTGGATTGTGAGTCATCACTTGTGACTCATAAAGCGTCGGCAATCAAAGCGGCTCATTTTAACACATTGTCTTATGGCAAAAACACACAGATGGACGCACACTCCCCTACACAAACACACACATGTTCTGTGTCACACTCTTTGCGTTTCTCTCTTTAAATCGCTCCCTTTTGTTTTTTTGTCCCCTCCACCTCGCTCTCGTTTTTCTCCCGGATATACACATGTGCCTGCTTTTCTCACAAAAGCACACACGCATGCACGCACGCAGAGGACGGGCTCCGTGCTGACTCCACCATATGTGGGGTTGGGAGTGGTAGCAGACGCCAAGACAAGAGGAACCAGTCAGTACCAGCAAAGTACAGCATGTCTCCTACCTCTTACTCATCATCATCTAACAGTCCTAATAATAAATCACACAAGGACTGATTATGCTTTAATAAAATATAGGCAAAGGAACTGAAATGAAAGACAGATTATTGTTATTTAAAAGAAAAATTGTAATTAATGATATTAATATTTATTATAATATAATATCTCACCTTCTCTCTCTGATAAGCTTTTTTAGATAGTACATTTTAAATATTTCTTGATTATTAAACTAGGTGATCATTTGAAAATGAACAAAATAAATATATGATAAATTATATGAGTTACTTATTAAAGGGTGACATTGCTATTTTTCAACCTGAACTCCATTTTCTCTTTTTTGTGTGTGTCTAAGTGACTTATGGGAACAACAATCTTTTGAAGTGGTTCAGAAGTGAAAGAGACGCTGCAGCCAGCAGACGTGAAACATGCGGCAATGTAATCAGTAGGGGCAATTGAGCACCGTCAATTTACATCCACTGTAAGTGCTTATTTTTGCCACTGACAGGCTCAGATTGTTATTATAAGTGTCTGGCAACATTATGGAAAGGATCCTCACAGAGATAGACCTCTTTGTGAAAGAGTAAGATCCTTTATGTTTAACCAGAAACAGAAATTGCAATCGTCACTCCCACCAGACTCCTTTTATATAAACAATAATGTTATCATCGTAAAGCACACTTCATTTAAAGTCAACATAAAGAAAATAAAACACACAATACTGTCTTGGTTCTTCTCTAAATTGTTCCAACAATTACCAGCTCTGATCTGGTCGAAATAAACCCTTAATTCACCCAGTTAGATGTGAAAATATGCTGGCTCTATACATGCTTAAATTACTGTTTATTTAAATGACACAAAAACCATATTAGAAAATACTGAAGTTACCCTTTGAACAAAAATGCCAAACACTCTCTAATTCCATCCTCTCAAATGTGAGGATTTCCTGTTTTTTTATTTCATATAATTCAGGGCTGTAGTTAATGTTTATTTCCACTGTCAGTTTAGCTGCTAATTATTTTCTTGATCAATCATTTTATTTATTAAATGTCAAAAGAAATGGTGAAAAATGCCTGTTATAACTTCCCACAGCCCAATTTGATGTCTTCAAATGTCTTGTTTGTGCAACCACCAGTTAAAAACACCAAAATATTCCATTTGCAATCCATTTTATTTGACAAAGAAAAGCATCAAAACCCTCATGTTTGAGAAACTAAAATGGCTGCACAGTAAACAAAATAGTTGCTGATTTATGTTCTGTCTACTGATTAAATGATTCATAGAGCCTGAATAGAGCCTGCTTGTGATGGATATTTTTCACTATATTCTGACATTTTATTTGATTGAATTAATCAGTTAATTGAAAAAATATTCATCAACAGTAGAGATAATCATTACTTGCAGCCCCAGAAGACAGCAATGAAGAGAGTTACCTTGTGTTTGTACCTGTAGGTATAGTGGATCAACTGTCAATGTGCACAGCGTTATGACATAATTTAGTTTGATTTATTCAATGGGAACTTTCAGGTGTATTGCAGAAGTGTTACCGCAAATTGTTAGCTTGCATTTGCCAAATTTCTGTACCTGCCTGTCAAATCTGCAAAATCATCTAAGCCTTGAAGTAAACACTATTATACCCTTTCTTTAAAAAAACAAAAAACAAATTAGTTGTGTATGCAGGTTTTTTAACCACGTCCAGACTCCGTCTAGAGTCCAATATCATCTGCACACTTCTGCAGTCCACGATAAAGCCGTTTGGTTTCCTTTCTTCTGCTGTGTCATGTTTGACATCATGGACGAGCCAAAAACAGATTAGCAAACAGTAGAAAGTAGCAGGAAGGCCAGTGAAAACGTTACCATGGTTGCGTCTTTTTTATATCTGTCACTTATTTAGTCTCTCAACTTGGTGCTGACTAAATTCTGAATGATATTCGATAGCTGCTAGGACGGAGACGGACGACATTCTGTGGCAAAGGGGCTAAAATTAGCTCCATTACTCCAATCGGAGCTGAGGCAAATAAATACACGTGACTACTGCAGAGTTATTCGTCCCTGGAGTGAATGCCGATTGTAACCTTTTGCATTCAATACAAAAGCCGAATATTGGTGGGTGTTAGTGGGGCTTTTTCTTTGTATACTGTATATTTGTCAATTGAGGATATTTGCTACTGTAGTTGTAATGCTTACATAATTTAGCAAGACGGGCAAGTGAGCAGCACTCAGCTTGAGGTGAGAGAGAGCCGCTTGGTGTTAAGAGGCAAGTGTCTGGTGATTGGCTGCCTGCCCGACTGACTGGCATGAATTTGGCTCCTGATGGCCACATCTTGAGTTGCAAATAAAAAAAATAACTGTTAAAACTAAGTTGTGCCCCCTCTGGCCATCAGCAGTGATAAAGCAATTGCAACAAAGTTCTTGCTGCAAAATGCACAATTTTTCTAGATATACCCTTTCTACTAATGGGACTAATTCTGCATCTACTCTCTGCTACTAACAACCATTACAGTTCTGTACTACAACACTCATTAATGCTTAACACCCATGCAGCTCTTGTAATGAAAGTCACAGCACCACATACAGAGCTCTACCCCCACATTATGAGGAAGATGCACAGTTACAGAATTCACCATGGGAAATGTGAAGCAATCCCACTAGTAAATGTATACATTTACTGGTAATTGTATGCAATTACCACCCTGTTAGCAAGCACACATTAACATATTCGCACATCCACCGCAACGCTAATAGGAAACACACAAAGCCGATGCACCCTGTAATCGCCTAAAAATAAAGACATCAAACGGACTCCCCATTTACAGAGGATGAAGGGAAAAGATAGAGCGGAGGCTGGCTGCGAGTGTGTAAGGGAGGGCGGGAGGAGGGGTGGGCAGGAGAGGGTGAAGGAGTGTAGAAAAGTGATGGTGAGGAAAGATAGGAGCGCATTCAGAAAGTGGGAAAAGAGAGGTGGAAAGAGAAGGTCGGAGACACAGAGGGAGACAGGAAGGGAGATAAGACTGCAGCGTTTCTCAGCAGGGGCGCTGCATCTCTCCTTGGGCTCCCCGACTTGACACAGTCTCGCGTCAGCCAGGATGGTATTCATCAGTGATGCAGATATACACACACACACACACACACTTTTTTTTTTTAAGAGAGAGAGAGAAACAGAAAGAAACAGGCAAGTCGGTGCTCCAATTGTCTCCTACCTGTTCTAGCAATTTCCATTGTGTCTGCGTGGGAGCTGAGGGTAGTGGCCCAATTGGCGATTCACTCCAGTACCCCATCTGGCATTTGAAGTTCATTTCTTTGCTGTTTGCCAAAACAGGAACAAACACATGAACAAGCCCACACACACACACACACACTTGCACTCGCAGGCGTCGCACACACACACAAACACTCATTTATTTGTGGCGCTTTTCTGTGACAACTGAAATAGCCACAGTATTCATTAAAAAGCCATTACATTACCTTTATGAAAAGAGGTCTTTATGCACTTGTTATGTGTTAACAACCTGCTGTAAGGGGTTTCATAAGGTGTGTTAGTGTTACTGTGCAGTATGTGTGTGGATCTACATGCGTGCAAATCACAGTGTCTGTGTGGGTATATTTAACTGCCTGTATGCACAATTTTGCAGATTTATTCCCACTGTGTGTGTTTTTCAGCGCTCTGTTGCCTTCTCTGTGCATATGTGCCATGATGTATGCGCTAGTGTGTGTGTGTGTGTGTGTGTGTGTGTGTGTGTGTCTACCACGAAACATGAAACTGACTCTGATCTTATCCAGCTTAAGACAAATACACTGTTCTGCCTGCAGACATTGTCATGGAAACAAGCCGGTTTCCCTGGGTACCAGAGAGAAGGCCAAATTCAAGCTACAGACAGAGAGAGGGAGATGAGCACAGATAAAAGAGACAAAAAGGGACAAGACATAAAAGATTGAACATAATGGCAGGAAGTGTGCTGTTCATTGTCTTTCTGTAAAATGAAATTCAAAGGGATTACCACTAAAATATATTATTAAGTTATTATCTATTTGTGTCTCAGGAAAATTCACTCTGAAATTCACCATTGTCTGCTCAAAAACAATTTTAATATACATTACTATTTAACAAGCAAAGATGCTCCGGTGACTGTTTATATCACTGTGAATTGAAGAGATTTGGGTTTTGGTGACATCACATTGACCTCTTGGAAAATGTGACGCCCATTTTCCAATATTTAATATTGCTTTATAGATTAAATGATTCATTCAAAAGGGCTGCAACTAATGACTCTTTTCAATACTGATTAATGTAGTAAAGTACCCGAAAACTTCAATTAAATGCCCAGTCCCTTTACTACCTCAGTGTGGCTACACATTTTGACATATAAAGACCTGTCTCAATTAGACGCCTGGTCTGGTTGCCGAGCAGTTGATTTTTTCTAGGGAGTTCTTCAGATGCATAAAGGGGGGTTGTTGGCTACCTTAAATTATGTGTCCATTCCTTGATTACCCTGTAAGGCCAAATTTATGCTGTACCCTACACTGTAGCCTGACGTGCACCTCCCCAGAAATGTAACTACACGTTGCAGCGACGCAGACCTCCTGTCTATTTCTGTGAGCTGAAACCATTTCCCTCGGTGGAAACAAAGCTTTTATTTACTTTAATTTCACAGATAAGAAACAATAAATTGTGAAGACAATAAAGCCTCCACAAAGATAGCATATTAAGTCTTGTGTGTGATTTATCCTGGCTTCATATGAGCAGAGGAAATCTCTGCTAGCTGCTAAGCTAATTTATACAATTTTTTAAGTAGAAATGCCCCAAAATTTGATGATCCCAGCTTCTTCATTGTTTTTTAGACTAAACATTTAATCAATTACCCACAACAAAAATCCACAGATGACGAGGGAACGCCTCCTAAATTAAGAGTTCCGATATGTTGTTTCCATGGCCTAGGAAAGTTAAATCAATATTTGTGAACATGAGCTACTCTCTCTCTAGGCCAGAAACCAGAGAAGTAAGTCTCCAACTTGTGATGTCATGGAGTATAAAGTCTAGAGGTGCTCCATAGACGATGAATGGGAGCCTGATTTTGTGAATCCACAGTTTCTTTGTTTCCTCTTTTTTCTTTAACCCAAGTGAACTGTATTCTATTGTATTGTTGTCAGTTCTTAAAACAGTAATTGTACCCATATACTCTGAACACTCCCCTGGGTGCTCTCAGTGTCATCTATAACATCTTTACCTATTTGTTATCTATGGAGCAGCTCCAGACTTTATACCCTGTGACATCACAATGAGCGCTCTAGCTTTTGGATTTGGGAGCGAGAGCTGTTTATGTTTACTAATATTTGTGGACTGGAATCTTTACTAGGTTATAAAAATAATTACTAAAGCTGTGTTTTTAGCCCACTTGTGCCCAAAGACTATACTTAGTAGCACTTGCTCTACTTGATGGACACACTTTAGACAGGTATCTAACACATTAAGTATCTAAAGTCCGGATCTCACCTGAGCACCGTAAAGGTACACACCCAAAAACATCCCGAACACAGAAAATTAGAAGACAATAGAGAATACAGGTATCGCAGAAAAATACACTGGTCCAGAAGTGACCATACTTAGGCAAGAGGGTGGAGCTGTGGAAGAACGAGGGGTGGATCCGAGTCATTAGCCCTTTTATACAGAGTTCGTGCTATAGGGTCCCTAAGAAGTCTCATCTATATGCTGCCTTTGCAATTTTACACAGAGATCAACGGCAGCATCATGCCACTCCAATGTGTCATTTTAGACAACATGCCGGCAACGTGGAAGCAAAAGAGGCGTGACAGGCGTAACCTGTAACACAACAGTGTCCACCTGTAGTGTCACACATAAAATATGCCTCAGCATTGCTCTATAAACAGCAACAACAGCATAACGTAGCAATAAAGAGGGTAGGCAGCCCCAGTTTGTGGACACTTTCAGTTGCTGTTCTTCTTTGAGCTAGCAGCTAACTGCTAACAGCTACTTTTTAAACCTTGGGTTACACATATATAACACTGTGTTAAACTGTCACACCCGTGCCACCCATTGTCCCTGCTATAATACATCTGAAGGTGAATGTGATTGTACCTTTTATACAGAAAGGTGGGGCAGTGTAAAAAAGGTTATAGAATGTAGCAACGCCTCACAGCCAGCCTCTCACTGAAGCGGCCCTGCCCTTAAATACCTTTAAAACCTTAACCCCGTACAGTTGTCACGAAACTGGTTTTTGTACCAGGCTGTAAACACGTCTATTTCCACTGTTAAGTTGGGCATTTCAACACGGGTTGTCATTTAAGGTTGACTCGCTTCTGGAGCCGGCCTCAAGTGGCCATTCAAGTAACTGCAGTTTTCAGCTCTTGCATGTTGGCTTCATTTTGCCCGCGTGTGAGCAACCGATCCTGTTAGTTTTAAGATGATGTTTTCCTAATCACAACCAAGTGGTTTTTGTGCCTACACATCGCCACTTCTTTGGCAACCAACAGTGTTGTTGAGAAATGTTCATTATAACTGCTACAAAAATAATTTACAAATGTGGTTGCTTAATACACTGCAGTTTTTGGCACTTAAAAGCTGGCTTCATTTTGCAGCCCCAGAGGTTTTCACTCTATCACCACGCACTTCTAGTGGGTCTTAAGTGATGACTGAGGGGGAATACTTTTGTAGTAGTCTATATATTGGTTGTTGTTTTTTTTGGAAAAAAATCTGTGTTGTGTATCTTTAAATGTTGTATATGAGATTTTTTTTTTTTTTTACATATGTGTTTGAATATCAAATACACGATTGTGCTTCTTGAAGTTTCTGAAATACAGCCATTGTTTGTCATGCCACATTTAGTCTTTTGGCACATGACTACTGTATTCTCCTGAAATATAATGGAATATCTTTGAAAAACATTTGCCTCGTGCCCAAACACTAAACATAGCATAACAACTCACTTTTCAGGCAAACAATTTGACCGATTTTGAAAATTTCCTCAGACTTGTGCAAGTCTAGCCCTGCAAACACTTCCACCGAAGGAAATTTCAGTTGCGAGCACGAATGGGACTGTATATCTCACGTTGGAAATGAATGCTTTCAATTTAACAACAGCAACAACAAAACAAGGAATAAGAGCTCAACGTCGCAGACAGCCAATCTGTCACTTGTGTCCTGACAGTAATATCCTCCTCTACAGTATTGCTCCCTTGGCTGTGATGTGATAGCCCAATCGCTTTCAAAGCCAGATGCTGTATATCACTGAATAGAGATGGAAGCGGCAGTCGTAGCCTTTAGTGAACTTGGCTTGTATGGATTTTCACACTTTAACTTAATATAGAGACTATGCATATGTTAGCATACATCTGCATATATTTCCTACAGTGGTCATCTATCTGTGTACTGTATGAGTGCATAGTTAATCCACCTGTCTGTTATTAAGGAGGGATGCCTTCATGCAGGATGTTTGAGTTTATGCTGTGTGTGTGTGTGTGTGTGTGTGTGTGTGTGTGTGTGTGTGTGTGTGTGTGTGTGTGTGTGTGTGTGTGTGTGTGTGTGCATTTGCGTGTGTGGACAGTCTGAGAGGAGCTGATAGCAGAACTGCATGGTGGGCTAAAAACGAGGTGCAGGGGAATTGCAGTGTGCTATCTCCAGAATGACAGGGCTGCCATGATTGAGGCTTGCTACACTAGGATTTAGATACACCAGCATTTTTCTCTCTTTCGTTCTCTCTAGCCATCCATCCCTCGCTCCCTGCCACTCCCTTTCCTTGTCTCTCTTTCTACCCCTCTACCTCTTTCTCTTCCATTTTGTGTTACCCATCTCAATGAGTCTCTCCATCTCCCCCCTTCTTTTTTTATTCCTTCGTCTTTCACCCCCCCCCCCCAATGCATCTTTCCCTTTTTCTCTACCCTGCATCTTTTCCACCCTGCTCCCTCTATCAGGTGCTGTATAATGTAGGCTCCCCTGATGTGCTCCCAGCCCCCATCCGCCATTTTGATTCAGTACAGCTGTCCATGATAATGTACTGTTCACTCAATCACTCTTTCTCTCTCTCGCCCTCCTTCTCCATCCCTCTTCCTCTCTCCCTGAAACGCACATGCACGGACACATTTGCCGTAGCCCCTGTAACACAGGGTTGCCATGGGAATGACAAATTAGTGTGTGAAATGTTCAGGAGTAAACCCATGAGGAGAGACAAAGCCATATGAGACGCACTCACACTCGCCATACGCACACAAATGCACAGAGAAATCCAAGTGATGTGTGTGTTTGATCGTCCGAGGGGCGGTGCAGTTGCAGCTGGTCCCAGTAGCAGCAACCATCAGATCAGTTATTCACTCTCTCTCCGTCTCCCTCCTGCCTCCCCACAGGCTGCTTTATTCATTACAGTACTAGTTTAATGATAGCCTTCAATATCGAATGCCAATCATCCTCCATCTTTACATTCCTGCTTGTTCCCCCTCCTTTGAGTCAATTTCTCTGTTTTCCCATAATTCCTTGCGCATGTTAGTGATTATTTCTTACACGACTGCCTACCTCCCTCCCTCCTTTCCTTTCTTCATGAAGGAAGTCGTCGACATCTGGCTTGTGGCATCAGAAACCAACGAAAAAAGACGTCCTTTCACAGTGGCATGATATGCAGCAGGTTGACGTTTTAGTTTAATGGTGCCCGGTAGCAGCAGGGGGGGGGAACGCGGCGGGAAAAGGACACAAGTTAAGGTGGTGAAAGTCTGTTTGGGGCGGATGGGAGGGGTGGTGGACGGGTCCAACAAACACAGAGCGGTGTTCACGCCAAAACCTGTTCTTTTTTACAAAACCTAACCACGAATTTCTGTTTTTGAAGGAAACAAAATTGAAAAAAAAAAAAAAAAAAGCAAAGTGCGTTTATTGTGAAAACTGAAGTGTATTTTGAAAGAAGACAATGCATGTAACGGGTAGAACTTGACACGGCATCCCAGAACGACAACAACCAACACCCAGGGTACCTTGCAAGTCGTATGTGAGAAAAAGAAAAACATTTTCCGCCAGGTAACGGGATTCACCTTTTTTTTTTCTCCCTCATGCCTGGTCGGGCAAGTGGGTCAGAAATCTATTTGCCCTTGTCAGCTATTACTTGCCCCCGTACAAATTGTGTTACTAATTAGCGGCTATCCAATAACAACAAAGACTAAAACTAATTTTTAAGAACAATGACCCCTTGTTATCTGTCTGGCTCGCAGCAAACTGCCACATTCTCTCATGCAGGGATTCTCAACTTGCCACTTTTGCAAAATGATAGGAGACCATTGTCCAGTCATGAATCCTCCCCTGGCACTTTTTCTGATAAACAAGTTCTATTTCGACACCTTTTTTTCGCACTCTGTCTTATCTTATGTATGTTAAATGTACAAAAACAATTCCCAGTGTGAATCAATTCACACAATTTAAAAGAAAATGGCTGGGGGTCCATCCACCACCCTATTGGGGGCCAGATTCAGCCCCCAAGCTGCAAGCTGAGTATCAATGATCTAATGTCACTCAACTAAACTCCTGTTTCCACTATAATTCAAAGGCTCATTTGAGCTTCAGCTTATAAATTTTGTCTTTACCTGAACGTGATTGGTACTACACCTGTGCAGGAAGCAAGAAGGCTCCCTCCTGAGCTACTCATGTCATCAGCCCCAGAAAAACAGTGTGTTTAAATTAATTTTTAATACCTGTTGCTAGATTTACTATTCTGGTGTAACATTTTACTTGTCCCCGGCAATCAGGCAATCCTTATTGACGAGCCCTGCATAAAGCTCCAATTAAAGTTTATCCTCAGTGTCACGACTAGCCAGTAAATTGCTTAGTCTACGAAATGGCAAAAAATTATGAAAAAATGTATCTCAGAATATTCAAGAACCCCAAATTACCTCTTCAGATTGATGTCTCAATCCGATCTCAAAGATAGGTATCAGGGGCCGATCAAGACATTTGTAACTGATCAGGACTGGCTACATTAAGCTGTAGAGCCCGATCCGATCCTTTGTTTTACCTTCGCTGTCACGCAAGCGCTTTAACTCACGAAGCAGCCATCGCTAACTCTCTTAAAAAGGGGACTTAGTATCAGCAGATACTCAATATTAAATGACTCAGATTAGGATCAGGGGTAAAAAAAAACAACTTGATGAGGACATCCCTACTTCAGACTTCTTGTTTTGTCCAGCTAGTGGTCCAAAATCTTAAGATATTCCATTTACAATACGTCATGCTTACCAGTTTGCTTGAGAAATGACTTTGAACCATCAATTGATTCTTAAGGTTGTCAATTTATCTTCTGTCAGATTACCGATCAATGAAATGACTAATCATTCCAGTGCTGAAGTCAGACCTTTGATACAGCCACACAACCAGCGGTCACAGTTAAAGAAATATAAAGTCAAACCACCAACAGTCAGGTGATGTACAGTGAGGATCTTTTTCACTGAAGAAAACATTAACAGTCTGGCCTTGCATTAACCCACGTATTAAGTAAGGTTAGACTTAAAGAAATATAGTCAGACAAAAAAAAGGACAACAAAAAAAAAACAAGATAGTAAATATCTTGAGAGATTCCTTATTCCTTTCCTTAGCTTTCTAACTGTTTTTAATCATGTAGCATCGTTAAGATCAAGGTCTCTTCTGCAAGGGAGTCCTGAGAGCAATCAAAAACATCTACAGTGAGACTTTACATTCCAGCACACAGCACAAGAACCCATTAGTTAAACAGCTAATTGAAAAAAAAAGACCAGAGACATATAAAACATAAGCTAATAGTGCTTGAAAATCTCCAAAGGAAATTAAATTTGAGCTCCTCTCCTCTCCTTCCCTGCTCCCTTTCTCTGTATTCCTTCATCCTCCTGCTCGCCTGCTTTGATCGACAGTGCTCTCCACAGGATGAAGTGTGACATGTGGTGTGTATGTCAGTGTCTGTCTCACTGTTTACTCTGAGCTAATACTGACTCACTCCATTAATCTGAGCTACAACAGATCCACTCCAACCTGCCCAATTCGAGACCGTGCGTGTTTCTGCGTCTGTGCGTCCCAGGCGCGCCTGTACACTGAACACATGTGTGTGCGACACATGTTCCTCGTTGCGTTCGTGTCATCCAATATGCATTTTTCCTGCCTGATTTGTGTGTGTGTGCCCGTTGTTGTTGGCGGGGCCAGGGCTTGCAGATCGATGCAGAGATGCTTTATGTGCTCCTGTCTGGTCTAATGACATGTCTGTAAATTAGCAGCAGAATAGTGGAGCACCACACTGAAACCTAATGGCACCTCTGTAAATTACCGCTAGAATGCTGCTGGACAGCTGCGTGTGTTCTCATTGTGAACAACTTGGCTCCCCCTCCTCACTCCGCCGCCTCATCTACATTTGTCTACGTGTCTGTTTGTGTGTGTCAGCGTGATTGTGCTAGCATTTGTGGCTGTTCCTTCTGTGTGTGTGTGTGTGTGTGTGTGTGTGTGTGTGTGTGTCTCCCTCCTCCTCCCTGCTCTCGCTCCTCTCAGTAAAGACTAGCCCGAGGCCCTGAGTTGGTAATAGCTTTTCTGACAGCAATACACCAATATTTACAGAGACCAGCACCCACCCACACCCCCGCACATTTCATGCACACATAAAAAGCCTATACTCGTCCGCACACATTCATGTGCGCGAACACAAGTCGCGCGCGCTGTTTTTTTTTTCATTTTCGAAGCATGCACACACACACTCTTAATTAACATGCTGGGAGGGAAGGAATCACACACTAGGGGGAACTCACACGCATGCTGGCATACAACTTGTTGTTTCTCACTCATATATTGGCATTCGCACTTTGGCTTTTTTTTTCCCTCATGCAACAGAAGCAAAGAAAGACAATTTGCCAGAATTGCTCTGTGAATTGTGATATATTCTCACTTTTTCCTTCTCATTATTCTCCCCGTGTTATATTCACTCAAGTGCGGCCGATTCCATTTCAACACTCTTCTCTCTGCCTCTCACTACCTTAATAACCTATTACACTTCAGTCTATTCATTACGTGGCAATCCCCCCCCTCCCTCCCCTCTCTCCTCTCCAGCGGTTCCTCACCAAGTGTCTGTCTTGCTCCAGCCTGACCTAGTGTGTGTGCTAAATTCCCCTCTGTTCTCCTCATTATCGTGAACTACAAGTTGGTGGTTATGCCAGAGGCTGCACAGAGCAGAGAAAAAGAGGCCAGCGAGATGTGCGGAGAGGAATGGTGGCGTGAAGCTTAAAGGGAGGTGTGAGAGATATAGGGACGCTGGTGAGGAGAGCGGATGCGGAGGAAGGGTGATGCTTTGGGGGGGGATGGGTGTGAAGGAGACAGATAATGTCGCCCCTGCTTGTGTATGCCAGCACAATAGTATGATCATTTTCTCGCAGATGTGTGTGTAGGTGTGCATATTTGTTCCTCTGCTCGCTCGGGTATGTGGCTGTGCACTTGCTGTGTGAGTAGGCGTGAGAGAGTAGATAAGAGAGTGTGAGCTTAAGGATGATGGATTGCAAAACCTTGGTCTCGTGTCCTTGGGGGTCACTGAGGGTGTGCAAGGTAAGTTGCCATTGGCTGTCTGCTTGTTATTCTGAATTCTAATTGGCCAATCCTGCCTGCTTTGGCTGCCGCGACGCTCAGAGGCTGCCGATCTCCATCTTCATCCTTTTTCAAAACCTCCCGAACCTGCACATACATGCGCAGACACATGCATTCTGGCTTTTGACGAACATCCCGAAATGAGCCATGTTGTCAAACAAGACCACATCGCTTCAGACTGCCAGCACAGCTGTTCTCTCAAAAGAGAGGATGGCAGGTTTCATAACGAGTTTGGAATGCTACAGACTCACGACTGTCTCTCTCGCATCCACACTGTTTAATCTCCAACCCACATGAGTGATCAAAGCTTGTTTACCCACCACTCCATGTACGATTAGAGGTATGGAAGGAAGTGTTTCTTCCAAGTGCTGGCATCAGTGAGGCTTTGCTTGACAATAACAACATTTTCAGCATCTTGAACAATATGTTTTGTACTGCACATCCGAATCAAATTTAACCAGGCCCAGTAGAGCTTTGTTTTACTCGGCTGGCTCTGATGAACACCCACCATTTTATCATCTTTGAGCATATTGTGAAGAGCAGTGTGGGAAGAAGCAATGTAGCTTGGATATTGTAGTAATCATTATGATAATGTTCAACAAGAGTGTAATGGCTCTGCTCTTCTTTGTTCTTCCTCCTTCCTCTTCCACCTCTCCCTTTCTGTCTCAGCTCGCGAGGAGTATGTCGCCACCTTCAAGGGCTCTGAGTTCTTCTGCTACGACTTGTCGCCCAACCCCATCCAGTCTAGCAGTGATGAAATTACGCTCTCCTTCAAGACGCTGCAGCGCAACGGCCTGATGCTGCACACCGGCAAGTCAGCCGACTACGTCAACCTAGCGCTGAAGAACGGGGCCGTGTCGCTTGTCATCAACCTCGGCTCCGGGGCCTTCGAGGCCTTGGTGGAGCCCGTCAACGGCAAGTTCAACGACAACGCCTGGCACGACGTCAAGGTCACCCGCAACCTGAGACAGGTAACCAGACAACAGGAGGTGGAGGAGTGAGCGACCGAGCAAACAGGAGAAAAGAGGAGATATAAAATTAGTTGCACTATTGATAAGCCTTAAAGAAGGAAGATTTGAACGGTCATAGCGAGGGACCAAAAGATGGCGAGTGGTAGATTAAAGAATGGACGAATATATGCTTGGATTTCAGATGATTTCAGTTAGTGATTGAATGTTTAGCTATCAATAGAAAATTAACTGACATCAGTTTTGATCACTACATTCAAAAATGCATATTTTTCCTCTTATGCCTGGTTCACACTTTGTTCCGATGGTCACTGTCAGATTAGGCAATTGTGGAGTCATAAAATCGTGCCGTCACATGGCCGATAGACATGACGGACTGCATGTTTGTCCACGACCAATCATCCCCGGTCTTCTTTTGCGACGTGTGTGATTTCATCAGGTTATTCTTGCCCTATTTTTATAATTATTACTATTATTTCAGTCACTGTGTCTGTTCATGTCCCAGCCGAACTGTTATTGTAGTAACGTAAAAAGCACCACCAGACATCAGGAGTTCCTGCAAATGTTTCACAATAAAAGCCCGTTTAGAAAATGAAGGAATTCTCTCAACCGAAGTTATAATGGGCTTTTAATTTTATACAGATACAGGAAGTGTTTAGTTTGTGATGCATTAACTTTAATAGAGCAAACAGATAAAAGAAAAAATAAAGAAATACAGAGGGATTAATAAATAACGGCCCGTTTCTAATGTAGTCTGTTTCAAATGAAGCTGGTAGTCTCTGCAGTTGTGGTGAGTAAAAGCCCGCCACTATTTTTCTATTACTTTATGTCCTCATTATGAAGAGCTAGCTTGATGCTAATGGCAATACTCACCAAGTTGATGAAGTGCCTCTACTGTTTCATGCCATCAATTTTCCTGTTTCACTCGTACCTTATAACATCCCCAGAGGAAATATCTAAAACCCTGGGGTGTTGTTGACATACAGTCATCCACAGCAGCAGATCATTCTGAGTTCCTATTGGTCAAAGTCATTTAAAAGACAAAAACAAAATCAAACATGCTAGACTTCTGTCGGGACGTCGTGAGGTGCCCCAGACGTGGCTTCGGTTGTCGTCTACTTTGACGCACTACACGAGTTAAAACGATGGATTATCACGTTCACAGTCCGAGCCGACAACATACAACGCTGGATCGGGCTATAATCAGGCTGACAGTGTAGTGTGAACTCGGCATTACCTGTAGCGCTGTTTATCAGTCTAGATTCTTTCGGTGTGAGGTGCCGAACGTTGGGGATATTGGCCGTAGAGATGCCTGCCTTCGTGGTGCTCAAAGCCTGACCTGGCTACTCAGATTGTGAGCAGTTTCATGTAGGAACAATTTTCTTTCAATTGTATCAACGTGTACAAGGAAAGGTGCATCTACACAAGGACGAGAGGCTCGTGCTCATGACAGTGCAAGATGTAATCATTAATGGTGTCGTCCTCCCGTGAACTGTAACTTTAGCTAGCTCGGTTAGCAGGTGTAGTTCGGTAGAGAGAAGGTAGTCCCAACATGAAACTGTTCACAACAAGGTCTGTGGATTATCTTCAGTATGCTCATCATGATTTTTCGTTCGGCTCTTGAGTTTCCAACTGTATTTTTGGCACTTTGAGCACCACAAGCTGAATGCCATTTAGTTTCATTATATTCAAGAGAAGGCAGACATCTCCAACACTCGGCAACTCACACCAAAACAATCTAGACTCATAAACAGCACTACAGGTGAGAGGAAAAATATGTTTTTGACTTTTGGGTGAACTGTTCTTTTTGAAGTAATTAATCAAGCAAAAGTGTTTCAGCTCGTCAAATGTGAGGAATTCAGGCTTTCCTTGTTTTATGTAGTTAGTGTGAATGGTGAAAGGCCGACTACTCCTCCTGCATGCTTTGAGCTACATTTAAATGTAAAACATTAAGCTTTTTTCTACAGATTTTTACAATGTAAATCAGTGACTTCGTTGTGGAACCGATGGTCACTGGTTTGATACCCATCTTCTACTACTACTGCTGCTGCTACTACTGCTGATACCTTCCCTACTGCTACTACTATACTGCTACAGCTGCTACTAGTACTGCAACTACTACTACTACTACTTCTGCTACAGCTACTACTACTACTGTTGCTACTAGCACTACTACTTCTACTTCTGCTACGGCTACTGCAGCCTCCACTACTACAACTGTTACTACTACAGCCTTTACTACTACTTGTCACCATATTGTGCAGTGGATGCAGCACATGGCACATGACCATAGGGTTGGCGATTAGAAAAAAAAAACCTCAGCTAACTTTGATTGATGATGATTATACCTGCAGCAGTTTCTAATTGGTGCATTACCATAAAGATCTGTTAGGAGCTCAGTCCTTTTTCAATTGGATTTCAAGCCTGCTGTGCTGCGCTGTGGCGGAGCAGGTAGAGCACAGAGCACATGCAGATGTTTCAGGCGGCAGTGGGCAGCAGAAAGCACCATAGTCCGCAGCAAGAGCCTAATCAATGTAGACGCTACGGTCAGTGGTCTGTTGTCCATCTGCAGTGATGCTGTGGTAGGAAGAAAATACCTGAGGTTTTGGTCTTAGTTTACAGTGGGTTAACCACCAGACCAGCACTGCTCTCAGCTCTAGGTGAGTGCTTTTTCAATTGTGTGTATGACTGTGCGAGTGGGTGAATGAGGGAGAGAGAGTGAGCTAGAGAACACTGAGGGTCACTTGCACTCAGGTGCTTGTAACCCACCTGTGCCCTGCCTCTACCGTTTGCCTGTCTGTACTACTAACTTGACTACTAACTTTACTAACCTGCTAGTGAAACTAACCACCATCCATGGAATGATTCATACTACTAACCTAACCTGTGCCCTTCTCCTAGCGAAACCACTCCAACCAACCTACTAACCTCACCAGAGGCCTTCTAGCTTTCCTTTTTTTGTTCCCGAAGTTGTTCTGTTCACAGTTTTTTGCTTTCCTTTCTCCCCCTCTCCTACAAAGCACTCAGGCATTGGACACGCTATGGTAAACAAACTCCATTGTTCGGTAGATATCATTCTAATTGTTTCTTAGTTTGGGTTTGCCCCGTGTCTATTTCCTTTTGAACCATAGACTTCAAAACTAAACCAATAAAAGGATAAATGCGGTTGGTAATCTTTTACGCTTAAAAAGCCCCCGTCCCCCTCCTTGCCAACCACTTTTTTTCTTTAGATCCTTTACCAACCCTTTCTCTACCGTTTTTTTCACCCCATCACTCTGTGACTGACATGTAGGCGTGTACTGATTGGCTCATCCCTCACCTGCACGCAAATGGCGAGCCCCCCCTTCCTGCATGGCGTGACTCAGAAACCCTTCCCCTCTCTGATTGGTCCGTAAAATGGATAGAGAGGTCCCTCCTTCCCCTCTTTTTTTTTCTTTTTACTTCCTTGGATTTTTCGTCCTCCACTCTGCCACTGCATGTCCTCCATGGTGCCCCTGATTCATCCTGATTCATTTTCTTTTTAATCTGCTGTGTCCTCTTTGCCAGTGGTTGCATGCAGAGAGAGGAGCAGGCTGCATGTTTATATATTAATGTGCGTGTGTACGTGTGGAATGAGCCGTAACCCATCTAACACCTGTGCGTGTGTGTACATCAGTAAGTGTGTGTTCGTCCATGTGTCATATCATTCTGACTCGCTGATCTAACAAACCCCCCCCACACCACAAACTAACTTACTAACTAACACCATCATCACAACTCACCCTAACAACACAGCAACATAACATCATCACAACTACTAACAGCATTGAAATCATTAACCCTAACCTCAGTAACCCAACACAGCTTGGCCTGACACAAGTAGCACTACTGTGGCTGCCAGCAGTGCAACAACTAACAACTACTAACAAGTAAATAGTACTAACACCTACTGTAACGCACGAAGAAGCCTGTGGAGACTTTACTAACACCTGCCTGGCTGGGCAAGTTTGCCTGGCGATGATAAGCACCATCAGTGAGAGGGAACTTACTGTAGTGGGGAAGTAAAGAGCTCCTGACCTTGTAATGTACGGTAGAATATCTGGGGGGATTAAAATACCACTAACTCTGACTTATGTGGGACAGGGTTGGGAACCAGTGCAAGATAAAAGCCCCATACAGGCTATTATACAGCAGAATAGGCTGGTTAAATTATAGGAACACCACTGTCAGGTTCACTGCAGGTGGAGCATTAAGGAAAGTTGTTGTTGGTATATTAGGAAGTTATTCAGCATCTTGTACTTCTTCTTAAGCAGCTATAGCAGAGATGTAAGGAGGATATTTAAAGTTTGAACTTGCACATAGAGGAAGAGGCTAGCCTGCATATCTTGGTTTAGTCAGTGCAATGCAGGGACAGATTAACACACTGGTTTGACGGCTAGGGGTACAAAGTTAGCACTGTCCACATGCCAAATGCTGGTAAAATATGCTAGTGCCTGGTAGATTGTCTTCACTCACCAGCCAAAAAAAATGGTAATCTATTAACTGGCTGGTAAATTTGAACACTCACAAGCCATTTGGCCGGTAGACGAAAGGTTGAATTTGCACCCTGAGTCCACCAATAGTATCCCTGAAGCTTTGGGTGAATCTTTAGGAATCACAAACAGGATCTAGTTGTCATTCTGCACCACAGACGTACAGCTGAGAACAGGCAGACTGAATCCAGTGAGAGTGCACAAGTGGTAGATGGGGCTGCAGAGTGTATTTCTAACTGTAGGCAGAGTGAGCAACATATATAATGTCAGTTTAACCAGCGAAGGCGAGAGGCAGCACTCCTCAGCTACACCACACGGTTAGCACCGACACAACAAAACAAAGTCCCAGCAGCACAACTAGCCAACTCCCCAAACCAATCCGGCCTTCTCCCAACCACAATGCATACACATTGGTTACCAGAGTAACGGGGGCTAATTTGGCTGGTCAGCGCCTAGCTAGCGCTTAGCGCTGCCTTTGGTGTGAGTATATAGCGTGTCCTTTCCCTGTGCTTTGTTGTGTAGGTGACCATCTCTGTGGACGGCATCCTGACCACTACGGGCTACACCCAGGAGGACTACACCATGCTGGGCTCTGACGACTTCTTCTACGTGGGAGGGAGCCCCAGCACTGCTGACCTGCCCGGTTCTCCAGTCAGCAATAACTTCATGGGCTGTCTCAAAGAGGTGGGATGTGTGCATGATATGTGTGTGGAACATTTTGGATGTACAAGTGCTGGGCAGTGTGGTTGGAAGAAATATGTTGATATTAATACGATTATTTCTCAAGTGTCCAGTATGTTTGCAAAAACTGCTTTAAAGGTCCAGTGTGTACGATTTAGTGGAATTTACTGGCAGAAGTGAAATAAAATATAATAAGCATGTTTTCTTTAGTGTATAATCACCTGAAAATAAGAATCATTGTGTTTTTGTTACCTTAGAGGGAGCGGGATGTCGTCCATGGAGACTGCCATGTTGCACTCCATGTTTCTAGAGTGGCCTAGAGGGGACAAACCAAACACTGAGTTTAGATAGGGTCATTAGCAGTTTCACATGAACCATAGTAGTTAGCAGCTCCTTAGTGACGAGTGTCAGAAAAATGCAGATTTTTTTAATGTTTAAGTGCTTTATTCAGCATTTTTACCGGTTTAAATCACCTGGATTGTTTGTTTTGGAGAGAAAGAGACCTCTGCAGGTAATTCGGCTCCCGATAAAAACCTCCTGAACAATGAACAATGAAAGGAATTGCAGCCGGGAGAAGTTTCATCTGCTTGCAGGCTGCAATGCTCACCACTAAATGACACTAAATCCCCCTAAATCTTACACACTGTTCCTTTAAATTACATAAAACATGTTATTTTAAAAAGGCTTATTTTATACCACTTTTATCCTGCACTTTGCACTGTGATGTTTTTAAATAATGACAAAAAAATAAACTTGAACTTGATTGGGCAAATCATGTCAAACAAAGTGTTAAATAACTAATTTTGTTGGTTTTTAGCTGCAATTTGCTCAGAATGATTAATTTAGGCTGAATGAGACACTGATTTAATCTCCACATGATTGTTTCTTCACAATATGATTCCACTGAATAAAAATAAATAATAATTTCTGCCAAGTTCACACAGTCATGCTGCACAGATTTCTCTATACTCTCACGCTTTAAGAAACACCAGTCTTTTTTTTCTCACTTTCTTACTTTCTCTCTTTCTCCCTTCACTTTCTGTCACGCATCACGCAAACATTTTACACACATTATGTTATAAAGTGCACACACACACACACACACACACACACACATAGAAATGCTTCCATTTGGCAGGCTCACACAAGCAGTCCCAGACACACACACACCCTCCCCAGCATCAGAGAGAATCAGTGATGAGTGTCGTTGAGGGAGTAGATACAGCGCTAAGCACTAACATGCTAATTAGCTACGCCACAGAGACACTCCATCCATCCGCTGTGCTTGAAATGGGCCACAACACTGCAACAACAGAAACTCACATGACACGCCAATGAGAACACACCAATGCGCTCGCACGTGCACGCAAACACAGCCTTAGCATGCGTACACAGATGTGTGCACATGTGAAAACACGCAAATACACCCACTGAAACACACGCAGACAAAAATAGACGAGCGCAAATAAACACACATATGCATTCACAGCACCTGACACACAGCAAAACTCCCAAATACATCCTCACTCCCATTATAAACACACCCTGTCTGAGTCTCCCTTTCATTCACACAGACTCACACAGAGGCATAAACAAACAACCAAACAAGCCGACAGATGATGTGCCAAACAGAGAGCTATCTGTATCAGTGGTGAATGCGCTCTGTGTTGCTTCATTAAGACTGATGGCGTTTAAACGAGGCTGCCGCTGTCAAAGTGAACCCTCCACTGGCACATTTACATATTTAATACGATGATATGATAATCCGCGTGAGCAAATTAAGATGTATGCAGTGAATCATGCGCATGAACGATCACGGCTGTAACAATTTCTGCATTGGATGCGGCGCAGGCACACACACACACGCCCAAACACTAACACCATTTTGCACACTTGCAGCACTTATATTCAAGAATCGCCCTCATTGCCCCACGCGCAGACACAAAAGCTCACAGGGTGTGAAAAATTCAAAACAGAGGTGAGAAGCCAACACAGAGAAGGAATTTTGTGATGTTGCCGAGTTGCTCACAGGTCATAGAAGGAGGTCTGGATTAATAAAGCAGAGCCTGTGTGTGCCCGTCTCTCTCGACATCAAAATGCTCAGCACAAGCACACTCTTTACACTCATGCTGCTCAGTCAGAGAGCGTACTGTGTCAGGGAAAGAGAGAAACAGAAAAGGGAAGGAGAGAGAGAGAGTAAAAGCGATCATGCAAGTGGCAGGGACAAATAGGAGTTATCAAAAGATGAGGCTGGAGTGGCTCGCTGCTCTTAAGGTTGTCACTTTCATAAAAAAAAAATACCAGAACACTTGAATAGAAAAAAATATGTTTCCTGAGTTGAAAGATTAATGGATGTGTGGTCATATTTAAAGCGTCTTGTTCCCTCTTTATCTCTTCTTCTTTTTGTGTCCTCTGAGAAGGTTAATCAAAGCTTGTCATATTCTTTTTGATTGCCTATTGTCGTGAAACACAAAGGTGAAATTGTAGTAAATTATAATTCTGCGCCACAATATTTATATAGGGAACATCTGTTGACCAAAAGTGAAGAAAATGGCTCCTTTTTTTTAATCCAAAGGGGAATTAATGTGTCGTTTTCCCCCCCTTCAATCCCGTCCTTTCAAGGTGGTGTACAAGAACAATGACGTGCGGTTGGAGCTGTCTAGACTGGCTAAACAGGGAGACCCAAAGATGAAGGTGTGTACTTTCAACATCATGTACAGGTTGAACTAGAAACATTATCCTCTTATACGTAGAACACAGACATCATTCTGTATCACAACCTCTGTCAGGCCCTGTGAGATTTATACTGTAGGAATTTTAAGTAAATGGGATTATATCCTTGAGAGGTAGCCACATGCTTTTGTCTGTTCGTCAGCTCACAGCTGGAAGCAGCTGGCTTTATTTCAATCCCACTACAAAGGAACCATTTTGGTCTTGATGTTCACTGGACATCAGTTAAACAACCCATTTTTTAAGATACTTGAACCCCTAAGTGTTTCCTTTTCTTCCGCCCTAGGTAAGTGGGGTGGTGTCCTTTAAGTGCGAGAGTGTTGCCACGCTGGACCCCGTGACCTTTGACACCCCAGAGTCTTTCGTGGCGCTGAGCAAGTGGTCAGCGAAGAAGGCGGGATCGATTTCGTTCGACTTCAGGACCACGGAGCCGAACGGGTTGATGCTTTTCAGCCATGGCAAACCCAGGCAGCTGCAACGCAAGGACCCACGCACGCCTCCCACGGTCAAGGTGAAAATATTGTACATTTATTTTTTTAAAAACACACAGGGAAACTTAATTTGATAAAATAAAAATAAGCTTAAGCTCAGTTTACACTCGGGCCTCCGTAGATGGCACGCAAGCTACGAGGCATGTATGCTCAATGTGTTGTTCATTGCAAAATGCCAGCAGCGTGCAAACGAAATCCAAATTATTTTATTTGCTTTGTTCCCTCAAATTGTCACTCCTTCCATTAGACCGTTTTTAGCTTTATTAGCGAGCTCTGTGGCAAAACGCCCCTTCTTTCCTTCGTGTCTTGGGCTATTTCTGCTCAAGAATTTAAGGGCATTTGACTCTGCTTGTGGTCTCCTTATGACGAGTGTTTATTAGAGATCATTAGAGATGTCCGTACAGGTGCACCTGCTTGGCCAAACTTCCCTCAAAGATGTCCATGTTGAACTGAAAAGTGCAGTAGGCACCTGCCATAATGCCTTTGCGTCGAGCAAATGCTCCGAAAGTTGGTAATTTTAGGGGTGCATGACCAACTTTTGGAGCATTTGCTCAACTGGGGACACTGCAGCAACCTGAACCTAGCGTTAGACACAGCGATAAATCCTAAGGCTGATGGGAATTTCACTAGTTTTGCTTAGTCTAGTTTTAGGGAAATTAAAACTTTGGTTCTTGTGTTGATGGAGGAGAAGTTCTGGGATCATAAAAGTCATTATGATACTTTAAACCATGAAAACCATGGTATGATTGGGTTTTTTTCAACAGAAGTGATTTCACCTACATCCTAGATGGCTGTCTTAAAGGGATAGTGCACCCAAAAATGAAAATTCAGCCATTATCTACTCACCCATATGCCGATGCAGGCTCAGGTGACGTTTTAGAGTCCTCACAACACTTGCTGAGAATTTTCATGTTTGGGTGCACTATTTCTTTAAATGATGCTGATAATCATCCTTTCCTATAAACCACAAAATTCCTATTTGTCACTTTAAAGTTGGGTTGGATCCCGCATGTCAAAGTATCCTTGAGCAAGATACTGAACCCCAAATTGCTCCCAATGGTCTGTTCTAGTGGTGTGTGAGCGTGTTAAAAACCAAGTAGCAGGTGGCACCTTGTATGGTAGCCTTGACCACCAGTGTGTGAATTTATGTGTGAATGGGTGAATGTGACTCGAAGTCTAAAAAGCGCTTTGAGTGTTCGCTGTGGAAGTGCAGGTCCATTTACTTATCAAGATAAAACGATTGTGCTGCATTTCCCTTTGCTCTTGTTTTGTCTCTCTAAAACCCAAACTCACTTTAAGCCAGGCTGTGGCATGTTTGGTCCACCTCGAGCCAAGATGACGGAAAATGTTAAACAATCGTGAAATCAATAATGACCAAAATAATCCTGATTATGCCATAATCGAGCAGCCCTAATAGGTTTACCAGTCTCCACTAAAACTGAATGAGATTGCACAAAGAGTCTGATTATATATGGTTAGACCGGAGCCCAATCACCTTATTGTAACTTGCAGCTATAATTTGCATTTTTATTGCTAGCCATCAACGTCCCTGCTTTTCACAGAATACTAACGCCGTCCCTGTCTGACTCCCCAGGTGGACTTTTTTGCCATTGAGATGCTGGATGGACACCTGTACCTGCTGCTGGACATGGGCTCAGGAACCACCAAGACCAAGGCTATCGACAGAAAGGTCAATGACGGGGAGTGGTATCATGTGGACTTCCAGAGGGACGGGCGCTCAGGTACTCTCACAGTACGCTCTTTAAACTCTGACGCTAACCCTGACCACAGAGGGTGATGAGGAGGAGGTGGAGGATAATGAGTAGGCGCGACCGTACTTCAACATTTTATAGTAAGCGCCAGCGGAGCAAGGCCGTTTGGCTGCTGCCATCCGTCTCCTGTCTGTGTTTAATTCAAACTGGGTTGCGAGGGTGCTGCGTAGACCAGTTTTAACACAATCAATATCCAGTAGCACTGTCAAATTTACTGTAATGTGTTGTAATTACCACAATACTGAGACTGTAATTAAAGCAATTGGTAGCCTCTTTGTGCAAGTGCAAGTTTTTTAAAGTTAGAGCCACATTTACAGTATGTATTCCTTTTGCTGTCTTTTCTCAATATGTGTTTTATCCCTGCTCTTTGAACACATGAGCTCAATTACTGAAACTATATATTCAGTACAGTAGCAGGATTTTAAATGTTTTCAGCCTAATACCAATATAATTATAGTTTTCATGCCAGTATTAATTAGAGTGTAGAAACCCACAGTAGTGGCTGACAATCTTCTCAATGGGGATCTTGTTTCTTTACTGTAACTGTAGCACTGTCTAAAAATAAATGTTTTAATGATTTATCGGAGGCAGAATGTTGGACATAGCACTTTAAAACCAGCACGGACTCAAAAGAGTGAACCAATGACTGTGGCCTGTGTAGTTTTGTATTTCTGTTACTTCTGATTATAGAAGTAATGAGTGGTGATAAAGGAGGAGAACAAAGACTGGGGGAAAGGATGATGATGATGATAAAGATGATGATGATAGTCATCATAGTGGTGGTGTGATGAGGGTGTTCACATTGAAGGTCATAACGATTACTGAAGTTGTTTCGATGTCTCGCGGTGAATCCAGGAACCATCTCGGTGAACAGTGTGAGAACAGCGTACACGGCTCCAGGAGACAGTGAGATCTTGGACCTGGATGAGACTTTGTACCTCGGAGGACTGCCTGAGGACCGCGCCGGACTCATCTTCCCGACAGAGGTGCGTGTGCTGACGTTGTGTGTCTGCAGTACGATATAATCAGGTTGATATTAGAGCTGCAACAGTCTGTTGTTTAAGCGATCGGCAGATTGTCAACGGTTTTGATAATCAGTTATTTGTTCCAGCACATGCCAAACACTTAATGCTCCAAGCCTCTCAAAAGGAAGAATTCACTGCTTTTTCTTGTCTTAAATTATATTAAGTATTTTCTGACAGTTTGTCAGACAAAAAAAAAATACATTTGATGACATCACCGTGTGGTAGTGAGTATTGTGATTGTCATTTTTCTTTCTTTTTTTGTATATTCAGAATAATCAGATTAATCAATAGTAAAAATAGTAATGATTAGATTAAATTAATAAGCAGTTGCAGCCCTATTCGAAACAATATATTTTAAGAATTTTTTTAATAGTAAAATAATAATAATTAGATTAAAGTGATATTAAAAAAAAATTAGAAAGTAATAATTAGCTGCAGCCCTATTCAAAACAATAGATTTTAAGATTTTTTTTCAATAGCAAAATAATAACTAAAGTAATATTTAAAAAAAAAAATACTTAGTTGCAGCCCTATCTGAAACAATATATTTTAAGATTTTTTTTAATTGTAAAAATAATAATAATTAGATTAAATTAATATATTAAAAACAAAAAAATAATAAGCAGTTGCAGCCCTATTCGAAACAATATATTTTAAGATTTTTTTTAAATCGTAAAAATAATAATAATTCGATTAAATTAATATAAAAATAATAATAATAATAATACTTATTTGCAGCCCTATTTGAAACAATATATTTTAAGATATTTTTTTTTAAAGTAGAAATAATAATAATTAGATTAATGTAATATTAAAAATAATAATAAAAAATAATAATTAGTTGCTGCCCTACTCGAAACAATGTATTTTAAGATTTTTTTCAATAGTAAAAATAATAATAATTAGATTAAAGTAATATTAAAAATAATAATATTAATAATTAGTTGAAGCCATTAGTTTATTTTGATGATGTGGTGGCCTTTAGTCCTTCTTCAAGATCAACAAGCAAACTGAGACACAGGTACACTGATCTGTTATATGGGCCACGCCTTTGTCACACACCTGATGATGGTTAGGTGATCATGCTACACAGTTAGGTTGAGCAAATCACAGTCACAGATCAGTGCACCTGTGTGACACTTGTTTCCCACAATCAAGAAGTTTGTTACTAACAACATTTACGCCAACATAGAAAAACAGATATAAAACAAAAAATGAACTTCATGCATTCAGCACTAGCTTTCTTTCTCAGCATTTTACTGTTTGAGGAAGACCGTGATATGCAAACAAAGCCTTGAAAAGCCAGTAAGCAATTCAAGAGTCACTCTAGACTGAAGCCTGGACCCAAATTCGAATGAAACAACTAAACAACTAAAGGTTAAACACATTTTTACATGTCAGTAAGTAAAAATGAATTCCTTTACCAGGCTTAAAAAGAGACAGTTCACCCCTAATTCAAAAACACATATTGTTCCTCTCCTCACCTGTAGTACTGTTAATCAGTCTAGATTGTTTTGGTGTGAGTTGCCGAGTGTTGGAGATATTGGCCGTAGAGATGTCTGCTTCCCTTGAATATAAAGGAACTACATGACACTCGGCTTGTGGTGCTCAAAGTGGCACAAAATACATAAAAAAAAAACAACAACAGCAATGTCACTTTTCAAAAATCACAACCTACTTACTCAAGATAATCCACAGACAGCAGTGTGAGCAGTTTCATGTAGGAACTACTTTCTTTCTACCAACGTACACCGGACAGCCATATCACTGTGTAGAAGGAAGTGTGCATCTACTCATGGAAGAGAAGCTTGTGCTTGTGACAGCACGAGATAGAAACATTGATGGCGTCCTCCTCTGCTGAGCTGTAATGTTAGAAAATAGTTGCATAGTTGTATTTTTTGGCTCTTTGAGCACCAGAAGAGAAGGCAAACATTTCTACGGCTGATATCTCCAACTCTTGGCAACAATTCATTTATTTAACCTTTATACAACCAGGAGGTCCCACTGAGACTGAAAATCTATTTTACAAGAGAGACCTGGCCGAGGTAGCAGCCAATCAGAGCACATTTAAAATGCAGCGAATACAATATATAATACAAAAATCCACAATAAAACAACAACTATTCAAACATAGTGGCCAACATTTAGATTTATCAACAGCACTACAGGTAAGGGATAAGGGGTGAACTGTCCCTTTAACTACCTTTTGTATGGAATAAATACACAAAAATATATCCTAGTGAAGGAAAACAAAAATGTCTTTGCTTTCAAAGCCAAAAAAATAGCTGTCAGCTCTAGCTTTTATCTGTGCCTTGAACAAACAACTTAAAACACAGTGTAGTTGGACTTTAGTTTGCCACCAAATGCTGCAATGTGTGGTTAAATTCCCTTACACTCAACACTGGTGACCTCCTCCTCAGGTGTGGACGGCTCTGTTGAACTACGGTTACGTGGGCTGCATCAGAGACCTGTTTGTGGACGGGCAGAGCAAAGACATCCGGCGCCTGGCCGAGGCCCAGAGGGCGGTGGGGGTGAAGCCTTCCTGCTCAAGAGAGCCGCCCAAACAGTGCCTGTCCAACCCCTGCCAGCACAGCGGCATCTGCAGGGAGGGCTGGAACCGCTACGTTTGCGACTGCTCGGGAACTGGATTCCTGGGACGCTCCTGCGAGAGAGGTGAGAATGACGTGGTGGGAGGGTGTAGAGGGAGAGGACCAGAATAACACTTTGGCAGCCTGTATAGTAATTTGGCATAAATGCTTAAGTCACATTTTCACAATAGAGATGAGTAAGCCGGCTAATTACAGTTACCAAACAGCAACATTTTGTGAAAAATTAATAATATGTCATGATGCGAAATACAGTCATACTGACAGCTTTGTCATTTGCTTTTTGGCTCGAGAACACTGAGTCATGCCAAAAGGATGAGCGACAGAAGACAGATGGTGTGGCGTGGAAAGTTTTAATGTCAGAAATAACTCCATCGACTACTGAAAATATATTAAGATCATCAGCTATATTAGGCGATAAAACTTTTATTCATTATACCTTTAAATTATGCTTTTTTTCCTCCTTTAAAAGGTCCATCCTAACAGATTACATCACCTCAGTAGTACTTAATCTGATGTGTGCTAAAAAGGTACCCTCATAAAGATTTATGGCAGATAAAAATGTGGCCAAACTAATCAAATAAAAAGGCTGGAGAATTAAGTTTAGGTGAGTTTACCTTCCACTTCGCCCCCGGTGGTGCTGGAGAATGGGAAGGTTGTAATACAACCCAATATTGAGTCCAAAATTAGCCCGATGCGATCAGTGGAAAAAGTGAATTCTCACTCATTAATTAAAAAATAGAAAACAGAACTGTTTCCCATGTCTACACACGGTTGTTTCCCATTCGCGGAAAATCTGGCAGTGGAAAAGGGGCTACAGAGACAGACAACCATTCATACTCACATTCACACCTGTGGACAATTTAGAGTCACCAATTAACCTGCGTGTCTTTGGACTGTGGGAGGAAGCTGGAGTACCTGGAGAAAACCCTCTGTAAATCCCCCCCCCACCCTGCGTTTGAACCAGAAGCCCTCTTGCTGTGAGGCCACAATGCTAACCACTGCGCAGGTTTATTTGTTGAAGATTGTAAATATCTGTAAGACTTGTTCATGGGCAAACTATCAGTGAAAGTTGTCATGCTTGCCTATCTTTGGTGCTAGCCAGGGTAAAGTTAACGGAGACAGGGGAGGGTCGAAAGTAACGTGGTGTTGCCGGTCAACAGGAATATGCATGGTTTGGATATTTCAGTGAGCATCCCCCTCCCGTTCAGATCTGCCTCTGCCCCTTGATTGAGCTGTGCACCTGACAGTTATGTCGCCTCTTATGTATGCATTTTAGCATTTTGTTCCTTTTGTGCTTTATAAATAAATTTGAGTTCTGATGTTTTTAACTGGTTAGTTACTGGTTAACGGGTGTCAGGCGATTAAAAGCAAAATTAACAGAAACTGGCATCCCATTTCACAAATAAAGATGGCTACTCTAAAAAAATACATCTCCGTGCAAAGTGGAAAATGATAAGAAGTTATACTTTCGCTCCCACCCTCCGCTACTGTAGAGGTAGGTGGAGATCAAAAATAAGGGCAAGGAGAAAATGAGGCTGCTTGCTCAACAATGAAATATAATGATAGTGCAGGTTTTCCGTCACTGGCTGCATCCTTTTCTTATTTAAATACACACGTTTTCTGAGAATGAGAGTAGTAAGATGGAGGAAGGGAAAAGGAGAGGATCAAAAAGGGATGGGAGGAAGGCGAATTGCAGACAGGACTATTGCACTGCTGTGGATGTGGAGACTGGGAGTCGATGGGAGAGGAAATGTGCAGAAAGTAGAGAGCAGGAGCTGTGACAGAGGAGGGTGGAGAACCACCGGGCCGGAACCGCCATATGACAGCAGGTGAGGAGATGAGGAGGAATGGGAGATGGGAGTAGAAAATCTGACAGAGGGAGAGAGTTATGAGAAAAGGTATGAATTCAGGCCGGGAGAGAGAAATGGAAAGTAGGAGAGATTGGCAGAGGGACTGATACAGGCCTGTTGAAAGAGGCGAGATGGAGTCAGACAAGGAGAAGAGAAGAAATGTTGTTTGTGCCACAACTGCTGACGCGTCTCAAGTGATGATTGTACTATCATCTAACAGGAGATATGGACGCACACGTACGCACACACTCTCTGAAAGGTGTTGATATGAAAATGTTTTATTTCGGAGGACAAACATCCGCAGTGTATGTTTATCACAGCAATGCACCCTCTCCCTCCCTCCCTCCTTCCCTCCTTCTCTCCTTCTCTTAGCTCTGTCTTCCTTTCCTCTATGTCTTTCTTCATCCCTCTCTGTGTGCATTGAGGGGTCACTAACTGGTGGTTCAGTGGATTAAAGGAAGCACAGATGGAGAAGCAGATGGAGAGAGTGATTGGCCATGTTTACGCCTTCTACCTGCGGTTTCTCCCTCCCTTTTTTCTCCTCCCTCATTCTCTCGCTCTCTCCTTTGTTCCCCCCTCTTCTTCTTTAATGAACAAAGATGGTCGCCACGTTCTGGCTCCAAGATGAATTTTTTTTTTTTTTTTTTTTTTTAAAGAGCGGCCACACACACATATTTCCAGCCACACATTTGCACATCTCTTAACACATTTTCGGCTCTTTCCTCCTGCTCACTTGCTGTTCACACTGGTGGGCTACATTTTTTGTCTTGCTGTCCTGCTTTCTCTATGGAAGCCCACTCCTGCCAAGAAAAGAAAACAATAGATGAAATGTTCTGTAACAATTCTTTAGTCTTTTAACCTAATTTTCACAACATATCCACCTTATTCCTGAAGGCACTACTGTAGAAATGATTATGGGCGCAACTTCCTGTGAGATAGCAACACTGGTTCATTTCCAAAGTAATTTGCCTTCAGTTTAGCATTTATTTTTTAAGAAATATTTAACTAATGTTAACTTAACATTTTCTAAAATGTCTTAGCTCTGGTACCTGTTGCACTGTCCGTGTCTGTAACGACTAACAACCAGTCCAAGCTACATTTTTGTCTCAAGTAACTGTGTGTTGAACATGTGACCAGAACTAAAAGGGATTGTTCCTGTTGCCAGAGGTACCATTGATATGAGAAATAAAACCACAAGAGTTTCATGAGACATCTGACTTCATTCTCAACCTGCATTAGAAAATAAACTCAGCAACAAACCTTGAAATGTGTATTTGGTCATTAGGGCTGAGAATGTGTTACTGATTTACTTCCTTTATATCATATAAAAAATGAATGCCAAAAGTTATTATTTCTTTTACTCCTACTTTATATGACTATTACTGAAGTCTGCTGCTAAATTCAGCTTCTTGTTTCACTCAGAGCAGTTTTTAATAAATCAGAATTTACAGAAATTACGCAGACGAGTGGAGGATTAGCGGGGAAACATCACATATATTCACTTTACATGGAACTACAGTTAACACTGAATTATGTTAAATGTTTGCAGAATGTGTTAGTATCTCTTAATAAGTCATCAGAAATCAGAAATCATCTTTAGAAGGAGCAGATGTTACCTTAAGCTAGCTCGGGCCATGTTAAAGTTAACAATATTTTAACAGAGCGAGGCAAGCTAATTGCTAGCATATTCGGTTGAAAAGGGGAAAAAAAAATGTTTTGAGATGGCTGTCAGAAATGGCGGAGGTATGATCACATAATCACATAATCCCGTTTGAGCTATAACAGGTGGTGTGTTCCACGTATTATTTCCCAGTTGCTCTTGGAAAGAAGAATAGAGTACTGTAAACAGCCGGAAGTTGCACCCATAATTCACCCAAGGGATCATGGGGTCTAGGAATAAGGTGGATATATTGAAATCCCCATCTCCAAATACTTTTAGATAACCCTAACGTATTTCCGCCACAGTAAATAAAACTACAACTGACCCTAACACATTCCTATTTAAACTAAAGTTTATTTTACTCTCTATTAAGTCACATTTTTAAAGCTCAACATGGTTTAGCACCGTGTTATATAGCTAAGCTTCTGACCACCTATGCTCCAAGTTGTGACTTGAGAACCTCAAGTGTACCGTCACTAGTCGTCCCTAGATCGAGGCGGGTAACTAGAGCTGACCGGGCTCTTGTCATCAAGGCCCCGAAGCTCTGGAATAATCTGCCTGAGGAGATGAGGCTGGCTAGCACATGAATCGTTTTAAAATCATTGCTTGCTTTGTTTTATTTTTTAAGGATCAACAAAAATAAAATTACTCACTCAGTTAAAATAATGAAACAGAAAGTGAAAATTCCAAGATGCTAATAGGAGGTCAGTCAAGGTTTGGAAGAAAAGAAAAGTGTTGGAAAGTTACAAAGTAAAAAGTTGTCGCTTTCAGTCTTTTCACGGGATCATTAACAACAAAAATATAGATTAAATCTTATCCTTTAACCACGTCTCTGTTTGCATGGCGCATCTGGTGTGTGCTGCAGGGGCCGACTTCACCGACGGGGCTTATGCCTGGTATTACAGTGGCTTTTCCTACCTTGTTTACTCAAGGTGCCAAACCAGAGCGGAGACAGAGGGGGGGGTTCAGATGCAAATGTCTTGTTAAAGCAAATAAACTAATTCATTTATCTAGCTTCATAGCAGATGCGTGTAAGAATCAGTATAGATGTGTTTAAATCAATTACAGCCAAACAACAGCTTGCTGCCGTCCTCACTCTGGCTTCCACATCCTCTTTCACGTAGGCCTCACTTCCTTTTAATTGGGCTCAGTATCCTGTGGGCATGTAATGAGCAGCCTGACCAATGTGGGGCGACAATACATGAATCAAACTCTGCAAAAACACAAAATTGGCTCCAACTGATCTTAAGGCAAATCGTTTGTAACTTGGCGTTCAAAGTCTGACCTAATAGCTAGTGCCGGTTGCACCATCTTAGCTTAAACAGGCGTAAATCGCATATCTTGTCATCTTGTTTTTATCTATCTAACTTACAAACATGAACACACGTCTTGTCCTTCACCTCAGTAGGGGGACTGCTGTCTGACGGCTCTGTAGCACCCACTGGTGGCAGGCGGCTGCATGACAGTTAAGCAGCCTTGTACATGAATAAAACACTAATTGGTTTAACCGACTAATATTTCTGGTGCCTACTAGCGAGGGGGTGGACGTTTAATTGTTTAGACGACGACTAATCCACAGATTTTTAACATGAGATTATTACCGGTTCTAATCACCTTTTTTTTGGAGAGTGAGAGATGTCTGTGGCTAATTCAGCTCCTGGTAAAAACCTCCTGAACAATGAACACTGAAGGAATCCTAACTGGGAGTTCACGCTTGGCACATGGAGGAAGTTTCAGCTGGTTGCAGTGTGTAATCCTCACAGAATCCTACAAAGGGCTCCTTTAAACTAGGCGTTAGTTTGGCCGGTGCAACCAGTGTGAAGTTCATTCTTTAAGACTGGACTTTGCTGTTAGGACCAGGCTTATTGAGGACCAGTCAGTGCGACTGGCTGCAGGTGTTAAACGCTGCGATAGCGTGCAGCATCGCCTGTGTGCATTGCACTTTGTCAGTGTCTTTTTGGGCGTAAATGTGCTTCCATACTTCCCTCTCACCAGCCCTCCCTGCTCTGTTTGCCTGCTAGTGAGTCAGGTGCCGTGGTGAGGAAAATTTAGTCAGCTGTCTCCCTTATCAGAAATGTGTGCACGTGTGTGTGTGTGTGTGTATGTGTGTGTTCAAGTGCGCTTGGGCGGGTGCATGTGTGGCTGTTAGTTATGTTATCTGTGATATAACAGGCCAACCACCTCCTTTTTTCCTCAAGTTAATGAGGGTTCATTTGCATTTTAGCCAAGAGCTTTTCTCCCTTTCCCCCCTCCTCCTCTCCCTCTGTCTTGCTCTGTCCCTATTTTCTCTCCCCCTGCTCTCACTTTACTAAACCCTCCTCTGTTCACACTTAAATTCACTCACTTATTCTGACATGCACGCACACACACACACACATACGCACACTATCTCTCTCTTTCCCTCCTTCTCAGCTCATCAGTATTCATGAGGCCTCCCTCTCTTCCTGTTCTCTTGTTTTTGCCTTGGCTCCAACCGTCTCCCACGGAAACAGGGAGAGCGAAAGGGAGGGAAGGCGAAGGAGGAATGGAATAGAGAGATAGAAGAAGAAGGGGAGAAGGAAGAGAGATGAAGACACAGAGACATGGAGAGTGTGTTTAGCTGTGTATGTAATTGGCCAATAAAAAACAGGGTTCTCGGAGGTAAACAGTTTAGCGGTTGGGGATTGGCCCCAGCAGGTAGCAGCGAGAGAAGATTATGAATATGTAAATGAGTATGCAAAAGACATTAAAGCGGGATCACCTGAGCTTGTTACATTATGACTCCAGGGTCTGGGATGTCAGCGACGGTGGCTAACACACTCACCGCCATGCATTCTGATTTAACCGGATAATAGGGCCAGCCAACCAGCTGCGGCTATTTTTACATGCTCTTTTGTGAGGGAGTGATGATGAATTAAGCGTGGAAAGTGATGGGGTAATTTCGTAGGAAGCAGGGTTTTGAGTTTCAACATGACGTGGCCGGGGGGAACGAGGGAGTGTAGCCACGCTGCAACATACTTGTTCATGTTTAAATCTGAATCACACAAAGTCGAATTGTCTCTTCCCACCTCGTGTGTTTTTCTCCTTGTCAATCTTTTCTGTCTTCTTTTTTTTCTGTGTTTCCACCCACTTCAATCTCCTCCACTGTCATCTTCCACTTCTCCCTCTCTCATTCCCTCCTCGTCTGTCTCTCCCTCTCTCTCTCTCTGTGCGCCTTGTACAGATGCGACTATCCTGTCGTACGACGGCAGTAAGTTTATGAAGGTGCAGTTGCCTGTGGCGATGCACACCGAGGCGGAGGACGTCTCTCTGCGCTTTCGCTCCCAGCGGGCCTATGGCGTTCTCATGGCAACCACATCCCGTAACTCCGCAGACACCCTTCGTCTGGAGCTGGATGGGGGCCGCGTCCGACTCACTGTCAACCTAGGTACACACATGCACACAAACATATAGATTCTCCAGTGCTGTTTTAATTACCTGCCAGGGGAATGCAGCTGATTCTGGCCTCTTGGCTATTTCTTGTAAAGGAATGTCATTAAATGTTGATTAATAATATATTATCCCTTTAATTCTGCTGCATTGTTTATACTTATATATATATTTAAGGTGTTTCACAGGTTTTGGCAGATACCTTTTAGAATTTTGATCCACTTCAGGGTGCATATACAGCATACAGCTCGTCTTTGACTAGGGACTGTTCGTTGTTTATCAGAGGACGGGGGTGGCTGGGGTGCGACTTCATTTCCCCAGAGCTACAAATATGTTTCCTTGAGCCTCCCTGAGGGACCGGAGGAAATTTCCACCAAACTTGGGTATCGTAGCCGATGCAGTGAATTATCACCGAAACAAACAGCTAATTTCTGCAGCAAAATGCAAATCCTCCTTACAAATCGCATAATCACAAGCTGTGTGTGCACTTCAGCAGAGTATGGGTGCGTGACAGCCACACACAAAACCAACCAAATTTAATAAGCCTACACATCACCAACACACACACACATTACAGCGCACACACAGTCTGCATTAGCAGCACAAACAAAGGCAAAAATACACAACAGTGGCAGCAGCGACTGGAATATCAGTAACTTGTCACGATAGCTGTTATTAGATTTCAAAAACATACCTCTTTGATGATTCGAGTGAAAAGGAAATCATATTGCAGAATTTTCTTTTACAGGATTTTATATATTTATTTTTTGTGACATTTTAAATGAGACATGTAGAATAAAGTGAGCTTTATAGCTCATAGCTATATGTGATTACGTCACAGATTTTAAAATCCATTTTTTTGGCTCTAATATAAAACCTTCATGGATCAAAAGTTGTATTATGGTGGTCCATGGGGAAAGTGCTTTTTGGGGTGCAGGGGATTTTTTTTTGGCTGCAATACCGTTAGTGACCACTGGGAAATACTGGCAGCAGCATTCCTGCCTGGGGGCCTGGTCCCCTTCCCCTAAGCCAAAATAAAAAACACAAGTCCCTCCCTAGTGCTTCAAAAAATAATTTGACGTGCCTCCCCTGTTTTGCACCACCCCCTCCCCTCGTGTAAATAACGAACAGTCCTGTACACACACACAAACACACACACAATTGAAGGTTAGTGGCATTGTTTTTGCGTTGAACAGAGGGTCAAGCCTCAAGCTGCATTCTCTGCTCACTCCCAGTGGACCTGTGCATCCCCACACCTCCAACGATCAATACAAAGACTCACATCATGGACAAACACTCCACACATAACTGCAACTCATTGAACACATATCCAGCCTCACAACTTCACATGCTAACACACACACATAGTCCAACAGAGGGGTGCATGTGTTGGTCTCTGGTTGTCTGCAGCCACGTCTCATCTGTGGTTGACGCCACACGACACACCAAGGCATCATGGGTATAAAAACAAACAAACAAACAGCGTCTAATAATGGGACTAAATCTTCCGACCATTTGCGGAGATTTGTGCTCTGGATGGGCGACAAGAATTATGGGATGTGTTCGATGTCACCAGACAAACTGACACACATGACCCATCTCAGTCTCCTGGCACTTTTGATTGGTGACTGAAACTGTCGCTCAGGCCAGAGCAGCCAGTGAGCGCACACTGCTCATGCCGGGACACACCACTCTCCTTCACACTGTCAACGTAAAGATCTTGATCCAGATTTCAAACTTTTGTGGCAAGAATTTAGAGTCACAGAAAATGCTAATCACTGATGTAAGAAAATATGATCCAGGTTGAGGTCCTGCAGCAAAGGAGAGTGTCTGTTTTCTCAGCATGTGTGTGAGCGTGCTTGTATAAATGCGTGCAGGGTGTGTCGATGTGTGCGTCCCCAGGGCGTGGAGAGTATGTGTATGTGTGCAGCATTAACCCTCTGCTCTGCTCTCCCTCCAGACTGTATCAGGATAAACTGTACAGCCAGTAAGTGATCCTCCATCTCACCTAACCCCTCCCCCCCTTCCTCTTCCTCCTCAGTATGTGTGTGTGTGTGTGTGTGTGTGTGTGTTTTTGTTAATGTGTCTGACTATTTTTCACTCTCTCCGTCTCGTCAGTCCATCTGATCCCATACTCCACATATCTTTGTACCATGTGTCTGTGTGCATATATGTGTGTTGGACAGGGGAGGTGCACATATGTGCGTTTGTGTCTGCATGTTCAGCGACACCACAGGAGCGGTGCGATTTTTTGCTGAGGGCCAGGGTTTTCCAGGTCGGCCATTTTAGCAAAGAAGGATAGACGGAAGAGAGGACGGTGGGGGTTGAAGGGAGGAGGAGGGGGAAAAAAAGGAAAAGAGAATAAGAAGAAGGAGAGTGTGAGGTGTTGAGGTAAAATTAGGTGTGCTGGGAAGTGTAGCTGGTGGATGAATGCAACTTAGAGCTGCAGGGTAATTACTTCTCCTTCATGCTGGAGACAAAAGACGTGTTATCCCTCTGTTTCTCTCTGTCGCACCTTCATCCCAGCGTCTGTCTGGCTGCTTTCTTTGTTTGCTTGTTGTTTCTCTAAACTTACATGAGGGATTTTTTGGGTACTGTTTCATTTAGCCTGTTTAGTGTGTGCCTGTGCATTCTGTATTTCATTGCCCATCTGTGTGTGTGTGTGTGGGTTTTCTGGGTATGTTATCCCGTGTGTGTGTGTGTTTCTCTTCATGCTGCTGTGAGTGGAGCTGAATCCCTGATGAAGTTTAATTCCCTCACGTGGAGTCTCTCTCTGTCACGACCACAGAGGAAGCGAGAGTGAGCGAGGGAGACGAATGCTCTGTGACGGCAAAGAGGTGGTGAAATGGACGACTGCAGTTGCCATAGAAACCCTACTAGCCACACAGCGCTGTTGCTATCCCGCATGTCTGTCGGCCAATTTTAGACCGGTTGTCTCAATGAACATTTCAGTAGGCAGCCACTTTTCTGGCACACCATGTGCATACGATAAATTATACATCTGATATTCGAGGGGGGAAGAAAAAAAAATTATTTAACAGCCAGGCGCCACTGAAATAGTCCACTCAGCAGTCAAATAAAAGCCTCGGCATGGGAGAGATTTGAGGCTTATCCGGCAGAAAAGCCATTTGTTATTTGGAGCTAATGAAATATGAAACGCTTTTTGTCATTTTGTTTTCATTATCCTGCTCTTATAATCTCCAGTAGCTTGTGTCATTTGATTTGAATTGTATTTCCAGCGCAACAAACAGTCCCTTTTGTCTCTCCGTTTGATTTGTCTCGCCTCGCTGTCTTTCAGTTCGGCAGCACAGAGCGCAGACTGTCTGCTGACCGCCACAGTAGCTCAACTTTAAACCAAGCTCACCATGCTGCTGAACACACTGCTAGCACTGACCCAAAATAGGTGGCTCATGTGTGTGTATGTGTGTGTGTGTGAGTCTCTTGTCTGTGTTTATTGGCGTGTATTTGTTCCCAGGTTGACACAGATCACTGCCTCACCCTCACTGCGCTCTGCTCGCTCTTTGAATATTTGGTTACATATGCAAAAACACACACTCGCAAACTCACACATACATGCACATATTCTCTCCTTCACTCAGCGTTAGGCAGTGATCCATGGTAACAGGATGAGATGCTCATGCCCAGAGCACAGCTGAGTCTCCTCAGGGGAACCCTGTGTCCTCTCTCAACACACAACACACTCTTTTAGCCGAGCAAACACACACACACACACACGCATTTCATGCTGCCATATCCATTTTGATTGACTTTTCGTATTATGTTTGTGTGCCTCCCTCTATTTCTCTACCTGTATGTGTGTGTGTGAGTGTGTGTGTGTGTGCGCCTGCCTGCGTGCCTCCATGAGTGATGTAGGCATGCTTGACATTTTCTGCAGCAGAATCCGTTCGGGTCAGTTTACTTCTCACCTCCCCCATCATTACCTCCTATAGGTCACTGTAAGCAGACTCACTCAAACCAACAGGGCTTGGAGGAAGAAGGAGAGAGTGTGTGTGTGTGTGTGTGTGCGTGTGTGCGTGTGTGTTGGAGGATGGTGGGTGTTGTGTTCAAGGTTGGTGGGGTGCTTGTCGAGAGCGGGAGCAAGGGGACACTGAGGTTTTTGGGAACAGTCAGTCTGTCAAATGTGTGCAGTCAACTATGTGAAGATATGAGCTGGTAGATGGGCAGAGAGAGACATCATGAGAGGACAGCTCAGCTTCTTTCATTCTGCTGCACATCAGCACCTTGGAGAGCTCTCGGGCGCTCCGCTGTGCGTCTAGTGCCACCATGAGGCTCATTGCAGTATGGCGCTCTCGTGGAGGATAAGGAATCCTGCATGTGGACACAGGGTAATATATGTTATGTGTGCGGGGGCGGTTTAGGAGTCAAGGGGGTGCGAATGTGCTGTCTGTGCATGTGTGGGTAGTGGGTGGTCATCGCGGCAGTGTGATCTGTCCACAGATGGATTGTCTCACTGCGGGCCTGTTGTGACTCACAGTCTCCATCTTAGACGCCCGTGGCATCCATTTATGTTAATCTTTCTGTCTGTCTGTGTCACATCATCCGTCCCGCTGGCGTATCTGCAAAGTGACCTGTCTGTCTATCTGTGGAGAGAGTGTGTTGACACGGAGGTGTTTGTCTCCCCAGGATATGTATGGTCCCCCAGTCCTCTGCTATTTCCCTCCATTCCCTCACTTTCTGTCCTTAAATTTTAATTCAACCTGCCTGGCTTCTTCTTCTTCTTCTCCTCTTTTTCTGTCTCTGTCTCTGGATCTCTATCTCCCCTGTCTCTCTCTCTCTCTGTCTGTCTCTGTCCACCTCTCTGTGCATTGTGTTAATGGTGCTCTGGGCTATGTGTAGGTAAAGGCCCAGAGACCATCTTTGCGGGGTCGGGCCTCAATGATAATGAGTGGCACACGGTGAGGGTAGTCCGGCGTGGCAAGGGCCTCAAACTCACCGTGGACGACCTGCAGCCTGTTGAAGGTAACCACAGCACCTTTACCCTTTTTGTCTTCTCACCATAAAATGACTCTCTGATCTCGACCCAGGTCTTGTGTGACGATATCTGCTTGTATTCTGTGTGAAAGTGTTTTGGATGATAAATTGCGGGTTGACTCTTGTAGAACAACATTAAGGGGTTTTATTTCTTTTTTTAGAGAACATCTGTACCTGTGTAAGTCAAAATAATCAATCATCAATCATAATGATTGTGATCATAACTGTACACCACGACGCTACTATCAGTTATACAGCCCCTCCAGGATGTTGTGATCGCAACAGTTAATGCAAATCAAACCAATCCCTGTGGATTCTGTGCGGCCTTGCCACTTTGTCCAATCACTACAACTTTTCTACAAATGTGACCAATCATTGCAGCTTCCTGTGAGTTTCACCAATCATAGCAGTCCCCCGCATAGTGTGACTTGTTCCTGGCCGTTAAGATGCAGACACGTACGACACAAACATCTCACATTCACTAAATGAAGCGTCGCTTTCACGTCCCGGCTGTAATCAGCTGACAGCCCGCTGATTGAATCATCGTTTCTGATCAGTCGCACACCAATCACGCCCCGTTCTCACAGCGAGGCGGTCCATTTAAATACGGTTTCCTACTCACTGATCCCCACTACACCAATGCTACCACGCATCGCTGCTGCTGCTGGCAAAGCTTTGCCTCCACCTTCCTAATTCAGAGTCCTAACATGGCTCAAAGGTCAAAATGGTGTTTAATTTCTTGCTGTGGGCCCACTCTTGTGTACCCGAGGGGGTTTCTGCATTGTGCTCCTGAGCCTGTTTTGGCTTAGCATGCTGCTCATCTGATCCAAGGGAGCACCTTAAGAGCGCCAAGCATAACTGTATTTCCTTTTGTTGCAATAAATGATTAAATCTATAACGACAGTGTTCCTCACTGAACAAAAATTACTGCTAAAGACCGTGCAAGACAATTCTCTGGTGTTCAGCACAAAACCCGGGGTGAAGTGTTTCTCTGTAAACTATGTAAGGTGCATCACATGCAGATTTGATTTTTAATGAATTATATCAAAATACTTGCAACTACTTTTTGCAATATTCACTTGCTCCCACAATTTAATTGCCACATCGCATCGCAATGTAGAAAAGCTGCTTTGAAGTGAGGCATTTCAGGCCGCAACAATTCCCAAAAAAGCCCGCAAAATCCTGGAGGGACTGGCTGTAGCATCAGTGTCTGTTGCATCTGTCACGAACAGTCTGTCACTGTTAGTTCTAGTGTTGAAATAAGTACTAGGATTAGTTTTAGTATTGAACAGCTCCACTTGAAACCCGACTTCCCGTAGCCCTCACCTCTGAAGTTTACCCCCGCCACCAGGTCAGATGGCGGGCGACCACACCCAGTTGGAGTTCCACAATGTGGAGACGGGCATTGTGACGGAGAAGCGCTTCATGCCTGCTGTGCCCTCCAATTTCATCGGTCACCTTCAGGGCCTGACGCTCAACGGCATGCCCTACATCGACCTGTGCAAGAACGGTGACATCGACTACTGCGAGCTCAACGCTGTTATTGGCTATAAGAGCATCGTGGCGGACCCCGTCACCTTCCGCTCGCGCTCCAGCTTCGTCACACTGCCCACGCTGCAGGCCTATTACTCCATGCATCTCTTCATGCAGTTCAAGACGACGTCCCCCGATGGCCTTATTCTCTTCAACAGGGGAGACGGCAATGACTTCATAGTGATAGAGCTGGTGAAAGGGTGAGCCGGACAAAGCGCAGTGTGTGGTATTTACATGACACGAGTTAGTGCAATGTCTTTGCAACGGGAAATAAATTAATACGCAGATTAAATGTGTGTTTATGGTAATATCTGTCTTGCAGAAATGCATGTGCATGTTCAATTTTGCCTGGGATTTACAGTTAACATCGTCCTTGATGAATAAAAGAAGAAAATTCTTGGGGCTGAAATATCAAATATGAAAAATGCAAAAGTCAAGCAGCTCTTTTTCTGCTCTTGTAATTACATTTCTACAAGACAGATTAGAACGCCCTGAGGTGTATGACCCTGTGTTGTTTTTCATCATGAATACGATTCATTTGCCTTTTCTCTTCGTAACGTTTTAAATCCCTCCTCTCTCCTTTCCTTTCCTTGTTCCCTTTCTAGCTACCTACACTACATCTCTGACCTGGGCAATGGAGCACACTTGATCAAGGGAAACTCTAACAGTCCCCTAAATGACAACCACTGGCACAACGTGCACATTTCCAGAGACACTAACAATCTCCACACAGTCAAGATTGACACCAAAGTCACCACGCAGACCACCATGGGTGCCAAGAACCTCGACCTAAAGGGTATGCACAAAAATACAAGCAGTGATACCTCAATTACAGGATTTGCTTTCACAAAACGTAATTATGTACTGTCTCATAGGACGGTGATTTTGACAAAGTATGAAGAGGTATTGATGGATCAGATAAAGGGACACTTAGATGCAAGTGTGTCATGATACCACTAGTCGATGCGGGTTCATGAGATTTTGTCGGCAAGGAAACCATTTCCCTCAGTGGAAACAAAGCTTTTATTACCTCCGCCAAGGAGGTTATGTTTTCGCCGGCATTGGTCTGTTTGTCTGCAAAATAACTCGAAAAGTTCTGAACGGATTTTGATGAAATTTTCAGGAAATGTTGGTAATGGGACAAGGAACAGATGACAACATTTTGGTGGTGATCGATGCTCCGAGTGCTCCAGTTAACTTTAATTTCACAGATAAGAAACAATAAATTGTGAAGACAACAAAGCCTCCACAAAAATAGCATTTTAAGTCTTGTGTGTGATTTATCCTGGCTTCGTATGAGCAGAGGAAATCTCAGCTCGTCGCTAGGCTAATTTATACAATGTAAAATGCCACAGGCTTGTGCTAATAACGTTAGCATGTTATATTTGTTTGGAAAACATGTTTAGTATAAGACGGTTGTTTTGTCAGTGAACCTTGTGAGTTGTAATGGAGCCAAATTTTGTAACGTTACCTTTGTTAAGTGTTGCTGTTGTCCCTGGTTTTATTTGAGTAGAGGAAAAGATCGCTAGCTGCTAGGCTAATTTATACAATGTAAAGTGCCATAGGCTTGTGCTAATAACGTTCACATGTTGTATTTGTGGGGAAAATGTGTCCAGATAAAGACAAGTGTTTGTCTGTGAATGCTGCGAGTTATAGTGAAGCTGATTTATGTACTATTAAGCCATGTTTAATGTGTGTTTAATGTGTGTTTGATGTGTGTTTTGAATCAACTAAACTTTACAGCACTTCACACAAACCTTTGCTGCCAACTAGTGTTTTGGAGGTATAACTGCAGTGTGACACAGACACACCACAGCACAAGTATAAATGCTCACGACAGCGTAGGCTCTGCCGCACAACTATAAATCCCTCTTAAGCTAACCATCTCTTGACAGTAAAGATGTGAGTGATATCAGTTTTCTAATCCAGCTCTCAGTAAGAAAGCGAATAGGTGGATTTCCCTAAAGGTCCAACTATTTCCTAGGCAACAATTTACATAATACACAGTAAAATAATTAAAGACTGTTTAAAGTGGCTGGTGAGTCTACGGGGGTGGGTAGGTGGGGGGTCAGGGCTGTGTTGTGTGTGTGTTTTGTGTGCTGCAATGCCTAAAGCCTAACATTAATAAATTGATCGAACACTGGTACTGATCCAGTCAGTCTTTGTGATTGGTTCATGAAGCTGCCATTCATTGTGTTGCTCCCCGTCAGGTGACCTGTACATCGGGGGCGTCTCCAAAGAGATGTACCGAGACCTGCCTAAGCTGGTCCACTCCCGAGAGGGATTCCAGGGTTGCCTGGCAACAGTTGATCTAAATGGCCGTCTCCCTGACCTTTTGGCTGATGCGCTGGCAACCATGGGACAAGTGGAGAGAGGCTGTGAAGGTGAGGTGCAAACACGCAGACAGCACAGCAGCAGATGTGTCCCGGTCTTGTGTCCCTACTGCTTTTTCTTTGGGTTTTCATTTAACTCATGCTCTCTGTTATTAGGATAACCCACTAACCCAGCTTTTGGTCTATTAGATGTGAAATTTTACTCTCTTTTTCTTCATCTCCTCCTCGATCTCTCTGCACATTGTGTTCTCTCTCTCTCTCTGTTCCACTCTTTCAGCAGTTCACAGGCATCTGTGTGCATTGACTAACCATCTAACTTAATTTGCTTGTTTGCTTTTTTGTTTGGCTGACAAAAGTTACATTGATGAAAGCTGACTTGCAAGGTATATCGCTATGTGTGAGCATGTGAGACACGTGTATGAGGGTGGGAACATGTGTGTGTGAGTGTGTGCGAGCGCGTGCGTGCGTATGGGTGTGTGCGTGTGTGTATGCGTGTGTTGAAACTACCCAGTGGTGTCCAGTGTTGTGTGGATCCCAGTGATCCAGAGTCAAAGGTCAGAGGTGACCTGTCCTCTCCTAGCCACCATAGTGACTTCATCACAGTAGTGACATCACCACCGCTTGACTTGAGTTGACCACCAGCTCCACCACCCGGGTTGCCTAGCAGCATGCTCTCTAACCCCTCCTACTGACTCCCAACCTAAACTTCAATACTCCATTTGTGAATCATTTCACACCCTTTCCTCCACGCCTCGTGTTAGAAGTGCGACGAAGGAGAGTTCGGAGCTTTGACATTCTCCTCCTGTGCGCTCTCAGCGGCACGAGGCAGGGAGTGAACGGCGACAGACTGCTGAAGAGAGAGTATTGAGATGAAGGCCTTTAAACATAACTCTGCCCTCTTATGTTTAACCCCTCCTCCTGTCCTTCCCCCATTCATCTAGCCTCACCACCTGCATGCTCTCCACATTTGGCTCTTTTCACCAAGTAACACAGATTCCAGTTTAGCCTCAGCTCAGTTTATAATCATAATCTAGCCTCTTCTGTGTAAAGAATGGGAGCCTACCCACATTATCCTAGTCTCACAACGATTCTCCACTAATACGACTAATCATAACGTCATTGCAGCACAACAGTCTACCCGGCCATTTTCAAAATGTTTCAAGGAAATGCGGTCTAAAAATAACCACACTGTACCGGCATACTGTTGTGAAAACACTGGGCTCCAGACAAAATCAAGCAACGTGTGTCTTCTGCTTATCTTCTCCTAACTTTTGCACCCTCCCACCCCGCCACCTCTCTCACTGCAGGTCCCAGCACGACATGTCAAGAAGACTCCTGCTCAAATCAGGGAGTTTGTTTGCAGCAGTGGGAGGGCTTCACCTGCGACTGCAGCATGACGTCATACGCCGGGCCGCTATGCAATGATGGTGAGCGTCTGCTGTTCGTTTTCTCTCTCAGACTCAGACCTAAGTGTAGACAGCTACTGTAGGCGTAGACTAGATTTGTTCCGATATCCACAGGAGTATTAGAAATGGCTCCGATATGACCTAAAATGCTGGATCAATGATTACGCTAGTTTAAGCACTGATCACACCCGGACAAAACAGCAGTTTTCCCAGGAATCAGTTCAACTTAGCTGCTTTAAAACAGTAGATTACACAGCAAGTTGCGCTGTACAGCCACTTGCAACTACTGTTATAGCAAATCGAAAAAGAATTGACTTGCAAGGCTTCAGTTTCAGGGTTAAGAGTAAACAGCTGTGACATAATATTGGCTGATACACAAATTCAGGTATCGGAATCTGGAAGGTAAAAATGGTGTCGGAACATCTCGTGTCGACAGCCATTGTGAGGGTGTAAAATGAGCTTATGTCGATATTCAAAGTAAATTCTATAGTAGTAGTATGTGTGACCCCTAAATCGTCGGTAGATACTTGTTTGAGTGTGTAGCTTTAAAGTGGAAACAGGCATCTTTTCCCTTTCTGAGTGATATTATTATTATTGGCGCCGCTGTCACAAAGATAACTGGCTCGCCTTCTGTTTTCCTCTTTTTCTTTTGCCGAGTACGGTTTCCAAAATTACTTCAGTTGTTCCACCGTGCACCGCACCTGCTACTGAAGATAGCGGCTGCATGGAACTTACACTCCTTTGTAACCGGGGATAGGTACCACGGAAAACAAAAGTGCTATTCTCTTCCTGTTTTGGTTGCACAATGCTCAGTGCACTTTCTTTGTGCCATAAATGGAACCTTCATTTTCCCTGGAGTTCGCACCCAGAGGCAGGGTCCTGCACAGGTCTGAGTTTTTTCCTGAACCAGAACCGCGACATGCAATACCACACCCACCCCACCACCTGCACATATGACCAGTTCATTCCATAATCCCACCTGACCCTTTTACACAACATCCACAGCCCGACCTGAAACCGCAAGTGTAAGCTGTTCAAAATAAATTGGTTAGGCAGCACATTAAAATGATAATCTTGGAAATTTCATACATGTGAAACTAATATATTACATTTTAAAGCAAAGGTAACCCAGGAAATACGAAATAAATTAATGTTTTTTGCTTACTGACATAATATTGAGCAGCACATCTCCACAGTTAGCGAGCCTGTTAGTAACGCACCTGATTGAAGCAGCTCTCATATTCCAGCTGACGCAGGACACGCGATGTCAGCAGTCAGAGGATTAAAAGGAATAACAAATAAATGTCCTTTTTTTTCACCCATAACCGAACATGGAAGTAAAATTAAGACAAAATATCATCCACAAATTACCTTTTTTTGCAGGTCACCCACTGAGTACCCACCCTGATGCAGGACACTCTCTGTCAAACCTTAGTCCTCACCCTAAATGTCTCTAACCCAGGGGTGTCAAACGTACAGTCTGGGGGCCAGAACCATCCTGCCAAAGAGTCCAATCTGGCCCTCTAGATGACTTAGCACACCTAATGTTGGTGTACATGTGAAGGCTGTGAGGCTTTTCCACCCTGACCACAACACAGCTCTCTGAAATAACAATGAATACTTTCTGTGGTCATATTTAAAAATACTGGACACTGTGCAAAATACTATCAACCAGCAGCTTCAGTACAAAAGAATCTGTGTCAGATTTATGTCTCAAAAACAATATGGGTGTAGCCCTGCTGCTGAGGCACTGACACAACTTCAGATTGTAAATGGTTTGTGAGGAAGGAGATGACTTAACCTGCGTCTTCAACAGCTTCCACTTTAGTGGGAAATTATGACAACAAAGTCACATGTAATGAAAATGAGTAGCCGACTGACTGAATGTGGAAAAACTGAGACACACTGTTGAATTTCCACATAATTTTTCTTTCTTTCTTGTTTGGTAAATGGATGAAAGTTTTAAGAATGAAAGAAAAATGTGAAGTGGTTGTGGTTTTACTGGTCCAGCCCACTTGAATTGGGCTGTATGGGCCCCTGAATTAAATGCATTTGACACCCCTGCTCTAAAACCTGGTGTGTGACTGCAGGTCTAAAACCGACACACATGGATGGTTTCTTCTCAAACACTGAATCAAAGCATTCATGTGCATTTATCTGAGCCACCAGGTGAGGGCACTGTCAACATTCTGAAGTGGCACAAATATACCACCTGCTCAGTGTCTACTTTGGTTATTTGATTTTCTCTTTAATAATGTCCTCTGCATCTTCAACAAATTCTCCTCAGCAGCCAAACAAGTAAGATACTCTGCGATTACTCAGTCGTCCTGCAGCCGGTCCAACAGTTTGATGCTGTTATCTGTATGAGTCAGTTTTCAGTCAGCCTCCTGCAGTAATGTTGGGAAGAAGTTTGGGAAATACTTTTTTTTTCAGTGTGTAGGAGGAACAAGCAAAATGTGGAAGGCCAGTCAACTGTGACATTTAGAGTTTTTAAAATTGTTTTTCCAATATGCCCCATGTGTATGAAACATAGGCCTGGGTGCCATCTGTACTAAGGAGCCTGTGATGATACATAGCATTGTTCATGGCACATAGACATGCTTGCAATCATTTTTTCTATCTGTGCGGGCCAGCTGGGACCACTTATATCTTTGGCCGTGATGGAGGCATGGTGGTTTACACGTGGCCTCCTAATGAACGTCCCAGCACCAGGGCAGACAGGCTTGCCCTCGGGTTCAGTACCCAACAGAAGCACGCCATTCTGCTCCGGGTGGACAGCGCATCTGGCCTGGGAGACTACCTTCAGCTGCAGATAGTAAGTACACTTATTTCTTCAACGCAGATACTCATTATAGACATGTCATTTTTTTACACTTAACTAGAATTTCATGAGATACATCGGGTTTGTATCAGGTAGTAGACAAGCGCGTCTCATGTCTGAAAAATGACAGCATCCAACGCACTGCACCGACACTCACTAATACAGTGAACCAACAGTTTGCCGCAGTCTGCTGCGTGACATCTGTCCGGTGATTGGCAGTAATGCATGCAAACACAAGGAAGTTTATGACATGTTGAATTCATGACATGTTTGAATTGTTGAATATTCTTCATGTCCAGATATTACACAATCATGGCAGAACCTGCACAGACTGCAAGTGTGGGTGTTTGGACAGAGCCATTATCTTCTTTACAAGAGAGACCTCGCCAAAATGGCAGAAAAGAGACGTTAAAAGAGTTCTCCGCTGATTTAGTGTTGCATTCTTTTGCCACAATCAGACTCATCATGGACAGTTAAAAAAAAAAAAAAGGGAGATCAGAGTCAGTGCAGCAAAAGAGATATTTTCTTTTTAATTCCATGCATTCGTCTTTCTTATTAAAACCAGGCGTCTATATTACCCACACTGCAACTCAAACGCAGTCAGCTCAGTTGAAGATTCCAGTGTGTTATGCGAGAGGAAGCATATGTAGCCTTGAGTCGGTAGTGATGAGCAGGGGGTTACAATCATGCGATAAACTCACTTTTCTCACTTCATACCACATGATTTCTTTGAAAAAAAAGTTTGACTACTGTAATGCCCCAAAACTATTTGCCTCCAAGAACACTGCAATCACCTGCTGCTGGTTTATTGGAGGCAACAGCTGGAAGAAGATCAGTGATGCAGCCTTTGTCAATTACGCCAAAACTATGGAACACACCTATAGACATCAGGGAAGCTAGCTCGCTAAATATTTTTAAAAGAAAGCTAAAAACGAATCTGTTCACTTTAGCCTTTAACTAGCTCTGACTTCATGATACAGGTCTGAAACTCTTTCTTTTTACGCGCCACGCTGCTGCAACTCTTTTAAAATATTTACGACTCTATGATTTTATGAATCAGTTGTTTTATGTTCGTTCTGTTTTCATGTGAAGCACTCAGTGCTCACACTGCCCTTATTGTAAAGCACTTTGCGCTTAAATTCTTGTATGAAAGGTGCTATACAAATAAAGTTTCTTATTAAACATGTAGTCTTCAGCCCCCACCAATGCTGACTCATCTGATATCGCTTGAGGCAGTTTATCCGATTTCACGCAGCTCCCTATGAAGCAGGGCTTCAGACATTTGTTGCACTGGTGCACCTTACTTCTTCATTTAGAAGCAGCTGCACATAATTTAGTTGCACACAAATTTCTCATGGCACCTTCCGGTACCACAGTAATACATTTTAAGTTTTACCTTTTTTGTCAGTTCCCATAATCACTGATAATTTCTCAACTAGGGATGTAAGGGGACACAGAAGTCACGGTTTGGTTCGTAAACCAGTTTAGGATTCACGGTTTGGTGTGATTTCAGTACAGTGGGGTCAAAAAGAAATTTATTTTAGGATCTGTTTGGTTTATTTAATTGCATACTGGCAACATTTGTAAACTATTTTCACTATAAAAATAAGGAATATTTCAGACACTTCCGTATCACACTGTATGAACACTTTCCTACATAACAGGTTGCAACGGCTTGTTTAACTGAAGGATATCTCTAATTATATCAAACTTAAAAAACAAAATTAAAGGCATAATAATAAGTGAAACTAGTGCATCTAATGAGTTACAATAAGTACCACCTTGGGAATATGTATTCTGTTCTGCTTTTGCGTATAAAGTACTGCTTCAAAGCAGCGGGGATAAGGAGCTGGGTTTGTGTTTTTTCTTGTCCCGATGTTCAGCACATCTGGGTAACACCACTGAACGTGTGTTAGCATGTTGGATGTCTTTCCATTCACTTGCCAAACAACAGTGGAGCAACGCCAACACAACATCCACGTCTCGTACACTGCTCTTTCTCTGTTGCTGTTGTAGCTGACCAGGACCCGCAGGTGGGTCCTCCAGCTCTGGTGTTTCATTTGCACTCGCTATAGTGTGACTGTCTCGCACGCTGATCTTTTTGTTGTGCCAGCCTCAGCACATGTTGCTAACGGCATTGGGCTTTGGTAAACTTTGGTTTCGCATGATGTGCTTCAATGTCATAAATGTCAGGCACAATAGAGTGCTCCAGAGATGATGTTTATCTGTAGGGTAACGCTAAAGTTAGCATCACCCTGGTTCCCTCGTCAAAAAGCCTATGAGATTTTTCCATTGGATTTTGTATTATTGCTGAAAGTAAGCTCTGTGGTAAAGAAACATTTATGGTACATGTTAAGTTTAGCAAGATTATCTTTATAAATGTACGTCACTTTTACGATTTTTGAAGTCTAAGCGTAGAAGTAAAAAGCTAACATTAGGCTATAAAAGGACTACACTACGGACACGTATTAACGTTAGCCCCCGTAGCGAGGCTGTAAAGCTGTGGTCGGCGTCATGACGCTCTGTTCTGTAGTTTCAATTAGCCACTTGTTAGCAACCGCCATTTTTAAGACACGTAGAGGCTTAAAAATTCACAAATGGGATATTTACTGACATGTTTTATGTTGTAGGACAAAACGTTAAAGTCTCTGAAGCTTGTGTTTTCCACAGACCTTATTTCAGGCATCTAACCCATTAAAAAAAACCACTGACTTTGAGACAAGGAAACCATGAGTGGTAAAATGCTAACTCATCTCCAGGTTTTAGGACTTATTCTCGGGGCACTCTATGGTGAGACCAATGAAAGTGTTTAGTCACACTTGACAGATTCTCGGTCTTATGTGTGACTGAAATGGTCACACACTGAAGCCACTTTTTTCACATATGCAGTATTACTCCCCAACACTTGTGAGCTGAGTTTGATGTGGAAAATCGATGTAGGCAGTCACATGGGAATGTGAATTGTTAGATATACTTTACAGGATTTTCCTAAAAAACAGACGTACTCCTTCTCAATCATCACTTATGACCCACTAGAAGTGTGCGGCAGTCTTTCTGCAGTTGGGGTCATTTATGGGTGTGTGCCCCCACAGCGTTCAGGTGAGGTCGGGGCTTTATAAACAGGTATCGACCAGGTGCCAGACTGTAAGCAGCTTACGTTGGCTTTTCCTTAGCTACGGCTGGGGAGAAGGTTTATAAACTCAACGGCTAATCCTACATTGAATACCTTTAAGGACCTGAAAAACAAAGAAAGAAAAAATATCCTTGCCTTTTAAAAACAATTCAAATCCCTCATGAAGCATTTTCGTGTCTCTCCTCCTCCTCAGGACAAAGGCAACATTAGAGTAGTGTTTAATGTTGGCACTGATGACATCAACATCGAGGAGAGCTCCAAGTTTGTCAACGATGGAAAGTACCACATAATTCGGTTCACCCGCAGCGGAGGCAATGCAACCCTCCAACTGGACGACCTGCCAGTCATAGAGCGCTATCCCTCAGGTAGGCCCTGCCCCGCCCACATAAGCCCAACCCTCCGACCCACCACAGCACTGCCTGTCCTGGGACAGAGCTAACTCCACCTTAGTCCAAATCAACCCACCTCCTGATGGATGAATCACATCAGTGTTCCTATCAATGTTTATATTCAAACTCTGAGGTTGAGAAATATAATTGCAGCTTTGTTTTATGTTATTGTGTTTGAAATGAAACATGTGTGATCTGATATGAAACATGACTTTTTAAACCATAAAAAGAGAGAGTTACTACAATAGCTTGTATATTAGCCAGCTATGTCATGTTAGGCCTGTTAAATAGTGTTAAAGGTAATTAATATATGAATATTCAATTCAGGTTGTTTTTCTCACCATAAAAGAAAATAATAACAGTTGGTGCATTTTTGGACAAACAATAATTTAAAAACATGTCATATTTTGAGTTAAATGTTTAACAAGAGTTAAAAGAAAAAATAAGAAAAAGAAAAAAGTGTATTTTGTTGAACATAGTTTTTGTTTTTATATTTGTTGGTTTTTATATTTAAAGTGGTAATCCTAGGTAGTAGTCTTTAACACAATGAGGCTTTAGGTAGCTGCTAGTTAAAATGCTAAATGCTAGTTGTTGTGAGGTGTGTGTGAGGGTTCTTCCTGTATGTAACTCTAAACTCAGTCAGTCATATAGACAGTATGTGGCAGCTGTAACATTATTTCCCTGTGCTCTTGCAGATGTTAACCCCTGAAATGTCTCTTTAAATTAAACCCAATGAACAGAGAGTAAGAGTCCGCTCACTGGAAACATAGTGAATTCAGCTCCTCTTCTCTTAGCACATCAAGCTTACCTTAACGCAGTGACATGCTAACAATGAGCAGACCATTACTTTCTTTTCATTGCTGTTCTTTTTGTATCCAGCTCCTGTACCACGTTTGGATGTGCGTAATTACTACTGTGTTTTCATCTCTAAATTAAAGGCAACATTGATAACGAGCGCCTGGCCATCGCCAGACAGCGAATCCCCTATCGGCTCGGTCGAGTAGTTGACGATTGGCTACTCGACAAAGGTAAAAACCCTGATTAAAATTCCTTAAAACTTTCAGCTTAAAAAATACAACTTGAAGGCAGTTGAATATACTATATTGTGCACCATCAACTAACATCTAAAAATAAATCCATAACTAAGTATTTAAAAGTTGGGCAGCTGTAGTGTGTAATACTGTGTAAACTGTAGTGCCTGTGAACGTATCTTGTTAGTGTGTATCTGATAATATCAGGTTAAAGGGACGATGGAGAGATTTAAATGTGAATAAATGAGAAAATAGAAAACAAGTACTGATAAAAGATGCTTTATTAAGACTGGTAAATAATTCTGTTTATCATCAAATTGTAAACAATAAAGCATTCATTAAATTATATGTTGAAAATACAATTTTGTAATCAAATTAAAGTACATGCAAAGTATTGTGCCATGTAAGAATTATGTAAATTTGAGATGACTAATAGAGCAATGCTTTTTGAAAAAATGTAAAAGTTTTCCTCCTAAACTTCAGCAGAGCTCCTTAAATTAGCCTCTAGTCCCTTTAACAGTGAGCAGTGCTAGAGCTTATAACCTGTGCATGCTTCATAGGGCTGTTACAACAGTACTCTAGATCTCTGTCTCTCTGTCTGCCTGTCTGTTGCTCCTTCAAATACAATGTCGTGCCGCACAGCCATCACCATAGCAACCATCTGTCAGCCCCATCTTCTCAGGACCCTCTGACTCCTCTCATCTGCTGCCTCTTCCTCCTCCTTCTGTTCTTTGCCTCTTCATCCTCCTCCTCGACTTCTCAGTCTCCTCACCCCCCTTCCCTTCCCTCCTCTTCTCCCTCTTCTTCTTCTCTGTTTTCTGTTCCCACTCTTATCTCTCACAGTCTCAGCCCTCTCCACAGTTCTCCACGGCTTCGATTTGCTCTGCCATGCTTAATCTATCCCATCCTCTCACCATGGCTTGGGGGTGGTGGATTGTGTAACACTCAAACACTCTTGTGTGTGTATGTATGCACGTATGTGACCACTGGTATGTATGTGTGTGTGGCTGTATTCGCGTGCGTCTGTCCACCTTCCTTCCTGGTGTGCCTCTGTGTGTGTGTGTGTGTGTGTTTGCGTGCGTGTGTGTCTGTGTAGGTCGCCAGCTGACCATCTTCAACAGCCAGACGACAGTGCGTGTTGGTGGAGGTGAGCGAAGTGCGGGCATGTTCCAGGGCCAGCTGTCGGGACTCTACTACAACGGCCTCCGCATCCTCAACATGGCCGCCGAGGGGCACCCGCACATCAGGGTGGATGGCAGCGCACGACTGGTCGGCGACATGCCGTCGTCCTCCATCACCCCGCAGTCAAGTGCTGCAGCAGGAGGCAACCGCTCTGACTCCGCCCCCTCCATAAGTGACATCACAACCACCACGGCCACCAACAGAAAACAGGGCGCCACACAGCAGGTCAGAGCACGATCACATTTTTCCCATCTTGCATATGACCAATCCCGTCTGTGTGTGGTCATACAAAGACGTATACTGCACACAGACATTCTATCGCCCTGCTTCCATCATCCTGCGGTGTGACAATTGGTAATTAAAAAGTGTTAATTTGCTTTGATAAGTTTCTTTGCGGACTCAGTAAGAGGATTAGCGAGCACACAGCCCACTAATCAAGGACTGGAGGATAGCAAGATATGTCAGGAGGAGTGGGATTGTTTTAAACTGCACCCAAGGCAAGGCCGGTTTATTTATATCGCACACCTCGTACACACAAAGGCAATTCAAAGTGTTTTACATCAGGCGTTAAAGTTAAGAAGACATTAAAAACACAAAGGGGAATTATGCAAAAACATTTTAAATTGAAAACAGAGACATCTTTTGCTTCGACTCATCATTATCAAGTAATTGTTGATTGCATAATGGGATGGCTATAGAATAATAACACCATCGGCGTTTAGATTGGTTTCCAACAAGCCTCGCTTTATGCAACTCTGTCTGCCGACGGGTGATCTCGAGGGGAAATGACGACTCATTTTACAGAACAAAGGTGTTAACCATTGCACAACCAAAACAGGAAGACGATAGAGCTTTTTTACCCCATAGCGATCAGTAGCTATCCCTATTGACTATGTACAGGTCGTGTTAACAGCATATTCCGTAGTATTTTCTGATGAAGACATGTGGGATATGCCGGTGTTATTTAGGTTTTAGGGGCATTCTTTGGACACCTATACAGCACATTAAAAATATACGTCTCATCTGGGGTTTTGGGACACACGTCCGCCAACAGTTCGCAAGGCTGTGTGGTAGAGATGCCTGCTTTCAAACACTATGAAAGACTTGGATATCGACAGGTTTTCAAGAGGGTGGTTGAAGGGATGAAATAGGGAGGCTGTGTCTGCATGGTCGAAAAAGTCTGCCAACGGTTTTGATGCAAAGAATCAAAACGACAGGTGACTTCAGATGTCCCACCTCTCCATATTTCGACGTGATAGCATTCATTTTTCAATAGCCATGTGAAGAGGTTAGTGCGAATATTGTCTTTTTCCGAATAACTCTCGTGCATGTAAATGTAATGGATGCAAGATGTTTACGGTTACTGTTTTGTTAAGGTGCCTATTAGCAAAGTGATGGCAGTGTAGAGCTTTTATTTTGAAAGAATGTGCGTAAGAATGAAAGGAGTGAAGCTGTTTTTGAAGTTGACATTGTGGGAAGCAGAGTCTTGGTTCAGGCTACAGAGCCTCCACATTATTATTTATTAGCAGAAATGGCAGCCGGTAGAACAACCGATGTAACTTTGGAAAACAAAATGCAGTGTGTCTTGTGTTGTTTGTAGTTGCTCTGAACAAGACGGAAAGCGATCTGGTTTTCTTTTTGCGACAGCAGCGCAAATAATGGAGAAAAAGTTGTCTGTTGCCACTTTAAAGAACTCATAAAGATGAATACAAGGTGCCTCGGGGTCTAAGCATGAGGTAGATAATGATAAATGCTTGAGATTCAGTCAAAGACAGAGGAGACCATAAAGGTTTCTTTGGGGCGTTTTAGCCTTTATTAGACAGTGCACGGTGCAAAGCTGACAGCACATAGGAAGAGATAGATAGGAGGCAGTGACGAGAGGTGATGTCATGCATTAAAGCCAAACTCGAACTGTGGACAATGAGATTACATGGTCAGTGTCCCAGACCCCTGGGCCACCAGGGTGCTCAAACAAAGTTTCAAACCTTGATTTAAAAGTCAGACCGAGTCTTATATCATCTGTGAGTTTGTTCCAGGTCTTCGGAGCAGAGTAAAAACAGGGTTCCTGCAGTTATGAAACTCCTGTTATGAAATTAGCAAAGTTGTTTTCCAGGCGTGGAATTGGCAGATTGTTTTGGAAAAGTTGTGAATATACACTGTTTTGACTTGTTCCTTGTGTTTCTAATTTAAAATCTAGTGCTGTGCTGTGTAACTGTTGAAGCATGACTTGTATGGTGTGATTCACATTGGCGTATGCAGCTTGTTAGCAGTTTGCTTATTTACCAAATGCCCAGGACGTGCATGTTTAATAATGTATGGCTTACAAAAGACAAGTATAACACGTCTGGATTGAAGTTCTGCACCAGAACAATCGATTTTGGCAACACTGGAAAGCAGCTCTGGTCAGGCATGCTAAAGGTCAAAAGCAAAGAGACAACCAGAGTGCCAGAGTCGGCATATCCTCCATTCACGCCCTCCACCACCACGGCAGGCACCGGTGTAGCTGCAAGACAACTACAGCTGACGCTTAATGAATCCTTAGCTGCATCTAAAGATCTACTATCAGCCGAAGTAATGTGGGCACTGAAGACAATGGACTCACATGATTCACACAGCTCTCGTACAGAGCTGTGTTTCCTGGCCAGCAGTAGTTGTAGGGCAAAGAACGTGTGCGTACCTCTCCACATTTAGAATTGTGCAGTGCTTCAAATTGCTTGTTGTGAGAGAGGTTTCCAGGCAGACTATTTTAAACCACCTACAGGAACAGTGTGTGAGATTTAGAGAGATTTAGTGGCATCTGTGCAACCAGTCGAAACTTCTCCTGATTAGAATTTCTTAAGTGTTCAGGAGTCGAATTATCCGCAGAGGTCTCTTCCTCTCCAAAATAAACAGACCAGGTGATTTAAACCGGTTAAGATGCTGAATGAAGCAGTTTATGTTACAAATTAGTGTCTCTCTGATGCTGTTTGGCACGTTAGAGACAAGACCTGCAAATGTGTGAGGTTTTGTAGCAGGAGCTGAATTATCCGCAGAGGTCACCATGTTTTAAACTGGTGAAAACACTGAGTGAAGCAGTTTCATGTTAGAAAACCTGTGTTCTCTGACGCTGCTCATCGCCAACGCGAATGGCCCTATCTAGAGCCAGTGTTTGGTTTGTCCATTCTGGGCTACTGTAGAAACATGGAGGTGTAACGTGTCAATCTTTGTGGATCAGGACCTGCTCAATATGTAGATATAAATAGCTCATTCTAAGGAAATGAAAACGCGACAACTCTTGTTTTCAGGTGATAATAAACAAATCAAAACATACTTATTATATTATATTCCATTTCTGCAAGTATATCCCCCCAAATCCTACACACTGGACCTTTAAATACAGTCATGGAAATGGAAAATGCGTGGGAACCCTGTGAATAATGCTTTAATCACTGATCTGCAAATCCGTGAAATGTAACACCACATGTCTATCTGGAAAGTCGACTTATCACTGTGATGAGATGCAAGGATGTCTCATCTCGCACAATCAAACATGAATAAAAAAACAAATATGCTGCTGTAAAAATGACTTTAACCTTCCTCTGTCGCAGGAACTGCAACATGTTTTCTCGTTTCTGATAAATGATTAATACAATTTTATTTGCTTGGTTACATCATCTGTAACAAAAGTCGCATGCAAATCAGTGTCCTTAAAAAAGATCTGAGCCCAAAACATTTTATCAATAAAAGGCTCACATACACATTTAATTTTCCTGCTACAGCTCATTCAGACGAGTGGATTAGATGGCAAAGTCTCAGCTAAGTGGTCCCTACCCACCAAATTACAGGAGGAGAAATGTTTTGTGTTAATAGCTTTTCCATAATACGCATCTAGTAAACTGATGCAAATGGGACTCTACAATAAGAACACACGACTGTTGTGTGTGTGAGGCTTATTTATAGTGGATGCAACTGCGGAGCCGATGCTAATGTCAGAGGATACATTATCAGCAGGTACACCACAGACTCTTTTGTTCAGATCACTGGTGAGATGTTGTCGGGCTCTTTGTGGGCGTCTGTGTGTACTGCAGTTCTTCTTCTGTGTTATAAAACTGTGCCTGCCGCACTGAAAAAGATTTTTTTTTTCCTCTCCAATGATACAAGTTGCCATGGAGATAGTGAGCCCCACTACCCGCTGCTTGCTTTCTCTCTCCCATCCAGACTCCCATAGAGAATAGCTCCTCTGTGTATAAACCGCCAGCTGTTTCAGACATAAATAATAGAACGCAGAGGGCTGTGAGCTAAGCCTCAGGCATCAATAATGGATATGAGCGCTGGATGGATAGCGCTGCAGAGTGACAGCGTTGTCACAGGGGCTTGTCTTCACACTTTACCTCTCAATCTCTCCCCTGTTTATGTGTTTTAAACGAACTATTTCCGCTCTTGTGATATGCTGATGTTGGTGCTAAATCGGGGAGCTGTGCACCGGAGTCGATACCACTGTATGAGAACTAGGTCAGACCGGCTATATGCTCAATAGGATGCGGTGTGTGTGTGTGTGTGTGTGTGTGTGTGTGTGTGTGTGTGTGTGTGTGTGTGTGTTCATCTGTGCAAGTCAAACCTCTCCTGCTGGCCCTCAGACTCTGCGTTTGTGTGTTGGTCTTGTTTAAGAAGAATCTACAGCCTCTCCATTGAGGCTGCCTAGTGTTGCCTGGCAACCAACCTGGCCTTAACCAGCGCACACTCACGACGTGAACACAGAATGCACGCACACACACAAACACTCAGGTGGATTGAGAACAATAGGCTTGAATTGCAGCACATTGCATCAGAGGAGGGGCAGTGAGAGACGTCTTCCAAAGGTGCTTCGGGTCCAAGCAATTTATCGATTTCACACACACACACGTGCACGCGGCCCATATTTTGGTGTGTTTTGAAGTGCTTAAGTCGCCCCATGGGTTCAGTCTTACCGTCAGTACTTTGTGCAGCAGGAGTGTGTTACGTGCCTCCTCCTGAAGCCTATGGTTTATTTTTTTTTGTTTTTGCATGTTGAAAAGTGGAAGGGATTAATAATGCATGACAGCTGAGCACCAGCGAGGAGAAGAGAGTGTGAGTGTGTGTGAGTGTTGATGCTAGAGGCTGCTCTGAGTCACAGAGCTCGAGTGTGGTTTTGATGTTTGGTGTCTGTCTGTGGACGTGTGTGTGTGTGTGTGTATATTCATGTGTCTGTGTGTGTGTGTACCTGTGTTTGATGGGAAGACTGATAGAAGAAAACCTGAGGCTCAGAGCAGCGCCCAATTGGCTATCAGGAATCAGCTGACCCAGACACTTCCATAAGCCCTCTGAACATCAATCTCCCATCCACCCTCCCTGTCGTTTTTCCTTGCTATTTCCTTCGCTCTGTCTTTCACATCTTTTTCTCCATCCTGCCTTTCTTTCACTCGCTATCCACCTTCTGGAGATACTTTCCCCCTCCTCCCTTGCTCACTTTCCTCTTTTCCTGTCTTCTAACTCTCCTTTGCTCTCTCTCCTTCCATAGCTTTCCATATTTACCCATCACCCCCCCCCTCCTCCTCTCCTCTCCTCTCCTCCCTCCCCCCCTCCCTCCCTCCCTCTCTCTCTGTGGTTGAGCTCCAGTGATAGGCTGTTAATGCAGGCGGTGTATGAGTCTATCTCACCATCTGCAGTAGTGGAGCTAGCTTCTCTCCTCTCTCGCCAGGATCTCTTCATCAGCCTGCCAACTTCAGCCTGATTTGGTGTGCCTGTGTAAATGTGTCTAAATAGCAGTAGGGAGATGGAGCGGTTATAGAGCTTGTGTATGTACATGTGTGCTTGATTTCCAGTTGTGAGAGCAGCAGACAAGCTGTTGAATCTTCTGCAAAAGAGTGTGTGTGAGGACAGAGTGCAGCTACTATGTGTGAACTAGGCAGTCAGGGAGGCATGGACGGTCGTTGGCACTGTTCGGCTGCTCAGGTAGAGATTTTGCTCTTTAAGCATGCATTGCTCTCTCACTCCCTCTCTCTTCCCTCCTGTGTCTCCTTTCCCCCCCCTCTTATCGTTGTGCATCTGTGTCCGTCATTATGTCAGCATGCTCTGTTGATAGACTATGAAAAGATGGGGACAAAGAGGGAGGGACAGAAGGAGGGGCGGAGGACATATCGCTTTCTTCTGCAAACTTCTGTGGTGTATTGATGTGATTTAAGTCTTGTTTGGCATGTCTCTAGTTCTCCTCTTGTTCATTGTCTCCCATGTGATAGGTAGATCAATAGTGCAATCGACACCTTGCCGCTTGAATGGGGCGGTCAGCTGATGGGGGGTGTTGGGGTGGGGTGTCACAGATCAGAGGGAGGGGCCTTTTTTACATTTACCTGTCTGCTTTTGTTTTAGCTGAAATTCAAAACCTGTCCCCGCGGAGGGCACATAGGTTTCTCGGGATCGATAATCAAGCATGGCGGCGCAACATTGATCAGTGACAGACAGGGGTGATGTGTTTCCGACTGGCTGATTGGTTCTTGTGCTATTTGGATCCTGGCAAAGGCACAGAGGTTTATTGACTGGCTGAATTCCAGAGGCTAAGCTCACCCGGGCAGCATTTGACAGCCCAGTGGGCAGAACTGATTGGAAAGGCAGCGGAGGAGAGAGACAGAGTCAAGCATCAATAACTTAATATATGTTTCAGGCCAAACTAAACCACAGTAGACTTGTCAGGACCAAGACCACACCGTGCAAGGCCAGTGCGGGCTTTTTTTTTTTTTTTCTTTCAGATGAATAGTGGCTGCTTCTCTAACCTTATGTAATATATGTTCTTGCAAAGACAAAGAGGCGAGGGAATAGACAAGGCAAGGACAGAGAAAAAGCTTAATGAATTTCTGTTTGAAATAAAGCCTGTAGGTTTAAGCTCAGACATCATCGACCACTTAGTGCTTTGATTTGGTTCAGATTCTGTTCTGGTCTGGTTGTAATCTGCCTCTAGAGCTCTTCTCTTTTATAGCTCTGCTGCTGTCTCCTTTATTCTGTGGGTTACTAACATCTACTGCAATGCATCACAATCCAATTTTAATTTAGTGCTGGCACTGAGCGCCCAGTGTGGTAAAAACACACACACGCGCACACATTCACATCTCTCATGCGGAAGCGTCAAGGCGGGCGATGTTTAACAGTAGTTCATGAATATGCGGAGCGCATTAGCACGGTGTTAAGTAAAGACCGCAGCACTTTGAAGTCCTCCTCCTCCTATCCCGTCTTCCTTTCTCTCTCGTTCTCCCCGATTCCCCCTAAAATTCCTTTTATCCATCCATCTGTCTCTCCCTCCTCCTCCTCCCCCCTTCTCGCTCCTCATACTCTGGCTGGAATGGCAAATCAATGCACAGGTCCCCACTGAGGGTGCTTTTTTTTTTCTTTCTTTCTTTCTTTTTTATTCCCCATCATTTTTAACAGCCTGAACTTAGAGTTGCCATGGCAACAGGAGGAGCAAGGATGGAGAGGAAAAAGGGCGCCTTTTCCACAGAGATGGGAGCGAGGCACGGCGAGCGAGCGGTGGTTGAGATATTGCTCGGTTGATGTAGGTTAGAGGTTGAATGTAAGTGGGTTATTGACATGGCGCTTATGGAGAGGTGTTGAGTAAAGGAGATTTTAATGAACCATCAAGGGCTTAGCTGGAATATTGGATGAAATAAAAACTGGTTTTAGTCCTCTCTTTGGCTTCACACTGCGCATTCTCCAACACACATGAACACCAGCCAGTATCAGATGGAGAGAGCAGAACAGAGGGAAGGTGAGGAGGAGAAAAAGAAGAGGGGGAGGGTCAAGAGAGTAGGAGACGATAACTGACTGTCCCCTTGTGGTTTTAAACAGGATTCAATATTTCTCCTCTCCCTCCTCCTTTCTTCTTCTTTCCTCGGCACTCCGGTTCTGGCCGCCTGCCATCGCCGGGGGCCAGAACAGGCAAAAGTGTTTGTGGCAAACTGGAAAACGGGTGGGCGATGGATTGATGCTGTGTGCTCACACATGTAGAAAATAAACAGAAGGGGTGTGGAGCGCAGGCTGTCTGTGGATAAAGTGTCTATATACGTGTGTTTATGTTCCTCCTTTTTCTCTCTCTCTCTCTCCGTAGTCGGCAGACGACCTGCTGGTGGCGTCAGCTGAGTGTCCCAGCGATGATGAAGACATTGACCCCTGTGACCCCAGTTCAGGTGAGACTACCCTTCAACCTCAGGGTTTCATCTTAACTTTTTTATGTACTTGGGCAAGTGAGTCAGAAATCTAGTTGCCAGAAGTGAATTTTTAAATGCCTCTATATATATTATTTTATTTGCAATTATCACACAACACAGACTGAAGTTAATTGTCGTGAAGAACGGACCTAGATTATCTGCACTGGCTCTCAAATTTGTGGCAAACTGCACAACACATAGTTTGAGTTTTGCCCTCATCCTCTAAAGGCGTGGCCACACCACCCGACATCAAGGAAGTAGTGGCAACGAGGGCCGACGTCGCTTTACGTTGCCTGTGTCTTAGTTAGTTACACTAAGTACACTGCAAAGACGACAGCCAGCAGTCAACTAGCACGGAGAAGACATACCTCTCTATACAAGCAGGCAGTGGTAGTTTTTATCCAACATTAAAAAAGGGAAACTGGAAGACCGGCTGACGGATTCAGGACGACAATTGGTACATTATCAACACAACCTGATGTTGAAAGAACAACTTATATTTACCGTGTGCTAGTGATGAATACCACAAACAAGAATTAATATAAAATATTGGGTAAAAAATGAATCTTACCTAATATAACAACTTAGTTTTGATCTCATGCTCCCATGACTTTAGCCTCTTTTTACTTCCCTTTCATTTCTCTTCTCATGCACTGCTCTGAACTGCCAATCACAGCGATTTCACTCACCGGCTGGCTCCAAAATCACCAAATCAAGCCAACAAGGGTCGACTAGTGCCGAGGGTGTGGGACATACTGCAAAATCTAGGGCGACATACTTTCCCCGACAGCCCGTCATCGCCTCACAGCCAACTGTCAGCTTGGTTTCTCAGAGCCCTAACGCTACAAATCTAAACTCCTATTTCAGCTCATAAACTTTGTGTTACCTACCACTAATTTGTCATGATGCTGAGATGAGAAGGAAGCAAGATGTCTCACTTCTTCCATCATCATCTCCAGAAAAAAACAATCTGTTTAATTCTTTTTTTACCTCTCGCCTGATCAGGCAAGTGAGTTGCTAGATTTAATAGCCTGACGTGGCGTTTTGCAGTCGGGCAATCATTACTGTTGAGCCCTGCTCCCACAAACACACACATCACACTGTCTCTTTGAGGTTTTCTTGTTCTCCGCACTCACTATCGCTCAGTTTTTTCCTGCCGCTTGGTCGCTCGCCACGATGAATTTTTCATTTCCACTTAGGTTTTTGCCTCCAGGCATTACCTAACACTCTCCATCCACTCCCCAATCTTCATCTCCATCCCTTACTCTGCTTGTACTCCCCCCCCCCCCCCCCCCCCCTTCCCTTATCCCTTGTTATTCATACTTTCTTTTTATAGCAGTTTCTTCTCTGTTTCCCTTCCTTTAACTTTCCTTCTTGTCCTCCTCCCTCGCCTCCATCCAGTCGAAAGAATTCACATGCAACCAGCGATCATTTAATATGGTGTCACACTGTATATCACCACACTGCAGCCCTCTCTGCCTGTATACGCCATAAAGTGTCAAATGTATGTAATAAAACTGATATAGTGTGCACCTGTGCGCTGGCCCTCCTCTCGACACGGTGTAATGTAATCTGTTTACACATTATGTGATAATATGCAAACAGCTTTGGCTCGAAGCTGCACCCTTCTCTTGCCAGCATGTAGCATTATGCAAAATGCACGTCGATTCATAATTCATCATGATGATGCATTATATCTTTGTGCTCCAGCCCTCCACCCATCGCCTTGACAACAAATTAATAATGTGCGCAGTAAACTGTAATGTAACATCACGTGGCTCCCCCTCTCTCCTTACAGCCCGCCCTCCCCTCCCAGAAGTGAAAGTGTTCCCAGGTCCATCTGAGGTGGTCCGAGAGAGCAGCAGCACCACAGGTATGGTGGTGGGCATCGTGGCGGCCGCAGCCCTCTGCATCCTCATCCTCCTCTACGCCATGTACAAGTACCGCAACCGCGACGAGGGCTCCTACCACGTGGACGAGAGCCGCAACTACATCAGTAACTCAGCCACACAGCCCAACGGCAGCGCCAAGGACAAGCCGCTGGGGATCGCCAAGATCTCCAAGAACAAGAAGAACAAAGACAAGGAGTACTACGTCTGAGGCGGAAGACGTCCGACACACAGACATATACGCATACACCTTTATATATAACGGTATATGTACATAAATAGATATATTCTCAAAAAAAAAAGATACACACGTACAATACACACCGACATAGACATGCTGATGTTAATGTTTACTCTCCAATAATCACATCTGCACACATGCTGGCAAGCACAAACATACACACTCAAGCACACATACATTTAAGCACAAACATACACACACACATACAGACTGGCCCAAGGGCATGGACCCTTATTGTACAGTATTTACCAATGAGCAGAGCCTCTGAGAGAGGCTTGTTTTATGAACATAAACACCATTCCAAATGATTTAAAAAAGCACCAGTTCAACTCCCAGTTAAGAACCATTTTGGGGCCAGCCAGATGAAAAAAAAGACCCCTGCCACAGCGGGACCTCTCCTGTTGGACTCACAGAGGTCAAGGAAGGCTTTTAAGTGAAGCACATGGCAGACTGAGTGTGTTGAGCGAGGGGGCAGAGCACCAGAACAAAGATGATGTAAAAGCACCAAGACAAGCACTAAGTGTCTCTTCCAAGCTTCTTTGGCCTTCCTCCCTGTTAGCAGACGGGACACGATGACGCACTGAGGATGCTGAAGAAACAAGCACACCCGATGGTCCAAGTGTGACGCCGAGCAACAGGACAGGAAATCAGGGTGTAGCCATAGAGACGATGAATTACGAGTGAACAGGCAGAGGCAGGGCTGGTGCCGTTGATTTAACGGACGGGCTGCGGTGCTGACGTTTTACAGCACCCTGTAAATCACAAAGTTGGAATCAGCGGAGAGATATTTTCCTGGACAGGATACTTGAGACTTCAGATGCTACCTACAGACACCAGTCGCGCATGACTGCGGTGTCACACACACACACACACACACACACACAGCACACATGCACACACACAAAAATATAAACACCTGCAGACATACACGTACCTGCAATGCTAAAGACCCACCATATCTTCATAACTGACACTGAAGACTATACAAGAAGACAATGGTGAAAACGACCATTATGATAATTGTTATGGCAATGATAATGATGAATATGAAGAACATTCGGGCAGTATAGACTCTTTGGGGAAGGGGGGGGGGGGTCTTATTGCACGTGAATTATCTTACTCCGTGTGATTTATACCGCGTTGAAACTCCAGAGGTTACACCGTGACGCACCACCATCATAAACCTTGGCTTGAAGTATTCCCTAAGTACAAATGGTTTTTCAGTCTGTGGGATTCAACCATGATTTAATCTCTGAATCGACTCTCAGTTCAAATCCTCATTGACAAAAGTGTGACCATCTCGAGTGTGTGCTGCATGCCTGAGTCTCTGAGCTGTGCCGTGAAGTGGTGGCGTGTCCCACTAAGTCCAGAGGTGGTAGGGATTGCTTGTGGGAGGAGGAAGAGGAGGAAGAGGAGGAGGAGGAAGGGGGGTTGTTGCAGCTTGTAACTCCAGAGCAACGCCTGGATGTGTGCGCCCACCACAGGCCGCATCCTGTTTTCTAGCCTCATGTCTTATAGGCCACGCCCACTATACCTGCTCTAACCAACCACCTTTTTATAGCAAAAACCAGCCGAGGAAAAGAATCAAAAACAGAACAAAGTAAATGTTACCATGTGTTGCTAATAGATAGAAAAGTCCAGTTCATGATGCCATTGACTATATGACAACCTGAGTTGCTTTGATTTCATTGGCTCTCCTTTTTCTCTCTTTGCGTCCTTTTGTCTTCATGCTATTGGTTGACTGATTTATCAATGCTCATGACGTGACCAATACACGACAGACAGATGGGTTTCCGATGGGCCACAGTATCTGTTTATGGACTTTCGCAGCCCTCTGCAGCTCAAGAATTGTAGCTCCATGATATATCAATACAAACAGTGCCATGACATGAACAAGCCCCTCCCAGTTCTTCCAACCAGTCAGATGCATGCAAAACAACCAGGGCAAGAAAGGACATGAAAAGGACTGTGTGAGATCTCAAAGTATAAAATTAACTTAACATTTTCCCTTATTCTCTCCATCCTTAACTGGCCTTGACCTCCTTTTCCTCCCTTCTCTTGTTTTCCCCTTGTTTAGTACGTTTCCCTCTCCGCCCTCCTCTGTGTCTATCGCTTTCTTTCCCCTCTCTCTCTCTCTGTTGTGTTGCCATCTGAAACAAAGGAGGTGTCTCAACCAATGGGATTCTACATCTAGGTGTTCATTAACCATGTTTATTTTCTATATGTACAATTTTTCTACAGTATTTACTTTTATTTTTATTGTTACGGTTCTTTGATGAACATAAAGTGGAAATTTATTATGAAAAATAGTTTTGAAGATTAATGAGTAAATAAAATATTACCCAAGTGAGCCTGGAGTGCGTTTGTTTGTTGGTTTTTGCGCCGCGTCGGCCACGAAAGCAGACCGGTGGCCATTAAATTAAAAGTATCTCATAGTGTGTTAGGGGTCAAATCTTAAAGGTACAGTTCATCCTAAAATCAAAAGTACATAATTTTCCTCTAACCTGTAGTGCTAATTATCAATTTGGATTGTTTTGGTGTGAGTTGCTGAGTGTTGAAGATATCTGCTGTAGACATGTCCTGCTTTCTCTCCAATATAATAGAACTAGATGGCACTCAGATTGTGGTGCTCAAAGCACCGGAAAAATACATTTGAAAAACTCAACAGCAATGTCTCTTTCCAGAAATCATGTTACTCAAGATAATGCACAGACCTTGTTCTGAGCAGTTTCATGTAGGGACTATTTTCTTTCTGATGAACTGCACCCGCTAACTGCATCGCCGCATCTACTCATGGACGAGAGACTTGTGCCTGTGATATAGCGAGATGTAAACATTAATGCATCCTCCTCGGCTGAGCTGTAAGTGTTGCTAAGTGATGCACACTTCCTTCTGCACAGTGTTACAGTTTCAGGAATACAGATTCCGGTTGGGGAGTTAAATGAGGAGATCGACAATGTTCTCGTTCCAGTTCAGAAAGCGAAAAACAAACAAAGCGAGCATCAGATGGACTGTATTCATAATAAATACGCCACAATCATATAAATAACCAGCGCCAATTAATTAGTCAGTGAGAACGTGTGTGTGTGAGGGGGCATAAGCACATGCAGTGAGCAACCCAGCATCCGACAACTGGACACCGTCAGGACAGAAACAGAGGGCTTGACCGGTTGACTTCACTACAAGCTGATTTGCTATTGAAAGAGGTGACGTGCTTTACGTTCTAAAACCAGCCGCCAGCAATTTGATCAGCGGAGGTGTAGGTGACACCATCAGCCGGCTTGAGTCAAGCTCAGAGCGACCAGGTCACACCACTGCAACTTTTCTTTCCGAGGTTCAAAAACGGTTTTGTTTCATCATGAATCTTTGGTCTGAACTGGGCTTTAGATAGAGCAGCTGGTTAGCTTAGCTTAGCATAAAGACTGTAAATGAGGGAATGTAGCTTGGCTTTGTCGAAAGATTACAAACTCTGCCTATATGCCGAGCATGTTATCTCACTTTTGTTTCACCAAAGACAGAAGTTTTACAGGAGTTCATATCGAGACTTTTTCTTTGCTGCTCCTCAGAGCCAAGAAATGGGGAAAATATAAATTGCCAAGAAAATGTAAAGTGTCGAATTACCATTTTCACCCTTATTTTGCACTCAAATTAACAAACACAGTATGACATGAGATTTAAAGGTGCTGTTAGGTGAGTGTTGAACTCAAGACTAGAGCTGCGATGATGTTTAATCGATTAGTTGATCAAAATCATCAGCAACAATTTTGATAATTGATCATTTAAGTAATTTTTCAACATGATTTTTTTGTCTGTGTTTGTAAACTGAGTAGCCTCTGTCCTATTACTACGACTGAATGCAATCTGTTACTCAGCATTTCCTTCCACTGGTCTAAAAAAAACAACCCACTTTGAATGTTGTCACTGAATTAAATGGCCGTTATTGTTGGTTATCAGCCTCAACGTCTAGTTGCCGTAACAATTGTGATGGGAGAGACAGCGGAAGTGAGTGTAATGTTAGTATAAGGAGTGAATAAATAAAGCGGCAGCCTGTAGGCCAGAAAATAAAGCCAACACGAAAGTGTCAGAAACTGCAGTTCCTCTAACGGCCACTTGAGGCTGGCTCCAGAAGTACATCAAGACCCCCATGATACGATGGCCAACTTTACAGCAGAAATAAACAGCATGGTACAAATAAGAGTTTTGGTCTCCAAAGCTAATTTGACTGTACAGGGGGTGTATTTTTATATTAGTCATCTGTTTACATTTTATTAAGGCTTAAGTTATGCATGATTACAGGTGGGGCTGCTTCAGTGACAGGCTCTCTATGAGTCAGATCCACCCTTTACTCCTCCACAGATCCAACCTCTCATCCAAATATGGTCACCTCTGGCTCCAAAAAAACAAGATGGCAACAGACTAAAGGAGGGAGGAGATGCTGATGTGGTGTATTTACTGTTACTGTTTACTGTTAGTAAACAGTATGACATTTTTTGGTGGGTGGGGCTCTACATTTTAGTGTAGAGCGTCAGACTGAATTTACAAACGCACCATGTCAGGTCACTCACTCTCCGGGACCACGAGTGTTACTTGAATAAGTAAACATTGACCAACGAGACCAGACTGACCGACCCGTATTCTCTCACTCAATGGATGGATGATGTCGCAGGAAGCTTTGTGGTTGATTACTATGCCAATCTTACAACAGAGGACGACAGTTGAACAACTCCAGTTTGTTTTGCTACTGAAGCTAACGTTTGCACGTCTTATCATATTTAACCATGGTTGTCTTTGTTTTTGTTGACAGTCAGTGGTGGATGGTATGCTATAAAATTTAAGTTTTGATCCATGACTCCTTTTATTCTGGCTCCCACTAACACAACAAGACGACATTTTAAGTCTCCTGTGTAGCCTACAGCCCTGTGGGGGCAATGGTATTTTGCCTCCAGCTAATAAAATGACGTCATTGTGACAGCGGCCCTAGAAGGGTCGACTGGTCAAACAAACACAGGACTTTCACCCAGGAGATGATGAGTAAACTTGTCACGTCACAAATGTACATCTTTTAACCCAAACTATAATCTTTTTTATAACAAAATTGCTCCTGATGTCAAGTGATAATGACCATTCACTGGGCTGATAATGACCTTCTAAAGCTACTTGTAGGCATAGCAGGCCCCTTCTAATCCACACGAGGCTGATTACCATTGATAACAGCCATTTAATCGAGTGGTAACATTTGAAATGGGTGCACCAAACTGCAACTTGTTCCTGAGGTTTACTTTCCATATTCTAAGACAAACTGACATCCACTACAGCAGTTGCTATTAGACATTGATACCTTTGGGATTTTAACAAAGTTTAATGATGATGACCTTCTCAGCACAGAAAAAACACAGGTCCCGTGAAAATCTACATCATCATAACACCGAAATCCATAAAATTCTGAATTTTATTATTTTTAAGTGTAATCTTTGTCGTCTACAAAGTTTTACAGCGATCACTCTTGTCTGTCCTGCCGTTATTACGGACATGTCTGAACTAACAGTGACCCCTTGAGTTGGTCATGGACTCACTAAGGGGCTGAGGGAAACAAAAATCCAATACGGTGCAGGTTTTCTATGATGCACATAAGTGCACAATAAAATGCAAATTAAAAAAAAACATAAATATCACAAATTTAATTCAATATTTGAATGCTCTCTTGGGTTCCATTAGAGGTTTAAATCATATGTAGCTTAATCGATTTTTTTAAAAAAAGGTTTGCTGCAGGCTAACCGTTTTCCCTGTTAAGCTATGCTAACCATTTGCTGGCTGTAGCTTCACACTAACAGACACATGAAAGCTGTATTGATCTTTACATCTCCCCCAGACAGCGAATCAGCGTATTTCTCAAAATGTGTGAATATTCCTTCAACTATCTGCTTCAAACAAACTATCTACACGTTGCAGGTTCCCACACATTTCCTCCTAATCCCTTCACCTCTTGCTTCATCAAAGAAAGGAAAGTAGCACCTTTTCTTCCAAGTCCCGCTGTGTCTAACTGGGACAGTAGACACACATAAATACCCCCTCGCACACACCACACAGGGCTTTGAAGTATGACTCAGTGCAGTGAGCGGTATAAGTCTCTGCAGAGTTGCTGTTTGCCGGATGAAAGATCCCCGAGACTGCAGGGTTGAGCTCGCATCCTCAGGTGAGAGAAGCTACCAGGACCTGCTATTTCAATAAACACCTCCCAAGTCTCGCTGTCTTGTTCTCTCACTGTTTGTCTTTTTTTTTTTCTTACTTTCTTTTTGTCTTTTGCTGAACAGTCTGTGCTCAGAAGTCTCGTGTTCAGCTGTAGCCATCTGCCACTGTGCTGTCCTTGACCACAGCCAGCTAAGATAAAGACACTGCCCTGCTATATTCATGGGGTGAATAAGACAACTTCAGAGCCAATCAGTTACCTCATGCCAGCATACACCTCCAACATTCACTTTAACAGATTGAACACTCACCAGCAACCCTGTAATGTCCATTGCATATCAGCAAACACAACCCTGCAAAACGGTGGTCATAAGTTAAGGTCAGACCTTCGGCAATTCTCTTGTAAGTCGGCCCGTTCTTCACCATTCCCGTCATCTGATGGTTAATGGCCTCTTCGTTTGCTAGGGCAAGGAGGGTGCGCAATTCTTTGTCTCCCCAGTTGCTCATCTTTACAGTGTCTGTCAGGTTTGCGTTTCCCTCTTGCTACTAGCTGCTCGCTAATTCCTGCTATCAGCTGTTTCCTGTTTATCCACCGCCGGTGGGTCGCACATGCGGCGTCATCAACAGCTCCTCTCAAAAGTCATCAACAGTCCCTCCCATTGCTGAAGGCCACCTCAGTATTTTTAAACTAAAAGGGTTCCGCCAATATGTCTACCCTACGAGGCGGAAAATTGTGCACCTCAGATCAACTCGCCAATCCGGCTCTGTGTGTCTAAACGCTCGCAGCTTGCCGGCAAAACGGCCCAATATTCGCGGAAAATCTGGCAGTTTAAAAGGGGCTATAGAGACAGACAACCATTCACACTCGCATTCACACCTACGGGTTATTCAGAGTCACCAATTAACCTGCATGTGTTTGGGAGGAAGCTGGAGTAGCCAGAGAAAACCTATGCTGACACAGGGAGAACATGCAAACTCTAGTTCAAACCCCCACCCCAGAAACCTTCTTCCTGTGAGGCGACAATGCTAACTACTGCACCACCATGCCGCCTTTGTGAACTGCTATTTTGATGAATTTTTGCTGAACCTGGTTCACCTTCATTAGGCAGTGGTGGCTCAGGTTGTAGAGCCACTTATCTGAATAGTGGTCAAAGTATCCTTACTTAACTCGTGAAGAATGTTGACCTTATTATTGGACGCTCCGCTCAACATGGAGTATCACAAATTCAAAGTCACACATGGTGAGTAACTGATATATAAATGGTCATTCTGCAGGTGAAGTATTCCTTGAACACAGTGCCCCAGTAAAGCCATCCCAGTGACTGAATATGCACACTGACACAAAACATCTAAGACAGCACCACAGATGGCAGCCACGGATATAAGCTCCCGAGTTCTTTTTCTATGTAAATATCCGCCAAGCATAATCCAACCCTGCTGTAGGCTATACGCTGTGTCATGTCCACCTACCTCATGCATGTAGGCAACCTGTTACATTTATCATCCTATATTTATTCCAGCACCATGTGCACTCGAAACACTTTACACCCCCTAATGACGATGGCAATCCCTGATGGCAGTGGCACGTCCCACGGATGCTTGATCAGACTGGGATCTGGTCAGCACCTTGAGCTCTTTGTCACATTCTTTGAGTGGCATGCGGTGTTGCATGGTATATTGGGGGTGGGGGTGGTTGCCATAGGGGAATGCCGTTGCCGTGAGGGGGTGTACTTGGTCTGTAATGATGTTTTGGTGGGTGGCGCATGTCAAGTGGCGTCCACATGAATGCAAAGCCCACAGCAGAACATTGCATTGTAGCATGGTGACTAATGTTATTTACTTTACCTGTCAAGTGTTTATGTTCACCCTCTTCTGCTTTGTTGTTCTTGTTTTTTGCTGTATGCCTATTCGTGTATATACAGTATACTTGATTCCTAAACACCAGGGTCAAATTCCTTGTGTGTGCACAAACACTTAGCCGATAAAGCTGATTCTAATTTCGATCAGGAGCAGGGGTGTGGAGAGCGTGCATGGTCAATCATAACAGTTGACAAGTCAAACTATCCTCTGACATAAAGTCTACTGACGCTTTTATGCATCAATTTGCCGTCTGTTTGCAGAGTTAAAGACGACTCAAAATTTTCATCCTCACCTCCCCTGTACAGGTGCAGAACAATCAGCAAAAGATTATTCAACAAATTCATATCAAATACACACACATGCACACAGATGCCACAGATCTTCCTCATCCTCAGTCCTTCGTTTCCACTCCTTTGTGCAGCTGCATTTGCCAGACTCTGACTATCTTCCCATCTTTCTCTCTCTCCTTCTGTTTCTGTCTTGCCTTGTGTATTACCAAAACTGTGGGAGAGTGTGAGTGTGTGTGTGTGTATGTGTGTGTCTGTGTGTCTGTGTGTGTGGTCATGTCAGGAGCTCAAGGCTGCGTTTTTCTCCTTGCTTTGGAATAAATCATAAAGAGCTCTGTTTATCCACATGAACTGTATAACACACACACACAGCGATGTTTCATACAAGAGAAAATGTGTCGACAGTAGAAGCCGAACATGTATACAGGGGAAAATGTAAAAACATAAAACAGAAGAAGGATTTGTTTGTTACATAAGTGTGTGTGTGTGTGTGCGTATGCGTATGCGTGTGCATGTGCGCAGAGAGAGCGTCCTTGCAAGCTGGCTGTCCTGCTGACGTGTGGGGAGTGCAGCAGAAAGGAATATTATGTCCATCGCTATCAACGTGTGCTCATCTTTCAACACCAATATGAGACAGGAGACAAAACAGATTCACACCTGTTCCACATAATTATCCTTTCTTTTTCTGATCGTTTGTTGACATGACTTTGAAGCTAAAAAGAAGGCAGTCAGCCAGAAATAACACACTCCCTACTGTCTGTATGACTGACTCCAAAACTGTTATTAATACAGATTTACTTGCCATTATAAAAAAAAATAAAGAAAACAAGAAAAACTTAAATGTAACTTTTCACTTCAAACTTGTAATTTTAGGTTGGTCTTTGCACATCCCAAGCACACTGAGACACCTGTACACTAAGCGGAACGAGGGAGGCCGAGGACTGGTGAGCATCAGAGCCACTGTCCAGGACGAAACAACCAAGATCCAGGAATACATCTGGAGGATGGCCCCCAGAGATGAGCTGCTGAGTGAACGCCTCAGGCAGCAGAAACCTGTGAATGCAGAACAGGAGGATGAACCATCATGGAAGGAAAAGCCACTGCACAGCATGTACCACCGACAGACTGAAGAAGTGGCCGACATCGAGAAATCCCACCAGTGGCTGAAAAAGGCCGGACTGAAAGACAGAAGCACTAATCATGGCAGCACAGGAACAGGCACTTAGTACAAGATCAATAGAAGCAAAGATGCTCCTGAGACAGTTCAGCACGTAATGACAGGGTGTAAGATGCAGGCAGGAAGAGCGTACATGGGACGCCATAACCAAGTGGCTGGCATAGTGTACAGGAGCATCTGCACTGAGTATGGGCTGGAAGTCCCAAGGTCAGAATGGAAGACACCTCCTAAGGTGGTTGAGAGTGACCGAGCTAAAATCCTGTGGGACTTCAGATTCAGACTGACAAACTGGTGATGGCTGAGCAATCGGACATCGTGTTGATGGACAAACAACAGAAGAAGGCACTTGACAGATGTAGCAATCCAGAGCGACAGCAACATCAGGAAGAAGGAACATGAGAAGCTGGAAAAATACCAAGGGCTGCTAGTTACTAGTTGTGGGGCGCACACGCAACTGCTTGTACAAAAGCCAGATGAACACAATTTTTGTTGTATCGTCTTGTCAATGATCAAATAGAGACTTAATAGGCAACATAATCATACATGTTACCCAACAATAAATCATGCATGAATGTTTACGACAAAAATACCAAAGAAAATAATATATTACTTAATTATGTAACACAGTGAGAGAGCTAAGATCTTTTATGGTGTTAGGGCATATCTCATCTAGGTTTCCACTCAGGAGCAAATGACACACGGCTAATAAGAGGTGAAAGAATACACATTTAACCCAACATGTCCCTACAGCACAGATGCTGTTTTCTCAGTCCTTGTTTGTCAGTCTGTTAAACAGTTCAGTCCTCCACAGTTCACTTCAGTTATCCTCAGTTCAGGTGTGTGGTGTGTCAATGTTGTTGTTGCTACCCGGGTAGTGTGTTTGTTGAGATCTCACATGCTTATCTGTCCTGAAGTGAGGTTGATGTCACTCCTGGTATTGTGGCAAACTAGGCCGGATCCTCCTCTCGCACCCCTGGAACAGGTCCTGACTCGCTGATCCTGGATCAAGTCTTCTCAGAAATAATCTCAGACTCAAAATAAAAACCAGCCTGCACACAGCGAGGGGAAATATCACGTTAGTATTGTACAACAATTTTATCATTAGTAACTACATTTCTTCTCAATCTCTCTTCATCAGTGACTTAATTCAGTCAGGTGGAATTTATATTTCTGGGCTGAATCGACAACGTAGGCTCTGCGTCAAAATGGAGTCTGCGCCATAGCCTGACGTGCACCTCCCCAGAAATGTAACTACATGTCGCAGCAACACAGACCTTCTGTCTATGTTTGAGAGATGAAACCATTTCCCTCAGTGGAAACAAAGCTTTTATTTACTTTAATTTCACAAATAAGAAACAATAAATTGTGAAGACAACAAAGCCTCCACAAAAATAGCATTTTAAGCCTTGTGTGTGATTTATCCTGGCTTCATATGAGAAGAGGAAATCTCCACTAGCTGCTAGGCTAATTTATACAATGTAAAATGCCATAGGCTTGTGCTAATAACATTAGCATGTTGTGTCCAGATAAAGACAAGTGTTTGTCTGTGAATGCTGCGAGTTATAGTGAAGCTGATTTGTGTACTTGTGTTTGAAACTGTCTCTATTAAGCCATGTTTAATGTGTGTTTAATGTGTGTTTTGAATCAAATAAACTTTACAGTGCTTCACAGAAACCTCCACCGCCAACTAGTGTTTTGGAGGTGTCACTGCAGAGTGACACAGACACACCACCACACCTGTATTGTTCACGGCTTACAGTAACGTTAGGCTCTGCCACACAAGTGACCGCATGTGCTCACATTTGTTTTCAAAACAAACACTAAAACTCAGAAACTGTTTATACACTGCACTCACAGGTGTCTCCAATTGGTTCATGGTATTCTTAATGCAAAGAAACGTAACACAAAATAAAGCAGCGGTCTAAAAAAATAACACAGTACTGACATTTACACATGGCTAATAGCTAGCTTACCATGCTAACTCAGTAGGCTAGACGTCAACTCCATGGATATCCATAACAGGCACAACGACGTCAAAATCATCCTCCGGTCTTACACCCAGTTACACGGTGAAAATAAACTTCTAACACAGCTCTCAGACACTTTTACTCCAGCAGCTCTTCTGAGTCCTGGCTCTTCCTTCTCTGCACAGGTGCGGAGCGGTGTGTCTGTGTCACTCTGCAGTTACACCTCCTGAACACTACTCGGCGGTGGAGGTTTCTCTGGAGTGCTGTAAAGTTTAGTTGACTCAAAACACACATTAAACACACATTAAACACACATTAAACATGGCTTAATAGAGACAATTTCAAACACAAGTACACAAATCAGCTTCACTATAACTCGCAGCATTCACAGACACATTTTCCCCACAAATACAACATGCTAATGTTATTAGCACAAGCCTAACTCTCTAAAATAAAAGTAAAAACCAGTTTATTCATAGTTGTTATGGTTTATGTAGAGTTGGCATATAATTTGTTATAGATCGCTACTGACTATTTCACTGAAAAAAAAAAAAGAGAAAAGAAAAATTATGACGAGGATGGGGTTGCATTTTTGAGGGAATATAGCCCATAGCAAATGGCACCATTTTGTATTCAATAAGTCCTTTTTTAAACACAGGTGTGGCTCCAAGGTGACAATCTGTAAACCCCTTTTGTTTTATTTTATGTTACGTTATTCCTTACCTCGTTGACTTTTTTAATCTGCTGTTATTTATCTATGTTTGCCTGTGACGTGACCTTGGGTGTTGTGAAAGGCGCTTAGAAATAAAATGTATTATTATGATTTTACCTTCATTACAAGGGTCAAAGATGTTTTGCAGCCCCAGACAGAATTATTTATTTATTTATTGAGGGAAAAAAGGCTCTCTTGATAATAGAGGTTGCAGACCCCTGTCTTATACTATTATCCAACCCTTTATTTTTCATAAGATAAATGCATGGTTTCATTTAATCAATTATGTTTTTAAATAAACTATTTGCTGAGAAGCAAATGCTATATGAATGAGGTGTTAAATTGTATCTGTAGATGTGATAATTCAAGATAGGCTATATTTAGATTTTGTGTCATTATAGGCCAGGAGCCAGGACCAGCCATCAGGCTGTTTTTTGCTACCTTTTTTTTTCTCACTATTATTTCCTGTCAGCCTAAACCTTGGCCCGTTACAAGTTGATAACAAGCATCCCCAACTCGGGGCCGTTTGGTCTCAGGGGGCCTAAAACCCAATTTTTTGGATGTGTTTCCTCTGTAAACCCTGGAGATGGTTGTGTGTGAAAATCCCAGTAAATACTCACACCAGCCCGTCTGGCACCAACAACCATGCCACGTTTAAAGTCACTTAAATCACCTTTCTTTCACATTCTGATGCTCGGTTTGAACTTCAGCAGGTCGTCTGGACCATGTGTACATGTCTAAATGCATTGAGTTGCTGCCACGTGATTGGCTGATCAGCTATTTGCGTTAACAAGCAGTTGAACAGGTGTACCTAATAAAGTTGTCAGTGTTTAATTAGTGTAGCTGACTTGCAAAACATCCCCAAAACAAACAGAAACTAGCCAATCACAGCACAGTAAAACCAGCCAATCGCAGCACAGTAGTACCAGCCAATCACAGCACAGTAGGGCGGGACTTAAAAGGAAGGTTAGGTAGAGTACTAACGTTAGCTAGCTAGCTAACTCCTCTCGGTCTGTTACAGAAACTACACAAGATCCACAATGGAAACACAGTAAGTCTTAAATTTTAATATGTCATCCTTAATAGTTTGTATTTATATGTGTTTGATTTAATGTCTCCCTCCTACAGTGTCAAATAAACTAAATATAAAGCGTCTAAGCAGCTAGCTAACCTTGTTAGCATTAGCTTACTAAATTTCCTGTCAGTTTTAGGCAGAGCTTCACAAAAAACACAGTTAAAATTATCATTTTTTTTATTTTATTTTTTTTTAAATCAAATGGTACAGACCTCTGTCTACTATATCAAATTTTTTAACTTTATTTGAGATTTAATTTTTCAGCTCCTCTCTCAGATTCAGACAACTTCAATAATCCCAACAGGGGCAAGTTGTTTGAACAGCTTGCTTTGCACACATACTGTAACATACAGTAACATGTAGACACATAAATAGATGAGTATTAAATGAAAATATATAAAAAAATATGCCAAGGAGTTCAGTGGAATAAAGGACTCTATAAAAAAAAAGGAATAGATTGATCATTGATAAAAGAAAGCAGACTTATACAATGCTATTCAGACTGTTGCTGTCTTTTTAGGTACGGCTGTGAAGCAGGCAGATAAATGACAAAATGAGGTGAGACTTATTATGAAGGATTGTTATACAGTACAGTTTTTAAAATGTGTTTTTTTAAAAAGAAATTAATACCTATAACAAAGGAAGTTTTGTGCAACTTTCATTAGCATTGCATCCAGTACACCAGTGTGTTTTGATGGATCAATTTTTTTTTAAAGGTCAAAGTGTAATAAATACAAAGTAGAAACACATTTTAGGACGGAATAGAGCATGCAATTTGTAAAAGCCCAAAAAGAATAGTCTTTATCACAGCTTCCTATCAAGGCCAAAGCACTGCTGTGGTCCTTTTTACACAGACACACACACACTACCCAGCAGAGACCTCCTACATCCTCATACACCCATGAAGCTTTTAACACGCCCCCATTATTCACCACTGTACGGTCACATCACCAAAGCACCTCGCACTTTTTCTCTCTTCGACCTGGCGGTGAACCCGGAGCGGATAGACGGACAAACAGGCAAAAACATTCATACCAAATGTGGAGTGTGGGCTCTGGTTAAAGGCCTGCGTACATGTAAAACACCACGTGGAAGACAAAGTCAAAGGGGGGGAGAAACAAAAGAAGAAAAACAAGGAGATTACCAAAGTGGGACTACAATGATGATGATAATGATTCTGATCATGTTAATGATTGTGATGATAAAGACAGCAGCGGCATCGGCACCTGGCCCGGAGATGGACATTAAACCTGGAGCTACAAATGGCTTGGCCAAACGAACCCTGCACTTCTGCTACCAGCTGGGCTTCGGGGTCACAGAGATCCCCTCCAACATCTCCAGCGACACCCAATGCCTGTGAGTACAGTCATACTCACATATCTTCAGGTGCATGCACGCAAATATCTATGTATAGCCAATGTATTGTCGGTGTTTACATTTCACTCGCTGCGCAGTTGAGAAAGTTCAATTTTCAGGTATAAAGAATGAGACATCTTGCTAAAAGCATTGAGAAAGCAACATCATGGGCCTGGGCACGAGACAGATTTGGATCTCTGTGAGCAGCGCCAAAAACTGCCAGGGCTGGCTTGGGGTCCATGACCTTGTCATGCATGTACGAGAGTGTTTTAAGGACTTCAGTGTAATTTTTTTTCCAAAATAAGTGTTGCAGCATTGACAGGTTCCCAGCTGGCCACTAAAGTTTTTACATGTTGTTATTTGGTTCAATTTAAGTTGTGACATCAGGTGACCAAAATTCAATGTCAGGACATCTAATGCCAACGTCAGTTTGATGTGGAATGGTGACAACAGATGATGCCAAAACCCAACGTCTCATGCCAGCGTCATCGTGACGTAGAATAATGACAGGTTTTCTAGTTATTCTAGTTGTGAGGTGTGAAACGTCATTGTGTTAATGTCCACACAAAGTGACATTCTGATGTCGTTTGACATTTAAAATATAGTCCATCCCCTTTTCATTCCAACCAAACTTTATAATCAGTCCGACGTAAGAGTCGAACGTCTTTCTGACGTCATATTGACGTTCTGTGCCAGCCTGTGGGGGTCAAAGCCGACTCCTGGACGAAGGCAGTCTGTGAATTATTTGAAATTGGATCAAACTATGCCTGACATATGTAGACGTTTCATGACTCATTCTTCTCTTGAAATGGTTTTCATTGACAGTGACAATGGCATTAAGATGTGTATTTTTTTTTAAATTATTATTATTATAATATTAGTTGTTGCAAGAGACAGATTTAAAAAAGAAGGGACAAAATTGAAGCAGCAAAGGCCACAGTATCCTGACTTTTCATCTTAAGTGTGGGTCAGACTACTAAAACACTCCATTCCCATAATGCAGCTCAGTAGCATAGTTTGTTGGACCCTCCTGAACTCCTCACCTCCAGTTTGTAATGTGTGCTTTCAGTTATAAATCTGTACTTTCATCCCCAGCCTCGTGTCATCCAGGGTTACTTTTTCAGACATTAGAATGCTCAGAATTCATTATACAGCTGTTTTCACAGTCTGAGTGGTGCTCATCATGATGAGTAAACCCACTTTCATGTGTAAAATCGATGAAGTGTCCCTTCACTCAGCTACAAGTGACATGGGTCAATATAACAGAGAATACATCCAAAAATAGTATTTCTCCGTCACCATCTCGCACCTCTACACATTCAGGGAGTGTGCCGTATGTACAATTCAACATCACATGCCGTGAGCGTGCATAATCATTTTGACTTTCCTCTCTAATCCTTGCTCATCTCCTCTCGGCTGATTTTTTTTTTCCTCTGAATTTGCAAATGCTGGTTTTATTAAACATTCATTTACTTAAGGGAATGTATGCAAAGCGCGTCTGCCTGGCTTCCACTGTAACCACAGCTTTCTAGAGTGGCCACAGGTTAAAGACACCCTGTAGAGTTTTCATGTAAACAAACAAAAGATATGTTAACATTCAGCATTTCTCACAAAAAACACATTGTGTGTGTCCCTGAAGCCTCACAAGAAAAGCGATAAGCTTGTTTTCTAAAAGTTTTTTTTGTTGTTCCTTAAAGTTTTACTTTAAGGGGAATATCAGGGTGGCCGCAGGTCCGTATTAAATTCAGATTTGATAGGACTTAAATGTTTTTAGTCACAAATTTCTGGAGTTGTGTTGAAAACTGTTCAAGGACACATTTTAAAGGTCCAGTGTTTTAGATTTAGGGGGATTTAGTGGCATCTAGTGGTAACGATTGTAGATTGCAGCTAGCTTTAACTTCTGCGGCTTAGAGTTCCTTCACTGTTCATTGGACAGGAAGTTTTTATCAGGAGCCGAATCATCCACAGAGGCCTCTTCCTTAATGTATTTCTCCTTTCAAATGCTACGCAGGATTAGCCTCAAAATTGTCGTGTTCATAAAAGGTACCACAGGAGGTTTGAGTGTTTTTACCTCAGCGACACACTGAGGCAGGGCGTAAACATTGACCTGTTGTTTTGGATGTTTTGAAGGAATCTCAAGGCCACAGGGAGGAGGGAGCGGGACAGTGGCGGTGGGGAAAGATTAGGATCGTCTGAAGCACAACCGCACGCTTAGACATACACAAAAACAATATACAAATGTATATAATCTTACTCGTAAATGCAGCTGACACACACAGAGATGGGGACGCATTTTGTGGCAGAAGTAGCGTCCGTTCCCAAGAGACGCGCTGTGAACTCCCAGGCGGCGATGTGTGTGTTCTCATCTGTTCTATTTTGCTCGAAGGTCAAGGCTCAGGAACAGTGGGGATATTTACAAGTATGCAGCAAAGGAGGGCCGTTTCAGATGACGACCAGATGCAGAATAAGCTTGGGATCTTTGTATAGACTTTCGGCACACAAAACTGTTTGCTCCTTGCATGAAAAGAAAATCCCCAACATGAGTGAGTAACCCATCATGGCCTCACTGACTGTTATCATTATTCAATGCACATACGAATTTGGAAGAAGTAGTAATGACCCTGCCACGCAGCAAAAATGGCCTCTTATTACTTTCTGAAGGATTTCTCTCCAGTGATAATGTTTCTGTGATCGGTGTGTCACTGAGCGTTGATGTGAGTGACTGTTTCTGTGTCAACAGGGAAGTTCAGCAGACTCAGATCAAAGTGATTCCCCAGGGCGCTCTCACCAGCCTGCAGCACCTCAGGAAACTGTAAGTGTCTCTTGTTCGTGTTTATGCTTTGATGTGGAACGTAATGAACAGAGGAGGTCAAAACACTCAAGATATGGATCATCCAAATAGAGGAGAAGCGGTCGGGCTTCACCGTCAAAATTCTCTGCACTTACATTTGGTGTTATTCCTCCAAATTTAAGCAAAGCAATTTAGTGATAATACAGTTCTATGGTCACAGTATTTCTACATGAGTTAAAATTACTAATAGAAATCAAAAATATAGAAGTATATTTGTGCTACAAACTTTAGTTTCTGTCTTTATCTTGAAGTGTGTGCTTATGTGGATAACAGCAAACATAAAGTACATAAAGCTGGAGTATTGAAATGATCTATTTAGAGTATTTGTATTTTGTCTTTTATATTGTGTGTGCATGTGTATAATAGATATGTGTCATTTTCTCTGCCGGGCCAAAGCCTGAAGGGGATCGTGCATTTGGAGCTAATCTCGCTATCTTGCCAACTATCTAGCTTCATCATTTTGTTTGCACATGTATGACTTTATGCTCAGTGACCTCTTGTGGTTTTGGCAAATCACAATTTATTGACTGCTGGCTCCTCACTCCCCTTACCTGGCCGTTAGGAGCGGCAGGTTTTCCAGAAATCGGCACAGCTAAAAACGACAAGCCTTACCGTCCGTTGCAAGCGACATTCATAGAAGAGTTTTGTCTCATGTTGAAACTGGAGCATCTGCAGAATTATTCCATACCTGATTTGTTATGATCCACTAAAGTTAGGCACGATAGGAGATGAATAAACCCTCATTTTTGTTTTCTTCGCCACTATCTTCAGTTTCAGTTCAATTTCAATTTTATCTACAAAGCAAATCACAATTTCCCTCAGAGGGCTTTACAGCATACGACATCCCTCTCTCCTTGGACCCTCACAGCGGTTAAGGAAAAAATCTTAACAGAACAGATCAACATAATAAATGTGCAGTGGTCCATATGACAAAATGATGCATAAAGAGAGGCAGATACAGGGAGAGAAGCAGGGCAAGCAGTAATGACAAGTGCTACAATAACATTGATTTTAAAAGTCCAGTTAGGAACAACATGGATCAAAGATTTCTGGCTGTTTTCGTTATTAAAAACACATTCATCCTCGTAATTCCATCATATCTGTATTTCACACACAGCTCCTGTTAGCAGGACAACATGATCTTCTGTGTGCAGCAAACCAGATCAGCCTGGGCAGCTACCTCACGTTGTTATAAGCCCTAAGATGCCATTTTGTTTAGTGCAGAGAAGGTTAACCTTATTTTGAAATCCTTGTGTAAGTGTTCAGTGTATTTTCTCTAAATTTGATGTTTTTGACCTTCTTGAATCTAAGCATTTGTTAGAGTGTGGTGATCCATAAGTACTATTGTGTGTAAACTGAATGATTTTATTTGGATAAATGCCATCATTGCTTTTGAATTAAACTAAGTCAGTAAAGTTGAAAAATAACTGCACAGCCATTTTATATCCTTTAATCTACCCTGTCCCTCTCTTTCCCGCTTCCTCCAACCTCAGCATCATATCCAAGAATGACATGCTGGAGAGTATCACCGCGTCTGCCTTTGCCGGCCTGCCTCAGCTCACTGAAATGTGAGTATACAGTTTAAGAAAAGCCTCCGTTCGTGACTTGGTTTATCCGACGTGCTTGTGTGTTTAGTCTTTGTTATGGAACAAGAAGAGCCGCAAACTCTGAGAAAGCCGATCACCCAAAACAGACAGCTGAGGAGCAAGCTTGGCAGGGTGTTGGAGACTAAATATGTCAAAGAATAAGTGTGAATGAACACCCAACAGCTGATACATTTGTCATATTCTTCTTTACACATTTGTGTTTCCCTTAGCTTCATCTCTGAGAATGTTGCGTTGGAGAGTATAGGAGCTTCTGCTTTCTCTGATCTCCCTGAACTCATCGAGATGTAAGTATGACTGGTGGTGGTGGTGACGATGAGTAATTTATATTAATGAGTACATGGCTGTATGTGTTCCTTTCAGAACCATAACAAAGGCAAAAAACCTGAGACACATCCATCAAGATGCGTTCAGAAACATCATGAGGCTACGGTATCTGTGAGTACTCAGTGAGAGTGCAGCGGGGTGAAGTACTTTCTTCTTAAGTTTGTGTTTTTCAAGCTGATTGTGAGTCCGAAATTGGGTCATTGGTGACAGGCCTACTTCTGACGGGCCGCCGCACAACCAGAGACATCATTTTTTAATTAGCTTGGATCCCCTGGAAGAGAAATCAAGTGTCACACTTCTCATGAAAAAAAGTTTTTCCACAAAATGAGTTATCCATCATTGCAGCCATGTTAAATATATTTGTCACAAATGCACCAAATACTAATTGGATTGTTAATATCTTTTAAAAGAGTTTTAAAGTAACAGTTTATGAAGCACAGCACATCTCTAAAATCTCTCACTGATATTATCATAACTGCTACTGTTGTGTTTGTCCCAATTTGTGTGAACTGGGGCAAATAAACGGAGCAGTTTATGGTGAAAAAAATTCTATTATTAAACTATTGAACTTTAAAACCGGGGCACCTTAGCACAAGTACTCTACAAAGATGATTTTCTATAAAAAAGATGCTCAATTATAATTAAAAAAAAAGTTACAGCTGTGAGTTTGCACCCAAATATGGTTTGATATCCAAAATCCTCCTATCTAGATTCAGCAACTAGCTAGCTAGCTGGTTATGTTAGCATGCTAAAGGCCTACACACACCAAACAAACAAGGCCCACAGCTAGCTTGCACATACAGTACCCCCTAATTGTTGGGGTTACTGTAGTAGTATTACTGAAATTTTATTAGTAATTCTAAAAAGTAAAAAAATTGTACTAAACAAGTATTACTCATACCCTAGTTCATTCTGCTAAAGGTGCTAACCAAGCTAACAGTGATGGTGAACGGGCCCAATGTTTCCAAACCCAATGCTGTTGAGTCAGGATGGCATGAAGTAGTAACCGCCAAATGAGCGGGTAGCTAGCTCCCACTTGACCTGACTGATGTAGTGCAGACCAGAGGGTGAGCACATGTTCACGCAGCTAGCTGACTGTCTGTCTCCCATCAGATCTAGTTGATGTGCAGTAAACTGAAGAGTAGCAGAATTAACCTATGGACCGACATGCACAAGCGGTCACAAAAATATACTCTGCGGCTAAATGATTAATGGTTATCCATTGACAACCCTTACACAGGTTGGGTCAACACATTACAATGAGGGGGCCGCCAAAAGTCAAGGGACCGCCCTGCTACTATGCTAAACCAAGATGCTGAACATACTAGATATTCAACCTGCTAAACATCTGCATATATTCACATAATCACTGTGAGGGTGTTAACATGTTGACATTTACATTTAGCTCAAAGCGCCACAAACACAACCTCACAGAGCTGCTACTGTGTCTGTAGATTCTCAGTCGTGTTTTTGAAGAATCAAGTTTATTCCTCACAAATTCAAAACACAATTCTGAATATTCAGTGTTTTACAGACTGTCAAATGTTTCAGAGACACTGCATGTTGAACTTGTTATGTGTTGTTGCCAAAAAATAGAAAGGACAGTTATTTGGAACACGAAATGTCTGATTTATCTCCCTGCCACCCGAGCTTCTCTCCGAATTGTCTTGGAATCTCTTCACTTGCTAATTTTTATCTCGGTTAATACAATGAATGCGACATTGTCTGATTTTATCACCATGACTCATTGTTGTTTAGAGTGAGAGTTGCGGTGTGAATGTAGTAACATTTGGTGATTAATCTGCACATCACAGGACCATCTCAAGCACAGGACTGACAACGTTCCCAAACTTCTCCAAGATCAACTCTTCGGCCCACAGCTTTCTTTTGTAGGTCTCCACACAATATATAAATGAACTAAAACCGCCCACGCACCATTATTCCCACGTGCACTTCAACATATAGGCTACTGCATGCACGCAACATTAAAAATGCCCAGAAGATATCACACCATTAAACATATAACACTGCAGTTAAAACCTACGCACTGTGTAGTCCTTACAGAACAGAAAATCAGGAATACAAACCATCTGTCCCTTGTCTCCGGCCTTTAAAAATCCAACTCCCATCTGACATCTATCAGCCTCAAAAAGGAAGGGGATTTAAAGGGGACTGTGGCATGTATTCCTGATGCCTTGCACCTCATATCACCTTAAATATGCTGTTTTTCTTGTCAGTATTTGCTGTTAATCATGTGCTTTTGATCTGCGTGCTGCTTAGAGACCTGCAGGAGAACAGCCACATAAAGAGAGTCCCCGCCAATGCCTTCAGAGGCCTCTGCACTCAAACTATCGACGAGATGTAAGGGATTCATCACTTTTTTTTTAGCAACATTGTGCACCACCCTCACATGGCTCTGAGTGGGCATTACATTCGCAATGACGAATATTCCCTGAAATGCTCTCTGCCCTCTTTACTTAGACTTGTCTTCTCCTACTTGTCTCCTTTTTCCTGCATTTTCAACACTCTTACCGCTGCGTATTGCCTCTTTGCTTGAGTGTATTTTAACTTTGCTCATAAATGTTTCTTAAGTCATTAAAACAACCATAAGAAGTATTTAACTGGCTTTGAAACCATCTCAATTTAAAACTGATGCCTCTATACAACCCACATAAGCAAACAAGACGATTAGCGATAAAACCGGCTATTTCTATAGTTACTTTAAATGCCTGTCCCTGGTCTGATGCCCTGCGAAATCAGGCGAAATTATTTCAGGCACACAGGCCAGAAGAGGCTATTGGCCCTTTTACACTAATCCCTTTGACACTGCCTCTTCAAGGTGGAAATTCCGTTCTGTATAAAAGGTACAATCGTGGAAAGAGCGTACATCTCGCCTTTGAGCTGGTATTGGAGGTATAAACGGCGTAAAAACAAGGTCTATATTAAAGGGATAGTGAGCTAGACAGAATCATGGGTGGCACAGGTGTGACAGTTTGACAACGTGTTATGTGTAACATAGTTAGCAGCAGTTAGCAGCTAACTCGAAGAAGTGGAACAGTGGATGAAAATGTCCACAAATTGGGGAAACAATGAGGTCCAGGAGCTCCTTACGCTTTGAGCAGAGGACGAGATCAGCCGCCATATAACAGGGACGGTAAAAGATTGTTATTGGCATTTTTTGCCATTATTATTGTTGATAAAATGCTGCCGACACATATGTTATATGTCACACTAGAGGCCGACGCTGTTGTGTTGCATGTCACGTCTGCCGTGCCTATTTTGGTTCCACAATGCTGGGATGCTGTCTTAAATGACCTACTGGAGCAGAATGACGCCACTGTCGTTTGGCGCGGTGTAAAAATGCAAAGATGCTGTAAGGAAGGGACTTAGTAGTGGCCTGGCATATGTTTCTCAGGCAAAGCTCAGACTACAGGCGTTTGGGGCCGATTTATCCCCAATCCAACCCTTCTCGACGATTGGAGTTGCTGTAATTGTTTTTCTTTTGTTGAAAAAAAAAAAAAAAAAAGAAGAAGAAGAAAGCAAAGGTATATTATTGAACAAATTAAAACTAAGACGTCACTAACTACAGTTACTACGACTTCTACTTTGAAAATTATTGTTACTTTAAAAAAGTGCGAGCTTTTCCTCCTGTTTCCAGTCTTTATGCTAAGCTAAGCTAACCAGCTACTGGCTGTAGCTTCATATTTAACAATCAAATATAAGATCGGTATTAATTTTCTCATCTGTGTCCAGTGTCAAAACTATTCCTTTAAGAAATATTTCACATGCTTACTTAAAGGAGTATTTTTGAATTGTGGTATTACTACTTTTACTTTAGTAGGAATCTAAATATATACTGCCACATATATCCAACAAATGCGGTCTGCCAACAGCTTCCAAGGTCTCTAAGGAAGTCTCACATAATAATAAATACAATTTATTTAGTGTTTTCTGTGTATGCATGCAGGTTTAGTCACTGAGAACAAAAGAACTGCACACACTAAAATTAGCTTTGATTGTTCAGAGAACTTTATTGTTGGGAATTGTTTGTGTCGGAGCCACATGACTGTAATTTGGCTTCTCTTTCTGATGACAGACGGCTCACCAGAAATGGCATCAAGGAGGTGGCAAGTGACGCCTTCAACGGCACAAAGATGCACAGATTGTGAGTCACAGACAGAGACGCGATAACAAACAGAAGATTTACCAAAAAATAAAAAAAATAAAAGTCAGCTCACATGTTTAATTTGTCTCTCTTTTTCTCCCCCTCTCTCTCTCTCTCTCTCTGAGGTTCCTAAGAGGCAACCAACAGCTTACTCACATCAGTCCCAACGCCTTTGTGGGTTCCAGTGAGTTGGTGGTACTGTAAGCATGATTCATTCAAAATAACTTTATTTATTCGTGCATACACGACACGTAAGCGGACAAATGACAAAGAGTAGACAACAAACAGTGCCACTTTAAACAGATTAAGATATCCACCAGTTTAAGGGAAACGTTGGTATTTTTCAACCTGGATCCTATTTTGGTCCAGTATTGAAAAAGACCACTGTTGCAGCTGTTGTAATCCCTACGGGCAGTTGTGCACTGTCAATATAGTCCATTAAAGCACTCGTTTTTGGGAATGTTAGGAAGAGTTGGAGAGAGGAGTGCTGGGAAGAATTTGTTGTGTTGGACTAGAGAAAGCATACCTTAGTGCAACGTATTCTCATACAACGGTATGTGTGGTATCTTATGAGAATGCAACGGTTCGTTTGATATCCAAGAATTAGTGGCCCACAATTGCTGTTATGTTACACGATTAACATAAAGTTACAGAGATTAGTTTTAGGGAATGATGATCTCTCATTTCTTTAGTTTGTGTACAACAACCGTAACTCAGAGTGAGATTCAGGATAGGTCAACAAAATAAAATCTACCACAAATTACACATTTAAACAGCTCCCAAATACAAACAATGTCCCCTGGGATCTATATATATAAATCAACAGGTGATTTCCTTCTTTTAGTCAAATCCTAAATGATTGAGTTGGGTTTTTTTTCCACCTGGACATTTATGCTCTGCCATTTCTCCTCTAATCATCACGTTGTAACCTGTGACCACAACTATCACACATTCACATTTATAGCTGCGAGCGTCACGTAGGTTTACATTACCAAAGGTTTATGACAAAATCATTTGACAACACCGACTCCTGTGTGCGCACGGCGAGAGAGGAGAGGGAGAGACGCTGTGCTGCTGCCAGAGGAGCCGCTGAATGAGTTCCCTCTGAGCGGTAAGTCACTAAAAGAGTCTGAGAAGTCCAGGGCTGTTCATTAAACATTCAGGACGCCACAGTTTATTCCACACTACTGAGGCTGCTCCTCTTTTTGGAACCACCGCGGAGTCAGTAATAGTTTTGTTCTCAGCCATACTGTTGTGTAACAGTATGATGTCAATATGTCACAAGTCGAAATATCGCAAGTATCACGTTATGTAATTTTTCATACAGTATTAAAAATTGTATCGGTATGAATGACATGGCACACCCTTATCCATACCCTACCTCTTTACTGGTCCGCTTGGGGCTGCTTCCTTGTTTACTTAGTGCGTCAGTCACCTGATTGCAACCTTCCAAAATACGTGGGTTATGCACGAATTACTGGCTCATGATTATGTGGGATATGTACGCCTTTGTGTGCATTATTTTTCGTAGGCAAACATGCAAACAATGTGGGAAAGTCTGCAAGATTTCAGAGCAAGACTTCTCCTTGAGCGAGACTTGGTTAACTAACAAAAAGACCAGATCAGCGAAAGGTAAAGAAGAGCGGTGGAGTAGTACGGTACCGATTTAAAACACTGTCAAAAAATGTCCATACATTTTAAAAAGCCTGACATCCAACAGTAACTCGTACCTACATGATTCACCCTCATCATCACTTATTAAACCAGGAGGAAACAAGAAACATTGTGGCATTTGTAGGGATTTGTGGGATTTGTGGAAACATGCCAGATTTAAGGTAAAAATAAACCAAGAGCAGGTGAAGAGAGGTGGAGAGAGATTTTTTTTCTATCTGTTTATTTCCCAATCAAAGAGACACCCATTTGTATTGAAGCAGCAATCAGAAAGAGACTGTATTTGTTTTTGTTTGGGGCTGTCATTGCTGTCGTGTTTTTGACTTCACATTCCAGCAATCAGTTGGCAATCAAACAGTGCCTCTTACCTTGAATTTCCTGCTCAGGAAATTTGAGTTGCTGTGTTTTATTCTAAATACAAACATTTTTTTTCCTGAGAAAAACAAATGAAAGCTTTTTGAACTGTTCATAGGTGGAATGTCTTGTACATAAAGCAAACAGAGGAGACATCTTTTAAACATGGCATGGCTGAAATTACTCCTCTGTTTGACACCTACTTTTTTCTATTTGTTTGTGCAGGGACATCTCCGAAACAGCCCTCAGCTCCCTGCCGGACTCCGTCCTCGGTGGACTCCAGAAGCTGTTTGCGCAGTCCGCCTTCCATCTGAAAGAGCTTCCTCCTTTGCAGCTCTTCACCGAACTCCGCCAGGCCTACCTGACGTACCCGTCACACTGCTGCCCTTTCCAAAACATCAACAGGAACAGGTAGACATGCCTCATCTTTAAAATGTGTCCGAACGCCTTATGGTTAAAGGAACAGATCAGAGCAGCAGTGCCACTGCTGCAGTGCCACTGCTGCTCTGCATCACTATCGCAGTATCGTCACTCCCTAATAGCTCATGTCAACGTATCTGCAGGGAGTGATGAAGCCTAGACGCCAAACTCTTAATGTGTTCTGCTGAAAAAAATGGTCAAACGTGAGTTGCTGTTCCTCTAATGGTCACTAGAGGCTGCCTCCAGGAGGGCGGTCTATGGGGATTTACTTGCTTTTAGAGCCTGCCTCAAGTGGCCATTTGAGGAACTGCAGCCTTTGGCACTTATGCACTGGCTTCATCTTTCAGCCTCAGAGGTTGCCATTTGTTCAAAATGGGCATCTACAAACCAAGGGGTGATGTCCTCATGGTTATATTTATTATTTTACACAGACTATTACCCTTTCTTTAATTGGCGCTCTTGCCTGTGCCGAGTAAAGTCATGGTGCACCGAATTGCGTTTCCATTGTCGGTTTAGACCCGGTTTTGTTGTCATGAACTCACAGAAAAACATGTCATGAAAGTGAATGCTGTGTTAGTGAAAAAATAGTGAATAACTGTGATAAAATTAGGTGATTTTGTTAACATGGACTTTTTTTATATTGTTGTGTGCCAGATCCAGATGGCACCCTTTCTGCTCCCACCCCGAGGCTGACCCCTACTTCCAGAGGGCCCACTGCTTCAACTTCACCTCCATCACCTGCAGCCCAATCCCAGACGCCTTTAACCCCTGTGAGGACATCATGTCGGCTGTCCCCCTGCGGGTCCTCATCTGGATCATCTCTGTCCTCGCGCTGTTGGGTAACACAGCGGTACTTCTTGTGTTGTTCGGTATGAAATGGGAAAATCATTACTAACTCCCTTCCTTCCTTGTTTCCTTTGTTCTCTCCCTCTTTTTACTTGCTGCTCTCCTTCCTTGTGTTTTTTCTTTTTAATTCTACCTTCTGTCCTAATTCCCTTCCTTCTTACAGTTCCTTGATTTGCAAATGCAGTTTACTTTTACTTTTCAGTACCAAAATTTGGTTTTGTATTTTTGTTTTGTTGTCAGGCAGCCGCTCCAAACTGACTGTTCCTCGTTTCCTGATGTGCCACTTGGCCTTTTCTGACCTTTGCATGGGCATCTACCTGGTAGTCATAGCAACTGTGGACATGTTCACTCGTGGCCAGTACCACAACCACGCCATAGACTGGCAGATGGGCCTGGGCTGCAGTGCTGCAGGCTTCTTCACGGTGTGTAGGCAGGCACGGAGTCCTCTGCATACACATGATAGCGCTAAATAAATGACAGCACTCATAAATGTCCGCGTTTGTTTCAACTGCAGGTGTTTGCCAGTGAGCTGTCTGTGTTCACATTAACAGCGATCACACTGGAGCGCTGGCACACCATTACAATTGCTCTGCGGCTCGACCGCAAACTTCGCCTGAGACACGCATGTATTGTCATGACAGCAGGCTGGATCTTCTCCTCCCTCACCGCTTTGCTGCCTACAGTCGGGATCAGCAGCTACGGCAAAGTGAGTGCTTTGTACAGATGACGTAGCTTCTCAATTTAACTCCTTGTGACAGTAATTCACTGTATGTTCCTTGTAGAATTTGCTTCATGTAACTAGGGATGCAAAATGGTGCATGAGCTCCTATTCTACAAACTGCCTTAGACACTCTATACATCAAAGTATACATCAGTCACAGGCTGTATTATTAGATGGACAACATGACAGCTTCTTAAAAGTGAAGCCAAAACATCTTGATCGCCCCCTGGTGGCTGGCTACAGTACAGGTCACAAATGGGCCAAACTAAAAAATCGAAGTCCACATCAAATATTTTTCCCTAAGTTGGTTTCTGCCATTTTAGGTCATACTTATCACTGCTGCATGTTCAAGTGTCATCTGATTTGGCTTTAATTAGTTGTTTGATGCAATAAAAAGGGGAGGTTGCTACTGAGCACACTTTGGCTCCAAATGATGTCACCAGCACAAGAAGGCAGCGGCCGTATCCAGGATATTTTGGCTAGCCTTTGGTACAGTGGGAGTATGGAGCTAGAACAGTGACAGTACGTTTTGGCATCAAAACTAAAATTTTGCATTGTAAAAGGAAACTTTTTTTTCCCATTGAATAAATGTTTTCCTTATTTATTTTTTTGAGCGATTTTCAATGACAGTTTTTTATTTTTCTTTCATCATGTCACTCCTTTTCAGTGTAATTTTTTATTACAAAGTTAGTTGTTTATTTCAGTCAGTCCTTTTTCAATGCCACATTTTATTTGTGATGACAAAACTTACTGTCACAGTTGTAGCTCCATATGGGGGGAAGTGGAGAGGTGTCATCCATCTTCATATTTGGACATGTTCAGAGGAGGGATAGAGGATATATCGGTAGAAGGATGCTGAGGTGGGAACTGCCAGACAAGAAGCCGAGAGGAAGACCAAAAAGGAGATTTATGGATGTAGTGAAAGAGGACATGAAGTCAGCTGGTGTGAGAGGATGCAGAGGACAGGGTTAGATCGAGGCAGATGATTCGCTGTGGCGACCCCTAAAGGGAACAGCTGAAAGAAAATTAGTCAAAATAAGCAAAACAACACATGTACTGTTTTGTATGTCTGAGACGACTTTCAGTGGATATAGATTGGTTATTTTCATAAGTGATCAATCTGCCAATTATTTTCTTGATTGATTGTTGAGTCCATAAAACACCAGAAGAAAATAAAATAATGGTAACTACTTTCTAGAGCCTAAAGTCATCACATGTCTTACTTTGTCTGACCAACACCCTGATACACAAAGATATTTAAGATTTACTTTAGTCTCCATGGTCACTGTTGGTCAACAAACAGCCCAGATTGAGCTGACAGGGGGAGCTAGCGGCAGACTTAGCAAAGTTATCAGAAGGATGTGTGACTACGTTGGAAGGTAATACATACAACGTTATGCAAATACAATTGATTGGATTTTATTCAGCAGAAGTGAAAATTAAATTAAAAAGTAAATATCACTATCTTGTGAGGGAAATGTCTTTATTTTTTGATTTTTGGGTTGCTGGAAATAAAAATTGAAATGATTATTCCTGATGTTGAGGACATGTCTGACAACATACAGACACAAAACTCAAGTATTTTTACTGTATTTGTACATATAAATAAAGCTATTTACAGACAGCGTAAGCGTCTGTTTGTGTAGCTTACTGATTTAACTGGTTTAACTACATTCAAGGCCGTCGTACACTGTGTGATCACTGAATGTGTGTGTTTATGTTTCTGTATTTGTTTGTGGTGTAGGTGAGTATCTGCCTGCCCATGGACGTGGAGTCTGTCGTGTCTCAGGTCTATGTGGTGTCTCTTCTCCTCCTCAACATCCTGGCCTTCGTCTGTGTGTGCGGCTGTTACCTCAGCATCTACCTGGCCGTCCGCAACCCCTCGTCTGCGCCGCCACACGCTGACACCCGCGTGGCCCAACGCATGGCCGTCCTCATCTTCACCGACTTTGTCTGCATGGCTCCCATCTCCTTCTTTGCCGTGTCAGCCGCCCTCAAGCTCCCTCTCATCACCGTCTCAGATGCCAAACTCCTGTTGGTCCTCTTCTACCCGATCAACTCGTGCGCCAACCCCTTCCTGTACGCCTTCTTCACCCGCGCCTTCAGGCGGGATTTCTTTTTCCTCACAGCTCGGTTTGGCCTGTTTAAAACCCGGGCGCAGATTTACCGGACGGAGACTTCCTCCTGTCAGCAGCCGGCATGGACCTCTCCAAAGAGCAGCCATGTGATGCTGTACCCTGTGACCAATACATCGAGTCAAGATGGGAAACACAACTGCTGACTCTCATTCAGAAAACACAGGTACAGACCTTTTGCTTGTTTTGTCAACAGGAGGGTCGTTTTTCTCTCCACACAGAAGTCCAATTTCTCTCAGGCAAATAAAGAAAATTCCCCTTAGGTCTCCTGGAGATGTTGACAGAACGTGTGAACGCCTCTTAAAGTTATGAGAGATTCAGCTTGTGTAAAGTATACCATACAGGAATTGTCCGGTACCAACCCCAGATTCGATCTCGTTCGCTATATTCGCAGGGTTTTTTTTCAACACTGTGTCCGCAACTTTCGTAGCTTTGTCCTGAAAGCGTGCCACTTGTGGTCTGGCATCTGGTCGCTACTTTTTTATAAAGTCCTGACCTCACCATACACAGCAAAATAAGAAGAGTAGTCAGCAGAATCTGCAAAATCTGTTTGGTATGACATCATGCAACGAACAGTGCGAATTCAGATTATAACCATGGCAGCCGGTACGTGGTATCATCTTATATCATGCCTCATTTTGGTGGATCGCTTAGGGCCTGACCTTTGACCTGCAGCAACACACAGCACAAGTGTCCTTTTTAAACCACGCGACCCATGGCTAAACTCTACTGTACTTACAGTGTGCACAGAAATCCAAGTAAAGATAGCTACACAACAACTGCAGATACTTTGACTAAATCTAGGTCAAACAGCTGTCCTAGATAATTCCTCGCGTTTGTTTTAACTTGATTGGAACGCCACATGGGTGGAGTTTACTGCACCGTAACAATTTAGATCACAAGTAGGAGTAGAGAGAGTAGAGGTAGACCGATTTCACTTCCATGCATGGTCCTGTGAAGCAAATGCCATCCATCTGGTGTCTCTAGATAATGAAATGAACAGAGGTACTTTGAAACAGTTTAACAAAGGTTTGACGCTCGGGATATCGACATATATGCACATCAAGAAATCAGCATTCATTTAGCATTCAACGTTATGATTGAATGATATTCATTAAGGAGCACACCGCAGGGACCTGCTGATTAATAATCTCCTCATACACTCTGTCTGCTGTAGCTCTCCATGCCTCCACATCCCTCCTACCCTTCAGTTTCTCTTAAAATGAAGGCTGTGTAATTATCTTTGTAATGCAATTATCGTTTGTAAATGGAAGTGTCATTAAGTTCCATTTTTTTTATATATACATTTGTTTGTTTTGTACAATATATATCTTTGTAATGCTTTTCCATATCATTTATAAATGTGTTTATTATATCCTCGCTGCCTGAGTAGATTTTGTACGGTGAATGTGAGTGTATGAGAAGTAACAAAAGGAAACACACACACACACACACACACACTAAACGAAGCCGTCTTTATCTAGCAATGCTGTCCTTCAGAGCATCCAAAGCTTTCAAGGACAAAGTGACCCCACCAACCTCTGCTCTGTGTGCCAGGGTGGGTTGTGGGAGTGGAGGCTACACAGCTGCTCTCTCTGCTCATTACAGGAGGATGGATATGGCAACTAGATAAAGCACACACACTCATAAGCAAGCAACCCGGGGTTTCAAGGCTGCAGCTGCAAGAAGGAATCCGAGTTCATCTCATTGATATGGATACACTGCCTCCTACATGCCAACATCGAACGTGTGGGTGCATTAATGCTCTTTAACCACCAGGTGATGCTACCGGTGCAGGATTTATTGTGCTCTCTGCTCTGCTGTGGTCTATTCAGCTGTGAGCAACAACACATTTAAAGTCTCAACAGGCTCTGCAAAGACACAATTGATAGCGACAGCAAAGCAAACCTTCATAGCAGTTCAGTGCGAGGTAAAATTAATGTAGACACAGAAGCATACATCAGTTTGATTTTAACAGAGCAATAAAACGCACTATTCACTTCACGGCGGCATTCTCTCACAACATGTCCTTATAAAAACAAAACAGAGACATCAAACCATCACTATCATGAGGAAAAAAACTGCATACAAGATTACATCACTGTTGCGGTCTGCAGCAGAATAATTTTGTCTGAGAAAGGCTGATACAGTCTCAGTAAGATGTTGCTTTGCAGCTCTGAAAAACTCCCCTCTCCTCTTGCAGACAGGAAAGCACATGCAGTGCTGGCGATCTTTAAACTCTCCAGACAGAGCACTGTGAAATAATGTGACACATTGAGGCCTTAAGATTAAAGGGATAGTTTGGATCTTCTGTAGTGGGGATGTATGACATGCTCATCCACAGTCAAAACATTTAGCCACTTAAAAAAGTCATTCGCAGTTTTATGTGTACGCCATATTGACAATATTTTCACCGCTTTACCTTGCTGCAGACGGCCCTTTTGTTTCCCCGTTTATGCTTTCGTCAAAGCCACCAGACTTCATTGACTAAAACAGCAATTTTAGCTCACTGAACGCAGTCTAGCTGTGGTCTACCACTGCCTCAATCCGTAAGCTTGTTTGTGTTATTGTGTGACTTTGGTGAATCGGCACCAACCTTTAAGTGTCAAAGTCACAAAATGAGACAAATTAACTAGCTAATCGAGGCAGAGGTAGATCAGCAGCTCCCTTTTCAGCAGGGTTAAATTACTCTTTTTATCAATGGAATCTGGTTTGAAGGGAGCGATATAATGGCTTCAGTTGCCCGTCTTTTCTTTAGGTATCTAAAATACATTTTGCCGCTGCCACCTTCCACAGCAGTACATCACTTAACCTCCATGCTGGCTCTCCTACCAGCTTCTCTAAATTAGGGGCATGCCGACCAACATGTACTGCATGTAACACACTGACGATGGGTAAGACCCTCATACAACCCCACTTTAAAAAGTCTAAACTATTGTTGCTCCTCGTGGGATATTTAGCTGGAACTACTTTGAATAACATTCAGAGCATCCTGTTGACCTTAATTTGTTGCATGTCACACCTCCTTCTCTCCCTGTTTTTCATGTCTCCTCCAAAAACTATATAAGGCCACATCCAACTAGCAGACTGTTGCATTTCTTTCCTCACATATACAGTGAATGTGTTTACCTTGATTTCTTTTTCCTCTATACATGCTTTAAATGGAACACACCCCTCTTGGTCTTCAAACTTATATTAACTCATTTCTAAAAATGATTAATCACTGGTTTTGGTGCATGATTAAAGGCGTGGTAACAACTCCTATATAAAGACCTTCTCAAGACAGAAAAAAATGTGACAAAAGAAAACTAAACTCCAGGTACAACCTTGTAAAAATGCAACAAAGCGGTCTCAGTAGCGCTGTGTCCTTAAATGTGGTGAGATCACAGCCTTATCTTTTGCAGCCAAACAATGCCATCTGCTGGTCCAATTATATGAAATGATACTAATTGGCTAAACGTGTTTATTAAAGTGATACTCCACCCAACATGTATGACTGGAGACTCACACTCACCTCCTGCAGGCTTGAAAAGCAGCTGTAACAAGATCATAGTTCAGTTTGCATTCATGGGAGTTAAAAGGATTTCACTTTGCACTGCCACTTAAATAGTTCTAGGCGTGCTCGGTGATTAATTCTAATTAATTAATACATTGATACTTTCCAGATTTAAATCATATATTGAGTGATTGAATGTGCATTTGAATTATAGTACATTAAAAAGCTCAAAATTAAAAATGACGAAAAAGATCATTTAAATTCCTTGTTAACTGTTTGAATCATAAAGTAATTAGATAAAATAGAACTGTGAACTTTTACTTTGCCTGTAATCTCACAATCCATGTATCCTGCTTTGAAACTCACATTTCCATTTCACTTTAAGATTTTAAATTGTGAAAATGTAAGCTCAATATTATCATTTCCTGCAGCTAACTACCAGTGTTTGTCCTCCATATGCTCAGTATGTTCCAACACTGGCATTTGCATCAATATGTGGCAAATAAATCGATTAAATAGGAGGATAATCAGACAAATTTAAGGGTATGCTTTGTTAATAAATGAGGGTGGTTGTTGAAATGCTTGGTTTATTAATAAAGTACATGCCTTGTCAATGTGTCACACTGTTACAGAAAAAGCTTACATGTAGCTGGAGCCTTTATGTATGTATGACAGTGGAGAATAAGGCTGCAAAATGTTGATTAATTGTGTTATTGGTATTATTTATTGGCAATGCATTGATCAAGTCGCCGCTTGACCGATCCCGAACCCCAACAGAAAGGTTTGTCAAGCCGTCTGATACGACGCCCCTGATTGGCTGCTGCGGCGAGCGCTCATAAAACGCCGCACGTGATTGGTCGAAGGGGCACTCTGCTCTTTTTTTCTCGCGATTGTTTCCCGTGTGGGTTAATGGCTCCTCCTGCTAGAGACTGAGACGGAGCTGGCACCGAGCAGCGATACGGGGGGAGCTGTAACACCACGGAGGAAAAAAGCGATTACACCCCAAATACCAGCGGGTTTTTGATCGCAGTTGTTTGGGTGTATCCGGGAAAAGGGCTGTGCGGGTGGTAGTTCGGGTAGAGGGCTAAATTTAGAAGCGGGCGGTCGAGGATAGCAGTCTATTTTTCAACAACCAACTCCCCAGATGAACTCCGTCAGAGCCACCAACAGGAGACCCAGGCGAGTGTCGAGGCCGCGCCCGGTGCAGCCCGAACGGAACAACGGGGATAGAGGTAAGCTAGGCCGCTGCCAGCTAATGTTTTAACACGAAGCCGTGTCAGGCGGAACCGTCTTCACATGGCCCTCGTTTTCCTCCACTGGCCTGTTCTCCTCTCCTGGAGACGGCAGGTTCAGCAGGAAAACCCGAGGCTTCTTGCTCTGTGGCTTAGGCCAGGCCGCGCTTTGTTTGGCTTGAGTGATTGGGGCTAGCTAACACCGCTAGCTAGCTTACCAGGTTATGTGGAGGTTGGGGGTTGTCTTCGCCTTAACGTAATGCGTATGTAGCTAAACGGCCAACATTAATAGCGCATATTCAGGTAACCTCAGCTTGAGGTAAAAGGATCGAGTACACAGGCTCTAACCACAATCTGCGTGTCTCCTCGGCCGTCGCATTCCCAGCTGTCACTAACGATTCCGAGGGTGTAAATCTGCGGCGTCTTTGGACTGCCATTTTTGGGGTGTAACGTTAACAAAAACATTAGCAGCGAATGGGGGCAATGCTACCAGCTAGCTGCCCCCAGCTTCAAGAGGCCACACAAGATCAGCTGTGATAGATGATACGGTGTGGTTTGGATGAAATCACCGAGTCCATTTTCTGCGCTCGGGGCTGTAGTTCAAAGCTAGCGTAGCCCAGCAGACTGAACCCACATCCCCTTCCTTGTTCTCGGAGCCTGCTAGCCGTAGCTCGATTTGTTTACACCGCGGATTTGCCAGCTACGCAGTTCAGTTTTTAGCCATTAGCCGCACGTCTGATCGACTTCATCTGCGGCCCTTAATTTGACAGCACCATAAAAGATGGGTCTGCTTCTGCACATACAGGACCCAGAGACAGACACGCACATTCTGCCCGATATCAGCTGTGAATGACTAGACATGGAAGGCTGGTTATGTGTCTGCAGGGGGTGCATCTGCCATTATCAATCACTAACCTTTGTCTGCCTTACCAACTATTACCATGTCTGTCAGCCTGCGCAGTGTGCATACAGCATGTGAGCTGAATACACACCGTTGTGTCATTAATGTAAAGAGCCTAAGAGTGTCAGTGGGTAAAGTGAGATTTTGTTTGTGCAAAATAAAGATGATTTAGCTTCTCAAAGACATACACAATGCTCTTTTTTTTAAATTGCATGGCCTTGCTCTATACTGCAGCCTTGTGCACTGAAGTGCCCCTTGAGAAAGTGGTGTATGTATAGAAAATCTGTTTTCCCTTTTGTCCAGATGAGGAGGCTCCTGCAGCAGCTGCAGCAGAGATGGCTATTGAGGAGTCCGGTCCAGGAGCTCAGAACAGTCCCTACCAGCTTCGACGCAAGACCCTGCTTCCCAAGAGAACCGCTGCTGCCTCTGCCACCGCCTCTGCCTGCCCCAGCAAGGGCCCAATGGAGGTTAGACTGAACTATAAAATGCATTTTTTTGTGTGTGTGTGTGTGTGCATCGGCTGCAGTGTGCAGGTCTACATACTTCAGTGTGTGAATGAGAGAGGATTGCTGATTGATTGCGTCCTTCTTTAAAAGAACAATGATTTTGTGACAGAGCAGTAAATTTTCCAGTTGATTACTTAGCGCTCGAGTCTTGGCATGGGGTTGATATCTTATTTCCCCTCTTTTACAGGGAGCTTCCACTTCATCAACAGAGGCCTTTGGCCATCGAGCCAAGCGGGCACGAGTGTCCGGTAAGAGCCACGACCTGCCAGGTGTGTGTTAAATCTCTGCAACTGGGGCAAGCAGACTGTTAGCGTTTTTCTCTTTTAAAAAAAAAACTCCATTGATTTTTGTGTGTCTGCTGGTAAATCTTGTTCCTTTGCAATCCATTAAATGGCATGACTCGATAGTTTAATGTGCTTGGGTTGAAAATATTATTTCCTAAAGCTTACATTGTGAGTGTGTGTGTGTGTATCTGTGTGTTTTTAGCAGCCCCAGCAGAGCAATATCTGCAGCAGAAGCTTCCAGATGAGGTTGTTTTGAAGATCTTCTCCTACTTACTGGAACAGGACCTTTGTCAGGCAGCCTGCGTCTGCAAGAGATTCAGCCAGCTTGCCAACGACCCCATCCTATGGTGAGTGCTGCCGAAGAGATGGAAACTTGTCTTTTCCTGTTTCAAACCTCTGTCATTAAAATTCAGCCAACTGTTGTATTTAATATTCCAGGAAGCGTCTATACATGGAGGTGTTTGAGTACACGCGTCCGATGATGCACCCTGAGCCAGGCAGGTTCTACCAGGTCAGCCCTGAGGAGCATGAACACCCAAACCCCTGGAAGGAGAGCTTCCAACAGCTGGTAAGAAAGTGTTTTCTGAAGCGCATCAATGTCTTCACGTGGACATGGTTTATTTTATTGTCTCCCTTCCTTACATTTTCTCTATATATTAAAAATAAACAACGAGCAGCTCTGAAAAGTCATATATGGCCTTGTAGTAAAATCCATGCCACTCAGTTGGGTAATAAAATCTGACCTGGAAAAAGGAGCGCCTGTAAAGTTAAAACACTTTGCTCACACATATTAGAAAGAGAATCAATGTGCGTATATTTATTTTTTAAATATCTCCATATGTACAGGGAGAAATGGAAGCATAGTTATAGCTGTATAACATGGATATGCACTCAGGGAAATGCACTTGATTAAACAGTTGAAGGAAAAACAACAGTCAAATAAACTCAACTTCAAAATGGCTTTTACCTAAGTGCGTGTGTTTAATCTACAGATGCTTAAAATAACAATTTGATCAATTGCTGTTTGTGTATATTTTGTTTGTTGTTATTTATTCCCCTTTTTGTAACAGAGAAACAAAGAAATCTTCATAATAAAGAATAACTGAACGGTTTAAAAGTCATTTAGCTTTTTGTCACACTATCTTTGAATTAACACACATTCAATCTTACACATGTATGAAACAACCTTAAACATCTTACATGAAAACATATTTTAATAGCTGCGTTAAAAGACTTTCTACATCATAATTCCTTCTCTAATATTTATTTTATGTTGCAGTTAAAACATCTACAAATTTCTTCCTCAAACAACCATATTTAGCAAACTTTCTCGCCAAAAACTACATTTTAACAAAGTTACATTCGAACACAGTATGACAAAGTTACAATTTACCTTCACCCAATACTGAGTTTTACTAAGTAGAGTTTGAATGCATCATAATGTAACTCGATGCAACCTCTGTCAGCTGTTAGTTCCAGCCACAAACTTCTAACAGCTAACGTTAACTAGCTCTCTTCCTGCCAATGTCAACACATATTTGTTGTTCACCATATAACATTATCAGGGAAACAATAGTGTGCGTCCTCTGATGCGTCAGTAGCAAGTTGACTGCGTCCTGTCCTGCTTTTTCGCCCTGCCAAAATTGATGTTACATGATGGAAAAACATTACCTACTGCTAACGGTGAGCCGCTTTTTATTTGCGGTTAGGCCAGTGGCGGCCAACAAGGCGAATATCGTCTTATACGACTGTTTGGTATCAGCTACTATTGGTGTATCCTCAGAATCAGAGCCTTTGTGTTTATTTTTGGAATATCGCAATAGGCACTGGGAGAAATGGAAGCTTAAGCCCTTTTTAAATAGAAATTGTGCAAATTTGCAGGAAAGCCCAATCAGTCTTTTTTCAGCATTGGCAGTATAAAAACAAAATTAGAGAGTGCGGCAAAATACCGCATACCTACTTTTGTTTATACAGAATGAGCCTTTTTCGGGGCAATGGGGGGTGTGAGCGAGTAACAAAACGTGTAGCTCAGCGTGTGAGTAAACTGACATGGGAGGGAAGCCGCAGCTGGTCAGTCCTTCGGCGGTTCTCTCATAAGTTGGCCCGTTCTTCACCATTCCCATCATCTGACCGTTAATGGCCTCACAGACAGATCAGTTTAACTTAACATTGTCCGATGTCCTCGGGGTAGCAGAACGCAAACATGTTTGCTTCATGTAAGAGGAGAAATCAAAGCGATCGCAGTCATATTGTTTCTTTTTTATAATGATCACTTGACTCTTAAGGGTTTGCAGGAGTCCTGTCTCTTGCTACTGTTGCACACAAAGTTGTTCTGTGGATGTCAGTGGTTACCAATTTAAGGTTCAGGGGTTGCAGGACAGGAACCGGTAGACAAGGGGTCACACGCAAACATTACTTTGTTTCAAAGGATCGCAATCAAAAAACATCTTGAACCACTGATGTACACGGACTGTGTTGTGTTTTCTGGTATCTTCTCGTGTTGCACATTCGATTTGCACTGTTTTCTATTTAAAAACATTACCCGTAAAGGATAATTGTCCTGTCTGGAAGGGCTCCACAGTGAATCAAAACATCATAGAAATTACATTTGGCCAAGTGCAAAATCCAAATAGCAGGAGCTGTAATTTTTTGATATAGGTTAAATCTGTCACAACATAATAGTAGAAATGAAGCATTATTGTGCTGCAGAGATGCCCGGCCTGTAAATCATATTCCAGATGTATGGGAACATGCTTGTTTGGTACACACCCCAGCAAAAATCATATCAGACCACCACAGGGCTGACACATAGAGACAGACAACCATTCACACTCACATTCGCACCTACGGACGATTTAGAGTCACCAATTAACCTGCATGTCTTTGGACTGTGGGAGGAAGCTGGAGTACCTGGAGAAAACCCACGCAGACCTCTCATACAAGGCCTCCCCCACTAGGTTTTCTGATGACCCTGTTGATGCTTTGGCATGCTCACCAGCGACACATTTTGACATCTGGTGTTTTCTGTGTTGCAGTACAAAGGCGCTCATGTAAAACCAGGCTTTGCCGAGCATTTCTACAGTAACCCCGGCAGATACAAAGGCAGAGAGAATATGCTGGTAAGAAAAAAACTCTTCAGGATTTATTTCATAGCACTGACTCTTATGCAAAGCACAGCTAATGTAAACACACGCTTGCTTTTCCCAAACTGCCTTGTGATGAATAGTAGGCCTGTGTATTCTGCCTGTAAGTGTTTGTACCTTCTCTCCTGCAGTATTATGACACCATTGAGGATGCACTGGGCGGAGTACAAGAGGCCCACTTTGACGGTCTAATCTTCGTCCACTCTGGCATCTATACAGACGAGTGGATTTATATAGAGTCCCCCATCACCATGATCGGTGCAGGTAAGCATATTTCTTGCACTGAAAAGTACTTAAGACTTTAGCTCGGTCAGTGCTTGTGCTGCACGCAATCAATACCTCTCTTAAAAAAAAACGGGATACACTCTGTGTTTGTCCATATGTATGAGGGCGCTGATGAGTATTCTCCGCTTTCCCCTCAGCTCCCGGTAAAGTAGCAGACAAGGTGGTGATAGAGAACACAAGAGACTCAACATTTGTCTTCATGGAGGGCTCAGAGGACGCCTATGTGGGATACATGACCATCAAGGTAAACATAGATCTTGTTTTCTCTTGATGTGACCTCTTTTCAAACAAACTTGGCTGTATATTAATGATCCTGTTCGGCAGTGTGATTGCTGGGCTCCACCGTTAAGCTGTGTAGGCACACTGGGAAAGTCCACTTGAGTCTCTGATGTATTATTTATTCATAGTTTATTCATAGTTAATCTCCCAGTGATGCTCGTTGGATAGTTTTTTATTTCAACAAAGAAACTGATGTTCCATGTCACGATACCAGACGAATCAGCCAACTCGAACTCGGTGGAGTGGTCCGAAAATCCGGACTTGCAAAATTGCTGTATAGAACTTTCAAAAGATAGATTGTCATTTTTGTATTGTTGCTTTAACTTATCATCATGAAGTAAATGTTGATTGCACAGTGTGATGGCTTTAGAAAAATGACACCATCAACATTTAGATTAGCTCCCTATAAGCCTCGCTTTCACTGTGCAACTCTGTCTGCCTTTTAAGTACAATGTCTCCGTGCAAATGAAGGCTCGATTTACGGCACAAAGGAAGTGCATCAACCATTGTGCAACCAAAACAAGAAGAGGATAGCTCTTTTGCTCTGTAGCTATCCTTACCTGCCAAAGAGTATCGATGTAAGTTCTTTGGAGTTACTAGTAGAGCAGCACCAAATGTAAAGTTTAGAAGCTTGTATTGAGGGTTTCAAATGAAGCCTTGAGTGTCAGAATTCACAATTTGAATAAAGTGATTTATCGTACATGAGTTAGTAAATAAGTTTTCTTTAATGATTAGATTTAATTTATGGTGTTTGATCGCTGCTGGACTGCGCAGTTAACACAGGTGCATGCCTCGTTCTGTGCACAGCTGGCGAGAGAGTGAACCGTTTTTTTTGACAGCAGTGAAAGTGTTGTCGTCAACAAACGTCTTAAATCAGTCTTCTTGTCATAAATTTTGACTTTCTGACTTAACAATGCTCTGGAGTTGTTGGAAATGTTTGGATCACATGAGTCGGAAACAGTCCTACGCAGCCACCACTGGAATGTATTTCCACATATAGTTAAATGCTAGTAAAATAAGCTTATCCTAATGTGCAACTGTACAGACGTGCTGGGTTTAAACAGGGAAGAAAGCTGATCAGCCGTCGAATGTTGATTTATAATTCGAATGTCAACATAATGAATGATGCTTCAAACTGTTTGGTGCAGACGGCAGAACAACCCAAGTGACTGGAAAACAAAATGCACTTTTATAATGCAAGCTAGACGGTTTTGATATGAGCCGTGCACCATATTAAGGAGCTCAGGTACTAGACATGAATGTAATCTAATAATAGATTCTTCAGAGTTTAATCAGTGTCATCCAATTCCAATTCCAATCTATGTTGGTCATCTGGGTGGTTTTGTCTGAAAGTTAAACCACCTACAAGTTATGAGACAAACGTTTTCTATAATAACGTTTCTCGTCGCTGCAGATTCTTCAGTGACAAAAAAAATACCCCCCCTGTATGTGACACTATCGATTATTCTGTCTCGTGGTGTAAGATATCGCCGTTTCCTGGTTGTTTCCTGTCTTCGGCTACAAGTATCAATGGCACTAATGCCTCCAGTGGGGAGAGTCCAGTGTGGATGTGGTGGGTGGAAAGAAGCTTGATGTGTTGTCAGTAAGCGCAGCCACTGTCTGACCTCTGCTGCTCTTCTCTCCTCAGTTTAATCCTGACGATAAGTCGGCGCAGCACCACAACGCCCACCACTGTCTGGAGATCACAGTCAACTGCAGCCCCAACATCGACCACTGCATCATCCGCTCCACATGCACAGGTAACACACACACTGACCACTTGTTACTGGGGGAGGCCGCAGTGACATGGACCCCCCCCCAACCAAAACTCTGGAGTAGTAGGGGTTTTTTGGCAACTACATTTATTATAGTGGTTTGTTCTCTCTCATGAAACATTTTGGGTTCTTGGGTTGCAACTATGGGAAATCTGGAACACTCTGCCAGTATTGCATGGTTTAACAAAACCCCTCTTGTACTGACGCTTAGTTTCCATCAGCCTGGGTCATGTGATTTAGTGTCTCTACATGTATCGTCTGATGAAGACCATGTAGGAGGACATGTCACAGCATATTTAGCATTAATGAATTGTATGGAATCTACTTAAACCTAGAAAATATTTGTTTTTGAGTACAGCGTGCCAGCTCTTGTTTCCTGGCCTGTAAATACACAGTGTTGGATTATGTGACTCGTGTGCATTAAAATCCAGACAACTCTAGTCCTGCTAGTAACTACGTCATACATGTCTTGCAAGCAGTTGACCCAAATGTTTGATATACTGTGTGAGCATGTGTGAGCATGTAGTTATGGTAAATGTGATGGATAGGTGTTGGTTGGTGAGCCCCAGGGTTAGTTGCTGATTGGCTGAGACCCTAACTGACACTTAATGGGGGTGCAGAAATTAAACTGCTGACCCAGGCTAATTTATTTGTCCACAAGGAGGTGCTCAAAGATTGTTTCAAAGAGAAATTTCACCCCAGAGTAACTGTAGAGGTGTCTATCTTCTCTCCAGTATAATGGAACTAGATGACACTCGGCTTGTGGTGCTCAAAGCGCCGGAAAAATACATTTGACAAACTCAACAGCGATGTCTCTTTCTGGAAGTCATGACCTGGTTACTCAAGATAATCCACAGACCTTTTTGTGAGCAGTTTCATGTAGGAACTATTTTCTTTGTACCAAACTACACTGGGAAAAAAATGTATTACCATGCAAAGGAAAAGGTGCAGCTACTCATGGACAAGAGGCTGTTACGTTAGGCTAGCTCAGTGGTGCTAGGTGAGCTAGCAGTAGATGCACGCTTTGTTTTGTCCAGTGATTGGGTTGGCAAGTGTAGTTCGGTAGCCATTAAATCGTTCCTACTCCCAACAAGGTCTGTGGATTATCTTGAGTAACCAGGTCATGATTTCTGGAGAGACACATCGCTGTTAAATGTATTTTTTGGCGCTTTGAGCACCACAAGCTGAGTACCATCTAGTTCCATTATATAGGAGAGAGGGCAGACATCTCTATGGACAATATCTCCAATACTCAGCAACTCACAGCAGGAAAACCTTTAGTTTTGATTTGGGATGAACTGTCTCTTCCGTGGCCATTTAAACAACAGGGATTCAAGTCTTTCTAAAAATATATAAAACTTCTGTCTGTTCATGTCATTGTAGATTTAATACCTTGATTCTGTTATTTGACTGTGATAATGGAAGTGCTTGCAGCTCTACTGTAGTGTAACGCTTCTGTTATTTTCCCCTGTGTTTAGTGGGTTCAGCTGTGTGTGTGAGTGGCCAGGGAGCGTGTCCGACCATCAAACACTGCAACATCAGTGACTGTGAGAACGTAGGACTGTACATTACAGATCACGCACAGGTAAAAAATTACTGTTCTCCTTCGGTTTTAACACGAATCATTTGCCGTGAATGCACAAATGATTCTCACAGCCCTCTGACTCCATGTCCTCTTGTCTGTTTTCAGGGCATTTATGAAGACAATGAAATCAGCAACAATGCGCTAGCAGGAATTTGGGTGAAAAACCACGGTAATCCCATCATTAGACGTAACCACATCCACCACGGACGAGATGTCGGAGTGTTCACCTTCGATCACGGCATGGTAAATGAATAATAGCAGCTGTGTCGTGTCATACATTTCACCTGAAGAAGCACTGCAGACTGTCTAACACATGTCGTCTTTTCAGGGTTACTTTGAGAACTGTAACATCCACAGAAACCGCATAGCAGGCTTTGAGGTAAAGGCCTACGCCAACCCCACAGTGGTGCGCTGTGAGATCCATCACGGCCAAACGGGAGGCATCTACGTCCACGAGAAGGGGCGGGGACAGTTTATAGAGAACAAAATCTATGCCAATAACTTCGCCGGGGTGTGGATCACGTCCAACAGCGACCCAACGATACGGTGAGGACACACTTTACACAGGAGAGCATTTGTGGTAAACCTAAGGAGGGATTTAGGTACTGGTTGGGTGCAAAATTAGAGTTAAGTGAAGACGGCAAACATGGCTGATATTGATGAGGACGTCTGTCTCCATGCACATGTTTTTCAAAGATTGTGACATTTTCTCTTTTCCTTTTATATCCAGGGGAAATGCTATATTCAACGGTAACCAAGGAGGGGTTTACATATTTGGAGATGGACGGGGTTTGATAGAGAGTAATGATATCTATGGTAACGCCTTGGCGGGAATCCAGATCCGAACCAACAGCTGCCCCATTGTACGGCACAACAAGATCCACGATGGACAGCACGGGGGCATCTATGTGGTAAATACACTCTTCAGTTTGGTTAAAACGTATCCTATCCCCAACTATAGATTATTTTTCTGATATTACAAAAAGCTCAAACTCCCCCTGTCAGATGTTTTTGGCAGCTGATCCTGCTTTGTGTTTCAGCACGAGAAAGGCCAAGGGGTGATCGAGGAGAACGAGGTTTACAGCAACACGCTGGCTGGAGTCTGGGTGACCACAGGCAGCACTCCTGTCCTCCGCAAGAACCGCATCCACAGTGGCAAACAGGTAAGATCAACATTTCCCATTTCAATCCTATATAAAGCCTCAAGTAATCTGATTTAATTTCCTCTGCAGATGAAATAGAATAGAATAAAAAAAGGCTTTATTGTCACTGTACAGAATACCAATGCAGGCTCTAAAATTATAAGTAAAATAAATGTAAGTCAGTGTTTCCCATGCATTTTTTAAGTAGTGGCAGCTCGCCATAATATCAGCATTGGCCTCCACATATTTATTCTTCACGATTACAAGGAGCAGTGTGTAGCATTAAGGACTCAGTGGCATCTAGCAGTGAAGATTGTTGATTGCACTCCGCTTAGGATTCCATCAGTGTTCATTGTTCAGGAGGTCTTTATTGGGAGCTGAATTATCCATCGAGGTCTCTTGGTCTCCAAAACAAACGGACCAGGTGATTTAAACCAGCAAAAACACTGAATAAAACAGTTGTAGGTTTTAAAAAAGGTGTTTTTCCCATGCCTGTCACGGCGACTGCTAAATATGGTGGCCGTGTGAAAACGCAAATGGCCCTATCTAGAGCCAGTGTTTGGTTTGTCCGCTCCGACTCCATGGACGAGGACCTGCTCCCTGTGTAGATATTAAGGGCTCAATGATTCTTATTTTGAGGTGATTATAAACTAAAGAAAACATACTTACTATATTGTATTCAATTTCTCCCAACATATTCCCCCAAATCCTATGAAGTGGACCTTTAAAATCTGATAGGTGTCTGCAGTCTCCTCTGTGAAGTCCTGTAAAGATTAGTTGATTCAAAACACACATTAAACACACATTAAACATGGCTTAATAGAGACAGTTTCAAACACAAGTACACAAATCAGCTTCACTATAACTCGCAGCATTCACAGACAAACACTTGTCTTTATCTGGACACATTTTCCCCACAAATACAACATGCTAATGTTATTAGCACAAGCCTATGGCACTTAAATTGTATTAATTAGCCTAGTGGCTAGCAGAGATTTCCTCTGCTCATATGAAACCAGGGACAACAGCAACATTTGAAAAAGGTAACATCATAAAGTTTGGCTCCATTACAACTCTCACTGGTTCACTGACAAAACAACTGTCTTATACTAACTTTCTTATTATGTACTTTATATCTACAACGTCCTGACTGCTGTTCATCTAATCTCCTGAATGATCATCTGTCCCTTTTTTCTTAGGTTGGCGTGTATTTCTACGACAACGGGCACGGTGTGTTGGAAGACAATGACATCTACAATCACATGTACTCTGGTGTACAAATAAGGTAACAATCAGCCATTATCAGCAGTGTTTACACTTAACATACAAAATAAGAGATACTTTGTTAAACCAGATGATTCTATGTAAAAGCATTGACACGTTACAGATTTTCTTTTCCCACTCAGTTGTACAAGAGTCAAATAGTTGTTGTTGAATCTTGACAGGACGGGGAGCAACCCAAAGATCAGGCGCAACAAGATATGGGGAGGCCAGAATGGAGGGATTTTAGTCTACAACTCAGGTCTGTATTTCTCACTCTGCTGCAGCTCTGCTTGTCGTATGTAGTGAAGGTGTCTAATGCTGCTGTTTGACACAACAGGTCTGGGCTTCATCGAGGACAATGAGATCTTTGACAATGCCATGGCCGGGGTGTGGATCAAGACGGACAGCAACCCCACACTGAGACGGAATAAGATTCATGACGGCAGAGATGGAGGCATCTGCATCTTCAATGGAGGCAGAGGTACTTTGACACCATTCATAGCCAGATGATTTTGAAAAAACGTCACACAGCTTCGGAAAAGTTCTTTTTGGTTGGTATGTCTTAAAGTTAATAGTACAACTCACCCACAGTTTAACTTCACAAACTAAAAGTTGGTCCTGTAAAGCGGGATTTAAAGTTGTGTGGCAGACCCTATTCAAGTCGCCTACGCCATTGTGAGCATTTATACTTGTGCAGTGGTGTGTCTGTGTCACTCTGCAGTTACACCTCCAAAACACTAGTCAGTGGAGGGGTTTCTATAAGGTGCTATGAAGTTTAGTTGATTCAAAACACCCATTAAACATGGCTTAATAGAGACAGTTTCAAACACGAGTACAGCTTCACTATAACTCGCAGCATTCACAGACAAACACTTGTCTCTTTATCTGGACACATTTTCCCCACAAATACAACATGCTAACTTTATTAGCACAAGCCTATGGCATTTTTGTGGAGGCTTTATTGACTATAACAGGTGGTCTGCGTCACCGCAATGAGTAGTTAGTAGTAGTTTCTGGGGAGGTCCACGTCAGGCTACAGCGTAGGTTATGGCATCGATTCAACACAGAAGTATAAATTCTGCCCAAGTCTACAGTTTGAACCATGATATTGTTTTCTCTGTAGGTCTGCTGGAAGAGAACGACATCTTCAGGAACGCACAGGCTGGTGTGCTCATCAGCACCAACAGCCACCCGATACTCCGCAAGAACCGCATTTTTGACGGCTTCGCTGCAGGTATGCTTTTTTTTTTTTCAAAAGTAGCTCCATGTAAGCACATGTAATGTCTCAGTTTATGTTTCCTTTTGGTGCTGATGACTCATTTCTTTCTCCTCTCCAGGTATTGAAATCACTAACCACGCCACAGCCACACTCGAGGGCAACCAGATCTTCAACAATCGCTTTGGAGGCCTGTTTCTGGCCTCTGGAGTCAACGTCACCATGAAAGGTAACCAGCTGCATTAAAGCTTCGCCCAGTCTGGTTACAACATGTCTGTATCTGCTTTCTGATCATATTTTCTGTCCCTCCTCTGTCAGACAATAAGATTCTGAATAACCAGGATGCCATTGAGAAGGCAGTGAGCAGGGGACAGTGCCTCTACAAGATCTCCAGCTACACCAGTTACCCCATGCACGACTTCTACAGGTAAATTGCGTCCCATGAAGAGTACAGCATGTTATTAGAACATTTAAGTAGAGCTGAAACGATTGATACCAGCCAAAACCACTTTCACTATTGCAGCCAAATTTCCAACATCAAAATAAGTTGCTTGATGGATGAAGATATTTGATGCTGCGGCAATGACAGTGTCTTTGTCCACAGGACGCCCGCTCTAACCACTAAGCTTTTAGGCGCCCTGGACAGGCCCTTTTTAAGATGTCACCTTGGTCTTCAGGACCATTGGTATTGATTTTATTTTCCGTAGTTGTGTTGTGTGAACGAATCTGTTTTGCCTCCCCAGGTGTCACACCTGTAATACAACAGATAGGAATGCCATCTGTGTAAACTGCATCAAAAAATGCCACCAAGGGCACGATGTAGAGTTTATACGGCACGATCGGTAAGACATTCTTGGCTCCTTAACATTTTTTCTGACCAACAATTGTTTTATTTATTTGAGGGAATAAATTAGGGAATTTATGTTTCTGTTAATTTAAAAAAAAAAAACAAAAAAAAAAAAGCTGAAAATTAGTTTTATTTTCTGGCACTTATTTGAGGCGACTGGTTCCTAATCTGTGACGTCTGTCCCCTCCAGGTTTTTCTGTGACTGTGGAGCAGGAACGTTGTCCAACCCATGCACGCTGGCCGGAGAGCCCACACACGACACAGACACTCTGTATGACTCGGCGCCACCCATCGAGTCCAACACGCTGCAACATAACTGAAGGCGTCCGGTCCAGTTACACTCTCTCACACAAGCATATAAACACATTACATCGCACCACAGCCACACACCCACACATACACACCCACACACAGTCACATACACACATCCACTTGCAGCCATAAGGACCCAGAGAGACTCTGTGATTGCGGCGCTCTCAGATGGGATCGAGGTGAAAGAGGCTGCGGAGGAAGCAGCTTCCTGCCCGCTGCAGTCGAGACACGCTGCAGCGGCGGCAGGCTCCACCAGAGGGAGCAGAGGAGCTGAGGTAGACTGACAGAACGGCCACAAGAGATTTCCTCACTGGAGTATTTCTTATTGCAGTCTGTAGACAAAGAAGAAGAGAAGGGCTACGCAGAGGGGCTGTCGATGGTGCCACTTTGGCAGCGCGTGAAGATCCCCCACCCCCACCCCCACCCCACACACCCCTGGTGTTAATCCTCGGCTCCCAGCCCACTTTTTCTTCTTCTTCCTCACAAGAACTGCTGTCAAAGAGACTTCCTGCTTCCTCGCAGCTGCCATCCCCATTGGCTGCCCAGGCAGTTGTAACTAGGCAACGGATGGGCGGATGTTGCTCTGTTGTGTGTGGATAAAGAGCAAGATTGTGTGTGTGATGGAGCACTTGGGCTTTTTTAAGAAAAAAAAAATGTTCTGATCAATGGATTTTATTTCGATGCTTTCTCATGTAGTTTTGTATTTTCAAGCAAAAAGCTGACTGTATTTGAATGTCTTTTATTTTATTATATATTATTATAATTATTATTATTTTTTCTTTGGTTAGCATCCCTCCTCCCTCCCCGACTCCAAGGCAGAGCGCAGAGACTCAAACGTCCCAGTGGTGAAAGTTCTTTCTGTGAAAGAGAATCTCGTTTAAACACTAAAAACCCTCTCCAGTATATTAGCTTAAACGGCAGGTGGAGGGGCTCCACGCTTGTATAAAGGTGTGTATGTGAGTGTGTAAATGTGTGTTGTGTACAGTGAAAGTTGTGCGTGTGTATATGTTTATAAGTTGATGCAGTCAGTGTGTTGTGGAGAGGGTTTCAATGGGAGGTGTCAGAGCTCCTTTGAACTGGAACTGAAGAGTCAGTCTGCAGTCCTTCTCCCCACCCTGACCCCCACCCCCGTCCTCCTCCCCCTTCTCTCCCCCGTGTATCGTGGTGACTGTGGCTCCTCATGCAGCCTGAATCGTATGCATGTACCATAACATCTAGACTTAATATATTGTGAAGTATTCAATAACCATTATGTAGATGCTAGTTGGAATTCAAAAAGGGGTATACTTTCTTAGAAAGACAAAAAAGAAAACAGGAAACTGGCCATTTCTAAGAAAATAAAACTTTATTAGATCACAGGTGTCTGTCTTTAAATTCACGTCCTGCAGAATTACTAAGAAATGTTTGGTTTTATGCAACAAAATGCCCCCAGGAGTAGAGAAGGGAATTGATGTGATTTTATTGATACCAGTGCCATTGATGCCCAGTGTTCCCAAGTTTTCGCGGACAAAATTTCAAAGCTTTTCCATGACTTTTTAAGGACCTATAATTTTTTTGTCGTGACCGATTTGCCCCAGTCTGTTAAAACTCAATTTCAGCTAGCTTGCATACATGAAAGGAGACAGACGTGGGGTAAAAATAAGGAAACGCACTTGATGGTAAACAAAACGTCACATTGACTGACACTAGAGCTTCATGACATGAACAGCTACTGAGAGTAAATGTGCTGTTGCGTAACGTGGACATTACACACAACAAAATTCCACGACTTAAAAATGTTTCTTACGCAGTCCATGGCTTTTTGAGGCCTGGAAATTGTGATTGACTGTTCCAGGTTTTCCATGACAGTGGGAACCGTGGACTCCCTTGTTGATCCCTGATTACTTTGCTATGTGGAAGGAAAGTAGGGAAGGTTCCCATGGTCATGGAAAACCTGGAAAAGTCATGGAATTAGTAAATGGACTGCACTCATATAGCGCCTTCTAGTCTTCTGACCACTCAAAGCACTTGTACACGACATGTCACATTCACACGCTGGTGGCTGAAGCTACCTGCTACTCAGTAACCACACATGCACTCATTGCCATCGGGAATAATGTGGGTTTCAGTATTTTGCCCATGGACACTTGGATTGCTCCCCCTCATGAGCCTAGCTGCCAAAAAACACTGATGGTTTTGGAAAATGTTTTGAAATTTTGTCCCTGGAAATGTGTTGAGTGGGCCTACACAGGTTTTCAGCTTAACACAACTGTTATTTTGGTCTGAACATAGAGAAGAAACAGTAGAAACAAGGCATGCATGTCACTCAGGTGTGCAAAAGCTCCATTACTTAACAATATTTCTGACGTGGGGCTAGTGTTGTAACAGGGTATTTTACTTTCGGTTGGAAAGCAGTGGCACTCGTGTGCAGTGTCTCAGATCAATGGCATTCCTGGTATTCAAGCCCATGTTGTATAAAAAGATGTTTTGGCATATTGCTGATGATACACCCTTACCTGAAATGATCATTTTACAGACATTACAAGCAACACTGTTAACATCTGTCTTCATGAAATGAAGCCACTTTGGACCATTTCTTCCCCTTCGCCACAACTCCTTTTTGTTGCAAGTTTTCAGCAGTGCAGACACGAGTTTGACGTCTTTGTTTTGTAATATGCAACTGTCGGAAAAACATGCCGACGTCAAGGAAAGAATTTATAAGTGTGGGCGTATACAGGCGGTTCGTGGCAGAGTGTGAAGCGGTCGGCATCAGAGTCAGCACCTCCAAATCTGAGGCCGTGGTTCTCTGCTGGAAACCGGTGGATTACCCCCTCTGGGTTTGGAGAGAGTTCCCGCCTCAAGCTTGTTCACGAGTGAGTGAACTGATCAGACAATTTGGTACTGTTCCTCGATTCCGATCCCTACCCAGGAGGCAATAGTCTAGTTCACTAAGGAGCTAAGGCCTGCGCACATTTTAAGGAAATGGGTAAGTCAAAGGAAATAGTTATCCACAACCAGCATCATGTTTTAAGTGTTTTGTGACACTGTGTTTCCAAAGAATTCTGATACTATTACACAGCTCTTGATGCGCTGACAGTAACAAGGTCCAAAAAAAAAAAAAAACTCCACAAACTCACCAGCAAATACAGAAACAATTCTTTATTGAGAAACTATACAGTAGAAGCGCTCTAGTGTTACCTACAGAATATGAACTTTGACCTCTGTTGGTCATAATGAGTATATAAATGTGAGTCTAAAAAAAACCCAAATTAAGCTGTTTTTACTGGGACACAGTGTGAAAGGATGTCCGTGATATACGTGTTATTTTTGGTGACAAGCTCCTCCTTCATTCTCCTGAGCGCTGCCTTCACCTCCTCTTCACTCATGGTGGCAGCAGGGAGCGACTTCGCCCTCTCCAGGAAGTCTTGGATCAGTTTCTCCCCCACCTGAGGAAGAGGCAGCACATCAGTTTTGTCATAATCTCTACATATCAACTCTTAGGGAACCCTGAAAAGAAAAACAGCATGTTACATGTTAGTTTAAAATATAATCCTTCCTGCAGCCATTCGTGTGTCTAACAAGTTCACATGATGCTGGATCGTGTGTACGAGTTGTGATGGGAGCAGGATGCTGGAAAACTGAGCCCTACTTGTTTGTCTGTCCGTCGTCTCTTGGCCTCGGGCTCTTCCTCCTGCTCCGACTTATCCCCCGCAGGTTCCTGGAACTCCTCCAGCTCCTCCGCCTTCTCCTTAGCCATGGCAACCACTGATGGCGGGAAGCAAGCCAACTCGGCAACGTGGATTCCAAAACTCTGGTCACACACACCTAAACGCACAGTTAGGGGCTGGATCAGTTCATCTGCCTCTCCTCCGTACGTCAGACTCAATCTCTTACATCCATATTAGAGCTGAGAAATGCAGAAAATGTACTTTAAATGAACACAACTGCATCAAAGATGACTTATTGCTCATTTATGGGTTCATCCTCTTTATAATAGAAACCCTAAATACATGTTTACATGATTTAATTGTCAAAACACTTTATTTTCCTTGTACCGTCTGAAACAATGTCATTCACCCTCTAACAGATTGTATATAAGCACCTGTCTCTTTAAGAACCTATTAATAAAAACAACAACAACAACAGTCCGCTCTGATTGGTCAGTGCGTCCAGGTCTTCCATATCTCGGAGTCTCTGCAGCCGGCATAATGACTGCTCAGGGAACATAGCAGCACTTTATACAATTTATATGATTCTCTGATGTTAGCATGTAGCTACATGTAGCAGCATACTAGCAGCCAAGGAATGACTGTGTACAGGGTTCCCACGCCCTCTTAAACATCAAATTCAAGGTCTTTTCAAAGATTTTCCAGGTCTAATTCACTAAGATTTAGGGATCAACACAGAATTCACTTCAATCCTATCACTGTGGCTTTCTTGAGGCAGGTGGTGTGTGAAACAGTGATGCAACTGCTGGAGGACACATGGAGACCACAGAACATAGCCTACTTACGAACAATTTCAAAACTTATATTCTTGCGCAAATTATTGAATCCAAGCACTGTTTATGCCCCATGTCTATTTATTTGTTTACTTTTTCGTTGTTTTAAACTCTCAAGGACCTGTGGGAACCCTGTGAGTATAGATTAGGTCAACCAGAGAGGTTGTTAGTCGGCAAGATTTCATTGGACACTTAGTTGCAGACATAAAAAAAGAAAAACACAAGAGTGAAACTATAAAGAGCTGCGCCTTGTCAAAATAAATCAAAACCTGTTTGACTGGACCATGTGGGTATAAATTTTGAAAGGACAGACACAGGAAGTGGCCACACTCAGGAGTCAGGCAGGAGTCAGGTTAATTTCCAGGGCTGGTACCTGCGGTTATTCCACAGGCTAGTTAATAACATGTCGGGCAGGAAATCCAAAGTGTGGGATCATTTTGAGAAGGTGAAGGACGAACCCAAGGTGATATGTAAACTCATCTTCATTGGTCGACTACAAACATGACGTATCATCTGAAATATGGAAGTAGCTACATGCCCATTAGCCACCATTAGCACAATCATTACTGATTTGTGGATGTGCGTTGTGTGCTGACCTGGTTTGACTCTGTACAGCATGGTGAGTGTGTTGTGGGAGGTCAGGGCTGTGACGTGCAGGTTGTGGACAGTTGGTTGCTGCGCTGCCAGCGCCGTCAGCTCATGGAAGTGGGTGGCAAAAAGACAGAAGGAGCCGATTTTGGAGGCAATGTGCTCGCTGATGGCCCAGGCCAGGCCGAAGCCGTCGTACGTGGACGTGCCTCTGCCGAGCTCGTCGATTATGATGAGCGAGTTCTCCGTGGCCGAGCTGGAGGGACAGCACGGGCGATGAGAGAAGGCTTGTGTGTAAGCGTATAGCTGTAAAACGGGCTTGTGCATCTGTTCTTACCGCAGGATGGCAGCCGTCTCCAGCATCTCCGACATAAAGGTGGACACTCCTTTTACCTGGCTGTCTCCAGCTCCCACTCTGGCCAGGACGCTGTCAATCACACTAAGCTCCGCCTTCTCACATGGGACAAAGCAGCCGATCTGGGCCATCAGAGCGATCACACCCACCTGACGGATGAACGTCGACTTGCCGCCCATATTTGGTCCTGCAGACAAGACGAGAGGGGTGAACTTAGTTTGTCATGTGCCCTTATTTACAGGAAAGGAACTATAACTCTGTCACATTCCTGTTTGTCTCCACCACATCTAAACAACCGTGAAGATTACACAAATTGGGAAGTTTACGGATTAAAAACCGACAGCTGTGACAGACAGTTTTCACTGTTAGTCTTCTTTGTATTTATAGTTGTGTGACTGATTTCTGAAAGGAGCACATGTAGTGTGGGAAAAGGACGACTGAAATCTCCAAAACATCTGTCAGCTGAGTAGTGTGATGTGAGTCTTTACCACTGGGATCTGCAGCTACTGGCTTTACGGCACTTATCAGCTCATTAAGCTGTCCAGCCCACAGCTTTACGGTTCTGTTCAACTCTCATTGCTCTCAGAGTGTCATTTTCGGTGAGCTCTAAAAACCCAGTGAATCTGCTCAGCGCCAAACAGCAGTCACACGCAGTTTAATTGTAGCTGGTGAATATACTGGGGCATTTAGCAGCTGGAGAAACAGAAGTAAAAGAGAAAGAATACTGGACTTACATCCATCAGGTGGACAGAAACAAAACTCCAAATGGACAATACTGTTGCTCTGTAACTGTTGGATAAATGAAAAGGCAACAGTTCTCCTACAAGAGTCAGTGGCCGCAGCATCCTGCATCCAGCCGGCATAAATCACAGCTCTGGGAGACTGGACAGCTGCTGGAATGCCTCACTGCCGGATCAGGAAACTTTCTGTTGCTGCCATTACAAAGGTTAGACCTGGCACCAGCTGCTACAGTCGTCAACTGAAGGTCTGTCTCCTGAGCTGCTCCACAGCGGCAGGGAGCAAAGTGGAAGGACGGTGGGGTGGCCAGCAGCTAACTGTTGTTTCATTTGTGTTTTGATAAACAGAGGGAGACTAAATACATCAATGTATGGGAAACAATGGTCGTCTGGTGGGAGGGGCTTAGGACACAAATTCTGCCTTTCTTTGTTATTTCTTGTGGGGGTAGAAGAGCTTCAACGTATCCACACAGTTGCTGAATTACAACTTCAGACATGTCGGCATTCACCTGTAATAATATAGAAGTTCTTCTCCCCCTGGACGAAGGTGATGTCATTGGGTATGAAGGCGGTGTCTGCGTCCGTCTCCATGCAGGGGTGTCTGGCCTGCTGCAGCTCCATACGCCTGCAGCCGTCTGCCAACAGCTGGGGCCGAACGAACGGCACGGGAGCCGAGACGGACGCCGTGGCGAAACTCACCACCGCGTCCAGCTGCGCTATCACGTCGCTCAGCGTCTGGAGGGGATCCACGTAACCTGGTGGTTCACATAGTGCAACAGTTCAAATGAAATATCACGGAGGCGGGAGGCTGCAGCAATCACTTAAAACGACCTAATTCCTCCTGTCCGTCAAATCAGTGCCATGCTGACGAGACATGGTGAGCAGCACGTGGTGGCGTTCCTCACCTGAGGCGATGTTGATGATCTCTTTGACAATGGCATTCTGAGCCTCCTCGTACTCCTCCCTGTTCCTGGTGTACTCCTCATTCAGAGAGCTCAGCTTACTGTGTAAGTGTGAAAGAGCAAGACAACAGGTTATCGCGCGGTTATCTGAGACAGACGCTGGGTGTGTGACAAAGTGAGACGGACCTGTTTGTGAAGCGCACTCCATTCTTCTGCACGTCCAGCGTGGTGAATTTCTTGTTGTTCCTCAGGCTCTTCTCCTCTTTGCAGGTGACTCTCAGGTAAAAACCCAGCATGGCATTTGACTCCAGCTTCACCGTCTTTCCAGCGTCCAGACCTGGAACGCAGCGTTACAGAGATGAGTCAGCATGAATTTTTGTCTGCATCACCCAGCCCTACCGGCTACATAAGGTCACCCAGACGTTTCTCTCCTAACCCCGCCCTCAGGCTCTTTCTAAGGGGTCCTGCGGCAGTCCCAGGTCAGATGGGATTAACAATCCATCCAGTACATTCGGGGTCTACTTCAGTTGGACATGAACAGGAAAGCAGCCAGGAGGCATCTATATTATCTGTATAGACACACATTAAAATCTTGTCATAGCACATGATGACTGCACGCTGTAATCGATCTGCTTTGGCGTTCTTGTCTCACCAACATTTTAACAACAAATCAGCAGATGCGTGCGTGCAGTCACTCTTAAAACGCTGAATCAGACTTCGTTGGAACAACAGATATCCATCAGTTAGATAAACACGTTTGTCTCTGGGTCTGTTGTTGTGAATGTGTTGGTGTGTGTGATCACCTAGTTCCCTCGCTGCACTGTTGAGCACCGCCTGCATGCTCTTCTCCAGCGTGTCCATCTTCTCTCTGAGTTCACTCAGCACCGGATCGAACGACGCCTTCACCAGGAACTCATGGTGGTCAATCTAAAGGCAACACGCAACACAAAAGGAAAGATAAATGTTAACAATGTGTACATATGTATTTAAAGAGCAATATTATTTCACTGTACTTGTGTACAGATCACACTAAAGACCTGGTTCATGTCCAGCGTAGTCTCAATCATCTCCTGGTACTTCAGGAAGTCAGTGTTCAGGTCTTGGAGAGGAGAGAGGAACACCGCCTCCAACAGAACCTGGTAGCTACCTACAACACACACAACAAATCAAAACAAGTCAATAAAATAGGTAGTTTGCACAGATAATAAATGAACGCATTGTACTCTATGTAGAGGTCGACCAACAGGGAATTTTTAAAGGACTATTTAATAATGATAGTTTGGAAGAGGAACAGCCAATAGCTGATTAATCTGGAATCTGGAAGTGAACATCAAACTAACTGTAACTCTGTCTAAGTGGAAGTGATTTTTTGGCTTATCGACACTTGGATCGACACCCAGTCCCCAGTGTGGAACACATACATATACTGTGTCAGCTGCAGCTTTGTGTGTACCTGAGTATCTCTCCAGGGCCGTGATGATTGCAGGGATCTGGCTCACAGCCTGGTAGACACGGTAGCAGTCCTGCAGCGTCGCAGAGTGACGGTGAAACTTCTTGGCCAGGCGGTGAAGATCAGGAAACCGCCGCAGTAAATCCTCCTGACAGGTCTGCCTGAGCTCAGAGTCGCACACAAAGCTCTCCACCAGGTCCAGCCTACAAATACACCCACATACCTGAATTCAGTGCATCTCTTCGAGGCAAAATATAAATATATCTGCAGCTAAAATAAAATGCAGTCTGAACATTCAGGAAAGTTTTTTGCAGCACATGTATTACCTTTCCTCGATTTTGGTTCTGTCCATGAGTGGTTGTTTGATCCACTGGTTGACCAGCCGCTGACCCTGCGGTGTGCGGCACTTGTTCAACAGACCGGCCAATGAGTGAGCTCCACTGGTGTCGTCAGGTGATCCCTGAAGGATACAATCATAATATATATCAACCCCTTGCTTATGTGACACATGCTACTGCTGACGCCTGGGAACTAAGAACAACCTCAGCAATATAAACTGATTATATCAACAGCACATACAATACATACACATGAACAAAAGTGGGCGTTTGCATGTTCTCCCCGTGTCAGCGTGGGTTTCCTCTGGGTACTCTGGCTTCCTCCCACAGTCCAAAGACATGCAGGTTAATTGGTGACTCTAAATTGTCCGTAGGTGTGAATGTGAGTGTGAATGGTTGTCTGTCTCTATGTGTCAGCCCTGTGATAGTCTGGCGACCTGTCCAGGGTGAACCCTGCCTATATCGTGAGTAGTGAGGGACTTCAGATGTGATCTCCATTGACCTGGTCCCTGTCACTGACCTGGAAGAGGTTAAGAGCCCTCACGGCAGCGTTGTCCAGCCTCATGTACTGACCCAGGTCCAAAGTGGTCAGACTGAAAGAGTTGAAGTTGGACTCGTCAGAGAGCAGCTCAAGGAATCGCACCACTGCAGCCAAGCACGACATGGCCACCTGCGAATGGAATCACACACAGACTATCATTAAAACATTATCCTGATGGCTTTCTTTACATTTTAGGATGTATAACAAATCTAAATATCTGTACTGTGCTGTCCTTGGTGGTCTCATGCCTGAGAGAACCGAAGTCGAATCGTTGAGTGTGTGTCTCCTCCCAAGTGTCGGCAAGCTCTTTGTTTTACCCACCTGTTTGTCCAGCTCGGGCAGCGTGTTGCTCGCCACAGTCTCTCCTCTCTTGGCCCTCAGCAGCCTGTTGAGATCCTGGACCATGTCCTTGCTGCTAAACTCTGCTCTCTTCCTGTCAGAGACCAGCACGCCACCACGCTCCACCACCTGCACAAACACACAATAGCAATAGCACAATAACCTGTGCTGTTATTGGGTGTTAAAGAATGCATACACTGGTGAAAGCATGTTTCAGGTGGCAGTCATGACCCCGCCCACCACGTACCTCTCGTAGTTTACTGCCGTCAGCGTTGCCTTCGCCCTGGGCCAGGAGACACTCTTTGGGGCTGATCTGGACAAGGAGGGACTCCAGGTTGGAGAAGATCTCGTTGTCCGGAAACTCGCACACTCCCATCGTCCTCTGGGCCGCGTCCACATAGCCGACGCCGACCACCCGCTGTCCATCACCTCCCGTGGCAAACCGCACGGCTACGACCCCTGCGCAACCCACCGCACCGGTTCCACCGCCGAACAAGATCTCCTCAAACTGAGTCAAGTTTCCTGGAGAGGCCTGAGAGAGGAGGGGTTGTGTTAAATTACACAAACCAGTGTGCATCTCTCCCCTCTCACTCTCTCCGCACAGCTCCATAACAGCATTATATGCAGATGGGTCTTTAAGGAATCAGAAACCACACTCAGCCAACACAATACCTTGTACTCAATCTTCCAGTCGTGCTCCTTGCTGCTCTTGCTGTGGTTCTTGTACACCTCCACTCTGTACTGCCTCACTAGCAGCAAGTCCTTCACGAAGGCCTCAAAGTTCAGCTTGCTCAGGACCACGCTCTCCAGCTTGCGACTGCCTGCAGACCGACACACATTAACATTAGCAGGCACGTACTCACAGACCCTAGGGGGCGCTCAAGCTCCTGCCCTTTTTACAAGACTTTCTTTTTCCATGTCTTTTAATCATTTTATATTTGACAAGTGCATCTGAGTCGAGCCCCTGCTCCTCCTTCTGCAACTCCCCTTGTGGCAGCCGCACGCAAATTGAGCGCCGTGCAGAGCATCATCACATCTCCTTCATCTCCCCGAATGGAAGGAGGAGAAGACAATGAGGAGAGGAGAAGAACAATTTGGGAAAAGGATAGAGGAGGAGAATGAAATAAGGAGAGGAGAGGAATGCAGAGGAGAGGAGACGAGAGGAGAAGAGAGGAGTGCAGAGGAGAAATTAATAAAGTGAGGAGACGAGGAGAGGAGATGAAAATAAAGTGAAGAGAGGAGATTGGAATGAGGAGAGGAGGTGGAGGAGAGGAGAATAAAGTGAGGAGAGAAAAGGAGAGGGGAGGAATTGGAGAATGAGGAGAGGAGGGGAAGAAAATAGGTGAGGAGAGAAGATTAGAATGAGGAGAGGAGGGGGAGGAGAGGAGAATAAAGTGAGGATGGGAGAGGAGAATAAAGTGAGGAGGGGAGAGGAGGGTAGTAGAATAAATTGAGGAGGGGAGAGGAGAGGAATCGGAGTATGAGGAGAGGAGGGGAGAGGAGAGGAATTGAAGAATGAGGAGAGGAGAATAAAGTGAGAAGGGGAGAGGAGAGGAGGAGAGGAGAATAAACTGAGGAGGGGAGAGGAGAGGAATTGAAGAATGAGGAGAGGAGAATGAAGTGAGGAGAGGAGACTTAGCCTGACTGGTGCAGCTATACACCACGCCTGCTTTGTAGGTTAATTCAGATGACAGCGTTTTTTAATTTTGTGTACAGATTGGTTGATTGTGAATATTTATTACCATTACAGCACTAAGGTGTGGATATCTGCACAATGAGGCATTGTTTTCTTTGTTGTTGCCTGCTGTGAACTAAAGGTAACTGTAGAGAGTGAGTGTGTACGTGTAGCAGGGTGCATATAGTAAAGACATGAAGACACCTCATACTTAGGCTAGACAGACGTTTCACATGCTCATTAATGCGCACAATGTGTTGTATGTACCAAGGCCTCCAGCTCAAATGTCTCTGCACGGCTCTGGACATTAGAAACATTATGTGTGCTTACATTTCATGCAGAGCTCCCTATGACGCAGCACCAGCAGCACTGGAGCTAACTGATGCAGCTGCAGCCATCTTAGCTCGCTGCTTCATCTAAGCCTCGAAATGCATCCTGCCACCATTCTGCTGGTGGTTAGCCGGGTTACCTGAGCCCAAATATTTGATGACCCCGTTCGTCTTGAAAACCTCCTTCGCAGCGAAAATGGCGTCTTTTCCGTGAACGGTGTAGTAGTCGTTACGGTCGAATATCCTGAAGGTAGTGTCCGGTTTCTCCGGCATGGAGAAAATGAAGTTGAGGAAGCCATGCTCGGCTGCACTGTCCATGGACAGGTTCTGTTTCGGCTGCACCGCCATGCTGGAAACTCCCGCCACCGCTGGGGCCAAACAGGAAACTACGTCATATTCTTCGTCTTTGTTTTTCTGGGTTGTTTTTTTTGGCGGATTGCAATACCAACTTTTAGCTGCACGCCGCCACCTACCGTACCGGAGTACAAAACAGGATCTAATTTATATTATTTAATGGAAATTATATAGAGAATAATTATATTCAGGGAGACATGTTTCCTGTTCATCACTATGAATTAAGACTCCATGTACACTGCTGTAAACTAACCTCTGAAGTCTGTCCACAATCCATACAATATAAAGCTGTCTTTCCTCACTGACACAACAACCTCTTCCCTTCCACCAAATTTCATTTAACACATTTAATTGAGGTGTAAAAAATATTGAAGTTCAAAATTAATTGAATCTCCACCGGTCTAAGTTAATTTACACAATATAAAATGCCATTTTTCCCGGGTGCGTCACGTTCTTCCCGCCCAAACCCGTTCTTGTCACCTAGCAACAAGCTGTGCTTAACTAGAAGTAGCAAACTAGGCTAACGTTAGTTAGCCGTTTTTTGTTTTTGTTTTTAATCATTGAGGACATTATTCACCTCTGAATATATTTCAGGCTAATGAAGGACTGTTTTCAGGTAAACTTATTACATTAAGATTGTTTGAGCTGTGTGCTTTTAGCACAGTTAAGCGTTAGCTAGTGCATAACTGTTTGTTAACTTTGTTTAACCAACGGCTAATATCATTTAACTGACCATCAGTGTTAGGTTTGGCTTGGGTAGTGTATTAATGTAAACTGGTAGCTGGCTAGTTCAGCTAACAAAAATGGCCTGCAAAAACACCCAGCAAAATCCACTTAGTCCATAAATATTTTTAAGGTCGATTAGGGTTTTGTACACATGGAGAGAGCATACACAATGGTTCTCTATTGCAAGGATAATAATTTTATTTATTAGCAAAGCCTTTTAGCACTGTCCCAATCACCGAAAACTGTGCTGTTCCATTAGCCCAAATTGTGTTTGGGTTAATGGGACAAAATAAAAACAGCTCAGTTCCAAAAATAGAGACATGATCCATCTACTTCAGTCCACTTATCCGGGGTCGCGTCATGGCGGCGAGACCAAGCAAAGCACCATAGACTGAGGTTCCCAAACTGGACCCCTTTCTGCGCCTCGAAATCCTGTCCATGAATATCACAAACAGGATCAGTGACATGGCAGTGACAAGTGTGTTTGACTTTACCCCGAGTATGCGGACCGAATGGCTCATCTCAATGACCCCGGTATCCCGAAATCCTGCAGTACCCCCCATGACACTCCCCGAGGGATGTGGTCGTAAGCTTTCTCCAAGTCCGCAAAACACATGTAGACTGGATGGGCGAACTCCCACAAACCAAAGCGCTGGTCCACTGTCCCACAACCAGGACAGAATCCACATTTCTCCTCCTGAATCTGAGGTTCGACAGTCAGCCGGAGCCGCCTTTCCAGCACCCTGGAGTAAACTCTCCCAGGGAGGCTGAGCAGTGTGATACCCTGATAATTGGAACACACCCTCTGATCCCCTTTTTAGAAATTGGGCACCACCACCCCAGTGTGCCACTCCACAGGCACCATAACCGACTTCCACACAACACTGAAAAGGTGTGACATGAGCACATTTTACTGATTTTAGAGCAGTAGTATACCATAGTCACGTTTCCATCAAAGGTATGTGCAATATATTAGCTATGACAATTTTGTGACCTTACAATTAAGACTAGCTATGGCTATCACTCATCAGGTGAACGCTGTATAGTTATACTGTCCCATTTGACCCCAGTATTCACCTCAGTATTCTCAACAATATTGACATGCACACATCCTTGTGAATTCACTTAACAAGAATAGTGACTGAGTTACTGACTCAGGGTTACGCTGAACTGGCTTTGTGAAACGGAAAACTCAAGAGTGTCCCTCATCTCAGGCTTAACATACTGAGAGTTTTCACTAATGCTGCTTTCTGAAATAGAGCCCAGCAGTCCCCATACCAGAGGCCTCTCTCCTCTTAATCACCTCCTCCATGTCAGGTGCAATGCACCTCGTTAACTAATGCAGCACACCTGGGCAGATCTACAGGGGAGGAAAAAGGGACAGCAGCACAGAACACATAACACCACACTGAAACATTGAAAAATGTCAAATATAAGATCTTCCCTTATTGAATTCATATATTCTGTAAACTTAGAAGATACACAACACCATCCTATCTGGCCTCACGTCTTCCAAATATATAAAATGTGCTCAATGTGGTGAAAATCCACCAATTATACTGAACACTTGCAGCCTTGAAATAACATATGACACATAATGAGTGGCTAACTACATCAAATATTCCCATCAAAGATTAAATGATTAACATGAATTACTTTTTACTTTATGATTTTGCAAGAGAAATATGTTATTTGATGGTGAAAAGCATAAAAAGAAATTTTTGTTTAGGTATGTTTTGTATTTACCACATTATTTTTTGGTATGTTACCTCCTAAAGCGAAATGTGTAGTCTATATTGTGTACGCTACTTTAAAAAACAGAAAAAAGCAAACAAACATGCTGTTGATGTTTATTTCAGAACTGACATGCAGGCAAATCCCTTCCTAGAAAGCATTGTAGGAAAAGCTAAGCCTACACTCGGCATCATAACTATACGATTGCTGCACGTTGTTATATTCACCGAACTTTAAGTGTACGTAGAAAGACCAAAATGATAATACAAGCATCCCGCTGAGGCAAAGTCCTGACAGACACAGAGGCAGAAATTGTTTTGTTCTGTTGATTAAACCACAACATGCCTGCGTGTGAGAATATGTGAGACAATCACATCATTTTTTCCTAGATTTGTGAAAACAAATGCAGTAATCTTCCAAGAACCTGTGTGACTAAATGTCATCAGCTGAAGCCCATGTAATGTCAATATCCTGAGTTTCTAGAACAAGAGATCACACTTTTTGTTCCATTGTCAACTACCAAAATGTATGTGTGTGTAGCACAGTTGTCTTTGTGTGTGTGTGTGTGTGTGTGTGTGTGTGTGTGTGTGTGTGTGTGTGTGTGTGTGTGTGTGTGTGTGTGTGTGTGTGTGTGTGTGTGTGTGTGTTTCTCAAGGATGGTTCGACTGATATTACTTCTCAGAGAAGAGGGTGCATTCAAAGGTCTGGACCTAAGCACAGGACCCACTGTGGTACCTAACAAAAGTGGGTCATTTAGTCATGTTTGTCCTACTACACTGATTAATCACTGCATATCGTATCATTTTAACAGTAATTTGGCAAATTAAACAAAGTATGTTCTTTCCCAGCCATCTGATCCCAAACAGGCTGGTCCATCCAAATTTCCCCTCAGAGGGTCAATATAGGTATCTTCTATCCTGTCTTATGAAAGGAAGAATTTAATTTCAGGTCAGTACTGTACTTTCTGTTCTGCTATTCTCATTTCTTCTTCTTATCTGGCAAACCTGAAGCCTGGCAGGACATGTATCTTTCATTCATTCATTCATTCAAATGTTTTGTGTTACAGTGGTGTGAGAAGTGAGAGCTTTTCCCAAATGGTATGGGAGCATGACTGTTCCCTAAATAAACCATATTTTGTAGAATAAATAATAAAACAAAATATAATTTAATTAAATAACAAAAAAATGTTGTTATTTTCATGTATTGACTGTAAAAAAAAAAAAAAAAAAAGTAGCCTCCCCTCTCTCAAAATAGGTTTGGCTAGTGACATCAAGTGCAAAATACAGTAAAGCTACAATATATGCAGTAAGCTAACCAATTTAAATAATCTTAGGTCATATTAATATTAAGTTAGCCACTGAATAAATGTATTAGCCCATTAAAAGTTTCTAGTTATTTTCTTTACAATTTTCAGAGTGGGACTATATGGACTATTTCTTCAGTAGATTGTGAACCAAATCAAATATATTGACAGGGTAAAAGGGAAAGGGACCTAATTTTGTCAATGCTTCTTACATAGAAAGTTAAGTCACATGGGTGTCAAATGTAATAAGGGTTAACATCTGTAACAAGCTGACCAACTCAGTAAAAAAGTGTAGATTTTAGTCACATGGGTGTTAAATATAATTAAGATTGAACATCCTTGAGAGGCTGACTAGTTCAGTTATAAAAGAAGGTATTGTAGTCATATTTTAGGAGTGAAGGACGAAATGAGATCTTACATTACACTAGATAACTTTCGCTTTCTGCTCCAGAGTCTTTCTGATTATATCACAGGGAGGCGATGAAGTCAGAAATTTCCAAAATGTACACATAGTATCATTAAAGTTAAAAGTTTAGAAGCAAAGACGTAATCTATCCATGTAGAAGGGTTTTTAACACATTTTGACTTGTCAAGACAGGAAAACCACAGGTGTAAGCAATTAGTAAGTGTGCAGGTGTTAGTGGGGTTTTTTCGATACCGATTCACACATTGATTTATGTTACCCACAGGACGCTCCAAGACTTAAAACTAAGGTGTACTCCCTAACCATCAGCAGAACTGAAGACGACTCTTGGACGAGCAACAACATGTCTTTGACCCCTGGGCACGGATATGCATAAAGGCCCAACCACCTTTCTTGCATATGTACAAGGTGAACAGACGTTTTAGTGGTTGTGCCTTTGTTGTTTTTGTATGGTAATAGTAATGTACCCTTTTGTGGTTCTGTGGTAATTCTGGATCTCCTTGTGGTAGTTTCATGTCTATTCTAGGTAGGGTTGTCAAAAGTATAGATACTCTGAAAAGTATCGATACTCAAATGCCGTATCCGGATACAATACTAATTTACAAAAGTATCGATACTAATAGTGCACGCCACCTCAGCGCCTGTTGGGTGCGCATAACAGGTCTGACAGACATGCGCTGTGAAGGCAGCATCTGGCAGGCACAGAGCCCTCGCTGCAACCCGGCTTGTTGTCGTCACCGTGCATGCATGCACACATTTCTGTTGCTGTAATATGGCCAGCGTGGCTGCAGGAGGAGCCAGTTTTGGTCAAAACTGATAAAGGAAAAAGCGCTCTTTGGAAGTATTTAGTGCAATGAACACAGCACGCTGCAGACGGCAGGTACAGCCCCTCCCTTCACTAGCAGCTGAGCAGCTGGTGTCGCCAGCATCAAACTGAAATATAACTTCTAACATTAATGTGGGAGCTAAGCAGAAAACTTTATCAGTCATGCCCATCTGTAACATTAATAGACAATGTTAGTTTAACAGGACAACACAATTATGTGTGTCTGAAAATTTATGTTAACTGTAAAGTCACAGATTGAAGCTGAAAAAACGTTTGGTTTCTCCTGTAACCCCTGGTTCTCTGATCACATAGTGAGGTAGAAACAAGACCATCCTGGGCATCCTGAGCCTTTTAGCATCTAAACTTTCAAACTCCACTTCGACTCCACATCTTCAGGCCAGAGGATGATACATTATGTATGTTGTCATAATTTACAATACAAATCGCTGGCACTGAAACATGTCCTCCTCGCCTTCCTGCAGCAAATTCTGCACTAATCTTAATACAATTCATTACATATATATGGAGACTTTTATCATGACATATGGTCCTTCAGATATTTGTAATGACTTTTTGTCAGGAGAATTTCTTCATGTACATACAACACTTTCCAAAACTGAGGATTTATTGCTTTTCACATGGCTTTGGGCCCCTGGGCATGGATATGTGAAAAAGGCCAAGCGACCTGTCTTACAGCCCGTGGCCAGCTCCACCCTCAGAGTGTCAGCCACTCTGAGGGTGGAGCTGGCACTTGGACTTATTTCTGCATTCATAATCCATAATTATCTACCGCACTGTGCCTTCCATGTGTTGTTTTTGACTTATCAGAACTTGTCTTGTGTATATGGCTTCTCACGCAGCTGTAAGATTGTATTTATGACAACTGATCAAGACAGAATAGGCCTAACTGCACACAAATCATGTCTGAGCTCCATGTGAAGTCATGAGCCTGCTGTAGCAGAGAGGTCTGTCCACTTTCTAGTAAATAGAGATGATCAGAACTAATGAATGGGGACGGATATGATACAGTATGTGTCAAGTGATGAGCAGAACTCTGCTACATGGGTTTGGGGGGGGGGGGGGGGCTTCTGCTGATGCTGATGACATTTAACCTGCTGACGAAACTAAATGTTTGACGTATAGGCGGCACCTTGACGAATGATGCGCACGCGGCACAGGGTTTGGGCGTTATAAATTGGGTGAGCACCGGGAACAGGGTCAGCCTACCAGCCCTGCAGAGACTCGCCACTCCAGGACTCATCTTCCCACCTCCTCCTCCTCCAGAGTCAGACGGCGCTCCGACATGAACGGCCACTGCAACGCAAAGGTCAGCGACACCGTGGAGGAGTTCCACTGCAACAGCGGCTTCAGCGACCTCATCATAGACACCAAGAAGTCCGCCGCGCGCCGCAAGCACGAGACGTCCCGCAAAGAGGCCGAGGACAATTCCCGCTTACCCGCGCTCCAGGCTGCCTACACCAGCATCCTCCGGGAGCTCGGGGAGGACACGGACCGGCAGGGGCTGTTGCGCACGCCGCTGCGCGCCGCCAAGGCCATGCAGTTCCTCACCAAAGGCTACCATGAGACCATCGACGGTGAGTCAACAGCTTCATCTCTGTGGGCTTTTTCTCTGGGGGGTGCACTGGTGTAATTATTCTAATGTAGTCTAATAGTTTTCTCTCGAAAATACAGAGACCCTTGCACACTGTGATGCATGTTTAACCATGTTGTTTTAACCTGTAATAGCTGTAATCTGTAGGGTGATATCCGCATTGGTTTGCATTTACCTCTAAGGTGATTTTGCTCCTATTTATTTATTTATTTAACCTTTATTTAACCACTGAGACTGAAAAACTCTTTTACAAGACATACCTGGCCGAGGGAGCAGCCAATCAGGGCACATTACATTAAAATGTAACAAATACAACAAAAATCTACAATAAAACAACATGTATTCAAACATAGTGGCCTCTCAACAAAAACAAGCAGATGTCTCTGTCACCACATTCTTTATGAGGCCCTTAAATACATTGATGGATACAAGTGTTTGTAATATTTAGATTTTTTTGAAGATTGTTCCATGTCCAAGATGCAGAGTAGGAAAATGCACTTTTCCCAAGATCTAAAGCATCCACTTTGAGCTAGCGTGGGTGGTAACTACCAGAGCTATATGAACACCATTATATGAACAAGAGATTTAGATTTGGAGGGGTTTATTTACAGTGGAAATGTCCACCAGACACCACTTAAGAACACGAGAGTTGCTGCCTCGATCAGCTAGTGTGCAAGGTAAAGCGGTGAAGATATTCCAAATGTAGCGTACACTGAGCCATTAATTAATTTTCCGTAACCACTTACCCTGTTAGGAGTCGCTGGAGAGCTCGATCCTATTCCAGCTGACACTGGATGAGAGGCAGGGTACACCCTGGACAGGTCACCAGACTATCACAGGGCTGACACATAGAGACAGACAACCATTCACACTCACATTCACATCTACGGACAATTTAGAGTCACCAATTAACCCGCATGTCTTTGGACTGTGGGAGGAAGCCGGAGTACCCAGAGGAAACCCACGCTGAGACAGGAAGAATATGCAAACTCCACACAGAAAGGCTGATACTGATTTTTTAGGTGGGACTTTGGTTAGGTGGCTAAAACACATTTTGCTGTGTCCCCTATCCGCAGCAGTGCAATGCTTAGCTTCTGTGCCGGTAGATTTAGGTGCTAGCAAAGCAACAAAGTAGTAAAAATAAGCACAGCAGAAACATCAGACAGTGTTTATCTCGTACACACACACACAGCGAGAGGGTTCCTGGTTTTCGAACCCAGGGTAGGGAGCCCTTCTGTGTGGAGTTTGCGTGGGTTTTCTCCAGGTACTCTGGCTTCCTCCCACAGTCCAAAGACATGCAGTAATTGGTGACTCTACATTGTCCGTAGGTGTGAATGTGAGTGTGAATGGTTGTCTGTCTCTATGTGTCAACCCTGTGATAGTCTGGTGACATGTCCAGGGTGTACCCCGCCTCTTGCCCAGTGTCAGCTGGGATAGGCTCCAGCCCCCCCGCACGCCTCAAGAGGATAAGCGGTTGCAGAAATTAATCTTACTTATCTTTATCTCTAAATATTGAGGGGGGACATGTCCCCTGCACTCCCCCAAATCTTAGCCTATGTTTCTATGCTCTTCCCTGATAGTATATTGAAAATATCTGAACTGTTGGTGGGACAAAACAAGACATTTGAAGATGTCTTCTTGATGGATAATCAAAGTGGATATTTCTTGAAATGTGTGTTTGTGCCCGCAGACATCCTGAACGACGCCATATTTGATGAAGACCACAGTGAGATGGTGATTGTGAAGAACATAGACATGTTTTCGCTGTGTGAACATCACCTGGTGCCCTTTTTTGGCAAGGTAAAGCTGTGTGTGTGTGTGTGTGTGTGTGTGTGTGTGTGTGTGTGTGTGTGTGTGAGGGGACTATTTTAAGACATGCGCATGGAGTGTTTCTGGGTTGAAACCAAATAAATCACCATTCATTCAGCATTTGAATCACTAATATTTACCATCCTTTGCTCTGATTGTATGACCTCTGCTCTTGTTGGCTGTCCTCTCGTTCCAGGTTCACATTGGGTATATTCCCAACAAAAAAGTGGTGGGACTGAGCAAGCTGGCAAGGTAACACACACACACACACACACACACACACACTACCCTCCTGCTGCCACTGTGGCTGTATATTTCTGGCGTTAAAGCTGGGTGACTGCGTTCTTCTGTTATTCCAGCGCATTGACCTGGAGGATTAAGTCTAAGCCTGGTGGCCATCATCTAGTCCCCTCATCAAGCACACTCACAGTCACAAGTCTGAACTCTATCCGCTCTCGAGCCATGAGAAAATCCCTTCGGACCTGTGGGAATCACCAGTTATAATCACAGCCTTTTTGTCTGTCTCCTTCTTCCTCCCTTTCCTAAAATATCACACCGTCTCTGAACACACAAACCCAAAATAACAGTAATAGAGTCACTGGGTTTTTTGGACGAATCTTCCACGACAGATTCAAAAAGTTAGGGTGAATCATTCACAGATGAAGGGTCTGTACAGTTGGATGGCCAGAGTAGAGGCCGGGGGTCAGGGACTGATGTCACTCTGTGTTTATCAAAAGATTACTCATTATTATGCCCGATCGTTAATCAGTACTCTTTGCTTGTGCTCTGGTTTCTGCAGGATTGTTGAGATCTTCAGTCGGAGGCTTCAAGGTAAGCAAATTATGCAATATTAATAGGATTTTCATGAAACTGCCGCACTTTTCTTCTAATTTACCCAAGAATTTGAATGCACTCTGGTACCATCGTGTTCATGTATGTCCCCATTGTTTTCTTTCAGTTCAGGAGCGTCTGACCAAGCAGATTGCCATGGGAATATTAGAGGCTGTGCAGCCAAAAGGTGTAGCTGTGGTTATTGAAGCAGCGTAAGTTCAGTGACACACACACACCGTCATCATCTGAATGATTTAAAGGTCCAGTGTTTGTTGTATCTAGGGGTGAGGACTGTAGATTACAACCAGCTGAAACTTCTTCAGGTTAGAATTCCTACAGTGCTTATTATCCAGGAGGTTTTTATTGGGAGCCGAATTATCAGCAGAGGTCTCTTTCTCACCAAAACAAACAGACCAGGTAATTCAAACTGGTAAAAACACTGAATAAAGCAGTTTTGTGTTAAAAAAAGGGTGTTTTTTGAGACTGCACATCACAGAGGGGGTACTAACTTATTTGGTTGGGGTTCAGCCCACTTGACATGCTGCTGTGTCGTGCTATGGCCTATTCAAGAGCTGAAATTTGTTATTTACGTGACAACACCTGAACGCAGCACAGGCTCCACTCCAATTGAGTGTGGCGTGTTTGACTGTGCGTAGCAGCAGCCTTTTGATTGTCATAAATGTTTATACATATATTTTTAACCACAGTGGCTGACGAGAAATCACAAAAGGCCCAAAAGAGCCAGTGTTTGGTTTGTCCGGTTTAGCTGTTGTAGAAACATGGTGGTGCAGGAACGATTCCCTATGTAGATACAAACGGCTCATGCTAAGGTAACACAAACACAACAATTCTTATTTTCAGGTGATTATATACCAATGGAAACATTTCTGCTAATACACCCCCCTAAATCCTCCACACTGGACCTTTAAAGCTGCCCTACTACCTCAAGGGTAAAATGTAAAAAGGTCACGTTTCCTTAAAGTGAGATGAGACGACTTTTCTCAAAGCACGTCAAATGCTGCATCTGCAAATGCCATGTGTGTATGTGTTGGTTTGCAGGCACATGTGCATGGTCATGCGTGGCGTCCAGAAGATGAACAGTCGCACGGTGACAAGCACCATGTTGGGGGTTTACCTGGAGGACCCCAAAACCCGGGAGGAGTTCCTGGCTCTCTCACAGAGCGCCTAACACGTCATTCACTCCAGGGCCTCTGAATACGGTCGCACACAGAAAGCTCTACCAGTGGGTCCGCGGTCAAACCAACAGCAGGTGACACAAATCTGCTGTTTGATGCAGGAGCCGACTCTGGAGCTCACCTCAATACACTGAAGCCTGACAGATATCAGTCCTGCTGCAGAAATCCATCACTGTGAACATTATAGGAAAATGTAAGACTCACATTCTTGGTGCCTTTGGTAGATATTTTACAGTCTTACATGGCAATATTGTTGTTATGAAGTATGAAACCTGATGTTGTGACCTGTCAGTACGTAAGATTTTCACTTTTTTATTTGTTTATATGTTTGTTTTATGGGAATTTCATGGGTGCTTACTCCTTACACACTACTTTATTATTTAGAATCCACTGATTTTAATAATTAAACCAACAGTGTCATTTATAGATGCATTTATAAAGTCTTTGTAATATATATATGTATGATATTTCTAAGATACCAATTATATCTGTAGTCCTTGAGTAGAATAAATTATGTGCACAATTTTTTGGTTTTACTAATAACCACTGTAGCGCGTATGTAAAGATGCTTTGCTTAAATAAAATGGTCGAAACATGACAGTTGTCAACCTTTTTTTGTGAGTGTCAGTGAGAGGTAACAGCCGATATTAACCTTGAGTCAGCTAACAACAGGAAACTGAGGCTAGAATTCACACAGGCTCACCTAAACTGGACAACAGAAGATTGGAAAAACGTTGCCTGGTCTAATGAGTCTGGATTTCTGCTGTGACATTCAGATGGTAGGGTCAGAATTTGGTGCATCTTGTTGAATCTATGCCACCAAGAATTAAGGCAGTTCTGGAGGCAAAAGGGGTCCAAACTGGTACCAGCAAAGTGTACCTAATAAAGTGGCCAGTGAGTGTGTATCAGCCAGCAGCCATCCTTGTACCATCTGTATATGACAAAACAGCTATTAACTAGAGTATTCACCGATGTCCTCGAATGTACCACACCACAGAATAACATGAGCTAGAGGATACATAATTATATAACCAGTCGTAGCTGTGCTCAGTGTAACCAGAATAGCCTGTTGTTAATATTAGATCACTCTCTTCAGCAGGTGACTCAGCTAAACCGGTGTGAACGTCCAATTATTTGGTACACCCCAACAATACCTCCTGTGTATCACGTGCGTTAGGTGGAGGCGGAGGTCAATGCAGTGTGTTTGTGCTGTGATACAACAGCGTAAATCAATAACGAAACATAAAAACAAGAGAGTGCACATGTGGGTGAAGGCCTGAGGGAGAGCACGGCCTTTAAATATCAAAAGGAGGAGCCTGTTGTCAGACAACCTGTGAACTATAACCTTCATCTTCGACAGCAGTGGAGGAGGGGTCACGCTCGACAGCGCAGCATGCAGTTTCCAAATGTGATTATGTAAGAGTAAACCAATTATTACAGGCATAAGGGACAAATATGGGTATGCTGTGCGTAAGAGGCTAAAATTGTCCCCTTCATGGCTTCAGGCAGAGGTATAAAACAGTCCAGTCAGTGTCTTTTATCATGAATGGTTTAATTCACAAAAAATGCAACACTTGATATATTACAGACAGAAATCAGCTTTTCAAAAAGCAAAGTATTGAATTTAAAATTTACAAATAATGTAGAAGCCTCGACTAGAGAAACAGGTAATGACCGGTGGTGTATTTGGATACAACAGTGCTTCCCTGTGTACGGCCACTAAAATAGGTTCAGTGGCATTATATATTATTCTGTAATAAGAGGGCAAAGCCAGCTCCAAATTTCTGTCTTTCACAAAGGTGGGAAGAAATACAAAAGACTCAAAGCTGTTTACTACAGAACGTGGTTAAAAACATACTGAAAATGTGACGAAAGGATGACAAACATCACAGCAGTCCCATCCTCACATCCGTTATTCACTCGTAGAAACTGTCACACAGATGTCTGCTTGTAGTTCTTGGTGTCCAAAACCTTCTTTCCACACATTGCGCAGATTCCTGGAGACGCCAAAAGGAGGGAAAACAGAAGAGCAATTCACAAAATATCAGTGAAGAAAGGGGAGTCTTGAGTGTGTGATTTATCCTGGCTTCATGTGAGCAAAGGAAACATTTGCTAGCCGCTAGGGTAATAATAATGTTATCTGGGGACAGTTTGTTAAAGTCCACTGAAGTCATTGTGAAGTTTGTTGAACCATTTGACAATGAAGCCATCTTCTGCTGCACTTGGACCTGCCATTCATTTGTCTTTGCTGCTTCTTGTTTGCCCACTGCACCTTTATCGGGCCTGATTTTCTGCAGCTGAATGTAAGACACTGATGAGCTGCTGCCAGAAAAATACAATACAGTCAAATAGTTTCAGTTAAATTGACTGAACCTCTTGATTTTGTATGCAAATGTTCTCCATTATGCATGACTGTTACTCAGAACTGATGTTAAAGAGCTCATCCACATACAGTCTAACTAGAATTACTGGCTCTCAGTTGTAGGCCTCAGTGAAACAGTCACAGTTAACATCCATGTCTGTCCAGAGTTAGCCATGACAGTTGACAATGCCTCACACGGTCACCACAGTTTCATGATTAGTGTCACCAATCCATTATTTGACCAAATGTCTCCACTTCTGTTCCTGAGTTATTACACTTAATAATGGCCAGAAAAGTGCTTTTTTCGCAGAACATTATGACGTCATAGTGAGGTTGACCTTTTGGAAATTAATTTACTCCTTTCATCATTTTATTCTATTAGACATTTGTGTGCGATTTTATCATAATAAGTGTATGAAGTCTTGAGTTATGGCCAAAATAATTTTTTTTGAGGTCACAGTCACCTCTGACCACCAAATTCTAAGCACTTAATTGTTAAGTCCCAGTGGATGTTTGTGCCAAATCTGAAGAAATCCCCTCGAGGTGTTCTTGAAATATCCTGTTCACAAAACTGGGACAGTTGGATGTACTGCCAAACAGATGGTCATATGGAAAACCTGAAAACATAATGCCTCTGGCCGCATTTACTGCCAGCATGGAGGCCTGCAAAGCTGTTTTCTCACGTATCTCTAGTGCTGTCTCAGGCGGTAGCTATACTTCTGCATTGAATTGACGCCATACCCTACGCTGTAGCCTGACTGCACCTCCCCAGAAATGTAACTACACCTCACAGCAACGTAGACGTCCTGTCTATTTCTGTAAGCTGAAAGCATTTCCCTCAGTGGAAACAAAGCTTTTATTTATTTTAATTTCACAGATAAGAAACAATAAATTGTGAAGTTCGTCTGGATAATCCACAAACTAACCTGTCCACACAGTTTTCAGTGGAACTACTTTCTACTGAAGAAATAGTCCCTGATGACAGTGATGTGTGTGGATTTTACAGGCTAACAGACACTGAACTCTCAGACAAAGATATCTCAAAATCTGGCCAAACCCCAAGTGAAGACTTTTTTTTATAATGGCGACACAACCATTCAAAGTGATCTGTTTGTTACAGGAGATGACACCAATATGTTCAGACACGTTGGTATTCTCAGTACAGAAACCATATCAAGTCATTTCTATAGAAAGGCTGAACCCCTTTTCAAGCGTACCCCCTTCCACTGGTTTTGATCTGATATCGTGTTTTCCCACCTGGATTATGTTTTACAAAACACAATAAAACACAAAAACTCAAACACAATACCTTTTCTGTTCAGTATGCAGTCCTTTATGTGTGAGTCCATACCTTTCTTGTATGCACAGCCCTGGCAATAATGCGATCCAGACTGATGAACTGAGCTCTTGCAGATCCTGCACGTAGCAAAGCCCGTCTTGCTGTATGGGTCAAACCTGCGAGGGAGATGCATTACAGATACATGATTAGAGATGCACCAATGTGTGTTTTAGCCATGCTAGCAACGCAGGTCTAGGGAGAAAATGTACGTGCATAATGTTAATGTGCAACAATCAGACTGAGCCTATTAAAGTTACGTTTGTGTGACTTCTTGTAGATAAAAAAAACCCCACAGATGATGGTGATTTAAAGTTGGGCTTAAATGAGCTACTCACCTGGCTTTCTTGGAAGTCAGGATCTTGTTTTCATTTAGCTTACGGCCACCGCCCTCTGAGTGAGAGAAGGAGGTCAGTTAAACATCATCATCAGAGTAACGCGACATCATAGTATGTGACAATTAAAAGAAAAAGAGAAATCCCAAACAGTACTGAAGATGTGTTATTTAATCTAAAAAAGGAGTCATGTCCAGTGTGTTGTAGGTATGTTGTGTAACTCAAATTATTGACATTAGTGGCACCTCAAGTACACTGATTATATGAAGTTCAAGTTAGTGTCCTGTTTAACTGTCTTAGTAGATGAATACACATTTACAAAGATAAACAACATATCACTTATAGTGTTTACGATTTGTGTATATACTTGTCACAAACTCAGTGTGTGTATTTGGGTGTGTTTACTCTTGTGCCTGTGGAAATCTGAACTCTTAATAAAAAAAAAAACATCTGAGGTATTCCTTGTCACCCACTAAACACATAGCTATTCTCAACAAGAGGAACTTCAGTTTTATATTTGTTCTTGAATATGGAACAAAAATACATTTCATCCTTTGCATCTGTACAATTGAATCATCTCCCTCCTGGCCTGAAGGCTAAAAAGGATCACACCAGGGAGCATATTCAAAGTGGCCAGGAAAGATGGCGTCTCAGTAATTTACATCTTGATTTGTGTCGTGAAGAGAGCTAAGGACAAGTTGGATATGACTCTCCGCCATTATGCTTATGATTAGCTTGCTCCCAATGTAGCCATACATACATATGTGAGCTATGTGCAGTGGCATTATTAACAGATTAAAAACATATTTCCAGTGAATCTGTGTCCTCGGTTTACCTGTTGTGTTCCGTGCTCCATCCTTCCAGGTGTCAGGTGTGATGACTTTACCGAGCTTCTTCTCGCCTGAAATAATAAGTAACACAACATTTGTAGAGACAGTAACAAACTCATTGAAGAAATAAAGTCGTAGAGTCAGGTCAGTAGCTAACGAGTGCAGTTAGCATTCACATAGCGTTAGCTTTGAAACAATCTCTAACCCTCATACACGGCACAAATATAGGTTATATTTAAAGATAGAAAAGATTTAACAGGATAATACGTACACTTTTCGCAAACCATATTTCCCCTGTGTTTTTTTAAACCGATATTTTTCAACGGTTGGTCAAAATAGAGATAAAAATATTGGCTAAATATTAGCTTGCTCAGTTAATGTTTGTAAACTTCCGGTCGTTTCTTTCTCGTTCTCGTACTTGCAAGAGATTGATTGGTCAAAGCTGTGACGAACTCACACTTCATTGGCTGATACTGACGCCCGTCACGGAAGGTCCCAGTAAAACTTCACTGCCCTCCTCTGATTGGTTAGAGGTAGGTTTGACGTCTGAGGCCAGAGCCCTTCTTTTTCAAAATAAGAGTCCACTGAAAGTGGCCTCTGCCCTTGATACGTGATACGGGTCACATCAGAAGTACATGATATCTAACAGTATTTGACCGCAAATTAGATACATCACATGTTAACAAGATGAAGGAAAATGCTGAAATAAATAAGCCAGAAATAATCATACACGCAAAAATAAAAAATACAATAAAAAAACAGGGTAATAGTGATTTATAGAGAGGGGTACAGCACCAGTCCCAGTCCGCCAATAAACAAAAAATATAACAAAATATTTTTTTCATATATATAAACATATTACAATAAATAGTCATCCTTGTCCTTACTACTACTATACTAATACTATACTATTACACTTTACTTATTGTAAAACACTTTGTGCTGCACTTCTTGTATAAAAGGTACTATATTACGGAAGCACATTGCATCACTGAATAAATTAAAAAAAGGCACATTACGTCGTAATTACGAAATCTTAGATCGCAATAAGGCCTCTCGCTGATACCATAATAACGTTAACATTGGCTGATTATTAAAGTGAGACACCGAAAGACAGAAGGACGATACTTCCGGTCAACGTTTTTCCAGAATAAAAGCATATCTGTCGACTACGAAAACACATTGAGATAAGTCGTAATTACGAGATAAGATATTGTAATGTTAATTAAATGTGCGACATATATTGATATAATATCCGAAAAATTATTTAAAAATTTGTCCGAAATATTATTCATAAAATGTCCCACAAATAATAAGAAATTATGTGGAAAATTATTTTAAAAAATGTCCGACAATATTAATAAAATGTCCAAATATTACTCATTAAATGTCCGAAATATAATTAATGAAATGTCAGGGGAAAAAATAATAAAATTTCCGACAAATTATTAATAAAATGTCCGAAAAAATGTTTATTAGGCAATAATGTGTCGATTCTTTAATTTATTCAGTCAATGTGCATCCATACTTTATAAAGTTTATTATTATTATTATTATTATACTTTTCATTATTTTTTATTATTATTATTATTATTATTATTATTATTATTAAGACCATGTAAGATGTACGGAAGCGCATTGCATTCACCGAATAACCAAAAAAAAATTTTTTTTTTAATTTCTTCAGTGAATGCAATGTGCTTCAGTTAAGATGTTGTATTTTTAAATTAAATATTACTGTTGTGTTTTATTTCATGCCATATTGGGAGCTCAGCTTGCATTTTCACATTCAATTTCGCTGTATATGTCCAATGACAATAAACACACCATTTTGTGACGAGATACCATTGAACTTTTATTGTGAAGTCCAAGCGGAAGTCTTCGTCACTCCATGTTTACGGAAGGCAGGTCACTCATGGATTCAACCTACTCTGAACACCCGCTGCTACATTAACATTTTAAAGTATTTTATTTGTCTTCTGTTTATCGTTTCAGCCTTCTGTTGTAGATAGTTACACTCTCCGTCATGTGGGACCATGAAATCAGAGCCATGGCGTCTACTCACGCCATCATCGCCTCCTCGGTGTTCATGGCCACCGTCCTACCTGCGGCGCTGGTGCCGGGCTTCTCGGTGTACGACACTCACCTGCTGTGGCTCTACTCGGTGTCCGGGGCGGTCACCGCGGTCAGTGTCGCCGTCTTCTGGCTGCTCGGCATCACACCGCCCACCAAGAAGCACACAGTGGGATACAAGGTGCTGACTTAGGTTCATTGTGACTGTTCAACTAAAATACGGAAGCCGCGAGTAAAGTAGTCCTGTTAATCTGTGGTTTGACTCAGGGAAAATTGCAATAGTAATAAGTAGAGGGTTTTTGTGATCTCTTGGGACATCCAAATAAAATATTAAAAGCATACCATTATATACTTACGGGATTTGGGGCCATTATGGTGTATAGGTGTACCTTTAATATATGAGGCAGCAGGGTATTAGAACATTACTGAAACATTACTATTGCAATTTCTCCCAGGCTGGGCCCATTTTTAAGTTAGATTGACTGCACTAAAATTCCTGCATTCAAGAAGTACAAGCACAAATTAAGGTAGAGAGGTACAGTCTGTCAGTTTGAACAGTAAAAGTACCAACTGCAGTAGAGATAGTCTTTCCCAGAGCTGGATATTAGCACCATCCACAGGCCAAATGCTGGTAAATTATGGAAGTGGCTGCTCTGTTTGCTTCACTCAACAGCCCAAACAGTTCATTTCCACCCTGTTACAACTGATATTATCATATATTGCATTATTAGATTGTTAGTACTGATACATTAGTGTGAAAATAGCATTATAAAGTAGCTTGTTGGGGTCAGCCCCCTCAAAAAGGGCCTCACAAGGCAAGTTTATATTTAAGTCAGAAACCTAAACAGTTTAACTGTCAAGCAGGCTTGCAGTGCAACAGTCAAGCGACATGATATAAAACAGGTAAAAGTACAATTGGGAGTGTAAAAAATAAAAGATTTGTGCAAAAGTATACCTGTTTTTAAATTGGAATAGCTGTACAGTAGGGGTGGGAATCACCAGAGGATCCATCCATCCATTTTTATTTATGGGTCACAGGAGCAGCAGGCCGAGCAACACTTTTCAGCTCCTCCCAAGGGACCCCAAGGTGTTCCCAGGCCACATGAAATTTGTAATCCCTGTATCCCTGTAATACCATGATGTTATTTTAGGGCCATATCGCCAACGGCTAAGACCATTTCTCAAGGGAGTGAACTTTTCGGGCCCGAGATGTTCATACCTGGATATCAAAGGCTCTAACTTTCACTCTTAAAACTTTCACGGACTTTTCACATGATTTATTCCTTTACCTGTTTCTCTCCACAGCTGTCTCGGTTGTTTCGGTCCTGCCTGTACTTCTTCCTGTCGTGCCTGTTCTTCCACACTGTGGTTGTTCTCTATGGAGCCCCGCTGATTGAGTGAGTAGCTGCTGTACAAGATGCACAACAGGTTAAAGAAATGAAACACTGAAGGTGGAGTTGTTGCCTGTTTTTGAGATTGCATTATTGTTTTATATCCTGTAATTATCCACTCCTAAGAGGTCCTGCTTTCTTTGCTCCGCTATATCGACGCAGTTTCTGCTTGTATCAGTGATACTGCGAGCCTCACATTTCTCCTGTGTGTTTCAGGTCGGCTTTAGAGACGTTCTCCCTCTCTGTGCTGCTGACCTCTCTCACCACGCTGAGGTGCCTCTGTGTCCTCGGCCCCAACGTCCAGGCCTGGATACGAGTGTTCAGCCGACACGGGTGAGCCTAAAATCAGCTTTTCTTTATCCCCTGCTCTTTGTCCTTTTGTCGTTATGTTTCACGTGCTTCTCCCTTGTCTCTAAATTGAGTGTACTAACTATTGTTGCTCTGTCTCTGTCTCCAGAGCGATGTCCGTGTGGGACACCTGTCTGCAGATTACAGTGGCCTGCACAGTGGTAGGAGCCTGGGTGGGAGCCTTTCCTATTCCTCTGGACTGGGACAGGCCTTGGCAGGTCAGCACACACTGGAAATCCTCCCACAATGTATAAAAAAACATATTTATGTCTTTACTGCTTTTTAAAATCACAGTGACTGCACAACATGATAAAACATGTCCCTAGTAATGAATTTCTATAACTTGTTTACAATGTTTAAAATAATAGTATTTTTCGGTAAGTTTCTGTTTGATGTCCCCTGGCGTACGGCTAGGTTTCACCTCAGTTTCCTCTGTTAACAAGAAGCCAGTTGTTTCCATCATTCAACAGTATTAAATACAACCTCCATAAGTCTGAAATTAGGATTCAAAGCAGTAACCACTAAATGTAGGAAAAAGATTAATGTTCTCATTGTAAAGGGAGTTCTCTGCAAAATGATTCAGAGGGAGGCAGTCGTAATTGGAGCATAACTCTGAATGACACCGTTGTACTGTTGGATTTAAATGTTCTTCTTTACATTACAAGTAGAGACATTGTGGGGGACAAACTATGATCCTGTCAAACAGTTAAGCAGGGTTTATACTTGTGCGGCAGACACTACGCCGTTGTGAGCATTTATACTTGTGCGGTGGTGTTTGTGTCACTCTGCAGTTACACCTCCACAACACTAGTCGGCGGCGGAGGTTCCTGTGAAGTGCTGTAAAGTTAATTGATTCAAAACACACATTAAACACACATTAAACACACATTAAATATGGCTTAATAGAGACAATTTCAAGCACAAGTACACAAATCAGCTTCACTATAACTGTTTTCAAAACAGCATAGGCTCTGCCGCACTATAAATCCAAGCTCACACTTAGTTAACGTGAACAATCAGACTCACATGCTCTTCTTCTTCTTGCAGGTTTGGCCTGTTTCCTGCAGCCTCGGCGCCACGATCGGCTTCCTGACCGGACTCGTAGCAGCTCCTGCGTGGATCCACTATCATCGCAAACAGCTCACATACAAGTGCAAGTGATGGACAGACGTGTTTGTGACCACGGTTCCTTTAACTTTACACTGATTATTTATTGGGAACATTCACTCCGTTTACCGCCTGTAGGAAAGATGATTTTGTAATAAAACATGACGGTATAAGCAATATTATTTTGTACACTTGAAGGCTGAATATGTTCCTGAAGATTTATGACATGAATAAAGTATTACTTCTTTCTTGGAATTTTTCTAATAAAGCATCAGGTTTTCATTCAGTACATTTACTCCTTAGTACAAATTTGAGGCACTTTCCATGAGTGTTTTCCTCCCACACCACTTTAAACTTCCACTCTACAACATTTCACTTCACCACACTTTTCTTACTTTACAAATTAAGATTTTTGCACACAAAACATTAAAATGTCCAAGTACAGCACAGTATTTTTCATTTTTAAAAAAAACATTTCATGGACTCAGCTTCTCAAATGTGTAATTATTTGCTGCTTTTCTTCTTAATAATCGAGTCTATAAATGCTAAAACCTGTAGGTGGTGCTGTTGGATCACCACCTGAATTGTGTGTGTGTGTGTGGGTGCAGAGAGTTGAAATGAAGGCAAGAAATCAAACCTCACACTCATTTGCAAAGTAATACAAAGTAATCAGCATGGTTGGGTGGTCATTTATTGATGGAGTTGTTGGGGAAAGTTAGAAAGTTAAAAAAGTGTAAACTCACTGCAGAGTGTACTCCCATCCTCGCACACACATACACACACACACACACACACACACTCACACAGGCGCCGTTCTGCACCTGTGAGCTGACTACTGATGAATACTGTTCCTTTTTAAACAGACATTAATCTTGCTCCAACTCTATTTCAACACCCTCCTCCCTCTCCAGCTCTCGTTCTCATTCCAGCTTGTTCACATCCTCGGGCACCCATATTGATTCACTCTCATTTTAGGGACATTAATTTTCCTCCTTTCACGCCGCCCACATCCCTGGTTCTCCCCTCGCAGCCCACTAAGCACAATGAAACTTACATTTTCTGCATTGTGGTGTGAAATTGTGGCGTAAATGAGGGATGTTTGCGCAGTCTAGATGCTTCTGATACAATACAACTTAGGTAATTACAAGGAGGGGGGGGGGATGTCAGTCATCTTTGCAGTGTGAGTGGGATCGTTGGACAGTTTCAGCACAGAGCCAGGGGCAGAGCCGCCCGCTCGCCCCGTGTTTGAACTCTTGCGTAAGGTAGTTGCCAGGGAAAGGCTGAGAAAAATAGCCTGAAGGAAAAGGAGAGAAAGAGGGGGAAATGCATTTTCAAAACCCATAAAAGAAGAGAGAGAGTTTCAAAGCCTTTTAAGTAGCCCAGATACACTTATGACACCAATCAGCACACCTTTTTCATGCCTCAATCCCTCCATCCATCTCTGTGATGAAACTCAATACAACCACATGCTGTTCCCTTCATTACTCTGTGCTTTTTTTTTCTACTTTCCACCTCCTGATATGTTATTACCTGTGGAGAGCAAAGGAAGTGACGGGCAGAGCCCTTGGAGAGCAAAGGGTGTGATCTAACTGATTTCCCCGCCAACCTCCATGATGACTCATGTGTCATTGCACTGGGCATGTCACATCTGGTGGGTTTTGTTTGTTCTCTCTCTCTTTTTTTTTTTGAGTGTCTCATTTTTGCCCCTCGAGGTGTTCTCATGAGTGCACTCGACGTACGTCGAGGACAGGAATCTGGATGGAGTTGCTTTGTTTGTGCGCTCAGCTCCAGTTGCGGCCCTCTCGTCTGCGAGACAAGAAGAAAGCCGTTTGCTCAGCCCACAAAAGCTGCTGCTTTACAAATTACTTTCCTCGTTCAATCTCGGGGAACTTTATTTATTCATTGTTTGTTCTCGGGCTGTGCTATTGTAGCAGGGCATTGCGAGGAGAGGTAATTTGTCACTCCTAGCACCTCTCCTCTCCCCAGCCTTTCCTGCGAGGCTGCTGCTGTCGGCATGAGCTGTTCTGCAGAGTGTCCTGAATTAAGATGCATACCCTGCTCTCTGTGGCAGATCACTGGAAATCAAACCTGGCTTAATATTTTTCAGTAGTGAATCAAATGACTGGGCAAAAAAAGATTGCTGAGAACACAGAGTAATAACACCCAGCTCTGCAGATTTTTTTCTTTAGCCATTATCTTGGCTTTACAGCCGGCAGATTAAATTTAAGGTTCAGTCTCACAGCTCTTATTAACTCCAGCTGGAGCAGGCAGCTGTTTTCACCAAGTTCTGATAAATCCTTCGAACACAGCCGAACGGCAGATTGACAAAGGGAGCTGGTGAGGAAAGTCAAACATCTAACAAGCTACAAAGCCAGAAATTTTTCTCGGGAGTTGGCGGAGGCCAAACTACAGGGAGAAGCACAAACAGGACGCCATATGAATGCTAATGTTGCTCCGTGTCTGCGTGATGTGGAAATAGTTTGCGAACACCGAGCAACTTTATAAGTCAGGGATCTGTTGGTGGTATTTTTACATCTGTCACCTGTTTATTGATGTTCTTCTGCCGTCTAGTGGTAACAAATCAATTAGTGCAGCTTTAAGTAACATAAAGGGCAATTAACTTTAATTTACACAACATTTTAATTTATCTTTCATTTTAGTGTATGACCAAATATCCAAGCTGGAAAAAATATTCATGTTCTACATTTTTGCAAACCATGTGTCACAGGGGGCACTTACACGCCATCTCCTCAGCTCATTCAGTAATCTTCCGTACACCCCGCCTCCTCACCACACCTACCTGCCAGCCTATCGCCTGTCCACTCATTTCCCGCTCCTGCCGGTCCACCACGCCCACCTCATCAGGCTAACACCACTCACCTGTGTATCATTACCCCCTGTCACTATAAAGAGGCCTGCTTTACAGACACACTTTGCCAGATTGTTTTTCGCCTATATGCAAAACTTTCAAGCATCCCTGACTTAAACGACTCTGCCCTTCTGGTTCCTGTTCACCTGTTTCCTGCGGCTGTCTGGAAAGACCGTCCCTCAGCTTTCCAAAGTGAGTTAACCAGTTCAGTCCCCTGTGATCTTCTGAGCTGTTGTGACGCTGCACATGTCGCTGAATCCATGCGTCGTCGCTGCTGTCGAGCTCTCTCCTATCCACGGCCGGCTTAGCATTGGTAAGACTGCTTTCTCAGTGAGTACTCCTGGTTTTGGAACCTCAGCACTTTGTTATAGGATTGGAAAAGATCATGTTTTGGCTTAAAAATGAAATGTGATGAAGGGTCACCAAATAAACAAACAATGTTGTTGGTCTGAAGCTTGACTTGTCTCGCCAAGTCACCTCCAGGTGACAAAAGGTGGCTTATAAATGACTTATCTTTAGAAACATGCTAAATTAAGATGGTGAATATGGCAAATATTCTGTTAGAAGTTAGCCTTTGGGCAGAGACCCCTTTCTTGGTTAGGTTTAGGAAGTAGATCATTGTTTGGGTTATAATGAAAAGATTTCTGTCAAAAAGGCAAACTTCTTCCATGTGTGGCAAATATGGTGAGCGTGCTAGCATTTAGCTCGCAGCATGAGTACAACCTCACAGAGCTGCATGTGAATGTCTTTTTTCTTTATAGAATTAAACAATATTATGTAAGCAAATCCAAAAATAAATGCCTATATTCAAACCCTCAACTCATCAAATTTTCCATTTGAGCCCGGGCTCTATCAAAGTCGTTAATCCGGCGCTTGGGCAGTGACTAGCAGCATCAGAAACCAAAAAAAAAGTGTCCTTTCACATCTTCATGATACGTGGACGGTTGCCGTTATAGTTTTTCAGAAAGAAGGTTAAGGTGGTGAATCCTGGTGGTGAATTTCCTACATCTAACATCTTCCTTTTGTTGCCTAAACCTACCCATGTGTGTGTGGTGTTGAAGGAAGAAAATCCGCAATTCACTGTGTTGTACCAACATAGTGCTTTATTTTTAAAGAAACTGTATGTAAATATAAATTTCCTGTGAAAACAGAAGTGTATTTTGAAAGAAGACGATGCATGTAACAGGCAGAACTTGACACGGCGTCCGAGAACGTCAAACCAACGCACCCAGGGTACCTTGCAGGTCGTATGTGGATGTGGAAAGTCCATGAGCAAACGTTAATATGAGACGAGGTCGGAGTGAGAATTTGTTGACCATTCTGACTCCACTCAAACACAGAATTTTAAATGAAAATACAAAGTGGCTTTACTACAAGAAAAGAGAAGAACAAAGAAATAATACTTTTTTTTTTAAAAAAAAGAAGAAATCAGTGTCTAAGCCTCCACCTCATCCTTTCGTTTACACTCTCCTGCTCCTCTTGAGAAAATATTTTTCTGTCTACTTACACTTTTTTTTATGACATTCTTTCATCTCTGCCTCTCTCATCTCGATGAGCAGACACTCCACTCTGAGTCTCATTTTCTGTGCAATCATCATTGCAGTCTGGGTCCAGCAATACAGTCTGCTAAAGTTGTGAACAGAATACAAACCACAGACCCGTTATGTCCCCAATAAGAGTGAGTTTTCATTCAGAGTTGTTGGATTATGTAGCATGTTCTAGCGTGCCGTGATCTCCCCCACATGATTTATGGTTTTCTGTTCTAAATGTTTAGTTTGGGTCAGAAAATCCCCCAAATAATCATGCTCAAAGCCAGTACACGTATAAGTTAAATTATTGTGTTTCTGATGTCCCTCAGACTTATAGATTACCTGCCGTCACCTTCAAAATATCACTCATATTAACAAATACTGACAAGGAAAAGACTCAAAAGACCACAGGGAGATGCAAAGGTATTACAGAGACACAAAAACCCACAGAGACACAAAATGACCACAAAGACAAGCAAGTAAGCTGCAAAGAGACACAAAACAACTACAAAGACAGACAAAATGACGACAAAGAGACATAAAATGACCTTAAAGATATGCAAAGGAACTACAAAGAGACAGAAGACGAACAAAAAGACACAAATATACTTGAAAAATACACAAATCAACCTTGTAAGAGACACAAAATGACAACAAAGACAAGCAGAGGAACTACAGACACACAAAATGACCACAAAGACAAGCAAGTAAGCTACAAAGAGACACAAAACGACTACAAAAACATGCAAAGGAACTACAAAGACACAGATCAACCACAAAGACACACAAAATGACTACAAAAACATGCCAAGGAACTGCAAAGACACACAAAATAACCACAAAGAGACATAAAGCAATCACAAGACACAAATATACCTCAGAATTACAACATGACTACAAAGAGAGACAAAATCACAACTACAATAGGACACAAAACTGTGACAACAAAAATAGGCAAAAACCAGCACTAAGTCTGGCGCCTATGTAGCAGAGGTGGTGGGGCCTTTTGCATGTCTGTGCCCAGGGGCCCATTGTCTCAGATTGTACAAATCTGACAAGGGACAATAATAAAAGTGATGAATGCAACACATAATTTTCATTTTTCTACAAGGTAAGAATCAATAATTTGAACACTGAAATCATTTTACAAACACTGGCTTTTACAGCTTTGAGAGCGGGACGGTAAAACAGGGTAGACGTGCTTTGTGGTACAAGATGTTTTCAGTTTCCTCGTGTACTCGTCTGTTACTGAAGAAGAGGGATTACATTTTCAATTTTCTCCCGATAGATCACACCCATCCTCCACTCAACAGCCTTCTCCTCACACTCTCATCCTCCCCCTCCTCACACCTTACTTGCTTCCTGTTTTTTTTTTTTCCTCTCCTTTTGCCCCTGTTTCCTGTGTGCATGCCCCCCTCCCCGTGCGAGCTTCATTAACAGTTGGAGAGCTGTGTTATTGAGTGGTAAACATATTATTGCAGAGCTCTTGGGTCTCTCCTGTCACGTCTGAGAGCGGCAACAAAAGGATCCGTTGTTACTGATGGACACTCGAGTGGGCTGTCACGATGCAAGAGGGATGGGGGACCAATTAAGGGGACGCTGAAGGGTTCCTTGATGAAAAGCAGGTATGAGGTCCATTATGAAAAGGTGCTTCTCATGACAAGATTAGAAAAGCTTCAGTGGGAGAAAGGAAAATGAACAACTGAGCAGGGGATCCCAATTAAAACACATAACAATACAAAGACAGGTTTGTAAACACAGCGTGCACCTCAAATTCAAGGAAATGGAAGGTGAAGAAGAAGATATACTATATTCAATTTTTCACCCTGTTGTCATACACACAGGCCCGCATACACACACATGCACAAACAGGACCTACACATGCATTGAGGGGTCTACAGTCTGTGTTTGAAGGATATATCCAGGATGTCAAACTGACTCAGCAGCAACAACAGGTTAAAAAGACAAAGATAGTTAGAAGCTAAAGCTGAACTATAGGCTACAGATCACAGTGTAAAAGTGAACCACCACATCACTGCTGATCACCACACAAGACAATGAATATAAAGGGAAACTTTGTTGATATTGAACCAGCTGTGTGGCATCACAGTGTGTGCAGATGAATGGTGTTTGGCTTCGCCCCTGGACCTCCACCGCCACCAGATGGGCAGGGATCTCTGGGGGAAGTCAAACAGCGTTCGTGCGATGACACAGAGCTGGTTGAATATCAGCAAAGTTTCCCTGCTTCCCCTCACTGGTTCCTGTACAGCAGGGTCGGTCTTTGTTTCACCGTTATAATCATTAAAAAGCAAAAGCAGCATGTGTATACATTCAGTAGGCTATATCTTCAGTAGCTAGCTAACCCTACACTTTCAGGGTTTGATTTTGGTTTTGGAACAGGGAAGAAACGTAGATCTTTTTCCAACCTCTCCAGGTAACGAGTATCTTTAATACACGACAACATTTAGCTCCAAATCCACAAAACCAGCCTGAAAATGAAGGAAATCTGAAACAACTGCATTAGATTCATTGCATTAGGGTCAGTGGGTTTTGACTCTGTTCTGGAGCCAGCCTCAAGTGGCCATTTGATGAACTGCAGTTCTTGGCATTTCCACACTGGCCTCATTTTTCTGCCACTGTTTTTTCTGTTTGGTCAGGACCACCTAAGGGGATAACAAAATAAATCTTAAGGGTAAATACATTTTTAACCGCCATAGCCGTTTGCCTGTCAGTTGATCCAGACTGAGATATTTCAAATCAGCTATTTAATGGATTACAATGAAATTCCGTGCAGACATTCATGTCCCCTAGAGGACGAATCCGATTGACTCACTTTTTATACAATAGAATCAGCAGGTTCACATTTTGTAAAATGTTTGAACCGTTATTGGATAGATTGCATCAAGATGACGTTTGGTACAGACATTCCCAGCAGTATGAATAAACATTCTTTTCATCTAAAGCCATAATCATGCTAAAATTGCAATCTCTCAAACACTTGGCTCTGTGTTCAAACACCTGCACAACAAATAATAATCCCATCAGCCTCAGCTGTGCTTTGTGTTTAGCGCTAATAAGCAAATGTTAGAACGCTAACATCCGAAAGCAGGGGTACTCAACTTGCTTTGCCCGAGGGCCCTTTGCAAAATGACAGGAGGCCAGGGGCTAGTTAATAAATGTATCTACTTTTCTCATTATCTTTAATTGGTGCAAATGGTGGTACACAAAAACAAAGTAGTGACATACAACAGATACACAGGAGTAGACAGAGACGAGAATTTCGACAACACAAGACAAAACAAAGCAATCAAACAGTATCAGTATAAACAGATGAATTGACACCGGAGGTCACTGCCCAATTGCTGGATTTCGGTGACTTTGGAGTCACGGCACATTCTTTGAATTTCTTTTAAACTGTGCCACCTTAACAGGGCTCCACTTCTTGACTCACACAGTAAATAGTCCAAATCACAACGCTTCAGTCGCTGATTCTGTTGCCTTCGTTTGGCTGATTTACTTTCACCTAAAAAAAATTAAGAAAACATTCTTACGTCTAACGTGCTTCCTCCGTTTGCCGAAGAAAAAACTGAAACTAAGCCCCACCCTTCCATCTATCATAATCAGTTATCATCTGATTAATCACCAGTGTTTGGAAGGTTACCTTTGAAATGGGACAGAGCCTTCTCCATAGCTGCCCCTTTCCTCTGGATCACTCTCCCCAAACACATTCGAGACTGCACCGACCACTCTCAGTTCAAATCACTCTCAAAACTCATCTGTTTAAAACAGCTTTTAATGTGTGAATAATGTTGTGTGTATTTTAGTGTGTATGATTGTCTCTAACTAATGGGAAGTGTCTTTGAGTACTATGAAAAGCGCTCTATAAATAAAATGTATTATTCTCTCGATTAGACGGCTGGTCTGGTTGACAATAGGAGTTCTTCGGATGTATAAAGGCAGGTTGTTGGCTGCCTCAAATTATGTGTCGACTCCTAGATTACCCTGTAACTTATTCATATTCCTTTAGTCTGTAAGGGTCCTCAGATCAAAAGAGGTTTTTCATAAAAATTAATCCAAGTTGTGAGCATTGATTTAACAGGATTCAGTGGTGTTGTGTCGGTATGTCGATATCTGAGAATATACAATATGAGTTGCAGTCAACACAAAATATGGATCTAAGAAACTACAAATGAAATGATCTCAGAGGTCACAAGTAAAGATTGCTTTACTTTAAAGGATCAAAAGCCAAACACAGTTGGAAAGCACTGCGTTCCAGGGTCTTGCTTTTAGTCTCAGGCACAAAAATAAAGACTGGGTAGCCAATTAACTCTTAATGCTAGCCACCCTATAGTGCCTGAGCTTCGTTTCCATGGTGACAACCACTAGAGTTCAAGAGGAAAACATGGCTGAATTTGTGGTTTGTGAATGTCGTGGAATAGACAGTGAGTAGGTCAGGGTCCAGCCCTTTGTGATTATATATAGCTTATTATTCTGCTGTTAGTGCAGCAATTGCTCAGATATTTCTTTAAAAGGCACAGCAGGTGTAATGAAGGTAAGTCTATAGGTTAGCCGAATGTTTTTAGCTCAAAGAGTATCCATTTGCTCAGGGTACATGGCACATTAAAGCTTGATAGTAACATCCTTAACACCTTTATGTGACCAGTAAATTGCAGCTGCTGGAACACACCTGCATGTAAGCACTGTATCTGTGCAAAAGATGCATAAGATCTGCAAAGAGACACAAACATCTGGTCCAATTCATTCAGTTTCAGTAATCGCTTGTCCTGTTGGGGGTCACGGGGGGGCTGGAGCCTATCCCAGCTGACACTGGGTGAGAGGCAGGGTACACCCTGCACAAGTCGCCTACACTGTTGTGAGGATTTATACTTGGGCAGTGGGTGTCTGTGTCACTCTGCAGTTACACCTCCAAAACACTAGTCAGCGGTGGAAGTAATTAGTTGGTTGACTCAAAACACACGTTAAACACACATTAAACATGGCTTAATAGAGACAATGTCAAACACAAGTACACAAATCAGCTTCACTATAATTCGCAGCATTCACAGACAGGATACAGTGTAGGCTCTACGTCGATGCACAGTCTACGGCGTCGATTCAGTGCAGAAGTATAAATTCCACCTTTGGCCTACGGCAAATTTGGAGTCACCAATTAACCTGCGTGTCTTTGCACTGTGGGAGGAAGCTGGAGTGCTTGGAGAAAACCCAGGTTGACAACATGCAAACTCTGCACAGAAAGGCTCCCCCACCCTTGGGTTTGAACAAGGAACCCTCTTGCTGTGAGGTGACAATGCTAACCACTGCACCGCCGTGCCACCAGTATTACACATATTGACTTCACTGTAATCATCAGGTAAATCTAAGTATTTTGTCAATACAGTTACTCTCTAGTTTAAAGTTTTTTTTAAAGATGTATCCATCCTGTGCCGAACGCTTAACCAGGATTGTACCCAAATGCTGCAACACAAAACAGTAATTAACTTCTACTCTATTTCCTTTTTTTATTTAACAATCTGTTAATGATCATTTCCTGAGAATCCCTTTTTGTAATTTTAGAGTTTGGAGTCACATTATATCACAATATATTAAGACCAAACCCTAACAACTACCATGGCCCGTTGATTTGGTGTGTGTGGTGTGTCTAACTCTCGCACTTGGCTTCAGTGTGTTTCGATCGTGCAGCTGTGATGTGTGAGGGTTACGTGGCGCTCGCCAGCTGAACACTCACAAGAGGTGGCCTCCGCTGATTTATCTAAGTGGTGCAGTCCCCACGGAGAGCTGCAGCACCTGTAATCAAGCAGCACACGCGCAGGTGGCACAAAGCATGTACATGTCGTATGGTGCACACGTGCAGTGCCATCATTAGGACAAGGTGTGTGTGTGTGTGTGTGTGTGTGTGTGTGTGTCATCATTTCTTCAGCTGTGTACTGCACACAGCGTAGATGTAAACACCCTCAGAATATTAAACTCAAAAACCCCTTGAAAGTTGATATATTTACAGAATAAACCAGAAGGGTTTTTAAATATATATATATATATATATATATATATGTGTATATAAATGAATGGATAGCCACACAGAAGTTTTATTTATTAAGACCTGGTGAATTCATTTGTAAGTGTGAGTCAGCTCTGGACCTCCCTTTGTCATGACATCAATACTTCCCACCCTGAGGAAAACCTTATGATGGATAATTGATGATAGCACTGATTTAAACATGAATAATTTGACCTTCTGTGGAGGAAATAATGACTACAGTTAATAAATAAAGACACAATGGAAGACTCCAACAAAACACACCATCCTACAAAGCAAGCATGCAGGACAAGCATGTGTGGATTATGAGACAATGGGCCCCTGGGCATAGATATGCAAAGGACCCTACTACCTCCCCTATACAGGAGCAAGACTCACAGACTTTGAGGTGGTTTTAGCATCTCTTTGTAGTGTAACCAATGAAAAAAGTCATCCTTTAATGTCAGTTAGCGTTATAGTTCGATGGCGCCTGGCAGTGTCAGGGGTAAACTCGGCAGGGCAAGGACAAAAGTTAAGGTGGCGAATGTCCAAGTGGGGCAGGCGGAAGGGGTGGTGGATGGGACCAACAAACACTGGCTTTCACCCGGGAGAGTGCTGTTTGTGTCCCTGTTCTTTTTTCATAAACCCAACCATGTGTGTTTGCTGTTGAAGGGGAAAAAAAGTCAATTTACTGCATTGTAAGTCCTTTCTGCCATTGAAAATCACGTCATCTGCGCTCCATTGATGGCGGCTTTAGGTCCTCGCCGTGAATGCGCTTCCCTCAATCTGAACATACTCAGAGCTGATTGAGCTAATTCTGATCAGCTGTTCTGGAACTGAAAACTCAAGAGTTTCCCGGCTCAGGCACGGTCAACTCCAAGAGCAGGATTAGGCTCAGAGTTTGTTAAGCCTGCTGCTTTAAATAGGGCCTCAGGGAACTGCCTATTGGTCCGACAGCCCAGTGGTCCGACGACATCCCATTGTCCTGACCATATTAAACCCATTGTTCCGAAGTTCCGTTGTTCCGAAATCATCATGATGCCCTGCGGTTAAGGTCTGGTTAGGTTTAGGCACAAAACCACTTGGTTAGTGTTAGGAAAAGATCATGGTGTGGGTTAAAATGAAAAAGGAAGTGGCAATCACATATCGGAACAACGGGATGTCGGACTAATGGACTGTCAGACCAGTGACATGGACCCGGGCCTCGACCAACTCTAACTTCCGGGTTTGCCAACCAAAAAACGTCATCCCTGCAGCACTTCATAGATCTCCAGTAGCAAGTGTCACTGCTTGGACCCCTAATAAAGCTGCACACGGAAAATATCATAGCCTTCGTATCAAGGCAACAGAGAAAACGCAGTAACTGAGATTATCATCAGTGTTTCAGCAGCTTGATGTGGGGCTGCCAACATGTCTGTCTAAATCAACCTCCCTCCCCCCCTTAAACTCGACGAGAAGCATCTGACATCACACCAGAGCCCACACATATAAATACTGTATGAGACGGTACTTAAGCCAAGTGAGCAGCAGCTATGTTCCAGACGGGGTGTCTCCATCATGCTCATCACTGCACTATCACACGCCTGTTTAAAGCTGCAAGCATAGGAACCCTATCTTTACATCTCCGCTTCTATTTTGGCATTTGAACAACGCTCTCTACCCTACAGATCGTTTCATACATGATGTCCGTGCATCTGTCTGTGTATTGGCAACACCTCTGACAGTGAGCGCTATTTCAGTAACATGTAACAGATGATAAAATGTTGGAGACAAATAGGAAAAAGATGTGTGTTTTACCTAAAATTTATTAACATAGACATTTGATTTACAAAGACATTATTGATGTTATCACTGAGTGTGATGTTCTGACAGCGATTACAGTCCCAAGAGGTGGCATGGCGAGGGCAGATGGCGGCTGGGAATGTTGGGTTGTTGAATTGCAGCAGTGCCGTGTCAAAGTGTTACAGAAAGATCAGGAAGTTGTCCATGTTGGTCACTTGTTGCTGGGCTGTGCTGCGAAGTAAAGAGCCACCAGACAGTAGAGAGCACCTCCCACAGTGAGAGCCATGGTGGTGCGGTACAGTAGCCTGTCGGGAACTCCACGCTTCAAATGAATGGGGATACCGTCTGACGTCTGGGAGAGAACGAAAACAGAGGCGGCAGGTGGGAAAAAAGGAGGAAAATATTAAAAATGCTGTGTCAGATAGGCCTCAAAAAGTTTAATTATTTAAATGTGTTCACATCTTCCTTTGACTATTAGGGGCTGTACACATGCTGCGTCTTTAACGCTGGGCGCTACTTTTTGCGCCAGCTTTCAAGAGTGTGGTGGCAGGTTGCATCTGAGGTTGCCAAGCAAACTTAACTCATTTTATCTTGGGGCGCAGCTGTCTCGCACTGAAAGGTAGGCGCTCGAGAATGTGCACGCACCGCTCTGCATGCTGCACGTCTACATTGAAACAATCAATTTCAGGGCGCAAAAGTGCGGCATGTGTACAGCCCCTTAATCTATCTCTTCTTCACAGCACACTGTAAAACACTGAACCAGGTTTGTGTGTTTCAAAATGTTTTCCTCTACATAAACATTTTCAGAATTAAAAAAATGTCCCTGAAAATTGGGATTGGAAAATCCAAAATGACAGTTTCATTATAAGAAAAGTTTTTCCTTTGCTTCGGAAGGCTGCAGTTTCTGCACAGATTTCTCATTCAAGTGCCAGTCTGGAAATTTTTTTCTTGCAATTACAATATTGCAGCTGTGATTTTCATTATTTTGAGTGATTGCTCTGCTCAACTTCATGGCCATTTCCCTCACCGCCTCTCGTGTGATGAATACCGAAGCAGGGGGCCATTAAGAACAGAGTAAAAATAAATAGCAGTCATCGCCGAAAGCAAAAAAAAACTTCAGTGCTTTGATTGATAACGTCTGACCACCTTCTCAAGTCATGAATTTTTATTCTGAGGATTTTGAATTAACAGAACTGATTCACAGTGCGAGCTGTATTAAAGCTGGGGTAGGCAGAAACCTGGAAAAGACACTTTTGGACTCACTTTCTAATAAGTGCCGCTTCCTTTTTTGGGTTGCCTTTAATCAGGCTTTCACCGCATTTGTATTTGTTGGCATTTGTAGAACAGCAAATAAGAATGCCCTCTTTCTGAAATGACCTTTCATTGGCCAAAAGCCCCGTTTCCACGAGCAGTACGGTACAGTTCAGTTCAGTGCGCTTTTTTCCATTTCCACTGTGAAAAGTTGTGGTACCAATGGAACCGTTCTGTACCGTCCCCATTTTTGGTCCCCCCTCTGTTGGGGTACTTAGCACACAGATCTGGTACTAAAAGGTCTTTCTTTGCCCAATGACACCTAAATAAAACTGCCTACCCCAGCTTTAATGTAAGGTGTAAACAAACATCTTCTTGTCATGACTGACGCGTATTTCAGTCTATGTTCGTCATTACCTGGAATAACCTCTGTAGGTCAGGAACCCGGTTTGTTCCCAGGTATTCCACCGTGGCCCCGGCCTCTGACACCACCTTGGTGGGGGTGGCAAAGATCATGGCTGGGGACTCTGCTGGCACAGTTGGCCTCAGCCCCTAAAGAAAACCAAGCAAATTGTCACAATAATGCAGAATTTCATTCAACATCATTAGTACAGATGCGTGAAAGTGCTTTTTTCTATTATTTGTGACAGACATAATCTAAAAACATGTTGATTATGTCTTTATGACAGAGATTCAGGTTTTTATTTTTACATTAACACTCAGTGTTGGGGGTAACGTGTTACAAAGCAACACATTTGTGTACTAGGATTACTTTTTTGTTGTTATGAATAACGTAATGTTATGTTTTCAAATAAGCAATACACTACCGGATTTCCCTGTTTCTTTTGTTGCCATTAAATGAATGTTTGCTATAACACCATGTACTGTACGCTATACAAGCTAATTTAATTGTCTTCATTGAGGCTAAAATACCATAACCATAATAACCATGACTGAAAGAATGAGATCACGGATACAAGTGGTGGAAATGAGTTTCCTCCGTGGGGTGTCGGGGCTCAGCCTTAGAGATATCCCACAGGTAGGAGGCCCCGGGGCAGACCCAGAACGTGCTGGAGGGATTACACATCTCATCTGAACAGGGAATGCCTTGGAGTTCCCCAAGACCTGGCTCAATTTAAGTGGCTTAAAATAGATGGATGGATGGATGGATGGATGGAGGCTAGTATTGGCTGTGGCTATGTGCCTCTGCTAAAGTTGCTGTCAGAATGTTAGCAACCAAAATGTTGCAGAGGTGCCACTCATTAGGGGTTTATTTTATATATAGTAGACAGACTAACCAAGATGGTTTTGGTGAGTTTTATTTTGTTTTTGTCAAGTTTGATTATTTAGACCATATGTGTTAATGTAACCGACGCAGTGACGTAGTGAGTGGTGTCCCAGTTCCTAGGCAAAGATTTCAACCCCTACTGGTGACATTTTAGGCAATAAATAGGCAATAAAGGTAACATAATCTTGGTTTATCTTTGATCAGCACTGCCTAGTTTTACAGTTTTATCGAAGTTTGAGACAGAGAGGGGCGCGTCTCTCTCTTGATCTGCTTCTATACTCTTGGTGCCCCCGGGGCGGACATACGAAAATGCCTTTCAATTCATCGTGGATTTTGTTGGCAGATGAGCAGGGAAATCCGGGCGCTGGTAAGATGGAGTAAAGTTTACCATAATTCATTTCCACATACTACCCACATTGCTATGATATAAAACTGGTTAAAAATTGGCAAATCTCTTTAACAAGGCAGATAAAATAGTTTTAGACCTCTGGAACAGATCAACTTGATTTCAAAAGGTGTACGGTTGTCTTTTTTGTTTAATAATTAAAATAGGTGTAAGGATATTTCCTTTCTTGACATTTCAATGCATTCAAAGGAAGGCGTACTTTAAGCTACGCGTCCTCTGGACAAGCTCACGTGCAAATTATCGCAACAGGGCTTTGATTTTTAGTCACTTTTATAATTTGTTTGAAATAACAAGCTACTTCCAAAGTAACCTTTGCCAACACAGGTAATACATTACATAAAAGAGTCCCATGAGTCGAAGGGAAACAACTCTTTTCATATCAATTTATGTTGAGTACAACAAAAGTCCATATACTCTTTGTTCAGCACTGTAATGTGCTCACAGTGCTGACAACAAATGATTACATGAGTACATGATTCATCTCATCTCGCAACTTATGCCTCCACTTGTGAGACTGTTTAAGTGCCTGTTCAGATTATCAAGCATCACTGCAAACTACAGTGAATTAACATTTAGGCTTATTTTTGTCACAAGTCGGTCAATGTTGTACCCTTTCCTGATAACACAGTGTTTTGTTGGCCTATTTGCACACGTCATCAGCTTCTGTCCCTAGAAAAAAAAGACGTGCTCATTTTCCGCCCACAAATCTTAAAATTAAAAACCAGTGCCTCAGTTATTGAGCTGTATGAGTCAAGGAATATTATCATCATTAATTCATGCATCAACTTTTCAGACAGTTATTACAGTCAGTAAATAAATCAGAGGAGCACTGTGGTGTTAATGAAGTATGTGCCTCCTTAATATCGTCTCACTAGGAGGAAGCCTCTCACCCACCTTTGGTTTGAAAATTACCAGGAGACCCATTGCCTTGTTAGAGTGTGTGGAGGCAGATAATGTGGGAGCGGGGAAATTAAATCTGACATATAAAAATGCAGAGGCACTGGGAGCAGATTATTTTTACATGCCATTTAAGAGGAGGCTTAACTAAACGTGTTCACGGCAGGAACTTGTCTTTGTGCATTTAACCGGGATTACAGACTCCAGTTTATTTTTGTGGCTTCGCCTGTGTGGCATGTCATCACAGAGAGAGATGTGCTGCGTTGTGCAGATGCTGCGGAATCATAATCAAAATGCCTTCAGGTGTCTGCTGAGATTTCCCTCGTCTTTACCTAAACACACGCAGGTTCAGCAAACTGGAGACTCTATGTTGCCTGAAGGCGTGACTGAGTGTGAATGTTGTTTGTATTTGTTAACCTTGACATACTAACAGCCTTTCTAAGTGTGAGCTGCTAGAGGAGACCCTGAAAGGACAGACTGAGTTGAGGTCACATGACCAGCTTTAAAAAGGTGATAATTACCAAAGAGTGCTGCAACTGCTATGATATTGCAACTGCAGCTGTAAAAAGGAAAAAGGCTGGGTCAGCACTTCCTGGTAAAGGCCAGATCTTCTATCCGCAATTAGGTTTAGCCACAGGCCATTATTTTTTAACGATGTTAAATGGACACCAGTGTTTTACAGGCACGGTGGAAAGACGGGCCTGTATGTTCAATGGTTCTAATCAAATCTTTTATTTAGTGTCACCTAAACTTAAACGTTCCAAAGTGTGGATACACTTTACCGAAATCAGCGAAACAACTGCAAAAGGCAATATTTACAGGACAACAAAAGCCCCTTGCTTTAAATATTTATCCATAAAAATAAAAGTCAAAGGGAGGTGCATTTTCAAGCAGTCACAATGCGTATCCCCTCCAAGCTACAACCTCCAGGGCTGAGAATGAAGTCATTGTGGTACTGCCAAAACTGCATAACATATTGTTAATGCTTAAAGGTACGCATATTTAGGGGCAGGGCTGTTTGAGTGACAGGCTGTCTGTGAGGCGTCGCTACTGTTGTATCCAAATGTGGTTAGGGCTGGGCGATATAACAACTATGTACTGATCGATGTATTGATATATTTTCAAGCAAGACTTAAATTTAGACAACACTATTTATATCGATATAGGGTCAGGTTGCGTTACATGACGCATACCAGTGTGCATCTCTCCTCTCTCACACTCTCCGCACAGCTCCGCCTTGCTCACTCACTCACAAGTTCTCCAGTAACACTTTAAAGAGCCATAGCCTGACGTGCACCTCCCCAGAAATGTAACTGCACATTGCAGCGACGCCATATCGCCCAGCCCTAAGTGTGGTCACTTCTGGCTCCAGAAAACCAAGATGGCGATGGCCAATATGCTGACCCCAATGCTTCAAAACAGCAGTCCATAAACCAATGGGTGACGTCAAAGTCGCTACGGCCATTATTTTATACAGTCTATGATCCCTATCCCTACTATCACGTGTAGTTCTATGTATACGTCAGATCATGCTGAATAACCCTGGTGAATATTGAGAAATTTCTTCATTTCCTGCTAAATTTAGAGTGGGACACACATTCTTTCAGTCAGCATAAAATGTATTCCCTCTCTATAATGCACAAATGATGACCTCATGTAGGTCCACCGTCACTGAATGCATGTGCGCTCTCAAGACCAGGGGCACATTTCTTATCAGAGAGTAACACGACACTGGTATTCTGTGCATCAGCTGTACATGCAGGAAAAGTAAATAACTGATTATATCCACTGTGTTGTTTGTACATTTGTAGCTGTAGCTGTAGACCCCCTCCCCCTCTTCCCCATGGAGAAGCAAGCACAACATCTCAGCAAAAGGGCAAATGAGTCAGGACATGGCTGATAAATGTGACACAGCAGTGACAGTTTGGGGTGACAGCACTACACCCCTTTAACTTGGCAGAATTAACACATTTGTTAACAATTTGTTAACAGAGATGCTTTTATTCCCTACAAAAGTCTAAAAGATTTAATACGGGATTCAGATTTGAAAATGCTATTTCAACACATCCTTACTGAGGTTAATACTAATTTGGCAAAAAAAATTGACAGCTGGCTTCATGTGAGTAGAGGAGAAGTTCGCTAGCCGCTATGCTAATTTATACAATGTAAAATGCCATAGGCCTGTGCTAATAACGTTAGCATATTGTATTTGTGGGGAAAATGTGTCCAGATAAAGACAAGTGTTTGTCTGTGAATGCTGTGAGTTATAGTGAAGCTGATTTGTGTACTTGTGTTTGGATTTGTCTCTATTAAGCCATGTTTAATGTGTGTTTAATGTGTGTTTTGAATCAACTAAAGTTCACAGCACTTCACAGAAACCCCGCATCGACTAGTGTTGTGGAGGTGTAACATTTTATGGTGTGACCACGATATTGCCACACAAAATATTGCCATACTATGGCTATACCCCTTATAAACAGTGTCTTGCTTTAATTATGGTTGAATAAAAGTTGCTGACACCAATCTCTCCTGGTCAGATGAGCTGAATTGTGTTATTTTGAAATACGAATGCAGTATCTCAAGGTTGAACTTTAGGAAAGTATTTTAGTTGCAGTCCACTGAGGATGATATTGATGTTTCAGGATCATTTTGCCCCCAGCAAAAAAACAACTTAATTGAGCTAGAGGCCAGCCTAATCCTCTGTCATATAACCAGGAGGCTGCAGTGTAGTAATAACAGACCAGCAGAGTAATAATAAAGGTCACATCTGGCAGATGCTGTGAGAGGTAATTGAATTTCGAAATTGGCTGTAAAAGACACATGAAGGCCGGATCCCTGTGTACGACATAACCTTTCAAAAAATAAAGGTTAAATAAAGGTTGTGTGATAAGGCAGTGAATGAAAAAGGAAATTACCTATTCGGTGAAAGAGAGACAGATCAGTGTGTGGTTTGTCTCACAGGTTTCCAACGTTAGATTGCTTAATAAAAACTGCATTGAGTTTAAGCGACACAATAACGTTAGCTGGATTAAATGAAGGTGTTAATAATTCATCAACACGTTTGGGAATTAGCACACATGCTGTACATTTAGCTAGCTGAACTGGAGGTGTTTAAATCTCTTCAGTTGTTTTGGAAGTGACGGCGCCTCAGGCACACCGACACAAGTCCAGTGCAGTGATATGAAGGTCATCACCGCCGGTTACCGACTCGGTTTGTCACCGACACACCGCTCTCCGGTCTCACCTGAGGGCTGTAGGCGGCTGTGGGAGCAGATCCCGCCAGTTTCTGCGTAAAACCGCTGAACTTGTAGTACATTTTTCCGCTGAAGGACGGGAGAAGGTGTCACTCAAAACAGAAACCTCCCGGTGAAGGGTCTTCCTGCTGCAACCGTCGAGGGAAAGTGACGTCACAGCCGGCTGGCTCTGCTGCCCGTTTAAAATCCAAGTGGAGAGCTGGAGGAGGTGTGTGTGTGTGTGTGTGTGTGTGTGTGTGTGTGTGTGTGTGTGTGTGTGTGTGTGTGTGTGTGTGTGTGTGTGTGTGTGTGTGTGTGTAACTCTTAGAAACTACACTGAAAGTGTGTAAAACATGGACATAATTACATTCATTTAAATTCTGTACCTGAGTATACAGCTGAGTAGATTTCATTTTATGCTGCTTAAACTTATACATACTCATACATAGCCTATGTATAGCTTACATATTGTAGCTGACATTTCTCTGTCTGTGTTCTTGCCTTTACTTGTGTTCTTGCAGACTTGTCGCGGATGAGTCTGGATTTCTTAATGGTGTGGGGGATATTTTCTTGGCACACTTTGGGCCCCTTAGTACCAACTGAGCATGGTTTAAACACCACAGCCTACCTGAGTATTGTTGCTGACCGTGTCCATCCCTGTATGACCACAGTGTACCCATCTTCTGATGACTACTTCCAGCAGGATAACAGGATAAGTATATAAAGTAATTGAAATCAGCTCCACCTTTATCAGCTGCACCATTTAAGTGGTATAGCCTGAATGGATCCCTTATTATAATACAGTCAATTCATGTGAAATGGGCCATTCTGCATGATGATTACTTTTATCTTTGGTACTTTAAATATATGATCTGATCTGATGTTCATACTTTTGTACTTCTACTTTAGTAAGTCTTGAATGCAGGATATTTTCTTGTCACTTACTTCAGTGAAAGATCAGAACACTTCCTCTACCACTGTTGATTGTAATTGTAATGATTGACGATGATCATAATGTTTGTAAGAGAGCACTGTCTGTTTATGCCTGATAGTCTGTTTGATAGATAGCCTCAAAAATGTCCATTAATCACAAGATTAGAGCAGCCATGATAAAAACAAAGTCGGAATTTGGAAAGTCACACCATCTACAGTGAAAGTTACACCCTTGATAAACATGTTAATTCTTACTTGCTGAAAAAAATTGCTCTAAAAAACAAGGTATTTGGTTTTATGTAGTGAAGTAGCCTGACAGAAATGCATTTGCCTTTAGTAATTAGTCAGAATCGCATGTCTGCAAGGAAAGTGCTGTCTGTCCTGCATAAATTGAAATCTCCAAATGTCAAACCATTAGCTGCTTATTAAAGTCAGATTATATGAATGTATAAACTCATGTTATTTCCAATGACAGCCATGAGATGTGTGTTGGGAGCTCTTCTTTCTCTCTCCCCCCCAGGCTGAGTTCACTTGTATTCACTGCGTGTTTTGAATGTGCATAAAGAGCTTTTTTTGAAAAAGGTTTTTCAAGCGTATATCCAGAAAATCCTCTGAGACCGAATGAACAACTGGACTGTCTGTCCACTACTTTGGTCCAGACTGAAATAATTCAACATCTATCGGATGGATTTTCACAAAACGTGGTACATCCTGGTTTCCAGAGGATGAATCCTACTCACTTAAGCAACACATTCTCACTCCGACCTCGTCACATATCGATGTTTGCTCATGGATTTTCCACGTCCACACACAACGTGTAAGGTACCATAAGAGTGTTGGTTGTTGACGTTCTGGGACGCCGTGTCAAGTTCTGCCTGTTACATGCCTTGTCTTCTTTCAAAATACACTTCTGTTTTCACAGGAAATTTAACTTTACATACAGTCACTTTCAAAATAAACGCACTACTACTACGCACTAGGACTTTTTCTTCCTTTAACAACAAGCACACGTGGTAAGGTTTAGGAAAAAGAACAGCGTTTGGCTTCAGAATCTTAAGAGATGTGAACACAGCTCTCTTGGGTGATAGTCAGTGTTTGTTGGACTCATCCACCACTGCTCCAGCGTGCCCCAGTTGGACTTTCGCTGCCTTATCTTTCGTCCTTGTTTCATCCCACATTTCCCCCTGACGCCGCTTGGCACAGTTAAACTATAAGGGCAACCGGCCGCATATTGTGCCAATGTGACGTGACACCTTTTTTTTTCTGACGCCGCAAGTCACTGCCCAAGCGCCAGATTTCGACAACTTCGGAGGGAGACCAGGCTCACTTGAGTGATTCTCTGACTTTTCCTCAAGCACCACAAGCTGATCAAAGTTTACATGGGTTTCTTACCAAATTCCAGCAAAATGAGTCACGTTCCCGTCGAGCTCAACTGCAGCCTGCTTTGAATGTGTTCCGAATCACATACTTTTTCTTTTTACTTTTAGTACGTACTGCAGTTGCCCATAAAAGGTCCGTACTGTTGCATGCAGTATGCACACATTCGGGACAGACTACTGTCTCATTACATTATGTCCTGAACTTTAACCCTCTTGCTTTAATATTGATTATCTTGGCGATAAACAAGTTTACCAGGGATGGAGATCAACCTGGAGATGTTACTTTGTGATGTATGGAGTTAAACTTTAAAGTCATGACTGCACAGATTGTAGATTCTAACATATTATATTTGTGACAGTGAAATGACATCTGCATCTCCCTGTCATTGTTATTTTCATAGTTATGTCCTTTTGTTATATTTATGCTTATTTTGTTTACTTAAACAATCAGTATTCCTGTTATCGACAGCTGCTTTTAAAGTCTAAATCCTCAGAACAGAGCAGCAGCAGTTGTGGTTTGTGAACTAGACCGTAGCACAATGTTCATCCCAATGTGACTCTGATGAGTGCACTGAATGTCCTTGCCAGCGAGCTCAGGTGCTTCCCACATGCTCTAAAAAAAATAAATAAATAAAGGCCAGAGGTGTAAATAGTGTTTCATCACATTGAGACTTTTGAATTATCAAACTCCTTCTGGCAACAATGTCCGATTTGTTTGACACTTCTCTGTATCATACTGTGTGGTTTAGTTTTTTAAGAAGGTTATCTAAAGTTAGGAATGACTGATGTGAAAATTATGGCTGCATACAGTTTTATGATCATATATTACAATATATACTGGGGGACTCTCCACCTCAAATATTCACTTATGCTCAAAATTACATTCCATTTTCAACCACTTATCCAAGGCCAGGTTGCGGGGGCAGCAGGCTGAGCAAATTGCTCAAGATGCCCCTCTTCCCACCAACACTTTCCAGCTCCTCCTGGTTGATCCCAAGGTGTTCCCAGGCCGGATGAGATACATAATCCCTCCAGTGTGTTCTGGGTCTAACTTTTGGACATGCCCAGAGCACCTTTAATGGGAGGAACCCAGGTGGCATCCTGACCAGATGCCCGAACCACCTCAACTGACCCCTTTGTGCAGAAGCAGCGGCTGTACTCCGAGCTCCCTCTGGATGTTCGAGCCCCTTACCCTATCTCTAAGGTTGTGTTCACACTGGGTGCGAAATAAAACAATTTGCCCATGTGACTTACATGTAAAGTCAATGTAAAGACATGATTAGATGCAAATTTCCACCGGGTGGCACAATGGATGCAAATAAAGCCAAGCAAGTAGCGCAATTTCTTGTCATTAGCTTATTCGTGACAGTTGAAAAATGTGAACTTCAGCAACCGATTTTCACCGAGATAGCCAATCAGCATTGAGATACCCAGGGACATATGACACTGAAGAGGTACCGACGGAAGTTCATTAATCGATTTAGCAATTTCACGCACATACGTCACGAGTTATTAACGGGCATGAAGCGAGTCAACACAAAATATTCTGGTATTTAAACTTGTGTGAGTAACGCAAAGTGAACACAACATAAAGCTGAGCCCAGCCACCCTTTGGAGGAAACTCATTTTAGTTGCTTGTATTCATGATCTCAATCTTTCTGTCATTACCCATAGCTCATGGAAATCGTTTTCCAGCAGAGAACCATAGCCTCAGATTTGGAGGTGCTCATTTAGACCGCTTCACACTCGGCTGCACACCGCCCCAGTGCATGCTGGAGGTCACGGTGTGATGAAGCCAACAGAACCACATCATCTGCAAAGAGCAGAGACACAATTCTGAGGTCCCCAAACCGCTCAAAACGAAAAGGAGAATTCATGAATGGTTGTCTTGTCAGTAGTAGCCTTCTTTTATTGTGTATTTAGGAACTTAATACGTTACAGTCTCTGGCTTTTTTTGATATCTTGCGTTGGCAGAAATGTTGCACATTTCTGATCCATTGTTTGCATAGTTAGCTCATTTGCTGTATTAGGTAATTGTTACTGTCACCCTAAATGTCTTGCTGAACCCTTAACAAACTCTCAAACTCTATATAGGAAATGGGAACAAATTGTCAAATATTGGTTTTGAACAGCCAGATCTGATTCGACTGACATGATTCTCAGTCAGTATTAATAACAAGGCCCTAAATGTCTGAGAAAAAAACGTAATAATCTAAACATAAACTTTGAAGATGCACCATAAAGATGCCATCATGATACATTTTGAGTGAGTGTTTATCTATAGGACTTCAACTCTGTGGGGAGACACAACAGAAGGTGTTCATGCCCAAAGGGTGTTAGGGGGCGCTTTTTATGTCCAGGCCCAGAGGTCCACCGTGTCATGCTCATGCACATGGCATATTTTCCTCTTGAAGTACAGCCCTTTGTGAAAACCCAAGATCAATATCCAAACACTATGGAAGCAGATGGTGGAGCCTAATAAAACTTTCATTTTACAGTTTTTATGGTACAGTTTGATTTGTAATAAGCAAATACACATTCAGATACATTTTGCTCAGATGAATTTATTATAAAAGCCCGTACATTAATCACATTAATTACAAGTTCATAGATGAAAAAAAAAGTTTCAATTGATGGTTTCAGCCAGGCCTGGCCAAAAATTCACTGGGCTATAAGCTATGCCACATGAGAGGGAAAATTATGTGACCTAAGCAAGGTGTTAACATGTGGATAATCTCTCAATTTTGGGACTACGTAAAAAGCACACTGATAACACAACAACAATAATGAGAGCCATGTGCTGTCTACAGTACATACTAAACTCATACAAGGCTCAAAGCTTATGAGGAAATAACACATGTAGACTGTGAAGGGCTGACAGATAATGAACAGGCTCATTAATAATTTCTGCAACAGAAGAGCGTGTGTGTGTGTGTGTGTGTGTGTGTAAGAAGAGGATGGTTGATGGCAACAGGAGGATGAGGAGAAGAGATGCAGAGAAAGACTGTTGTGTGGGAGAGGTGTTGACTTGTTTGTTTGGATCATGTGTCTCTTTAACAAATCATATCATCTTGGCAAATCATGCACAGTGCAAACATGTCTGCGTCATGGATGTCAGAACCATCATATTAATTTTTTCTGCTCTCTCTTTCTCTTTTTTTTTCCTCCTCCAGAAATGTCATAATCCTGTGCTGTGATTTTCCCAATAAACCGCAATAAACAAAAATGCTGCGTGCCAGCCAGGAGGTGTGTGCGTGGACGGGGCCTATTTGTGTGCGCACAAAATCAACCACCGTTATGATTGACATGTTGGAGGATGGAGGTTGCCGTGGAGACACAGGAACACAAAATGCCTTACATTCGCTCACAAATGGAGAAGCGATGCACTCTCTGTCTTTTCATTCTGTGTGCTTGGGGTTGCTCCGCACTCTGTCATCTCGTGTCATTTTTGTCCCAGAATCTTTCATCCTCCATTTCACACTCCATCTGTGCTGTCATATCTGTCAGCCTTTTATTCGTCTGCCACCTTGTAGTCCACGCTGACCTGTCTCCATATTACATTACCCCTGGCTTAAGCCCCACTTGCACACTAAGCCCTCTGCGTACCCCCTTCTGCCTCCCCACCTCGCACTCACTTGTTCACTCCCTCTCCATATTTCACAGGTTTAACAGAATGCATCTAGGTCACACATCAATCTTGTGTAACTTGTACCATCTGGGTGCAAAGCTTAGACAAAGTGAAAGGCTGATGGCCAGACAAACACACACAGCACTGGATGCAGCACACACACACACACACACACACACACACACACACACACACACACACACACACACACACACACACACACACACACAAAAAGGCAGCCGTGCCAATGTTGTAACCATGGGAATACAGTGTAAACATCAGCCGCTGTCAAAACTGGATTGACTGCGCCTGTGTGTGTTTAATAAATAATTATTTGTGTATTCCTATTCTTCTGTCCAAGTGGCGTTGTTAAGGAGACAGGCGCATGCTGGTTGAGGACGATCATTGGAGATCATCAACACAACAGGCAGGAACTAGACAGGCCAAATAAAATCAGGTGCAGCTCAGGCAGGAAACAGGGCAAGGCTGAAAGTCGATCATTATTTCACAATGGGTCCACTTGTTTGTTGTGTTTCTCTCTGCTGAAGGCAGAGCCAAAGGTATTTTGGTGTATACTGATAAACCACAACATTGAAACCACTGACAGGTGGAGTGAATAACATTGATCATCTCGTTACATTGCAATGCTCTGCTGGAAAACACTGGACCCGGCATTCATACGGGTACCACTTGACATGCTCCACCCTTCCAAACACCAGTGCAGACCAAGTGCTCCCCCTCATGGCAACGACATTCCCCTGACAAAGAGCTCAAGGCATCGACCCATCGATCTGATCGAGCATCTGTGAGACATAATGGTGCCTCACCTTGTGACCCACAAGACTCCGCTGCCATTACCCTGATGCCAGACACTACAGGACACCCCGCACAGGTCCTGTGTCCATGCCTTGAGAGGTCAGAGCCAATTCTGATCCAAAGAGGCCCAACCGTAGATCGGGGGTACCTTTGGGTAAACGGCATGTCCCACAGATGCTCAATCAGATTGGGATCTGGAGAATTTGGAGGCCAGGATGATGCCTTGGGCTCTTTCAGCCATTCCTAAACAGTTTTTGTGGTGTGTCATGGCGTGTCGTTCTGCTGGGGGGCCAATGCTGTCTGGGAGTGCTATTGCCATGAGGGGGTGTACCGGCTCTGTAACAGTATTTCGGTAGGTGGAGCATGACAAGGTGCATCCCCATGAATTCCAGGACGCAAGGTTTCCCAGCAGGACACTGCAGTGGAACAATATGACCAATGTTACTCACTTCACCTGTCAGTGGTTTTAATGTCGTGGCTGATCGGTGTAAATGCATGTTCATTGCAGTAACTCCACTGTCAGGCTGCGTGCATATCTGGCAGAGCGAAGTTTGAGTTCATGGTAGCACTGTACAAAACTGTGGTAGATAAATGTGATGGGCAGTGCCAAGAGAACAATGCCGCTCACTACACACATCCCCCCGAGCACCCGTCCCCCGATTGTCACTGGATACACATCCCCGTATCCTACTGTCGTCATGGAAATGATGACCCACCAGGCGGCTGCCGGGATGCTGGCGTAATCCTGGTTCTGCGTCCCCAAGTCCAAGCCGTGCTCCAGCAGCTGGGCCAGTGCGCTGTATATCGCCATGGCGACAAAGACAAACACCATCAGCATGACCATCTCCCGGTAGCAGCGCGTGAGCGTCAGCCCCAGTGTCTGCAGGCCCAGGAAGTGTCTGGCCAGCTTCATGAGCCAGAACACTCGCATCATCCTCAGCACCCGCAGTATCACCCCAGCAACCCCGAGCCCGGCACCCGGCATCCCTGCTCGGGCCATCGCCATGGTGACATAGTAGGGGGTGATGGCAATCACATCGATGATGTTCAGCGGCCGGCGGAGGAAGTCCCACTTGTTTCTGGCCACCAGAAAGCGCACTATGCACTCCGCTGTGAACCAGCCGATGCACACGGCCTCCACTACCCTACAGAGAAGAAAGGAGAGAGGAAAGTGAGACAAACTGAGTGTAAACAGGAAATGGCAGCGCAGCTACAGAGATATGGATGATATGGGATGACTTTGACGAATGTGCGGAAGACGGAAGCAAAGCAGGAGTGACATGAATTATGGGAAATAAGGAGGACATCTGTGGCAACTCAGGGTTGACGCAAGTAAACAAAGACAGGAGGTCAGATACACAGAGGGCCGGGAAACTGCACAGAGGGAGGGAGTTAAAACCCTCAAAGAGACACTGTGACACAAGCAAGCACACGATTACCCCGTTGATTAGCACAGCAAAGGCAATCAAACTGAATTAAATCGAGGTGGTGCTTGACATAGAGGCAGTCGGATCAAGCAAATAAGGCCACAGAGCCTCAGGATAACTACATCAGCACAATTATCCCAAACTAAATTATAGAGCAACTGAGGGAATTGCATCATCTACTGGCATGAAATTGGAATCCTTTTGACCCCGAGCATATAAACTACACTTTCAGCGATTACCTAACCACTGTGACCGATCCAAAACTATGTCCAGCCTGAGTGAGCATAACCCAGCCTTATATAGAGAAAGGCTGCCTCGGGCTTCCTGGAGAGAACAGGCTGTGCAAAAATAAAAGTAGAAAGAGAGGTGCACTTTTTCACCTCGCATTCAAAAACGGAAAGCAAAAATAACCAGAAGCTGACTTACACAGAAGGTGATTCCTGTAATTCCTTTATGTGTGCTTGGCCTAATACGATCCCTCCTGCTTGTACACCTTCTACTGTTCAACTCATTACCGACTGGACTATTATGTGTCTGTCATTTATCTGATGTGTTTGTCCTTCTTGTGTACAGTGGCAGTGTAAACTAACCAAGCCAATAAAGGTATTCAAATTAACTGTGAAGAGTAGGGGAGGAGGCTCGGGAGGAAGACAGGGTGTTCTGTATAATCATTAACACTTCACTTTTTGTAGATAATATGGATTATTTATTGATTGCCTGTCTTTGAGAGCGTGTGTTCGTGGATTCTAACACTGCCTGAAACTAAGAGGTGTCACTTCACTAAACACAAGGCCAAAGTCTCTATGTTAAAGTGTTTTCTATCATGTTTTGAATATGTTGATGTCTAAATTTACCCTTAAGATAAAATCATATTAATGCTGGAAACACTGGGATATGACGAATCTATCCGAGCATCAACCTTCTGTGTAAATAATTGTCAGTGCGCAATGAGTTTGACCGCTGGCTCGAACTCATGCAGGCGCTCATGTGAGATTCATAAGTGTCCCCGAGTGTGTTTATTTATTTATAATATGATAGAGAAGTATTCCTTATATACTTTAGCTTGTGGAGATCATGGCTGACTTTTACGCACCAGATTTTAGATCACTTGTATCCGCACAAATTGCGCCTAAACATTAGCAGCATCCTCATGGAGAGCCCCCCTTTTATTCCTCTAAACTTATCTGGCCCCTCACTGTCGCCTACCTGTGCTCCTCCACTGTGTTTCTCTTGGCTGTATCCCAGTCCGGCAGGGTGCTGGCACACAGCATGATCATGGAAACGATAACAAAGATCACAGACACCGAAGCCAACAGCTGCGCCAAAATGGAAGAGTTGGGCTCCTCGAATGTCTGGCGCATCTTCTCGAGCCATTTAGCGCGGCCGGTGAGCGCAGTCGCTTGCACCGGCTCGCTCGAGCTCTGGGACTCGTCCCCCGACACTCCGATGTCCACCTCTGACAGAGTGTCCAGTCCGATCTCGGACATCCTGTCGTCCAGGCGTTTTTGGCAGCAGGAGTCCAAGTGCGCGCTCTCCAGCCCCCAGTAGAGCATCTCTGTGTAGAAGGACAGCTCACACACTCCAGGGACAAAGCGGAGTTTACCCGAGCGCACGTACAGCATGATGAACACGAAAGCCTGCGCGTGGCGATCAAAGAAAAACTCATTCCGGTCCCGGTCGTAGTCGTCGCACAGTTCAAGAACCTCTTTCTCGGTTGCGCAGGCATGCAGGCGACTGACGCGCCGGAGAGGGAAATCCCTAATCACCTCACGGGTGAAGGCGTACCGGGTTCCCCCTACGTTGAGTACGCAGATGCTCTTCCCGAACTTCATCTTGTCAACCTGTAACCTAACTAAAACTCATCTTCACGGTCCACCCCCCTTCCATAACAGGAGTTTGGACACTTTGGGGAGCACAGTCTCCCCTGTCCCCTGGGGCGTGGTTCCCTCTGAGTGGAGCTGGCCCTTCGCTGAGCTCCGTGGCTGATGGAAACTCTACCCTCTGTCCCTCACTCCTCTTCTCCCTCTGTAGCCAGTGGAAGAGACTCTCCACCCCAGTCAGGGCGAGCCAATCCCATCAATGATGTCACATGCGCGCGCGCATAGACGCACACACAGTAAGACAGACACATACTGGGAAACTACAGAGATTTTACACACAAGTATCTCCAAAGTAGAGTCTGTCTGCATAGATATAAAAAGTCCAAACATTTTTATGGCTGAATCTTATACAGTGTAGTCCTCTGCCGAAACACATTCAGCATCATGTTTGAATAATAAACATCATAATAATAACTCTGTAGGGATTTGTGCACAACACCTGTTATATTGTACCCAATGTTGTCAGCCAGGACTTACCTGTTATATTTATACCTAGCCTATATTTATTTTACTACCGTTTTTCTCCTGGTGCACTTTTTTAGCCTTTGTCTTATCTAATTAGATTCTTACTTTGATTTGTTTAACCTGTTTTATTTTAGTCTTATTTTTATTTTGATATGTGTATGGGCACTGTTGGAAGGAGCCCGAGGACCAAGAATTGTGTTTCCTCACTGTAACTGTTGTGCACATGACAATAAAAATAAAAAAAAATATGAAAAGATATTAAGAAGATTTAATGACGCCTCCCATTATCCCTGTATTATTCTTGTACGTAGTAATAATACAGAGAATGCATAAAACAGACTTTAAAGGAATCGAGAGCTGTAAGTGCAAAACAAACAAACAAAAAAAATAGGGATAGAAAGTCATAACTAAAAGAAAATACAATGGGAAACAAAACTCAGAGGTGACAATAATAGTAAATAATAAGATAAAGATAAAAGTAGAATACACAGGATGCATAAAATGAAAAGATAAAGTCCACTGAATAATAATAAAAACATATAATACATAGAATGCATAAAACTACATTTTAAAGGAAGTGCAGCAGTGCTTAAGTGCAAAAAAAAAAGTCAAAACTAAAAGAAAATACAATGGGAAATTATACAGCGATGGGTCGGGTTTAGGCATTTCTGAGCAACAAGCAGAAGAATTGGAAGATATTTAGCAACACAATCTGCCTTTTGCATCAGCTGAGGCTTAACTCACAACCTCTGAGACTAAGAATCAATTTCTGTCTTACTGAGCTAATTAATCAGTGACAATTCATGTGTAGCTTCACAAATTGACTTGCCAGATGTGCAGGTTTAGCAGCCGTCCATGCATGGAAAAGCAGATTTCAAACCACTGTAAAAAATTCAGTTATCAAAACAAAAATCTGAAAAAACACATATTGCATCTAGACAGCATGGAGATGTTGGTAATATATTTTAACAATGATTGATTTGCTTCATAAGTGAAAAACTGATGTTTAACTAGTTGAGCTATGTGCAAAGTGAGAAGCCTCGGATGGTTTCACACTGAAGTACTGACACTGGATCTTCGTGCAAAGTTTGATTTATTTTCAAACATGAGAAGGCAGATTTTCTAGCAGAAAAAAGACTTGAAGAAGCTGCACAGTGAAAAGTCACGCTCAGGCAATTTTAAGCAATAAGCTGGAGCACAAGAAGATGTTGACATTACAATGTGGATTCTGCACCAGTTGAGGCTCGAATTCGCAACCTCTGGAACCTAAGACGGTCAGCTACTGCTCTGAGCTAATTGGCAAGTAGTGACTCAACAGTGGCTTCACAAATTGAGTAAGCCATTCACTGTTGTGTAGGAAAGCAGCCATCCGTGTATGGAAAGGCAGATTTGAAACCACTGTAAAAAAATTCAGTTATTGAAACAAAAATCTGAAAATACACATATTGCATCTAGACAGCATGGAGATGTTGGTAATTTGTTTGTAACAATGATTGATTTGCTCCATAAGTGAGAAACTGATGTTTAAAATTGCCATTTTTACATTAACTCCAATCGTTCACATTAGAGCAAAATTCACAATGCTGTCAAAAATTCAGTTTTTGAGATACAATTCTGAAATTTGCCACACATCATCTACCATGACTCTAGAATTTTGTCTTTTTTCCATGAACATTGAAGATTTATTTAGCAAGAATTTGCATGTATATGTTTACAGTACCATTTACAGTCAAACATTTTGATGCACTGTAGGCTCAATTTCTGATAAATCAAAAATCTGAGAAACGTAGTTTTTGTAGGACAGTCTGAAGATGTTCTGTAGCAAGTTTGGTGTCAATTGAGCAAAAATTGTGGGAGGAGATAGGTTTAAGACGTTTTACAATTTTTGAAAAAAAAAAAAACCAGAGTGATGAACTTCATAATTTTTAATAGGTTTAAATGTGCAAACGTTTCTTCAGTATTGGGGCTACAGTTTGATGAATGTTATGAAGTTGTAGCACTTATGGTTGATCTGTTATGAATTTTCAAAGTTTTGAACTTTAGACGCTTGCTGTAGCGCCACCATCAGGACTATTGGCTTGAGTTTACAGCTGAGGATATCTGGCATGAGACTGGACCTTTGTGCAAAGTTTGGTGAGTTTTCACCCATGGGAAGTATGATTTCCTCAGAAGAAGAAGAAGAAGAAGAAGAAAAATAACTAGGATTACAATAGTGTAAGCTAAGCTGCCCGGACCCTAAAAATACAATGGAAAATAAAGCTCAGATGAAGTAGAATACATAGGATGCATAAGATGGAAAATAAAACCCACAAAATAATAATAATGAAGTAAAAAAAAATATTTAGAATACAGAGAATACATAAAGATACATTTAAAAAGCAGTGCAGCAGTGCAAAAAAAGTCACAACTAAAGGAAAATACAATGGGAAATAAAGCTCAGGTGAAGTAGAATACATAGGATGCTTAAGATGGAAAATAAAACCCACAAAATAAAAATAATAAAGTTTTAAAAAAAAGATTTATAATACAGAGAATGCATAAAAACATATTTTAAAAGAAGTGCAGCAGTGCTTAAATGAAAAATAAGTCACAACTAAAGGAAAATACAATGGGAAATAAAACTCAGGTTAAGTAGAATACACAGAATAGACAAAATAAAACTCACTAAATAATAATAATAAAGTTAAAAAATATATTTATAATAAAGAGAAGGGATACAAATACATTTTGAAGAAAGTGCAGCAGTGCTTAAGTGCAAAAAAAAAATAGTTTAAGGCTTACTTCTTCGTCTTTTTAAAAAATAAATATTTAACAATACAGCACCTAAATTGACAAAGGATGCTGGTGCTTTATAGTCACTTGCTAAATATGTATTTTGTAATTTTATTTAAAATGAAGTAACATTTCAAGTAAGTACGTTTTATAAAGGTGGCTGTGTGTATGTGTGTGCGCGTGCGCGGCCCCCCTCTCGACGTCACCAGTCAGTGGTTTTTCGGGTTGATCCGACTTCTTTTGGCTGCCGTGAGTTCACTGTATTGTAAAGGGTGCTGAGGATCCAGGAGGAGGAGGGGGGGTCGATTTGCCAAAAATTCTCCCGCTTGGGTTCACATCCGGAGTCCGGACCACCATAATTTAACGCACCTCTTACCTTTTAAGAAACTGAGTTTTATTGTTTTTATTAATTTATTCTATTTGTCTTAGTTTATGGTTTACGTTAACACTCCGGGAGGGCAGAAATGGCGGCCAACATGTACCGGGTCGGAGGTATGTATGTCAATGTGGATCTTTTTATCAAACTGAAACCCTTCCAGTTTTGCATCCCCCGGGGATCGTGTGGCGTTATTTGTAGTTTGTTCGCGTCTAATAGTAAGATACGGCTGTGCCACACGTACAGGGATGCGTTAAGTTGGAGCAGGAAGGTGAGAATGTCTAAATATTTGGGATTCAAAATGGGTCAGGCCTCGCGTCTGTCGTGGCCACAGCAGCTAGCCGCCAGCTTGCTACATGGCTAGCTTACAATGTAAACATATTTCAATTGTCGGCACCTTTTGTTGGTGTCTCGGCGCTCGGATAATCACACCGGGGACACGGGGGGCTGATACGCCGCGGGACCTCTCGGCTAGACATGTGTTTTAAAGGTTGTTAAAATGTTACCACGGGCAGTCTGAGGCTGCCTTTGTATTTGCCTCTTCTGGCATGCAGCCATTAGTACGAGTCCTTATTAAGCTAACGTTAGCACCAGCAGTGGCTTCACTGATTAGCATTATTGCAGCTGTGGCGCTTGTTTCACAGTATTTGAGCAACGCATCTAACACTCTTGGTGACATTAGACGCAGGGTATTGCCCCACTTTCCACCCTACATCCAACACAAGCGTAATTAATTAGCAAATTGCACTTGCTAGCTAGCTTGTTAGCAGTGGAATTCAACATCAAATTATTGTCTCGAGAATGGCGTCGTTGCGTCGGGCTGGATTAAACCTTACACCTTTATTCACACGTACTTCAAATCCACATTCACACTGTAATTAAACGTAAATGGCACAGATGCTCGACACGTCACTTGAACATGATCATAAAGCGTCTTAGCACAGGTGATATTGGTGATATGAGTTTATCGGTGCGGTTACATCTGTTTGTTGTCCATATGGTCACCTCAGATGCAGCTCTTCTGCTGCCTTCAAGTGCTCTTTGGAGAACTGCAACTCCTGTAACTGAAAGCCACTTGGTGCCAGTGGAGTTTTTTTTTTTTTTTGTATAAAATAATGACAAATCTATCTCTAAGTATTTCCTCTGCACACACATATATAGCTAGTCCAACTTTGTGCAGCTGTGGGCACCTAGAAAGAAAAATATACATGTCACATGTCAAAGCTGGAATTTATTGTCACAGTAACAACTACGGGGATAAACATTTTGAATCCAGAGGTGGACAGCTGTAATATCTACATGCAGTGACTGAATGCCAAGTCCTAACTGCTCTTACATATTTATCTCATTGCTGACTTGTGTGTGTATCTGGAGCATAGTAATTACTATACTTCAGACTTGCACTTGAAGGCAGCATTTGCCATGAACTGAACTTTTCCAAAGTCACTGTATGTTCTGCTCAGGTGTCATTGAATCAAGCTGCATTTGTGCCTCCACGGGCTACGTGAAGCCAGTGGAAAGTCAGCAGTTATGACTTAAATGATGTATATCACTGTCCTAAATTTATTTATCTTACAAATCATAGCAGTGTGGTGACTGACTGTCTCACAGACTGCGAAGAACTTGCAGTATACATTAGGGCTGCCACTAACGATTATTTTCATTGTCGACTTCGATTAGTCGACTAATCATTTCATCGAAAAATGTGTTAAAATGTTGAAAAATGACGGTCTGTCATCTACGTCATCTAATATCCTGTGTCGTACTCACGCCAAAGGGTTTTAGTTCACTGTCATGGAAGAGTGTGTAAAGCTGCCAATATCTGAACGTAAGAAGCTGCAGTAAGAGTATTTTGGGGTGCTTTTATAGTACTTCTCTATGAAAAATGACTCACACCGATTAGTCGACTACTAAAATAGTCACCGATTATTTTAATAGTCGATTAGTCATCGATTAGTCGATTAATCGTGGCAGCCCTAGTATACATAGACTTACCTTTGCCTTGACCTGTCTAACCTGTAATCTGATATCCGTTGCCGTGCGTGCTCTTTGCAATTATCTAGTTTATTAATGCCCCTCACTTCTGCTTTAAACTTCTTTCACTGGATGGAATAATTGCTGATAACTATTTGTTTCTTATTTACACACATACACATGCTTTTGGTTTTGACTCTACTATAGCAGTGTGTTAATCAGCGAGTTTCCTGTTCCTCAACTTACGTGTTAGTGAGCTCTGAGTGGGGCAGTTGTTGCAATTCACGTGTGTAGATCTACGCACGCTCCCTGGCCACTTTATTAGGTACACTTATACAATTTACTGCACTCCAGTACAACAGATCTGCCACAAATTCTGTATTTAAGAGGACTGTAGTGGTAAGCTTTGTTGACAAAGTCAGAGAGAGGTTAGGTCATGTGTTTTGAATATTCTCACCCCCCTCATGTTTGTTAAAAGGGTGCAAAATATTAGAAACCTTTCTCAGTACAATGAAGTCCAGCTGCTGCACCACCGCTGCAAACAGTAAAGATATGGTTAAATGTATACCTCTCTGGCTGTCAATCAAAACTGAGCGTTATTATCTTTGCAAAGCTGAGCTGTTTTATGAGATTGAACTCAATTTTACAGGTGTACCTAATAAAGTGGCCTCTCAGTGTATTATTTTCAGTTTGTCTCCCGGGCTAATCCATCGCCACAGTGAAGTAATCAGTGTGTTTTCTGTTGCAGATTATGTATTCTTTGAGAACTCCTCAAGTAACCCTTACCTGATCCGGCGGATAGAAGAACTCAACAAGGTACTGAGGTGTTTGTGTGTCACTTTTGTGTGTTTTTTTTGCGTTTTATGCCTGAGGGTGAATAGCTAGGATTCCTCCCTGTTCCTGTCCCCACCCCTCACTTTGCCGTGATGTTTGCGTGTGTGTGCAATTTGTGACTTGCATTGTTTGTAATGCGTTGGAACCCGACAGGTGTTTACCAGTCTCTTAACTGCCATTGTCGTACAGGACACACCTGTGGGAGTGTGTGTGTAGATGGGGGATATTACTGTAATGGACATTTCAGGTGCTCAGAGCTTTGTGACTAAAGATCATCTCACACCAGCTTTGACAAGCAGCATGATCTTGTGTTTTTTTTCCAGCCCGTGTTTGATCAGTTGTAGAGTTTCCTGTTCTAGCTGCTGTCACAGACGTGTGCCACTTATGTCAGTTAAGACCAGACCCGAGCTAACCTTTGTTTAAATACTACACAAGCATCTTTTAACAGCCGTGTCAGAGAAGCTTTTCCTGTGCTGCATTTGCACTAAGATACTGCAATAAACGCATGCCATTATCAGATGGTGTGGGTGGGAAGATGTCAGATTAGGTCAGCATCAGCCTGAAAAACAAACATATTGAGGCTGAACAATAAAACATTAAGATAGAGACCGTGTTATCGTAAGTGATAAAAGGGGGTGGACAGAATAACAAGAACACCCTGCAGCATGATGCAACGTAACACAGCCGTCCTGCAACAGATGCTGCCTGTATGAAGCTTATATGGTTCATTTTTCTGTTGAAAGAGAGCGGTTGATTTAACTTGGTGGGCATTCTTGCAGTTATAGTTAATGTTGGTGTTGCACTGTATTACAACTAGAGCTGGGCAATATGGAGAAAATGAAATATCATATGTTTGACCAAATGCCTCAGTGACGATATTGTAGGGTTGATTTTTGGTGCTTTCACGAAAAGTTTACACAATTAGATTTTGTTAAATCATCATCAGTAATGTTGGTATAATCGCTAAGTTCAGAAATTGTCATACTTTCACTGAAATGCAGCCTTCAAAACTAGGAAGACAACACTTACGATTTCCAAAATCTAACACGATGTCTCATTTTAAGATATTGATAAATTGCCCAGCCCTAATTGCAATATATTGTAAGGTGTTCCTCTTATTTTGTCCATACCCTTCAGTTGAACACTGTCATTATCTGGTCTTATCTACAAGCTCCCCAGAAAAGCAGCAGGAGTTGAAAGCAGTTTTCTCAACCCGCATACCCCCACATGCATTCACTCTCGATCAGTCACTGACTGTAATACTGGCTGAGTCTTTAAGCCTGTCGGCCTAATTATACAGCGAGACAATCAATCAATCATCTGATCAAAAAGCGCTGTTGCTGCCCTGGTCAGCCTGTCATAGCAGCATAGCTTGATGAGCACACAAAGCAGCCAGGCCTCCTGGGAAATTAGAGGTTTGTGCAGGAAGGTGTTGCCACCGCTTTCAGTCAGCCTGTATCTCTCTACTCTGTTACAGACGGCCAGTGGGAATGTGGAGGCCAAGGTGGTTTGTTTCTACAGAAGGAGAGACATCTCCCACAGCCTCATCCAGCTCGCAGACAAACACGCAAGTGAGTCACAACTCTTGTCATATGTCTTTTTCACACAGAGATCCCGCAAAACTGCCACAACAAAGATCTTTCATAACACCGGCTTTGCTTTTTTACACGAAACCAAACAATGCTGGGATAATGTCGCTCCAGGATATGATTTTTAGATGGATAACTGCTGCTAGCTGCTTTTCAAACATTGAGTCGTGCACATAGCACATTGTTAGGGCTCCAGACTGCGACCAAATGTTCACATTTTGCAACTTTTTTTGGAGTCCGTGCAAGTATTTTTTACAGCTACTTGCTCGTGTGTGACCCGCAGATTTGAGGGTGGGTGTTTTGACTACAACTCAATAAATTAGGCATTACTTAGGGCTTCAGTTTGCTGCTGCAGAGCAGACCTGTCCCCTCAACTACACAGGCTAAATATATTGTGTCTGACTATAAGGTTAATATTTTCCGATACAGTCAGGGCTTCACATCTGTATAGATGTTATTTTAACAATCTTCACATACCTCTGATCACAAGTCTTTGTGATGTTATTTCTTCAACAATTGCTGCTTTTATACAGTAGGGCGAAGCCGAATAACGGCACAACATTACCACTTTGGACAGGCAGTGTGAAAAGGGCTAAACACTAACTGAACATTCACACCAGAAGCTTCCAAAGAGGCAAAGTCTCTCGCGGACGCCCAAGAAGCATGACTGTCAAAAATATTTGTGGCAGCTTTGGTCGCTCTAGTTGCTAATCACGTGAATCATTGAACGTTCGATCATGCTTGTCAATTTAAAGGAGCTGCAAAGCGGACCACTGGCTTGAAAGCAGCGTAGTTGCTGCTTGCTGTTGTCCAGTCAAAAAGCTCATAGTTGGCCTACAGAAAGTTATGCTTACCCCCCCCCAAAATTGTATCAAGTAAACATGGAAGATGATATTGCTGTTGTGATGTGTGCTGCTGCTGTCTTGTGCATTTGAAGACACAGTCAGGTTTGGGTGCACAAAATCCTCCATTGCCGTGAATGGCACGGTGAATTTCATCGAATTTCATCAACGAGCGGCTGACGACCAGGTCGCCCAAGCGGCCGGGCTCTCATTGAAACTAATGTCTTCCGCTGTTTTGGAAGCTCTGGTCGCTGTTGGTGTGTACGTACAGTAAGACAACTTTTAGATATTAAGGTGTCAAGTGTGAGTAAAAGTCCCTTTCAAGCAGTTCAGTGTCTTCAGAATCTGTATGTTAACATCCATTAAACTAAAATGTAGAGCTTAAACAATCAGCCGATTAGTTAGTTGATCAACAAGTAATTATTTGGCAACAATGTGGATCATCAGGTCTTCCTTTGAAGTTATTTTTTCAAGCAAAATTGCTTAAATTTGCTAGTTTTAGCTTCACAAAAAAATATTTCCTGTTTTTCTTTGCTGTATAACATTGTAATTACAATATTTTTGGGGTAATCAATCAAGAAAATAATCGAAAATAAAAATAATTGGTAGTTGCAGTCCTTTTCAGATGTGTTCACAACAATATTTTTTAAAAATAAGAAGTGAGAAGTGAGACCATTTCAGCATCTTAAAAAAATAACTAACATGATGAATCTAATTTTAAAATCATTTATGGACATTGCATCACCAGTCTGACCCTGTGAGGTTTTTGTGTCTGCAGGCAGACTCAGTGAGGGAAAATGTCATTATGGGCTTTCTGCTGCATGTCAGTCAGGCGAACCTTCCAGCAGCGTTTCCACTTAGCACATCCTGTGCACATTGAAACATTTACCACCAATATGAAATTTTTTTTTTTTCATTTTGACCACAGAGTGTAACCATTTAGTCACATTTAGGTGCTCCAGTGCGGCTTAATAATATGCCACTATTCATATTTATGTCACATTTATTTCTCAATTAGTTATTACAGAGAGGGACAGAATTGGAGTGAGGCTGCTTGAGGAAAAGAAGCAAGGAAAGGAAAGTGTTGTTATCACACCAACACCTGTTCTGTGTGGGTAGCCTTCCACTTGTTTCCAGTGATGTTTCACTTTTTCCTTAGGTCATAATAAAACAAACTGTTGATCGCTTTCCGGAAATTAAAAACTCCCCTCTGCCAAAGCAATCGCACGACTGCAAGAAGTTTGATTGAGATGAGATACAGTGAAAAATGGTTTACAAAAATTCACGTGACTGAGAATCAGCACTTACAGGACAGGAATGCACCGTGTGGCTAAGTCCCATTCTCTCTGCGTGGTCAAACGCTTTGTGGAAAACCAGTTTTGCTCATTTTGCTAAACTCTGTAAACATAAAGTAACCTTAAGCACAGATATAAACCATACAGTTTGCAGGAACATATGCAGCCGTCGCAGCACAGTGCCAATTCCACAAGCTGTTTGGAGTCAGTCGTCTACCAGCTGCTCAGCAGAAGAGACAGAAGCAACAATAAAATTTAACACTGCCTGCTACTTAGCGCTGTAAAAAAATATCTCACAATTTATGGCTCGGATTAGTTGAGGAAGACAAAAGGACAGGCAGTGCATCTGATTTACAGAAATAGAAACAGAATATGCAGAGTTTGTAGGAGTTAAAGCTGAAATATCTGCACTTATTACCAAACTCTAGAGCCACAAGTTGATGTACGAAAATATCAGCGTGTTTCTCTGAGTGTTTCTTTCTTTATTGGTCTCAGTAGAGTTATTGTGGAGGACTGTTAGCAACATTGGCATCCGTTTTGTCCATCAAGTTTATTAATCATTGCAGCCAAAGATCAAACAACAGCTTAGGGCTAAAAAGAAGCTTTACACAAGAGCTGACATCTCAAAAATAGACATGTTGCAACCTACCCTGTTTGATATCAAGCTGTGCAGATAGTTTGGGTTTTATCTATCTGCCCTTGAGATTGCTGCTGCCTCCTCAACACAATGAATGTGAATAGAGCATCCAAATATTAGATTTGGAAACATCCGCTTTTGCCATTCATACCTTGCAATATTTGAATGCATGCACTTATTCTTGACTGCCAAAATGTCAGTGTCTGGTGATGAATTAGCAACCAGTTGCCAGCCTCAGTGACAAATACGAGATTGACTTCCTGGAGTTGCCTTCCAGTGGTTTGCTAGTGGAAAGTTTTCTATATGAAACAGCAGCAGCAAACAAAAACCTTTCAGTTTGCATCAGCCGTGTCCTTACACCGCAGTCACAGCTCTGATATATCGAAGGAGAGCAGATCAGAATACAGAGAGGCTGCTATCTTTTTGATAAAAGTAAGAACAGCAACATAATGTAGGAAGTGAAGAGACAATGTAACACCAAAATCTGAACAGGGCTGAACTAACCAGAGACACTGCAGTTAAGTGAGGGGTCAGTGTGCTTCAACTGAAGTGCAGTCGAGCAGCATCTGAAACCCCCTTCCCTTATAACTACACGCACAACCACTTCATGCACTGATTGGCCATGTGTGTGCAGCGGTTAGAAAGTAGGCAGGGTGTGAACTTCTCTCACAGGCTTTCTTTTTACATTCGTCACAACCAGTGTTGAGCATACGCCGGCACTAAGGGTTTAGCTCTGACAGTGGAAATATATGTGACCACAGGTTGTCACACCACGGTGCAGCTAAGGTTCAGATTTTTCTCGAACAGCTACAGTGGAAGAAAGGGTGAAAAGGCGGCTGTCATACAGTGGGTGGGCGACGCAGTATTCAGCTTGGTCTCAGTCCCAAAATATGCTGAAGTATAAGACGCATCAGGCTTTCAACCAACTCCAGTGTAAACCCGCACATGTCATTAGCCCTCGCTGGCGTTCCAGAAACAAACGAGGTGTGATGAGCGTGACGTGTAACACAACAGCATTGGCCTCCAGTGTGACATATAACATACGTACTGGCAGTGTTTTGTAAACAATAACAATGACATTACTATCCCTGATATATGGCAGCTAATCTTGTCCTCTACTCGGATGGTAAGGAACTCCTGGACCTCTTTGTTTTCCCGTTGTGAGCATTTATACTTGTGCAGTGGTGTGTCTGTGCAGTTATGCCTCCAAAACACTAGTCGGCGATGGAGGTTTCTATGAAGTGCTGTAAAGTTTAGTTGATTCAAAACACACATTAAACACACATTAAACATGGCTTAATAGAGACAATTTCAAACACCGTCTTCACCGTCCCCGTCTTTTCCTCGGGTTAATGGCCTCTTTGTTTGTGAGGGCAAGGAGGGCGCACACTTCCTTGTCTCCCCAGTTGCTCATCTTTACAGTGTCTGTCAGGTTTGCGTTTCCCTCTTGCTACTAGCTGCTCGGTCATTCCTGCTATCAGCTGTTTCCTGTTTATCCACTGCCAGTGGGTCGCACGTGCGGTGTCTTCAACAGCCCCTCTGGTTGCAGAAGGCCGCCTCAGTCTGTTAAAGCTAAAAGGGTTCCACCAATATGACTACCCCACAAGGCGGAAAATTGGGCACCTTGGATCAACTCGCCAATCCGGCTCTGTGTGTCTAAACGCTCACAGCTTGCCGGCAAAATGGCCCAACATTCACGGAAAATCTGGCAGTGTAAAAGGAGCTAATAACTCGCAGCATTCACAGACAAACACTTGTCTTTATCTGGACACATTTTCCCCACAAATACAACATGTTAACGTTTTTAGCACAAGCCTATGGCATTTTACATTGTATAAATTAGCCTAGCAACGAGCGGAGATTTCCTCTGCTCATATGAAGCCAGGATAAATTACACACAAGACTTAAAATGCTGGAGGCTTTATTGTCTTCACAATTTATTATTTCTTATCTGTGAAATTAAAGTAAATAAAAGCTTTGTTTCCACTGAGGGAAATGGTTTCATCTTACAGAAATAGACAGGAGGTCTGCATCGCCGCGACATGTGGTTACAACGTCACAAGGGTTTGAAGGGAGAGGGTTTCTGAAGCTATTCGACCATCCGACAAGGACTCTAGTATTTATGGATGAGACTACCATTTCTTAAAATTAAATTCCTCATCCTAGTCTTCAGCATAATAGCTTGGACGTCTTTAATGGATGGCAGCAATAGTTTGTGATTGCAAAGCCCTCGAGAACCACTTTACCAGCCTATTGTATTACATCTGAAGATGGCGCCGCTATGAAATATTATTAAGTGGTGTTTTATGAGATCCCAGAGATAAATGGAGCAACTTGGCTGAAAACATTTGTGACTTTTATAATCTGTTGGTCTGTTGATTATCGTGTCATTTGTCACATACTCATTTGTAACATCAGTGTCTCCTCTGATATGCTTTATAGTGTGTCATTTTCGCTCGTGTTTGCCTTTTGCAGAGGAGTTAGAAGAGGAGAAGGAGAGCCCGACAGAGACAGAGCTAACAGAAAAACAGAAACACCAGCTTCGCCACAGAGAGCTCTTCCTCTCCCGGCAGTATGAGAGTCTACCTGCGACACACATCAGGTACTGTACAAAGACACACACACACTGGACCAAACACCTCATCCGCAGGTTGTGCCCATGGATAGCCACTCATCCAGGCATGAACAGACAAACCGAGTGCTGCTCACTTCCTGTGTCTGTGTTTTACATGGTGCTTGTTCCCTCTCTGTCTCCTCTATCAGGGGGAAGTGCAGTGTCGCATTATTGAATGAAACTGAAGCCGTTCTCTCGTACCTTGACAAAGAGGTGAGCTGGAGAAAAGAACTTGATTTGTCATCTTTTAGTGTACTTTTTTGGCTTGTTGCAGACTGTGTCATTGCAGGTTTAGTCATACATTATATGCGTTTTCATATTTCAGGTGTCACAAATGTAGAGAAAGGTGGAGGGCTGCAGCTAATAATTACTCTCATGGTCGATTAATTAGCTAATTATTTTCTTGATTTATCGTTTGGACTGTAGAATGTAAGAAAATAGTGAATTTTTAACACCCAAGATGATGGTGTCAGATTACTCATTTTGCCCAGCCAAGTCCTCTAGACTAAAGCTATATGTTAATTAGCTCATAAGACAAATCCTCGCATATTATAGATGCTGCTGCTAGAGAATACTAAGATTTGTAAGTTGTATTATAGAGAGTCATTAGAGCCTTTTGTGAAAGATAACCTGGTGGCTGATTGGTATGTTGTTCTCTCCAGGATACGTTCTTCTACTCGCTGGTGTACGACCCAACACAGAAGACCCTGCTGGCCGACAAAGGAGAGATCAGAGTGGGACCGCGCTTTCAGGCAGACGTACCTGAAATGTTACAAGAGGGTCAGTCAGGAATGTGTGATTTGTTTAGACACCTGCAGGTTCGGCTGTTTAAATCCATGTTGAAACGTTTATCTCTAGTGTCATTGTCCACACTTCGTGTGTGTGTGTGTGTGTAATTGGTACAACGGGTTAAGGTTAGTTCACATTACACGATTTTCACCCCGATTTTGCGTCACAGCGACTATCGTAATCTTTTGAGTGTTCATACCTGGTGACGTGTGTTTCTGTCACCGGGAGTCTCACCAACTGCAGCCCCTTTTACACTGCCAGATTTTCCGCCGATGTTGAGCCGATTCGCTGGCCAGCTGCGAGCGTTTAGACACACAGAGGCGGATTGGCGAGTTGATCCCAGATGCCCAATTTTCCGCCTTGTAGGGTAGTCATATTGGTGGAACCCTTTCCGTTTAAACAGACCGAGGCTGCCTTCTGCAATGGGAAGGGCTGTTTAAGACTTGTGGGAGGAGCTGTTGATGACGCCACACTTGCGAGCCACTGGCGGTGGATAAACAGCTGATAGCGGGAATGAGCGGGCCTGTGATCCTGTGGACGCCGCCATTGTTGTTGTTGCTTGCCAGCTTGTCAGTGTTGCCAGATCTTGGGAGGGAAACAAGCAACCAGGGCTGTGGAAACAAGCCCAAAAGAAGCGACTGGTCCTGGCCACCCTGCGGCTTGTCCTCCTCACATTTCTTTCATCCTCCTGCGTGCTGACGTGGGACGTATCCCACCTCTCATTGGCTGATGCTCTTTGTCCATTGTGTCACACTGCTCCAGTTTTCTAGCATGCCAGATATCCAGTCCCAGTCACAGACGAGGGGCGACTTGCTCGTAGGCTTGTTCACACATGAGTACTCCTTGTGGCTAGGCACGTGCTGGTGTGAGATTTTGACAGTATGATAACCATGGGCAAAAATACCACAGTAACCGGTATTACTGCGGTAATAATGATGATAATAATAATAATAATGGGGAACTGGAGGCCAGCACGGGAGGAGCGGGTCTTTGGCTTGGCTCTGGCTTTTCCTCTGGTGGGTTCTTCTGATAGCCAAAATTGTCCCACACCACTGACTTCATCCTTTTCTCCAGTGGGGAAAGTTCAGCTTCGCCTCCTCCGTCCATGTTTGCAGTTGAGAGAGTGGATTTATACTGACCACTGACATACTGACTGACTGAAGTTAGAGTAGATGCAGTGGGGATGATTATTTGGTTCTTCATCTTCTCCCGTGCTGCCTGTAAGCTGTTGTGTCTCTGTGTGTTGTGCAGGTGAGGCAGATGACAGGGACCAGTCCAAGCTAGAAGAGAAGCTGTGGGATCCAGAGTGCCCACTCACCAACAAACAGATAGACCAATTCCTAGTGGTGGCACGGTAAGACCTTTCACCTCTGACCTCAATTGGGTTAAAAATTAATGATACAGAGATTTGTGTTTTAAATAAGTGCAAAAACTTCAACTGTTTGCTGTGTGTGATTCATCATCTGCTCATTTATGTTGCTGAAAGCATACTCAGAGCTGCGCATCTGTGTTTGGTTATATTTCTGTAAACACCAGTAAACAACAACAGTGAGCCCAGCTGATGAGGATTTATGTTAACTGTGTTTTTTATTTATATATATTCTGTACGTTTGTTTTATTTGTGTGTGTTTTTCAGGGCGGTTGGGACCTTTGCTCGAGCGTTGGACTGCAGCAGCTCAGTCAGACAGCCGAGCCTACACATGAGTGCAGCTGCAGCCTCACGAGATATCACACTGGTGAGCTGAACACACCTACACATAAATGATTGTGATTTAAATGATAGGTTGTAACCCCCTCTTTCTGTGTTCATTGGCTGCAGTTCCATGCGATGGACACGCTCCATCGTCATAATTACGACCTGTCCAGTGCGCTGAGTGTACTGGTCCCAGCGGGTGGCCCGGTGCTCTGCAGGGATGAGATGGAGGAGTGGAGCGCCTCGGAAGCTGCCATGTTTGAAGAGGCACTAGAGAAATACGGAAAAGACTTCAACGACATCCGACAAGACTTTGTAAGTGTTTTTTTTTTTTAACTCACCACTCTTTGGCTTGTGTAAACTGTCACAGTGGTGCTAAGGTGATGTTTTGTATTTGGATTTTTGTCAACCATGATTCTGACGGCAGATTAAAGCCCCGTTTCCACCAAACACTTTCAGTATGGTACCTTTGGAACCAACAGTAACCCTACAGACATGGTACCTAGACCCTAGTGTTTCCACTGCAAATAGTCCACAATAGTGTTCACAGCTCCACCTTTTAGTACCAGATCTGTGTGCTAGGTACCCCAACAGAGGGGGGACCAAACATGGGGACGGTACGGAACGATTCCATTGGATTGTCGACTGTGGACACTGGACTGTACCGTACTGTACTGCTCGGTGGAATCGGGGCTTAACAGAATGCAGCGCAAGTTTTAAATTGCTCAGTCAGCCTTAAATGTGGCTCATATTTTCCCCTGCACTCCAAAACTGAACGTCAATAAGATTTATCTTCATGAGAAGATGAAACAAGGAAAAACATGCAACAATTCTCAACACCCAGTTTGTCCTGAGTTGAGAAAATGAAATATCTGTTGTTTGTTGAAAGAGTAACTCAACACTAAATGCACTTTTTAGTCAGTAAATACACGTAGAGTCAGGGTTTTTTTTACCTCATGTGTTGATCCTGTTTTACAGTGTGGCTTTTGGTTTGTTTTTTTCTATTAAAGCATAAAATGCTCACCCTTTTGTAAGCTTGAAAGGTGGCTGTTCAGAGTTGGTAGTGCAGTTTCACATGTGAACACCAGGGGTGGGAGTTGAGAACCGGTTCCAAATTGTCCGATCCAGAATCGCACACCTCTGAGCTTTACAGTTTCTTTTATGGATGCTGCCATGCTTTTCTGTCAGTTGCGCGTTGCAGGCTGGAAACGCCTGCAATATGTTGAAGCATCTTTCTACACAACTTCGGCTTAAATTCCAGTTATGTCTTTGATACTCGGCTGTTTGCGTGTCCAACGTGTTCTCACTGATAGATTTGGCAGTGTAGGCTATCATTATGTGTTTGTTATAACGTTACAGTTTCATCTGCCCAATAATAGGGTAAGGTTTTATTACCCTGATGTTGCAGTTGACGGTTTCACCACTTGTTGTATAACTTAATCACCTAATCATAACACTTTGTCCTGGTTTATGTACCTTTTTCTTGTTGTGTAATGATTAGATCCGTTAGACAGAGTTGTGCTTTTCACTGAGGCCACAGGAAGTTACATTTTCTGCGACAATATTTTGGTTATTGTGGACTTAACGCCAGATTAGCTAAGATGAACCATAGTCTTCGTGGTGCAGCCAAACTATGGATGTTCTTTGCGACTGCATGACAGCTAAGCAGCCTTGTACATTAATAAAACACTAATTGGCTTAACCGACAAGTATTTCTGGTGCCGACTAGCGAGGGGGCAGATGTTTAATCGTTTAGACGACTACTCACGCGCACTCGTAAACCAAACATCGACACAGCTTTACGATCCAACCAGCTACTTTCAACACACTTGAGCACATAATCCTGAGTCACCAAAGTAACAAACACAAGTTGTGTGTTTAGCTGTATTTTAGGAGTAAATATGGCTTTTAGAGGCGTACTTGGTATATTGATGCACAGTGGAGAAGTTGCAGGAGTGATGTTAGAAGTTTCTATGGATGTTCTGATGCTTCCTCCCGCCTCAGTGAAAACTTGTCACAATGGGAATTCATTGTAATCTTCATGAATTCAAGATGACCACAGTCACTGTTCTGTGAAGGAGAAAATTACCAATTTTAAGAGCCGCCTTTCAAGCCTTCAGGGGGGTGAATATTTCTATTGAACCGTCCTACCTGCACTGTACAATAAAGGCAGGATATGGGTGTGCAGGGCACCAGGTGCTCATGAATACTTATTAAATGTGTGAATAACTGTGTGCGTCCGCGTGAGTATGCATGTGTGTGTGTGTGTTTTGGTCTGGGGCTCGGAACCAAGCAAAGCCAGCAGCTTTCAGCCTCTGTGGTCACGATGTCTCTCTCTCATGAATATATATGAAGGCTTTCGCACCCAGATGGCAAGAACATGAGATATTAATATCATTAATTTGCTCTCTGTCTCTCTTTCTCTTCCCCTCTCTCCGCACCTCTTCATTCCGTCCTCTTGTGAAGCTGCCATGGAAGTCTCTGACTAGTATCATAGAGTACTACTACATGTGGAAGACCACAGACAGATATGTCCAACAGGTAAGACTAATACAGTAGTTTCAAAACAGTAGATATTTTTTAGTAGCTTTCTGCTGTGATAGGGGAAGTTTTTTACCTTTGAGTCCAAGACAACTTTGGTCTAATATGTCTGTACAGTTTGGCTTCAAAGTGCTATTTTCCCAAGCCCTTCTTGAATTTGACCCGTGATCTGTGCCGGTGAATCTCTTTCTTTGTCTTTTTGTCTTTTAATAAAATGAGTCAGGAAGCAGACAGCAACGCCTGACTTAATTTGTAATGGTGTCAAACAAAGATAAATGTGCTCCCCTCGTCCTAAAATGGTCTTAAATCAAAACTATAATACTTCCTTATGGTGTGGAGTTGAAGCAGCATCGCTGTCTATGTTTTACCATTCAGCGACAGTCATCCCTGCAAACAGAGAGTACTGCACCTCGATCAGGGACATTTTGAGGGTAAAATCACGTCCTTGGAGCTTAAATTAAGCTCTTGTCCCTGTGTCCTCAATGCAGTGAGTTCCCCAAAAGGTTCCTAGCTCTTGGGGAAAGTGCCTGCTGTCGGAAAGACACTTTTGTTTGAATTATTGTGTGGCTTTCGGAACCGCACTAACGTGGTGCACGCAGGAGAACATGCTTATCCTCTGTGTCAGGACTCTGCGTCTGATTCTCAAAATTGACTGCGGATCTATAAATGTGTTTATACAACACAAATGCAGTATCATATTGAAGCTCAATGTGTCTTCACCTGGTTAAATAAAGTTTTAATAACAATAAAATGGCACCATCTTACACATCCAAGCTCAGGTCTTCCATGCTAATACACTCTCCATGTTTACACTGTCAGCAAACGGTGTGTGCAGGGTTGAGGGAGGGGAGGGTATTAGCTCTGTAACCTACGTCACAGCTTTTTGCTAATTGTTGAGTGGGAGTTTCCATTTGGAACACACGGATAAGAATGCAAATGGACACACCCTTTAAATAATAATGCTGCAGCAGCGTAGTTAAATATCACTTGCTTGTCCCTCAGTACTTCACTCAGTTCAGTTATGGTTCGTCCTTTCCCTTCCAGTGGGCATATTCTTGTCAACATGTACAAATAGACTATAACTCAGGCTGTGCTCAGTAGTTTGAAGCTTTAAAAATGTATTCACAATCTTGACATCTTTTTATTCTGCTTAAACCCAGTATTTCTGCAAGGTTGCACATACATCATTAGTCGAAGTAGTATTCCAGTGGTGGCTGTGTTTGGGATTCAAACATTTGAAATAACAGAATTAGGATAGCCAATCTTCCAGGGAAGAATATTAAAAAAAAAGAAAAAGCAGGTGGAAATAAGTAAGACCAAAGCAAATTATTTTATAATAATGATATGAAAGCCCAACTGGTAGTAAAACAAATGGCCGTGATAAAATTCACACAGTTGGATCAGCCTGTGATTTAAACGTTTGGTAACACTTTACTTGAAGGTATCTACATAAGGGTGACATGATACTGTCATGAACATTATGTACATGTCATAAACGTTTATGACTACTGTCATTAAATGTCATTCGGTTTTTGTAATGACAAGTTGATATTGTTTGGGTTGTCTTGATTAAGACAACTTGACATGCATTATTAAAGTGACATTAGCAGAAGTTGTCTTTGTTATGACAAGTTGACATTAAATTTGTTTTTGATGTCCTTATAATGACAACATTAACATTAGTCAGGATGACATTACCAGAAGATGTCTTTGTATCAATCATCATGTCAACTTGTCATAAACACAAAAAGAGGTGCATTTCTTGTTAATGTCACCCTGGTTAATGTCAAGTTGTCATTATAAGGACATCCCAAACAAATGTAATGTCAACTTGTCATGACAAAGACAACCTTTGGTAATGTCTCTTTGATTAATGTCACATTGTCATAATCAAGACAACCCAAACAATGTCAACTTGTCATTAGAAAAACTGAATGACACTTAATGACAGCAGTCATAAACGTTTATGACATGTACATAATGTTCATGACTGATCTATCAAATGGGTGTCTGTGACCTCATGTGTATTTGAGAGCCAAACAAGCAAAAGCAAAGGTTGATAATTGAGCGGGGACGCAGCTCAGATTATCACTGGAAGGTGACTGCAAACTATCACACGTCAAGAGGAAAGGAAACAACACCTTTGAAACGCACCAACACATTAAACAGTCGTTGTAATGCCTGATTTTGAAGGTGTTAGAGTGTCTGAGTGGATTTTTATTTTTCAGAGACATCCGTTAATTACTTCTTGTTATTAATGAATCAATCCATTGTTTTTTTTTCTCTCTGAGCAGAAGAGACTGAAGGCAGCAGAGGCAGAGAGCAAACTGAAGCAGGTTTATATCCCCACATAGTAAGTCCCTTCATTTCACATTTACAGATATTGCTACCATTACTGTAACCGTGACTTTTTATATGCATAATTAATGTTTTAATTTAAAGCACTGCAGAAGGCGGCCAGTCATTCTGTTTCTTAAATCTCTCCCCGTTCCTCTCTCTGACAGTAACAAGCCCAATCCCAACCAGATCTCAATGACCAACGGCAAGATGGCGACAGTGAATGGAGCGGGCCCTGGGGCCTACCATGCAGCAGGCGGGGGCAGAGCCTGCGAGAGCTGCTATAGTGAGTTGTGTGTGTGTGTGTGTGTGTGTGTGTATGTGAGAGAGAGAGAGAGCGAACAAGAGATCGTGAGTGCGTGTTTCAGCATGGCGAGTGTGAAATTGAATCACAAGGGCAGTGAACATGGGTCAGTTAGAAATGAAAGTCGCACAAATGCAGTGTGTTACTCAGCTAAAGGATTCAGTTTCACTATCGAGCTCCTTTGACTCTAGAAGAAACACGTTCCTTTTCATTTTCCCCATCACTGCATGTCTTATTTATCTTGACAGCCGTTACTAATGCAGTGATCAATATCTCACTTCACTTTCAATTCTGCCTTTCGATTACTGTAAGCAAGGGCTGGGACCTACTATGCTACTGGGTCTAACGAGCTAACAGTTATTTTCACAAGGTGATGTCTTCAAAGTGCCAAAATTTTTAATTTACGGTGATACAATGCAGAGAAAGGTGCAAAGCTGCGAACGAATACAGTAGCATAAATCAATCTCATTTTCTTACACTTAATTGTACGTAGATGGAATTTTGTGGATAAAATTGCCATTTTTGTCCATCAATTTAGACTCCATGACCCCTAAGTCACTGAATGGTATTTTCTACCTTGACCACACACACTGGTTTGCTGCCTGAAGAAATGCGCCAAAGAGCTAGCACTCGCCAGCGTCATTAAAGGGAACCTTCTCTATTTTTTTAACGTTGGCCCTTTTTTTCCTTCTCGTTGTGTCTGACTATTGGAAACCTTTTTTTTAAAATTGCTCTAGTATTGAAAGAGAGCAGCAAAACAGGCTGCAGTGTAATCCCTGTGGGCAACTATGCACCGTCAGTTTACGTCCACTAAAAGTGTTTGTTTTTGTCACAGACAGATTGTCATTACAAGTGTCTGATAACATTGTAGAATGGACCGTTAACACTTTCCCAGCCAGAGTATTATTTTTAAGTTGCCAGCCACTGCCAGCACTATGTGCCGTTTTGGGAATCAGCATATGAGGAGAAGTGCTCACACTATTATATACTTTATTATACTGAGACATATTTATAATATTTTCATATTTTTATGAATTTTTTTATTTCATTTTTATGGCATACTAACGAAATCAACTGTGATATACTACATAATATTCATATTACGTTCTAGTGTTCCACCTTTTAGTCTAGTACATTTGAAGTAATGAATTATAGACAGTGTGGTGTTTGACACTGATTGTACCCACAGCAGTCGAGTAACAGATGGGCCATGGTCCAAAAGTGGGGTCCATTCCGTATGGATCGCATGTGACCCGCAAACGTGAAGTTTGTAAATACACACTTTATTTTGAAGTACAGTGAATTTCCAGCACAAGCTTTTATTTTTAAGTGCCCTTTCCAGCTGTAGAGTGAGTGAATAAAAGACAGCTACTTAACACTTTCCCCGCCAGAGTATTATTTTGAAGCTGCCAGCCACCACCAGCATTTTTGATCATATTCTCTTAAATTTCAAGACCCACAGAATAATTTGTTCTCTGAATATGTTAACAGTATATACATGAAGCTTAAGAGGCGACTTTCTGTGTCTAAACACAAAAAAACATTTTATTCTATCTTATTTCATTTCTTCTAATTTGTTCGTTTTCATAACAAAAAACATTTCAAACAGTTGAGAAAAATGCATTTCTGTCAAAGAATGTCATTTTCAAGTATCAATCAATTTCATATTTACATTTTTTTCTCATTTCCTTACGTCAATTCGAATTGTATAAATGAAAATAAGAATGATAATAATGAGGCGTAGTGTTGCCACGTTCAGAGATCATTCATTGTTGACACACAGTCGTCTTGTCCATGTGTCCATGAGATCCCATTTTATCCCACCTAACTCTTCACCCAAATCGGATTCAGAATGTCGATCAAAACAGGAATTGTCGGAGTCTGAGTCCATCAACATCTCCACGTCTTGTGCAACCATAAACTTTTCCATCGTCGCTGTGCAGTTTACAAGCTGCTACATTTCTGTAAACAAATAATCTTCTTCCGGTATCCAGTGGATCTTCTTTGTTTGTTTTTGGACACTGCAGTGCTGTTCTATTTCACAAGATTTGTAAAAGCGCCCCCTATCTTATAACAATGAAAACATGGATTGCCCAAATATCTCGATTGCCCAAATATCTCATTAGCCTAATTTTGACAATATGGGAAAGTCTGTGAGGTTTCAGGAGGAGATTTCTCCCTGATCAAGACTTGGTTGCACACAATAACAAACAGACCGGATCAGCGAAGGGTATGGAAAACTGTTTCACATTTCTGTAGGGTTCTCTCCATACACTATAACGAATAACAATCTGAGTCTGACAGTGGTAAAATCAAGCAGTTTAACTGGCGGTGCTAAGTGGCCTGTTGGCCTGTGTTGCTGCTGTGACTGCAGCCCTCTTGCTCTTGGTGGAAACGGGGCTTTATTCCTACATAAAATCTACCTCTGCACAGGACCACATTCATACTTACCTTTATATTCCCCTTAAAGCTTTTATATGATGATTTGTCCAAAAATCTGTTTTAAATTTAGATAAAGATGAAAAGGTCTTTAAACGCATTAGATTCACGTGTCTGGTAGAGAGTTTAGTTTATTATTATGTTCAAATTAGTAGAAGCTAAACTGCGCAGAACAGCACTAGATTCACAAAATATCTCTGAATTTATGACAAAGTCACGGATTTTTGCTTTCAACACATTGTGGTTTAATTTCTTGCTCAAATAAAACTGGTTTCAGGATTTCACAAGAAGCAGAATGGATGAGCGACAGCAACAAAATTCAAACTGTACTCAATCCTGCTTTATACTTTACTATATCCTGTCTACTAATATATTTGTGCGACATCTCTGCAGATGTAAAACTCACTAAAGGTGCTAATTAGACGCTGACACAGGAGTCCCTTAACACTCCCACAAAAAAATTCCCAATTTAAGGAAAGAGACTCCCTGACCTTTTTTTATTTATGATTCCCGTCCCGCCTGCTCCCATTGACTTTAATCCTGTCCCATGATGAATAGTGAAATTGACTCCCATCCCGCGGGAATCCCAAAAAATGTTAGTCTCTAGCACTAATCTCATCAGTCAGTAGCAGACCGGACATGTAGTGTGAATTGGACTGATGTAGACATCGATAAAATCATTAGGGAGAGACTTGAGGCAGCGGAAGTAGAGATCAATATGCTGAGTGTTTAAACCAGTTTTCTTCTGCAATGCTTCTAACCTTCAGTAATGTGTTTTGTGCATTAACAGCCATGCAGTCGGCCCAGTGGTACTCATGGGGGCCTCCGAACATGCAGTGCCGCCTGTGCGTTTCCTGCTGGATGTACTGGAAGAAGTATGGAGGCCTGAAGATGCCGAGCAGAGCAGAGGGCCCAGAGGAGAGGACCTCCCCGAGTCCAGCAACCAATGTAAGCTCAGTCAGATTTAAAGCACAAGGGGTGTGGGGGCGGAGAAAGGAGAATCTGATGAAATCAGTGTGTTGACGGTTTCTTAAGACTTGTTTAAAGCTGGGGTCGGCAGAAATCTGGAAATGGCAAACAAAAATAGCATAATTTGGAAATACTCCCTCTTCTTGCAGCTTCTACCTCCCTTTCCTAAGCCCCTCCCACCAAACGACCACAGGCATATTGCACACGCTTCATAAAGTAAACCGATATTTCCCATAAACTGATTAATCTACGCTTATCAGACAGTAAAATGAGAAACGAATTAGCTAGCCACCCCACAGTCCCTCCACCTCACTCCTCGCTGCTCTGTACAGCGAGCTCTGAAGATGGACCTTCGGTTGGCAGCTGTTGAGGCTCAAGTTAAGCCAGCACAACCCCCCAGTGCGGGGTGTCATGGTGGGCTAGTGGGCAGAGTTAGCACTGGGTCAACATTTGTAACAGCAGCAACAGAAAGTTTGCTGATCTGGCAGGGAGTCAAGGATGTCCGGTTCAATCAGAGTTGGGATTTGCGCTGGCTAGTTTCGGGTTTCTGAGGCTGCTGACTGGGGGTCCACCTCCAGAGCTCCTGCCCGCACTCCTCCTGACGAAATACTCTGTAGTGGCGGAGAGTGAGGCAGAGGACACACTGGGTGTTTCTCAAAGTCAAGGATCCGAAGAATCCTCCAGAGGCACGGCAGAGTAAGTGGAGTAATGAAGTAAAGACATCAGCTGAAAAATGCTCTTAATTATCATTTGCAGTATGAACACACACAGAATCACTCTCATTTCAAAGTGGTCCGTATTTTCTGTGTGTGTCACCACACACTCTGCTACAGTAATATCCGAAACAGCTGACCTGCTGCCTGTACATGATACTGCTGTGAAATCTTCTGAAATAAGTTCACCTCAAAACAAATGAGTGATGCTTTCACCTGCGGGATATTCTAATGTCTTTACTTACTGTGGCTGTTCCCACCGCGATTTCCCGAAAAATACACAAATTGAAACCAAAAGATTGAGAGCAATTATCATGTCGTAATGACGTGACTCGAAGAGACATTTATCAAAATAAATGACATATTTATCTAAATCCTGCCGAGCTCCACTGCTGCAGGTTTCCTTGATGAGGCCCCGTCCTCACTTCCAGCAAATTGTGTGCAAAGCATTGTGGGGACTTTGTACCCGCTGAGGATCCACACATGCATCTTTGGAATTTCTCTGAAAGAGGGACTCAGAAGATTCAGATTCAGAAGGATCCTTGACATTGGAACAGTCCTTCGGCAGGGTTCGGTGACGTAGCGTCCTTGAAATTCTGCCGTTTTAGGATCCTTCCTTGACTTTGAGAAACAACCACTGTGAGTCGAGGCTCTTGCTAACATTAGCTACATGAACTTGAAGCTGCGTTCTTGATCCCGTGAGTTTCTCGGTGGTGTATGAAGTTGTTGCCAATGCTGAAATAGCAACTCTCTCTGTAGGATTCTCCACCATTGAATGAGGCTTTCAGCAAAGGGACGTGCATCTGCATTTGCAGAACAGCCAATAGGAACGCCCTCACGGCCTAGACTTTCTCAACAGCGAAGAGGAGATGCACAACTCAAATTTTCTTTCAGTTCGCTAGAATTACAATATAGTCAAGGTTTATTTGGGATTTTGGCCCAAGATGCCAAAATGAACCTGCCTGCATTGGCTTTAAAATCACATAATCTCGTACCCATTTGCTTATTTCTCAAAATACTGTTCTAGAGAAGTTTTTATAAAGCATAGAATAAAATCTGAATCCGCTCTGCTGCAGCTCTGTAGTTTAACATCCACAGTATACAAGTGATGTTCTGAGCTGTCAGCTTTAATTATTCAGTGAGCTCAAAACATCACTTACTGTATCTCACATATTAGCTGTTAATACATTCACACATCTTCCGCTTTTATTGTGTGGATTCAAGTGAGAAAACAGACCAGTTAAAACACTTAGTTTCTATATATCTACAGATCATAGTGGAAACTGTGTCCTGTCTTTCATTGTAGCTGTCATCAAAAGGCCAAACAGCTGCCAGACTGTAGTTAGTTGTAGTTAAGGGATTTCTACAAATAATAATGCCGTGTTTTTGTTTCCAATGACAGCATTTGTTTTCTAGAGGTCTGTTTTTGGTCTATGAGTTAGTCTTGTAAGGGATTTATTTGCACAGGATGCAGTACAAACTCCATGTTCGCCCTGTTTCTGTGCAGGTGCAATTAATAACGTGAGTGGTGGCTCTGTTTAATTAAAGCATCCCCGTGAAATGTTAGTGAGCCTGCATGCACAACACCACAACCTGGATTGCAGCAGCCATCATTAACATTATTCATTACATCTGTGCTCTTCCTGCCATGAAAAAAAAAACATGACGCATTGAGCTAAGTTTTGTTCCACTAGATGTACACTTATCTGCCAGTTATCTAATGCAGCCTAATACAACGGCCCTACAATAAATCCCACCTTAGTGAAGGTCATAATCAGTTTTTGTTTTAAGTGTTTTTAATAAGGCACTGATTCAACTTTATGGTCATTTTGGAGGCTGTAATTATCCTCACTGACATAAACAGGGTGGACGAAATATTAGAATCACCTCTCAGGGCAACAACAGCACTGCAAACTGCAGCCTCCAACATCATCACACAGTCGGGTCGACGCCTCCCTAAATGTGTATTAACCTTCACAGAGGCAGGATTTATTTGTGTATTCGACTGGATTAGTTTCAGGTAGGTGTCCTGTAATAAACTGGCAACTTGGTGTATTTTCATTAATTTTTAATTGAAAGTGTTGGTGTTTTGTTCATGTAAACAGGCGTCTCTATGGGGTGATAACATTTGTTATTTAGTATAACAAGTAGGTAAAAAATTAGCATTAAAAAACATCAGCTTTTATGACACTTGGATGTTAAGACACTTTTCAAAATTAAATGCATTGTGATGTGGAGGCTAGTGGAACAGAAAGTAGCCTTGAAGTAGACTCTGACGTGGTGTTGGCACCTGATTTTTAAAGTTTTAGATCCCCTGAAAACTTTGTTTCAAATCTGAAGTATTTTTGATAGGAATTATTTACAGGGCGCCAACATGACATTTAAAATTTGATGCACTAAAGATAAGCTGGAGCCTATCCCAGCTGACAATTGGCGTGAGGTGGGGTACACCCTGGACAGGTCACCAGACTATCACAGGGCTGACACACAAGCCCTTTTTAAACAGGAATTGTGCAAATCTGCAGGAAAGCTCAATCAGTCTTTTTTCAGCATTGGCAGTATAAAAACAAAATCGGGGAGTGCAGCAAAATGCCGCCTGCCTACTTTTGTTCATACAGAATGCGCCTTTTTCGGGGCAATGGGGGGCGTGAGCAAGTAACAAAACGTAAACAGTGACGTGGGAGGGAAGCCGCGACTGGTCAGTCCTTCAGCGGTTCTCTCATAAGTCGGCCCGTTCTTCACCGTCCCTGTCATTTCATGGTTAATGGCCTCTTTGTTTGCGATGACAGGGAGGGTGCGCAATTCTTTGTCTCCCCAGTTGCTCATCTTTACAGTGTCTGTCAGGTTTGCGTTTCCCTCTTGCTACTAGCTGCTAATTCCTGCTATCAGCTGTTTCCTGTTTATCCACCACCAGTGGGTCGCACGTGTGGCGTCATCAACAGCTCCTCCCGTTGCCCCTCCCGTTTTTTATATATATATATATATATATATATATATATATATATATATATATATAATACAGTGAGTGCTGGACGGAGCAGTGAGTGACAACAACCCCGCCCACATTTAAGAGTACTGTTTGCAGTGGAAACACTAGGGTCTAGGTACCATGTCTGAAGGGTTACTGTTGGTTCCAAAGGTACCATACTGAAAGTGTTTGGTGGAAACGGGGCTTATGTGCATGCAGTATTTTGAGCCAGGATTTGTCACAAAAAAACAGCTATCACAGCTGTTCAGTTCAAGCAGAAAATAGTGTGCTGCTGTGCGACATTGCTCACAATAAGAAGCTGATGGAGAAGAGATTTCATGTCCTTTTTAAAAGCAGTTTTCAAAACTCCTAAAATGCCTTTTCTGTGTCCCTCCTTCCCTCCCAGGAGCCTCGCTCGCGGGGTCACGCTCCTCGCCAGTCCAACCACATGGTGCCGATGCGAAACAGCGGCAGCCCCAAGTCCTCCATGAAGACCAAGCAGGCTTTCCTGCTGCAGGCCACCCGCCTCACCAAGCTGGCCCGGCACATGTGCCGTGACATCATCAGGCTGCGCCGTGCTGCGCGCCGGCCCTTTGTCCCCATTAACTGTGGGGCCATAAAGGCAGAGTGTAAGAGCTCTTTCAATTCCTCCTAACTTCTGCCACATGGACACACACACCTGCAGACAAAAACATACACACACAAACACACACACACAGTCACCACCCTTCCTCACCCTGACTGCCCCACCATCAACCCCCCATCTCTGCCCTCTCTGCCCCCTCCGTCTGTCTCTCTTTCTGTTTTTATTATTATTGTTATTATTATTATTTTGGTTTTTGTATTCTCCCACCCCCTGTTTCCAATAAAGACTGCCTGTCCTCATAACTATGAGTTCTGATCATCTTTTCATTCGTGTTTTTATTTATTTTTTTATTCTTTATCTGTTGTGGTTCTTAAAAGCCTCTGTTGGAATTAAACACAAAGATGTACTTTTGAATCAGGGCGATTCAACACGAGCACGCCTGCACACACTTTGAAGACACACAAAAACACGCATAATAACTGACTTTGCTCCTGTCATTAACGAGTAGACTGTAATCCAGTAGAGCCCATACTCTAGTCTGAGCCGTGTACTTGCTGACGTTAGATGTAGAGAAAATGTATTTTACTAAGAGAAGCTCTATTTTGCACGGCGCCCCTGGTACAGGCGTGCCCACTCTGTGCCGTCAAGGCAGAACGAGTTGTCTCAGCCACGAATGTTCATTGTAAATACTGAACCTCAGCCTCAGTGTGTTTGCCATCACTATTTTTTAAAACATTTCTGTTCCTTCTCGCGCACACGTTTTTCCTCATGCTGTTGATCATGTGTGTTACTGTGTTGGGTTGACGAAGAGCTTCAGACACATTTGGACTGATAAAACTTTAAGGGAGGGAGGTTGAAGCTGAAGTAAGGACCTTTTTTTGTTTTATAACTAGCTGCTCTTGACTTCTATGCTGCTACACTGCGTCTCCCACTAGATCAGGCTTACGCATTCGGACTCATTGACAGGACCAATGTCCCTCGCCCATACCATCCACTCAGATGTTCTCCTGTGTTCCAATCATGCAATATTCATATGAATCCATCATGTTGCCTCGCCTCGCTCGTAAATCCTGCGCACAGGATTTGCCATATCTCCCCCCTCGTCTTCATTTTCTAACTGTTGCAATATTCTCATCTCATCTTCTACCTCTTTTTGCTCTTTTTTTTCATCACTGTGTGGATGTGAGAGTCGACCTCCAATAAAGTCACACCTGAAAGCATCTCTTCCGAGTCCTTGTGCTTCATGTGTCCCGTGTTATCTGTCCATCAACTCCACCACACTCAGAGGAACCCATAAAGACACGCCTCCCCCTCTCCTCCTTCTCCTCCTCCTCCCAGCATGGAGTCAACCTTCAGTGCCTGCTGTCATAATACCTCCATATTTTAATGTATGTGTCTTTACAGTTTGTTTTTCCGTGTCTGTGCATGTGAAGCATGTACTTACGTCTGTATGTGCATGTGGGTAGAGATTATTGTAAGTGGACATGCCATCCCTGAGAGGAAGTCACCACATTGACACAGAGATTTGCAACTCCTGCATCATTCATTTTAAACACGAGAGGTTATTTTTATTCACATAAAACATTTTGACAGACAAACAGTTAGGGCTGATGTTACACACAACTTGACTCAGTAGGCAGAGGGAGCAATCTGAGAGACACTGCTTTGTAAAATGTGTGTGTGTGTGTTTGGTTTAGACATGTTAAGGGTGTCGGAAGGGCAGGGGACCCGCCTACCCAAAACCAGAGCCGCCCAAAGGAGCACTCTCACCAGTGTTCTCCAGTTTCTAGGTAAATCAACACTGAGCACTGAAACTGTGCCGAGTAACCGTGTCACATCAAAGGAATATAAATCAAAGTTATTCAGATGGTCTATAGGAGCCAGTTGATGCAGCTCCAGCTGTGGTGTCTCTTCCAGAGTCCCGTCCGGCCGCCCACGCCCCGCGCTCCCACCGCACCGCGGGCCTGCAGACGCCTCCACCTCGACGCCTCCTCTCCTCTCTCCCACACGGCCCCCACGGCATGCTGGGAAAACGCAGCTACCATCACCACAGCAGGGCTGAGCCGGACAGGCGCGCAGGTACACGCACAGACACATTTCTTTAGAAGCAAAAAAAAAACAAAAAAACAACTTTTCCAGCTTATTTCTCAGTAAGAGTGTTATTGCTTTACTTAATCCGGCCTGGAAGCAAAAAGTTGTACTTGTTTACATCTGCTAAACCCCCCAAAAATTGGACTCAGCGTCCCGTTTTGCTTTTTAACTGAGTTAAGTATGATGTGAGTGAGCCTTGGGGACCAAACAATGTTGCTATCCAATGTCCTTGTCGTCCTTTTGCTTGATAAAATCAAATTAGTGGAAATAACACCCGGACCTGATAACCCTTTCTGCCATTTCTTATCTAAACTAGCTCGTTGGAGAGAATGACAACTAATTCTAATGAAAACGAATCAGCAGATGGGGGTCATTTGGATAATTTGGATGGTTCAACTTCAGTCTGACACTTTGTTTTTTATTGGTAACTTCACTATTTTTACTGACATTGAAACACAGTCATTTTGTTGCACCACTAGGAAAAGCAATAAACCAATCAATACTATTCACAAGTGACAGATTCCCTCACGCATACTCTGCAACTTTCCCCTGTGTCTGCAGATAACCCAGGTACAACAGGTGGACCCCTCCTGGTAGGTGCCTTATCCTCCCCTTGAACAAGCACTGCACGTCTGTATCAACCTTTATTGTATTAATCTAATTGTATATTTGCAGCATAACGGCCGCAGCAGCAGCTCCGGAAACACCCGAGGCGGAGTGATGATCCGCAAGAGACGCCCCAACTGGATTGATGCTCCTGATGACAGCTTCTTCCTTGTCACCCGGGAGACCAGGTAAGCAAAGGTGACACTTTTCCGACCTCTGATTGGCTGACTGTGTGCATGTGATGGAGAGAGCGTGTGTGGAAATGAGCCGTGACCGAAAAGACAAACTTGCACACAGACACATGCGTACGCGCCTGAAGTTACGCGGACCCATTGAGTTGAAACAGCGTGGCGTCTGGGAAGCCTGCAGACCCGAAATCCATAAAACTGATTTGAATAAAAGTGTTTATTTTCATCAAAACAAATGAAGAAATTCAGATATTTTGATCAGAGGGAAAATGCATCTTAGAGGAAAAGCTGCTACCCAAGACACTGAGGTTATGCTCACTGGTTTTCTGGGAATTTGGGGATTTTAGCCACATTGGGGAATTCAGATTTTGCAGTTAACCCTTTTTCTTGTCTGATTCCAGTCAAATTCTGCAGGATATAGTCATGCCTATTTTGCAGTTGGGCCGGCTCCTCTGTGCGGAGTTTGCATGTTCTCTGCATGGCTACTCCGGCTTCCTCCCACAGTCCAAAGGTTGATTGGTGACTCTAAATTGTCCGTAGGTGTGAATGTGAGTGTGAATGGTTGTCTGTCTCTATGTGTCAGCCCTGTGATAGTCTGGTGACCTGTCCAGGGTGTACCCTGCCTCTCACCCAATGTCAGCTGGGATAGGCTCCAGCAATGTATGTAAAATGTTGTACACTACAATAAGTATGTTTTCTTTACTGTATAATCAAATAAGAATCCTGCTTTCGGTACGTTAGAATGAGCTGTTTATTTTGACATAGTGAGCAGGTCCTTGTCTGCGGTAGACTAACTAACTACTAATTGCTTTATAAAGTGTTTTATCACGTAAAGTCACCAGCTCTGTTTGTTTTGGAGAGGAAGAGACCTCTGCAGATAATTTGTCTCGCAGTAAAAACCTCCCGATCGTCTGGAACGTCTGGATGCAGTCGGCAGGTGTAGTTTGGCAGACAGAAAATAGTTCCTACATGAAACTGAAAATTTTCTCAGTGCTTTGAGCACCACAAGCCGAGTGCCATCTAGTTCTATTATATTCCAGAGAAAGCAGACATCTCTACGGCTGATATCTGCGACACTCGGCAACTCACACCAAAACAATCTAGACTGATAGATAGCACTACAGGTAAGAGGAAAGATATGTATTTTTGAATAAGGGGTGAACTGTCCCTTTAAATGGTGCATTTTTAGCAATATTTTAGCTTTTTCAAGACTCAAATCAACTTAAATGACATTGTTGGCAAAGTGAAAGATTTCACTTAAATTAAAATGAAATAAAACTGATTATCGCCACCATTAATAAAATTGTAATTGATTTTTTTTTGCCTCGTAAACTTGCTTCAGACTGTAATACAGGTGTACAATTTAAAAAAAAAACAACAACAACTGATCCAAATGTCTAGAAAACGAACACCTGATTCTCTTTGCACGCATTTTGTCGTACACATGATTGATTAAACATGCATTCATGTTTCACACGCAGACAATCACTCTCTATTTATTTTTCTCACACACACATAGACACACACTCTCTCTCACACACATGCACACATGCACATAGTGAGTCAGTGTTTGCATGTCTGTATGTGAGAAAGAGAGATGTTCTTCCATTAGGCCTGTGTCTAAATGAGCCATGGCACCCGGCCCTCCGATCACCAGGGCTAAAATTAGAGCAGCTAACTGGTGCAGACGGACCAGCGCGGAGCCAGGCAGCACTGGGCCCTGAGTGGAAATATCATTACCACATTAACCATGGCTGCGCTCGTATGGATCGCTCACTTACCACCAATATGAACATGTGTGCTTGTGTGTGAGAGAGATGTCGTCCTGAATACCGTCCCTTTATTAAATTATGCTGTGTTTCTCCCTCCTTGCAGAGCCAATTAATGCTTTTCTGAATAAAAGACATTAATAGATCCCCTCTGAAAGGCTGCTGCTAATGAGAGATGATCGGAAGTTTCATTTTCTTTCTCTCCTCCATCTCTTTCTCCAACTCTTTCTCTCGCTCTGTGTGATGGAGAAGGCAGTGTTTCACAGAGCAGAGAGGAGTGGGAGATCACTCCCACTTATTCAGGGAGGCAAAAGAGACAAATAGAGACAGGAAGGGAGAGAGGAATTAGCACTTTTCTTATCATAGGTTACACACAATTTAAACCGCTATGCACAACAAAAATAAGATACTTAAGGGGGTTTAGTTGTGCAGTGGTGTGTCTGTGTCACTCTGCAGTTACACCTCCAAAACACTAGCTGGCGGTGGAGGTTTCTGTGAAGTGCTGTAAAGTTTAGTTGATTCAAAACACACATTAAACACACATTAAACACACATAAAACATGGCTTAATAGAGACAATTTCAAACACAAGTACACAAATCAGCTTCACTATAACTTGCAGCATTCACAGACAAACACTTGTCTTTATCAACAGTTTACCGCTAGTTGGTTAATCGCAGAGAATATTTTCGACTGCGTGTCGGTCTATAGGTTAATTTTGCTGCTCTTCAGTTAACTGCACTGTGCTCTGAGATAAACCCAGTTCAACTTTTGGAATGACAGATATCTTTCCCTTCTTCTGTAAATATTCAGTCTGATAAATACAGAAAAGTTGATCATGTTAGTGCAGGGCTACCCAGAGCTTTACATCTGTCATTGTCATTACATTGTACCCACCCTGTGGCCTCCTCTGAGACTCCCCTGGAGGGGTGGATCACAGAATTTGAGGAATGAAAATATTCCCCCAAATGTTAAATAGGTGATCACAGCCCTGCATTGTATCATTGGTACCTTTACTTTAAGATTATGCGCACTTCTTCCACAGCTGCACCTAGCGTAAGATACAGAGAACTTTAAATTAGTCAGAGAAATAACAGGACAAAGCATCAGAAATGGTGAATATTAGAAAACAGACTGAGAGAAAGTGAAACAGAAATGTAAATGAGACAGCTTGATGTGTTTGAGCATGGATTTACATGTTTGCTCTCCTCCTCCCGACAGCCAGCTGAACAGACAAACCGCAGAGCTTTAGATAATGTGCCACCAGAGCTAAATCTGCTCTCTGGTTCATATTCTGCATTAAATCTAAGTAACATCACGTATGTCGTGCTGTGTAATAACAAGTCTCAGGGTTCACTGTACTTGAAAAATGTGTGTGGATGCACGGCTACGGCATGCAATTTCAGGCCTATTTACTATACTTGGATGCACAAGCACATAATGTGCGCAGATTCTTCATGAGTACTCCAGCGCTCATTTTATCAACAGCAGGGATCTGGCGGGGAGTGATGTATTTCCCTGTTCCCAACACGAGAGAAACATCATCGGTGCTGCTGAGAGCAGCAAAAGACAAAGAAAAGACGAGGGCTGTGCCGCGCATTACGTCTGAAAGTGTTTTTCTTGACCGCCTGAAGGGAACCATGAATCAACTGTATGTTGTATTTATGTATCTCGTATTTGTCTGAAAATATTCCATTAGTATTGTGTCCAACACTTGCGAGTGTGCCCCATGGCCTTGTAGTTTAGTGCCGCTGGTTGCTGTGGGCTGTTAAAAAAGCCTTCCTGTCACAGCACAAAGCCCAGTGCAGTGCAGTCTGGAAATTACCAGCGAGCTCCTTTATAAGTCTGAAGATCCTGCAGAGAAGTCGCTTTTATTCTGTAACTGATATATTCTGCTCACAATAAATGCTGCATTTTGAATCCTCTTGAAATGAGAAAAATGTGGGTGTTTGTAATTACTTTCTCAGCAGCCGAGAATCTCAACTTGATGCCCTTAAACTGAACATTCCTCCTTTATTAGTTTCTTCATTTTATGTCTTGAATGAATCAGTTATTGCTGTTGAGGTTTTACACTTACACCTTGTGCAAAGCTGTTGTTTGTTAGATGCATTGAACAGTCACAGATGGGAGACACTGCCGAAATCAAAGATTGAATAACGACAACATTTCACAACCAAACAATGAAGTGATTAATTACCTAGGTGCAGTAGCATGCAGCGTTGTCAAACTGCTGGTAAACCATTAGCATACATGACAAATAATCTCTTTCATAAAGCCCAAAGCCAAATTCATCATTGTTTCCACGTGTTGGCAGCCTTTTAACTGCACACTGTTCTCGCAGCATCGAGCCTGTGGTCAGCTCCGTATAAATAATGTATTCAGACAAACATTATCCGCGAGCATGGCTACTGAAACATAAAGATACAGTCCTGGGTTACTGGCTTCTAACGAGTGTATTGTTTAAAGAGACATTCCATCCCAAAATCAATAATACATAGTATTTCGTCTGACCTTCAGTGCCGTTTATCAGTCTAGATTGTTTTGGTGTGAGTTGCCGAGTGTTGGAGATAAGCCGTAGAGATGTCTGTCTTCTCTCCAATATAATGGAACTAGATGGCACTCAGCTTGTGGTGCTCAAACAACACATCCTAACTCCGACCACATATCGACGTTTGGTCATGGACCTTCCATGTCCACATACAACATGTAAGGGACACCGTGTCAAGTTTTGCCTGTTACATGCGTTGTCTTCTTTCAAGATACACTTCTGTTTTCACAGGAAATTTAACGTTTACAGTCTCTTTCAAAATAAACGCACGACATTGCTACAACACCGCCAATTGACTTTTTTTTCCTCCAACAATGAACGCATGTGGTTGGGTTTAGGAAAAAAGAATAGGCCACCTTAACCTTTCTTCTTGTCCCGCTGTGTTTCTTCCTGACACCGCCGAGTGCCATTAAACTATACCAGCGACCAGCTGCGTATCATGCTAAAGTTAAAGGACAGCTTTTTCGTCAATGTCTGACATCGTAAGTCACTGCCCAAGCACTGACTTTGACAACTTCGGATTAAGATGGGGTTTGACAAACTCAACAGCAACAGCCATGTTTCCATCAGCCTGTTTAGAGGCGCATCTAGAAGTATCGCATTGGAAAATTATGATGGAAACGCCAAAATTTGAATTAAAATCCCCTGATTCGCACAAACTAAAATACGCTCGCTTTAGCCGGGTTTTGGTTGATTCGAAAAAATGTTGATTCACAAAACGGGGGATGGAAACAATTATTTTCGAATTAAGTCTGACGTAGTGCACCTCTCTACATGGTGATATCCACACTCCGGGTCGGGAAGACAAGACTTGTTTTGTTTCCAGTTCTGCAGAAAATTTGCGCAAGTTTGTAGTTTTCACCAAGTCCGTACATTTAATGGAAACACAAAACATAGCTAATGTCTCTTCCCAGAAATCATGACCTGGTTACTCAAGATAATCCACAGACCTTGTTGTGAGCAGTTTCATGTAGGAACTATTTTCTTTCTACCGAACTACACCAGCCCATCTTATCACTGCACAGAAGGAAGCGTGCATCTACTCATGGACGAGAGGCTCGTGGGTGTGACAGCATGAGATGTAAAGATTAATGGTGTCCTCCTCTGCTGAGCTGTAATGTTAGCTAGCTTTATTTTGTCTACTACTGTTACTGCTGCCGTTACTGACTACTGTTTCCAAGGTAACAATTGTGCTTTCTGTCTGGATTTTTTTTAACTAACATTATCTTGGCATAAGTGTATCTTCTTCTGCACTTATGTCCTGTCTCGTCTTCACTGCTCCAGGAGGGCCAGACGGATGCTGTCCCGCTCCCAACTGAGGCACGCTTGTCGGCAGCCATGCGAGCAGATCACCCTGCGCAGGGTCACCCAGGGCCCGCCACAGGGGCTCGTCCTCGCCCCTCCACACCCTCACCCCAGCCTGAGGATGCGAGGCCCCATCGTCATCCATGACTGACGGGACACCGGACCCTCTGACACCACTGCTGCATACACACCAACAAATTCTCGCCTCCTTTTCTCTCATTAAAGGAACACTTCACCCACAAAATGACCGTTTGTATATCAACCACTCACCCAGTGCTGCGTTGAATTTGCAAAGAGGACTCTGTTTTTCTCGCATGTCTCCATGGTGAGCAATTGGCGTACAGAGGGGCCACATTTAACAACAGCAAAACTATATCAAATCATCTGTTTACAAACACAAAAAACTCCTGCAGTCGTATGCTCGGTACTTCCCAAGCACATGTATTTTTATTTAAACCTAACATTTAAAACTGAACTGGAAGTGAAACTCCATGCGACAAAAACAACATTTTTCTTCACAAATTCAGCATAACACAGGGTGAGTAATTGATATACAAATGATCATTTTGTGGGTGAAGTGTTCCTTCAAAGTCCTTGATTCCTTAAAATGCAGTTATAATCCCGAACACTTAAAGAAGCTGTCTAACTGTTTGGCAACAGAAGGATGTCATGAGCCGTGATGCAATAGAAAAAACACCTGAGGTGACTGCAAGTGCTGCCTGTCTTAAATCCTGGGAATGTGTTTGTATGTGTAAATACTGGATTTGGGTGCATGCGAGTGTGCGATAGAGTGTGTGTGTGTGTGTATGTGTGTGTGAGTGAGTGAGATCATGCCAACAACACATGAGAGAGTGCGTTGACGTGTGCTGTTCTTGGTTTTTATGGATGGAGGACATAACGACAGAACTTTGTGTGACTTTTTTTGTGTTGATGGTGAATCATTGTGAAGTTTTATCAGTTTGTATGAAGTTATTTTGGGAGCAGGGTCAGGGTGGGGGCATGGGGCTGGATTAGGGTGTGGGTGGGAAGGGGTGGGATTGTTGGGGACTAAGGTTCTTTTACCATAAGAGAAGAGGCAAATGTCCAACGCTGACGTTAAAAAGAAAATGCACTACACGAAGACTGAACCAGCGGCCTTCTTGAAAAGAAAATGACCGCTTTAAATTGTGTTTCACCTGCAGTTCTTCACGCTCCTCTTGAAGTTTAAATCAATGAAGCTGGAGCAGATGACCTGGAGACATTATCCCTAAAAGCTGTCATGGTCTGAGAACATCACAAGGCAATTAATAGAGAGCCAGCTTACATTAAACAGCAAAAGCCTCCCTCATGAACCAGTGTATAATATATTGTATATCTCATTACAGCACTGTAAATCTACTCATCCTATTTCTATGGCCGACTGTACCTACCTAGCCCTAACATGGGTACTAAAGCACTTCCTTTGCAACAGAAAAGGGCATGGATCTGTCATCTTCTCCTCAAGGCTGCGATGTACCGGCAACATTTTGGGGCGAAAACATACGAGCAACTGTTTGCCAACGTTTCACTCATTGTTCTTTAAAGCCAACAGTCAAGTTTATCCTGTTTTCTCTCCCTCCCATGATGCCAGAGGGCGTCGCCTCACTAAGTTGCCAGTGAACCCATCCAGCCTTCAGGTGTGTTTATTCATGGGTTTTAAAAACTGGCATCGCCGCCGCATGTCTTTGAGGTGTGAGCCTCCGCTGATGATTTCTTCTCTTTCATTCAGAATGTTTATGTTAGTGTTTCCTGTATGTCATGTGTTGAATTATGAATATGCTGAGAACAATAATAAAAAACAACAACACAATGCTGGATTATGGCGTCCGGTCTCAGTGAGTCATTTCATGGTGTTATATCCTGACAGCCTGCCCTGTCTCCCAGCCTCCTACTCCGTCTCTCTGTGTTGCTGTGGAGGGGGAGTGTAATGGATGGGGCCCGGTACACACTGCGGCCTGTGTGAGGATCTCGTAAAATACCCCCACAAAATATGGTAATTTGACACAGTGATGAGGAATGAGGAGTGCTCTCTGGATATAAATCATGTTCTTGGAGGCTTACAGCCTGCCTCAAGGTGTGTGTGTGTGTGTGTGTGTGTGTGTGTGTGTGTGTGTGTGTGTGTGTGCGTGCGTGTGCGCGCGCCCCTGCGTGCGCGCGCATGTGTGTGTGTTTTGTTTTTCTGCAGCTTTGTTGTTGATTTTTTGCAGAGGTACATTTATTGTCAACTGCTGCATTGCTATTTATGGTCAAATCAATTCCCCAGTTTATTTACACAAAAATTACGTTGGAATACTGGAATAACTAAATAAATAAGTAAGCAAATAAATGATTAAATAAATAAATGTATTTTAAAAATACAGGAATAAATAAATAAATACAGAAATAGATAAAAATAAATAAATGCTTGAATAAAGAAAACAAATGTTGAAAGAAATGCAAATTAAATAAATAAACAAAGCAATAAATAAATACATATTCAAATAAATACATAAATGTATGAATAAAAAACAATAAAACAATGTGAAATAAATACAGAAATAAATACATGTTCAAATAAATAAATAAATAATTGTAATTATAATAATTAAAACAATAAAAAATGTTAAAATACATACATAAATGATTGAATTAAAAATCAATAATGAAAAATGTGAAATAAATACAGAAATAAATAAAGCAATAAGTTTTCAAATAATAAATAAATGTTCACATAAATACAGAACAAAATGTATAAATAAAGAAATAATAAATGTTGTAATAAATATGTAAATAAATAGATAAATCATAAATAAATAAATAAAAGTTGGTAATCAAACAGAATATAAGTCAATAAAAGAATCAAATGTATTTCTACATTTGTACAACTACTTTTATTTACTTATATCTTTATGTCTGTGTCTTTATATTAATGAGGTAGGAGGTCCACGTGTATGCATTTTTTCCTGTATTTATTTAAGCATTTATTTCGTCTTTTTTTTATTTATTTATTTCCATATTTATTTATTACTAAAATTATTTATACATTTATTTATCATTTATTGTGCATGTATGTCAGTGTGCTGTGCATGTGTGTCACATATTATGACCAGAGGGATGTGCAGGTATGTATGAGCAAGATAAATAAATACATAAATTGTAATCATAATAATATTGATACGCAAGTTCAGTAACTAAAAAAATAAATAACACTCATTATAATGAATGTATGAATGAATGAATAAATAAATATTACTACTACTACTAATAATAATTATTATTATTATTTTAACAAATATAATAATAGTAATTTGTTTCCTCATTACATCTGTAACAGCTGCACATTTAAATTAAAATTGGAGTACTTTTTAACACAGTACGTGAACTATAGTGGCCAAAAATATGTGGACACCTAAACATCACACCCATGTGTCATCACTGAACATAGAAATCTGCTGCCTTCAGGTGCTGTCATTAATATTAGAATTATGACTCAAGAATATTAGAAGAATATAAACTCGTATGAAGCACTGGCATTTCCTTAGCAGACAGCATTGAAGATATAAAGCCTACTAAAGGTGAGAAAGAGACATTTTACAGAGTTTGGATTTAATATTTTCACACTTTAATAAACTCAAACATATATTATGTGTAAATGGTAAGGTACGTGAACATACATTTTTTCTTAATGGCTTAAATCACAAAAATAAAAGTTATATTACCATTGATAGCTCTTCTCTGTGTGCGTAAAGTGGAAATTTAAAACTTAAATGAACTGAGTTTTTCAACCTTATATTTTCCAGTTTCTTTATACTTTACAGTTTTTCATTTTAATTTTTGATTTACACATCTTGTTTTTCTTGTAAGTTTGCAGCTTATTAAAACCGAGGTAAAATACTATTAAGATGATGGCAGATTATTCAGTTTTTATTTTCCTTTTTGTCAGATGTCTTGATACACCACTGTTGTTGAAATCTCGAGAATATTTTAAGACTCAAGGACTACGTGTCATGTATTTAAGTTTCATAATTATTAGTTTTCTGTCAACGAGTACTCACACAGTCCACAGGAAATTATTTGTATTGAATTGTTTGACAAGAAAACGCTGTAACACACACGTCACAATGGCTCCCGTTCAGCTTGAAAGTCGGAGCTTTGTGAGAGGCACTTGAACGCAGCACGTTGACTGCCGGACTCCGTGAGACCACCGGGGTCCCGGGAAGTTCATCACCGGGTCTCCGTCACCTCCACCGGTCTCCACGACGACGCGTAGTCAAAAATGGAGGCGGAAATAAACAAACAAACGATGTTTGTGCAACACGTGCGCTCGTGTCTTTCTTAAACCGACTTCCTGGCCGTTAACCGCCGAAGCTCCAGTGGCGCAATCGGTTAGCGCGCGGTACTTATATGACAGTATGCAGCAGAGCAATGCCGAGGTTGTGAGTTCGAGCCTCACCTGGAGCAGAGTTTTTAGATTAACCCCTCACCTGGTGACAACCGAGCAAATACTCCGCCGCGTGAGAGGTGGACTTCCTGTACTGCGCAGTAACGACGTCATACAGTAATCCCCCTCCTAACAGCTGTGGTATATTCACAACTGTACATCCTCACCACAAAGCACTGACGTCTTGCTTCCTGCTGACAGGTGCGTTTCCTCGAAGATGGCAAAATGAAGTATCTGGAATACAGTCTGTGCATCACTCAATACAAAGCTGAACTGGCATATAATGGCAAACTGTTCTGTCAATCCACTTTTGTTCTTTAAACACACAGAAATAAGTACAGAAAGATAAAGAACATATAAACTAGTCCATATCCACTGGTGGCTCTGTCACCTTCTACCTGTGCCAATCCTCAATGCTTATGTGCAGTTTCACATAGATTGACCACGTCAGTGAGTAGAAAAACATGGGACAGACAGAATGACACACTGACAGTTTCTGTGATTATGTACAACATACCATACCATGACTTAGTCAGACCAAAAATTAGAAAACAAACAAACAAACATTGCTCCAGTCACCTTGAGGGGCTGCGTCCTTCATAGGCCGCAGCCCCTGAATTGAGACGCAGCTTGCGTGCAGGCCCTGAGCTCGAAGAATGAACTGTTAACCTGAATATCTTCGTCAGCTCAACTTCCTGTTTACTCGGGGGATAACTATTGGTGGTGAAAGGGAACAAATCTGTCCATGCACTTATTCAATTCTATATTTTCCTCTGAGACTTTTACTTTATGCATTTGATCCACTGCTAGCCTCGCCAAGGAGGCTCAAGTCAAGCCACTGCTGCTCAGGTTGGGCCAAGTTTACAAGTTTGGCATAGGCTACACATTTTACAATTGGAGAATGTAAGACTTTCTTTAGGCCCACAACAATAATAAAAAATAAAATATAATAATACTAATAATAATGTTATTAATTTTCATGTGATTTTAAAAAAAAAATCTTTTCATTATTTATTTTTTGGCAAAGCCACAGAGAGCCACTGGAGAGGGGTTAAAGAGCCACAGGTTGTCAACTCCTGGCCTTCACACACATAATACTGTAACATATGGTCTGAGGAGAAGGAGGAAGGAGGAGAAGGAGAAGAAGGGGAAGGAGAAAAGGATGAGAAGGAGATATTACTTGAAGAGACTTTTTAATAAAGAAAAAGGTGCTCCTGTCAGCTGTTGTCAGTCTCCCTCCATCCTTACTGGCGTGTTGCTCAGCAGCACCACCTGTCGGTCAATAGCGGAACTACCACTCCGTTGTGAAACCAGCTTTTAGTCACTAGAGGGCGGTGCGACTGCATCAGACAGAGTCCTGAGCCTCTGCTGCTCTGAACATGTCTTCATTACTGTGGAGGTGCATGAGAGAAACATTTTGACAGGTGCGCCTCTAGTCCCTTAAACAGCATGTGCATCTTCACATCTGTGTTTCTGAAGACCCAGACCATCAATCTTTTTTTTTTAGCCATGATTCATTTCACATGTTACATGCTATGTGTGTGTGTGTGTGTGTGTGACTGTGTTTGTGTGCAGATCTGACACTCTAAGCCCTCTTAAGCTGGGAATGAACAAGCAGAAGATTGCAGTAATGATGTGACCCAGATGTCCCGGGTGCAGATTCTCCAGGCAGAAAATGAGAGTGCAGATCAGGGCCTCGTACCTCCCGTCACCCCCCTGCCCTCACTCCCCCCCTCAATCCGGCGGGCGCGGGACACAATCACAGAGTATTTAGCAGCAGGGAATATGTGTGTGTGTATGTATGCATGTGTGCATATCGTTTGAGGGAATGCTGTGGTGTGTGTGTGTGTGTGTGTGTGTGTGTAAGCTCATCCAGATCCATGTAAACACGAGGGATCAGATTTTGGAGTGTGTGCCACTTGTTCTTGGTGTTCCGGATTAGACGAAACAGTTTTTTAATTTACTTCTCCTCAGCTGCTCACATAAGACGCTAAAGCCTAGCATCGCCCCACCAGCCCGTCCCACAATTCCTCCCCTTCCTCCTCCCCTTCCTCACCCATCTATCCCCCTGAGGTGACCAGGTGGCTGAACAATCACACACACCACCCTGACAGTAGGCTCAGCGGGCCACTTTATTCAATGAGAACCACGGCAGTTGGAGTGGCGCAAGCGTCTGTATGGATGTGTGTGTGTGTGTGTGTGTGTGTGTGAGGGATTGAGGGGAAAGGGGACAAAAGACTGAGAGTTTAATATTTGGGATAAGCTGTGATTGAACATCCTTATCAGAGCAGAATGATCAAATTCTGCCAGTGATAATCCCTCATCTTGGAAAATTAAATACCACTCTATTGCTCACTCACACTCTGTCTGTCTGTAACATGCTCACACACACACACACGCAGTATTTAAACAGGGTCTTAATCTGACCTGTGTCTCATAACCCTGCTTGGTTCCTTGGGGAACTGCTCTGATATCTGATGAGTTTTTCATTAATAAGACACAAGTCTAATCCTGAGGGAGAAGCACAAAATGACAACGGATAAGCCCCGCTTTCCCCGCACACACACACACTCACACTCACACACACATCATAACTCTGATCCACTGATACACTATCTAACTAAACATCTTTATACACACACTTAAACTCATGTTCATGCTTTAATCTCCCTCTCCCAGTTTTATTCACTCCAGCCTACATTTTATTTCCGCACATCTTTGTTATTTGAATGAATGAAATATCATCTTTATTTATACTCTGGAAGTGCAAGAATTGGTCCCGGCCTCTCAGAAATCTGCCAATGTGTGTAATCTTTTTGCTGGTTTTTAAATAAGCCAAACAGTGCAGATAAAAGAATTCATTCAATTCGAAAAGCACCTGCCTGACTATCTATTGATCAAAGTGTTTATGCCTGTTCTGAAAGGCCTTGTGTGCAGGTCATAGCCTCCTCCCGCTGCATCACACTGCCTGATATCTCTCAGAGAACTCGGTGTCTTTTGCGCATGGCTGTAGTCTTGACAATATGAATTGTACAAAGGCATTCATGGTGTTGCACTCAGCTGTACACATGGATGGATTGCTGAACATGCCAACAAGGCAAAGAAAGGCCCCAGGGCCCAAAGTGTCAGGGCCCTTCCTGGCTTCCAACAGCAAAATGTCGCCTGAATAATGAGGCACCGACCTGGAAGAGACTCAAAATGACCACAAAGAGACAAAAAAAATAACTGGAAAGAGATGCCAAGCATATGCAAAGAGACAAAAACACTTACAAAGACTACAAAAGGGGGAAAAAACAACTAAAAAGGTGAATAAAATGGCTGCAAAGCAATGTAAACAACTATGAAGAGATGCAAAGGGACTTCAAAGAGGCTCAAATGGCCACCAAGAGACACGAAAACAACTGTAAAAAGATACAAAATAACTACAAAGAGACACAAAAAATCCATAGAAACTCAAAATGACTACAAAGACATATAAACAGTTAAAACAAGACTCAAAATTACTGCAAAGAGATGTAAAGCAACATTAAAAATACTTGAAGCGAACACTAAGAGGCAAAAACAACTCTAAAAAGATACAAATTGCCGACTTAGAGACATAAACAACTATAAGACTCATATCGCCTACAAAGTGACATAGTCAACTACAACGAGACTCAAATTAACCACAAAGGGACACAAAACAAACACAAAGAGACTTAAGATAACGACGAAGAAACATAAACAACTCCAAAGAGACACAAAACAACTACAGAGACTCAAATTGACTACAAAGAGACACAAAACAACTACAGAGACTCAAATTGACTACAAAGAGACATAAAACAATTACAATGAAACTCAAAAGACTGCAAAGAGATGCGTAGCAACTACAAAGCGACACAAGCAACAAAAAGAGGCCTACTGTCTTGCTCCTCTGTTCGAGAGGTGTTGGGGCCTTCTGCATTCTTGGGGCCCATTGTCTCATAATCTGCCCATCGCTGTACAATGACAATATTATAATGATTATTATTATTGAGGAAGAGCAAACATGTGTGTTGCATTTATGAGTGACTCAAACTGAACTGTGTGTTGCAGGTACAGTCAGGGCTAGATTAACCTGCTGGGTGGCTGCAGGGCAAAAATGAGTTGCCCCGCCATTCCTCCCATTTTCTTCTTAACATGTGCAGTTTTTTCTTTGCCGAACCTGTTCACACTTCCCCCAGAGGGCAGCTCCTCATTGTGCCCATTGATGATCCAGCCCCAGGTTCAGTGTCAGTTTGAATTATTGCAGATGTGTGTTAATAGCTGGATTGAGCGCCTCTTTTCCGCCTAACCAGATTCTGCAGTGACACGTGTTGTACGATAACACAACGAGGTCATTGTTCAAATGTTGCAGTTTGTCCTGGATGATGTAAGCTGAATAAAACGAAGAGGACATTTTTATGCAGTGCAGTCGAGACGACATGAAAGAACAGTGCGTGATTTTGGCTGTGACTTTTTCAGGTCTTTCATGCAGAGAGCAGGTGCAAGAAGGTCAAAACTATTAGCTTGGCTTTACTCGGTTTTCAGAGATGAATATTTTTAGGAGCAGGTGTGAGCTCACAAAATTAACAAACCCAGAGTTTTAAGGTTTAATTAAAAACATAGAGTATCATGAATTAAACTGAGGAGGTGATACAATCAATAACATGTATGAGGTATTTATTTAAACAAGGCAGCGGATTACGATGTTACGATGTTGCCAAAGCATGTTAAAGGTCCAGTGTGGAGAATTTAGGGGGATATGTTAGCAGAAATGGAATTGTAATATAATACGTATGTTTTCTTCAGTGTATAATCGCCTGAAAATAACAATGATGACGTTTTTGTGTTACCTTGGAAAGAGCTGTTTATATCTACATACGGAGCAGGTCCGCAGAATGGACAAACCAAACACTGACTCTAGATAGGGCCATTTGGATTTATGTGCAGTCCATCGTAACAAGAAGCCCCTTTGTGACGAGCAGGGTCGGAAAACATCATTATCGCGTAAACATGATCAAAGTTATCAGAGAAATCACCTGTTGTCCTTATTCGTGGACACTTTTGTGCCATTTAGTGGCAGTAAGAGCACAACACAGGTATCCATGTAAAAACAAGATGGCAGCTATCCCAGTCATCCCCTGCTGCTGTCCAGGGAGACAAGGTCCAAAACCTGATCACATTTTATGGCTGACACTTATTTATTTACGATTCATAATGTTTGTAGTTTGATATGGCAACACATTTGACCAATATTAGCAACGGTAACAAGCTAAGACACTTTATGGACACCACTATAAGCATTGCTGTCCCCATGTTGTTATTTGCACATTCAATATTCACTTGCACTAAATATGTTCACTTTAATCCATTGCTCACTTTTTTATCCACTGCTCATTATTATTATTATTGTTGTTATTATTTATTGCTGTTTCTTGTATCTTTTGTACTTTTTTCTGCATGGCTTGTTTTTTAAAAGTTTTTAAATATTGAAATCTTTAATTTGACTCTTTCCCCTTCACTGCTGTAACACTGGAATTTGTCAGTTGTGCGATCAACAAAGGTGCATCTTAAACAGTGTTAGCAAAGCACATCATACAATGCGGTACCAACGGGGAGAAGTAAATGCAAACAATGAAAAGTTTCATAAACATTACAGTGCAACAACAGAATTGCCTGATGCAAGCTGAAACATACCAACGGATATCAGCAACAATTTAAATTATTATTGTTTAAAAATAAAAGAAAAATGAATAAATACATTCAGAGCGGATAAAACCTAATCATTTTTATTACTGAAAAAATCCACAGCACTCTGAACTTTTCTTTCAAGACCTTCAACAGTATGACACACTATGATATATATGAAGACAAGACTCCTATTTGAAGCATCCCTGCTGTAGTTGAATCATGTTGCGCTTGTTTTTGACTCGAGAGCACCCATGTGCTGTAATTTCCAAACACATGGCGGACGGGAATAATAGCGCATTTCAATCTCAGCTTTTCCACATTTGATTTTATTCGTATTTTGAGTTTTGTCCACCAGGCTGCGGTGAATCCGCTCCCGCCGCGGCGCTGAGTGGTTGTATTTCAACACTGACCCCGCCTATCCAGGGCAGCTTCGGCGTACGCCAAAACCAGTTACGAGTGTATTCAACAGCTCCAGTGCATCATAGAACTTCGGTAGTAGACCAATCAGAACGTCGCTTTGGACAGGGGCAGAGCTAATTGACAGACGAAGCAGCCAATTAGCCGGCGTTTCGCCTTGACGTTTGAACCAATCACAGAACATATGCCAAAAATAACACCTCCTCTTGTTCAGCACCCAAAGTCGAAGGATAGCTCTGGCCTTTCATTGAAGAAAGTGCTAGATTTGTCAGTGTTGTATAATATAACCAATTCTCAGTGTCCATATTTGTTTTGGAACGATCGGAATAGTCTTCATTTTATGTGAGAGACAGAACTGGCGTCAAACATGCGTAAAAATCAACGCTGTCCAAGCAGGGAACCACCGAGAAAGGAATTATCGCCGCTCATCTGAGGCCAATCTCGATTATTTTTGTCAAATAAGGAAACATAACATAGCTAGCTAGCTAACGTTAGCTCCGTAGATAGCTAGGTTACCGACATATCTTCACACAAGAGCAGAATCCAGCAGATAATCAAGATTGGATCTACATTCGCAACAGCAGGAAAACGTAAGTAGCATGCTAGTATGTGCGCTAACGTCATTAGCTTGAGTTTGACAAGCTGGGGAATTGCGTTGGCACCAACGACAGCTAACTGTTAAGTTAACATTAGCAAGCCAGCTAACGTTAGCTCATATCAACACACTAGCAAGCCAGGCCTTTGCGTGGAGGGAGCAGTGTTAGAGAGGAATGGAGTTCAGCATGTGGTCAGTGGATTGGTATTTAACACAGAAACGCATTTCCAAAAACAGCCAGTCGGTTCATGCAACATGAAGTGTGTTGTGCAATAACGGCAGCGTTCAAACCGACCATTGTCAAAATAAAAACCTGACCCATCAACTGAAGTTTCAAAGTAACTTGGCCACCGCCAGCGTTAGCAAACCGATTCTGAATGAAGCAATTTTAAGGTGATAATGATGTGAACAGTCAAAGGACACGTTAGCCTCCAGTGCTTAGTCTGGTCCCAAGCGAGCTAATCTAGCATGGTACAGGCTACACTAGCTGTAACTAGCTAATGACAGCTTAGCGGACTTTGTCATATGGGTGTCAATGGTTAGCTATGTTATGTTAGCATGGCAGTGTAATGGTATTTCAAACGGTACAAGATCATATTTAAACTAGCACACAGCCACAAACTGCTATTGGTCCTATTAATCTAATAAATTGCTATGAAGCGACATTAATGTCCAGAATCAACCCTCAGTGTGTATCAAACACAAATGCATGCAGTGCCAGGTGGAAAGCTACTGTATGTCCTGTTGTGTATGTAGTGACCTTAGAGGGCAATCACAACCGCAAGCCCCTGTTTTTATGTCTAGTATCTCTGTTGAAGCCCGTGAAATCAGTCAGTACACATGAAATGTAATCTAAGCAAATAGCATTTAATGTTAGCCACAAGCTGCCAAGGTGTTTATAACCAGTCATGTTTTGCTGCAGCAACACTTCACCTATTCTTCACTGCCCAACGCTTACCTTGAAGGTATAATAATAATAATGATACTAGTAATCCATATTATCTATAGGCGCCTGTCAAAGCACTCAAGGATGCCTTACAAGGTACAGTTCAAAAGAGTAATAGGCGATTGAAATAACTAGTCAAAAGTCATAATTATGAAATAAGGTATGAAGTCATCATCATTGCAAGTCTCGATATGTGTGTCATCATTAAATCAGACTGAATATGGCAGTTTGAAAAGGTGTGTTGTGAGTAGACTTGCACCGATTACAATTTTTTGGGCTGATACCGATTTCCGATTTGTGGAGTGTTTGGGTGGCTGATTCCGATTTCTTTTTTTTTTTTAAAACCACTTCACAACACACAAGATACTGCAATATTTTCTATCTTTGCTTTATTAGAACATTTTAACCAACATACAAGCAGTTTTTCAATAATCATCTCAAACAAACAAACAAACAAAAACAGTGACACAGGTTAAGAAACATTTTCCTTTTTGCCCAAATATAACTTCAGGTACAGTATTAAATAAGTTAAAAAAGGCATACATACATAAAAACATCGATAAATAAGATAATAATTCTTGGTGTATAGCATTTGTGGGTAATTTACAAAAAGTAAAAATATCTCCTGTGGAAAATTCACACAGGTCTTCAGGCGCGCCCACCAGTAAACATACGGACACGCGCCTCGTCAGTTTTAAGCGTGAGAGCTCCGCAGTTGGACAGTTAACAACTTTCTCCTTCTCTCTTTTGTTGTGTGTGCGCGAATGATTAAGGTGAGAAGCCGCCCATGTTTCACTTCTTCACATCGCCCGTGAGTTGCACATGTGCGTGCGCTGCTGATGTTACACAATGTCAATCATGCTGCGCGCCAGAAAGTTGACCGGCGTTTTAAATCGGCACATTTTAGACTAAGTCAGTCTAAAATGTGCAGATCACGTGAAAACCATCCTGGTTCCGAGCACTGCCGATAAATCGGTGCAGGTCTAGTTGTGAGTCAGTATCGCTAATAATATAAACTTAAATGCTTAACAATAAATAGCTTTATGTTTTTGTAACGTTCAGAAGGTATTGTTTAGCTGAAAAATGGTCAAAATAACAATGAAATGAACTATGTTGAACTAGTTGTTTATTGTTTTGCTTGTTAACTAGTCAAGTTCACAGGGTTGTGCAGTTCCAAGTTTGTGATTCATGTCTCAGTTGACATAAACATATATAGCGCTTGACTCTGCTGTGCCATCAATCAGCTGATGGTATGCAAAGTCAGCTGCTGTATGTGTTTACGTCTGTAATGTTTTCTATTATGGCATATATTCCTGGCTTTATAAGGGAGGGGCAGGTCCATAGGCACAGGGCATTAACTTGGGCTTGGTTGGTAGCTTTGCTTCAGATGTACAGCAGTATAGGCCTATATGAACAAATGTGATTGACCATAACTCAAAGACTGTTCTGTGAGTCCTGATAATTAGGCTGTAAAAGTGGCCATCAAATTTAGGCTTACATCGTTGTCTTGTTTTGAGAGCAGTCAGAGGTGAGATGCTGACTCCTGCTACTAACTAACCTGCTACTACTTGTTAGGGATATTTTACAAAACTGTGATGTGATCAGCTACTTAAGTCAATCTTTACATCAACCCAGATCAGTAAATGTATCATCATCTCTAGTAATTCTTTTTTAATTGTTTTTAGATATTGCAATAGGAATTTCTGGAAGTTTTCATGCATTCCCAGTTTGACTCACTTCAAACAAGGGCTTCCCCCTGTGCTTTCAAGATGACAAATTCAACTCTGATTTACTTAACCAATGAACAGGCACACCACCAGCAATGCAAAGAGTGCTGTCTCGGCGTCTCGTGTCACCTGATGCAAAGAAAATGTTTGTCAAGATTTTATGTTGAAAGTGAAACTCTTGACTTCCCATGTGAAGACGTGTGTGTGAGCAGATCATCTTTTCAATCTCTTTTTACTACCTTTTACGTAATCTTAGATGATGAAGCCATTTAACCTTGCAGAGCTCTGTCCTGTACGCTAAGGCTTAAGATATATTCACATTTCATCATGAATTTTGTATTGTGCAAAGCTGAAATGCAGCTTGACGGCCATCCCGTTCACCTTCTCCAGTATATCAGATTGTGATAAGGTGCACAGGTGACCAGTATATGACATCACTTGGTGTTGGGCTTGTGCCTTGCCAGCCAGATACGGGAGGAGTTCAATACCTGATAATCTTATCTGAGTCAGCAGTCACAGTGTAAAGACTGAGGAACAGATGAAACACAGTGTTGGTGGGAGATTGAGACAGTCAGCAAGGTTATTTTAGAGTTTGACTGATCTTTAAGGCTTGAGTCTGTCATGATGGAACTTTAGGTGTCACAAGGCGCTTTAAAGAAAACTAAATGACTATAGGAGCCTGCACTGGTTCTCCGTGATGGGAAAAAACAAGCCTGTTTAACAGTTTTCAGCTGAGTAAATCAGTTCAACTGCAGCTTTCTCATTTGCCTATGTTGGTTAGTTAGGGTTAGGGTGGTCACATTTACCGTTGAGCCATGCAGATACGCTTTTTTGTACAGATTTCTTGGAATATAAACTTTTGTATTGGAGTAACAGGGCTATATTTAATGTCAGTGTTAGTGCACTGAATTGAAAGCTATACAATGCAGGATTTCCCCTAAAAAATATCTCATATAAAAGTAATCCCTCTCAATCATCACTCGTGACCCACTGAGAGAGATACATGCTCTTTAATCAAGTTATGTGACATTATTTACACATTGTGATGATTAACAGGCTTGGCTGGGTTTCTTGATAGTATCTCAGTACCTAGATAATCTTTGTTTTGGTTTGTAAGTCACATGTGGAGGAAGGTGATCTTGGTTTAAAGAAGATTTTAGGAGTGTCCTGATCATAGAAGTAAAATGATTATTGCAATAATCCACTATTTTTAAATATAACTGCATCTGTTAATTCTCTGTTTCTTTAGTTGCCTTTAACTGCATGTTTAATGAAACGTGATGTCACGCTACTGTAGCTGCTTCCGAAGAATGAGCGAGAGCTGCTGCTCAGTGGACAGCTGTCGGGCAGAGGCCGCGAGGATAATCAGCGTGCAGATCAGCATATTTTCACACCTAACTAGTGAATTAAGGGTTTATTTCGACCAAACCAGAGCTGGTGATTGTTGGGTTAGTGGACTAACTAACTAGATGATGGCCAAGACCAACTGAGATGATTTTGGTGAGTTTTATTCGGTTTCTGTTGAGTTTGAATGACGTGTGTTTTACGATGAGTAAGGAAGGCAGTTAAGCTTATGTCAGTTTTAGTTAAGTGAAAGAGAGAAGCTTGGATAGGTGTGCGGTTGCAGCCCTAATTGCTTTTTCCTTCATATGGTAACATTTCAAACCTTGTAGATTCTCAGTTAAACCCCTTTCTCACGGAACAAAAATCCCACTAACATCTGATATGCGTCTTTAAAGGTAGATGTTACAGTCGGAGTTCGTACCTTGCACAAATGACTCTGCAGTAGTTGCGGGTAATTATTTGGAGTGTAACAATACATCGATCTGCATCGATATCGATTCAGTGATATTATCGTCATCTTTAAGACACACCTTCACTTTGAAAATTCATGTTTGTGTAACCATTTCTGTCCAAGCCTACCTCCTTCCCAAACATTTAAGAGTACTACCAGCCTAGCACCAGGCAACCAATGGCAAGAGCCAAGATAAGGACAGCGAGGATATTTACTGGTATCGTCTCAAATCAATTGTAGGCCCCTGAATTAAATAGAAAAAAAATCGTATAATGGCAGACTTTGAAATATCAGACAATATTGCATTGTTGTCCAAAAAATCAATAGAATATCAGATCATAGTGAAACTTGGGATTTACACCCCTAGCATGTATCGGCAGTAATGGAAGCATGACGCTGAGGTGGACATGCTAATTTTCGCCCCTTTTCCTGCGTTATTCTTCTGCGACTGTTTGTCATTTCTGTCAGCCACAAATTTTGTCCGTCTCTGTCTAAGCAGCACTCAAACGTCGTTTCACATTGAAACGACGTTTGAAAAAGAAACGGAATAAGTAACAAGTTTAAGGGGCTGTTCACATTCAGCTTTCTTTGCGCCCTTATATGAATTGTTTTCAGTGTAGACTCAAACGCCAGAGCGATGCCGTTGCGGCACACACGTGTTCCCAGGTGCCTATTTGTAAACTTACAATATGCAGTTCCTCTGAAAACTTTCGCACATGCGCATTACGGTTTCCGTCACTAGGCATGCGCGAGAAAGTCAACCATCACAACAACAATGCTGAGCTCTGTTTGTGCTGCTCACCCTGTTGAATTTATCAACGCTTCTCCAGCAAAGTGTAGATCTACTGTAGCAACTCCACTACGTCGTCCATCCAGACAAAGTTATCTGTGCGTACTTTCGCCATTGTGTCTTCTTTGTTTTGGTTTGTAATTGTTGTTCCAGCGCAGGTGCGTGGCGTCATGCCGTGGTGTTGCTTAGCAAATTTACACTGCCACCCATTGGCCTGGCATGCATACTACAGCGTTTCCAGTAGATTTTGCGGCTCTGCGTGAATGGGGATCGTTTCAATAACGTCGTCATATAAATGCGGAAGTTTTTTAAAACGCAAAGGACAGACTTTTCCGTTTTTAGAGAAACCGTTGTCGTCTAAACAGGGCCTATAACACGTTGCTTGTTAAGATTGCTTAGCAACCTCAGACGTAACCTGCTGCTGTGCACTTGAAAGGTGGCTCAAAAAAGGCACAAAAGTAGCATCCAGTGTCCAACCTCGCGTTTTCCAGGTGTTAAAAGACATAGCATGTTACCCCCTAACAAAAAGAAGTAACCACACGAACTTTTTCACTGGCCTCCATGCTGCTTTCTACTGTTTCCTAACCCTGTTTTCTGGCGCCTTCGTGATGTTGAAAGTGGCACATCAGAAATAAAAACCAGCATACTCATCAGCTGGCAATGGGAAAGGAGTATATCGCGTGTTTTAGTTAGCATTAATGCGCTAATTTTGGTTGTAAGTGTTGGTTCTTGGTCTCCACATTGTGCACTTTGATGCTTTAAGGATCGCAGAGAATCATAAGTGTCATCCTGCCTTTGAAACACAATTGCGCCTCTCAAGTGTCACTTTATAACCCAAGTTTTATGTTTTACAGCGTTTTCTAATATTTCGTAATCATGAAGTAAAAAACGTATTGAAAAAATGAATGTGGGCAAGTGGTGGGGGTGATTTGCCCCATTTGACTTGTATGATCTAGGACTTGTATGTTTTACCTTGGAAGCACCAGTCTGTAGCGGATTAGTGCTCAAAGGGGAGATGAAGAAATCGAGGGTCATCAAAGTGTTGAAGTGCTGCATGTTGAATCTGTCTACCTTTGCTCGTTGGGTAATAAAAGACACGTAAAAAGGAAGGCAAGGTCAGAGTATAGGTTAAATTGGTTTCAGCCGTTAAGATAAAAAGACAGCGTTAAATATGTAACACTAGTGGATTTCAGGTGTTTGAATAGACACAGCAGGAAGGTGTGGCTTTATAAGTCATTACCGTCACACAGGGGACCAATTACACAACATAAGCTGTGTCTCAATTCAGCGTCGACTGCTCCAAAGTCCGTATTTCAAGACTGAATACGTCATTTAAATTTGACGAGGCTGTCCTATTCCGGAGGCTTCTCCAAATGCGGCTGTGAAATGTGACCCTCAGCAGCCCTCGCTTGCTATCCTACAATCCACTTTGGGTTGGTTAGTTTAATGGTGCATTCATGTGGTCCTTCTCACCTCATTAGTATGGGGGAGTATCACATGATCGTGTCATATTTATCAGGCCTTTTCCTTCATGTGGTCTTCAGTCGCTGTTGATAATCAGGCTGTTGGAGAAAAATGTTATGGATACTTGAGTTAACTTGTCTATCATATGTTATGGTGAAATGTTAAAACTCCTGCTACTGACTTCAGTAGGAAGCTGATGTTTTCCACTTTATCATCATTTTAGGGCAGCGTCCAGTTGATTAATTTGAACAAGTTGAGAAGAACTACTCGAGTGCTTTATTAATTTGTTCTCTGTTGTCTAATTTTGAGAGGTTCAGCCAAGTCTTCAGCTCCTCGGGAATGTAGCCCTTAGTTGGATCTGTTGTTGGACCAGCACACTGTACTTTTTCTGTACATTCATATCCTGTGTGCTGCTTTTAATTTTAAATTATTCTCATGTAGGGATTTGGTGTAAAAGACTGTTGATCCCAAGAACTTAAATTCTCTTTTGCCAGCCTGGTCTTCACTCAGGTAGTCTGAGTAAATGCGTGGGCTACTCAGTCTCAAAGGACTAGTCTGATACAGGTTTTGGGAAAAAATAACATTAGCGTGCTGCTTCTGTCCTCCGCAGTCTGGATGTGAAAGTGCCATGTGGAGTAGCTAACTAAACTCTTACAGGTTATTTGCCAGCTTATGATTTGTCATAAACCAAACTCCATGATTTCTTGCCTTACAATCAGAAGAAGAGGGAAAGTTTATATTAAAGAAAGAAAGCATGCAATACTGTAAAAGTGGAATTTTGTCCAGGAAATGTTAAGTAGTAGAAAGCTAGATCAGTGGGCAGGTGGCTCACTGTTGGCCCTGCGTGACCACATGTTTGGCCCTTAGTGTTGCTTTGCCGGTCCTTTCAGCAAGCCTCTCAGAATGTGACTGAAACAATAAATTAAGAATAATGAAGTAAGATTATTCCAGGGAGTAGAGGTATGTGGCATTTATCATTTGCCGTTTGTTGCTGAGCAGCTGATAACATCATAGCCCAGGAAAAATGTCTAGTTGTCTGTTTAAACTGGACTAAATCTTGTCTGAAAGTTTAGTGGGGCACGTCCCTAGCTTATTTTAGAGTACTTGATGAATTCTCAACATGATCTGCTGGACATATGTCTTAATAAAAGAGTGTAAAGTGAAATATATTACATACATTACAGAGATAAATGCAGGTGTATATGCAGCTACGCTAGCTTGCAGCCAATTGGCATAAGATAAACAGGTTTACGGAGAATGGCAGTCAATACTGAAATTACAAAGACTGTGTATCCATGTAACAGAAGCTAGCAAGCTGCCTAGATTGCCTGGCCACATGTCTGACTGGAAGTTAATCTTGCCACTTTTGAGTTTACCACACTGCGCAACAACTGCGTCTGGTTGGAGCTAGCTAGCGGCACTGCTAGTATATCCGATTACTGTGAGTAATGCCATCCCGACGCAACAGTGTTGCTGTGAAAATATTGTGCCTAGCCCCTGGTTTTCCCCCAGGTAGCCCTCATGAGTAAGTAGCTCAATTTTAAGCTGCAAACCCCCGTTAACTGTGTGTGTAACCATGAACGCAACGAAGCATGTTAACAATGCTCTTAGCACTGTTAGCAGTGTCAGAACGGCTAGTGGTGCTAACATAGTTACAGTGCTGGAGGGGTTTTACAGCTCAAAATGAAGCCGCTTATTTACTTCGGCTACGTGGGAGGAGATTGGAGTGGGCTTCCATTTCTCTGCAGTAACGCCGGGGCGGCTTTACCAGCAGTAATCTCCAAATGAGAACGTCCCTAGCCAGAGTAGCTAGGTGCCTACTCTGAGTAGCCAGAGTAGTCGCAATAAAAGTGAGACATTTGCATCACAAAACATTAAAATTTCACCACCTCTACATTGATGATGCTTTGAAATTGGGCAGTAAAGCTCGATGAGTCATTGGAGCACCAGACTAAAAGAAAAGGCCTCTTGTATTTCACATCATTTGCATTTTTTTCTTAAAAATTAACTGGTTAGTTACTAGTTAATGTTAGTGTCGGGCTTTCAAAAGCAAAATGAACCAAAGCTTAGTTTGTAAGCAGTTAAATTAGCAAATTATTATCTGCAGTTATTTTCGTAAAACCCTACTGTTATGTCACAAGATAAGAAGAAACTAAAAAAAATAAAGAACCAAGCAACGAGTAAATAAAGCGTTGTCACGATGATATGAGAAAAAAATAGATGGGCTAGCTAACATCCAAGCTAATGCAGCTAACTCTGAAAGCTAGCCAATCATAGCTGTGCAGGATGTCATTATTAACCTGTGTTTGCTGATACTGCATCATAAACAAATGTGTAACTTTGTATGGGATGTCTTTGTCTCTCGGCTTGGTATCATTACCAACTCCAGTGCTCTTACTGACTCAGTTGTTGTACCACACGAAGAAACAGTTATTCACCTCTGAGACAATATTTAATGTATGAAAAAATTTGAGATGTATGTGTCATCTGAAAGACTTAAAATTTCTTAAATGAATCTCCACAGTTAAAAGAAAGCATTTGTTCCCCTCAGACTTTAATCAAATCTAAATCAACAGATCAACATCCGGAGCTGTCGTATCCCCAGTTATGACATCATCTGGAGAGTCAGGCATGATCCTACACGATGAGCCCAAATGTACAACTACATATGTATTGATGTGTACACAAGGACAGTGCTGGAAGCTGTATGTTAACCTCGCTTCCAGGATAGCATTAACTGTTTTGTGCGAGTGTGCCTGCTCTCAGAGCAGCACTCAGGCTCTCTGCAGCATTATGTAATCCCCGACCTTCCACTTCCCTCTTCGTAGCCAGTGGTTTTTGGCAGACATGTGCGTCTTAGCATGAGGGGGTGTTGGTTTCGACCTGCGGTTACAGCACGGGTGACAGCAGTTTTGAGGGGGTTAAGTGGTTGAGAGTTCCTGGTTTCAGTCTGATGTCTCAATGGAGATATTTTCTCGGGTTTTCTGTGTGTGTGTGTGTGCGTGTGTGTTTTGTTTTTTTTCGCCAGCAGTCTATTGTAGCATTGTCAGCCAGAGAAATCTCATAGTATCTGCATGTGCTCTTGCAGTCTGCATGTCTCCTTTCAGGGTCTGGCTGCTGTGACTGCTTTAATGGATGGATGATGCAACTCCCCTTTCCTCTCTCTACCAGGCGGCAGTGTGTGTGTGTGTGTGTGTGTGTGTGTGTGTGTGTGTGTGTGTGTGTGTGTGTGTGTGTGTGTGTGTGTGAGAGAGAGAGAGTGTGTGCGTTTTAGAGCAAGTGAGAGAGAGACATAGAGAGGGGGATGTCGCTGAATGAAGCTTAGCCTGGATGTTTGCCCTGCAGGGTGGGTGGTTGCTAGGCAATGGCAGTGTGTTTGTTTTATTTTTAGAGAGAATCACTGCTGGTGAACATAACAGATTTCTCTTTCTCTCACACACATATGTGAACACACTTTCTTACCATACATGAACATATAGGCTACTTGTAAGTGGCAGTGGCTGGTGGTGAGAGCTGGGTAGAGGGAATCCTGTTGATACAATCATGTAGCAGAAAAGCAATAGAAATGTGAATGGCGTGGCCCACTGCCCCACCCTGGACATGAAATCTAAACCGGCCTGGCGTATTTATAGAGCGTCTTTTTCTCGCACATAGACTATGACACTGCACACATGCGCAGAGCATGCACAAACACACACACATATGCGTTCCTCTGAAACCAGCTGTAGTCACTCCTCGCATGTACCAGCCTTTTTTGGGCACATGCCTGTCATGCCGTGTGTGCGCTCATGTGGGAGGTAAATGCAGAGCGAGAAATCAATATGTTGAAAAAAAGACGTGCTCAGGGCGCTTTCGATTTTTATCGCTTTTTATTGATTTCAAGATCTCATGAGTGCTACACCAGCCGAACAATACGTACTGTAAGTAGCTCCATACTGCAGCAGTTGCTGACATTTAGGTCAGAATTGATTAGGATGATGGGAAAATATAGTGGAGGTCAAAACTGCCAAAGATATGGCGAAAGGCGGTTAAGCATGAGGTGCTGCGAGTGTCTTCAGGTACAGTTTTTAGTCAATACAAACAAAAATGTCTGACGTAATGATAATATAAGATCATATATTTAAAAAAAATGAAAACATCACTCTTGCAATTTTTAATACCTTTTCATGTCGCCAAGTAGAATATTCCTATGTTAAATTTCCTTCTGAATACTACAGCAGCAGTCAGGCTTGTTGGGGCTGATATTGGTCACACTTTAATTTAGATCACCTATTATACACTTTTTTTTTTTTTTTTTAACAAACATTTCCATATTAGAGGTCTTGGAAAAGACTCTCATTTTCATTTGAAGTGTGACCTGTGTTATTTTCAAATCTGATCTGATTCAACCAATCAATCTTTGAGCAAGCACAAATTCAACCATACAAATCTATGAAACCTTCTTTCTCATAAAAAAAACCATATTCAAAAATGGCTTTTACGCTTATGTAATTCCTTCTCAAATATCTATTTTATATTGCTGTGGAAACAACAAATTTCTCCTTTTAAACAACTGTAATTCTTCAAGTCTCTCGCCAAATACTAAATATTACAGTGTTACATTTAAATACATCATGATAATGTTATAATTTACCTTCGCTCAATACTTAATTTTAACTAAGCTTGAATGCATCTTAATGTAACTCTGCCAGCGCTCTCCTTGTGCCAATTTCAACATGGGTTTTGTCGCTCACAGTGTAGCATTATCAGGGCAAAAACAGGGTCGTCTCCTGGCGCTACGATGGTGAGTTTACTGCGTCCTTTCATCTCAAAGGCGTCCTGAAGGGAGGATCACTTTTAACCAAACATCTCCATTAGCTGTGTTAGCTTGTCACTTGTAACAGAAAAACGCAGTGTTGTCCAGTAAAGAGTTCAACCTGGCTCAGCTACCAGGACAAGACAACTTAATTCCCATTCAGCTCCTCGCAGGTGAGAATTTCACACCCTGCTGATTCACTAATGTCACACTCTGTATTCTGCCAACAAGTTAGCTAATAGTATTAGTTACCTTGTGTTCAGAGTGAAAGAGGCTCTGTGTGCTCAAAGAAGCTTTAATGCTGCAGTGTAATCCTCAGCTCTGTGGTTCCTCCTCTGCTATCTTTGTCTTGTTGTCAGGATCTCTGGCTCTCACCATCCATTGAGTAATTAAAAGCACTCTGTAATCACAGTGCGAGGCAGCCTACTGAACTACTGACACCAAGAACTGCTCATTTACGGAGGGATTTATTGTGTCAAGGATATTATTATAAACTATAAAAGATTACGTGATCTGACAAAAGAGGCCAGTTTTGCTTCACTCACATTTGTAATGCTTTAGGCCCCGATCTCACAGAAAGCATTTTTGTAGGTTGCAAAATGCGAGGTGCACCACACTACCTTTTTTTTTATTCCAATTGAATGCCACTAGTGAGGAAAAAAAACGCTTGCTGCACCTTTTTGTTGTTGCTAGGTAACCACTGACTCACCTCCTTATTCTAACCTTCCCGTGTGATCAATCTACTGTTTATTTATTTTCGTTATTTGACAGTAATTAGTATCTAGCTCCTGACATGTTGAGGCAGAGGGTACTTGCTGTAGCTCTGGTCGAGGGTGAGAGGCTGTTAGTAAACAGTTTGTTGGGCACAGGGAAACAGAGATCTGTGTGGGTACATGAGACCCTACAAAAGAGGGTGGATCATGGGGAGTACCACCAGTTGGTCCAGGAGCTTCTCCTCCATGATGGCTGTTTCCAGGCATAATTTAGGATGACTCAGGGGCAGTTTGACAACCTGCTGTCTATCATCGGGCCGTATAGCTCTGGGTATCCACCAACTGCTACCACCAGTTTCTCCTCCATTGTTTACCAACTGTAAACTTGTTGTCATGACCACCACAGAAGGCCCGCCTCTCAATTATCTGATTGGACAATGGGAGGAAAGGGTTTTTTCAACTCTGAATTGTAGTTTTCTCAACTCAAGGAGCTCAGAGCGCTCTGGCAAAAATGGCAGGCACTTAGAGTGCAGAAACACGAGGCATTTCGCAACACTAAAACCGTGAGGAAAAAGCTTAATTCTCATTAAAATAAATTACAAAAAGCTGCTTCCGGCTGCTAAAACGCTTTCTGTGTGATCAGGGCCTAAACTTTAAAATGCAAAAATGACCCGGGGCACTAAATTATGATGGGCAACAAAAAATTGTAATAAGACATGTGAGAAATAGTCAATCAAATTATGGATTTTGTCTACGTTGCGTATTAATTCAATTTATATAGTTCATACAAAGACAAGTTAACTTTAAGTATAATTGTAATGCTTTCTTCCTTTCTTCTCTGAGTTCTTGTTTATACTATCACATTAACTACGGCTACGATAAGGGTTCTTACTTTTTATGTGAAAGTTGATCAACTTGTTATGACCTGTTGGAATTCGGAATTTAAAGTCTATAAGCAAACAGACTGTTTATCTGCAGTCTAGAGACGCAGTAGACTGTTTATAAGCCCTTAGACCTTTGAGCTAGTTTGCCTTGTTGTCCAGCAGAGACCAGTCCAGTTGACCTGTCAGTAAACAAGATTAAGCTAGTAATGTTGTTGTTTGGTGGAGGACACTGGCGAGCAAAGTTGTCCTGAGTGGACAATAATGACACCAAAGCCCCTGAAAAACACTGTGTTGAAGTATTTTTGGAAAAGTAACTAACAAAGTCAAGGCTGGCTGTGGTCTTTGTACAAATTTGAATTCATCCAGATGACATTCATTTCAAATTCATTTCATCTTGATTTTTGATAAGTGACAGCCCAATGAATGACATCAACTAACCACATTTTTAAAAATGTGAATATGTGAGAATTTATATAACTTTTATTCTGATTATAGCCCGACTGATACAGAATTTTGAGGCAGAAAAAATGTCGAGGCATTTTTTTTTTCTTTCAAGGTGTACCATTCATTTAGAGCGCTGATATGTGTGTGTATATATATATATATATATATATATATATATATATATATATATATATATATATATATATACATAGTGTTTAGTTAATTATAGCACCACATTTTCGGAGTGCAGAGCGAACTCTGGGCACAGACGGAGCATCTGATCTGATCTGATCAGCTGTGGTTGGATCAACTAATAAATTATCCACCTCACAACTCAAACTCCAGAAGATGCTGCTGAGGAAAAAAAAACCTCATGAAGAGTTTTGCCTTTGTTGCGTTCACAGACCTGCAAAATCCTTAGAATTTAGAGAGGGGACACAGAATGATACACAGGGAAACACACAGACAAAAAACATGAATAAATAAATTAACAAAAAAAAACAAAACAATTAAAAAAGTCTCTTATAACCAGTATTCAAACATTTTGTCCAGTAAAAATATGCATGTTTAAAATAATGTATTTAATTTCTTTGGATATAGGCTGTTCAGTGTTTGGGGTCTAAGTGAGCGCTATAACCTATATACCAGCAGAAAGACATAGGAACTGTACGGCTAATATGCACTCCTCAGTATTTAATGTATCTTAAGTCACATCGTCATCACAATATTAAAGAATGTTATCGCACATCACAGATTTTCCTGATATTGTTCTGGCTAACATACACCGATCTCTAATAGGATAATATTGACTGATTTATTGGTCTAGCTTTATTTCTGATTCTGTACGTCGTATGGTACAATGGTGCATTCGGATAAAAGTGGCTGACTTGGTGAGTGATTGTCTTTGTCCTCTCTGGTGACGGTGTAACCGAAATTCTGTTTCTCTCTTCTCTCTCCCTGATTAATCTCCAGCTATAGGCAGCAATGGGTGCATTCCTGGACAAGCCGAAGACGGAGAAGCATAGTGCCCACGGTGAGGGCAATGGGCTGCGCTATGGCCTGAGCTCCATGCAGGGCTGGCGGGTGGAGATGGAGGACGCCCACACAGCTGTGGTGGGCCTCCCCCATGGACTCACCGACTGGTCCTTCTTTGCTGTCTACGATGGTCACGCAGGCTCCCGGGTGGCCAACTACTGCTCCGGCCACTTGCTGGAACACATCTTGTCAGGAGGGGCCGACTTCAGTTCTGGATCTGGCTCCGTGGAGGGCGTGAAGGACGGCATCCGCTCGGGCTTCCTGAACATTGACGAGTACATGCGTAGCTTCTCTGACCTGCGGCAGGGCCTGGACCGCAGTGGATCAACAGCCGTGTGCGTGTTGGTCAGCCCGACCCACCTCTACTTCATTAACTGCGGCGACTCGCGCGCCGTGCTGAGTCGGGACACCAAGGTGGGCTTCTCCACCCAGGACCACAAGCCCTGCAACCCCCGCGAAAAGGAGCGCATCCAGAACGCTGGTGGCTCAGTCATGATCCAGAGGGTAAATGGCTCCCTGGCTGTGTCCCGGGCCCTGGGGGACTACGACTATAAATGTGTTGATGGTAAGGGCCCCACGGAGCAGCTGGTGAGTCCTGAGCCCGAGGTGTGTGTGTTGGAGCGGGCGGCCGAAGGAGACGAGTTTGTGGTGCTGGCATGTGATGGAATCTGGGATGTCATGTCCAACGAGGAGCTGTGTGAGTTTGTCCGCTCACGACTCCTGGTGTGTGATGACCTGGAGAAGGTCTGTAACTCAGTGGTGGACACCTGTCTGCATAAGGTAAGCTTTCATTTCTCACATGTGAGGTACATAAGAGGGGAAAGTGTTGACATGGTTACCTGCTTTAACTTGAAAGTTAAATTGTTAAAATCCAATGTGGTACATGTGACAGAGCTGCGTTACAAGTAGGACTAGAGAGTTCAACTGATTACTGTGACGGGGTTTCTGCTGTTTTTATTGATATTAAACAAATAAATTGTTAAATTGCCCCTCCAGACATGTTTTAATACTACTACTCGTATTTTATTCAACATGGTTTCCCTACATAATAGTTAAAACAGTCTCAAAAGGGGCTAGAAGCAGATCTGCTCTTTATCCCTCATTGAGAAATTGTGGATCTGGCCTCCGCCTTGCCCACCATGACGAATTGACAAGGTATAACTGCAGCTGGAGCAGCTTTGTGACGTACCTAATCTAGCTCGCTGGGCGTATGTTTGAGTCTCAGATTTTAGGGAAGTGCACAGACACCAGGCCCATTTCAACTGAAGAAGTTCCTGGTACTATTTGGGGGGCAGAAACTAGAGAGAGAGCGGAGTAGGAGGAAGGTTCCTGTAAAGTTACCGGGCTCTGTATGTGACGTAATCGTTGCGTGACCATTTTGACCGGGGCGACATAGGGGCGTAGGGGCATAGGGACGCTGTTAGCCGTTAGCGGTGTCTGTAATAACTCAGTCACGGTCCGTGAAAATTTTTTTTTTTCCAGCGGATGTCTTAGTTACAACATGATTGAGCTAACTGGAGTAGTTTCATGTCGTATCCGACAAGGGGAGGCTTTTAACAGATGACGTCCTGATGTTAGCTTTGCTGCTGCTGTTAGCTGTCCCTGTCAGCTGATGCTTTCTAGACATTGTGATTTCCCAAATCTGAATAAATACCACACATAGCAACACAAAACTGCTTTGCTAGTTCAATCATGTTGTAACTAAGATATCCGCTGGAGAAAATATTTTTTTCACGGACCGTTTATTGCGTTATTACAGACACCGCTAACAGCTAGCGGTTAGCCCAGCTAATCTACGATAACCATGTTGTCATTTACAAAACGTCACATCCCGCCTTGAGTATATCCAGTCAGCACCAAGTAATCCCCAAGCCCCAGCCAGGAGTTTCTCAGGGCCGTTGTGAGTACCTACTCCGAGGCAGGGACATGTTTAGCCCCTGTAAAAGTTTCGGAACTCTGTCCTTCGGGGGTGGTCCCTGCGGTGGAGACACGCACCAACAGCTCCGGCCTCGTAAAATTACCCTGAAGTTCCTGCGGTGGAAACGGGCCTACTGCTCCCTTCAGTGGAAGAATGTAAAAACATCTCTCGAGTCATAATGTAAATAATAATGCAAATTACAAAATAAGTCTATCATAAAACACCACATCAGAAGTTTACAAAACGATGTGGTTGTTCAGTTAAACTTAACTCATCTCACATATAAATCAGGTGATGAATAATGCATCATTGCTCTCAGTTCTGTCCCTGCCCATTGCTTCTCAACTATCGATCCAAGAAAAAGCAAGAATCACTTTTTTCCTCAGCTGAACTTCTCCACTGCTCGATCCACATCTTGGACTTTTGCCTCCCGTGTATCATCTATTTTGTCTGAGTACTCCAAGAACCAGCAAGTGCACAGCAGCCTAGTTATTTTTACCTTCCTAGATGGGTTATCTCAAGTAACAGCCACACGCTATCATAAATCACCTCTGCTGCCACTGCCTTTTGTGATGTATGTGACACTGTACATTTACAGAAAGTTCCTCTGACCACGTTGACTTTTACAAGGTAATGACAAGGTGACTATCCACTGGTTTAAGGCCAGGTCTGTGTCTTGTTTATAGGCTAACTGTCTATGTGTCCTATAAATGCCAGTTAATATGCTGTCCAGTGTGCTTGAGTTGTTTTTAGGTTTATGAATAAAGATCTTAGAGCTGGAGTGATTTGTTGATTAACAGAGAATTAATCACTTAAAATGCATCCGTCATACTCTGACTGTTAAAATCCTTTATTAATACATGGATACCCAACACGTTTCGACTGGAGAGTCTTCACCGAGTCTTTGTCAGAGAATTTATCACCTTTCTCTTTAAGCAGAAATGCCAAATACTTGCCAATGCTAGTTTTCTAGTACCTCTGTGTCCAAAAGGTACAAGTATTTATCGGCAACATGTCAAACTGTTTATTACAAGGTTGTTTTTCCATCATTTTTCCGTATTGAAGAAAATTTTGAGAACATGCTGTTAGCTTGTCTGCTGCCGTCTCCAGGTCACAAACTATCCGTCTGTTATTATTGTAGAAACAGTTTAAGAAAAAGCAGCGTTTACCGTAAAAGATAAAGAAAGACACACTTTCTTAAAGATGCCTTTTGGAGTTTTCTTGTGAACAGACGTTACTCACATTCAGTGTTTCTCATCCTGTGTGTCCTTGAGGTTTAACAAACATGTTGAATACATTTCCTTTTGTAAAGCTTTTTCTTTTCTTTTTTTTTTATACATTTTGGGACCTGCATTGTTTACATCCATGTTTACTTGCTTCTGTCTTTGCTGCTGACGCATTACTGCATGTCTGGGCTATGACTGCCATTTGTAGACCAGGGATGTTCCTAGCGATTGATTTCCCTGTGGACTAAACGAAAATTTTGATTAAGACTAGTCGACTAGTCTAAGAAAAGGAAAACACTCAGAAAACAGTCAAAATTTGTTTGAAATATTGTCCCAAAAAATATTGTGTGAATTAAGAACCCTTTGAAGCCTTTAATCACATTCCTCAACAACCACGTCGGATTTTAATGACGCTGAAGTACGAGACACTTTGCGCCAAACATGCCACCTTGTTTTCATTTTCTAGATCAAAGAACTGCCAGACCGCGCTGGTTTTGTGAGAGGACATCTTTCTTATTTCCCACCGTGCTGTTTTAAAACTCCAGTCTACTCGAGTATTACCGCGGGGAGGGGGACTGCTGTCTGACGGCTCTGTAGCACCCACAAGTCTTGTACATGAATAAAACACTAATTGGTTTAACCAATTAATATTTCTGGTGCTGACTAGCGAGGGGGCGGACGTTTAATCGTCTGATCGCGCGCATCCCTATTGTAGACCTGTAGAATGAGGTGAAACCAATGGCAGAAGGGGTGGGCGATTTGGCCCTAAAGTAATATCACGATATTTGAGCGTATATTTGCGATAACGATATACTTGATGATATGACATGCTAGTAAAACAAAAAAAGAAGTTATTTTGAATTTAAGAGAACAGAACTGCAACAAAATAAATTATATAGTTTCACAGTTTGCCTTCAAATATTCAGTAAAAATTAAAATGATCTCTCATTTCTTTAGTTTGTGAACAACAGTAACTCAGAGTGAGATTCAGATTCTGTTAGAATATTAATACTTCAACTAAATAAAATCTACCACAAATTACACATTTAAACAGCTCCAAAATACAAAAAATGTCCCCTGGGATCTGTATATATAAATCAACAGGTGATTTCCTTCTTCTTTTTCCACCTGGACCTTTATGCTCTGCCATTTCTCCTCTAATCATCACGCTGTAACCTGTGACAGGCTGTTGATGATACCACAACTATCACACATTCACATATATGGAGTTTTTTGTTGAGCCGCGAGCGTCACGTAGGTTTACATTACCAAAGGTTTATGACAAAATCACTTGACGACACTGACTCCTGTGTGCGCACGGCGAGAGAGGAGAGGGAGAGACGCTGTGCTGCTGCCAGAGGAGCCGCTGAATGAGTTCCCTCTGAGCGGTAAGTCACTAAAAGAGTCTGAGAAGTCCGGGGCTGTTCATAAAACATAAAACCAATTGGCAGGACTGTGAATTGCATCAACCATGTGCTCATAGAAAAACAGTGACCCACTCATTGAAAAACTGCTCCGTAGCGCTACTTGAGGTCAAAAGCAGGCTCAGACTATGAAACTAAAATTGCTCAAAAGTGGATTTTGACAAATATGTAACCTCAGGTTAAACATTAATCAGCAGATAGATGCCAAGAAATTGAAGAATAGAAATGCCAGCGATATGATTTGAAACTGTGACAAGTTTATTTTTTGGCTGTATGTCCTGCTCGGTACATTTCTTGGTCACAATTGTTATTCACAGAAACCTTATTAAAAATGTGTATTTATTAGGGGTGGGAATCTCCAGGCACCTGATGATTCAATTACAATTCAGAGGGTAACTATTCGATAATAAAATCATTATCGGTGCATCACAATGCATCAAAATGTTTGATTTCAACACATGATTTATTTTCATTTTAAAATATAGCAGACTGTATTTTTGTTGATCCATAATTAAATAAACAGATCGTTTTTCTTGCATACAGTGTGGCTCTTGTCCAGGTCCCTTTCCCCTTCAACCTTAACTCCATACCCTCACCTTTAAATCAGGGGGTGCCAGTCAGATTGTATCCATCTGCGGACGTTAACATTGTTGGATATACATATATATGGGATATACACACGCCTGCGTAGGGTCCAGTGTTTGCATAGTCTACTGTAATACTTCACCTGAAACAGTCTGCATCCTTTTTATTTTGCACTGATGAATGAATGAATGTATGTATTAATGTGAAAGTACAATGCATTTAAGAGTAGATAATTTCCCCCCACCCCTAATATTTATGTTTTTGTGCAGTGGTGTGAAGAAAGTTTATTTCAGCTTCGGCTGGCATTTCATTATCTGATTTATTTGGTCTTTTTAAACTTAAATATGAATACCTGTATGGGTCAGAGTCCAATAGATACCAGTCTGTGTTACTGCCAGCTACTCTCACTTCCTACATACACTGTTCTCGATACTCCGCACTGGAAAGCTTTGATTATTTTTTTTAAAATAAAAACACCGCTGGCTATATGCCTTTGATTCACATTGATCGGGAAAGCCTTGACATTTTTTTAAACAAGAAGTAGGAACATTACGCTGGTTTTTAGGGGTTGTGATACAGCCGGGCTCACATTCTAAAAAAGAGCGATAGAATATCCCTGATGTCCTACACAGATTTAATTTGTTCTGTCTGTGCCTGTCCTCGTCCTGCAGGGGAGCAGGGACAATATGAGTGTGGTGCTGGTGTGTTTACCCGGAGCTCCCAAGATCTCAGAGGAGGCTGTGAAGAAAGAAGAGGAATTGGATAAGTACCTGGAGACCCGTGTTGAGGGTCAGCAAACGCAACACACACAGCTACACACACGCACACGCACACACATACAAACATAATAGACAGTTCATTTGTTATAATAATCAGTTAATGTACAGTTAATCTAAAATTAGATTTAATTTAATAATAATAATAATTATTTATAATAATAATTTAAATTAGAGTCAATGAGATTTAAAAATGCTGTGGTCTTGATAATGGATTATACTGTATTAGTTTCAGTGTATATCTGACTGTTTTCCTGCTGTTAAAACTATCACTGTCTGATATGCTGTGTTTGGTGTATTGTTATTTTAAACATTTATGTTCTCAGTGGTAATTAAATGCCCACACTGTTCTTTGGGCTCAGCAGTCTTTCAATGACTTCAATGAAAAATGTTTTTTTTTAAAAGGTTAAGTGAAACAAGAGGCCACATACTGTGCTCAGTTTCTGTTTACATAACCAGGGCAAAATAAACATTCTTTAGGTAATACAAATATTTGAAATCAGTCTGACACACACACACACACACACTCACACACTCGCAGTGATTTTTCCACTACTGTGTGTGATTTCTCAGCCTCTGTAGAAAGAGGTAGTGGTTTACAATACATATATTGTATTGTAACATGATCTCTCACAAACCCCTTGTCCTCTTTGTGTTTGTGTGTAGAGTTACTGGGGAACTGCGGGGAGGGGGGAGTCCCTGACCTGGTGTCGGTCCTGAGGAGCATTGCCACAGAGAACATCCCCAACCTTCCACCTGGCGGAGGCCTGGCCAGCAAGTAAATACACAGCCTGGAACAACATGTAGCTGCATTTTACACACAGAACATACCGTTTAATATTATTGGATGACACAAAACATGAGTTTGTTATGGCTTGGAAACTTGTAAAATTCATAACTTAGCCCTGAGATACTGTATCCTAATGTGCGGAGTGTGGATACCGGACAACCCGACAACAAAGCAAGAATTTTGCTTGGGTTCGGCCCAATTGACATGCTGCTGTGTTGTGCTATGGCCTATTTAAGTGCTGGACTTGTTATTTACATGACAACGCCTGAACGCAACACAGGCTCCGCTCCAATTGAGTGTGTGTGCTGTGTTTTGCCGTGCTGCGCTTCTGTGCGAGCAGCGTGTTTGACTGTGTGTAACAGCAGCCTTTTGATGGTCATTTACTCACTGTTCATAACAGTAACTATGTCAGGTGATAAACTGCGTCGGGCTCAGGTTGGGTTCAAGGTCAAGGTCAAGGTCAAATTTATTTATATAGCACATTTAAAAACAACCAGAGTTGACCAAAGTGCTTCACAAGCATAAAAGAAACTAACAAAATACAGAAACACAGGGCAAACAGATGTCAAAGATCAGCTCACGTTAAAAGCCAAATAAAAAAGGTATGTCTTTAGTAAAGTGTTGAAAGATTCAGTGGTCTGAGCAGTTCTTATCTGCATGGGTAAACTACTCCAAAGGTTAGGAGCAGCCACATAAAAAGCTTGGTGACCTCTGTTCGGACTTAAAAATCAGAAAGTCTGTCGGGAGTCAGGCCGGGCTTGGTTATAATTGTCTCGAACTCGGGTGCTGTCAGGAAAATGCGCCCCGAGTCGTGCTCTACTATTGTGCACACAAGTCAAAATAATTTTCAGCATAGTTCGAAATGAATTTAAAAAGTGATATGAGAGATCAGCCAAAACATTAAAACCACTGACAGTTGAAGTGAATAACATTGATCATTTTGTTACAATACAATGTTGTGCTGGGAAGCCTTCGGTCATTCCATTCATGTGGATGTCACTTGACACACTACGCCCGTCCAAACGACATTACCGATCAAGTGCACCCTCTTGGCAAGTACACTCCCTCATGGCAGTTGCACCACGCCACACCACAAAAACTGCTCAGGAATGGCAGGGCAGACGTGACTAAGCTCAAGGTGTCAACCTGGCCTCCAAAATCCATTGGGCATACCGGTACCTTACCCCACAACCCACAGGACTTAAAGGATCCGTCAACAACGCCTTGGTGCCAGACAACACAGGACACCCCCAGAGGTCTTGTTTACATGCCTCGACAGGTCAGGGGCTCCACCGTAGATCAGACTTGGCTCTGACCTGTCGAGGCCTGGACAAAGGACCTCTGAGGTACTGGTTTGTCCCACAGATGCTCGATCAGATTGGGATCTGGGGAATGTGAAAGCCAGGTCGATGTCTTGAGATCTTTGTCACATTCCTTGGACCATTCCTGAGCAGTTTTTGTGGTGTGGCAAGGTGCACTGCCATGCTGAGGGGTTACTGTCATTGGGAATACTGCTGCAATCAGTAGGGGTACTTGGTCTATAACAATGTTTAGGTGGGTGGAGTGCGTAAAGGGGCGTCCACATGAATGCCAGGACCAAAGGTTTCCCAGCAGAACATTGCATTGTGATGAAATGATCAATGTTATTCACTTCATCTGTCAGTGGTTTCAATGTTTCTGCAGTAATGACATGTTTCTGTGCCTTGGAGGCGTGTTCATGTGTTTGAGGCGGGAAAAATAGTTTTTGTAACATAGGTCAGCATGTCACAGAGGCAGGACTGTAGAATCAAATGGCCGCAGTTTGGAGGGGCCACCGCAGCTTTCCATAGCCGATGCATGGTGGCTCAATACAGACTGCACTTCGCCGCTGTGTGGTGTGTTTTCAACACACAGTATATCTTTGGATTTAGGTCTGTTTGTCAGACTAAAAAGGCAATTCGAAGATGTCACCTTAAGCTTAGGGAAATTTGATATGTATTTTAAACAGTTTACTGATGTTTTATAATTTATTACACAAGAAAATAATCAGCAGATTAATTGATAATGTCAATAATCGTCAGTTGCAACTTCTGTCACACTGAGGTAAGCTTGGTCGCACACAGACAGTTGCGTCCACTCTGACACGGGCAACACACGTGCACTTAAAAACTCACAAACGTGCAGATAACACTCCTCAAAACACTTACGAGTACAGATTCATAAAGAGATTCTGTAGTCAGTTATGCACCAGTAGCGGATACTCAAGTATCGACTGAGTTGCTTTCTTAGTTCCATTAAAATTTTAATCAATACACATTTGCAGAGAATCAACAGAGACTGTTTGTGTTATATGGGGAGTCGTTCTCTCTAAGCAGCGAGCTGTGTGTTGTTTGTGTTTGCAGACGGAGTGTGATCGAGGCGGTGTACAACAAGCTGAACCCTCACAGAGAAGAGGAAGGGGTGAGTCGATCACTCTCTAAACCCCTCACCCCTCCCACCTTTCACCCCCACCTCAACATGACCTTGTAAACACACACCAGCCCAGACAAGGACACTCTTTTGTGTGTGTGTGTGTGTGTGTGTGTGTGTGTGTGTGTGTGTGTGTATGAGAGAATGAACTTGATTTAAGTGTGAAAGAGGGTGGAGGATAGACTCAGCAGCATAACCTTTGCGAGCTCAGTGAAACTCATTGGACTGTACATTGAAAACCACTGAAGAGGTGAAGATTAAGGTCAGATTAAGTTTGTATTTATTGTTGAAATAGTGGACACTGTACATGAAGAGTTCACACTTGTGTATGTCACGGACCCGTCTGCAACACAGATTCAGTGTGAGCACAGAGAAACTTTCCCCCTTCAACAGATTAATACGAAAACAGTCTTCTATTGTAAAATGCTACACTTATATCATTCTGCAGAGTGAGGTAACAATAAGAATGACTTTTTTAGTGCAGGAGGCCTTTAATTGATAGGTTAAATGCATTGTTCACAATGCTGATAGAGAGTGGATACCTGAAGTGTACAGAGTAAGTGAAATGTGTCCAAATAGCAAGGTAAAGTTACCTTTGTGAACGACTTTTATTGTCAAATATCTAACTCAAACTTCAGAATCAGGGCTCAAAGGCAAAACCCCAGTGCACTGCTTGTCCCTGCCACTTAGCCCCAACCCCTCTGTTTTGCATGTTCACGTCTAAGGTAAGGGTGCTTTGATTGTCGTTGTGACAGAAGGGTAGGGTGAAGTGTTAAGTGGGATTTATACTTCTGCGTCAAATAAACGACGCACCTACAGTAGGCTCTGCATCGATGTAGACCCTACACCGTACCCTACGCTGTAGCCTGACATGCACCTCCCCAGACATGTAACTACATGTCGCGGCAATGCAGACCTCCTGTCTGTTTCTGTAAGCTGAAACCATTTCCCTCAGTTGTTTTGTCAGTGAACCTTGTGAGTTGTAATGGAGCCCGAAATTTGTAATGTTACCTTTGTTAAATGTTGCTGTTTTTGCTGTTTATATGAGGAGAGGAAAAGTCAGCTAGCTGCCAGGCTAATTTGTACAATGTAAAATGCCATAGGCTCGTGCTAAAAAGATTAGCATGTTTTATTTGTGGGGAAAATGTGTCCAGCAACTTTGTGTTTAATGTGTGTTTTGAATCAACTAAACTTAACAGCACTTCACAGAAACCTCCGCTGCTGACTAGTGTTTTGGAGGTGTAACTGCAGAGTGACACAGACACACCACCATACAAGTATAAATGCTCACAACAGCGTTGGCCGCGTATGTAGGCCAGGGCGTAGGGTCTGTCGCACAAGTATAAATCCCGCTTTAGGGCCACATGGCCCTCCAAACAGAGGATATTCTGAGGCAGACTCCAAACCAAGTGTTATGAGAAATCGGCTGCACAAGCAACAAAACCCCCCCACAAATGTGTTTTCTTCATTGATGAAGATTTAAAAATTGCAATAACCATTATCTCATCATAGCTTGATGTTGTTTCAGTGAAGTATGGTTCTTTTCTTTAGAACAAGCACGACAAAAGAAATTGTTAATATGCCGATATCTTGGTTAGCTAGCTTGTCGATATTACATTGTTATTGCTGATTTGTTCATGACAGTCCCAGATTTTGACACATTTCTATTTCGCATTTCCCCCCTTCGATGGCATATGACAACCGAAATTGAACTTAGGTCCAGCAGTGACCAGAGCATTGGAGCGGAGCGGTTGACACTTTCTGCTCGCAGACCTGTCACTTTGCGCCGCTCGTCCGCTCCACTTGGTTCTGCGCATTCTTTGCTCTGCTCCGCTCCAGTCCATCATAAATTTTATCCCGCTCCACTCGCTCACCACTCCGCTCAAAAAAACTGCGTCATACCACCCTAACCTGTAATCTTCTATTCACAAATAAAACATGAGCTTGGTAGATTCTCCGGGGAAGCCCTCTCCCCGCAGTTAGAGACCGTTCTACACGGTACCTCTGTCGGCAGGGTGGAAATAAGTCGAAGTGTAGAGGAGACGGACCTGGTTAAGCGGCCGGCCTCTGGGGAAGCCCTCTTGCCTCTCCCCACAGTTAGGGACCGTTCTCCAAGGTACCGCTGCTTCTCTTCTCAGTTTCTTATCTGAAGTACACACTAAACTCCATAGTTTTGTAAGATAATAATGTGGGTGTGCGCAGGTGCAAAGATGCATTCTGGGTGGGGCATAAATGACCGGAGTGAAATTGGAGCAAGAGATAAGGCTCCGCTCCACCTTTTAAAAAAAACAGCCGCTCTTCGCTCGACACAAAATCCGTCTGCTCCACGCTCCGCTCACATGCTCTGGCAGTGACCTGGCTACACTTGTTACTGCTACTCTATTATCAGTGCAGACTGGTAGGATAGGACCTTGGGTTGCTAACATCAGCCTACAGAGCACCGATTCTGGCCTGGTAAAGAAGCAGCATTCTTTCTTATTTGATGGCGTGTTTGATTGATTGTTTGCCTGAAACTCAAACTGTGACAACGGCAAAAGGTTGCCTGTAGCCCAGGCAAGAGAAATCACCACAGCAAAAGATGGCATATACTGTTCATGTAAACGCCAGCATCATTGACTACAGGTGACGTATCAGGGTCTTGAAGTCCCATTTTATAGGAGAAGACTTAAGTTACTACCCCTTGTAACTCTACTCCGACGGGCAAGGTGGCACTCTAATAACGAGGGATAAAAATAAGAAATTGGGCCAAAGTCTCTAAAAAAATCATACGTTGTCTAGGAGATAATATCACATCGATCACCTTAAAGAAATAGCTGTCAAGGCCACGGGAACTTTAGAAATGCATTTCTTATTCTAACGAAGAGATCAGTGTCAGGTTTCAAACAGCCAGGGAGGGTCTGATGTGATGGTGAAGGTGTGTTTATGTATGAGGGCACGTGAGTTTATTTGTCATATTAATTTCAGTGGAGTCTTGACTTGCAGGCTCTTTTCTCTGGGCTGTGTGGGTGCTGACCAACCTCCCCCCTTCCTCTCTGTTACACCATACAGCGAATATCACAAAGGGTTTTTGGTCACAGGGTCAGAGGTAGCGTTTGCATGGGCTTGTCCGACTGGTACAGCAATGTCTCTGACATCGTCACACTAGTGTGTGGTAGATATTTGATGTGAGTATTGTGCCGCTGCTTGTAAGTGTATGTAAGTGTGCGTGTGTGCGTGTATGTGTGTGTGTGCGCGTGTGTGCGTGTGTGCGTGCGTGTGTGTGTGTGTGTTTGACCATGGAGTGTGCCTGCAGAGTCTGACCCCTGGCGTGTCACCTCAGGCCTGTGCGGGGGGAGAGGAGGAGAGTGAGGAGGGAGGTGGCAGCACAGCGGCTCATCTGCTGGAGGCACTGCGGCAGTTCCGCCTGCACCACCGGGGGCAGTACCGCACGGTGCTGGAGGAGTCCCTGGCCGCCTACCACCTGCGGGGGGAGAGTGCTGCGGAGGGAGCAGGGGAGGGCAGGAGGACCTCCGACGACGACGATGACGACGACGGCCAGCAGCAGACTGCCTCCCCTCCCACTCCCCCCTCGCCCCCGCCCTCACCTGCCACTGCAGAGCTGGAGGCCAGCCCAGATACGCCCGCCCCTGATCCCTACTCTGACTGAGCACCCCGCCCGCATACCTACCCACCCGCCCACTCATCCGACCCCAGAGCTCTAGTCAGACGTGCTATGACCTCTCCTCCTCTTTACTTCATCACAGAACTTGAATGGACACATCGGCCACTTCCTGCTTCATCACAGTCTGCAGCTGCAGCCACTGTTGCCATTCATGAATATTTTAATAATGCAATGGAAATAAAAACGGCCCCTCTGTCTATTCAAGTTCTGTCTCCGAGCCACATATATACCTTCCTCCTAATGAGGACCCTTCCTTTTGTTTCCCCTGTCTTCTGACCACCTCCGCTTGGATTCCCAAACTTGCCAGCCACTTTTACAACCTGACCACACAGACTGATGTTTACAATCGAAGAGAATCAGTAACAAATCATTATTACATGCAAAAGTGGCTGGTGAAGCAAAAATGAACGTTGCTCTTCATGGCCTACATTTACCAGTATTGGCTTCTGGCTGATTTCCTACTTGACCCCCCTACCCCCCCTTCCCTTTCAGCCTCAACCCCCTCCCACACACACCTGCTTACAGTGGATGAACTGACAGAGAAAAGGAGCGGAGACCCTCTGAGCTGCAGCTGTGTTCAACACACTGCACTGTCTGCAGGCCTGCCCCATCTACAGACTCAGAACACACTCTTTTGCGTATATGTATGTATGCGTGTTTGTATGTCTGCATGAGTTTGAGTGATGGAGAAAGAGGCCAATCATCACTACTGAAATGTTTTCTGGTAGCGGGTGGTACTTGATTGTTAGCCCACTTATCGGCAAGTTTAGCAGTCTGGGTACTGAAAAACTGGGCAGTCTAACTCCACAGCGACTCTTTCATAGGTGGGTGTACATTTGTAGTTTGAGCGGCATTTCATTTAAATCATACCGTCACCACATATCCCAAATTCCATATCACTGCATTTTAGTACGCTGCCTCACAGTCACCCACAAAGAGGTTAAAATGTTTTTCAGGTTGTTGTTGTTATTCAGGTGAATTTATATGTCAGTAACTCTCAAATATACTAGTTCGAGGTGACTAAAGGGGCCATAAAAGTAACGTTTGTTTAAAATAAAACAAGTCTGTAGCCACGCTAGCAACCGTGTAAGGCTGTGATGTTCATAACTAAATCAGACCAGTGCTAGACGAAATGTCGTATTGTTTGCTGTTTGTACTGTGTGTCATTTTTTCTTCGACATACAGCATCTTGTTCAAATTGTGTGACATGGTTCGGCTTGTCAGGGTTAGCTGCAAACTGCTGTTAGCAAATCATAGCTAATAGTTCCATAGAGATCGCTCCATAGAACAGCTCAGGGAAGCAGCTGCGGTCTCCTCGTTAATGTTGGTGTGAGAGGTCAGACCGATTTATTATTGCCAAAACGACCTATAAGTCTTCATTCATAAAGTCTTTTCTCTTGTTAAACTGAAAAAAAGAGGTTGAAAACAGATGCAGCATGAATCTCACTCGTTTGTCGTGTTTGTTGAAATTTATTTTCAAGTGTAGGGTGGGCTCATTGTTGCCTGGACAACCAGCGCAAATGCGAGACTTACGCTTTATCAGAAGTCAAACTGTTTTTTTTTTTCCTTTTACAAAATAAAAGACTCAAAAGGGTGAAGACTAAATGGTTGAATACCTTTGTGCAGGTTAACAACTTTTGGATTTTAAATGCGATCGAAGACGTGTTAGCATTATAGCGCTAGCTGTTTTTAGCTGAATACTAATGGCATCACTGGTAACATGCTATTGTAAGCATTCGTCTCTGAGCACAGCTGCACTTAAAGGGATAGTTTGGATTTTTTAGAAGATTTATAAGGCACTTATCCGTAGTCATTGTACTGCATACAGTAGATGTCTGTCGGCATGCCTCCAGTTTGGAGAAGCAGACAGGAGTACTGCCACAGAAGCAAAACAGTGTACTGCTGTAGATGGGACGCTAGCAAAACCCACCTAAGCCACCTAAAAAAATCAAAATTTAAGTGTGCGATATATTAAGAATATTTTTTAACACTTTACCTTGCTGTCAGGGGGCACTGAAGCCGTTGTGTCTATTCATGTTCTCTTCAAAGCCAAAGAGCTGCTGGTCTACCACTGCTGCAGTCGATTAGTTTATGCGTCGTTGTGTGATTTTTGTGAATGCGAACTTATAAAACATTAATGTCACACAATAAGACAAACATGCTGTCCATTCAAGGCAGCGTTAGACCAGCAACTCGCCTGTCCTGTGAGGTAAAACTACTGTTGTTGTTAGTGCAGTCTGGCCTTGAAGAGAGCCATATAACGGCTTCAGTTACCGCTGTCTGACCGCAAAGTGAAGCTGTGAAAATAATTTCAGCGTTGCAACACTTGAACTGATAGTGACTTTTTTAGGTGGCTACATTATGTTTTTCTGCTGCCTGCGTTCACAGCAGTATATTGCTTTTCTTCAGTGTCGGTACTCCTGCCTGCTTCTCCAAACTGGGGGCAACATGGGCTGCCATGGATAAGTATCCTGTACAACCTCACGTCAAAACACCTAAACTATCCCTTCAAGTGAAGCTGTTCTGACAAAGTAAATCTTAGACGGATTAAAGTTGAACAGAGTCTAACTGTAGAGCTGAATCCGAGAAATTTAAGATGGGGAAATTGAAGTCAGTAGACGCGACGAACTGTCCAGCTTTAGGTAACAATGTGGCCTTTCTTTCGGCGACACCCTCAGGCTAACAGATTCAATGTGCGGCTTACATTACATCCCTACAGTCATACTGCTAGCACGGCTGAAAATGTCCACTGTGGTCATTCTCACGTTTAGCACCTGTGCCATCGATTACACCTGGGATCAGTGTCTTTTATATGAGATGACTGTGTGAGCATCAGAGTAAAGCAGATCTCCAGTGCTCTTGTTGACAGCTGCTGGTAGTAACTGCGGCAGGATGTGTTTCAGCTTGATAAAATCCCACACGCAGTATATTTAATTCCTCACAGGTTATGACATCGTCTGTTCCGAACACAATCTGGAACTCTCGCCTCATTGTGAAAGTTTGATTCGAACAGACTGAACCTACAGCGTTCATTCTTCTTCTCTGAAAGCAGGTAGAGGGTTATTGTAAGTCTATATAAAGCCCAGTACCCAGTGACCCTGGTAATGCATGCACTGCACTTATCTTTTCAATATCTAAGGCACTTAACTATCGGAGGGGAGGTTATGCTAAACACTCCGCGTATGTATGTCTGTATGTGTGTTTGTGTATGTATGAGTTGCATTCGTATGCGGTTACGTGGGCCAAATCAGTCCCACCCACACAGTTAAAATGACAAGTGAACAAATAAAAATGATTTGAGGTATAATGCCATGATTTGTGTCAAGTTTGTGAGTATTTCTGGATGTAATCTGACTGTACAGATGTGTTTCTTGTCTTCTGGTCCTGTCAAATGTGTCATACCTTGCAAATGTGTAGGTTAGGGGAACAAAAAAGCAGGAAAAGTCATATTTTCCCTTTTTAAATTGGCTTGCATGTCACCAAAAATCATGGGAATCGCTGTCACAGTCTGAGGTAAAGTGGTAGCATTTGACACAGGACCATTCCCTGAAACTTCTAGTGGAATTTTTCAGTGTTTCTGCCATATTTAATGTGTTGTATATGTTTCTGTGTAGGCTGTGAAGTTTCCAGCTCGAGCAGAAAATATACCCTCACCTTCCTTGCCCTCCCCTGTCAGCTCTTAGCTCCAGCCTCGACTCGTAATTTCATCTCAGCAGTTCAAAGACGTTTTAATCTGTCGTCTCCTTTAAAACAATAGCAGCAAAACTAAACGCCTGCCGCTGCGTTGCATGAGCTGGCGGCGACGAGCGGAGGGGGAGCTGCGTAGACTATAGGGATTCCATTCTCTCCATTTCTCCCCTGTTTTTCAGTCTGACAGTTGGCCTCGTGATTCTCCGCAAGGTGAGTCATCAGAGGTCTGGGTTCTGGTTGTGTTAACATACAGGCTGGGCAGGGGAATAATGTCACTGTCTTTCACCATTATCCATTCAGTCTGAGTAGATAAACGAGGGCAGTGAGGTTCAACATTATTTAAGGCATCAGGAGCTGTATCTTAAAACTACTGTGTGCTCCGGAAGACGCATAAAAAAAAACCTAACACACCTCTCTCCATCTCTTTCTCCTTTTTACTCACCCAGAGCGCTGGTGAGCTGGAAGACCCCTGGTAGCCGTGGCAACGACCCCTGTCTCCTCCTGGTGATCGGTGCATCCGCCCCGAGGAGGAGTGTCTCTCCATTGCGCCATGTCTTTCTCCACTAAAAAGAGGACATGTGGTGTGTGTTGGAGTGCGTGAGTGTGCGTATGTTGGTTGTGCATGTGTGTGTGTGTGTGTGTGTGTGTGCGTGTGCGTGCAGCAGTGGGACAAAGACGACGACAACAACAACTACACACACGCATACTGCTTTAAACCTGGAGGAAAACAAAAAATCACTTTTCAGAAATGTCAAGATTTTATGAACTGAAACATTGTGATGGTAGAGATGATTTTTACCATTGAGGTGTTTTTTTTTCTTTTCTTGAATGTTGACATCGAACACCTGACTTCACGATGACGTAAGGACCTATAGCGTGCGCGTATGTTTGTGTGTGCGAGAGAGAGTTTGTGTGTGAGTGTTTTGAGGAGGGCCAAGAGAAGACAGACGGTGGATAAAGACTTTGTATGTAATTCTTCTTCTCCTGGACTTTTTTTTTTTTATCTTTTTTTTTGTGCTCCTGAGTCTGATATTTGCCTAACACCTTTGCTTCTCCCCTCTTAAAAAAAGACACACACACTCTCTCTAACACACACAGACACATCATTTAAAAAAACAAGAAAAAACAAAACATAAACACCTCCCACCCACCCTCACTTCCACCTGTGCACGTATGTGATGTGCCACCTTCGCAGGGCACTGCATGAGGACTTTGGTTCTACATGTACAGCTACGTGGTTTTCTAGTCGACCCGGATGGACAGCCATTGGTTGAGACTGACTGAACCCGAAGGCTGATTGGCTCCTGCCGTGTGAGAAGTGGAAATGATTTGGATTTTTTTAATTATTTTTTTTTTTGTTGTTGTTGATACTATTAGGATAATGACGATGATAATCATGATGGGGAAAAATGGGAGGTTATCTAGTTCACTGAAGAGCCGAGTGCAAGTTGGACTCATGGAGGCGGGGTGGTTGGTCGGGTGGGGGGTTTTGGGGGGGCGGGTGGGCGGGGCTGTTGTATCACTGGTTGGACTTAGGGCAGGAGGGTGGTGGGTCAAACGGGCTTCCCCACCTCCCTCCCCACCATCATGGTTGGAAGTACACATGACGGCGGACTGTCCTGACAGAGGAAAGTTTTTTTTTTTTGTTTTTTTTTAATGTTGTCCATGAGGTTACTAGCTGCTCGCTATGTAGAGTGAGTGAACTCCCTGTTTTAACCCTGTTCCTGGTTCTCAGACTGCATTGGTAATGTTTGTATTGCTGTTGTTTGATTGCACTCACATTTGATTACAGAAAGCGTCTATATATGAAATAAAATACCTGCCAAGGATCCAGTGGTGGCTGCGTATTTTCATGGGAGGCCATGTCATCTCTGGGTGTTTGTGTTCGTCTGTGTGGCCTTTTCCTTTTCTACTTGCAGACGCCGTTATCACGAAGCGAGACCGGTCAGCACCCTGACCATAGACTGTTGACGTCACCCATTGGTTTGTGGACTACTGTTGTGAAACAAGGACGTATTGAGGTGCAGACGCATCAAACAGACATTCAAGAACTAGAAGCCGACTCTCGCAGTGCCTCATGCTGCCTGTGTCTTAAACGCATCGCAGAAATTACAGCCAACGGCCAAGTAGCTAAATTTTGCACGCATGAGGGGAAATAACTTTCTTCACCAGCAGGTGGCGGTAGTCTGTATTAGAGATGTTCCCGTCAACTCATTTCCTTGTCGACTAAACAAAAGACTAGTCGACTAGTCTAATAAAAGAAATTGTGTGCATTAAGAGCCCTTTGAAGCCTTTAATCACAACTTTCAACGACCATGTCGGATTTTAAATGAAGTACGAGACTCTTGGCGCTGTGCGGTATGAACGTGAACATGACGACAACTCAAAACTTAACCACTAAAATAACCTCTAAAATAAATAAACTGCCTCTGAAATGTGGGGCACATTGAACCTTGCAGATCATCCGAATCCACTTTAAAGTTAATAAAACAACTAAATTATAATTAAATTTCAGCCTAAATGAGAGGCATTTTGCACCGTGCTGTATGAATGTAAACCTGCACCTGAGTTGAATGTGGTTGCACATTGCTCCAAGTGATTTATATGCCAGTTTTTTCTGGTGTCTGACGGCTCTGTAGCACCCACTAGTGGCGGGCGGCTACGTGACAGTTAAACAGCCTTGTACCTGAATAAAAAACTAATTGGTTTAACCGATTAATTTTTCTGGTGCTGACTAGCAAGGGGGTGGATGTTTAATCGTTGTGGCGACTAAACGCGCGCATCCCTAGTCTGTGTCTGTCATTCAAAAAGGGAAATTGAAGACCGACAGGATGGATCTCTTTACACCTGGATTACTGCAACAGCCTCTTTTCTTGCCTGAATCAAAAACCTATTGACTCCAGAATGTTCAGAATTCTGTTTTGGTGCAAATGAAATTGACAACAGGTGCAATGGAGAGGCAAAATCAAGACGACTCCGAAAAGGGAATGGTTTTACATGTGGTGTCCACAGACAGTTGCTCTCTCTTTATCCCTCCTGACTGATTCTTCTCTAGTTTTGTGTTCTGCTAGTGTCCTTGTCACTACTGGTAGCATGAGGCAGTATCTGCAGCCCAATCAGGTTGCACAGGTAGTCCAGCTCCTCCAGGATGGCACATCCATATGTGTGGTTGCAAGGTTTGCTGTGTCTCCCAGCACAGTCTCAACAGCATGGGGGCCTGACGTCCTCTAGTGGGACCTGTGCTCACAGCCCAGCACCGTGCAGCTTGATAGGCATTCGCCGCAGATCACCAGAATTGGCAGGTCTGCCATTGGTGCCCCATTCTCTTCACAGATGAGAGCAAGTTCACACTGAGCATGTGTCGATGGGTCAGTGATGGTCCGGGGAGGCATATCCGTGGAAGGTCGCACAGACCTCCATGTCACAGCCAGCGGTACCGGGATGAAATCCTTGGCATGATTGTCAGACCTTATGCTGATGCAGCGGGCCCTGGGTTCCTCCTGGTGCAGGACAATGCCCGGCCTCATGTGTCCAGAGTGTTTCAGCAGTTCCTGGATGATGAAGGCATTGATGCCATTGACTGGCCCTCTCGTTCCCTTGACCTTAATCCAACTGAGCACCTATGGGACATAATGTAGGGGTGCATCCATGCATAGACCTCACTGATGCCCTGATCCAGGTCTGGGAGGAGATCCCCCAGGACGCCATTCATTGGGAGCATGTCAGCAGTGCATACAGGCACACAGGGGCAGCACACTACTGATTTGCTGTGATAAAATTCACACAGTTGGACCAGCCTGTGATTTCAATTATATACTTTGATTTTCGGTGTGATTTTGTGATTTTGAATCCAGGCCTCAGTGAGTTGATGATTTTGGTTTCCACTGACCGTTGTTACATCATTTTGTTCTCAACCAATTACAGAGTGTACATCAGTAAAGACTTTCAACTTGAATAATATGTTCATCAAGATATGATGTGTGATTTAAGGGCTCCCTATACCACTACGTTTGCGGTAGTTTAAAAAACGGGGGTGTGCAGATATTCATGTTCATGAATATCTGTACAAAATTTCATGGTAATCCCTCCAGTGGTTTTTGAAATATTTCACTCTGGATCATAAATTGATGAATTTATGAATATCACTAATACAAGAAGATTTTTTGAGAGGTTTTGCCTTTTGCGACAGAGGTATGTAATAGATTTAGGTGTTAATCCAGCTCTGCAATTCCTACGATTAGAAGACAACAAAATTATACTTCTGTCCATACATGTATTTGTCTTTTCCTTTTTTTATCAAAAAAAATCTCACTCTGCTAGTATAAATAAAGAAGGACATTTTAATATACAAGTGTATGTGCTGCACACACACACACACACACACACACACACACACACACACACACAGTCTAATCTGTCACTCTGTCATAATTTGATCATAATCCCTAATCATAATCACATCGTATCTTAAAGGTGTTCTCAATCTGGAGTGGGATTATGGGATTGCAGAGCATGTGTGTTAGAGTGTGAATGAATGATCCAAATATACTATAGTGGTGGTCTGTGTGTGTGTGTGTGTGTGTGTGTGTGTTTAGGGGAGTAAAAGGGGTGAATTTAATTTGATGATGGTGGGGTACAGGGTGCACCCTCTCACTGATTCACCCGCTGTATCCACTTTAAGCCTGATATAATAAAACAATAGACTCTGACCTGTTAAAATGTGTTTGCGCTCCCCTCCTCGGCTCATCTTTAATCTCGTTCACTTTAATTTGTTTGTGTACGAGTGCGTGAAATGAAATAAAACAAGATGAGTCAAAGAAACGCTGACCTACTGTTTGTTGAGCTGTCACATTTCTTTTTATCTTTTTGGTCTACTGGTCGGTTGAGCTCTTTTTCCAGACTGAAATATCCCAACAACTGTCAGAGAGATTGCCATGAAACGTAGAGGATATGTCCTTGTGTAAGATGAGAAATATGTTTATGTTTATAATAATGTATGGTGAATACGGAAAATGAATGAATATTCCATTGCATTAAATATTGGCATGTTAAAGCTGGGGTAGGCAGTTTATGTTGGCATCATTGGGCAAAAATCCCATAATAAATTTAAAGCATATTGTAATTCAAGTGAACCGAGAGAACACTAGACTTCTGCACCTCCTCTTGGCTCTGTTTTCAGGCAATAGAAAATCTAGCCTGTGACGGGAGACACTGGCCAATCACAGGTAATTTCAGAGAGGGCGTTCCTATTGACTGTACAAATGCACCTGTTCGTGCATGTCCCCTTGATGACAGCCTGATTTAACAGTGGAGAATCCTGCAGAGAACTTTGTTATTCAAACAATGGCAACAACTGTTTACACCGCAAAGAAACCCAAAGAAAGAAGACAGACTTATCAAAAGAGAGTCGGACAGTAAACACAATAAAACACGTGTCAGTATTAGCAAAGTGTTTTGGCGATGGAGAGAAAAGGCTAACAGTTTAGCCTTCTGCTAACCAGAGCCAAGAGCCCGGTCTCACTCCGAAGTTGTCAAAATCCAGCACTTGGGCAGTGACTTGCAGCGTCAGAAACCAATGAAAAATGCATCCTTTAACAATGGCATGATACCCGGCAAGTTGCTGTTATAGTTTAACGGCGCCTGGCAGCGTCAGGGGGAAACGCAGCAGGACAAGGACAAAAGATAAGGCAGCAAAAGTCTAACTGGGGAGGGCAGAAAGGATGGGGATGAGTTCAACAAACACTGACTTTCACCTGAGTGGGTGGTGTTCACATCCTGTAAGATCCTAAAGCCAAAACCCTGTTCTGTTTTCCTAAACCTAACCACATGTGTTTGTTGTTGAAGGAAAAAGACGTCAATTTACATTATACTGACGTAGCGCGTTGATTTTGAAAGAGACTGAAAGTAAACGTTAAATTTCCTGTTAAAACAGAACTGTATTTTGAAAGAAGACAATGCATGTCACAGGCAGAACACAGTGTCCCAGAACGTCAACAACCAACACACCCAGGGTATGTATTATTTGGACGTATTTGGACATGGAAAGTCCATGACCAAACGTCAATATATGACGAAGTTGGAGTGAGAATGTGTTGGAGACAAAGGCTCATGGCTGCGGCTTCAAGTTCATATTTATGTAGCTAACGGTAGCTAGAGCTTCAAATCACAGTGTGTCCTCGAGAGCATGCAGCAACTCCAAAGACTGACCCCCAGTCAGCGGCCACAGCAACTCAAATCCAGTCAGCGCAAACCCCAGCTTTAGGGGGCTGGACCCTGACTGTGCTGGAGCAACAAACTTTCTGTTGCTGCTGTTACACAGGTTAGACCTGCCTGACCTACCAGTCCGCAGTGACACCTGGTGCTGGAGGTTTGTGACAAATTTGAGCAGCTATAGCTGCCGATCGAAGGTCCGTTTCTCAAGCTGCTGCCGACTTTGCTCCCAGCGAAGCAGTCCACCGTGGCAGGAGGCGAGGCAAAGGGAGCGCGGGCTGGCTAGCTATTTTTTGTCTAATTTTTGGACTGGCAAACAGAGACAGCGGGGCAAAGAGCGGCTGAGAGAATATGCTGCTGGCTATTTATAATTACATTATATCAACCTCCCATCCACCAAAAAAAATAACGTCCATTATCCTCCGCCAGTCCTGAAAACGTCAGCAAACGCATCACAACTTGTGAACTTGGAACTAATAAAAAATTTCCACTCACGAGGTTGTGAATACCACAAGAGGCATATCATATGGACTCTTCTCGTGAACAGCATGAACACGACCCCATCAGAATGCAGCAGTTCTGCATGTTAGCATGCTGATGTTAGCATTACTGTGGCTGAGCGCAGCTTCATAGAGTCTCCAGTCTTGCTTAATTACATGAACACATCACGTGCTGACTTCCCTCTTTCTTCTTTTCCTCTTTCTCCTCTTATTTGAATGGATAGCAGCTTCTTTGAAAAGCTTTTCAGCTCAACCTGTAACCTGGAGCTGCTGGAGAAGCTGCAGCTGTGTCAGAAACTCCATTTACAGGGCACATACATGGTAACACACTGAACCTGCATTGTGTTACAGTATTTCTGTAATGAATTTGTATGTATTGCGGCTGTTTAAGTGCTGTGTTTATTCCCTCCTCTCGTGAAAGGGCGGTGTGTTCAATGCCGGTGGTTGTTTGTGCTCCCTACACCTCAAGGTCAGCTGACCTATTTGACCCCAACATGCTGAAGAACATGTGCCAATACAAAAACCAACAGCTTTGTTAGCGGGGAGGAAAATGCTAGCGGTATTTATCTTTCTCCTTGTTGTTTTTTTCACCTGCTCTGGTGCTTTCACTCGAGTTCTTCCTCTCCTCCCACCCACTCTATCTCTTTTTACGGCAAAGGATTTTCCGCTCGTGGCTGTAACCTTGGGTGAGAGAAATGTTGACCGGGTGATTCTGCACGGGCATCATGTTACAAATAAGACACCTTGCCTCTGAGTTTGATTTGAAGCCTCCATATAAGAGCTCAAAGGTGTGCAATATCCATACACAGTGAAATATAATGAAATACAATATACTGATAGTCCCCTGAAAGCCGTGTGTGTGTGTGTGTGTGTGTGTGTCTCTCTGTGAATTTGTGTGTCTCAGCATATGATTTTGAGTGGAGTAATTTAGCAGATGAGCGTGTGGCCATTGTTAGAGGGATAATCTGGCTCTTGCTGCTCAGATAGGTTAACATGCAGCAGATTAGACCAGATTACCCCCAACCACACCAGACAGGACAGCCTCCTCCCCCACTCCCTCTATCTGAGCCGACCCCTCCTCTCTTTGCCTTCATTCTTTTTTCACTCATCATGATCCCAACTTCACTTCACGTCATCCTCTCTTGGCTTTTTACTCCGACATCCTTGCCCCATTTGTTTTTATATCTGTCTCTGCAGGCTTTCCCTTATTGAAGCTCCTGCATCACTTGAGCCCTGTTTCCACCGAGCAGTACAGTTCAGTTCAATACGTTGTGGATGGTACCAATGGAACCGTTCTGTGCCGTCCCCATGTTTGCTCCCCCCTCTGTTGGGGTACCTAGCACACAGATCTGGTACTAAAAGGTGGAGCTGTGAACACTGCAGTGTTCCTGACTGAACTGAGGGTTTAAGTATTAACTCTTCTGCTACTATGAGCTGAAGTACATGTGAAATAATTTAAGGTGACTGGATCAGCAGCAAATTCTCACATTTAAGAAGCTGGGACCAGCAAATGTTTGACATTTTTGCCTGAAAAATGACTTAAACAATTAACAGATTATGGTAAATGGGCCTGCTCTTGTATAGCACCTTTCTAGTCATCCAAACAGTCGAAGCACTTTTTACACTACAAGTCACATTCACCCATTCACACACACATTCACACACTGGTGGCCGAGGCTACCATACAAGGTGCCACCTGCTACTCAATTTTTTACTCACTCACACACACAATGATTGTAACATCATCAGGGGCAACTGACCTATGGCTAAGCCACGCTCCCTCCACTCACTCGGACAAACTATCAACATTCAGTGAGCGGCGCTATGGCAGGTGTCACAGTACACGACATTTCGCAGGAGGCAACTGATGTTTTTTGGGGACATAACGATCAGATGTCATTGAGGAGTAACCAAAAGGTGACATGATGAACGACGCAGCTAGGAGCTAATGTTAGGCTAACTTTAGCTAATGTTAGCTAGAGATGTTAAAGATAACTTTATATTTCTTTGCCGCAAAGTGACAATATGTTGCCTCAAACACGATGTTGACTTACCTTAGAACAGATGCAGACATCATTGTTAATCTTATTCACGTTGAGTTGATGTTGTGGTCTAACGTTGCCGCACAACTTTATCCAAAGGAGACACTTTTCTCGGTTGAGATGTGGTTTAGGAAAGTGTAAAAAATACACCTTGTCGCCCAGTGTCTCAGGATACCTTGTGTCAGAGTTGCATGTACCCCATGCACACCGTTTGACCATTTTTAAACTTCAAATCTACGAAAAAGCTCATAAAACCGAACAAAATGAAGAAATTTAATTTGACTCATTCTCTTTGACTAGTTCTCTTAAAGGGACAGTACACCCCAAAATCAAAAGTATTTCTTTTTCCTGTATCTGTAGTGCTGTTTATCAGTTTATAATGTTTTGGTGTGAGGACGCCTTTAATGTTTACATCTCGCACTGTCACAAGCATGAGGCTTTCGTCCATGAGTAGATGCACACTTCCTTCTTCGTAGTTCGGTGGAAATAAAATAGCTCCCACATGAAACTGCTCACAACAAGGTCTGTGGATTATCTTAAATAAGCGAGTCATGATTTCTGATAAATAGCACGACAGGTAAAATGAAAAACATGTATTTTTTATTTTGGGGTGAACTGTCCCTTTAACCTGCTCAGTTTGCTTGAATATGTTTGATTGAAGGTTATTAATGTATAAGCTATGTGTGTGTCTTTACATCTGCATGACCGTGTGTCTCTGGCGTGGCTGATCCGTCAGCCAGACGTTTGATGAGGCTCCAGCTGTTTGTATTTTTGGCCGCAGGGGTTTGTTTGTCAGGCAGCTGCTGTGTTTGTGTCATTCAAGCTATTAATTAGAATCGTGCCGAGTGGCGAGATGACACTAACAAAACACAGGATAATGATGTAATCGCTGCTCTCACATCTGGCCCAGCTGTCCTAATCTATACTCTAGAAAACAGTGCAGTGCATAAGAGGAATTATTAGTCAAATTATCTGATTATTTTGTTTGTTCTCCTATCAGTAAGGTGTTTGTGCTTTAACGTGCTTACTTGTCACCCATCTGTCGTGTGCTGATGAGTGTCTGTGTGTGTGTTTGCTAGGTGTTTACATGTGTATTCATGTTTGTCTCTGGAAAAAAAAGGTCTCCTGTCCAGCTGTTTCAGTACGCACACAGCTGGACTAACGCCTCGCCAGTAGAAGTAGCAGGATTAACTTGCAGGTATTGGATTACAAACCAATCAGGGGGACAGGATTAGTTGCTCAGGTACAGCTACTTGAATACCTGTTCGCCCCAGCTTTCTGTGACAAAGGTCGAGCTGTGGTCAAAAGGTGACTGACCACACACACACACACACACACACAGGCGCACAGTGTAATGCAAAGCCACATCCATCTGTCCACATGTGCAGCCAGCTTTTCTTTCTTTGGACCACCATTTGTGTGGTGATGAGGAAGACTAACGACTTGTTGCTTACTTTTTTAAATCATCGATAAACGTGTGATGTCTCCAACCCACTCTCCAAACCCAAAAGATATTTAATTTACAGATATTAATGCAGCTAGTCTTTATATTTCTTTAGGCTGGAAGTACAAAAATCAGCTTCACTATAACTCGCAGCATTCACAGACAAACACTTGTCTTTATCTGGACACCTTTCCCCCACAAATACAACATGCTAATGTTATTAGCACAAGCCTATGGCATTTTACATTGTATAAATTAGCCTAGCAGCTAGCAGACTTTTCCTCTACTCAAATAAAGCCAGAGACAACAGCAACATTTAACAAAGGTAACAATTCACAAGGTTCACTGACAAAACAACCGTCTTATACTAAACACGTTTTCCAAACAAATACAACATGCTAATGTTATTAGCACACGCCTATGGCATTTTACATTGTATAAATTAGCCTAGCAACGAGCAGAGATTTCCTCTGCTCATATGAAGCCAGGATAAATCACACACAAGACTTAAAATGCTATTTTTGTGGAGGCTTTATTGTCTTCACAATTTATTGTTTCTTATCTGTGAAATTAAAGTAAATAAAAGCTTTGTTTCCACTGAGGGAAATGGTTTCAGTTTACAGGTGGATTTTGTTGTTTTGGTGTTTCCTGGTTGTGGCTAGAATGGTATCAATCTGCTCATCGAACTCTCAGCATGAATGCGAATAGGTGTATTTGCTAAAATACTGAATTATTCTTTTAAATGATAAATTGATTATCATAATTGTTGATTACTTTCCTGGCAACCAGATGAATGCTTAATGGATTATCCAATACTTGGTTAATCTGAGTAGTATGTATAAAAAGGGCTGTCCACTCACTCTCTCCACATTTCAATCTTCGTCCTTCTCAGCCCCCGCCACAATTTACTTCCCCCCTCCTTCCTTTTTTTTTTATTTTTTTTGGTTACCATTGTGCACCAAACTGTCCTGGATCCCTGTAAGAGCACAAAAGCACAACAAAGACTCAGGAAGTGATTAGTGGCTTAACGAGGAGGAGGCTTTGCAGGGACTAAGGGGGGCTGTATGGCCTCTTCCATGAGACGGGGTGAGGGGGTTAAAGTTTCAGGGCTTAAGAGGTCAGTGTTAAGTTGTGGAGGTCAGTGGAGAGGTTAATTAGGAGCAGGGCTTTTGTTTACAGGGGATAAGGAGATGCGGGAAGGGATTCGAATCCGTGCTGTATTCCTCCAGCCACCCTGAAAGTGTCATCCACCTCTGCTTTCCTTCCTCTTCCCCGCTAATTGTCCTGTGGCTGAAAGAAGATGTAGCTGAATTAACCTTATTGTCACCATTGCGACACACTCGCCACCTCATCACCACAACACACACACACACACACACCTCGAGTATGTTTCCTCAAGTATATTTGGTGCCTCCTTCTTGCTTCAATTAGAGGAATGTCTTTTCAACTTGGAGGAGCTCTGGCCGTGACTGTCAATTGGAGACTTGTGTGTGTGTTTGTCTGTTGTTTCTGCTGTTAAAACAGACATAGGTGCTCGGTGGTGTCATGGGGATGCCCCGTGACTTTTAATGGTAAAAAAAATGCAACAAACTCTGGACTTTGACCCAGGACTTTAGACGGGTTGGCCCAATGACGATGATCTTTGACGAGTTTGGATCAGAGCGTGTTGTAGTTGTTTGTTTGCTTCTGATTGTTCTTACAAGAGCTTTTTTTGTAACATCATTAGACCCCAATGAAAAGTTTTTAAAAAAGGAAGAAATTTCGTATTCTATTCGATGCATTCTTCCTCCTCAAACCTTGCATCTAAATTACCCACAGTGCAACTCAACCATCAAAACTTAAGTTGGAGATTCAGCTGTGTTATGTTAGTGGCAGCTAACGCTGACTTGAGATGCTAGCCTCAAGGTATGAGAAGCGGGCTCTTATTAACTACACGTCCTTAGATTTTTTATTTTAATGGCTAGTTTTTAGCCACCTAAAAAAGACCCGGATAAAACAATATTTATTTAAGTGTAATTATTAATTGTGTAACTCATTTTGATTTAATTGTGTTTAACTGTATATCTTTAAATATTACAGTTACTGCTAAAAAATGACAACAGAAATAAACAAGTTTTCTGATTTTACATATTTTCGCAATTTAAATCAAATACCAGTCGTCTGCCCGGAAGTGATTGTTGTTGTTAGCGCGATGCCACAGTGACTCAGTCTGTTACTGTTGTTGTTATTATTATTATTATTATGAAGCTTATTTGATTTGGTGAAGGACGGAGAGATTACCATGACCGTGCCTCATTTAGGGTGAAAAACTGGCACACGACTCCTCACACCACCATGCCGGGACATCTGTCTGTTAGGGTAATTGGCATTAACCCTTTCAAGCTGGGTGACCCCCTTTTTCACGCCCAACACAGCTCACACTTGGCATGTAAATGTGTATGTGTGTGTGTGTGACAAAATAAAATGAAATGCACAATATAGCTGTAAAAGTGTGTTTTTGTTTTCTCAGCCAAAAAAAAAAAAAATTGATATTTCACACACGTACAGGCTTATGTGGTATATGAGGTCAGTGTGGTTTTCAGTGGTTTAAGGGGACCCACTTTTACCACCATCTAGTAAACAAGTAGTCATGTCAAACACTTTATTTGATCTGCACACACACAACCCTGCATGAGGGATGCCACACTCCAAAGCATATGGCGCAGGGCGACCAAAATGTGTTAATGCTGATTGAATATGCAGCTCTATTAGACTAATGTTAGCAGGCTGTGTAGTCCCGATGCTAATCCAAGGTAACAGAATGGAGCCGGAGCCGCAGCTTATCTCTGAACTTACGGAAATTAGAGAATGGAAAAGTGATTAGAAAGTGATTAGAGTGGAGGGACACCACTTAGAGAAACATACGCTTTCAGGTCCGGGTGATCACACCGTCCACATTACTGCTATTAATGATGCAAGCGGCTTAACGGCGGGACCAGAGAGGTTGTGAGATTTAGTTGATAGCAGACAGCGAAGTCAGTTTTGTTTCAGGATGTCTTTTCTCCTGTTTCACTGTTTGAAGAATATGACACATCATCATCATCATCATCATCATCACAGTTTTTCCTCAGCTTAAGAGGGCTTATGGTCTTCTTATCTGGGGTGCCTGTTGAGCAACTATTTCTCATACTTCTTCTTATTCTTCTTCCGCATCGATATTTTGGCGCACCTCTCGTCCCACAGCATTGCCAACACAGTCACAAGACATACATCAAAACGTGCAGAATCATTGGGAATGGTGTGCTGTGACATTTCTCAGAGATTTGCCAAGTGTTTTTTTTACGAAATTCGCAAAAAACATCACAAAAATTCTCATTAAAATGAACGGGAGATCGTTGAGACAGCAACGTGTAAACAACAAAAACATCCGTCCTCTTTGAGGCCACACCAAATCGCCGTACTTTCACATTGAAAAATGATTCAAAGTTTAAACGGCTCGTGAGACTCTAGACTTTATTGGAGCAAATCAGCATTTTGATATCTATTACAGTTTTTAAGAAATTGCAGTTTACATTTGATGACGTTTTTCAGAGTTTATAATGGGTGTCTATGGGAGAGGGCTAGAGTGATGACATCACTGCTAGAGTGTGGAGGAGCTGGAAGATCTTTTACAACATGTCTTAAAAAAATTGCTCTCAATGCCACAGTTTTCACTCTGCATACTCAATTTATATATCAAAACTTAGGAAAATTTGTGCTGGTGGCAGAAATGTGACAATGAAATCACAGTAACTCACACATTTGGCTCAGTGAGCCCCCAAGTGAAGGGAGAGCTGATTTTTCTCACTGACTCTTCTCTAAACTGAGGAGAAATTTCTTCAAAAGAGCTGAGTTTTCTAACCTGCGACCATGATCACATTTTTGACACCACAAACATAAAAGAGACATCTACACATTCAGGAGAATCTCCTCTCTTTGGTGGGATCCATATGTTGACGACTGGACTCACGGTTTGGCGGGAAAAGGAGGCGTTTGAGAGGTTTCTACTTCTACATCAAAACAGCTGCCTCCTCTGAGCTGCTGGCTGCCCCTCCCCCTCCATCATATACACCTACAGCCTTTACTACTTTGATACTTTTGGGATTATGAATGTTAAATACATACTGTAAATAAATACAATATTATACACACATAGTGCTCAGTACATGTAACAGCAGCACTTGTAGTAGGCATTACATAGAGTCAATATATACATAAACTTACTACTCAGCGGCGGCAGCAGGCACCCGTCAAATTTTCTTGTGAAATTTTGTTTATTATTATTTTATTAATTATAAGACAGGAGTCATATTTAGATTTTCATTTTAAGAATTGTCAACAGTGAAGGCCCATAACAAATACACAAAAACTTTATTCATACAGAACTTTTTCAAACAAAATTACAAGTATTTCACAGGGTTGAACCCGCACAGAAACATTTCAGGGCGGAAATGAGGCACATAAAAGCAGTCAGTTAGAAAAAATACAAAAATAAAATAGAATAAACAATAATACAAGTTTTAAAAATAAGTGTAATGATAATAAAACATATACTAAGATGTGCTGGAAATTGTATATTGATTTAAAAATTAATTTCATCAATGTAAAAATTCCAAAATGTTTCAAATGTTTATTTATTTTCTTATTTCCAACACACAATCTGAAATAAAATGTGTAACTATCAAATCAGTCTTTACCATTTTTGTTCATCCTGTAATAGTTTGAGTTTATTCCGTGGTATGTTTTTATCACTTTCACTTATTTTATTCAGTTTCAGAGCTCTGTATAAAGCCAGGAAGTGGCTCTTGAGTTTTTTTTCAAGGTTCACAATAGAGAGTCATTCATAGAGACTTCATGTGTGCAGCTTGTGCTTAAAAGCAGGGAAATAAATCCTCTCTGTTTGACTGACAGTTGCTGCCATGACAACCCCGCATCAGCTCCAGGGTGTCCAATGAGGAGTCAGATCCCGGGTCCCTCCCTGACTCCCAGGTGAGCTAAAGAGTCAGACTTCAGCAGATTTCTGTCAGACTGTCTCCGAGACACGCTCGGTTTCCTCTCTGGTTTCACTCTGTCATCCAGATGGTGTTCAGATCGCCGCTCGACTTTTTCTCAGCCTCCCGGATCCTGCTGCCACACTTCACGGATGGGCCCCCTGTTCTGGCCCGCTCCCGCTCCCCGGAGGACCCTCCCTCTGCCTGTCCTCCCCTGGCTCTCCCGGGGTTGTGTTTCTCCGCGGCGCAGATCGCCAGCGTCTGCGAGACTCTGGAGGAGACCGGAGACATCGAGCGGCTGGCCCGGTTCCTCTGGTCACTCCCGGTGACCGCAAACGGCCACGACTCCATCTCTGAGCACGAGTCCGTGCAGCGGGCTCGCGCCGTGGTGGCTTTCCACACCGGGAGTTTCCGCGAGCTTTATCACATCCTGGAGACGCACCGCTTTACGCGCGCATCGCACGGTAAACTGCAGGCAATGTGGCTGGAAGCGCACTACCGGGAGGCGGAGAAGCTCCGGGGGCGACCGCTCGGACCTGTTGATAAGTACCGCGTGAGGAAGAAGTTCCCGTTACCGAGGACAATCTGGGACGGTGAGCAGAAGACGCACTGCTTCAAAGAGCGCACGCGGGGGCTGCTAAGAGAGTGGTACCTGCAGGACCCGTACCCGAATCCTGGGAAGAAGCGGGAGCTGGCGCACGCAACCGGACTCACACCGACTCAGGTTGGGAACTGGTTCAAAAACCGGAGACAGAGAGACCGGGCGGCAGCAGCAAAAAACAGGTCAGTGACTTCTGCTCAGAATAAGTTGTCTATTGAGTGTCACAGCTGGCGGCCTACAGTGAGCAGCGGACATGCAACTGTTTGTTTTAATGGTAAATTAAGTAACTTCATGTATCCAGCATGAATCAGTATATTGATCACCCACTTTCAGTCTCCGCGGGCAGCCCTAAGTTGTGTGTAAAAAGGGCCATTCATGCGTAAAAGCGCACGGCCATTCAGCTTGTAGCTTTTTGTCTTCCTTCCGTCAGTCTGACCTGGTCGATCTTTCTCGCTTCTCTATCTCACTATAATTTGCTTCAGGGTCAGTGTTTGGGTCAACCCCCACACTGATGGGTGAGGGCATAAATTGCTTACCGCGCGTGGACTTGAGATGCTTTTATCTAACAGTGATTTTGATCCATTTTAACTCTTCATTTTGGGTTCAGTTTTATTTTTGGTCCTTTTTTCCCACAAGAACTTGTTGCACACACTTGGGTCTATATTTAAGATGACTTCCCCACTTTTAACTTCCTTTTCTGTTTATTTCCAGGTTGCAGCACCACCGGATGTGTCCAGACGGTGCGCGGTCACTAAGCGGAGGAGAGTGCAGTCCGGACGAAAGCGGGGAGCGCGCAGATGGAGAAACTCTCCTCTCAGTAACGGACAGTGACTCTGACTTGGATGTTTGAGACTTTACAAAAATATGACATGGAACTTCAGGGGGGCACAGTGGATTACTACCGGAGAGAGGAGGAGGATGTGTGCGAGGGAGGAAGAACAAAGGCTGGTCAGGGTTGCAATAAATGTTCAGGGCATAAAACAGCTTCATAAATGTTTCCCCAGCCCACCAAGCAGATGATGTTCCAGGTTACATGAAGATTTTTCTTTTGCTTCCTGAGAATATCATTGATTTGTGTCTTTCCTGTTGGTTTAAAAGAAACCAACAGGAACGTTGCACATGTGTGGCCCCAGCTCGCACCATCAATCTAATTAAACAGACATGAAGCCTTGGACCCCTGTTGGACTTTAACCATGCAGGGACCCCCACATGGGAGGACCTTTGCACACTGAAACCTGCCAGTGAGCTAATCACTCTCATTTTCTCTAATTATGTATCATTATTTTTCTTTTTCATTGAAACCAGTTGTTTCTATAGAAGACCCTGATGTCCGCTGCTGTAGACAATCAATACGCACTGAAGCCTAAAACCTCCCTTGTTTTGTTTTGTTCCTTTACCTTCACTTGTACTTTATTTAAAGTTCACTGTGCAGTCTGTGTGTGCCGTACTTTGTGTTCAGTTTGATGCTGAACAAATGTATTGGTATTTTATATAAATAAAATTATTTAATATATGACTGTTACTGTGCCCACTCTTCTTTAATGATGCTAATATTCATAAGGACAGTGTTTCTAGGCAGATATAGGGTAGAAACAGTTAATTCATTATTGTTAATGCAGTATAAAATGGCTGTAATCATACTGAATGATGAACTTTATGATGACACACATGAATAAATGCTTATAGTGTGTCATATAAAGTAGGCATTATTAAAACACAAGTTGGTCTAAAACAGTTTATAAATGTGTTTGAGTGTAAAAGAGTTTGATAAATTATGTTTGTTCATCTATTATATTATCCATCTATACGTGTTAAAGGAAAACACGGAAATAGTTTTAAACCAGCTCAGTATAATGTTATAATATAGTGTTTTTATCTCAGTGAGTTATCGTTGCAGAAATCCATCGTCTGCTGCCACTCAGATACTACTTAAGTAGACTTTTAAGGGACTTTAGAGGCAAATATTGTACTTTTATTACTGTACTTTTTACTGCGCTACACTTATTTACCTCTAGTTCATTTTTAAATTCAGATTAGTGACATAAAATATAATCAACAAATATATTATTATGTGTTATTTTAAGTTAAGACTTAATTGATCCCTGGAGGTAAATTCACAAGCTACCCAGCAGCATAAAAGTAATGTACACATTATTCATTATTCGTCGTCTGTAACATCTTATCCTGTTAGGGGTCGTGGACATTGGGTGAGGGGCGGGGTACACCATGGACAGGTCACCAGACTATTGCAGGGCTCATTGTTACATTAGTGCCTCAATAATTAATCTAGTGTTATAAGCATCATTCTGAAATGGACCAGTGTGTTTACTTTTGGTACATGGAGGTATTGTGCTTTTAGGGACTGTTCACTACTTGTGAGGGAGGAGGGTTGGTGCAAAAACAGGGTGGCATGTCAATTGTTTTTTTTAAAGCACTGGGGAGGGACTTGTGTCTTCTTTATTTTAGCTTAGGGGAGGGGGGTCGTATTTTGTTTTTACCGCAAATTTTTGATTTTAATTTATCACAGCCGGAAACAAAAAATAGCTTTAATTAAAAAAAAGATAAACAAATTTTGGATTTGAAATTTCTGGCAGCTGTAGGACACATCATGTGCAATAAAGGCAAAAAAAAAAAGAGCCCATAACCGAATCTGATCTCAATATTATATTTCTCAAAAATCACTTGAAATTTTGGGCAAAGGTCAACCGTTTACACTGACTGAACAGCATGTGCGATTTTTTTTTTTAACTCCAGGATTTCGACTTCAATTTTTAACTTTCAAACATCAAAGGGGAAGCTTTAAAAATTTCAAGGGAAAATATTTGTAACTTCAGGGAGGGTCAAAAAAAGTTACACGCCAGCCACGCCCTAAAGGCCTTCGCACACTGAGTCTGTTCTTTCGCACGTCTAAAAGTAAACACAACCTCACGCTGTGTCAGTCATGTTCGCACACTGTGTGCAAAACTTTGGCTCATCATTAGAACAGCTAACTCAGACATTCAGGATGATGATGATGAGGAGGAGGAGGATGTGGACTGCACACAGAATGTTTTCACAGGAAGTTTAACGTATACATACAGTCTCTTTCAAAATAAAAGCACTACGTCGGTACAACAAAAACACGTGGTTAGGTTTAGGAGAAAAGAACAGGGTTTGGTGAACACCGCTCTCTCATGTGAAAGTTGACGTTTGTTGGACCCATCCACAGCCCCAGTCAGACTTTCACTGCCTTAACTTTCGTCCTTGTACTGCCGCGTTTCCCCCTGATGCTGCGAGGCACCGTCAAACTACAACGGCAACTAGCCTCATATCATGCCGATGTTAACGGACACCTTTTTTTGTTGGTTTCTGACGCCTCAAGTCACTGCCAAAGCGCAGGATTTGGACGACTTCAAAGTGAGACCGGGGCTCGGAGGACTGAGAAGGAAGACAGCTCTGCCCCTTCATGCAGCCGCGGTGCCAAATGAAACACAGGGAGGGAGTGGTGACGGCCAGATAGGTGACCCCAGCGGAGAGAGGCAAAGGACGAAATGTGACTTTTCATTTTTGTTCCGTTTTGGGAATTTTCACAACGAATAGAACAATAAAACACATCTGATAAAAATCAGCGTGCAAGGTGTCTGTGTGTAACGATTTCTTTTTCAGATGACGGATTAAAGAAATGCACCTGAAAAAAAACGAACTCAGTGTGCAAAGGTCTTCACTCTGACAAGTAGAGAACAGTCCCTTACTTGAGTACATTGAGTGCAGACCTTGGAAACCAGACTCTCCCAAGACGTCTGCATAGTAGCTTCCTAGATATTTAATATGTTTTTTTGTTTTTTTTTGTGCAAAAAAAAAGATGGTTGTAAACTGCTGTCCATACACTTCCAATATACGGTAGCTTCCTTCTCATAGGGAGACATATAAAAAGGTCTCATATCATTCATCTGATTTTTCTGGAAGGCTGTGAACAAACTGGACACAGTGTGGAGGCAGAGCGGCGCCATCCAGTGGAGACTGAGGGCACTTTATCAAGCTTGTTGTACTTTAGGCCTGTTTTTGTGTCATGCTACTTAATACTTTTTACTCCACTGCATTTATATGACAAAGATTTTAAGTACAAATTACACAATTATTTTGATTTTTTTTTTATTACAGATACTGCATACGTCAAAGTGTATATGAGGAATTACATGGAGTCAAAAACTGTTTCAAATACAAAGGACTATTGAAATGAACACGTTTGAAAATGAATCCAGTGGAATTGCTTTCTAGATTAAAGCTGCAGCCAGTTCAGTGATTCATACATGAATCATTTAAAATAAGAGTTTGTGTGTGTGTGTGTGTTTGTTATAACATTGTGATCGCATGATTCAGATATTATTGCTCTCATTATAGCTCCTCATGGCCTGGCTCCAGATTACATTTCAGACCTGTTGGTCCCTTATGAACCTCTGCATAGTGTGAGATCTTTGGACAGACGTCTTCTGCTTGTCCCAGAGTCCAGACTGAAGACCAAAGGAGACAGAGCTTTTGCCATCGAGGCCCTGAGGCTCTGCAATGACCTGCCAGAGGGTGTAAGGCTGTCTGAGTCACTGGCTTCATTTAAGTCTCTCCTGAGCTGAAACCATTTCCCTCAGTGGAAACAAAGCTTTTATTTACTTTAATTTCACAGATAAGAAACAATAAATTGTGAAGACAATAAAGCCTCCACAAAAATAGCATTTTAAGTCTTGTGTGTGATTTATCCTGGCTTCATATGAGCAGAGGAAATCTCTGCTATTCGCTAGGCTAATTTATACAATGTTTGTCAATTGAACACAAATCTTTCAAAACCAAGATGGCCGACGGAAAGCAAGAAATGTTGTGCAGCTCAAGAATGTCTTGCCAATCCTTCTACAGTATAATAGACCGTGGCAGGAAAATAAAATCTGGTAACATCAAGTAACATCCAAGGGGTGAATACTGATTTAATGTTGTGAGGAAATTAATTGTAAACTGGACATCAGGCATCGCTGGCTGTAGTTCAACTACAGTTAGTACTGTTAATGCAGCTTTGTTATTCTTGAAAATATTTAATCTGCAGTGACTTTTTTGGCTGTAAATCAGTTGGTTTATTCTATCAGAAGGTGATGTACAATTATATATACTATAAATTATACATATATATTATATACGTATATATATGTATATATATATATAGCAGAAAATATTCATTGAAAATATGACAGTCAGGAGCAAGGTTCAACGCTTTTGCATGGCATTAAACAGTATAAGAAATGTAAAATATGTCAACACATGAGTCTAACTGCATTAATATATATATATATTATAGTTTCACCTGATATATATCAATCTTTAAATTGGTTTAAAACTTAAAACGTATGCTGTCCATGGACATGTGAAAAAATGCATGTTTGAAAAAATTATCGACATTTTTTTTCATGCTTTAAGAGGAATAAAAACAATAAGAAAACAATCTTGACTGAGGTTGTAATAATTGATGCATAAAAGGGTTCATTTAAAGTGTAAAACATATGTCAACAATGATTGCAAGTCGCTGTTTTACTTATATATATATATAAGTCCTATGTTTAAAAGTAAACTCTTTTCTACAAGTATAGCTACAATTCTGCATATCTGCACATAACCTATGTGTGTTTTTACTTTTCCTTACTCTTAAATTTTTTTCTTATGCAGGAATGTAAAAATTCATGTATATTGTATATATTATTATTATTATTGTATAATAGCCTATTGCACCGTTAACTGAGCACCTTTCAATAAAACAAATCTTAATTTCAAAAAACAAATAGACCTTAAATCATAGTCAACAACCAATATTATTATTTTTGTTTATTGTATATTATTGCCTATTAACATATCACCAACCAGGGAAATCATCTTTTAAATGTGTATTACAACCCCACCATTGGTGCTGCATGAAAATAAATTAAGTAAAGGAGTACTTCTTCCCACCACTTATATTTTATACCAACTTTATCTGTAACTCAGGACACATAAAACGAAAAGAGTCTGTATTTTTTCTGTTGTATTTTGTGGCATTTTTCCACACAATGAGCAAAACTAAAAACCATCAATGTTTGTCCCGCAGCACACGCAGAAATGCACCGGAGCACAGTTGAACCTTAAATCTACGAGGAACACTTGAACACAGCAGTAGCTGACGTCAGGTCCTGGAAGCGTCATCGCTCCAGCGATAGGTCCCGCGAGCCAGCAGGTGGCGCAGCTCGGCCAGTGATGCTGCACAGGTAGGCCCTGAGTCATGTTTCCTCTGTGCAGTTTGGGCAGTGAGGGGGCACGTGGGCATGTTTACAAGTGCGATGTGGGTTTTAAATGATGTCAAACAATAATCAATAAACAATAATCAATAATCACGAGTGTCGTGGATGTTTTTGCTCAGCCTCCCAGTAACTGTGGCTCAGAGTTGTTTTGTGCTCCCTCACAAGTTTTGTCATCACGATAACAAGCCTCCATGTACTTGTGTGGTCGTGTGTGGGTGAGGACAGCCCGTGATGGAGAGTGACAGTTGCTATGGCAACCCGCTGTCACTCATTGTGACTGTGACCAATCAACCGACTAAACAACAAAACAAGCAGGGGATGTCTGCTGAGGACGTGTCTCCTGTCGTGTATATTTGCAGCTGTCATGTGATACTGAACAAAGACAATGACCATACTGTAATGATAATAATAATAATAATAACAGTTATTTGTACAGCATGTTAAAAGAACAGGGTATAAAACACTTCACAAATGAAATCCTGTGGCCTGTATCACAACAACCACCACTCCTGGAGTCCTCCCAAAAATAAGAGTAGATACAAAAATTAAAACACATGCATACACAGACATGTGCAGGTTAAACAAATTTGATGCAGTTAAATAAAAACAGTACAGTAATTGTTAGTGATATAATCTGTATAGAAACATAAAACACATACAAAGAGATACAAAAACAGCCGCAAAGAAACACAAAGCAACTACAAAGAGACTCCAAATGACCACAAAGACACACAAAACAATTACACAAATGTATCATAAACAGAATGACCATAAAGAGACAAAGAATAACTACAAAGAGATGCAAAACAACCACAGACACATAACAACTACAAAGTGACTTAATAAGGCCACAAAGAAACATAAAGCAAATACAAAGAGATGCGAAACAGCTGTCAAGAGGCACAAAGTGACAACAAAGAGACACAAACCGGCTACAAAGGCACAAGGCAACCACATAGAGACTCAGAATTACCTAAAAGAGACCACAGCTACATAGACACGCTCTACTAAAGGGCATAACCAGCACAGACACTAAACAACTATAAAGAGACTCCATTAATTATTAAAAAAAATGAATAAAATGGCCACAAAGCAACACATAATGACGACAAAGACACAAAGCAACGTCAAATTACCACAAAGAGACACAAACAGCTACAAAGAGACAAACAGTTATCAAAATAAATAAACAACATGACCACAAAGAGACACAAAATGTCTACAAAGACACAAAGCAACTACAAAGAGACACAAACAATGTTAAAGAGACTCCAAATTACCACAAAGCAACACTAAACAATTACTGGAAAAAGGAAAAACATAAAGAGATACAAAACACCTACAAAGAGATGCAAAACACCTACAAAGAGGAAAAAATGACAACAAGGAGACCCAAAGTGGCTACAAAGAGACACAAAAATTATCAAAAAATAAATAAACAAAATGTCAACAAAGAGACACAAAATGATCACATAGATAAACAGAGTGACCATAAAGAGACAAAGAACAACTACAAAGAGACACATAATGGCTGCACAGACACAGCTGGAGCCCACAGGAACTACGCTCTACGATGCTTTTTTCCCTCTGAATTAAGATTAGAATAAATGCAGTTCACATAACCTGGTCAAAATTAATACATATAAACACTTGAAGATCCACTCATTACTAAAAGTGTTTGTCATATAAAAACTAAAGTGATGGTCAAAGTTGTCACAGTGAAATTTAAGGTGTGTTGATGGATTCACATCATCACCTCATGCATTGAGTAACATTACAAGTTAAAGTTCCACCTTAAAAGTCGCCGGCAGTCAATTAAGCAAAACATGCTTTCATTTTATAGTTACAGTGGTTACATGAGCCTCAAAACCAGCCACAGCTCAGCCCTGAGCAGAGTAGTGGCTAAATATCCATTGCTGAATTTAAGGGCGTCATTAACAATGAGACGTGTGCTTGTTTTTCTCAGAGGCCACTTTGTTTGAACAGTTGTTGTTTCATTGTGGATTTTTGTTGTATTTGTTGCATTTTAAATGTGCTCTGATTGGCTGCTACCTCAGCCAGGTCTCTTGTAAAAGAGATTTTAAATCCCAATGGGACTTCCTGGTTGAATAACTAAATAAATAAAAAATAACACTGTTTTCTGTCTCTTCTTCTGTATGTGTGCGCGTGTTCAGGCTGTCTGTGACCATGCATAAGGACTGACTGATTGACTGGCTCTATTGGCTGTCTGGCCGTGACACACACACACACACACACACACACACACACACACACACACACCATGCCTGCGGGTGAATTCCATCCCCCTCTTCGTCTCACGCGCTCAAAAAAACACCTCTTCCATTCTGCACGCGCACACACGTACAGTCTCTCCGTCTCTTTTTCCTCTCATCCGGCGCAACAGCCCGGCAGCGCGGGTGACGCGTTTTGCGCATTTCCTGCAGCTCGCGCTCACTCACAGATTCAGGAGAGAGAAAGAGAGGGGACGGGAAACGGAGGGGGCGCGCGCAAAGACCGAAAGGAGGAAAAAAAAAGCCCTAACGGGAGCGGAGCACCGTGATGTACCAGGGGTGCTCGTGAGCCCGAAAAAGACTGCATTGAGGGGGCACTGCTTTCCGAGAGTACGCGCAAATATCGCGGTACCGTGAGGTCGAAGCAAGGAGATTATCCCAGAGAAGAGCGAGCGAGGGGCTGGAAACGGAGCACCAATCCCGGATGGCTAGGCGCGGCTGCTCGCGCTCTCTCCCACCCTGACCCGGGAGGGACACACAAGGACCGTGGGGAGGCTACGGGGCTTTGCGTGAACCCAACCGGAGCTCGTTAACCCGCATTCCCCCTCGCTGCCGTTTCACATATCGGCCTGTTTCCGCCGAAACGGGAATCTTGTGTGGCGCACGGGACCGACCGTAAACAAACAAGGCAGCCGCTCGGGTGGGAGAGTGTTCAGCAGGCGACCTCTGAAGGGTGTGAGTCTGCGTTGTTACTGCGTTTTACACATCAGCTGTACTGTAAGCGTGTGTGTGTGAGTGTTGTGTGTGTGTGTGTGTTGTGTGTGTGTGTGTGTGTGTGGATAACATAGTGTTCAGATATGGCTGTACTAGAGTGAGAGTCCAAGGAGCCAGCGGCATTATGGGATGTAGCAGGACTGTGCAGTGACCCCGCTCATTGGAAGGAAACACTCTGTGTACAGGAGCAGGAACAGACAGACTAGCCTAAACACACACACACACACACACACATACACACACACACACACACTCACTCATCCTTTTCCACACACACATCCCACCAGCCTGCAGCCATGCCTGTGTTCAGTGGCCTGTTGAAGGTGCGAGTGTGTGAGGCAGTGGACCTGAAGCCCACACCATGGGCCCTGCGTCACGCTGTGGGGAAGAGTGGCTCCTTCCTGCTGGACCCTTACCTGGCCCTTAATCTGGACCAGACCCGGCTCGGCCAGACCGCCACCAGGACGAAGACCAACAGCCCCGCCTGGCACCAGGAGTTCTGCACTGAGGTCCGAGAGGGAAGGAGTCTGGAGCTGTCCGTTTTCCATGATGCGCCCATTGGATACGATGACTTTGTGGCCAACTGCACCATCCAGCTGGAGGACCTGCTGCAGAACGGGACCAGGCACTATGAAGACTGGGTAGGTGTTTGACGTGTGAGTGTGTTCCGTTTCAGTGTTTCTCCGTTACCCACAGAGCACTGGGGCAGAAGTCCTCAGGGCCCAGAAAGTCAAAGGTTTGCATGTAGGTAAATAACAGACCCCAGGCGCTGAGACAAACAAGGCCCACAGTTTAAGAAACATACAGTGTCTGCAACAACCGTGCATTGTTTGTTCTGCATGTTTCATGTGGTGCTTGTGATTACTTAAAGGGCACAAATGCACAGTGGAGTGGGCACATAGTATGTTTTTGCCACAATATACATTTTCAGCCAAACATTCATTCAGAAAAGAGACAAATTTGCGCACTTGCTCCTTCACAAATTTACATTTATGAATATCTTTACCCAGAGAGCTTCCCAGCACAAATACTGCATGGCCAGTAGTGTCTTGCTCGTGAGTTGGAGTGCACAGATGTGGCGTTTTTCTCTTCCGGTGCAGATGCTTATCCCTCAACTCAGGCTCATGGCCACATAGTCATGCAGTATTTTGCATGACGATATTGTAATGATACGGATACAAATGCAAATTAAACTTTTGGTGGTCTACTAAAATAGTAACAACAGTTTATTTTTTAAGTCTACAAGATACATTTTGCTGCAATAGAAATGATTTAAGTGAGATGAACTTATTTTAGATAAAACGGGTTGACGAAGTTTTCCTTCAAGAACATAATTTACAGTTGAAAAAAGGTAGTAAATTGTAATATATTACAATATGTTATCACAATACTCAGCATTTTGCAAATAATTGCAGTAATATCGTATCGTGACTGAAGTATTGTGATAATATTGTATAGTGACTCAAGTATGGTGATAGTATTGTAACGTAACTCAAGTATCGTGATAATATCGTATCGTGACTCAAGTATCATAAAATTAAATCTTGACTCAAGTATTGCGATAATAATGTATCGTAACTCAAGTGTCATTATAATGTATTTTGACTCAAGCATCGTGATAATATTGTATCGTGACTCAAGTATCGTCATAACTTTGCATCATGACTCAAGTATTAGGATGATTTTGTATCGTGATAATATCGTATAGTGACTAAAGTCTCGTTTGAATATTATATCGTGACTCAAGTATCGTGAAAATATTCTACAGTGACTCAAGTATCATCATAATATTGTATTGTGACTCAAGTATCATTTTAACATTGTATCGTGACTCAGATATCGTGAAAACGTATAGTGACACAAGTGATTCTCAGCCCTACTATCTACTGATACTGAGTACTGATCTGATACCATTGTTGTCCTTTTCCCAAACTTAAAATCTATATCACAGCTACGTCACTGCATTAAATTCACTGGGATAAATTAGACAATAATTTTCTGAATGAGCACAACTCATATCAGAAACTGTGGATTTTATGATGACGTTAATGAAAGAAAAATCTGTATTTAATGTCACTTCTGGCTGCCGGCTGCCGATTTATTCCCGAGTAAATAATGTTATCCTCTTCGTCTTTCTGTTGGATGTTTACCATCTGCCTGCCGCTGCTTGGCGGTGACACAGACTTTCAAAATAAATGCGTATCCTAAAGATGACGACTGATGTTTTCACTTTGCATCGATGATACTGGATTGTGATAACTGAATCGATGTATCAATCCAGACTGATGGATCAGTACACCAGTCGCCTGAAAATCGGAAAATACTCAGAAAACAGTCAAAATTAAACACGATCTAATCAATACGGTTAAACAGTGCCTGAAAAAATATTGCGGAAATTTAAAAAGCCATTTGAAATCTCTGAGCACAGTTTTCAGTAACCCAACATATCTTAAATGCTGCTGAAATATGTGTTACTTTGAACCGTGTATTATGAACATTGCTCATTTTCCTACAGAACATGAACAACTCACTAAATGAATGTTTACAAATAACATTTATTGAAAACAATTTAATTGGGTGAAGGCAATTGCACAAAATCATAATATTTTTATGAAGTTAAACTGATTTGCACTTCCTCCGGGATTTTCAGATGTTGCATTTTTAACAACGCAAATTCAGCCAGTCTCCGTGAATTCTGCTGCTGCGGGCCTCTGCCCAAGTGGCAAGATATAATGAGTAGGGCAGAGAGAGCAGGAGGAGAGCCTTCAGCACTGCTTCGTTGACTGGTAGCTTAGCGTACCGTACAAGGTGCCACCGACTCACCTAACATTCACACGCACTCACACACCAATGACACAGCCATCAGGAGCAGTTTAGGGGTCAGGAACCGCCAACCTTTCCAAGCCACCCCGTTTTTCAGTTGTTTGTGCTGTCCAGTCGTAAAACTTCTCTCCTTATCTTTAATTCAAGACGTTCTCTTTATTGTCAAATTTTTGTTGGTCGTCTCTTCAGTGCTGAATCTGTGAGTAACAGAAGTGTAAGCTGCATTTAGAGAAAGTCCCTACAGCCGTCATCATCACCGCCATCTTCTTTAAGTGGATTATTATTATTCATTTAAGTGGTATCAGAGAATTTTGACTTTTTTTTCTTTAAAATATTACTCAAACCAGTTGATCATATATCAAAATTGTTGACGATTCATTTAATAGTTGACAACTCATCAATTCATTGTTGCAGCTTTTTTGTCCAGGTGGGTCTAGTTTGGTATTAGGGTGTCACATAAAGTCACGTAGTTCAGTTTTTACTTCTGTAGCGCTACGGCAGAGTTTTTCGGTGTTTCAATACATTTATTCTGCAGCTTTCCCTCCTACTTCTGTGACACGGGAGCTGTTTGGACTCGCATTAGATCTGATTTGGGCATCTCAGGTCCAGCCTGAAGTCGTCCTTCCTCAATTCCTCACATTCCTCCTGCCTCTTTGAGCTGAAAGAAACATGAGGTGCCCTTGCCCCCCCCACCTGTAGAAAACAATCTTAAAAGCAAACACACAAACAAGTAGATGCTTTGAGACTTCACCACAACCTGGTTCGACGTCTTAGAGATACACACACACACACACACACACACACACACACACACACACACACTGATGCTTAGCGTTGAAAGACTGAAGTTCCTTTCATTTGTTACAGTTTCTCGTCAGTTATCTCATTTGCGTCGGACTGCCTCATGTAGTTCTGTATGTAAAGGGGATAAAGAGCTGTTTGTTTGGGGTCTGCAAGTTTTGTCTCCAGTTTTAACATGTGATCTTGTTCCACTTCTACGCTTTTTTTTATCTCGTCTCGCTGTAGTTAGACGACGGGCTGATGAAGGCATTCCAGGAGCCGAGGATGCAGTTTAAATCCCTGTATGTGTCATTTTGCTTTTAGCTCATTACCTACAAAATACATCCACTTAACATTGCAGTCGCCCATTTTCCAAAGCACATTGAGGGTTATCGCGACAACTTTCTACCTTTAAAGGCAGTCTTTGTTGACAGTTTATGCCATAGCACAATGAAAATCAGCTGTCAGAGACTTAAAACTTGTTTTAAATGTGTGTGTTTGTAGCTGTGTTGAAAACTTTTAGTGCCAGAGGTTTTAATACAGACTCAGCTCTCAGCTGGATTAACATGTGACCATGATGTAATGTAAAAAGAGAGGCAACAAAATGTTCATTGTGGTGAAATTCTAGTCTCATATTTGAAGTTTTAGGAAGCTTATCTCCACCCTGCTGTGCTTTAAGCTTTGTTAATGTATATGACTTGTTGTTACCAGACAGTATGATTTGTTAGAAGGGGTTTAATTGATATACAGTTATGTAATCCTTCTTGTATCAGTATACATTGGCATATAAATAGCCACACACACACACACACACTTCGTCCCTCAGCCGTCCAGAGTGAGGTCAGAGCATATGGATCACTCTGATGATTGACCGCATCCCATTGATCAGGCTGCCGGCTCATCAATACATCTGCCTCAGAGCAATGCAGTCCCTCCCACGTTGCTCTGTCCTCCTCCCTTCGTTACTCTATTACTCACCACTTCTGCCCTCTGCGTCTCTCTCATCCTCCCCTCTCAGACAGTGTTTACCCTCTCGTTTTCCTCCCTGACCACCTCCCTCCTGCCTTCATTTACCCATCATCTTCCTCGCCTGTGAACCTTACACTCCTCTTTCGTCCGTTGCCTCCTGATGCTCCTACTTTAATATTTCCTTCTTGGTCTCCAGGGACGTATGTGAAGTTCAATCCCCTTTTACACTGCCAGATTTTGCGAATGTTGGGCCGTTTTGCTGGCAAGCTGGGAGTGTTGACACACAGAGCCGGATTGGCGAGTTGATCCGAGGTGCCCAATTTTCCGCTGTGTTGGGGTAAACATATTGGTGGAACCTTTTTGGTTTAGAAAGAACGAGGCACCCTTCCGCCACGGGAGGGGCTGTTGATGACTTGTGGGAGGAGCTGTTGATGACGCTGCACGCGCGACCCACTGGTGGTGGACTAAAAGGAAACAGCTGATAGCAGGAATGAGCAGCTAGTAGCAAGAGGGAAACGCAAACCTGAAAGATACTGAGCAACTGGAGAGACAAGGAATTTCGCGAGCGTGCACTTACGAGTTTAAACCGGTTTTGACCAAATGTTAGTCAACCAGAAAGGTCATTAACAGGCGGCTCGCTCAGTGTGTGACGTGCACTTGTAGATAAAATATAGGCCTGTATTAATGAAGGTTCATTAGTACGGTTTGTGTTTCTCTGTAATGTAGCACAGTGTTAACAATGTTACTGATACTATTCTTTCTCACACCTTCAACCCATTGTGTTGCCCTAGCCCTAGTGCTAATTACCAAATGTTAGCATGCTAACGTGTTAAGCTAAGATTGTGAAAATGGTAAACATCAGCATGTTAGCATTTAGCTCAGTGCAGCCTCAGAGCCACTAGCAGTGATATCGGTGTCAGTATCAGTGATAAAACCTAAAATGTAAGTTTATAAAAATGTTGGAATAAGAATAAAATTCTTCAATATGATGCCATCAGCTTGTATTAAATCGCACCCACTTCCTGCCGTCAAGATGAACACTAAGGCTTGTGTACCTCAGCTCTGTCTTTCTCACTTCCTCCGCCCTTCTGTCGCCTCACTCATCTCATCATCCCTCTCGTCTCAGCACTGTTATTCCCGTCCTCTCTGCTTCCTGTTCTCTTTTGTCTCCCACCACCTCTCCATGATCCATCTCCCGTGGACCTGAGCGCTGTGGGCCAGGCTGCTGCGCTGTGGCCGCCGGTGAAATATTAACCAGGCTTTGATGCTTATTAATTGTCCCACTCAGTAATTGAGATGCTCTGCGGAGCCCATCCCCATGGCGACAACGACAGCCCGTCCCCTTGGTGACAGCCTCTCACCCACAGAAACACCAGAGAAAGAGATGGGTAGGTGAGAGTTGGAGGGGTGGAGGGGGGCTAAGACGAGAGAAAAACAAAGTAGAGCAGTGCCGTGGTGGCTTTTTAAGAAGTCAGAATAATTTAAATTCAAGGCCCTCAGAGGTAGAGAAACCCGAAAGCCTTCTTTGTGCTAAATGTCCATTCTTTAGGAGACATTTCACTTTACTCACCAGCATAATTGTGGGTATTGTGATTGTCAGCTAGACACAACATTACAACAATGTTGACCAGGAGAACAGGTTTTAATCACTTATTTGGAGTTAAAAAAGTTTACAGTCTCAAGATCCAAGTCACAACGTGTAACGCCACAAGTTAAAAGGTGCCACCTTAAGTGTCCACTATAATCACTCATAGCAGTGTTGAGCTTCTTCTTAGATCAGTATTGACACAACATACCCTTTATTGGTGCAGTTTAGAGCTTTGGCTGGGCAATATGGACAAAATGTATATCTCGATATTTACAGGCTGACTGGCGAAACACGATATGTCTCGGCGTTTTCTACGAAATGGACTGCATGTTCTGTTACAAGTTAAAGCCACATTTTAGACGTCACAACAGTTTTATAAAAACAGACTGTGATCAAAATAAAATGCAAAGACAGCTGCACAACAGTTACACCTCCAAACCACTAGTCGGCAGACTTGGTACTGAGGTTTCTGTGAAGTTTAGTTGATTCAAAACACACATTAAACACACATTAAACATGGCTTAATAGAGACAATTTCAAACGCAAGTACACAAATCAGCTTCACTATAACTTGCAGCATTCACAGACAAACACATTTTCCCCACAAATACAACATACTAATGTTATTAGCACAAGCCAATGGCATTTTACATTGTATAAATTAGCCTAGCAGCTAGCAAACTTTTCCTCTTCTCATATGAAACCAGGAACAACAGCAACATTTAAAAAAGGTAATGTTACAAAATTTGGCTCCACTACAACTCACAAGGTTCACTGACAAAACAACTGTCTTACACTAAACATGTTTTCCAAACAAATACAACATGCCAGCGTTATTAGCACAAGCCTATGGCATTTTACATTGTATAAATTAGCCTATCGACAAGCTGAGATTTCCTCTGCTCATATGAAGCCAGGATAAATCACACACAAGACTTTGTTTAGGTTTTATTGTCTTCACAATTTATTGTTTATTATCTGTGAAATTAAAGTAAATAAAAGCTTTGTTACCACTGAGGGAAATGGTTTCAGCTTACAGAAACAGACAGGAGGTCTGCGTCGCCGCGACGTGTAGCTACATTTCTTGGGAGATGCACGTCAGGCTACGGCTCTAAAAAGTGTTGCTGGAGAACTTGTGAGTGAGTGAGTGTGAGAGAGGAAAGATGCACACTGGTATGCGTCATGTAAAGCAACTTGACACTATATCGATATAAACTGTTTGGCTAAATTTATATGTGGCTTGAAAATATATCAATATATATGGCACATAGTCGTGAGTTCTCATATTAATGCAGATCCTGTTGCCTCATACTGAAGTGTTTTCTGTACGTTACCTGCATTTGAAGCACATTGAGTTTACTTGTAATGAAATGTGTTATATAAATAAAATTGCCCTGCATCGCCTTTATATAGAGGTGAGCCACATACCACTGTAAACAGAACTGTGCCTGTGCATTCCTGTGGTTACTATGGTATGGCAGCAGTGGCAGAGAAATTCAAAGGATGACTGCAGTGTTGTTGATTTTACTTTTCACTTCTAAATAAGCTGTTTAGATTAAAGGGTTACATTTGGCTGCTGTTGTCACAGATGTTATTGTAAAGCTGTATGTAAGAATGCCACGTGCCCACAGTGTAGCCAGCGTGTGAAATGGGATATTATGACCAAACCTATGAAAAAAACAAACAAGGAGATATAACTGTAGTCTGTCTTTAAGCATTTTCACTGTGTATACCAAAATTATTTTTGTTTATGATTTTGCTAATTCAGTCAGGAACACTTAAGTCAAAGAAAACTTTATTTCCGTTTGCAGTATTATACTTGGCAGTATGGCTCCGTTCTGGGGCCTCTCAGGCCTACACAAAAAGTCTCTTCCACGCGCCTATGTGGAAAGCCCGAGGTGGAGAGAGCATACCTCTCTGCCCTTCCACGCGCCTGCATGGAAAGCCTTAAGGCAACTAAACTGCTCCATGGCTAAAAAAAACAAAAATCTAACCTAATAAGAGAGGTTTGCTTTGATCTCATTCCCTTGTGACTTTAGCTGTTTGTTTGCGTTCCTCACTGCCATTTCTCCTCTCGTGCACTGAGCTGAACTGCCAATCATAAGCCCCGTTGCCACCGAACAGTATGCCACAGTTCAGTTGGGTACTTTTTGTTGTTGTTGTTGTTGTGGAGAGTTTTATTAGTAAACTGTAACTATAAAATGAAAGGATGTTTTGCTGCCTCTTGCAGCAGCTGGGTTGACTGCTGACAACTTTTAAGGTGGAACGTTAACTTGTAATGTTTCTTAATGCATGAGGTGACGACCTGAATCCATCAGCACAACTTTGACCATCACTTTAGTTTTTATATGACATACACTTTTAGTAATGAGTGGATCTTTAAGCGTTTATATATATTTATATATAATTTCCCATCCTCACAGCCCTCAAAAAACAGCGTTGTGGCTGGTGTGTCAGGGCCTTTAGAGATTTGAATTTGGAAATAGGTTGATTTGATCCACTGGTTTTAAAATTACTCTTTTAAACAGTTTAAGTTAGCTTCTAAAGGCTATAAGAAGAAGAACTTAAATTATTTTTTTTAAATTTGCATGTCCTGGAGACAGACAGACGATATAGGAAGAAAGCAGAGGAGATAGAAATGAAGAAAAAGGGAGGGAGACTGGAGGAGGTGAGAGGAAAATGAGGAGAAGGCTGTGGAGAAGAGGAGGAGGGTGGTGATGAAGGAGAGGGAGCAGAAGACGAGGTGTAGAAACAAGCTGTGTGTACATGTAAATATATCAAGCTGGAGGCGTCTAGGAGACATGATGACCACACAGTGTAACATTTCCTCACAGGGACACGGACCACGTCAGATGTCAGCCAGCCGCTGTTTGACACTTGGCATCAACACACACACACACACACACACACACACACACACACACACACACACACACACACATCCTTGTATTTCTATCTTTGCCCCTTAGCCCGAACCCTAACCTAAACCTTATTCTAACCTGAACCCTAAAACCAAGTCTTAACCCTCAAACAGGCCTTTGAAAAAGTGAGGACCGACCAAAGTGTCCTCACTCTGTTGTTAAAATACATTTTTTGGTCCTCACTAGGGCTGTGCCATATCAACTCGTTCACGACAATAACGGTATATTTTTAATATCAAATGACTTAATCATATCATGATATTCGGTTTCACAGTGTCACGAATTAGTATTACTATCAGTCAGAATGACCTTTAAATGAATTAAAATTGAAGGGTTATTTTTGGTTAAACATATGGTTTATTACTGTATTTGAAACTTGAAACCATTTTTTAATGGAAGTATGTGTAAATATTCTCAGTTTAGAAAATAACAATAAAAGTGAGTTGTTGTTTTTTTCAATATTGCAATCATAAATTATGAATTGTTCATTTTTGCAGTGCAATACCAAGAACAGTGTTATGGCCACCGTTTCCACCAAACACTTTTGGTATGGTACCTTTGGAACCAAAAGCTCCGTTTCCACCGAGCAGTACGGTACACTTCAGTTCGGTGTGCTTTTTTTCTGTTTCCACTGTGAAAAGTTGTGGATGGTACCAATGGAACCGTTCTGTACCGTCCCCATGTTTGGTCCCCCCTCTGTTGCGGTACCTAGCACACAGATCTGGTACTAAAAGGTGGAGCTGTGAACACTGCAGTCTGTTGATTGGTCAGTAGAGGACGGTCACTCTGCTCAGGGCTGAGTTGTGGCTTGTTTTGAGGCGACTTTTAAGGTGGAACGTTAACTTGTAATGTTACTCAATGCATGAGGTGTCGACGTGAATCCATCAACACACCTTAAATTTCACTGTGACAACTTTGACCATCACTTTAACTTTTATACACTTTTAGTTATGAGTGGATCTTCAAGTGTTTATATATATATCTTAATTTCGGTCGGGTTATGTGAATTGCATATATTCTCATACCCACTCAGAGAACAAAAAAAAAGCATTGTAGAGTGTTGTTCCTGTGGGTTACGGCAACACTAAACCCTGTGGAGGATCTGTGGACGATAAACAACTTCCATCTGTGTCACTGGTAATGAGGAAATACAGTGAGTGCTGGACGGAGCAGTGACTGACAACAACCCCGCCCTCAATCAAGAGTACTGTTTGCAGTGGAAACACTAGGGTCTAGGTACCATGTCTGAAGGGTTACTGTTGGTTCCACAGGTACCATACTGAAAGTGTTTAGCGGAAATGGGGCTAAAGTAACCCTTCAGACATGGTACCTAGACCCTCACATTTCCACTGTAAACATTATGCTTAAATGTGGGCAGAGTTGTCATCACTCAGTGTTTTCTGTTAACTCAGCAGCTACAGTAGTTCACCAACTATGTCATCCAGTTTGTAGCACTGACGGCAAAAATGGGTGGATGAGCTCTGCTGTGGGACTTTTTCATGTGACTGGGCCTTCATAATACCATTGTACTTCAGTGTAAGGGCCGAGCACAGCATCTCTATCCTCTGCCAAGATATGACTCTGATCGTTGAGGTCACAGCCATATTGTCATTAGCCCATTCCCTCACCAATGGCGAGCTGCATGACATCATAGGCTCCATCCCTCAGTGACCTGCTGGTTAAGTAGGACAGACTGGATTTAAGACTGTGACAATACACACAAAGATAAGCACGCTGCTCTGCCCACTGATGCCAAATCAGGTCAACCTTTGGTGTGTGTGTGTGTGTGTGTGTGCTAGAGGGTGTTTAATGCATGTTGTCAGTGAAAGGGAAGAAATGGGAGGTTATGTGAGAGCTCTGGGACAGCAGGTGAAATGCACACCGTTAGCCCCCTCGTTTTTTCTGTGACCCCAGAGTGTGTGTATTTTTGCAAATCCACAAAGGAGGATACATTTTGAAATTGAAATTAGATGTCTTACATTTCAGACATGAACACAGCAGGGTTGAATAAAAGTTGTGTTTGTGCTTTTGAGTATGGCATTTATCAAATCACATGAGTCACAATTGTATTCATAACTTGGATTAATTACATTATCTTAACAAAGCTGTACGACATCAAGTATTGGTGACCATTGATTTTGACGGCTTTATACTATTTCTATTACTACTTGAGAACTTTGCTTTTTGTTGATGAAACACTTGCTTAATGAAGTATCAAAAAAAGTATTGTTTCAGTATTGACACCAAAACTCAGATATTGAAATGGCACCAGTTTAGCAAGTCATAGCGTAAAGTGTAAAAAAGACAATTTGCTGTTATAAACTTAGTTATAAGCTTCACTGTTTCTTGGCCAGGACCTGTAACTTCCTGGAGTCTCAGCTGGTTGGCTGGCAACTGCTCAGAGACAAGACATAGTCCAACACATAACCTCAGTAAAGTGGAGGTTATTTACATTTTTAGTCTTTGTTATTCGTATGAATTAAGCAAATGAGATATAATGTGTTGATAAGGGAACTTTAGGTGGATCCTTTAGCCTCTTTGTTAGTGTGCGGGTCACAGCAGCATTAATCATGTAGGTTTAAAAAAGAAAACTATCTTAAGTATACATATCTACTAGGAATGCACAATATAGTATATCAGGCTGATAAATTATCAGCCGGTAATGGGACATTTTTGTAACTATGCATTATTCTGATAATTGAAATTATAACCGATAAATAGAGCTGATAAAATGAGGCCAGACTGCTTTCACTGACTGAACAACGGCAGCATCTAGGCTACACACCCAACACGGTGGATGGAGGTACATGTACCTGTAAACTTAGTTTGCGAGCCGCCAATAAACAAAGAGAAGAAGAACAATAAGAACTGCAGTACGCTGTCTAGAGGGCAAAACATGTCGCAGTGTGGACGTCTTTCACAGTTCCAGGGGAAGACATGATCTCTGACAGCCTGACGCAGATTAGACACTATGCCGGAGGACCGTCTCCGTGTTAGCTGGAGCTAATTAGCAGCAGTGGCTAACATCCAACACCGAGCTTTTAAAATGGCAGTTGATATGGTGATGGTAATCTACGTGGTAGTTGAGACGGCGCCTGGGTGTGTTTATAAAAATGCAGCGTGACGATATAAACATTTCATAGAGCAGATGTAACGCTGACCTGCTGATGCTCACATGAGTTAGCTGTCAGTGTTTGTCTCTGTTAGTAGAGACTCCACTCTGCAGTGTAGTTTATACACTTTAAGCCTAGTTCACATTACACGATTTTCACCGCGATTTTGACATCGCAGAGGATCTTTAGAGCCACCTTGGGTTGGAGGTGAGACGGCAGATGGTCTAACACGACGAGTCCTCATGTGTGAACAAGCCTACGAGCAAGTCGCACCCTGGTCTGCGACTGGGACTGGATATCTGGCATGCTAGGAAACTGGAGAAGGCTGACACAACTGACAAAGAGCATCAGCCAATGAGAAGCGGGATATGTCCCACGTCAGCACGCAGGAGGACGGAAGAAATGTGAGGAGGACAAGCCGCAGGGTTGCCACTTGCCAGGTCTGCTTATTAGCCGCGACTTTGGGCTTGCTCTCTAAACGTCAGCTTTCTCTCTATATATATCCGTCTAATAAGTTATTTAAACACATGATAGTAGTTAGTTGCTTGTTTCTGTCCCAAGCCGGCTGGCAAGCAACAACAACAATGGCAGCATCCACAGGATCACGGGGAGCGCGTTGTGTTTGGACCCAGGCCCTGGAGGCAGATCTGATTCAACACATCTCCAAGTTAAAAAAAAATCGTAGTTTGGTGACGTCATCGTGTTATCTGGGGCTCTGTCGGCGAGGGCTCAGTGGAGAAATCTTGTGGTGTGCACACACAGGTCGTAATGCAGTTGGCGAGACTCCCGCTGACAGAAACACACGTCGCCAGGTATGAACACTCAAAAGATTACGATAGTCGCCGCGGTGCAAAATCAGGGTGAAAATTGTGTAATGTGAACTAGGCTTTCCTGGTACACCAGAGAATTACACAGTAACACAGGGCTTCATCATCTCCCTCTCTCTTACTGTTAACTATAGACTTAATACTGATTTAAAGTCATTTTACTTTCACATCCTGGTATTTATTATGTTCATCTGTATTGTAGGGTTATATGGGGGCAGGGCATTGAGGGTTGACATTATGTTTGCAGGTATGAGGAGTCAGAACGGTTCTTTGTTTTTGTTGTGTTAACAATAGTGATGTCAGGTCATCTGGTTTGGTCAGAGCTATGGGATATTAAATCATCCATACTTTCTCACTACATCTTAACCTTTCTTATTCTCAGGTGTGCATAAACTACAGGTTATACACTTCTTTTTAAAATACAACAATGTAAAATTATCGGTTATCGGCCATGTGAAGCAGGTAATTATTAATAAGAATTTTTGTCTATATCGCTCAGCCCCACCTGGTGTCACGGCTAGAAGAGCAGACACACAGATACACACAGACAGACAGAAGATTAGCTCTATGTGTAACAAAGTAATTTTTGTCATTACAGAGAAAATTAAGCACTATAAACAGGTACCATTGGGTAGCATGACCAAATCAGAGGCACAAGAAGGGCTACCAGCGTCGGTTCAAATGTGAACAATACCCGGTGCTTACCAACACAGGCCACGAGTTGAGTTTAAGTTATGAAAATGATTGCAATTTAAATCACAGTATGATTAGAAACAAGGCTTCCTTCTGCAGCTCGAGTCTTCATGAATCGTGTTTTCATTTAGAGCGATCCAACAGCGTTGACTGTCTGATCTACAGCGGCTGCTCAACAGGCCGTCTGCCAGTCCATCTGGATATCACACACTTGTGTTGACTGTGTGTGAGCTCTAAGACGACTGAACAGACAGGATGATTTGATCGGGGATGTCCATTCTCCTAAATCAGACTCTCACCCCGTCTAGTTGATGCTACTGGACTGTGGGACCCGTCACTTGTGGCAGGAGTGCGGGCATTGTTGAATCTCCCCCTTCAACACCAACACCACCACCATGCAGCTCAGCTCCTCTTACATTATTAGCCGTCTGTGATGTTACATTAAAGATGCATGACTCTCATGCTGTCTCACTCAGCATGGGCCTCCTGAGTGTGAGCGTGTGTGTGCAGGCGGACACGCTTGAGTTGCTGAGTGATAGAAAGAAGGGCACACACACGCAAACACACATGTTATTGTGTGAACGCGGTCGAGCTCTCTTGAAGCCGAAATTTGTTATTTGACAGATGGATGTGGGAGGCTGTCACTGAGACTAAACGCTCCTGAGAGAGACAGAGAGAGCTGTCTGGTTGGACAGAGATAGCGAGCTAGATGGACGGAGAGTGGGAGGGGGTTAGCTCCACAGTATTGATATAATGCAAGCTTTGAGTGCCCTGTCTGCTTGGTTGAGTGCTTCTCTGTGCTGCTGCATATGGTGTGTGTGTGTGTTTTCATACTGTCAGTGTGTTTTTGTATGGCGATGGGACGAACGCAAGAGAGTTAAGCTTGTATGTGTGTTTAACGCTAACCTCCCTCTGAAGTCCATTTTGAAATCCCCAGACACGTACGCTCAGCTTCTCGTGTGTGTGTGTGTGTGTGTGAGTGAGGGTTTGTGAAGTTATCCGTCTCCCTGGCTGTATCAGTGTCCTAATTGGACTAACAAGATTAATGAGGCGAACTAGATTCTCCAGCTCTCTCTCCTCCCATCTTTTGTTGTCGGGGCGGGGAAACTGAGTGCACGTGTGTGTCTGTACACAGCAGGTTAAATCCAAGTCACGTTACAGTTCATTTAACAGGGCTGGTGATGTGAATGCAATCCTCTATCATTGTATATGTCATTGTGATATTGCTGACACTGTCAGCTGACTAATCCACTTCTCTCTTGATAGAAAAAAATCAACAATTTTGAGGATCAGTTTATGGTTTAAGCCACTTATCTATATCTATAACAGAAGACTACTATAATGACTGTGTGCAATATATTGATATATTTGCAAGTAAGATATAAACTCATAAGTTCTCCAGCAACACTTTTTAGAGCCGTAGCCTGACGTGCATCTCCCCAGAAATGTAACTACACATCGCTGCGACGCAGACCTCCTGTCTGTTTCTGTAAGCTGAAACCATTTCCCTCAGTGGAAACAAAGCTTTACTTTAATTTCACAGATAAGAAACAATAAATTGTGAAGACAATAAAACCTCCACAAAAATAACATCTTAAGTCTTGTGTGTGATTTATCCTGGATTCATATGAGCAGAGGAAATCTCCGCTTGTCGCTAGGCTAATGTATACAGTGTAAAATACCATAAGCTTGTGCTAATAATGTTAGCATGTTGTATTTGTTTGGAAAACATGTTTAGTATAAGACAGTTGTTTTGTCAGTGAACCTTGTGAGTTGTAATGGAGCCGAATTTTGTAACGTTACCTAACTGGTTTTATATGAGCAGAGGAAAAGTAGCTAACCACTAGCCTAACTTAACCAATGTAAAATGCCATAGGCTTGTGCTGTGTTTGTCTGTGAATTCTGCAAGTTATAGTGAAGCTGATTTGTGTACTTGTGTTTGAAATTGTCTCTATTAAGCCATGTTTAATGTGTGTTTAATGTGAGTTGTCATATTTTCAGGAGAATAAAATTCCTGTCTTTGCATTTTATTTTGATCAGTCTGTTTTTGTAAAACTGCTTGTGACGTCTCAAATGTGTGATATATATCGTGTATCACCAGTCAGCCTGTAAATACTGAGATACAAGTTTTTGTCCATATCGTCCATGGTCCCAACTATGCGGCAGTATGATGGTGTATGAAAAATTCATATCAGCTGTTACTGAATAGAGCTTGAATATCGGCTGATTCCGACATGCAGCCAATAAATTGATGCTTCCCTGACAATACTGGACTAATGTGCAGTTTAAGGAGTCGCTATGAATCATACATCAAACTCTCACTGTATTGCCTGTATTGACTTTTGAAATAATGTACGGTTAAACTAAGTGACACACCTGTGGTTGGGTTCAGTACAATCCCCACTCGACTTGACTACATTAAAATGCCCCAGGGTTGTTGATTTAATAATACGTGTATTAGTGTTTGTTTTGTCCTGAATTACCCGCTGAAGGGTGGGGTTTCTGTAATGACATGGTGTGTGACAGTTCAAACAGAGACAGGTGAACTTAAAATCACTGAAAGAGAGACTGTATGTTGACTCCAGTGGAGCTTTCTCACGGCAGACTGCTGACTTGTCACGGCAGGAAAAGCACAAGTGTAATGTTAACAATGTAGTTTATTTAACCAAAGTTATATTTTTACATTTACATTTTACATTTTTATATAATGCATAGCAAATAAAAGGAGACAATAAGAAAGAATAATTAAGAAAATACAAAGCGCAATAAAAATAAAATAAAGATAAAATACAATTACTGAAGCAGATAAGCAAACTTTGCAACTATTTGCCCTGTAGGGCTGGGCGATACGGACAAAAATTAATATATCGCTATTCACAGGCTGACTGGCGATACACAATATAGATCTCTGTTTTTTGTTTTTTTCGAAATGGGCTGCATGTTTTCAGTTGCAAGTCAAAGCCACATTTGTGATGTCACACGCAGTTTTATAAAAACAGACTGTGATCAAAATGAAATGCCAGGGATTTTTAAAATTCTGATATAGATCGGTCGTGTTGCCACGGGACGTGGCGACTTTAACTTTTACACTTACGCAGCATGTCTTTCTGCTCAACGTCGCCGTACCTGAATCCAAAATATCACCATGTAACAGACGTTTTTTTCGCCACCAACTCAGCCTGTTCATGGTTGTGCTTGTGGGCGTGGCAGTCATCTTCACAGGCACACACATTAACATTTATTTACATTAAATCGCAGCCTTTTATACGGTTATGTAATCGCACAGCCTGACATCGCGATTGCGATTAGATTAATCATGCAGCACTACTACAAAACTGTGTGTAGTTGATTCAAAACACAAAATTAAACATGGCTTAATAGAGACAATTTCAAACACAAGTACACAAATCAGCTTCACTATAACTCGCAGCATTCACAGACAAACACTTTGTTGTCTTTATCTGGACACATTTTCCCCACAAATACAACATGCTAATGTTTTTAGCACAAGCCTATGGCATTTTACATTGTATACATTAGCCTCACGGCCAGCAAACTTTTCCTCTGCTCCTATGAAACCAGGGACAACAGCAACATTTAACTAAGGCAACGGTTCATAATTTTGCTCCATTACAACTCACACGGTACACTGACAAAACAACTGTCTTAAAGTAAACACGTCTTCCAAACAAATACAACATGCTAACATTATTAGCACAAGCCTATGGCATTTTACATTGTATAAATTAGCCTATCGACAAGTGGAGATTTCCTCTGTTCATATGAAGCCAGGATAAATCACACACAAGACTTCAAATGCTATTTTTGTGGAGGTTTTATTGTCTTCACAATTTATTGTTTCTTATCTGTTTCCAGAATAGGTCACCTGATGATATAAAGTGTTGTGAGCAGTGCAGAGATGTGTTTGCTGTTTGTGTTTTGCATTTTTTTTTTTTTTTTTGTGATGACGTTATTAAAGTAGAAAAACCTCAATAAAAATACTCAAATGACAAAAAACATAAATAAGGACCAGCTCACTACACATCTCATCTGATTTATTGAACATTTACTTACCACATACATTCATTATGAATAATTCTGTTGCAAGCTACAGTATTAAAAAAAAAAAAGCAGCACTGCAACCATGGAAACGTCTGTTGCTAGGACACATGGTTACACTGTCATTGAACGGTCGGCATAGCTAACAGCAGTGGGTTTCATTGAATACAGTTTAAATTAATCTTAATTTCTGTGCTTACACCAGCCTTAATAAATGTTTTATTTTACTGTAATCCATCAGGGCAGCCGTGACTGTACGTCATCAGTGCTACACTGGCTATGGGAAACATTTTAGATGATTTTTAATCTCATTTTGGCCCAAATTTGAACCAATTTGCGTCACATTCAGTTGCAGTTAACAGCTTCTGTAGTGGTAAAGTAAATAAATCAGTGTTACATCTGCATTCAGTATCAAAAATAATGTACATTACTGTGTCATTTAGTGGCTTGTTTCACTGTTTGATGATTTTTCATCCTGCCAAGAATAAAATTCAGAAGAAACATTCAGTTTATTTTATATTTTTTGGCATGGTATTGAACACTGGCAAGCTGTAACTCATCTTCAGAAATTCATATCTGTGTAGTAGAAGTTCTTGGTGCTTTGGATAGGAAAATATGCGCTTGAAGGCACCTCGTAAGTGGTGATGAGAGAACAGTGCTGTTTGTTGGCCGGCATGCCACCTCAGGATCGCGAGCACTAAATCAATGGTGGTGCTGTCCATTTGCTCCACTCTGTTCCAAATCTTTCAGCTGAAATCCCTGCCGAGATGCGCTGTTATGCAAGAGGTTACATTTGGGGATTAGCACATCATTTTCAAGGGTAGACATCAAGAATCCGGCGGCGTTTATAGGTCACAAATCCCATGCAGTTGTTGTGTGTTATACATGCAACAAAGGGATAATACTACACGTATGCTCGTATGTGCTACAGGCTCTGTGTCCTGTCCATTATCATGTTTAGCTCCAGATAGGTTCCTCAACATTATCATCTGATGATTATTGTCACTAACGATTGATCTCACAATTCATTTTTTGTTTCTGAAATGTAATTTTAAAAAACGGCTATCATTTAATATAAACAGTGCAGGCAGTGCAGTTCTTCTCTCCTTTCTTTTCCTTTCTTTGCTTTTCTTTTCTCTTATTTTCCTTCCCTTTTCTGTCCCGTCCTTTCCTCTCCTCTCCTTTCCTTTTAGTTCTTCCTCTCCTCTCCTCTCCTCTCCTCTCCTCTCCTCTCCTCTCCTCTCCTCTCCTCTCCTCTCCTCTCCTCTCCTCTCCGTTCTTTCCCTTTGTTTCTTGTCCTGTCCTTTCCTTTCCTTACTTTTCTTTTTTACTCTCCTCTCCTCCTCTCTACTTTTGTTCTCCTTTCCTTTCCGTTCTTTCCTTCCTGTCTTGTCCTTTCCTTTCCTTTCCTTTCCTTTCCTTTCCTTTCCTGTCTTGTCCTTTGCTATTCTTTCCTGTGCTTTCCTTTCCTTTCCTTTCCTTTCCTGTCCTGAAAATCACTTTTTTTTTTCATATTTTTTGTCAGATAAAGGTAACCGTTGACGATGTTGTGTAACGTGTATGTTAATGTCATCTAATGTCAAGTCTCTATTTGATCATGTGACCAGACGATACCATACGAAACTTGTTAGCGCCTACTAGTGCAACTAGTATGTAGCGTGCACTGGTGCCCGTCGTAACTACTGTACGCCACTGCCCAGAACACAGGGAGATGCATTTGAATTCAAAAACAACAGAGAAGATTTTTGCATTATCAAAATAATTAAATTAAACAGATTATTTTTCTCTCAGTCCATTTTTCGACAGATTATTTGAGCTCTACTTGACATTAATCACACCATAAAATGATGCAAAGCTCATGTTATAATCATGTTACCATGTACTGTAACACAAGGCTTTTACAGTACTTTACAAAGGAAAATAAAGCAGGTAGAATTAGATTGATTTCACTTCTTAACTTTATTTTTAGGTCATCAGGACATATTTATTTTAAGGGAGTATAAGGCAGAAATATTTGATAATTATATAAAAAAATATATATTACATATTTGAGGGAACATGAAATGTATTTTATAATGCAAAAAAACAAAACAGTAGACCTGTGCAGTGTTTCTGCCACCCACAATTTTTTATTTACTGTTGCTGTGCCGTGTTTTGATTAGTCATTGATGTTTCTAAGGGATTTACAGCAAAACAAATATTGAATCAAACACCAACAAAACGTGTCTGTAAATTTGTGTAACTTCAGGGCACATGACTGAGGTTCTTCATGATTTGACATATGTTCTGCTGCAGAGTGATTATTGTGAAACAGTTATCAGTGCATCAAACTTTGTGATTTCTAGATATATGATTTATTTTTTCTCACTGTGTGACCACCTGCTACTTTCAAAACATGAAGTATTTGGTATGATTAGGGATGCCCCTAACGACTAATGTCCCTTATGTGTAAATGGAGTAGACTCGTCAACAGACCCTACACCATAGCCTACGCCGTTGTGAGCATTTATACTTGTGCAGTGGTGTGTCTGTGTCACTCTGCAGTTACACCTCTAAAACACTAGTAGGTGGTGGAGGTTTCTGTGAAGTGCTGTAAAGTTTAGTTGATTCAAACACACATTAAACACACATTAAACATGGCTTAATAGAGACAATGTCAAACATCTGGACACATTTTCCCCACAAATACAACATGCTAATGTTTTTAGCACAAGCCTATGGCATTTTACATTGTATAAATTAGCCTAGCAGCTAGTGATCTTTTCCTCTGCTCATATGAAACCAGGGACAACAGAAACATTTAAAAAAGGTAACGTTACATAATTTGGCTCCATTACAACTCACAAGGTTCACTGACAAAACAACTGTCTTATACTAAACACGTTTTCCAAACAAATACAACATGCTGACGTTATTAGCACAAGCCTATGGCATTTTACATTGTATAAATTAGCCTAGCAGCGAACAATTTTTCTTCTGCTCATATGAAGCCAGGATAAATCACACACAAGACTTATAATACTATTTTTGTGGAGGCTTTATTGTCTTCACAATTTATTGTTTCTTATCTGTGAAGTTCAGGTAAATGAAAGCTTTGTTTCCACTGAGGGAAATGGTTTCAGCTCACAGAATTACATCTAATGTCATTATTTTTCTTACTCACCGGAGGTTTAAGTCATTGCATCTCCAGACAACACAGCTCGGTTTTATTTCAGCCTTCATGCGCATTTTTTCAGCCGAACATTGTTGAAACAGAGCAGCTAATGTTGCTTTAGTGAGAAGTTAGCAGCATGAGATGCCCGACCAGGCAGGTAACGTTACATTGTGTTTTATCTCATAACGGTATTGTTTATATACACCTCTGTCTGTTGACCCCTTTTTTGGCTGGATGTACAGGTTTATGTTTTTTTATGTTTCACTATCCAGTTGGTTTAGCTGTGAGGAACGTGCAGCCCAGTGTTAAAACATTTGTTACAGCGATCATGACCTCTGCATCGAGATATACTGTAATCTTTCAAGAAAAAAATCATTAGCTCTAAGAATTGATTTTTTCCTCTCTATCCCTAATGCAGCGTGTCTCATATTAGTTCCTGTGCAAGCTTTGTTTCTCATGTTCAGCAATGCATGGACATATACGTGTGTGTGTGTGTTGCTGCCTGTGTGCGAATCTGACTGTTGCATAAGAGGATCTGCTGCTGTCCCAGAGCTTAGCGAAGGATTTAAACCTCTCTTTCTCACTCTCTCCTGCACTCTCTCTTCCTGTGTCGTCCGTCTCTCTAGCGCTCTCTGTTGCACTCTCTCTAATCTACTTGTCTTTGGGGGGGGGCAGGGGGTTCATGTCATTATTTGTTGAATAAGTCTTATGCCGATTGTATGTTTGTTTATCTAGCCATGTTTGAGCAGGACAGTTTCTGTCTGTTCTGAATAAATGAGCCTCCATTTTGATTGCACCTGCTCAAACACACAGAACTCATTTTGACTTGTAATTCAAGATGTTTGCTCTTCAGTATCTTTTAATTCAAAACCTTAATGACTGATAAGATAAAGTAAGAAATGTGGTGATTTCATCAGCCATTCATTTCTGTCGTTTGTAATTTATGCAGTGTCTATAGAGGATTAATGGATTATAACACTGGTGCTTCCCCTTCAGTTACCCTCCAGCAACTAGTCTGCGTTTTGGCAACTCTTAACATCCCCGTGAGGAACACAAGAAATCAATTCTTACCATTTCACAGTCTGTTGACAGAGAGAGAAAGGACTGGGCTCACTGGTGATCTAAAAATAAGAAGTTTGGATGAGACTCCACAAGCATCACTTTGTCCAACATGCAATGCTGCAAATGTGTTGGCTGCAAACTCTTCGCAGCACAAGAACATTTTGTTAAGAAAGCTGATTTGACTCTGTTGAGGGAGGATCTGAGTGCCTCGCATACCAGTACAATATTTCTTAATGTATTCAGTAAATTTTAAGCCTTCAATCTTTTTTATTGCTGGTGTGGTAAATACTAGGGCTGGTTATTTACAGGCTGACTGGCGATACATGATATACATCTTGGTGTTTTCTACAAGATGGGCGACATGTTTTTGGTTGCAAGTCAAAGCCACATTTGAGACGTCACAAGCACTTTCATAAAAACAGACTGTGATCAAAATAAAATGCAAAGACAGGGACGTTACTGTACGTTAATGTTTCTGCACACAGCACTGGAGCTACAGAGGTTCAAAGGTTTGCAGCACAGGACACAAAACTATAACATGACAATAAAAATGTTAAGTCCGCCTAAATCCATTGTAGTTTGGAAGAATTAAAAGTCTTTGTGGGGGGAGTTAAAAAGCTTTCCGTGGCCTTTCAAATTAATCTAGTGCTGGAAAATGATTTAAATCTCATTTATTCACAGAGCATCAACAGAGGCCGAGGGAGGGAGGGAGCCAGGCACTTCGTCCGTGTTATGTATGTCTTATATATGAAACATCTGTTTTGCAGTCACATAATAGACTACAACTACCAAGAAGAACGGTGACCCGCTATGATCCACCTCACACACACACACACACTAACAGTGCAGTGTGATCATTTCATCTCACAGACTGATTTAGCATAGCACGTGCAACATATAGACCGATGTCGCACTGTAGACTAATTAACAGGCAGATTAAAGAGAGGAGCAGCGCTGTGTCTCTCTGGGTGTTGATGGAGAACTTGTGAGTGTGTGAGTGAGTGGGGCGGAGCTGTGAGGAGAGTGTGAAAGAGGAGAGATGCAAACTGGTATGCATCATGTAACACAACTTGACAATCGATATAACGATGTTGTCTTACTTGAAAATATATCGATATATTGTACATAGTCGTAAAGAGTTAATAATAACATTATTATTACTATTATTATTATTTTAGGATAATATGCTGAAAGTTAATGTTTTACCTTATTAATCGCTGCATGAAAATGATCTTCTCCTACACACACTGGGTGGTCTTGGACTCAGGACAAATGGACATGTAAACTCACCTGTTAAATTATCGTAACACACTGTACAGGTGGATGAATATTGTTCATGTGAACTGTGGCGCTAGACTAGTCCACTAATCAATGATTAATCGACTATTTAAATAATCGGTGAATATTTTAGTAGTCGACTAATCGGTTTGAGTCATTTTTCATAGAAAAGTACTATAAAAGTACCCCAAAACACTCTTACTGCAGCCTCTAATGTTCAAATATTGTCAGCTTTACAGTCTCCCATGACGGTGAACTAAAACCCTTTGGCATGTGTATGAAACAAGACATTAGATGACATCATTTTGGGGTTTAACACTTTTTTTGGTTAAATGATTAGTCAACTAATTGAAGAAATAATCGACAGATTCGTCTGCAATGAAAATAATCGTTAGTGGCAGCCCTACTATGAATTTATTGACTCAGTTGACTCAACTTGACATCTGGAAGCTGTAAAAGTTCTTTCATTATTTAAAAGTAAAGATTAACAGTAGAGATACTACAGTAATAATAAACTTTTAAGCCAACATAATCAAACTCACTGAAGACAAATACTCTCTTCTCTCCACCCTCCACTCCCCCATGAATAGGCCATTGAAGTGACACTCCCACACCGCCGCACAACCCTGGGTCTGTTTGCCGCAGTGCCTGATTTATTGTGGAAATTGATGTGTAACTGAACGGACCTACTGGTCACATTCCCAGGGGCCTAATGTGTCAAGGGCCTCACCTGCACAATGTCACTCAAATCATAAAACAACAAAAAAATGCTTAACAACTGCAAAGAGACACAAAATCACCACAGGGTCTGTGCGTCTTGCTCCTGTGTAGGAGAGATGGGGGCCTTAGCATCCTTAACATATCTGTGGCTAGGGGCCCATTGTCTCACAATCCACTCATGGGTGTAAACGCAGCTAGAAAAAGAAGAGCCCAGCAAGTTGAACAGTCTCCTAACTTGTACCTTAATTCTCCATCTAAAAGCTCCACTTTCCTAATTTACACATTGAGATCAGATCACAAGGGCAGATTCAAGACAATGAGAATGCTTATAAATAACTGCAAATCTTTGTCCAGATAACAAATCGGAAAGAGATACCATGTCAGTAAATGTAAATGGGGTCTGCAGCGATGATGATGAAGATAGAAATTAGAATAGTGATAAAGATGGTGATGCTGATAGTGATGTCATTAGTGGGGAGTAGGGGTGTGCCATATCATCTCGTTCACGATAATACCGGTATGATAACATATGAAAAATATGCAATATTTCAGCTGGTTGACATGTTGACATCATACTGTTACCCATGGCAGCAACAAGCATGGCTGAAATTATTACAGACACCGTGGTGGTTCCAGAAAGAGGAGCAGCCTCAGTAGTGTGGAATAAAATGTTGTTGTTAAAATGTTTTATGAACAGCCCCGGACTTCTCAGACTCTTTTAGTGACTTACCGCTCAGAGGGAACTCATTCAGCGGCTCCTCTGGCAGCAGCACAGCGTCTCTCCTTCTCCTCTCTCACCGTGCGCACACAGGAGTCGGTGTCGTCAAGTGATTTTGTCATAAACCTGTAATGTAAACCTACTTGAAGCTCATGGCTCAACAAAAAACTCCATATATGTGAATGTGTGATAGTTGTGGTATCATAACAGCCTGTCACAGGTTAAAGCGTGATGATTAGAGGAGAAATGGCAGAGCATAAAGGTCCAGGTGGAAAAAGAAGAAGGAAATCACCTGTTGATTTATATATACCGATCCCAGGGGACATTTTTTGTATGTTGGAGCTGTTAAAATGTGTAATTTGTGGTAGATTTTATTTTGTTGAAGTATTAATATTGTAACAGAATCTGAATCTCACTCTTGAGTTACTGATGTTGTTCACAAACTAAAGAAATGAAAGATAATTTTTGTTTTTACTGAATATCACTTATTTTGTTGCCATTCTATTTTCTTGAATTAATAATACATTTATTTATTTTTTTCAAATAATTAGTCATATCATCAAAGGTATTGTTATCTCAAAAATACCCTGAAACATCATGATATTATTTTGGGGCCATATTACCCACCCCTAGTGGGGAGGAGTATTGGTAGTGGAGATAATGACCTCTTCCATGTCCACTGATCTGTTTGTTGTGCTGGAGGAAAGCCCCCCTGCTGCTCTCACTGTTCAGCTGTGTTATTTCTCACTGGTTCACTTTCTGTTTCTCTCTCTTTGTCTATTGCAGATTGACCTGGAGCCAGAGGGGAAGGTGTACGTGGTCATCGATCTGTCCGGATCCTCCACTGAAGGTAAAATCACAACAACACACTATTTTACAAGTGAAAACAAAGGAATCACACATCAAAACACTTGTAGACACGGTGGCATGTGCTGGTGGAAAGTAGAGTTATAAATTAAAGTTGATATGGAACTTATTAAACATCTGCCTATTTACACGTCCAACACAGTGAGAAGCATGCAGGATTTATACTTCTGCATCAAATCAACGCCATACCTCAGGCATAGGCTCTGCATCGACTTAGAGCCTAGGGTAAAATGAAGCGGAGCCGGAGGGCAAAGCTTTCGATTTACTGGTCCATCTACGTAGCTCTGTGTAGTGACTGAAAGAATGAGGTCGCAGATACAAGTGGCTGAAATTAGTTTCCTTCATGGGGTGGCTGGGCTCAGCCTTAGAGATGGGATGAGGAGCTCAGACATTCGGAGGGAGCTCGGAGTAGAGCTGCTGCTCCTTTGCATCAAAAGGGGTCAGTTGAGGTGGTTCGGGCATCTGATCAGGATGCCTCCTGTTAGAGGTGTTCCAGGCACGTCCCACTGGTAGGAGGCCCCGGTGCAGACCCAGAACACGCTGGAGGGATTACATATCTCATCTGGCTTGGGAACGCCTTGGGGTCCCTCAGGAGGAGCTGGAACGTGTTGCTGTGGGGCGCTTTGCTTGGCCCACTGCCCCTGAGACCCGGCCCCAGATAAGCGGATGAAAACAGATGGATGGATGTTTTGGTTTATTCTTACCTCTCTCTTAGCCTTGTTCTGGCTGCAGCAGGCAGCTGTTTTTGTTTTTTTTTTAAAAAAAAAAGGAAATACCCACTGCACACTGCTTGCTCAGCACCAAACAGCAGGCAGACAAAGTTTGATACTAGCTGGTGAACATAGTGAAGCATTTAGCAGCTAAACAGACAGATAGGAGCATAGAGGGGTTGCTGAACAGGCCTAAGCTGGGGCCCCCCTGGCCTTCAGCAGCAAAAAGTCACTTGAATTAACATGTACTGAACAAGTACTTAATATGACCCCAAAGACACAAAATGACCACAAATAGACACAAAACAACTACAAAATAAACAAAGCAACAACAAAGAGATACAAAACGACGTGGAAAAAAAGACACAAAATGACCTCAAGGAGACCCAAAATAGCTGCAAATTAAACAAAGCAACAACAAAGAGACACAAAATAGCTTAAAAAAGGCAAACTGACCTCAAGGAGACCCATATAGACACAAATAAGACACAAAAAGACCTCAAAATAACTACAAAATAAAGAAAGCAACAACAAAGAGATACAGAACGACCTAAAGGAAAGACAAAATGACCTCAAGAACACCCAAAATGACTACAAAATAAACAAAGAGACACTAAATAAAATAAAAAAGACACAAAGTGACCTCAAGGAGACCCAAAATGATCACAAATAGACACAAAAAGACTTCAAATAGGCACATAAAGACCACAAAAAAGACACAAAATAACTACAAAACAAATAAAGCAACAAGGGAGAGACTCAAAACAACCTAAAAAAGACACAAAGAGTTGTATAGCAACAACAAAAAAAAAAGCAAATTGCAATAGCCAGGGGCCCATTGGCTCATAATACGCCAATGCTCTGTAGTTGGTAGAGACCAAAAACAGAGCTAAAAGTGATTGATTACTGGACACAAACACGGCCCTTAATGAATGGTAATGTTGCTCTGGAACTGCAGGATGTGTAAATAGGCTACTGTTTGCCAACATCTTCACCAGATCAACTTAAATGGTGATGATATGTCAGTGCTTTTTTTCACAGCTGTTTCTGTGTGCTGCCCCCAAGTGGAGAAAACCCCAGTTATTGCAGGTTTAACATAACGTACTGTACACACATCCCCTGCTATCACTGCCATCTCACTGCAGTGAAGCCTGAGGCCACAGAGTGCGATGGAAAGATTACTTCCTGTTTTCCTAGAGAGTCACTTAACAGAATTCATAGAACGTTTTCCTTGCTCTTCTCCTCCTCTGGTTTCTCATGTATTTGTTTGTTTCCATTAAACACGGAATCATCCAGAATATCCTTCTCAATTAGCCTTTTCCACACACATCCACTGACTCACTCACATGCTGCCCCCCATAAGAGAGGTTTTCACCTGCACCTGTGTATCTTCACACCTGGATATAAATAGAAACTGCTCTCTGCCTTCCAGTGAAAGTGTGCATGTATATATAAGTATATACTGTGTGTGTGTGTGTGTGAGTAAGTGCAACAGTACATCACAGCAGTTTAGTTACTCTTGTGTAAAGACGGATAGAGAGAGCATATGAAGAGAGAGGGAGTAGATTCTTAAAATAGTAGGTGAGATTGAGCCACGGATTACACACACACATATGTAGACTCAGGCGTCAGTGTCTTGCCCTCCTCATCGATGATTGGACACTCTGTGGTGACCTCACGACCCACTCCCCACCCACTCCTGAACTTCCTCCCCAGAGTTCAGCTGGCATGAGTGCTCATGTTAATGTATGCTGATAAAACAAATGGTGTGTGTGTGTGTGCTGATAGGAGGGATGGAGAGATGGAGGGTGAGAACCAGAGGAAGATGTGGTATTTTTAGCAGATTTCTTTTCTCTTTTTTTCCTCCCCTGCTGCAATCTGTTCTGCACGGCTTCAGAGGCTGGAAGGAGTTGTTCCCTCTCTCCTCTTTTCCTCCTCTCCTCTCCTCTCCTCATACATCTGTTGGTCTCAGGAAGCAAATAAAAACAATAATCTGACCTAATCTGACCATCTGCAGTCTCTCCCTCTATTTCTTTATCCGTGTCTGTTCCCTTTAAATATTTTCTCCACATTCCTCAAAGCTTAAAAAGTAACCTCTGTGACTGAGCACTTCATTTTATTATAGAAAAAGCTTTTTATTTTTCAATGCGGTATCTTTACTTATGTAATTTAATAACCTATCAGTACTGTATCTTTAGAAATTAGTCACATAGATTCACACCTGCCCTGTTTGGTTCGGTTCAATCGAACCCAAGTTCGTTTGCCCACTAAAGCGGAATTTATACTTCTTCATTGAATCGACGCCGTACCTTCGCCATAGGCTCTGCAGGGCAGATGTGAACACAGTAATCACACTCACATGCGCACCAAACCAACTGGACCAAGACCTTCTTGAAGACGTGGTCTTGGTCCGGTCACTAATGAACTCTGGTGCGGATCGTTTGTGGTGAGAACATGTTGGGACCTGGATCTGAACCAACTGCAGTCACATGACACATTGTTTGGGTTAAACATGAGCATGTTACAGTCCTGGAGGATTATTAATGTGCACCTCCTCCTGTACTGCCTTGATATGCACATTCAGCACATCCAATGCATCAAAACATTGTTCTCTAGTTGGAGCCGCGCCTCGTTTTCAAACTGTATGGTTTGACTAAAATGAACAATGACAGCAATGTAGTCCACGATGAGCAGCGCTAAAATCAACCTGCGTAGTTTTTCAAAAACAAGATAACAACGTTCTTTACAGACATAATAGCAGAAAATACACAAAATAAATAAGAATATAAATATCCATAAGCCAGTCATTCAGAGGTCTTGAAAAGACTGGAAATTGCACCAGAATCATCAGCAAAAGGACCACCAGTGTTCAGTTGCTATTTCTCAACCCTGAAGATTGAATGACAAGTGCATCTCATCCTCCTTTTCTCCGGCAGGATAAAGGCTCCCTCTGCTCCAGATTTAAAAAAAATATCATCTTTTTTATGTCACATTTCTGTCAATCTAATTCTGTAATTTTTGGGAAGACTGCCTGATAGACGGATGTCATTTCTGAAGCAGCTCTCTCTAACACAACCATAATCTTGATGAGTTGAGGAACCAATTCTTTTTCATTTAGTACAGCTAACTCTGTTGTTTGTCTTCAGAAAATTCAGCGTTTTCTTGTTTTATTCATCTTTAAAAGAGATTTAGTGTGCTTTTCCTTATTTTCCGACATAATGTTGCAACGTCAGATGTTCAGATAATAAATGTGGCTGAAGTTTCAAGTAATGAGGTGAACATGTGTAAAAGTAACCCCTGTGAACAAAACAGTGGAGAGGAAATATGTGAATATACTGAAGGCTGTGTGCATATATGTTTACTCGCCAACAAAATCTAATTAGCCTACATAGATGAGTACTTTGCATTCAAGATGAATCATCTGGGATTAATAATAAAATTCAAATTAATTTCAATTTGAATGTTTTTCATTTAGATGTGTGCGTTTAAGTACGTGGCATTTATTGTTTTGTTTTTGGCTTCTTGTCTGTGGTATCAGATTGTGGCATTGCGAATTGTGGAATTCATTGGCATTGGTATCAAGTACTAAACTTCTGGGGTCTCATTTATAGAACAATGCGTAGGTTCCGTACTTTAAAATGTACATAAAGCCAAATATGGCGTGCGTCCAAATATATTTGACAGTTTCTACAACCAGGTTTCCACCTCACCGTCTGCGTCGTCAATTTCCCATCTCCAAAATGTTCCTTTGCATGGGTCAAAGTTTCTCCCATCAAGTCTGTTTTCATAGATCACAACTTTTGCATGGGAAGTGGCAGACAACTCTTTCAGGTCTCGTTTTGTGCCTACACAGTTTTTATAAATGAGACCCCTGGTATCATAACATGCCTTACTGCTACACGTAGCTACATGCTGAGGTCAGGGAACATTTAATCTTGGTTGCCATTTTTGTTCATTTCTCCCTGATTTCGGATCAGATTCCTGCTAGAACATGTCTTGTTATGAAGGTTTTGGTTGAGAAGCTTTTATTGGTGATTTTTTACGGTAAAGCGTGCAGCTATCATCCATTACCGTCGTTCCGCAGCTGTAAGTACACTGCTACATGTAGCTACATGCTAACATCAGGGACATTTAATGTTGGTTGCAGATGATGTTAATTTCTCGCAGATTTTGGATCATATTGCCACTGGAACATGTTAGATTGTAAAGATTTAGCTTTTATTGGTGATTTTTTTTGTTTTTGTTTTTTACAATAAAATATGCCACTATACTCATTTACATTCATTCCTCAGCTGCAATGACAATGCAGAGACACTGAGATATGGAAGACCCAGAAACGCTGACCAGTCATAGCAGACCAGGCTCACACAGTATGAAAAAAATTAAGTGTTTTTGACCATTAAAAAATGTAAACATCTTCTACTAGAAACCCAAAATGCAAAAATAATTATCACAGGTCTTCTTCAGGCTCAGTAGATGTTTGTACACATCGTTATTTGAGAAGCAGATGGATTACTGCCATGGTTGTATTGTCATTCATCTTTATGTCATATTTGTTTATGTCACCATCTGTAGTTCAGCTCTTCCTCTTCTCTGTCTCCACTGTCTGCTGGTCTTCTACATGTTTGTGTCCAATCACCATCTTCTGTCCAGCCGTATGTGTGTGTTTATTGGACGGCCGTCTCCCAGTCGGTCACTCAGCTGAACCAGAGTATGTCTGTCTCCACGACGATCACTCTTAACTGTTGTTATGCCTCATCGCCCCTCCTTGTCAGCATGCCTGTGTGTGTGTACGTGTGCGTCCAGGACAGATGGATGATGTATTATGTAAAACAAAGTGATCCCAGTAATGGCCTGTTAAGCCGTCTCCCCTCTCTCACCAACACCACCGTTGCACACAGAAAAACACACACTTTCACTCACACACACTCCTACTCACACTCACACACACTCTCAGAGTCCCTAGACAGCCTGTCTGTAATCGAACTCAGCAGTAACCACATCTATAACGCACCCAGGAGAGAGAGATGGAGGGAGCGTTAAAGAAAGGCAAACTAGGACAGGAGCTCGGAGAGAAGGAGTGTGTGTGGGAGTGAAAGTGGAGGTGGTTCTCTTGTCTTAAGGTTACCCTCGGAAAGCATTTATCTTTCCGGGGAGATGCGGAGAGGAAGGGAACGGCTGGTTGGATGGTGCTTGCTGAGGAGGAGTATTTTAATATGCTGTCCTTCGTTTTAGTGCCCACACATGAAAGTATAAATAGCAAGCACACGTACGTATGCATAGGCCTCTGGTAGGTGTGGGGTGTTTGTGAGGAAGAGGGAGGGAGGGGAGGAAGATGAGAGGCCGTTGAATGATTAAACATCTCAAGCAATGTGATGCAAATCATCCTTATTTGTGCAAAGCGTCTCAGGAAGTAAAATCAATGGGCGTTGAGAAAATATCACTGTTATGTGTGTGAGTCTAAAATAGGGATGTTCCTGACAGCTAATTTCCCTGACATTTAAACGGAAGATTAGAATCGGACTAGTCGACTCGTATAAAAGTAAGAAAACAGTCAAAATTGAGCACAGTCAACCAGAAAGGTTTTACATTGCCTGACACAAAATGTTGCGTCTGTTATAAGAGCTGTTTGAAATCATTAATCACAATTTTCGATAACTATATCATATTTTAGGGCGGCATGGTGGTGCAGTGGTTAGCACTGTCGCCTCACAGCAAGAGGGTTCCTGGCTTAATCCAAGAAGGAAGCCCTTCTGTTTGGAGTTTGCATGTTCTCCTGTGTCAGCGTGGTTTTCCTCCAGGTACTCCAGCTTCCTCCCACAGTCCAAAGACATGCAGGTTAATTGGTGACTCTAAATTGTAGAAAACCACTTTATTTTCTTACATTTCACAGGTGTGAGCGTTGTAAATTTAGTATACGACAGTGTTCAGACACACAACGTGCTTGGAGCAATGTTCACAAATGCTGAGTCCGAATGCCATTTGCAGCGGCATTTATAATCTCCAAATGCTGACATAAAACTTTCGTCGGAACGGCAGTGAGAAGGAGTTTTCTTTTCTTTAGGGATCTTTTTTGTTGTGGTGGCAAAGTCATTACCAGTGGAAACCCTGTTGCCCCTACTTTGCTGCACTCCAAACCAGAGCGCTATTTTCTTCTTCCTTGGCAGCTTTGGCAGCGCTGTTCCCGATGCACTGTGATGATAACAACAGCGTTACAACATCAACATTGTGCTGCAATCACTGTTCCAAGTGACAGACTTCCACTGAGTGCAGCGCTTGTTGGAAAATAGTGTTTTTCATGATTACGAACGTGGGACGAAATTTGACGGAGACAGCCGCCTCATAATTCTCCATACAGGAAAAACCCTGTTATGACAATATTTTTTTTTTAGGAAAAACAACCTTTAAGAAACATGCCTGATTATTTCAACAGCATTTTCTTCAATTATTGTTTAAAAAATAGATTTAACTGATTAGGATTTCTACTGCCAACTAGCGAGGGAAGCGACCAGTGGCACACATCCCTAATCTAAAACTCACCCAGGGGCTCAAAAAGCTCAGAAATGTCTCTTTGCAGTTGGACTTTGTTGATAAACTTGTCTTCTGTTTACTCGACAGCCACGGGGACCAATGAGAACGAGGAGCGGGTGTTTCGAGAGAGGATCGGTCCTCGCCGGCGACAGGGCGCCGTCCGAAGACGCGTCCATCAAGTCAATGGACACAAGTTCATGGCCACCTACCTGAGACAACCAACCTACTGCTCACATTGCAGAGATTTTATCTGGTAGGAAACACAAACACACAAACAGATATCGGTCTGAGATGCTGTTGTGTTTCATTAAAGCAACCTGGCTGAAATGCTGACTCCTGTGTGTGTGTGTGTGTGTGTGTGTGTGTGTGATCTGATAGGGGCGTGCTGGGGAAGCAGGGATACCAGTGTCAGGGTGAGTACCTTTCTCTGGCAGATTCCAATTTCTCAAGTAACACTGCACGTCATTTATTATTCAAGCTCGAGAACACAAGAGAGATAACGTGTTACTGAATGACGGCTGTGATTTGGCCTCAAGCCACCTTCACCCAGAGCCACAGATGACCTACATCACACCAACCACATCCACTATGATACTGAATAGTAGTAAAATGCAAGTTTTTCTTCAGTGAACACAAACATCCTAAAAATTCAGCGGAGGTCAAAGTGTTTACTAAACTCATTTGTAGGGATGGACACAGAAATCCAGTATTAAACAGGGGCCAGGGCTAAAATATTCAAGACAGTAGTAGTGACAGCGGCTGATAGAACTTTACGCTCAGAGTCAATGCTGACGATGCTCGTTGCTGCAAGTGCACCAAGTATTTTGCAGGAAAGGGCGGAAACACGAGCAGTCCTATGATAAAATCTAGTGAAAGTGCATCTCATACAGGTGGAGAAATGTTTTCTTGATGCCCCATCCATAGGTTTTGATTGATTTTGACAAGGCGCAGCTCCTAACAGAGTTTGACAGGATTGTTTTTTTTTTTGTTTGTTTGTTTTTCTGAGACTAAGTGACCAATGAAATCTTACCGACTAATGACATTTCTGGTCGACTATCAGGGAGCAGCTCTAGATTGAGGGGCCATACACATGCTGCATTTCTTGCAGCCTCAAATTCATTGTTACAATGTAAACGTGCGTCGGATAAAAACAGAGTTCAACTTCTGGAACGCAGCAGCGTGCGCCACATGTCATGTGACGAGGAACAACCAATCACAGCCGACAGATATCTTTCCCTTCTTCTGTAAATATTCAGTCTGATAAATATGGAAACGTTGATCATGTTAGTGCAGGGCTACCCAGAGCTTTGCAAAAAATTATTTTTAAATATTTGAATTTACAGTAATGCAGGTTTTACCGGATTGTTTAATGTTAATGTCTTGTGAAGTGTCAGTCTGAGACCAGCACTCTTTCTCTTTCTCAGTTTATCTCCTGTAAACATCAATCCTTGAACAGATTCCTCAATCGAATAAGTTAGTCTTTTTTATTATTATATTAAAGTTCTTTAATAAGTAAATGTAGGTTATGGTGCTTTGTTTGTGCAAACAAACTTTTTACCGCAGTGAAAATGTTGCTTTTGAAAAGCTACGTGGCAACACACACAGATTGACACAGAATATTTCTTGAGATAAAAATATGTTGTGGATTTTAAAAAATGATGACACCTGTCGTTTGTGATAAATCTTGCCGTCAGGACTTAACAGCGCTCTGGAGTTGATTTAGAATTCAAATGTCAACGTTATGAATGTAGCATAAACTGTTTGGTACTGTCCCAAATTGCAGTATCTAGTGTGTGTGTGTGTGTAGGAGAGGCTGCGGCAGCTACACAACACTCTTTACAGGCTTTTGTAGATTTTTTTTTATGTTGTTTAAGAAAGTTTAGATCGTGCTGTCACATTTTTATATCGACTTTTAATGTGGGTCAGTCTCACTCGGCCGCTCCCCGACACCTATAGTAAGGTCAGCATTGGCACGGATATTAAATCAGTGTATCAAATCGATGCATCACTAGGTGCACCAGGACCGCTGGAGAACTTTCATTCTTCCCAGTACGACAGTGATAACATCACATATCGGTAGACGAATGCTGCAGGCCAAACTGATCGTCATGTAAACCTGTCTTGTCTGAAGTTAACGACATTTGTGAAGGCCCGATGTTGATGCTCTGCTTCCAGTGTGTACGTGTGTCGTCCACAAGCGCTGCCATGAGCTCATCATCACCAAGTGTGCCGGGATGAAGAAGCAGGAGGACACACCTGAGGAGGTACGCATGCAGACAGGACACATGGAGGATGTTAAGATCAGACGAATACGTCCTTTGTAATGTTTATGATCTGTTAAAAAAAAACAAATAATGAACAGAATACAGACTCTCACCATTCAGACCTATCGTGAATAAATCTGTTTCACCAAAGGTAACGTGTGTACACTGTGTACTAACACTTGAGCCACATGCATTATTCCACCGATAATGCAGCAGTGACCTCTTTGTAACACTGTGTGTGTGTGTGTGTGTGTGTGTGTGTATGTGTGTGTGTGTCTCCCCCTGTAGGTGGGCTCACAGCGGTTCAGTGTTAACATGCCCCATAAGTTCAGTATCCACAACTACAAGGTCCCCACCTTCTGTGACCACTGTGGCTCCCTGCTGTGGGGCCTCATGAGGCAGGGCCTGCAGTGCAAAGGTGAGTTCACGTGCAGTGGGGAATTTACAGCATCAGCAGCGCACACTGGACACATACAGGTGTTTTTGCAGCCTCCTCGGTGCCTAAATGTGCATTTACTTGAATTCAAAGGCGGTGAGCAACAAAAGACAAGTGCTTCAATAAATGTCGGTTAGTTTTATAAAAAGTACTTTAAGTCACAGGGAAATTAAAAATGACATTTTCGTTACGGTTCAATAATAAATGCCAACACACGCACTTGTATCTCTGCCGAGAAAGATTTGTTGTTTTTAACTTAGCGGGATCAAAGATTGGTGAACAGATTTAGAAGTAGTTTTGTGAAATGTTAGGTCAAGCTAATACTTTTTGCAGCAGATCTGGGAATTAAATTCAAAGGATTTTCTAACATTTGAAAAATAATTCTGCTGTTTTTTAATAAAATAGTGCACAATATCTGACACCTGTACCTGGAGAATATCTGTTACTAGGTGTATAAACATTTTCTATTATTAAAATAAAATAGTTTGTAGAGCTGAAATAATTGGTCAGTTAATCGTTAGGAAAATTAATTCCATTTTCAAATGTTTGGATTGGTGTCTACTGTCAGTGTTGACCTGGGGTGCCTGAAAAAACAGACAAAAGCATGTCAGCCTGTAACGCTTGCAAGGACGCCGGGCGAGGAGTAGTTTGGTCCACGGAAGATACTGCACGTCTCCAGATGTGGACTGTAGAATACATCAACTCTAAGGTTTTCCTCCATTTTAAGTTCATCTGAAAGCAAGGGGCTTCATAACCACACTGCATATTTATCGTATACAGGTTATAGCGTGAACAGAAAGAGGACTGAGGCCACTGCAGTGCTGAAGTTGACCAGAAAGAGAACTGAGTCCTCTTTCAAATGAACCGACAGTAGCTCCTGTTCCACCGACATTTCCAGGAATTTTTTAACCTGGTGTGGTTTGCGTTTCCACCGCACGTCAAAGTTCCGGAAAATGTATTTAAATCGAGTCGCCGACTTGAAGTCCTGCTGATTTTTTTCCTTGGCAAATGCGCTCCAAAGAGCCTGAACCTCGTTGTCCGTCCACTTCTCGTAGCTTCTCTTCTTTTGCTCCATTTTCCATATGATCAAAACACGAACGAAGTGAAGCTTGTAGAAATGAAATAAAGTTTGCAGCCTCACTGGCACGGAGGTGCGAATTGCTGCAAGTGTGTGTTCCACCAATCAGCGTTCTTCAGCACACAGCCCTGCCCCTCAAGACTTCTGGGGAATCTGAAAAGTCCTACCCCCTACTAGGTACTTTTTTCAGGGAAAGTTTGTGGTTGAGGGAAAGTTTTTTTCGGTGAAAACGCACCAAGGTTTATCAAAATCTTGGGTAAATGATAAAAATTCCTGCAGTGGAAAAGGGGCTCATGTGAACCAGAAAGAACTGAGACTCTTTTCTGTTCATTTTCTTGTCAACTTCAGCTCTGATAGGTTCTCAGTCCTCTTTCTGTTCACACTATATATAATATATATTGACGTAGTTTTGTTTTTACTTTGACGTGGCATTGCATTGTGGTTATGAAACCCCTCGCTTTGAGATTGACTTAAAATTGAAGGCGTTTGATGTATTCTACATTCCACATCTGGAGACATGCAGTATCTTCCGTGGACCACACTAATCCCCGTCCTGCGTCCTTGCAAGCGTTACAGGTTGATGTGGCTTCATCTGTTTTTTCCAAGTGTCTCAGGTCAACAGCGTGTGATCTAGAGGGCTGAATACAACGGCAAAGAGCAAAGTGAACCTGGAGTGCTTTGTGTTCACAAGGCACAGTTACACGAACGGTGTTCACAGTTGGGCAAAAAATGCTGAGTCACCAGTCTGAGTCCTCTTAGAGGGCTGAAAAGGACCAGCCCTTAGGGGTTTTTCAAGCTTGGTTGTGTTTTGTTGTCGAACCCTGGTCTGAGCTGGCCGGATGCTACGTTATGATTTGCCAGGACTTAGCAAAGGGTCAATTAGCGGCAGCCAGTACTTGTCACCGTCCAAATGACAGGTGCATCCCTAACTGTAAATCTTATATATCTACTAAACTGTATCTCTCTGAAGCAAAATCTCATGAGCAAGCAGGCAAGGTTTCACACTCCACAGTCCACTGATGGGCACCTGTTTGCTAGTGATCACACCCTCCAGCACAGTTTGATGTCTTTAACCTGAACCTTTCTCGTGTGTTTCTGTTGCTATGCAGTGTGTAAGATGAATGTGCACAGGCGGTGTGAGACCAATGTAGCTCCTAACTGCGGTGTGGACGCCCGAGGGATCGCTAAGGTCCTGTCTGACCTGGGAGTCACGCCTGACAAGATCTCCAACACCGCACAGCGCAGGAGGAAGGTAACAAGTCTTTCTCTCAAATAAAGGTTTCCATTAGGAAGGGTTTATTTCAACAATAGGGCCTTCTTTTCATTACTTTTGAGACAACGTGATTTTTAAAAGCGTTTTGAGCCCTCTCGAGGTTTTTTTCTGTGTATGTCTATGGACGTTGATGCATGCTTCAACTGAAAAACCGCTTCCATTCCCTGACCCGTGATTCAAGTACACGATTTTAAGAGTGTAGCCTAAAGCAACGGTCATGTTGTCTCTCTCCCTCTGCAGTTGACTCCAGGGCAGGACCCTCCCCAGTCTCCTCCTGAGCTCTCCCAGACTGAGGAGAACAGCTTCAGCCAGCCAGCTGTCCCCACCTCCCCCTCCCAGCAGGGTAACACTGAACACACACACACACCCCATCACGGATTTGACACAAACAGGCAGACATTTCAAAGCTCTGTGAGATGCGTTCTTAGCAGCATGCTGTTTTAATGTGTTAATTTTACCAGTAAGAGGTAGCATTTCCATTTCAGTAATAATATTGTCGCTTCTTTTAAGAAATAAGTGGTTGAATGTGTTATTGTCCTTGTGTATATATAAGACTTGCATTATCCAAGAATTATCCCCCACCGCCCACTACCATTTGGTTGTCACAGTTAGTCATCGTCCTCTCACACTTTGCAAGCCGAGATATAAAAGTTAACTTTCTCTATGTGGAAGGATTCCCATTTTTGATTTGTGGAGCCAAACGTTGATGAATACGGCTGCTATTTAATCACCCTGGTCAGAGACGCTGTAACTGAGTCATCCCAGGTTTCAACAGAGGATGTGATCATCATTTTTCAAGTTTATTGAAAAGTAATCAGTAACAAATAATGAACAACATTTCTAAAAATATATATATATTTATATATATATACATACATTTTTTTGCATAAAGAACTGACAGCAAAAAAGACAGTCAGCCTGTTTTCGCTGATGTCTGATCTGCTTTTCCGTTGGCACCCACAGACTTGGCACAGTTAGAACGCCTGCAGGACGCGCTGTCACTCGACCAGCAGGGACCCCAGCACTCTTCCTCCTCCTCCTCTTCCTCCTCCTCCACCACCTCCTCTTCCTCCTCGTCCTCCTCCTCCTCGGCAGGCAGGGAGAATGGACAGATCCAGAGGAGGAGCCTCAAGGACTTCAACTTTATCAAGGTTCTCGGCAAAGGCAGCTTCGGCAAGGTGCGGCGACACAGAGGAGGCGTTTGAGGGGGATGTTTGTTTGTTTACTGCTCATTATGTTCATAATTGAAACAGGTTTTTCTGTTGTTCTTTTAACACCCTGTTCATCATGGCTTCCATTATTCATATCTGCCAAATTATCAGGAGACATCAGGGAATATCAGGGACCAGAATAGAACAATTCACATGTCAGTTATGTTTTTTGGAGGCAGCTGTTTTCACACATTACATTTCACTACGTGCCATACCGAACAGTAACCAGACTTTTTCCTGTTCTTATTCTATTCTAACTAAAACAAAACACTGCCTCGCAGTTATGCATAACACCAAAGCTGCACTTATCAATGTTTATATATTGTCAGCTAATCCCCTCAGCTGCAGTGAGCCTCATAGTGTCTTAAGCGGAATTTATATGTGTGCGTCAAATCAACACCGTACAACGTAGAGCCTATGCTATAGCCTGACATGCATCTTCCCAGAAATGTAACTACACGTAACAGCTTCATATGAGCAGAGGAAATCTCTGCTTGTTGCTAGGCTAATAAATACAATGTAGAATGCCATAGGCTTGTGCTAATAACATTAGCATGCTTAGTATAAGGCAGTTGTTTTGTCAGTGAACCTTGTGAGTTGTAATGGAGCCGCATTTTGTAACGTTACCTTTGTTAAATGTTGCTGTTGTCCCTGGTTTCACATGAGTAGAGGAAAGTCTGCTAGCTGCTAGGTTAATAGCTTTGTGAGGTTGTGAGTGAGGATTAGAATATATGCAGTTCACATAACCTGGTCAAAATTAATATATATATAAACACTTGAAGATCCACTCATTACTAAAAGTGTTTGTCATATAAAAACTAAAGTGATGATCAAAGTTGTCACGGTGAAATTTAAGGTGTGTTGATGGATTCATGTCGTCACCTCATGCATTGAGTAACATTAACGTTCCACCTTAAAAGTCACCAGCAGTCAGCCCTGTGAATTAAGTTAGTTTTTTTCTCACACTCCAGCTGCTGCAAGAGGCAGCAAAACATCCTTTCATTTTATAGTTACAGTTTACTAATAAAACTCTCCACAGTATGAACAGTGGTTACATGAGCCTCAAAACCAGCCACAACTCAGCCCTGAGCAGAGTGACCGTCCTCTACTGACCAATCAACAGACTGCAGTGTTCACAGCTCCACCTTTTAGTACCAGATCTGTGTGCTAGGTACCCCAACAGAGGGGGGACGGTACAGAACGGTTCCATTGGTACCATCCACAACTTTTCACAGTGGAGACAGGAAAAAAAGCGCACCTAGCTGAACTGAATCGTACTGCTCGGTGGAGACAGGGCTTATGCGAGCTTTTCTGTTTTGACACAGGAAACAATATGGCGGCCAGCTGGTTACAGATGATCTTGAATTACAGGTAAACAGTAAGATAAAATATGTTTCTGAAAACATTTTAGGCAACACAGTAACAAAATCTTGGCTCATATTTGATCAGCGCCGCTTAGTTTTAGAATGTGATCTGAATTCGACAGAGAGAGGGATGTTTCCACTCTTTGTGTCTTCGGAGGCGGGCACACAAAAATGCGGAAGTACAGTTTGCAATTTGAAGTAAAAATCCCTAGCGTTAGCAAAAAAAAATCCAGCAGATTTGAGTTGGAAGATGAGCGAGGAGATCTGGCTGCTGGCAAGATGGAGGAGAGTTTCCCCACAGTTCATTTACACATACCACCATCATTGTTATGATACAAAGTGTTGCTTCTCCGGAGCAACACTCAGTATCTCCAAATAACTATTTTGGCTTAGTATATGTAGATGTTGAAAGTAGAAGACCAAAAAGGAGTTCCTCCCACTTTAAAGTATTTTTTGTCCCAAATATAGTAACTTGTGCTCTATAAATGTTACACCAAAACTTACTGACCTTTGGAAAGGCCCAAAACATGTGCTGGAGGAGTCTGGGTGGTGAGACTTTTGAGCCGGTGTAATAAAATTTCGACTGAGACTGTTCCAGCCGGACGTTCTCCATGAGCTTGAGCTTGATGGGCAGCTGTTTTTGTTTGTTTTGTTTTGTTTCCTCATGAAAAGAAAAAAAAAGCTCTGATAAATTGCTAAACACTGCCTGAACAGTACAAACAGCTGACGAAGTTAGTGGCTAGCTGCTGAACATTAAGCAGCTGGGGTGGAGACCAAAACAGGGTAAAAAGAAAAGGGAGTATTGAATTAAAGTTCTGCAAACATCTGTTTTAAACCACGTCAACTCAAGTTTCCCCAAGAGCAGGTCAACATGTTCAGAGGTCTTGTTTTATCCAAATAACCAAAGAACTAAATTATTGTTTCTCTCTGCTGTCTTGTTTTACAAATTTTTTAAATGCTGATTTCATACTAAATTCTCCTTCCTGTCTTTCATCTCTCATCCAGGTGATGCTGGCGGAGCTGAAGGGGACGGAGGAGGTTTACGCTGTCAAAGTTTTGAAGAAGGACGTGATCCTGCAGGATGACGACGTGGACTGCACCATGACCGAGAAGCGCATCCTGGCCCTCGCCCGCCGACACCCCTACCTCACCCAGCTTTACTGCTGCTTCCAGACACGAGTAAGACCACGAGACAGCACCCACGCATACTGATGTAAAAGTTCATCTCTGTTTTCAGTCTCATACCCCTCCCTCTTTCTCTCTCCCTGTCTCCGCAGGACCGTTTGTTTTTTGTAATGGAATATGTGAACGGAGGAGACCTGATGTTCCAGATTCAGCGATCCAGGAAGTTTGACGAAGCTCGCTCTCGTTTTTACGCCGCCGAAGTCACCTCAGCCCTCATGTTCCTGCACCGCAACGGGGTCATCTACAGGTAAACGCCTCCTTATTTTTATCTTCTCTCAGCCAAGGACACCTTGGTAGAAAAACTGAGATAATTTGAAGGACTATCAGGGAATATCACAAATGATCTTACCAGGAACATACCAGAAGGTGCATGACAACATGTTTCACGCTTTAATTGCATTACATGATGATTCTCATTTCTTTTTCTTTAAACATCACGTGCTCACTTCTCCCAGTGAGTCCCACTGTGGTGGAAACCAGATGGTGCTGATTCTCACTCTGTCTGTCTTTCTCTCTCAGGGATCTGAAGCTGGACAACATCCTGCTGGACGCAGAGGGACACTGTAAGCTGGCAGACTTCGGCATGTGCAAAGAGGGCATCATGAATGGAGTGACCACCACCACCTTCTGTGGCACGCCAGACTACATCGCCCCTGAGGTGAGCTCAACTGTGGTATAAGCCCCGTCTCCACCAAACACTTTCAGTATGGTACCTTTGGAACCAACAGTAACCCTTCAGACATGGTACCTAGACCCTAGTGTTTCCACTGCAAACAGTCCTCTTAAATGTGGGCGGGGTTGTTGTCACTCACTGCTCCGTCCAGCACTCACTGTATTTCCTCATTATTGGTGACACAGATGGAAGGCTGCAGTGAGAGTCTCTCTCCGTGGGATATTTAAAAATAGCAAGTTTGTGCATTTAGTCCTTCTCAGGCAAGCTCAGGGGTTTAGTGTTGCTGGAGCCCACAGGAACTACGCTCCACTACGCTTTTGTTGTGAGGATTAGAATATATGCAGTTCACATAACCCAGTCATAATTATTAATATACTGTATATAAACACTTGAAGATCCACTCATTACTAAAAGTGTCTGTCATATAAAAACTAAAGTGATGGTCAAAATTTAAGGTGTGACGATTGATTCATGTCGTCAACTCATACATTGAGTAACATTACAAGTTAACGTTCCACCTTAAAAGTCGCCGGCCATCGGCCCAGCTGCTGCAAGAGGCAGCAAAACATCCTTTCATTTTATAGTTACAGTTTACTAATAAAACTCTCCACAGTATGAACAGTGGTTACATGAGCCTCAAAACCAGCCACAACTCAGCCCTGAGCAGAGTGACCGTCCTCTACTGACCAATCAACACACTGCCGTGTCCTTAGCTCCACCTTTTAGTACTAGATCTGTGTGCTAGGTACCCCAACAGAGAGGGGACCAAACATGGGGACGATACAGAACGGTTCCATTGGTACCATCCACAACTTTTCACAGTGGAAACAGAAAAAAAGTGAACTGAACTGTACTGCTCCCAATGATCAGAGGAGAAATCCTGTATGGGACTATGTCGGTACTGATATTCAGCCATCTGGTATCATAAGAAGTTTGCAGATCCAATCCAATAAAAATAAGTTAAATCACACATAGAGCTATAGATATATATGTATACCACTGACAGGTGAAGTGAATAACATTGATCATTACAATGCAATATTCTCGCAGGAAACCTTTGGCCCTGGCATTCATGTGAATGCCACCTGACACACTCCAACCACCTAAACGCCAGTGCAGACCAGGTGCAGGTGGATGTTGGTTAAAAAATCAGAAAACCAGCAGAATGAGTTTTATTCCTAAATCTAAAACATTTTTTCCCCTCTTTTGTTCCTGTTCCCTGATTTCCTTTCCTGCATTTCATCTCTCTCTCTCTCTCTGTCTTTTCTTTTCCTTCACTCATAGCGAAAATAATTCTACTTTGTCTTTTACTTTTGATATTTTGCATAATTTTCACTAATATCTCTTCCTCATTTTTAATACATATAACATCTAATGAGGTTCGTGGAAATATAAGTAATAATTTCAGTTTTTCTGCCAATTCTTCTGATGCTTTTTGGTTTTGGTTTTTGCACCTTAACAGAATGAATTGCTCTGAAATAACTGTTTGTAAATGTCCTCCTATAATGTGTTTCTTCCGCACTTGGTTTCTATACTTTAAATGTTTTATGTGAGGTGCTCTGAACAGGCCTGTTGCAGAAATGCGGTATATACTGTAAATAAACTTACCTTGCTTATAGTTTAAGGTTTTATCTTTCAGTTAAATTAATTGTTTGATTTCTTGTGCACAAACATTGCAGATAAGAGTTGCTGTTATGGTGTGAGCGTGTGTCGACGCATTTCTACAGAGTCTATAGTGCTTTCCAGTCAGGTGCACCAGTGGACCTGTGTTGTTGTATTTTCCTGTCCTCCATGTTGAGTCGTGTCATGTTGTCGCATTCAGATCCTGCAGGAACTGGAGTACGGAGCCTCCGTGGACTGGTGGGCCCTCGGGGTGCTGATGTATGAGATGATGGCCGGACAGCCTCCGTTCGAAGCCGACAACGAAGACGATTTATTCGAGTCGATTCTCCATGATGACGTCCTCTACCCCGTGTGGCTCAGCAAAGAAGCTGTTTCTATCCTCAGAGCGGTATGCGTCGCCTCTTCACAATGACACTCCTCTTTCGGCGTGGTCTTTATTTGGTTATTCATCAGAGTTTCTCCTTAAGGGTACATTTCCTCCTCTGCAGCAGGCACTCGAAGGCGTCCATGGCAAAATGAGGAATAGTTTAATTTTGAATAATTAAATTAGTAGATTTCATCCCAGTCAGATAATGCACTGAATGAATGAGGGCTTCTTGGCCTTTTGTTTCCTATCCATGTACTTTGTAAGCCTTTTCTTCACAAAATCAACATACACATAATATTTTTTGTAAAAATGTCTTCAGACAGAACCTTTCTAAAAATCATATATGTGGTAATTTAGCAGTCAAAAGAAGCAAAAAAAGGGCTGAAGTGGTTGAAAGGTTGCTTTTTTTGGACATCTTTGTTACATGGAGCTCCAGTTTTAGAGAGCTAAGCATCCAGTTTTATGAAAAATAAATATCTGGTGAACATTTACCGCTTTCTAAAGGAATTTCCACAATCACAAAAGACCCTTCCAAAGAGCTGGATAAAAAAACATATCGTCCCTGTTGCTTGATAAAAAAAGATTTTTTTAACCTTTTTCTAAAGTTGTGAAAAATAAAAATGCTTTTTTTCTCTTTTTGTGCACACAAATGATCTGAATGTGTGATTTTATTTGAAAATATTTAATAATAGAAAATAACATTAACACCATCTTCGTGAGGAAACGGAGCCAGCAAACATGTAAAAAATCTTTTTTGGTTGCAACAGATGAAAGAGGTTCTTGAAATCAAAGAGAAGAGCTCGCTGAAATACAGTCATTTGAATGCCGTCGCCACAACAGTTACATGTAACCAGGACGCTCAGCTTTTAGCCAGACGTAGCCTTTTAACCAAGATGTCTACACGTCTGTGACTTTAAAAACTTTTCCTTCAAAAGATTTTACCTCATAAGCAAAGGTTTAACTTGAGATTTTCAGGCGTTCGTCCCATACTCCTGTTGTCATTGCTGTCTCCCTGTCATTCATGTTTCTGTTTTCAGAGCTGCACACGAACAAATGAAGCTCATTCGCAGTGCACTTAATGCAGAGGTGTTCCTTTTCTCTTTGCTCCAATACACAGAGGAACAAAAAAGTCAGTCAAAGAGGTTAAAGTAGTAACAATGCCGCCATAAAAGTGACAGTAGATCACAAAGAGCTCTTACAGTACTGAACAGACAACAGAACCAAAGAGACACAGCTTTCAGACACAGTAAATAACACCAGCACTCTGCTGACCTGTTTCATCACTCTGCCACTACGTCGCTCTGTTTGTATCAGAGAGCCATTAATGCCTCCGCTCTATTATTAGCACTGAAATGCTTTTTGCTCAACCCCTCGTTCTGCTTCTGTCCTCATCGTTTTATGGATGAACCTGCAGCGGAGCTTCTTAAAGGGGGCTGTATTGCTGACAGTGTGATTGGAAATCAGACGTGTGTATTGTGTGTGTTTGTGTATGTAGTTCATGACCAAGAACCCGGCCAAGCGTCTGGGCTGCGTGGTGAGCCAGGGCTGCGAGGAGGCCATCAAGACCCACGCCTTCTTCAGAGAGATCGACTGGGTCCTGCTGGAGCAGAGGAAAGTCAAACCACCCTTTAAACCCAGGATTGTAAGAAAAACACACACACACACACACACACACACACACACACACACACACACACACACTGTTTTTTCATCCTTACACAACTGTGAATCTGACAAACCTGTTAAATGTGACCATCTGTCGTTTTCCATGTACTTACAAATTCATGCATCCGAGGCATTGTATTTTGTTTTTTACTGACTTTTACTAAAACAGATTAAAGTAAAAAAAAAAAAAAAAAAGATGCAGAAGGTTTTAATTTCATTCTGCTCACATCCACAAGCTTTTGTGTCCTTCTGCAGAACACTTTGCTCTGCAGTTTACAGTAAAACGAGGTCCTCTTGTGGCCAAAACAGCTCACAGGGCGTTTATAGTGATGGGGGAGATGATAATAAGCCACTGCTCCTGTAGCAGTTAGTTTCACCATTTGAACCATAATTATGCCATTTTAGGCTGTATTTGATTTAAGTAAAGTTCATGTGTGGCTGCAGAGTTCAACTCTGATGCATTCAAGACCTTTTTTTTGTGTGTGTGTGTGTGTGTGTGTTAAATATATGTTTTCAAAAATATATGTTAAATAAATGTTTACATTTCCCAAAAGAAAGTATTGAGAAAGTATAGTTTAGGAATAGTATCAGGTCTTGTAGTGGCCCTAGTATTAAAAAATGTCACACAGTGCAGTCTAAGGGATTAAGCCCTGATCACACAGGAAGACGCTCCGCACTGCCTTTTCTTTTTTTTTTTCTTGAATGCCACTAGTAAAAAAATGCTTGCTGCGCCTATTGTTGCCAGGCAACCACGCCCTCACCTCCACACACCAACTTTCCCGTTTTCTTGATCCACAAGAGGGTGGATCATGGGGAGTACCACCAGTTGGTCCAGGAGCTTCTCCTCCATGATGGATGTTTCCAGACATATTTTAGGATGACTCAGGGGCAGTTGGACAACCTGCTGTCTATCGTCAGGCCGTGTAGCTCTGGGTATCCAGCTTCCGCTACCACCAGTTTCTCCTCCATTGTTTACCAACTGTAAACTTGTTGTGGGTTTTCTCAACTTGAGCTCAGAGCACTCCAGCAAGGCACGTTGCATCGCAAAAACAGCAAAGAACAAGCTTAATTCTCATTAAAAGCAATTACAAAAAGCTGCCTCCAGCTGCTGAAACACTCTCTGTGTGATCAGGGCCTAAGAATGATTCAGTATTTCATTATAAAATGCAAAAGCAAACAGAAGGACCTCCACCAGTGTCATCAGGAAAAACTGATTTTTGTACTCGCTCAGTGATTCAGATCTGCTCCAGAATTTATTGTGTTCTTCCTTGGCTCATGCTGTTAATGAAAATCAGGTCAGTAGTTTTTCCATAATCCTTCTGAGAAACAAACAAACAAACTACTCAGTGGAAACGGGGCTTTACCTCAAGGAACCAAAGCAGACCCTCGTGGATGAGGGCATCCTGGGCTGTGTCCACCTGAGAACACCAGGCGCTCCTCAGGAAACGTCCAGCTGGGAGCACATAAGAATGCTTTTGAGGCGCCATGTGGGGTTTTTTTTCAGCTGAAACACGTTGGTCATATCTGCTGTGATACAGAATATCCATGGAAGTAAAAATGTTCGTATGGTAGATACCTGCTAGTACCTTCAAAGGGGGAGACGACAGACCCCCTGGTCCTTGTGGGCTCATGAGGGGACATGTATTGATATGCATATACAGTATATGAACAAATTTCTCCTTCATTGTTGCTGTTGGTGCAGTGATACAGCAACAATGAAGGAGAAATTCGCTCCATTTGAGATAGTTCGGTCAGCTGATCAGGATGCCTCCTGGGCGCCTCCTGTTAGAGGTGTTCCAGGCACGTCCCACTGGTAGGAGGCCCCAGGGCAGACCCAGAACACGCTGGAGGGATTGCATATCTCATCTGGCCTGGGAACACCTTGGGGTCCCCCAGGAGGAGCTGGAAAGCATTGCTCGGGAGAGGGGTGTTTGGAGTACTCGGCCCAGGATAAGCAAAATGAAAATGGATGGATGTTGCTGTTTAGCACTTGTGCACGAAAGTTGTAACGATTGGGTGTTGTGGTATTTGTCCCGCCCTTCCTCCACTGTGAATGGACAGCTGTGTAAAAAAGTGACAGTGACGAGCGCAGCATTTTACCCCCATTTTTCAGCTCTCGGCACTCTCAGACACTTAACGCCTCATCACACTGCTGGCGTTTGTAGCATAGTGTAAAGACACTGTGCTCCCATTGCAGAGAATTTTAAATATTTGCTGACCTCCGGAAAAAGTATTTTTGCAGACATGGCCCCTAAAAGGGAGTGGCTGCTCCGTTGTAGCTCCGTTTCGCACGAAGCTTGCCCACATTTTAGCGGTCTGATCACACACAAAGGACTGCACACTGCGCAAATATTCCACTTCACAGTACAGAAGCTGAAGACACTCTAACTTCTGCTGCACTCCGACTTTAATCATAAGTTACTTTGATGTAGTAACAATACTCCCCCACTCTGTCAGTCATCTTATGACTCCAGAGATTTGTCTTGTAAGCCCCTGAAGTGGTCGCCCGTCCCCCTGTTGGGAACCACTGTTGTAGGATGAGCTGCCACACGTGTAGGAGACAGTATGCACTGTATATCCACTGCGTGTATGTGTGTTATCGTCACAGAGAAGGCAGTAAGTCTCAGTGGTCAGAAGGTGTCGCTCTAATGTCACTTTTAAAGCTTTAAATTTCTGCTTCTGATGTCTTCCCCTCTGTGTGTGTGTGTGTGTGTGTGTGTGTGTGTGTGTCCATGTGTCTCTGCAGAAAACCAAGCGAGATGTGAATAACTTTGACCAAGACTTCACCAAGGAGGATCCCGTGTTGACGCCCACGGACGAGGCCATCATCCGACAGATCAACCAGGAGGAGTTCAAAGACTTCTCCTACTGCGCCCCCGAGGAGACGCAGACCTAACACTTACAGACACACACACTCACACACACTCACACTGATCCAACAACACTAAACCTGGCACGCACGTACGCACACATTGCTGACACTCATACATGTGTAGAACCATAAATCCCTTTACAAGACACACACACACGCACACACAATCACTCCTTTACTTTGAAGCTATTGGTTGTTGTTACTTTTTGGAATATTCTTTACTTGCATTGTGTTGTTCTTGTTGCCTGGGTTAATTATGAATATAAATATGAATATGACTATGAATATGAATATAAACACTTGCACATGCTCTCACACACACACACACACACACAAACACACACACACACGTGGCACACTTTTAATGCAGACATACACACAAACACACACTACAATCCCGAGTTCCACTCCAACACAAACACTCTTACTGCACATGCTCAGACAACCAAACGCACACACACACACACACACACACACACACACTTACACTGCTTCTCTCCCCAGCACCAGGACTGTACAGTGGGTGCTGGGTGCAGAGGCCTGTATATAGCCTGTGTTGAGTGGCTGTATTGTGTTGGTATTGTCTGCTAGTAAAGGAGAGTCGTGGCGCATGGACAAGCACCCTACCTGTGTTATTACTGTCCTTATTCTGGACCGGTTAGGGCCAAATACCCTTTGTGCAATACCCTGACTATCTATATATTTTATTTGTTTTATTCATGTATTATTTTTGTGTGTGTGTTTTTTTTTCCTCATTTTTTTTTCTTTGTTGTTGTTGTGGTATGAATGAAGTCTCGCGCTCATCTACAACGGAGTATTAGAGCCACAATGAAAAAAAAAAAAAGATTTTTTATTTCGAGAATAAAATCATGATATCAGGAGAATAAGTTGTAATTTTGAGAGGAAAAAAGTCAGATTATGCGAATAAGTTGTAATGTAATGAGAACGAAGTCACACTATTTAAAAAACAAAACAAAAAACAGTGGTAATATTACGAGAATAAAATTGTAATTTATTGGAAATGAAGTCATACAATTTCAAGAAAATAAAAGTTGAAATATTACAAGAATAAAGTTGTAATTTATTGACGATAAAGTTGTACAATTTCAAGAAAAAAAAAGTTGTAATATTACAAGAATAAAGTCATAACTACTGACGATAAAGTTGTACAATTTCAAGAAAAAAAAGTTGTAATATTACAAGAATTATAGCCGAATTATAGCCGTAATTTTGTGAACATAAAGTCCAAAAATTTCCTGCAAAAAAGTTGTAATATTACGATAATAACGTTGTAATTTATTGACAATAAAGTCATACAATTTTATGAAAAAAAGTTGTAATATTGCAAGAATAAAGTTGTAATCTATTGACAAAGTCGTACAATTTTAAGAAAAAAAAGTTGTAATATTACAAGAATAAATGCGTAATTATTGACAATAAAGGTGTACAATTTCAAGAGAAAAAGTTGAAATATTACGATAAAGTCGTAATTTATTGACAATAAAGTCGTACAATTTCAAGGAGAAAAAAAAGTTTTAATATTACGAGAATTATAGCTGTTATTTTTGCGAAAAATAAGTCCAAAAATTTTATGGAGAAAAACAAAGCTGTAATTTTAGGAGAAAAAAGCCATAATTATTTGAGAAAAATAACATAATATTATGTGATACGAGAAAAAAGTCGCAGAGTAAATTAAAGATTGAGATAAATTAACGACTTCATTCACGTGATGTTATGACCTTTTTTTTTTTTTTTGCTTAAAATTACAACTTAATTTTCGTAATATTATGAGGTTTTTTTTCGCAATTCTTTTTTCATGAAATTGTATGAATTGCATTGACTTTTTTTTTTACTTTTTCAAATAGTGTGACTTTATTCTCTTTAAATTACAACTTTATTCTTGTAACATTGTGACTTTTTTTTCTCAAAGTGATGACGTTAGTCTCGTAATATCACTACTTTTCCCCTTGAAATAGCATGACATTATTTTAATTAAATTATGACCTTTTTTTTTTTCTTCAACCTGGCACTAATTCTCCGTCGTACTCATCCTCCTCCTGTGTATATAAAATGAATGTTGAGCTTACAAGTTACAGGCTATGGAACTAATTATGTGGAGCAGAGTGTTACAGGCGGCCTGTGTAGCAGCGTAAAGCCCGATTTCCACTTCTTTCATCTGTCTGCTAATTTCAGAGTCTGTCAGTCCTGCCGGCGTGAATGTGCTGGCCTGTGGGCGTTGGGTTTTTTTGTTTGTTTTTATGTGAATGAACATTTTCATATGTGTGAATGCATGGTTTTTCTTTCTCCCTGTTGGTGTGTGACTTCGTCCTCAGCATTTCTGTTTCTATAGTTACCTTCAGTGTTTTCAGCCCTCCCTCCTCTTCCTTCCCCTCTCCTCCAAAGCACCGATTCCCCTTTCCTGCCTCCAGCAGCCGTCTCACTCAGCCAAAACCACTTGCTTTTCTGACTTTTGCTTTTTTTTCAAGAATGGCTTTTCTTTCTTATTGCTCTGTTTTTTATCATAGCTATTATTATTATTATTATTATTATTATTATTATTATTGTAAAGTGTATCTGGAGGAAACCTTTGTGTAAAATACTATAACTATACTATCATAGGTCTGTTACAGCCGGGGCGGAGAGAAATGTGGAAAACCAGCAGCTGAATTACCTCTCATTTCAAACGCACACACACACACACACACACACACACACAAACAAAAAACCCACCCACACACAGACTCTCTCCTTTGCCTCCTCCCTCTTCCTCTCTCTCTTCTTCTGTCTTACAGACACACACACATGCACACACAGAGAAGGACTGTTGTCGCGTGTACTGTACAGTGATTCTGAAGGCGAGCTGGTTGCTCTGTGTGCAGTAGAGTCGGTGTGTAGTGAAGCTTTGTGCACCCAGGGGTAGGGCTGTTCCTGGTCACACTATCTTACTCTGTGCCAAAATGTAGTGCAACAGCCGGGCTAGTCCTGTCTGGTCTGATTCCAATAAAACACTGAGCTGTCTACATCACTCCCAGACTCCTCTGCGTCCTCTTTCCCTCCTCGCTCTTTCTTTTTTTCTTTCTTTCTTTTTTAATCGATGCTCATCTGCTGCTGTTCAGAAGCAGATCTGTTCTGTGGGATGCTTCAGAGTTTGTGAGAGGAGAGGGGAGGGGAGGGGAGGTGATGCTTTTCCTGGCCAGCTGACCTATTAGAGTGCTCAGTTTTAGAGGCCCTGTAGGTGATGCACATGCAGAAGGGAGAAGACACACTCACTGCTGGAGTCATCTGTGCTGCAGGGGGGGAAACCACTTGCCTTGTGACATTTGGCACTGCTAATTGCCTCTCTGATTAATTGGACTACCTGTGATGGTGCAAATTGTAGCAGGGAGGCTCCCTGCTGCGCTGTGAATTCCTGCTGCCTCCATCTCTTTAGTTCTGAGCCAACGTTCACCATGACGCCAGATAGAGACGCCTGTTGGACACGATGACAGCCGACAAGGAGAAGAGAAGGTAAAGCTGCATGTTGCTTTCAGACGTTTTGATAACCACCTTCACAGTGTGTCTGATTTGTCTTTGAAAATATATTCAGGCTTTTGTATGTTTTGGGGCTTTAACTGAATTGTTTCTGTGACTGTTTGGCACTTCATCCACAGAACTGGGACAAAACCCTTTTTTGTTTTATGTTTTTTCTCTTAAAATAGGCTGGAAAAATATGTTTTAAAGATCTTGACTATTAAAAGTCGGAGTTGACAAAAAGTTATATATTTATTAATTCCGCAGCAGTCGTGAGTAGCCATGTTATTTTTCAAAGTTGCTAAGAGTTCTCTTAATGCCAATCAACATACTTACTTTTAAACCATATTTCTTATTTAATTCTGATGTAGAGCTCCAGGTTGAACCCCTATGGTTGAGACTCACCCGTTTGCAATATTATTTAATGAATTAATTAAAAAATAGAAAGCTTACCTGCTCTGAGCAGCTTTCCTGCCTTTCTGGAAACCAGGAAGTGAGACCGGTGTCTTTAGGATATAGCTAACACCTTTTATGCCTGATTAACTGATGTTTTTTGAAAATCTGGCAGTTGACAAAAATCTGGGACGCATCTTTGAAGAGACACATTTTTTGTAAAAATAATAATAATATTTTGTAAACATAATTATAGCACTACATTTTAATGCCAGTTTTATCAGTACGCACTGTTCGTTTTAGATTTTGAAGGCTTTTAAAACATTTTTTTAATTGTTTGAATTTGCGAATTCCCGTATGGGACGAGGATGTTTTCTGTCAAAGTTCGGAAGTTACTTTTTTTTTTAAAGCAGATCAAAATATTTTATTAATGAAATTTTTTCATGCACATAAATTCTTTAAGAAGAACCTTTCACGGGGCGTCAGTGGCTTAGTGGATAGAGCAGGCGCGCCATGTACAAGGCTGTTGCCGCAGCAGCCCGGGTTCGACACCAGCCTATGGCCCTTGGCTGCAAGTCTCTCCCCCTCTCTCTCCCGCTTTCACACTTCACTATCAATTAAAGGCAAAAAAAAATGTCCTAAAAAATATCTTAAAAAAATAAAATAAAAAGAACCTTTCACCCCAAATACAGAATGAGTGTGTTGATGTGTATCTGACCTCAGTGCACCACCGTCCTCATCAGTTTACCATACAGAAAAGTTAAAGTGGAAAAATATGTATTTAAATTAAAAAACAACTAACTAAAAGTACAGAAGCAGTGAAAGTGCACCTTTATCAAAAGTAAGCATGTACATGAGCGCATGAAAATACCCTCAAACTGGAGATTTCATAACTCACCAGCGTGGAAGTATTGCATGCTTCCCTACATGTTGAGAAATTCTCCGCGGTCTCATCAGATAATGTCAAAAAGTCTCTGTGTCATCAGGCTCAAACATGAGTGTTTCAGAGTTCCTGCAAAGCTGACGTTTTGGTGAAACAGCGATGTTTTATCAGTCATTCACAAGGTGGAATCTGACTCTGCAAAGCTACAGCTAGTAGTAAGCAAACTGTACAGGAAAATGTGCAGTGTTTCTGTCTGAAATGTAGTGAAGCAAAGGTTTGAATACCTCAGCGAGACTTTGAGTAAATGTTGTCAAGCGCTTCTCTCAGTTTGACTAAATATCTGGATAAAAATAATTACATTAATCTAAGAAACTGTAACAAAGTAGGGTTGCAACAACGAGAGATTTTCACAGTGCATTAACTTTTTCGGTTACATCACATCATTGTCGGTTGCAGTGACCCTTAAAGGAAGGAAACAGGAGGGTTTTATTAGAACTGAAACCATTTTTAAAAGCTATATATATATTGCGGTGGCCAACATTTCTAGAACACTTGGCATATTTAAGAGGTTTCAGTTGTTTTTGTTGAATTGGCCATTAAAATACCCATAAAACTAATGAAATATCTACAAAGTCATCATTATGCTCCATAAACCATAGAATAGAGCCATCATAAGGAGATTTGGGTCATTTTCCTCACAAAAAACAAGCTAGGCCTATTTCACTGCCACCTCACAGAAGAAGCCAAATTACTTGTGTAATCACTGCCAGGTGTGATCGTGGTGAAACTGATGGTGATGCAAGAGTCTTAGGACACAGCTGTGTGGTTCGTTTGGAATGTACAAGGCCTATCCTGCTTATTAAGTGATTGGTAACATCAGGGGGTTGTCACTGAGGCCTCAAAGCCTCTAGAAGTAGTCTTGAAGCACATGTTGCTCTTTGAACATGGCAAAGGTGAAAAAGGAGCCAACGAGTGAGCAAAGGGTTCGAATTAAAGCCCCTTTTTGATTCCTTTTGAGTTACCGCTGCATAGCCAAGGACTTTAGATTGAGAGCACTGTGCAGTACACTTTAGATCGCCATGATGCCATCAGTTTACACCAGAACCGAAAGGGGTGAAGTACAAAAAAAGAAACTTTCAGACAAACAAGTGGAGCATCTCAAAATTCTCAGTCTTAAGTTCGCGAGAACCGTGTGACGAAATCAACACCACAATGAGTAATGGTGCAACAGCGTCTTCAAGGGCTGTGTGTCAGACGCTGGGAGAAGATGGACTTGTTGGCAGAATAGCAGCAAAGAAACCATTAGTGAAAGAGAAAAATAGAGTGAAACGCCTGAAATTTGCAAAAGAACAAAAGAAATGGACAAAGGAAGATTGGTATTCATTCAAATAAACACAAGACGTTTGTGCTCTAGAGAAAGGATCAGCACTCAGTAAATACCCTCCTAAGCCCTATGATAAGCTATTATGGCAAAGCTTAACTATACAGACCATTGAGCAGTGATAACTAACATGTCTTTGGCGTCATCGGGTGGGAACCTCCTTTCACCAGTGTTTCGTCTAGTTGGTCCCACGACACCTCCAGGTGTCTAGACAGTGATCTCTGGCGTCCCAGAGACACTCCTCTAATGCCAGGTCTCACTGCTCCCCGCACCAACCCAACAACCTCCTTTACCTTACTTACACATGGCTATCTCAGCCCGAACAACACTGCCACCTTCAACAAACCCAGGCTCCGTACATGCGAGCTCCAGGTAGAGACAGTGCCGATACTACCTATCCTAGTACATTCACCATACTCTATTTCACACGTTACATAGTATAACTCCAATATATAAAGTGTTGTGGACCGATGAGTCCAAGTTTGAACAGTCTGGCAACAAGCAAAGAGTGTATGTTTGACGGAGGGATGGGGAGAGATAGAAAAATGAGTGTCTCTTGCCAACGGTAAACAAGGGGGTAGTATTATGGTCTGGGGTGCCATTTCAGCCTCAGAAACAGGTGACTTAGTGAAAATTGATGGCATCATGGGTAAGAAAGTATACCACAGCATTCTGGTGAGGCACGGAGTACCATCTGGGAGTCGTCTTATTGGGCCTGGATTTATTTTCCAAGAGGACAATGACCCTAAACATTTTTGTAACTATTACCAGAACTACCTGCGACAGAAGGAATCTGCTGGAACATTGAAAATGATGGACCGGCTCCTCAAAGTCTGGACCTCAACCCCATCCAGCAAATTTGGGGCAAGTTGGAAAATAAAGTGGACAGATCTTTTGTACATTCAAAGGAAAGCCTTTACCTTGAGTTGCAGAAGGCATGGGATGACATTAAGTTCTCGGGAAATATATTGACACTATGCCAGAGAGCTGTGCTGCTGTAACTGCTGCAAGCGACTAAGTAAAATCCTTGTAAATGTTATTAAGATGGCTTGAGTCATCCTGAGTGTTTCTTTTTTTTCCTCTCCAGGGCGATCAGCCGCGAGGCAGCCAGAAGGAGACGACGGGTGGAGTCTGAGGTGTTTGGTGATTTGTCGGGCCTCCTGCCGCTCCAGCCGTCTGTGCGAGCTCACTTGGACAAGCCCTCGGTCATTCGCCTCACCCTCAGCTACATACGCATGCACACACTGTTCAAAGGTACCAGCGGTCATCAAAGCCACAGTGAAGTCATACAATTTCAAGAAAAAAAGTTGTAATATTACGAGAATAAAGTTGTAAATTTTTTGACCATTAAGTCATATAGTTTCAAGAAAAAAAAAGTTGTAATATTACCAGAATAAAGCCATAATTGTTTGAGAAAAAGCCATAATATCATGTGATTAAACTCGTAAATTTACGAGAAAAAAAGTCGCAGAGTAAGTTAAAGACAAATATTATGACCTTTTTTGCATAAAATTACAACTTAATTTTTGTAATATTACAACTCTTTACTTGAAGAAGTGAACGAAGTCATACAATTTCAAGAAAAAAAGTTGTAATATTACGAGAATAAAGTTGTAATTTTTTGACAATTAAGTGCAAACATTTCACGAAATAAAAAGTTGTAATATTGTGAGAATAAAGCCGTAACTGTTTGAGAAAAAGCCATAATATTATATGATTAAACTCGTAAATTTACGAAAAATAAAAGTCACAGAGTAAGTTAAAGATTATGATAAATTTATGACTGTATTAATTGTGACTTTATTCACAAGGGCAAGGGCAGGGAGGTGTGCTTTCTCTGCCTCAGGCTTTCCTCAATGCACATGGAAGGGCAGAGAGGTGTGCTCTCTCAAAATTGGTCATAACCTGCCGCCACTGATGAGTCTTTAAATGTCCACATCTGACTTGCTGTAAGCTGAATAAACCCTGTGTACAATAAAGGAATTCATGGCGCTCTGTCCAAAGTACTGTATATTTCCATTGAACCTTTGAACCTACGTATACACAGACAGGTGCAAGGTGAATTCTATGTTTCAGAGTATTCAGAAGTGTGATTGAAATGGGCTCTTATGCAGAACGGTAACTTCTGCTTCAGAAAAGAAAACATCAGTTTGATGTGGTACACTGTAATCACAAGACTGGTGGGTTTGAGGCAGGTGTCAGACAGAGAGGAAGTCCTTTAACATGAGTAATAACACCTGGGACACGCACACAGTTTGAAAGCAACAACATCCTCGAAACACTACATTCTTTGTTCATAGTTCCCACAAACACTTAGACTGAACCCACTGAGAATGTAGAACAGAATAGTTTCCCTTAAAAGGAACTGTTTTCCACAGCAATTTTGTGAAAGAAATCAGACAGTAACACAATCGATAAAATGACTTCCTGTCTTGCACTGCTCCAGGGAAGACCGGGACAAAAGCTGAGGCCAGTCGTGCGGTAAAATGTGGACAAGTGGTGGAAGGTGGAGAGGAACGGCGAGAGCGTGACAGAGGACATGACAAAGAGGAGGAGAAAGAAACGGAGGATCTGGAGGGCGCGGAGGAGACCAGCCTGTACCTGAGGATCCTGGAAGGGTTTCTGATGGTCGTGTCCACCGAGGGAGACATGATCTACCTGTCTGATAACGTCAGCAAGTACATGGGCTTAACACAGGTACACACACACACACGTTTTCTACATGAATGATGTACATTTAGGATGCAGGATTTGAAGATGAGTATGTTCTTTAAATTCTTCCACAGACTGAGCTGATGGGACACAACATTTTTGAGTTTACTCATCCTTGTGACCATGAAGAAATCAGACATAATCTACGTCTAACCGCAGGTGTGTGTCTGATTGTTCAGAGAGATCACACACATTTGAGCAGGTTTATTTGTGTAGCTTCTTAAATTGCTTGTTTTTTAGAGGAAGTTTGGTGCGGTGCAAAGAGGGACTTTGTCATGAGGATAAAAAGCGCTCTGACACACAGAGGAAGAAGCGCCAACCTCAAGTCAGCTACGTGGAAGGTTGGTGAGAAACAATACCACGCTACACCGTGGAGCAGCAAACAGTTTCTGATCATTTTTAATTAAACATCTGAAGAGGACACTGATTAGCAGAGGTTTATAACACTTCATTGATTTCTTTGTAAACATAAACTCTGTAAATTGTACATTTCTATCAAATTTGTATCACTGCTTAGGCGGAATTTATACTTCTGCGTAGAGGCTACGCCGTAGCCTGACGTGCACCTCCCCAGAACTGTTAAATGTTGCTGTTGTCCCTGGTTTCATATGAGAAGAGGAAAAGATCACTAGCTGCTAGGCTAATTTATACAATGTAAAATGCCATAGGCTTGTGCTAATAACGCTAGCATGTTGTATTTGTGGGGAAAATGTGTCCAGATAAAGACAAGTGTTTGTCTGTGAATGCTGCGAGTTATAGTGAAGCTGATTTGTGTACTTGTGTTTGAAATTGTCTCTATTAAGCCATGTTTAATGTGTGTTTAATGTGTGTTTAATGTGTGTTTTGAATCAAATAAACTTTACAGCACTTCACACAAACCTCCGCTGCCGACTAGTGTAACTGCAGAGTGACACAGACACACCTCCGCACAACTATAAATGCTCACAACTGCGTAGGCTACAGCGTAGGGTCTGCAGCACATGTATAAATCCCGCTTCAGTCTTGAAACTTTGATGATTTATGCAGTTGTGTTCATCTTTTTTCCTTTTTTGAAGCATGACTATTGATATTTAACCTTTGTTGGCTTTTAACCTCTCCTGCACATTTTCAAACACTTATTTGGCTCAGTTTTAATCGCTCTCTCTTTTTGGTTGTAGGTCCTGCACTGCCAGGGCCAAGTGAAGGCGTGCGTCGCCCCGTCTTCAGTTTCCTGCCTGCTGCTGACTTGCCAGTCTCTGCCCCTCTCACACACACTCCTCAGCACACACACCTTCACCAGTCAGCACAGCATGGACATGAGGTTCACGTACTGTGACCAGAGGTAATTTAAAATTTATATATGTCCACACGCCTTCGTGCAGTCGCCAGTCGTTTTTTATATGTGCTTTATTCGTTCTTGTGTATTGGTTTGTGATTGAAGGGTTCATATTAAGTGAGTTTTTTCAGTGTAATACAGGTACAAGAATATGTGCAAAGGGGTGATAGTGATGATTGAAGGATGTGCGTTAATGTAACCCATAATATCAGGAGTGTGTCTGGATAGGAACCAGTGTCAGTGGGGGTCCAGGGCCTTGTTGATGAGGCCAGCTGCAGTTGGGAGGAAACTGTTCTTGTGGCGTGAGGTTTTGGTCCCGATGGACTGCAGCCTCCTACCAGAGGGGAGTGGTTCAAAGAGATTGTGTCCAGCGTGGGAGGGGTCAGCCACAATCTTCCAGGTGGGATAGCAGATTGCGGCCAATCACCTTCCCAGCGGAGCGAGTGATACGCTGCAGTCTGCCCTTGATCCCAGCTGTGGCAGCGGCGTACCAGATGGTGATGATGCCAGGAAGTCAAGCGACTTCACAGTCAGTACGTTTATGTTTAGTCCAGCTAAAACTGGACTTTTAAAATACATGTAAACATGTTAGTCTGACTGAAATCGTACTAAATCCAGTTTCTCAAAGCTGGACTAACACACCAAGATAAAGCAACTGGGAGTCGAGTTACTCCTGCAATTTCCACCCCGAGAGACATGACCTGGAAGTCGAAAGTATAAAATGCGTAACAGAAGAAGAGGCCAGTAACTATATGGCAAAATCTTCATCCAGAGCCGTGCATTTTTGACAGACGAAAGGTCCGCTAGCTAACCGTAGCTAACTTGGTTGTTTGGTCTGTGACGTCATAGGTCAACTGGAAAAAGGTCCAGTACTAATAAGCTGAAAGGGGGCACATCGCCGCCCATCGTAGCAGAGTCGGACATACTTTCAGATTCCTTTCCTGTGCTTGTATACTGGGACAAGGACAGAAGTCCGATTAAATGTCTCAGTCGAGCTATAACCGCAGCTCGATTTAACTGCGCATGTTAACATACGAGTCACACAGAGTGATGGGGGCGGCTGGGGCTGCATTCTTTGCTCTGTACTTCTACACGACTCCAAAGCAGAGTAAATCCCCGCAGACCCCCACATGTTAAAACACCCAGCTTTACAGTGGAAATAAACATATTTACAGCTTGGTACAAAAAACGTTTTGGTCTCCCTGGCAGAGGCCCCCCAGCAGGGTAATGCACCATGCCACACTGCAAAAACAGTTAAGAAATGGCCTGTGGCGATAAATCGTAATTAAATATTTGAATCGATTGACAGCACTAATTTATACATTTTAAGTACAAAAAAAGAGATTGGTATCGAGAGAATAGACAGGGTTTGGAAAAGAGGAGGGGCCATGTCACATTATACAACACTATATCTTTACCACACTAAGAGGCATCTTCTGTCTCGAATGAGTTCATCACTGTTTCATTAACAAATTTATGCTGCGCAGCCAAATATTAAAACCCACCTGTGACAGAAGACAATTTGAACTTCCTTCAAGCCTCTTCACTCCACAAGTGATCATATGTATCTCAATTACTCGCCCTGTGTCCACATTGAATTTGGGAAGAGAGCTTTTTTGGCATGCCTCCACGGTGAACGAAGAATCCAAAAAAACAGAGAAATTTCTCGATAATTATATGTAAAAGGAGGTTGTGTTTGATATAGTGTTGCCGCTGTTAAACATGAACCCTTGTGACTTAAATTTATCAAGAATATTTGGCTTTTTGTCTTCGTTCAGCGTGGAGGCACATGAGAAAAGCAAAGTTTTCCTCCCAAATTCGACATAACTCGGGGTGAACTATTGATGTACAAATGATCATTTGGGGGTTGAAGTATGCCTTTAATGGGAAACAAAAAGAGAAAACAGGATTTTAAGGGGTTAATTTAGCATGACAAAAATGGAGGGGAAAAAAATTCGGAACTTTAACTGCTACTTCGTTCCCTTTTTACCTTCCCCTTTTTGAAATTTTAGACCCACGACTGCATAATATCAGTGAACTATGAACGTGTTTGTGGCTGCTGCTGAATAAGTGAAACTGAATTTGTAGGACGAGTAGTAACTCATTCATTAACATGAGCTGAAGCTTAAAGACAGGCAGTGTTTTTTAATTAAATGTATATACCGTCACTTCTTTGTGTGTTTTTGCAGAGTGACTTTCCTTCTAGGGTACAGTCCTGAGGACCTGCTGGGTCATTCCATCTATGATCTCTGTCACACACTGGACACAAACTGTTTGGCTAAAAATCATCTCAACTGTAAGTACTGATGCACAAACACACGCATAACACACCTGTAGGTTTCTAATGTAATCTCTCCTCTCTCTGCAGTGTGTTTGAAGAGTCAGTCAGTCAGCGGTCGGTACAGGATGCTGGTGAGAGGTGGAGGTTACGTCTGGGTGGAGAGTCACAGTGCTGTCATCCCCAGCGTCCGACCCTCCAAGTCCAGGCCTGGCGCCCACCAGCCGCTCTGCATCCTCTGTGTTACCTACGTCCTCAGGTGTGTGCGTGTCAAGTTTAATCCATCTTACTGAACGTTTGTCGCCTTTAATTTTAGACACGTTAGCGGCATGGCTCTAGGGTTGGCACTGTTGGTTGGTGGCTCCTCGACTTTGGTCCAGACGGAAAAATCTAAACAGCTGTTTGATGGATGTTTGTGCAGACGTTCATATTCACAGGAAGTTATGCCTACTGATTTTGATGATCCCATGACTTTTTCCTCCAGTGACACCATGGGGTTGACAAATTCTCACATTTCAGAATCTGGAACCAAGACTGCTTGGGATTTGGGCTTGTTCAAGTGGAAATAGAAACTTTTTTTTGCTTTAACTTACCATTCTGATGGCACAATCTAATGGCTATAGAGTCATGACACCATCGGAGTTTAGATTGGTTCCTCATAAGCCTCGCTTTCACTCTACAATCTGTCTACTCCTGTACGGTCCAAGGATGTATAAAGAGAACTGGATACAGCACTAGAGATGGGGCCCTGTTTATTCCTATTAAAGTTACTGTTGAGGGTAAAGCCAAAAACGTTTGACTTCCCAGGTATAAAATTACCCAGATCTTCTGCATTGTTGGCCCATAGAGCAAGCGCACTACAGACTTTCACAAGCTGAGGGGCTAACTTCTGGTTTAGCCCTCTGCGAACTCAAATGGTGATAAAATAATTTAATCATATGGCTTTTGTAGACTTTCAAAATGTGATTGAACCAAATGGATCCGATCCAATAGTGAAACGAGTCATTTCATAAGGGATGTGACGCTCAAAATAAAATCTATCCATTGATTTACAGACATCTCTTTCACCATGTTAATCTGTAGGAAATGTCCGTTGGGCCCAATGTCATCACGTGACAGACCTGGAAGTTTTAATTCCATGTTTGGCCACTACACAAATTGGCTTCAAAGCTTAGCACACTTCCTGGTGGCATGGTATGATCTTCACGGAAAATGAGGCTGACTTTATGACTCAAAGGAAGTGCAGCAACCATTCAAGAAACACAAGCAAGTCCAGCTGCCTACGATATAGCACTTACGATTACCATGACCTGGATGACTGAGTACCTTCACCGACTAGCTACAGGTAGCTTTCCCCAGGTACTAAAGAGGATAAGTATCGGTTCTTTGTAGATACTATTCCCAGTAGTGGAAATGACAGATGGTCGTATGCATGCGTTATTATTCTCCCGAAACCCTTTAAAAGGGTGTGGGTAAAGGGCTTCAAAGTGCTTCAATGCTGTATTCATGTGTGTCTTACAGTGGAGTGGAGGAGCCGTCCCTGAAGCTCTCTCTGGACCAGTTGTCGTGACCACCACAGAAGGCCCGCGTCTCAAATGATCTCATTGGACAATGGGAAAAAAGATAACGCAAAAAGAGATGACATTTCCACCCTGAATTGAAGTTTTTCACCTCGAGAAGTTCAGAGTGCTCCGGCAAAAACGCCAGGCATGTAGAGCGAAGAAACGCGAGGCACGTCGTGGCACAAAAACAGCGAGCAAAAAGCTTCATTCTCATTAAAAACAATTACAAAGCGGCGCCTCCAGCTGCTTAAACGCTTTCTGTGTGATCAGGGACAAAGACCATCATCCTCCAGCAAACAACAATCCTCTCTACCTCTGTCTGTGAACTCTTCTCATCTGTTTTCAATGATCTGATTTTTATTAAATGTGAATCTTTCTAATGCAAAATGGCTCACTGTATGTTTATGCTAACCACTGATATTTCTAATGTATATTATTTGGATATAGCTTCAAATACTTGAACTGTCTGAACTGTTGTTTAACCACCAGACAATTGAAGCAAACCTTGGGAAGATACAGTACATTTTAAGCAGGTCTTAGCATCAGATACGCTTTGATCGTTCAGGCAGATAACTGAGTTTTACTTCACAGTTTTGTCACACTGTTTTGCATAGTTGTTGCAGTTAGCACAACTTCTGTCTTCCTTTAAAGGAAACTGAAAGCATTAGGTGTAGACTGTGGTTGACAGACAGTTGACGGGGTGTAGTGAGAGCCGAAATGTGTCGATGAAAGCAGGCGGTTTGACTTTTTCCTGACCTCTCTGGGCCTGACCGTACTTCCTGTGGGGTTTCCTTCTGGGCCACCTGACACGTGGGGTGACATCTGACTGTCAAACATGATGTGCACTACACACACACACACACACACACACACACACACACACACACACACACACACACACACACACACACACACACACAGTATATATAGAGAGATCTGCATTGTGCTGATGAGGAGATGTGAGCAGACCGAGTCAAAGCCACAGCTTCCTGAATAGAGACACTCAACAGGAAAGTTCTCGTGGGAACGTTTTCAACTTTTTACCTCTCAGCTTCTAAATTCACACACACATGCAAGCAACAGACAGATTTCACATCAACTGGCTTTACCGGTGTGAAACTGAAATAAAATGAAAATTGAAACCAAAAAATCTAAATAAAAGGCATGATGACAATCAATAAGAAAAAGGTAGAAAATAACCGCACATAATATTAAGTCTCTACGTTTTGGTTTTTTTTCCATATTTTTGGCTGTGTGCATTGCAACAATCAGTCTCCTCGCCATCTGTTGAGAGAACACACTCCTCACATCCTCCTGTACTGTATCAGTGGCCTGGTAATCACTGATGTGGAGATATGTCTCGGCGTCTAAGTTAAAATCTTACAAGGCTAAATGTGATGAAAGTCATCATGTTTTATTTTAGTGTGTAGTTAGAATCTGCTTCACAAAATACACTCACCGGCCACATTCTTAGGTACACTTTGCTAGTACCAGGTGGGACCCCTTTTGCCTTCAGAGCTGCCTTAATTCTTTGTGTCATAGATTCAACAAGCTGTGTCAGAGATTTTGGTCCATATTGACATGATAGCATCACACAATTGCTGCAGATTTGTCGGCTGCACATCCATGATGTGAATCTCCCGTTCCACCACATCCCAAAGGTGCTCTATTGGACTGAGATCTGGTGACTGTGGAGGCCACTGGAGTACAGTGAACTCATTGTCATGTTCAAGAAACCAGTTTGAGATGATTTGAGCTTTGTGACATGGTGCGTTATCCTGCTGGAAGTAGCCATCAGAAGATGGGTACACTGTGGTCATAAAGGGATGGACACGGTCAGCAGCAATACTCAGGTAGGCTGTTGTGTTTAAACCATGCTCAGTTGGTACTAAGGGGCCCAAAGTGTGCCAAGAAAATCTCCCCCACACCATTAAGAAATCCAGACTCATCAGACCAGGCAACGTTTTTCCAGTCTTCTATTGTCCAGTTTTGGTGAGCCTGTGTGAACTGTAGCCTCAGTTTCCTGTTGTTAGCTGACAGGAGTGGCACCTGGTGTGGTCTTCTGCTGCTGTAGCCCATCTGACCTAGAGATGGTTGTGTGTGAAAATCCCAGTAAATACTCAGACCAGCCCGTCTGGCACCAACAACCATGCCACGTTCAAAGACACTTAAATCACCTCTCTTCCTTATTCTGATGCTCAGTTTGAACTTCAGCAGGTCGTCTTGACCATGTCCAAGTTATATCCACGATCATATTCTTTCGGTCACTAACCACAACTCATGACCATAGGTGAGGGTTGGAACGTAGATGGACCAGTAAATCAAAAGCTTTGCCTTGACGGACCGGTGCAGCACCTGTGTCGCTGCAGAAGCCGCATCAAACCACTGATCCATCTCATCTCTACCCCTCACACATGAACAAGACCCCGAGATACTTGAACTCCTTCACTTGGGGCAGTAACTCTCCCCCAACCCAGAGGGGGCAATCCACCAGTTTCCGACAGAGAACCGTGGCGTCAGATTTGGAGTTGATGACTCTCATCCCGACTGCTTCACACTCGGCTGCAAACCGCCCCAGTGCAGTGTGATGAAGCCAACAGAAACACATCATCCGCAAAAAACAAAGTTGCGATTCTGAGGTTCCCAAACTGGACCCTTTCCTCCGCCAGCTGCGCCTTTAGATCCTCTCCATGAAAATCACAAACAGGATCGGTGACGAGGGTCAACCTTGGCAGAGGCCAACACCCACCGAGAGCATGTGTGACTTTACGCCGAGTACGCGGACACAGCTCTCACTTTGGTCACACAGGGACCGGATGGCTCGCTTTAAATTGCCCCATCCTCCTCTGCAGTTCCTGAACAAGTGCATCTTTGTGGACCTAAACTGTGTTATTTTAAGGTCCAGAGTGAGGGATTTAGCGTGATATGGTAGCAGAAATAGTATATAATATATGAGTATACTTTTTATTGGATAATCACCAGTGTTTCCATTCTTGTCTATGTGTATGGCACAAGAACTTAGTGAGAAAATATTATTTTTGTAATATGGGTGAACTGACCCTTTAATTTGTCTTTGTTCAAAAATGTGCAGATTCTTGCAGTCACAGTTTTCATGGACCATCTGTATGTTTTGATAATGTTGTTTTGCTCGACAGCTGTGGATATTTGTATTCTCTCCCTCACACTGATGCAGTCTCACTGCAGCATGTAGGCAAAGACTTTTGCTCCATCTAGTGTTGAACTGTTGTCAGTGAAACAAAACTGTGAGGCCATATTCCTTACAGAGAACAATGATATATACGCTATGTCCAGCAGGCAGTCACTGTGTGGCCTGAAAATCCTCTGCTCAGGATTTTTCTGTAGATTCACAATGAAATACCCAAACACACGCTTTATTTCACAGAGATTTCAGAGAGCACATTTGTCTTAAAAGTAAAAATGCAAAATGCAAAAGCACATTAAAGGTGCAGTGTGTAGAATTTAGAGGGATATGTTGGCAGAAATTAAACATAGTATAATAAGTATGCTTTCTTTAATGTATAATCCCCTGAAAATAAGAATTATTTTTGTTTCTGTCAACCCAGAATGAGCTGTTATGTCTACATAGGGAGCAGGTCCTTGTCATTGGTGTCTGCTATGTTGCCTCGACATGTTTCTACAGTAGCCCAGGATGGACAAACCAAACACTGGCTCCAGATAGGGCCATTTGTGTTTTCGCTTTGACCACCATAGTTAGAAGCCCCTCTGCGACAAGCAGCGTCGTAAAAATACAACGTTTTTTTTAAACTTGAAACAGTTTAATTCAGTGTTTTTACCAGTTCAGAGCCGCCTTTTTAGGCAGAATTGTGGCGCCCTCCTCCACCCTGTTCAGGACGAGCTCAACAAAGGTTCATTCCTCTACTCATCCAGATCATCAGCACTTCTCCATCTTCCTCTCATCTCATCTTCACCACCAGCGTCTAGACCCTATTCATCACCCTCCTTAAATCATACCATCTCCATGGGGTCTCATCGCCAAAGACTTCTGTTCACTATGAAAAACAGGTCTCTCCTGACTGAAATGAAAGTAAGTGAAATGCACCGACAGACAGACAGATCTATCTATAACAATGAATATTTATTCAGTATTTTTTATTTTTTTATTTCATTTTTAATTTTCTTTATTTTATATTACTTTATTTCTTATCTCTTTGATCTTTTTAATCTGCTGTTATTTCCTTCATTTTTCTAGTTACACGTCCCTCCAATAAATAAGTCTGTGTTTTTTGTCTTTGAATACCAATGAGTCCATTCTCTACTTAATGGTTAACTCCCCGCTGTCTCTCCGTGCTTAAAGTAAAAATTGAAAAAGACAGGTTAGCTGTCAATGATCTTTTCATCCAACCCTGTCAAACATCTAAATTTACTTCCATGAAGTCACAGCTGATTGGGAGTCTTTACTTTGCCAAAGAAAATGAAAAAACCCCCAAACAAAACACTTATGACACAGCATTTTGTCCTCTGTGTTCAAGGTGTTTCTTCTTGTCTCCAGGAAATCTTTGTCAACAAGTTGGATCAGTTTGCAGAACAGACATGATCTGTTTGGTTGTGATCATCATGCCGGTTTTCAAGGTGACCCCTGCAGTTGCTGAGGGCATCCGTGTCCTTGTCTGTTGTCTCAGAAACCTGATTGCTCCAGTATGACCGAGTCTGAGGCACGACAGAGCAGAGATAAGAGTTAGAGGGCGTCATGCTGTGGGGTTGAGGGTTTAATTTTCAAAGAAAGGAGCACACTCAGGCACAAAACACACAGAGGAAGACGGCCTCTGCTCCTCCAAAGGGCACCATGTGACCCGACTGAACTCCTGTTTACACCAACCCCCATTCCCTCTCCTTGTACCCTCCTCTCCTCCCCCAGTCACAACTCTATGGTCGGGTGGGTGTTGTCAGGCTGTCAGCCAATGACATGACAGTGCTCACCCATTGAAACACCACCATGATAAATCAGTGTGTGTCGGTGCAGAGAGGAAAACACACAGAGAGAGGCGGGCGATAGGGCGAAAGATTTGATTAGGAGAGATTGTGTGTGTACCACCAAAAGTACTATCACGTTTGATTATTAATTGTCTTTTATTGCTCACAGGTTTATTGTGGAATAAAAGCGGAAAAAGACAGAGTTGAATAGAAGTGACCTCTGGTGCAGAGTTCACCGCTCAAACTTCTTCAGCTGGACCAGTTGAAGAGCCTCACACAGATTTTTTATATGAACAAACGGGCATATCAATATTTAGATATTATATCGTAGAAAGTAAAAATTGAGCAGTCTCATCTCAGGATATCAGCTTTTAAGAGATAATGTAGCTATATGGCTCCTCAGTGCACAGATAGAACAATGGAAAGATAAGGACAACCATATTGCATGAGCAATAGTGAAACCTTGCCTTGACTTTGTGCCAGTTGCGGTGCAACATTACTATTGATTACTTTATTCAGCTGACATCCCAGTGACGATGCTGGATGTTCAGAACATGCAGATTTACAGCTCGACCGCACCAAACCTCTGTGTACTTACGAATATATTTTACACGTGTTAAAAAAAAACACCTAATTGAGACATAACTCATATCGCCTTTCATATTGTGTAATCATGTGTTTGTGCCGCTGTCTGAGCATATGAGTGTGTATTTGTACCTGCACCCGGGGGCATGATCTAATCTTATCTCCCGTGCAGAGTCCACAGTTGTAAGCCCAGGTCAGGGCCTTCATTCAGATGAGCTCAGCACTAAGATTCTCTCCCTGTCCTGTGTAAAGTGGTAGATAATATTCGCACACATACATTAGGCTACATGTATATGTGAAATGATGTGAACGTGCAATGAATGCAGTGTTGCATAAGAGCGACGCTATCTGAGCTGTTCTCAGACAATAGGAGCAGGTGCCATAAAGACATAACAAGCACAAAACGTTGTCAGTGGTTCAAGTTCAGTGTTGTGCGCACTCATCTCAATGCAGCTCTTTGCGTTAACTATCGTGCGGTGAACTAATGAGGCAGAACATAATTGGCATCACTGCAAACTCTGAATCCATCGCAATGGTTCAGCATATTTACTTAACTATAAACGGAAGTCGGAAACGGAAATTCGCCTCCTCCGCCCAAATCAAACCGGAATGCCAAAAAATCAGGGGTCTGCCCCCAGAGGCTGTATCGCCGTCTGCCGGAAGTCAGATGCCTCTTGCAGCAGCTGGAGTCGGAGAAATAATAACTTGTACGTTGTATGAGTGTATGAACGTTAACCCAACTGAACTGAATCGTACTGCTCAGTGGAAACGAGGCTTTAGAGTGCTTATTTGCTAATAAACACAAAACACAAAGTACAGTTGAGGTCAGTGAGAAAGTTTTGCAGGTATTTCAACCTCATGGTAACGCTACACATTGAAGGCAGGGTATCGACAAGGTCAAAAGGGTTGTTTCTGGACCAAAAGTGTCTCTACATAGTTTTATACACATCCAACCAATTGTTGAGCTATTTCAGTCTGGATCAAAGCGGTGGACTGGCAAACTGACTCGGAGCCTTGCTGCTATTGTAGCTAAAAAGCTCTGCTGATTGGCTGATCCATAGGTGGGACCTATGATACCATGCCCCTGTGCTGAATCAAGATGCCTGTGATGAAAGTCATCTTGAGCAACCCGTAGATGGTGGTGCCATCGCTCACTGCTCCCTCTCCTCCCCCTCACACACACACACACACACACATACATATGCACACCATGAGTGACCTGCTGCCCTAAATTACGCCTTTTCACTTGAACACAATAATTGCCCACATATGCTTGTTTATGCTTGACATCGACACAAAACTGTGCGACAGGAGCGTCACAGAATGGGTTTCCATGGCCGAGCAGCTGCGTGAAAGCGTCACATCACCAAGTGCAGTGCAAACTCTGTATCACAGTATATGTATTTGCATACAATGTCATTACAGTCCCTGTTTGGGTAATGGTCTGGCGTCTGAATACTTGTGTCCCGCTGTGGCTCAGAGGTAGAGCAGGTTTTCCACCAATCAGAAGATCAGTGGTTCGATCTCCGGCTCCTCCAGCCTGCATGTCAAAGTATCCTTGAGCAAGATACTGAGCCCCAAATTGCTCCTGATGATGCTTCCGTCGCTGTGTGAGTGTGAACTGAGTAGCAGGTGGTACCTTGTATGGTAGCCTCAGCCACCAGTGTGAATGAATGAATGTGACTCATTGTGTAAATGCAGGTCCATTTACAGAGTGTATTTAATGTATTGCAGTAAACATGTTAGCTGAGCATGTTAGCATTGTCACTGCAGACATGTCAGCATGCTAATGTTAGTATTCAGTTTGTGCTGCCTCACAGAAACATCAGCGTGGCTGTAAATCATTTTCTTACTGAGGCCAATATGAATGTTCTCAGTGGAAACTTTCAGTTATCAGTGCTGTTAGTCACAAACTACATCACCAGATCTAGCCCCTCATTAATTGCTGCTGCCTGTGAGGGTGGTTAATGACTGGTGCAAACACAATAGGGCCTTATTTCCCACATCTATCGCACTCACTGGACAGATCCGGGAACTGCTGATGACAGCAGGCCTCGCAGGGATCCTTTGATCAAACCACAAAGTACAAAACTGTGACACTGTAGTCGCTGTACAAAAGGTAATGAATGACCAAGCTGATGCACTTCATACCCACCAGCTCACGTTCCTGCTTAATGAAGTATTGATATATTTAATGTAGCATTCATTTGATTTAAAGTGCTTGTCACTCACCTAAACATATATGTATATTTTATGTATTTGGTTTAAATATGTCATGTCCTCCTGTTACATCAAAATGTATTGTTTATTAAAAGGGAGTTGGTAAGCTACTGAGTGCTGTAGGGAAATTTAGCCACCTGTCTAGATTGTAATATTAATGTTTTATCAGAATCAGAATAAAGGTTATTGCAAGGTAGATTTTTAAGTACAAGGAATTCACCCTGATGTTTGGTGCATGCAACAGAGAGGAAATAAAAATGAAAGCACTGCAATAGTCAATAACCATAAATGTAGGATAGAAAAACTACATTAATATATGGAAAAATACAATAAGAAACTGCACAATACAACTGTCACAAACACATTTAATATGCCATGGCTGTGTTAAAGGAATACTTTGACATTTTTGTAAATCTATTTGCACTTTGCAAGCTAAAAATACGAAGTACTGTATATAAATATGAAGCGACTCCCAACAGCTGGTTAGCTTAGCTTAGCAGTTAGGAAAACAGTTAGCCTGGGTCTGTCTTTAAAAAGAAACAGGGTGGGGGGTTGTGTGCTACCTCTGAGCTGGGCCCAGTAAGGGGGTTGGTTGTTTATGAGGGGGGAGGGGATGGTGCAAAAAGAGGGAGGCATGTCAAATGATTTTTAAGCACATGGGAGGGACTTATGGTTTAGCTGGGCTTACTCTTTCTTTTGTCTTATTTTGGACACAGATACTGTGTGAATTTAAATCAATGTATTTGTCATGTTGTTTTGTGAGTGGAGCCCAGGATGACTCGTGACCACTTTGTGGAAGCTAATGGGGATCCGAATAAAGAATAAAATCACTTTATTCTGGGTGTGTCATTTGAAATTTTGCCTAAAATAAAACATTTGCACTAACTATGCAGCATGCATGACAGGAGTGAAAAACCAAGGCTTTTTTCAACTCCGGGATTTTGTCCTCAAGTTTTAACTTAGAATTTTCAACCATCGAAGGGTAAGTTTTTAAAATCTAACACCTAATTTATGGTAGAGGGAGGATTGTACATTTTCCCCAAATCATTTACAGAGGCTCAAGAAAAAATATTAATTTTTGATTTATTTTTTTTTAATTTAACGATTTCACACCATTTCGACGATACAGTAAAAAAAACATGAAAGAAAAAATATATTAAGGTGCTGAGTAGAGGCAAGAGACCCAGATGGACCTATACGTGGCCTCAACTCATGAACTTCAATAGAATGAAGGAACACAAGCCGAACGATTAAACATAACAAGCCAAAAGCATAATGAAATAAATTAATCAACGCAATTTTCATAGTATTAAGATATTAATAACGAAATAATAATAACAAAGACAATAATTACAGCAACAAAAGCAAACAACTACTATGATAATAATAACAATAATAATCATAACAATAACATCAATAAATATCAATATTAATTAGTCAAAAATTATCTAATTCATTTATCGAGCAAAGTATATAGTCTTGATTTAAGTAGTGAAATAGATGAGCAATTTGAAATTATAGTGTGGGACCTCTGAATCTTATGCTGAACAGACCTAATGTTGCGCGGGAGAAACTACAATAAATGTTATTTGATTGCCTGGTAGGATAAGAATGAACCATGGAGTTTGACATGAAAAAGTTATGAAAAACAATAGGAAAAGAATCAACATTGTGAGTACAGTTGAACATAAAAATACATGTCTGGTACACATTAATATCAAAAAAAGACAAAACTTTGAGTTGTTTAATTCCTCTTTAGGTTTAAAAAGCAGAATCTGAAGTTTGCTCGATATACAGTGCAAGAGGCTGTGTAATATACATGAACATTGCCATTCCTGCATGAGAAAACAGATTTAAAAGAAAGGAAAAGTAAAAATACATATATGTATACAGATACGCACAAATGTGGCTACTCGTAGAAAAATAAAGTTTACTTTTAAACACAGTAATGATATGTCAACTTAAATATATATATGTACCAGTAAAAACAGTGATGACTTGGTGATTTAATGAAGAATTAGGCAAATCTCAAAACTTGGATTCATTTTGGACATCTGTTTTACACTTTAGATTAATAGTTTGAAAAGAAAAAAAGAGAAAGCAAGCAATTAGCTTAGCTTAGCATAACAGTTAGGAACTAAACTAGGGTTTTTACTACGAATAAAAGGGCCAAGCTTCTCAGGGAAGTAGCGTTTTAAACCATCATGCCATTAACACATGTACTTGCTGTGTCTTTGAAAACTGGTGTAGTCCCGAATGACTTGAAAGTAGCCAAGGTCGTGCCACTTCTCAAAGAAGGAGATCCTTGTGCTTTCAATAATTACCGTCCTATATCAATTCTACCCTGCTTCTCCAAGGGTGAGAAAGCATCTCAATGATAACAACATACTGTATAAGCACCAATATGGATTTCAAAAAAATCATTCAACCTAAATGGCCCTCCCCCAACTTACTGATAAAATACATGAAGCATTAAATTATACTAAGTTTGCAATTTGCATTTTTCTAGATTTATCCAAGGCCTTTGATACAGTGGATCACAGTATCCTATCATCCAAACTTTTATGGCTTCCGGGAAGTTGTGATTCATTGGTTTAAAGATTATCTCAACAATAGGCAGCAATATGTTTGTATTGGGGGTATGAACTCCAATAGAACCGAGGTATCTTATGGAGTACCACACGGGTCTATCCTTGGGCCGCTTCTTTTTCTTATTTTTATAAATGATTTTGCTTTGCAGTTTCATACCGCTCTGGCTATTATTTTTTCCGATGATACAAACATAGTGTTTTTGCATTCTGACTTTGGTTCCCAGATTAAAGATGCTAATTCTATACTTGCACAAATCCCAAGATGGTTTCAGATGAATAGGCGTTCCTTAAATGTGAAGAAATCAAATTATATGATTTTTAGGCATAAAAATTAAAAATACTCACAGCATGACTCTAAATTATTTATCAATGACATAGAAATTAAACAGATCTCATACGCTAAACTTTTAGGTGTTATTGTTGATGAAGGCCTTACATGGAGAAACCATATTGAACTGGTGTGCAAGAAAATGATGAAATCCTCTGGTCTGATATATACATATTTAACTTTTTCTTTTGCAAAAGAAATTTGAAGGCTTCTAATCCCTTTGAACCATCTACTCCCTTTTTAATGCCGTATGCCTAATTCATGGTGAAAGGGTTGGTTTATATCATTTGACTTATTATTATTATTTTCTTATCACTGTCTCTCAATGGCGCAAACTCGGGAACGCGCGCTGTCAGTTGCTTCGCACGGGCGCGCGCCCCTGTTGGTCCCAGCTGCCCTCCTTGGCTCGTGCTGCCTTTTAAAGCAAACGGACACGGGATGCCATTCCCCACTCGGCCAGAGGACGGGACACGGTGAGGAGCTGCTGTGTCGCTCATTCTACCCCCTCTCCTGTCGTCACCCCCCCATTGTCCTTGTTGTTTAGTTGCCTTTTTGTTTGTTCGTCCACACGGTTAGCTAGTTTCAGTCATGTATCGGTATTTCGGGGAGCTGCTGAGCCGCTCTGCGGGCAGTGCCCTGGCCTCGGGGTGCGTTGACTCCGCTCTCCCGGCTTCCTCGTCCCTGATGAGGGTCCGTCGCTATGCCGACGCGGCGGACCAGCCCGACGACCCCAACTTCTTCAAGATGGTCGAGGGCTTCTTCGACCGCGGCGTCAGCATCGTGGAGGACAAGCTGGTGGAGGATCTGAGGACCAGGGAGACCCCCGAGCAGAAGAGGAACCGTGTGCGGGGCATCCTGCGCATCATCAAGCCATGTAACCACGTCCTGAGCGTGTCTTTCCCCATCAGGAGGGATAACGGAGAGTGGGAGGTGGTGGAGGGGTACCGCGCCCAGCACAGCCAGCACCGGACACCCTGCAAAGGGGGTAAGAATTGAGCCAAACCGCCCTGAGTGGCCCCTATGGCAGCTAGCTTAGCCAGCTACTTAGCATCAGTTAGCTAGTTATAAGCACAGCACATCAGGCAGCTGCTGTCAACAGCTGCTAACGTTATTGTTAACCGTTAAGTTACACACAGCCTCACTGTAGCCAACCATGCACTTAACCACATCCGTGTTTTGGTAGGTAATGGCAGCTCAGCGTTGTGTCTTCGGTTTATTTCCTGTATTCAACAACTGCGCACAGCTCGTGTGAGGCTTTTTGTGCAGTTTACAGTGACCTTCCTGCCCACCTCAAGGTATAACGCTACTGTACTTTGTTAGCTTGCAGGCTAGCAGCAAGCTAGCCGTCAAAATGAAGCAGTCTTGTTACTCTTGTTTTCCGTGGGCCACATGCTAGTTTCCCCACTGTCCAGTGGTTTAATCTGGTTCAGAGCTGGCTGGGTTCATTAGATTGTTTCTTGTCATCACTGGTGCGGCGTACTGTTATTTTGATTGGTGTGACAGATGTGTGATGTGATGGAGAAGGCTGCATTGAAGGCATCAGGTGTGTCACTGAGCATGTCCGGCTTTGGCCATCTCCACATGTGCTGCAAGAAACACATGGTTGATGATTAAAGACCTTTGCTCCAGCACTGTCAGGTGGTCCACACACATGGACAAAGTAAAGAGCAATCATCCACAGAGTGGCCCCCCTGCAGTTGGGACACACTGAAATTCCCTGTTGAAAAAAGCTTTATGTGCAACATTAGGTGGTGTATGATATATGATATGACAGTGACATTTAGTTCAAAGTTCAAGGTTCCAAACAGAGGCATTATGGGCTACTGCTGCAGTGCACTCTGGGTAATGGTGAAAAGAGGGATATGATGTTCTCTTGGGAGACATTTGCCCTCAGGGTTTTCTGTCAGAAAGGAGTTCCTTGGTGAAGGTTAGGAAAAAAAATGTGGTTTTGGTTCAAATGAAAATATTTCTGCCAGAAAGTCAAACTTCACCCATGTGCATGTGATGCATAGGAAGCCAGGAGGTGTAAGAGCTGGGGAGGGGGTGGTAGTGTTTCCACACACTCCTATTTGTCAGTGGTGTGACAGGTGGGGGAGGGTGCTATGGAAAGGCGTCATTCTCAGCTGAAAGAGACATACGATCCAGTCAAAGGGCATGTTTGAATGGTGTGGTACGGACACTAGCTTTGTATTAACACTGTGACACCCTTCCATTGTACCTGCTTGAAGTCGGAAATGCAGACCTATTCTGGGGAGGTATGTGTCTGCTGAAGACGTGTGGGCACTGAAATGACTTTTTTCAAAAAATGGATGAATAAACTGTCTGAGTACCTCTATCACAGATATCTTACTCAAACCACTTTACAGTAATGGAGAGATCATTTAGAGAGGCCATATAAAATCAATACTGTCCTGTGCAGTTTTATTAAATATCTTCCCCACTCTCATGCTGCCTGATCTAGAGCCACGGCGCAGTTAACCAATAGTCAAAAATCACAGCAGTCACAACAAGTGTTATCTTTTCATTCATTTTTTCTATTTAATTGTGCAGAACAAGTGGGCAAAATTGCCACTTTATTTATTGTAGTGGCCCATTAAACAAGTCTGATTGGTCCTTTTTGTCAGACCCCATGATAACAGGGGTAGGACAGGAGCAAGAGCAGTTATTTTTCAGAGGGTTTAATCATTGATATAGTGCATAGACCCTTGACCCTGGTCAGATCAAACTGCAAAGTGCAAAGGCTGTTTTTGTGTGTGCATGTGTTGCTCATGCACCCCCTTTCTCTGGGCCACACAGAGCAACAGCTGCTGGGCTTTGACCACACTGCTCTCTGACTACTGCATGAGCGTCTTAACTCGGGAATATCATGTGGTGTGTGTGCATGGTTGTTTGCGCACCCTTTGAAGACAGTTTGTGGAAAGTTGTCCTAGCTTCAAATAGTACAAGTCACTTGAGTTTTGTTTAGTCTGCTAAATTGTCAACATCCTTCTCCTTTCTGTGCAGAAGCGGAACAAATGTGTGGGATATTTCATGTCACTTTTGTCAAATGGAAATCATAAGTACAGCTTTTTGCACCTACGGAGAAAAAGAAATGAAATGTCACTATCAGTTCAGCTTCTAATAGCATGAACAAATGTGTGCCTAATTAAAATGCCACACTTTCGTAAGTGTAAACGATTATGTGTGCCTTCAAGACAAAAAAATTAATTAATAAGAAGACACAATAAAGGAAGGAAGGAAAAATATCACAAGGCACAAATGCACTGCTTGAACCAGTAACTTAAACCAAACACACCAAAAATTTTAATTTCTAGATATTTGGCAGCTTGCTTTAGACCCTAGAGGCTTTGAAGCAGAAGACTCGGCCATGTCGGGCCTGCAGGCGTTACTGTTGAAATTAAACCGTACTGACTGCTGCAGGAACTCTACATTTCAGCGTGGGCTTAGTTTGTTTCTAAAAAATGTGTCCTCGCTTTGAGAGGAATGTGTTTACAGATATGTTTTTGATCTGGTTGCTGTAGGGAGCTCTTGGTTGTTTGGGTGGATAAATAGATGGTTGGACAGGGGATGGGCGGGTAGCTAGGCTTTTTTTTCCCCTTTTGATTTGATTAGTGAGCTCCAGATTGTCTTGTGTCGGCCTGAGGGAACTCAGCTGATCTTCTGACGAACGGAAGTGAAGATGAAAGGAGTGAACCACAGCAGCACTCATAAACATGAAGCTTTGTTGTAGGAGGTTTGACATTTTCCTCTGACGGGCACAAAAGTGGCACTTGAAGATGACATCACAGTGGGTGGGCTTTCACTTCCGTGTTTTTGCTTCCAGTTGAACACTTTTAATATGACACACACAGCGCCTTTGCCCCTAAAAGCAGTCGGTCGTCTCCTCTTTGTGCTGTTTGCCCTTGGGTCCCTCAGTGTGAGCTAACTCTGGATGAGCTATATTTGGTACTGCACGACAATCTCTCTCTCTCTCTCTCTCTCTCTCACTCACACACACACACACACACACACACACACACACACACACACACACACACCATGCCAATAAGATGGAGTAGTGGTACTTGGGCAGTCTGAGTTCATGCTTTTCATGTAATGCTGCACACAGGCTGACTCACACATGTTACCATAGCGACTGTAGTAAACCCCAGTCAACAGGAAGGAATGACTATATCTCGGGGGTGGGGGTCAGAAAGAAGGGCTGGGATTGGTTCTCGTGGTTTCCACCCGCTGCTACCGTGACTACCAGGCACAATCAGTGATCTCTGACCTGCTCATGTGGTTGTGGAAAACATACTTGGTGCCTCTCAAATGCTTCGTGCTTCCATGGGAGGATGGATTCTTCCCATTTGGGTTCTTACAGGGACTGGGCAAGACTCTTCCCTAGCAACTGGAAAACACATAAGGCTGTGTCAACCAAAGTTTTTTTTTTTTTGAGCACTTCTTTCAGCTTAGATGCTTTTGGTCTATGTGGCTAGCAGTATTAACTTTTCCGCCTTTCTCGTTGTCGTTCAGTGCTACTACATGGAGAATGTGATGGTTCATCTTTGTCGTATTTGTCACGCCTCTCATCCACTGTGGTTGGCTGACTAAAAGGTTATAGTAGTTACAAATGCTGCATTTCACTCAAAGTTAAACATATTTCAACTTTGCCACCAGAATTAAGCGTCAAACATGCAGCGCTCAAAGCAGAGAAGACGCCCAACGCCTTGTCAGGCTGCTGGCGTTTTTAGCATAATGTAAATATGTGGCCCGGATTTCAAAAGAATTTAATAAATATGCTGGCTGCATGAGAGAACGCTTTGGTGGACACACATCATAATGGAACAGTCTAGGAAATGTGTGGGTGTGCATCACTGAAAGTGCCCCGCCTTCAGATTCAACGTTACGATTTCAAAAACAGTGGAAGAAATGGACGCAGTATGGCTAACTTAACAGATGAAAATCCCACTTGACATTTCCATTTCAAACATAAATGTTATTTTTGAAGGTGGTAACAACTAGCCAGCTAACAAGCTAAATCTATACAATGACGGCTTCAGTTTGCTGACCTCACAAGGTATCTAATGCTAAAAGGGATCTGAACTGGCATTTATGGTGTGACAACAAATTCAACAAGTACAAAGGGGATATTTACAGGGCCACCCTAGTGTAGTGGTTAGAGCACTTGTCTTCCATGCGGAAGGCCCATGATTTGAGGGGTCGACGTCAGCAAAGGCATGAGGTCGCGAGGCCAAATCAAACGGGATTAGATTCCTTAAGGAGACTTCAAGATAAGATAAGAGAGTAACTCCGGAATCTGAGCAAGTCCTCCAACGAGGGCGCGTCTCAAGCCCGTTGTAGACGGCAGCTTCCAGATGTAATAGCGGATACATAAATACACTTATAAAAGTCAGAACAAATTTTTCAGTTAAGCCCAGTAGATCTTATATGAGTGAAGATTAAACAACTTGATTGCCCATTTCTTACCTCAACAGTCAGAAACCGATTTGGTTGGTCTGCTGTGGTAAAAGAACTTAAAGTTTAAAAGCATATTTTCCTTGTTCCCAAATCAGGGGACAGGACCATTGCATCATGGGTATCGGCTTGTGGGTGCTTTAAGAGCATTGTGGGTACACAAAGGCATCCTTGAAAATTCTTTCAACAAAAGACTTGGTCCTTAGAAAAATCGCAGGATCCTAGACATCGGAACACTCCTTAGGTGTGACTTGATGACGTAGCATTCTTGAAATGCAACCGTTTAAGAGTCCATCCTTGACTTTGAGAAGCACCTACTGTGATAACTGGTCCAGTCCAGTCTGATTCCAGTGCTCTGTCTCGGGTAATCATTTCCCTTTTTCTGTTGTTGAGCTGCTCATGTAGTGGAGATGGTGTCAGCGTAGGCTAATGATTTCCCAATGTTGGAGTACACATTAATTTTGATAGATGTTGAAAAAACGATTTAAACAACTTTTGGTCCATTTTGCTTGTTTCCAGTTTTTCTGGTTATGTTGACCATGTTGTGAACTGCTCCCTGTATGTGTGTGTGTGTGTTTCCTTCAGGTATCCGTTATAGTACAGATGTGTCTGTGGATGAGGTCAAAGCCTTGGCCTCTCTGATGACCTACAAGTGCGCCGTTGTTGGTAAGTATTAAAGTCTTCCACAAAACCCCTTGTGGGTTATCCCTGATCTCCACATCATATTAAGGCCACATCCCCACCAATATGTTTAAAATACACGAGAAAAAAATAAAAGAGAAATGTGAATCTACATGCGCATGTTAATGTCATGAGTGTGAATGTTTTTTAAGCTGCTTTATTCTCCTCCAGATGTTCCATTTGGTGGAGCCAAAGCTGGAGTCAAGATCAACACCAAGAATTACTCTGTAAGATTTCTAATGTACACGGACATGCTTAGCTGTGCTGTAATACGCATAGGAAGGCAACAAAGCCCAGGATAAGCTGGCAGTCATTGGAGCGATATCAGTTTTCCTGTGTTTCTCCTTCTCTTTCCCACATCCGAACAAACACAGATGATGATTCAATCACACTGGAATGCAAAAGGCCGAGCTGCCGGGTCTTATCCTTTCATTTTGTACTTTTTGATTAACGAGAAGACAGAATGATTAAAGAGTGCGATAGAGATGGGAAAAGAGAGAGACATTCAGCTGTTGAAGCAGATAATTAAATGTGTATTTGTGTCTTTCTGTAGATTTGAATTTTAGTTTAAAGGCTGCAGGTACTGCAGTGTAAGCACATGACCAGATGTATGCATTACATTTTCTTCAATTAACTAATGGTGCCTTCCTGACCTGCCTTGCATTTTATTGGATTATGGATATGGATTTTAGTCTGTCTGAAAGAACAGGCATGAAGGTCACTGGCTGTTGCCTCAGAGTTAACTGGAAACATGCCTCTATAGGAAAACCTCACAGTTTTGTCAAAATGTCAAAAGCATTCATCTAATGGAAACTGTTGCTTTATATGGACAAGACACTGTTTGAAATTGCTGTTAGAAATACACTGTGTCTTTCTTTCTTTTTTGTAGCCTGTCTTTGTTTAATACCTTCCTTGAATGACTCATTATGCTGTGACCAAGCAACAACATATCTTTTTAAACTCTTCACTGTGTCTGTCTGTTGCAGGATAATGAGCTGGAGAAGATTACCAGGAGATTCACTATTGAGCTGGCCAAAAAGGGTTTTATTGGTGAGTTTTTGTGTGCGACTTTAAACAGTATTTTTGACTTGACTCGTTACTTGACTCAGTTAGAGATGTGGTGGTGAGAGGTGAGCGTGTCCACCCAGAGGAGTAAACATTTCCTGTCATCTAGAGCTGTTTATTCAGGTTGGGGTCGCTCAGGGTGCGCCTGTGTCAACTGAAAAGGGAGACAGTTAACAATGGTGAAAGAGAAGCAGGAGATTGAACTAAAAGTTCAATTTAAAATCAGTATCCACCTTATTCCTGAGGGCACTACTGTAGAGATGATTATGTGAGATAGCAGAAGTAGCAGTAAGCTAGTTAGTCCCACAGACTGTCTGTGGTTAGTCCCAGTGGTTGCTCTTGGTGGCTAACCGCCAACACTGGTTCTTTTTGAAAGTAATTTGCCTTCAGTTTAGCAAATACTGATTTATTTTTAACAAATATTTAACTAATGTTAACTTAGAATTTTCTAAAATGTCTTTGCGGAGCTCTGGTACCTGTTGCACTGTCCGTGTCTGTAACAACTAACAACCAGTCCAAGCTTCATTTCTGTCTCAAGTAACTGTGTGTTAAACATGTGACCAGAACAAAAAGGGATTGTTCCCGTTGCCAAAGGTATCATTGATATGAGAAATAAAAGCACAAGACTTTCATGACACGTAGCGCAAAAGTATTAAATCAGAATTAGCAGAAGAGAATGACATGTAGACTGACAGGTCCGTCACTCAACGTCAGTACATGATATCCCCGTCTTTCACCGTCTGACTTCATTCTCAACCTACATTAGAAAATAAACTCAGCAACAAACCTTGAAATATGTATTTAGTCATCAAGGCTGAGAATGTGTTACTGATTTACCGTAATTCCTTTATATCATATAAAAAAATTAATGCCAAAAGATATTTCTTTTACTCCTACTTTATATGAATATTACAGAAGTCTGTGGCTAAATTCAGCTTCATGTTTCACTAAGGACAAGTTTGGAAAAACGGACAAACACCATGGCGACCGAGAAGCGGAAGTCGTAAAGCATGTACGAAACATACAGAACCACAGCAACATCCATCTCCGCCATCTTCATTCGTCGTTAGCTTCCTCTTCGGGTCAACCGGAACTAGTTCAATACGCACTATATTAAAAAGGACACAGCGCCGCCTATAGAGGCGGAGCCAGATGTACTTAGTCAGAAATTCGATTTTCTCTTCTGCATGTATACTCAGACAAGACGAGAAGTCCGACTTGACTGATTAGAGGCATGTAAACGTACGGACTGTTTCCACTTTGCACTGATTATATTGGATCATTGATCACTGAATCGATACATTGATCAAGAAGGAGGGCTGTTCTAGTTCTAGTGTTAACTTTAGAGCAGGGCCACATCTAAACATGCAGTGGTTCAGCAGGTTAACAGCCCCTATACAGCCAGTTTGTTTTTCACCCCTACCTCGATGCATGTCAGTGTTTATAATGTGTCCAGTTCAAACAGGACAGATATGACACTGTCTGTTAGATGCTTGCATTTATTTTGGTGAGGTTTTACTAAAGCGCCTTCAAAAGTGAATATTTAAACAGCCCTGTTCTGCCCGTGTCAGACTGCCCCTCTTGCGAAGGTCACCCTTTTCTCTCTCAGTAGTCCCATTGCCCACCTCTCTGCGCGCACACTTCTGTTATGTCTGCTGTCTGTTTTGTCACTGACACAAGGACACAAAGCCTGGCTCTCACATTTCTCCATTAGCCCAAATATGCAAGCGATATAGCATTCATTCAAACTTTTAGGAACTTGTTATCAAGAGGACCGAAGCATGTTTTGTGAGTGTTAACTGTCCAGTGTTTGAAGTGCGTCCTCGTGTGTATTTCTGCACTGTGAGTTGCATGCTTGATTAAGTCTCCCTCTACTGCCTGTCTTCCTTCACCCAGGACCCGGCATCGATGTCCCGGCCCCGGACATGAGCACGGGAGAGAGGGAAATGTCCTGGATCGCCGACACATACGCCAACACCATTGCACACACTGTGAGTTCTCAGGCATACAAAACCAGTCTGTATGATTTGGCAGCTTATTGGTAAGAATTTTAAAATAGGCCATATTAAAAGCGAGGAATGAGTCACATGAAAAGCACGAGAAGTGGTTTCCTGCCTCTCCCTTCACAGTCGACCACTGAGACATTCCTCCTCTCTTGAAAACAGCTTCACAAACTGAGGCCTGTGTGTGTGTGTGTGTGTGTGTGTGTGTGTGTGTGTGTGTGTGTGTGTGTGTGTGTGTGTGTGTGTGTGTGTGTGTGTGTGTGTGTGTGTGTGTGTGTGTGTATTATCATTATTATTATCAGTTAATCATTCTCATATCAAAACCTGTCAAACAGGGCGTGTTTGACTAAAGATGGAAAATATTTACCCTCCTGTGAGTTTAAGCATGTGTTCATATATGCTTTAGGTTTGATCTGAATCGTCAGGAACTGTAGTTTTTAAAATACTTCACCTTGATTTTAACTGTCTTGAAGTCAAGGAAAAATGTAATGATGGATTCAGGAGTTGGGAAAAGCCTGCTGCAGTGTTAAGAGAACCTGACTGATTCTACACAGGACTAGAGCTGACACATTATTAGAGCTCTAAGGATTAGTCGATGGACAAAAAGTTATTTGGCAAATACTGTAAGTTACTGTGTAGTGATATTAGTGACAAGGTGTTTTTGTGTAACCTTATCCATATTTTTGTGTTTTTTCCTGTGTTGACTCTGATATTTTATTGACAAATTGCACAAAAAACAGAAGATTCTTACTGTGTTTGCTCATGATGTTAAATATAATCTAAGATGAGGCTTGTTAAAAGCATAGTAGACCCAAAAATGAAAATTCACCCATTAGCTACTCACCCATATGCCGAGGGAGGCTCAGGTGAAGTTTTAGAGTCCTCACATCCCTTGTGGAGATCCCAGGGGAGAGTGGGTAGCAGCACTACTCCACCTAATGCAGGCTGGGTGCCCAAGATTAAAATGTCCAAAAAACACATAATTGAAACCACAAAATATCTCCATACTGCTTGTCCGTAGTGATCCAAGTGTGCTGAAGCCCCGACATGAAAAGTTGTTTGGAAAAATGTCATTTGAATTCTGTTTTTAGCCTCATTGTAGCCTGCAGCATTAACTGCCTCTCTGTGCACTGGCTTCAGCACACTTGGATCACTATGGACAAGCAGTATGGAGATATTTTGTGGTTTCAATTATGTGTTTTTTGGACGTTTTAATCTGGGGCACCCAGCCTGCATTAGGTGGAGTTGTGCTGCTACCCCCTCTCCCCTTGGATCTATGCAAGGGATGTGAGTACTCTAAAAATGGGTGAGTAGATAATGGCTGAATTTTCATTTTTTGGTGCACTATCCCTTTAACTATTCAGGCAACCAAGAAAGCAGGTGTCAGTAGACTGGAGTAGTTCTGGTGTGAGGTATCTGGCCTGTCACGATAATCACGTTATCCACTTGTCGTAAGATACACGGACATGACCTCGGTCCTTTTACTGACCTCAATATTGTCCTCGTGTTTACATCCATGTTTGTCTACATAAGAAAGTCACTGACATTATGTTAGAATAAATAGCAGCGGTTCCTCCTGTTTTTTGTTTTTTTCGATTTCTTACCCTCGCCTATTTGCGCGAGTCATAAGAAAAATGAAATAAAACTTTTTTTTATTCGCATTTTCAACAATTGTGGAAAAAAAACTTAAATGGAAACGCCAGAAATTTAAAATAAAAGGCCGAAACATTGCAAAAAAGTTTTTACGTTTGGAGGGGGTGGAAATGTCAGCATATCGATATTAGGGTACGCTGACAACGCTGATATGAGTGTGATGAGAGCTCTTGCAATAGCCAAGAAGTTCCCGAGGAATCTCTCCATCTCGTCGTAGTCATGGATGTGCTGGTAATTGTTTACATCAGATGTGGACATGAGACGCTCTCAATGACGTCATCTCACAGCGCCCTCTTCTTCTACGGGTGTTCGTTTGCATTTTTATTTTTCATGAGAAGCGCCACCTACTGCTCGACCTGTTTACTCCCAGTACTCGCAAAACAATAATGAATGGAAACGTGCATAAATTTGCATTTTCTTTTGCGCATTTTCACAACATTCGTTTAAATTTGCGATACATTTGGATGTAAACCCAGTTAGTGTAGCGTACTGATAGCCTGCAGCTGCACTTTTGGAGTAGTGGACGCACAGTACTGATAGTTGTTAACACACAAAACCCCGGCAACGAGCCAAAAACGGTCCCTGTTTGTAGCGTTATCCTCAGACTACTTCATCCTCCACTCTGTAAATCCACCATCAAACCCCCCAGCTCTCAGGCTGTCCATCCCTGAAAGCTGCAGCATAAATGTCTATTATGGAGGTAATTGTAGTGTTAATGGAGCTGCGTTAAGCTTCTCTATTAGTTGCAAGAAGCATCACTTGGTTTTGGTTTTGTCAGCCAAAAGTCTCAACCTGAGTCATTCTGCACTACTCCTATAAAGGTACTATAATTCTATATATACGTGTATGTTCACAGTTGTTTATTACTTTTTAAAATATGTTAAATATTTTTGTCACATTCCAATGGGTGTACCTGCATTGTTATGCTAATATATTATCATTTTATCTGTGGCATAAACTGGTCTCATATGACAATATCATTCATCGCAACTATTTCTGCAACAATATATCGTCCAGCAAAAGTAGTTATCGTGACAGGCCCTCTGTGATCCATGTAGGATTGATGGACCCTAAGCTTTCTGTATACCTCTGTGATTAAATTGTTAATGACTGCAAACATTATAATCCATTCTGGTGGATACATCTTAATTATTCTAGTGAAAACGGTAAGTAACAATTTCATGTGTTATTACATCTCATCTCTTTCTCCCATGATCCTCTATTTCCTTTTCTACTCTCCTCTCGCCTTACTTAGTCATGTGCCCTCTGTTCCAGATACCCCTTTCAGAGCTTTGGAGTGGGTGACACATTCCTGCTCTGGGTATCTCAGGGCAGGGGATTATGGGTAGTGAGTACTCGTGTTAAGTCAGCTGCAGCACTTCTTTGTACTGTGGCAGTGCACAGCCTCTAACAGTGTCTATGTCAAGCAGTTAACTCCATGGCCGAAAGCTAAGCTGATGCAGAAAGGAAAGATGCAGACCACTAATGGCCACTAGACAGTGGCTCCCAAAAATCTCAGACTGTACTGAATTATCTCAAAAAAAGTTGCACATTTTGTATTGATATATATCTTCTTTTTTTCCTGCTGTAACTTTTGATGTAAGTGCTGGTTTTTGCAGCTTCCAAAGGGCATTGTGGTTGCAATTTTGAGGCTCAGTGGAAACATTAAAGGGATAGTTCAGATTCTTTTTGGAGAGGGGGTGTATTGGGCACTTATATCTTACACACTGTCCATGTCAGTTGGCACGAAACTGGGGACTCCAAATCGGGCTGGAGTCCGACATGGAGGCTAAAAAAACCTACTGCTGTGGAGGGGTCAGTAACAAACATATTAGCCACCTAAAAAAGTAAAAAAAAAAGATCAGTATCAGTTTAAGTGAAAATTATATTTAATTTACTGCTTTACCTGAATATCAGACAGTGATTTCCAGTGAGAAAATGGAGCCGTTGCATCGCTCTCTTCAAAGCCAGTCACCACTGAGAAAAACAGTGAATTAATATTGGTGAACGCAGGAGCTGCTGGTCTACCTATGCCTCTACTAGTTACTTTGCTTGCCTTAGGACGCATTCACACTGGCGCTATTTGGTCTGCTTTAAACGAACCCTGGTCCACTTCCACGGATAGTTCGATTCATTTGGAGTGGTTTGAACTCTGGTGCGGACCAAACGAGCGAACCCTGGTCCGCTTGAAAACTGGGGGTCTTGGTTCACTTGCAAGTGAACCCTGGTGCGGTTCGCTTACAGTGGGAAATGTGAACGGACTATCCAGCAAACCAAAGGGAGGAAGTGACGTAGCTTGCAGTGCATGCATATGTGATCCGAAAACTTTTAAATTCGTGCAAAACCACAGCCGCACATCGTAGTCTCTCGCTCTCCGCCGTCTTTTTCGGTACTGCTGCATTCGTCTCATGTAGAGATTTCCGTTTTTGGTCCTGGCGGGATTTTCTTCTTCTTATGCCTTTTTTTTCTTCCTGATCAGTGGTCATTTCGGGCAGCACCGCCCCCAAGGGAGCAGCTGTTGTAACTGCGCAACGTTCAGGTGGTTTGGTCCACTATAAAACGTGCAGTGTGAAAGTGAACTCCACCAAATGAAAGTGTGAAATTTTCCGGCACTCCCTGCCCAATCGAACCGAGTCCCCCGAAGTATCCTGGTGTGAATGCGTCTTTAGTGTGTGACTTTGTGTTAGTGGGAAACTTTGGTGAGTCCAAACCAACTCTTTGAGACACCAAACTATCTAAGTGATCGAAGCAGCGGTAGACCAGCGGCTCCTGTGTTCAGCGAGCTAAAATGACTGTTTTTGTTGATGGAGTCTGGTGGCTTAGGCAAAAGCACAAATGGAGAACTGAAGCCATTAAAGCGTCCTTGTTGAAATGGGCTGTCTGATGGAAAGGGGAAGCAGTGAAAATACTCTACAGCATACACTTATACTGAGTGATTTCTTTTAGCTGGCTCACATATGTTTCATCGCTGACCTTCGCCCACAGCTGTACATTGCGTAGCTTACACGTCAGACTCCAGCCTGCATCTCCAAACTGGGAGCGTGCCGAAAGACATCTGTTGTGTACTATGGATAAACACTCCATATAACCACTTCAAAAAATCCAAACTATCCCTTTAAGGCTCTAAGAATAGTATGTTTTGCCCCGTGTTTGTTTTCTCAGCCAGTCACACTCAGCTATGGTGGTTGCTGCTTGCTCTCTTATTGCATTGCTAGACTGGCAAACCAGAAGTGAGGCTTCAGAAATCTCCTGTGGGCATCTTTACCGAAACACAGTGAATATAATCTTCTCCAGTCTGTGAGGTGTGTTACCTGATCTGATCCGATCCGTGTGTGTGTATGCAGGACATCAACGCCCATGCATGTGTGACAGGAAAGCCCATCAGCCAGGGAGGAATCCACGGACGTATCTCAGCCACCGGTCGCGGAGTTTTCCACGGCATCGAGAACTTCATCAACGAGGCGTCCTACATGAGCATGCTGGGCCTGACACCCGGCTTCCAGGACAAGACCTTCATCGTCCAGGTACACACACGGTCTGATGGTAGTAGAAACATAATAGACGTAAGGGTGGGAATCTCTAGGTGCAATTTGATTCCAATTCAGAGGGCTACAATTAGACTTTAAAACGATTATTGATGCATCAAAATCTTTGATTTCTACACATGATTTATTTATTCCTTAGATACTTCTTTTGGGACATAGCAAATCTGTAAAAATCAATAATTAAAAAACAGAGGGTTATACATCCTTTATCTTTTATTGTTTCGATTGCAGTAACAAATGCAGGAGATGTGTCCGCTGGAAAGTTACATTTGCCAAGCTATTATCTTGATATTTCCAAGATAATATTTATTTTTGCAAAGAACCAAGAAGAAAAGGAACAAAAGTGTGTCCGTTGCAGCGTCCTTGTAGATATTAACACGGACTTCAGCATGTTCTGAATCACGTGATATCATAAAAAGCTGCTGATAATAAAGGCTAGACTAAAACTCACACACTCTTGGAGCAACATTTCATCCACCACATATCCACCCACAAGCTTCATCACGTTGTAGCTGCAGCTGTCCTCCATTAAAATCCAGTTTGGGTTGTTTAGCCAGCGTAGCGCTACAGCCGACCTCTGCAGCCGCAGACGGTTCATCTTTGGTGGGGTGTATTTCCTGGAGCTTCACATTGTTGTGCTGTAGGTCGTAGTAGCAGAGGTGTTTGAGACTGGAAGTTTGGGGATGTATGGTGATGAGGTGTTTGGTTTTGGAGTAATTGTAAAAGTATTCTGAAATTTCATTCGTAATTAGTTACACTACTTGTTACTGGAAAAAGTATTACTGTCAGGCATTACTGCCCAACACTGCCCCAAAGACAGAGGGAAGATGAAACCTTAAATGTACTGCAGCCGTTTGCTCATAGATACTCGCAGGATTTAAGTTTTCATTTGTTTTCATGGTGAGGGGTTTAAGAGCCTCAATCAGAGCCATGCCATCTGTTGTAGTCCGGCCCTGATCTCCTCATACCGAACAGACAGCAGTGAACTGTTTCTTTGTTTATAAGAAATGATGATCCAGTGAGAGAGTGGCACCAATTAATAGTCTTTTGGTACAAACTGCTCTAATTGCTGCATGTCGAGCTTTGAGAGTCAGGTATGTTGGGTTATTGAGCTCAAGGTTTTTTATTTTATTTTTATTATGCTTTTCTTTAGTTTTTGTCACAGAGTCAGTTGTTCATATTAAATGTGGGCAGAGCTTTAAATAATGAGGTAAAAGTGGGGGAAATTCATGTTAGCAAAAACCTCAGGGTTCAAACTATTCTGAATACACATCCTCACAGTTTTTTTCTACTTTTGGGACAAGCTGACGACTGCGCGTGGTGGATTTCTTTATATGTTACGATACTGCAAGTGTTAACATTACGTAGCCTACACAGCTACATGTAGCTACCTGCTAATATCGGGGGAAATATGTAATCATTGCTAATTTCTCCTTAGTTTCAAGCCATACATTGCTGCTGGACAATGTCCGGTTGTGATGACTTTGGTGTAAGCTTTAATTGTGGATTTTTCACAGCAGAAAGTGCTGCTATACTCAGTTACAATAATTTCCTGGCTGCAAGGACGGTGTGTCTATAAAGACACCTCCGATTTAAGCTGTATGTCTGTAAGAGAAGTGCATCTGTGGTGACGAAAAAGCTATAGATCAGTATTCTCCTTAGTGGTTTCACTTCCATGTGTCACATGGCAGCTCCTCACGTGTCACACACTCTCACACCAACACTGACACATGGGTAGGAAACCCCTGGCCACGGACCTCCACTGCTTTCCTGGAATGCTTTCTATAATTACCTTAACCTTACTGTATTATAACAACAATGTGATCTTATGCTCTTGACGACAGGCCTGTTTCACTTATCAAGAATGTCTGTGTAGCATCCAGACACATAAGCCTCATTTCCACTTTCAGTATAGTACCTTTGAAACCAACAGTAACCCTTCAGACATGGTACCTAGACCCTAGTGTTTCCACCACAAACAGTACTCTTAAATGTGGGCGGGGCAGCAAAACATCCTTTCATTTTATAGTTACAGTTTACTAATAAAACTCTCCACAGTATGAACAGTGGTTACATGAGCCTTTAAAACCAGCCACAACTCAGCCCTGAGCAGAGTGACCATCCTCTACTGACCAATCGACACACTGCAGTGTTCTTAGCTCCACCTTTTTAGTACCAGATCTGTGTGCTAGGTACCCCAACAGAGGGGGGACCAAACATGGGGACAGTACAGAACAGTTCCATTGGTACCATCCACAACTTTTCACAGTGGAAACTTATATGTCTGACCCTGTGTCTTACTTGTGTCCATGTCACACATTTAAACATATACTTAAATACTTTCCTTGGCTTCGTCGAGATTTGGAAAGAGGCAGATGTTTTTTTTTTTTCAGCAACAGCAAAGAAAACAATTAGAGATGTTGAAAGGGGATGACGTCTACAGAGGGGGGATTTGAGTGAGGAATGATTAGGGCGTCATTGAGGAGGTGACAAAGTGGTTACAGCCACTGAATCATGACGTGAATGTTCAAAAAGCTAATCCCTCTTTATGTGTGTGTGTGTGTGTGTGTGTGTTTGTGTGTGTGTAGTTGAGGATTATGTCATGCTGAGATTAGATTTTCTTAGAGATTTAGCTGTGAGAGAGGAGAGAACAGATTTCTAGCGTGGTATCAAGATCAAAACAGGGTTTAAAAAAAATCAGCTCAGAAGTCAGCTCTTCGTATCATGTAGGAGTTCGGTTACATGCGAGCTAGAGTGTATGGTATGATGATACTGGAGAGTATATACTGCTACAGTTAGAGATTGCTATACTTTAATCTCTGGTAGTTTAAGATCATTAAGGTATCTTGTTTTTTTTTCTTGCATTTTACATACTTTCTAGATGGTAACCAGGCAACAGAATGATTGGCTCCAGACAGCATCCCTTCTGTCCATCTCTACTTGTTTTCGTCTATTTGTCCTCTCTCCATTTCTCACCCACACTCACACAGAATATTTTAAACACATGGCACCTGTATGAGGTCTGATTTCAGGTTCAGGCGATAGTGGTGTCATAACCTAAACTGCCCACATGGTGGCGCCAAAGTGTTCTGAATCATACTTTATGATAACAGTAAATCAAGGTGTAACAACAGTGTTTACTACGGATAATATTCAGTGATCAAAATGTGATTATCATAGTGATGTTGGACTGTGGTGTAACCTGCTGTGACCTTTCACAGGGCTTTGGTAATGTGGGTCTCCACTCTATGAGGTACCTGCACAGGTTTGGGGCCAAGTGTGTGGGTGTCGGAGAGATTGATGGATCCATCTACAACCCAGAGGGCATCGACCCCAAACAGCTGGAGGACTACAAGCTGGTACTTGCACATTTACCATTCCCCCCTCAGTCCTGTCTCTTTTTCACTGTTTTTATTACTCAAAGCTGTTCTTTTTTCCACTCTGTTAATAAATAAATACTAACGTTTTTCTTTTTAATCTTACTGGTTCATTCTAACCTAACATTATCAGTGTCAGAAGACTGATACATTTTAAGTCCACCGAAACACCCCCCAGCAGGATAATGCAGCATGCCACACTGCAAACATCTCTCAGGAATGACCTCAAAGTGTCAACCTGGCCTCCGAATTCCCCAGATCCCAATCTGAATGAGCATAAATTGATCTGCCACCAACGCACTGGTGCCAGACACCACAGGACACTCCGACACTCGACAGGTCAGAGCAAGTCCGATCCGAGGAGGCCCCACCTTGGATTAGGGGTGCATCTGGGGTACCGGCACATCACAAAAATCCTTGATCAGATTGGGACCTGGGAAATTTAGAAGCCAGGTTGACACCTTGAGCTCTTTGTCACTCTCCACAGGACATTTCTAAACTGTTTCTGTAGTGTGGCATGGTGCATTATCCTTCTGCCATGAGGGGGGGTACTTCGTCTGCACAATGTTTGAGTAGGTGGAACATGTCAGGTGGTCTCCACATACATGGACCTCTGTACCTATGGTTCCCAACCAGGGGTCCCAATCCCCAGTAGAGGTCGCCATAGTTTCACCATTGGAGAGGAGGTCTTCTTGATTTCAAGGGTACACTAGACCTAGATCTCAGCATTTCATTCATTTCTGTCAAGAAGACTAAATGAAATTGTGTTTTTTAAGTTAAGATTATTATTCAAGGTATAAAATTAAAATAAAATCACAGGATAAGGGCACAGTGAAGACTTTCACAGAGCTTTCACTCTTTGCAAGAAAATGCAGAGTATGTTGGGGGGACAAGCCTACTAAGTATGCATGATTGTTAAAAAAATACATAGGGGGAATTGTATTTTAAAAGTCCCCAAAATATCAGGAAAATTGGTCTCTGGTATGATATTCATAGGAGATAATCTGCTCAAATCTGATCCAAATCGCTCATTTTACACAAACTTCCTGCAGCTATTGCGTTCACCATGTGGGTGGATTGTACAGTTTATCACTTGATCTGTACTGTTATTGTTATGCATTGGATATAATATGATAAATCTGTAAAATATGTTGCTTAGTCAGGGGTCGTCCGTCTACTTAATGATAGAATAGGGGTCCCTCAACAGCCCAATAAGAGGATGAACAAGGAGACAACATTCAAATATTTCTCTCGTGTGTGTGTCTCTGCACTTTACCTGCAGGAACACGGCACCATTGTGGGCTTCCCCGGAGCCAAACCCTACGAAGGAAGCATTCTGGAAGCTGACTGCCACATCCTGATTCCTGCTGCCGGAGAAAAGCAGCTCACACGTGCCAACGCCCCCAGGATCAAGGCCAAGGTAAACGCTCACTTTGATTTACACAGAGTGCTTTGCCTCCAGGTGTCAGTTGACTCCACATAAGAACAAGTAAGAACAGGGCAATTCGGCTGCAGTCATGTGAAGTGTGCGTTTGTTTTTTGTCTCTTTCAGATCATTGCCGAAGGTGCCAACGGTCCCACCACCCCAGATGCTGACAAGATCTTCCTGGAGAACAATGTCATGGTTATTCCTGTAAGCACAAACACACACACAGACACACACGCAGAAAAGCCAACTACAACATTTTGCACGGAGACACTGAAAACACTTTTTACATTCAGATATGAAGCTGATTTGAAGCTTTAAATTTCTTGAGAAGTCAAAATGAATCACAGGTCTGGGGGCCACCGAGTCATCTAGGACATTTTTACAAGTTAAAGTGAAGTAGACTTTTTTTGTTGTTTTGTTTATCATATCAAACAGTGTGATAGCTATCGAATAATGACACCAGCTGCGTTTAGACTGGTCCCTTATAAGCCGTGTTGTCACTCAATTTACGGCACACGCGTCAATAATTGTGCAACCAAAACAGAAAGAGGATAGCTGCTGGGAGTGGCTAGCGCAGCATGACCGGAGGGAAGCACAGCCAGTTAGCCTCCGCTAGCCGCTCCCAGCTAGCCGAGGCTCTCCGTTTGTATCCAAGCAGAGAGCCGGGGCTAGCTGGGAGCAGCTAGCAGAGCGTTAGCTGCAACATGACCGGAGGGAAGCACAGCCAGTTAGCCTCCGCTAGTCTCTGAGCTAGCCCCAGCTCTCCGTTTGGATACAACCGAAGTATCGAGCCCTGGTTTGTTATTCAGGTTAAAGTGGGAAGAAGCAGCACGTTTATCGAGCAGCTGAGGGAAGCTGAGTGAAGTGGACCCTGCGGAGGAAACACCGGGACCGTCTGGATGTAATAGTTCGTGGAGGTGCTGCGGTGCTCTGCTGCACAGATAGGAAACCCCTCAGCTGTCAGGATGTACCACTCTCTCACTCCACTCTCTCTCACGCAGGCGCAGAACATATGTGCCACTTGGCACGTCAGATGTAGTCCGTGTAGTATGTTCAAATGCAACTGACACAGGGCGACGTGAGGCGACGTAGACAACGCAACAGTTGGCTTTTGTCACCGCTAGTTCTTTGATGTCGGTTTGGTGTGTCCGCACCTTTGGGTTGGTATAACTGCGGAAAACAAAACGCAGTGTCCTGTGTTGTTGGTAGTTGCTAGTAGGGATCCGTGTGCGATTGACGTTTGAACGTTAAACGTCGACCCCTGCGCTAGTCGGCACCAGAAATATTAGTCGGTTAAACCAATTAGTGTTTTATTCATGTACAAGAGCTTAAAGGCTCACTAAGTCGTCCTAAGCTTGAAAAGTTTTTGTCACATACAGCAAACATCTCCTCACGATCCGCTAGCCACATGTCCTCTGAATATGCTGTGAAAAACTCCAGTCTCTGTCATGTAGCCGCCTGTAACTAGTGGATGCTACAGAGCCGTCAGACAGCAGTCCCCCTCCCTGCGGTAATGATCGAGTAGACTGGAGTTTTAAAACAGACGTCCTCTCACAAAACCAGCATGTTTTTTTTTGTTTGTTTTTTTTAGATGTGATATTATTTGTTAACGTTAAGTGAGTTGTTGTCAGATAATGTGCAGGGTTTACATTCATACTGCAAGGAGCAAAATGCCTCTCATTTCAGCTGGAATTTAATTAGAAATTAGATGTTTTATTAACTTTAAAGTGACTTGCTATCAAGGTTCAATGTGCCCCACATTTCAGAGGCAGTTAATTTATTTTAGATGTTATTGTAGTGGTTTTATTTTGAGTTGCCGTCATATTCACATTCATACCACACGGCGCAAAGTGTCTCGTACTTCAGCAGCATTTAAAATCTGACATGGTTGTTGAAGATTGTGTGATTGTGTGAAAAATACTTAATAATAAATTGTGCTAAATTTGGACTGTTTCCTGAGTGTTTTCCATTTTTTGACTAGTCAACTAGTCTAGATTAAAATTTTCGTTTAGTTGACAGGGAAATTAGTTGCCAGGATCATGCCTAGTTGCTGGTGGCATTTTTGTACTTCAGTTATAGGCGTTTTCCATGAAAGAATTCCCATTTCTCGTTTAGTCTCAGCTTGCGTCGCTGCTTTGATGTGGGTGCACATATGATGCCACACACACCTCGGCCCCAGGCAGGAATTAGCAACATTTGACCCTAAATCTGATGACAGTTATCGGAGCTGCTGGCTTTGGCGTCCAGCACTGTCAATCTACTCTGATCAAACCACACCCCAAACTCCTAATGAATAATCCCTGAGAGTGTGTTTGCCCTAACTTTTAAATTGGATTGTTGCTTATCTGGTCATGAATATTTAATGTTAAAACAAAAAATACACACTGCACCATGAATGTGAAACAACAAGCAGAGTAAATTATTCTGAAAACAAGACGCGAGAGTCATGTAAACAACGATCAAGCCTTTTACATGTTTCCTCAAACACATTTCAATCACACAAATATTTTTTTTTTCCCAAAAACATTTCATTTACAGAAAAAAGAAAAAAATTCTCCCCAAATCAGATCTTAAAACAATACAGAGGATATTTTTATTCAAAGATAATCTTGCACACACACAGAGGGGTAGAGATCAAACAGCCAGAGGTCTGATGAGTTTGTGATGTTTCATCCTGCAGGACATGTACCTGAATGCTGGCGGTGTGACAGTGTCTTATTTCGAGTGGCTGAAGAATCTCAACCATGTCAGCTATGGAAGACTGACCTTCAAATATGAGAGGGACTCAAACTACCACCTGCTCAGTGAGTACAAGGCTGCTCTTTGTTTCCTCTATAACCTGCAGACAGACCAGAGTGTGCTGAGGTCATACAACACAATCAGAAGATACATTATCGTGACATTTCTGTGGCACATTCTGAAACAATATATAAACACCAAAACAAATTTCCCCTGCATGCATGAGCACCAATGTTTATAAGAATCTCCCCATACGCTATTAACTCGCCATGTCAAGGCATCTATATTGCTATAAACTGAAAAACTGCAAAATAAAACTCACACACAGCCCAGGAGAAACCCTGCCTTACAAACTAAATACAAATCAGAAAACAATATGTAATAGGTTTTATAACCCAATGACATATTCCTAAAATAAAGTAGTAGGATAAAGCTTTAAGAAGCAGCTATTTACAGTGTTCTATTCTGTGTTTTATGTCTTTTGAGCATTCGTGTTTTCACTGTAAGAGAAAATTGACTGGTGCACGAGGCAAACAACAGCGTGGCGGTGATTCTAGTTTCTCTCCTTATTCATCAGGCATTCTTTCTCATCAGTTGGTTGGGTTGGGTGGTGTGTCAAGAGTGCCCTCACCCTCTGGCTCATCAGGATGTTCTTGCTCATTGTTTAAGGTTAACCTTCCCATTGCTGCTGCTATGTCAGTTGGTTGGGCCGTTTGCTTCATTTGTTGAAAATCTCTCTCAAACCTCTCCATTAGCTGGCCTTTTACCACAACTATTACATTAGGATATAAGCTTATGGTACCTGGCTGGGTCCCATCCTTGAGTTTGATAAGATTATCCTGTGTTTTTTCCTGAAGTGTAGGATACTTTCTCTTCATTACTTCCAGCCATTTTAGTTCATGTTTGCTGATGAATATGAGGTTGGATTTTTCATCAGTACTCTTTGTGTCATAAAAGAGAGTGTCTTCATTGTTATACAGCATTCTCTGTCTGTACCTCTCCTGACTGTCGTTGAATCTTTTAGGGTATGTAAAAGGGCGAGCTCCATCACCAGTACTAACTATACCTGGCCTGACTGCTTGTGCCATTTGTGGAAAATCGCGCTCAAACCTCTCCATTAGTACTTTGCCATGTACCAGAACCTTTACACTCAGATTTAAAGTTATGGTACCTTCACCTTCCTCGGACTGAAGGATGATTTTATCATCTTGTTGAGTTTTGTGAAGTTTAGGGTATTTTTTCCTCAGTGTATCCAGCCATTCTCTGTAAAGTGTGCTGAAATACATGAGGCTGCATGTTTGACCATGAGCACCTGTATGATAATACAGAATGTCTTTATTGACACGCAGTGTTTTCTCTCTGAATGCTGCCCTGTCCTCTTCGTCCTCAGGGTATTTAAAAGCACGAGCGATACGGCGAGCAGCCATCTGTTTTAAACCAAAAAGAGAACCGTTATTTCTTACAAACTGACATGCTACTGATAAATGGCACAACACATCCAGTGCCCACTCTTCTGTGGTGTTATACCTTGTATTTCTCTGGGCGTTGTGATGCTCTGGATTTCTCAGCGGGACGGCAGATACTCTGGCTCTACAGCTGCTTCCTGAAGCCACAAGGCAAACCTCACATCAGGATTTACAATCAGATACAGGCGTTATGAAGTCTAACCTAGCCATAGTATGACAAATCTACCTGTGTGAAAATCCCCTACCATTATATTTGGGGGGCAGTGCATCCCCCAAATATAATGGTAGGGGAAACACTGAAGTAAATAGCGTGGAAGTTGCCTGTTGTCGATACATTGCTGGTGAGAATTGTACCAAGGTAAACAAATTTACATTAAACTGTATTATATAACCTGAACGCTTATGATGAAAAAACCTTTTTGTTAGATGAGTCTTTAAGAAAAAAACAAGGCAAGGAGAAGAGAATAGTTCTCATAGGCGTCCTACTACACAAGAACATGATGAGGTAGGCTAATGTAATGCACTCGCTAATTTTCTGTTATCTATTTCTGTATGAAATTACGTGAAAATAGGATTTAGCAGCATGAATTTTCTAAATTTTCTCAGGGGAGAACTCCCCGTGAAATCTTTCTTTTTGTCACAACTAGGGGTGAGTATACACGTGTTTGAGATCTTAAACGGTTATGAAAAATTATTATACGAAAGACATTTTATTTTATTTTTTTAGGGGGAGGGGGATGATACTAATTGTTGACTAACGCCAGAGATATTGGATAAAGCTTTATCCGAAATTCTCACGCAAGCTGGAGCACTTAAGTTCACATCAGACGCGCATTTCTCCATGTGGTCGACAAGCGCTTCTGCTCCCATCTCTCTCTCTCTCTCTCTCTCTCTCTCTCTCTCTCTCTCTCTCTCTCTCTCTCCCTCCCTCTCTCTCTCGTGTGTGTGTGTGTGTTTTCATCTCTCTCGCACTCTGTTTAGATACCACTGACTAGTATGTGTATATAAACACACACATATATACATTGCATTTGTCAAACGGGGTGTTTTATTCTGAAAATTGGCAGGATGCTGTTGTTGTTACTTTGTTTGACTTCCTGCCCAGCTTGACACATTTGCTCGCAGCTCGCACAGAAAATAGACCGGACGCCGAACTGACCACTGCAAAGCACGAGCCGGACGCGGAGCTTTCCGGCGCGGCACGGCCGGTGTAGATCACACAATCGGTTAATATGGGCGCCGAAAGGAAACTGGCTTCACTTCTCTGCGCTTCGAGGCTATTCGCTGCGCTTCCGCGGGCGGTGTGGCCCTGCACTAACTGTGATAGACTGTGAATATGACAAGAAATGGTGTGAAACCAGGTTTGACAACAGGTCAGTAGCTTGGTTACAGGCCGCCACTCCGAAATATTGCCATTCCGACAGTCCGCCATCCTGAATTCTGGTCCCGAGTCCTGACAGTAAGCTATGGCGACCCTGCATGTCAGCGATTTTCACAGAGGACGCACACAAATAATTCAGGCTGACATTAGGCTACCTGTTTTTCAGTGAACTACTCTGGTAATTGTATTAAAAGGCATGGCATATAGGTCCACAGTAACTTATTATTATTATTATTTGGAAGTGTCTTTCCACTGTCACTTACTGCAGGTGCGTGTTGGTGCAATTAATTGATGCGCGCCAGGCTTGGCTCTCACAAAACAATGTCCAGACGTTTCCCGTTGCTTTGCTGCATTTACTTCTTCCACAGATTTAAAGCGCCAGCATGTAATATTTGGTATGGTTTATTATCAAATCTGAATCTGAATCTGAATATTTTACCCATTAATATGTTTGTGTATTAATAAACCAATGAAGACAGTGGGAGGAAGAAAGAAGGAGGAGGAAACAGCAGAGAGTGTTAGTAGTTCGTCGATAGAGAGTAGTGAAAAGATTTTTTATTCATAAAGTTTGCGAACAGCCACACTAACCACGCAACAGGAGAGAATGAACCTGAACTGCGAGGAAAAGAAGACGCACCTTCATTCCTTGTGATGCACTCTGCAGCGCTTTTACTCCTGATGATGTATCTCCCCAACGATGGTAGCACTGAATCCCATCCTATGCAGCAAAATGGGATCAGCATCCAACACATGGAGTTCCTCATCTGTATGCTCCGGCTCAAATAGGTATGGCTCTGGATCTGTGTCCGCTACAACAAACTCTTCAAAATCGCGTTCAAAGTCATCCATTGCAGCTGCTACAGTCCGGAAATATTGTTAGGCTAAATAAACAGCTGAGCTCTGTTTACAGGCTACGCCGACAGTCAGTGTGCGGGCTGGAGATTGGTGGAGCAGAGAGGGGAGGGGGTACCCGCTCTGTACTGTAAGAGAGTATGTGTATTAAGTGTGTGCATTACGCTAGAAGAGTTTGGGATGGAGTCTTTTACCCCCTGGAGTGTTACCGGAGTTTTTGGAGTGCTCAAATAAATGGGCCTTTTTCCCGGATGCTCCTCTGGTCTCCTGCTCGTGAGGGATTCATTACAATATGGTAACATAGTTTAGATTTCTAAATAAACATTCACCTCGTTGCAAGATACCTACAAAACTCGTGTCTGCGCAAGGCTTTTTGTCCCTACAAGGCCACCGTCATTTACCCAACGGGAAGGGTGAGCAAGTGAGCCCTGTAATCTAGAATTTGACCACTGATGTCACTGTTTTCAACCCATTTTACACACTGGCCCTTTAAGCATAAGAAGATACAGCACCTTGCTTTGCAATTAGGTAGCCTATTGTCTAATATTGCTCCTATCTGCAGACACACCTCAGCCATGCCTCAGCCACGGTCAAAAAACTGTTTGCCTCTGCTCACGCACACCTGGCCTCATTAACCTGGCTGAATAAATGCACTTCCACAGCAAGCTGCCACAGTGCCACACAGTACAAAATGTTTTGCAACAAAAAATAAAATGAATGAACACACACAGAGGATAGAGGAGAAATAGGTGTGAACCTGTGGCCCATGTGTTGTCATTTTAAAGCAAAATGAACTCTATCGACAGAAGTGACATTGTCCCGTGTTATATCGTGTTTAGAAATATATCAATTATATATTAAAATCTCGAGATATTGCCCAGCAGGTCATACAGGTCATATATAACAAAATATGTCATGTTGTAAAACTGAATGAGCTGGTTGAGCTGTCACGGTTTAGTGTTCTCATCAAAGCGTAAGAGCTGCAGGCTAAACTTTTTACTGGTGATCATTGTGCTGTATACAAAGCCATGAATTTGCCCTGTCTTGTAAATAGTTGACTTGTAAATATGTTTTTAACCTTAACTTATTATCTACATTTTAATCAAATATTCCTTAATATATTAACTTAAACATGTACATAATCAAATTAAACAACTTACGACATTAATTTATCAATCCTTTTCCGTGGATTTGTGTGCTGATCTGACGTGGGTTCCCTGCACAGCCTGGTCTGACTGACAAGATGTCACATCTTACTATTTGATGAAAACTGTGTGTGTGTGTGTGTGTGTGTGTGTGTGTGTGTGTGTGTGTGTGTGTGTGTGTGTGTGTGTGTGTGTGTGTGTGTGTGTGTGTGTGTGTGTGTGTGTGTGTGTGTGTGTGTGTTGTGATGCAAATTGACCGATTGAAATTGCAAACTTTGAATGGGCGTATCTTGTGCCCTGTATGTCGTAGAGACATGAAACTTTGCACAGAGATGTCTCTCCTCATGAGGAACACATTTGCCTCAAGACACACATCTTACTATATAATGACGAAAACTTGTGTGTGTGTGTCTGTGTGTGTGTGTGTGTGTGTGTCTGTGTGTGTGTCTGTGTGTGTGTGTGTGTCTGTGTGTCTATGGTGATGCAAATTGACCGATTGAAATCTCAGACTTTGAATGGGCGTATCTCATGCCCCCTATGTCGTAGAGACATGAAACTTTGCACAGAGATGTCTCTCTTCATGAGGAACAAATCTGCCTCAAGAACACACAACTTCTGGTTATATAGATTTTCTGCCATTGTGATTTTTTTGGAAAAACACTTGAAATCGAAGAAAATTGAGACGTTGTTGCCCTCCATCAAAAGTGTCGCAAAGTCAAGACTGTCACAGAAAAGCTTGACCAGGGATGTTTGATTTACAGTTATTTGACATGAGTAGAGATTCTTAATGCAAGAGTTATGATGGAATAATGTAATGGAAAAGGGAAGTGATATAATTTATATAGAATTTCAGTTAGTTAAAAAGGAGGGGGAAAAAGACAGTGCTTTTGTATATTCTTTGTTATTGCACTTATGATTATAAACTGCATGATTTTGGTTAATCAAATTCAGTCAGGTGTGGGTTTGTGTGTATGTATATGTGTGTATGTATATGTATACACATGTATGCTTATGCACGTGGGTATACATATACATATATAGATGCATACCTATAATATATTCAACTCAAATTACAACAACAAAGTGTAAGAACCACTCTCAAAGGTATGTGTATTTCTGTTTGCAGGGTAATTCTATGGAATGGTTTAGATGAAGAGGTTAAACTCAGTAAAAATGTTAATCAATTCAAAAGGAAGTTTAGAAAAGGAGTGTTTGAAATGTATAACAGGGAGGAGGAGGAGGAGGAGGAGGAAAATGACGGAAACTGATGAGATGATTGTGGGGAAGAGGAGATTCAGAGAGAGTGTTTTTGTTGTATTGACTCTGTATTTGTGCTGTCTGGGGGTTGGACTAGATAAGCTTTGCTTCTTCCATCCCCTTTTCAAACTGTGTTGTTGTTGTTTGTGGTTGTTACATTGTTTGTTATCGGTGGTGTCCTGTGGATTTGTTATGTTGTGTGTGTTGTATTATTTTGTTTGGTTTGAAATGAATGAATAAACTAAACTAAACATCGCAAAGCTGTAACTGTTGTTACAAAATAAGCGTATGTCTTGTAGACATCACACATGGTGTGTCATTGGTACTAGTGCAGTGCCCGTCATAACTATATATTTTGGTGGACGGATTCGGCGTAGTTTAACCTTCTTTGAAATCCCAACACCCGAAAACCTGTCAGCTGTCAGGGGGGCGTGGCCACTGCAGGCAGTGTCCAGTGACTTGCATTTTTTGCTTCTTTTATTTGTGTGTTTCGCATTTCTTGATCAATTATAGTAAATATTAGGTCAGTCCAGCAAATGGTTTAAGAGATATGTGACGGAATCACACACACACGCACACACACACACGCACACACACACACGCACACACACACACACACACACACACACACACACACACACACACACACACACACACACACACGTGCATTATTAGATAGATGGCTGGTATTTGTTATGGTCCAGAAACAACAGATGTCTTTGATGTCTCTTTAATTTCCTCTTGTCTTCTCTTTTCCCTTCTAGTGTCTGTGCAGGAAAGTTTAGAGAGGAAGTTTGGGAAGCAGGGAGGGCCCATTCCCATCGTACCCACCGCTGACTTCCAGGCCAGAGTTGCTGTGAGTAACATCAGATTAGTGCTGGTCAAAACTGAATGAATGATTTTTCTTTTTTTACTTTTACTGGCAGTTTATTTCTATCGAGTCTGCATTGCTACGTACTTGGCTCACACTCTAAAGTCTGACACTGACAAAAGCTCTCAGCATGACCCACCTACTCAGCTTATATGTGTTATCAAGTTAGCTGTCATTAACATTCACCTTCCTTCGCAGGGTGCCTCTGAGAAGGACATTGTTCACTCTGGGTTGGCCTACACCATGGAGAGATCTGCCCGGGTTAGTGATCACACAGAGCATAACACAGTCCAGCTTGTTTTAGTGAGCAGTCAACATATTATCCAGTATAATAGACTGAGATGAAACATTCACCTCGCACTTAAAACGAGTGTGCAAGTAGTACATTATGAGTGTTTGGGCTGCAGGGCGTACCGAACATACGTCGCATACCAAACCGTTTGGGACAGATACACTACTATGTAGCACTGAAAAGTTCTTGGTGAACATTACAGAAACCCTTTCTCAGTTTCCCATAAGTCATAATATGTCCTATTTGAAATTTTAGTTGCAAAGGTGGCTTCTAGAACGTAAAAAGAACAATAAAGCGGGATTTACACTTGTGTGGCAGACCCTACGCCGTAGTCTATGCTGTTGTGAGCATTTATACTTGTGTGGTGGTGTGTCTGTGTCACTCTGCAGTTACGCCTCCAAAACACTAGTCGGCGATGGAGGTTTCTGTGAAGTGCTGTAAAGTTTAGTTGACTCAAAACACACATTAAACACACATTAACATGGTTTAATAGAGACAATGTCAAACGCAAGTACATAAATCAGCTTCACTATAACTCGCAGCATTCACAGACAAACACTTGTCTTTATCTGGACACATTTTCCCCACAAATACAACATGCTGATGTTATTAGCACAAGCCTATGGCATTTTACATTGTATAAATTAGCCTAGCAGCTAGTGATCTTTTCCTCTTCTCATATAAAGCCAGGGACAACAGCAACATTTAACAAAGGTGACGTTACAAAATTTTGGCTCCATTATAACTCACAAGGTTCACTGACAAAATAACTGTCTTATACTAAACAAGTTTTCCAAACAAATGCTAGTTCCTAGTTGCTAATTGTACTTAAGCAGCTCTGTCCTTCAAGGCTTTCTATCAGAGATGTTTGAATTGCTGTCAGCCATGATTGTATGATGTTTTCTCTTCTGCCTTTTCTAGCAAATCATGCGCACAGCAAGCAAGTACAACCTGGGTCTGGACCTTCGGACGGCCGCTTACGTCAACGCCATCGAGAAGGTCTTCAAAGTCTACAACGAAGCCGGGCTGACCTTCACATAAATGGCCAATCACGACCTGCACTTCCTCCTCCCCTCCACCCTTCTGCTATTGATCACCCTCTCCTGCGTTCTTCCACCTTCTCAACAGCCTTCAGAACATATCACTGTTTACCGCTGCTCTGTGGCTCTTGACACACACACACACACTCACACAGTGAGACACTGGCTTGCCTGGTATTTATCCTGTAATCTTTGTGCTGCCATTATACTGTATCTGCATAAATCTGTAGAAATGTTGCCCCTTGAGAAAAAGCAGGTAGGCAGTAACATCCAGAGAGAAGGAGAGACCCTGTCCCTCCCTCAGCCCTCTGATGAACCTTCATACTATTGTTGTCTGGCAGCCATGTTCGCGGCGCCCATTTTGTGATAGCTGAATGCACGTATGACCCTCCTGCTGCCACAGTTTCAGCTGACAGCACAACAGATGCCTTATTTCAGAAAGAGGTCTGCTCTGAAAGGGAGATGGCCACTTAAATTTACTTTGATGAAAAGGGATTGAGATTTAACTTCATGTGAATAAAGAGAGAATAGTAATTTTATTACTCTTGAGTAAGAAAAGATTAGTAAGTTGCCAACGCTTAGAGTTCCCGACAAGGGTTTCTGTTTTCATAGTTGGTGTTTTTACTGTTGAAAATAGATGTTCTCCCCTCTCTCATCCCCTCCTTTTTCCCCGCTTTCCCGTCGCTTTATCTCATATTAAAAGCCGCTTCTCCCCGACTCCTCCGCTGGCCAAGGAAGGGGAGCAGGGAGGGCGTGAGGTGTCACTGTGACCGCCCGTCCCCTGGTTGAATTTTCCTCAGTTTTAATCGTCCAGTTCCTCAACATTGAAATTATTTTGGAGGAAATGACTTTTTATTTTTACTTCATTCATTTTTTGAAAACCAATAAAATGTTCAGAAAAAACAAATTGTGTCACATCAGTTTATTTTCGTAGGATACTACCAGAGATCAAAGGTGTGTGTTAAAGAGGGACTTGGCAAACTACACTATGACTGTTTTAATAAAACATCATCACATTTTTCATGGCATAACTCCACTATCACATGTTTATGGGATTTAAAAAAAAAAAGGAAAAAGGCAAGCAAAACAAATAGCCGGTTAAAAGGAAGTTTGTTTAAAACAAAACTGGGAGAAAGGACCACCAACGAAAAACGAGCTCAAGAAGGGAACCGGATCATCTGTAGCAAGGAAACAGTCAAAAAAGAAAAGATTGATCACAGCCAACCAAATGTCACCACACTATGACAAACTTTTCCTTGTTACCCACGTCTTGAAGACACACAACTGTCAGAGCCCTCTGGCCCACTGGCCCTGCTCCTCCCTCATTCATTCACACTCCTCACTGAGGAGGAAGGAAGTGGATCAGCTGCACACTGAAACAATGGATGAGCACAAGGCATGTAACATAAACTGTGACATTTTAAAATGACTTGCTATCAAGGTTCAATGTGCCCCATATTTCAGAGGCAGTTAATTTATTTTAGATGTTATTGTAGTGGTTTTATTTTGAGTTGCTGTCATGTTCACATTCATACCACACAGCGCAAAGTGTCTCGTACTTCAGCAGCATTTAAAATCTGACATGGTTGTTGAAGATTGTGATTAAAAGCTTCAAAGGGCTCTTAATGCACACAGAATTTTTGGGACAATGCTTAAAATACTTAATAAATTGTTGTCGACTAGTCTTCATTAAAATTTTTGTTTAGTCGACAGGGAAATTAGTTGCCAGGATCATGCCTAGTTGCTGGTGGCATTTTTGTACATCAGTTACAGGTGTTTTCCATGAAAGAATTTCCATTTCTCTTTTAGTCTCAGCTTGCGTCGCTGCTTTGATGTGGGTGCACATATGATGCCACACACACCTCTGCCCCAGGCAGGAATGAGCAACATTTGACCCTAAATCTGATGACAGTTATCGGAGCTGCTGGCTTTGGCGTCCAGCACTGTCAATCTACTCTGATCAAACCACACCCCAAACTCCTAATGAATAATACCTGAGAGTGTGTTTGCCCTATCTTTTAAATTTTAAATTGGAAATCGTATCTGGTCATGAATATTTAATGTTAAAACAAAAAATACACACTGCACCATGAATGTGAAACAACAAGCAGAGTAAATTATTCTGAAAACAAGACGCGAGAGTCATGTAAACAACGATCAAGCCTTCATTGTGTACGCGGTAGATTTTTATTGATGTCTTCTGCTCACTTTTACATGTTTCCTCAAACACATTTCAATCACACAAATATTTTTTTCCCCAAAAAACATTTCATTTACAGAAAAAAAGAAAAAAAATCAGATCTTTAAACAATACAGAGGATATTTTTATTCAAAGATAATCTTGCACACACACAGAGGGGTAGAGATCAAACAGCCAGAGGTCTGATGAGTTTGTGATGTTTCATCCTGCAGGACATGTACCTGAATGCTGGCGGTGTGACAGTGTCTTATTTCGAGTGGCTGAAGAATCTCAACCATGTCAGCTATGGAAGACTGACCTTCAAATATGAGAGGGACTCAAACTACCACCTGCTCAGTGAGTACAAGGCTGCTCTTTGTTTCCTCTATAACCTGCAGACAGACCAGAGTGTGCTGAGGTCATACAACACAATCAGAAGATACATTATCGTGACATTTCTGAAACAATATATAAACACCAAAACAAATTTCCCCTGCATGCATGAGCACCAATGTTTATAAGAATCTCCCCATACGTTATTAACTCGCCATGTCAAGGCATCTATATTGCTATAAACTGAAAAACTGCAAAATAAAACTCACACACAGCCCAGGGGAAACCCTGCCTTACAAACTAAATACAAATCAGAAAACAATATGTAATAGATTTTATAACCCAATGACATATTCCTAAAATAAAGTAGTAGGATAAAGCTTTAAGAAGCAGCTATTTACAGTGTTCTATTCTGTGTTTTATGTCTTTTGAGCATTCGTGTTTTCACTGTAAGAGAAAATTGACTGGTGCACGAGGCAAACAACAGCGTGGCGGTGATTCTAGTTTCTCTCCTTATTCATCAGGCATTCTTTCTCATCAGTTGGTTGGGTTGGGTGGTGTGTCAAGAGTGCCCTCACCCTCTGGCTCATCAGGATGTTCTTGCTCATTGTTTAAGGTTAACCTTCCCATTGCTGCTGCTATGTCAGCTGGTTGGGCCGTTTGCTTCATTTGTTGAAAATCTCTCTCAAACCTCTCCATTAGCTGGCCTTTTACCACAACTGTTACATCAGGATATAAGCTTATGGTACCTGGCTTGGTCCCATCCTTGAGTTTGATAAGATTATCCTGTGTTTTTTCCTGAAGTGTAGGATACTGTTCCTTCATTTCTTCCAGCCATTGTAGTACACGTTTGCTAAAGAAAATGAGGTTGTATTTTTCATCATTCCTTTTGTCATAAAAGAGAGTGTCTTCATTGTCATACAGCATTCCCTGTCTGTGCCAGTCCTTCTGACGGTCGCTGAGTCCTTCAGGGTATGTAAAAGGGCGAGCTCCATCACCAGTACTAACTATACCTGGCCTGACTGCTTGTGCCATTTGTGGAAAATCGCGCTCAAACTTGTCCCTCAGATTTTTCTCATGTACCAGAACCTCTACAATCAGATACAAAGTTATGGTACCTTCACCTTCCTCGGACTGAAGGATGATTTTACCATCCTGTTGAGTTTCCTGAAGTTCAGGGTATTGTTGCTTCAGTGTATCCAGCCATTCTCTGAAACGTGTGCTGTCAATGTCTTTATTGACACGTAGTGTTCTCTCTCTGAATGCTGCCCTGTCCTCTTCGTCCTCAGGGTATTCAAAAGCACGAGCGATACAGCAGCCATCTGTTTTAAACCAAAAAAAGAACCGTTATTTCTTACAAACTGACATGCTACTGATAAATGGCACAACACATCCAGTGCCCACTCTTCTGTGGTGTTATACCTTGTATTTCTCTGGGCGTTGTGATGCTCTGGATTTCTCAGCGGGACGGCAGATACTCTGGCTCTACAGCTGCTTCCTGAAGCCACAAGGCAAACCTCACATCAGGATTTACAATCAGATACAGGCGTTATGAAGTCTAACCTAGCCATAGTGTGACAAATCTACCTGTGTGAAAATCCCCTCCAAAAAAACACTAAAGTAAATAGTGTGGAAGTCGCCTGTTGTCGATACATTGCTCGTGAGAATTGAGTAGGGAATTAACGACTTTGATTTTTTCAGGTCGACTTATCTGTCAATAAAGTCAAAGTCGAGTCGACAAGTCATTTGATGACGTCATCACATTTACACAGCGGAGGAAAGTGAAGTATCTCCACACATGTGATGTGTGTCTGTGAAGGCCTGAACATACTCGGCCGTACTATAAGCAGAGCGGACTCCACGACGAATGTCCGCAGTCATTCAGGCTCCCATAGTCGAGCGCACAGGGGGGCGTCGACTTGTGCCACTGACGTCAATGCGTCGACAAATCTTTTCTGTTCATGCCCTAGTACCAAGGTAAGCAAATTGCAGACAAATTTACATATAACTGTTATGAAACCATGTGCCCTGCCTGAATAACTAAAACACACATGATGAAAAAACCTTTTTGTTAGATGAGTCTTTAAGAAAAAAACGAGGCAAGAAGAAGAGAGTAGTTCTCATAGGCGTCCTACTACACAAGAACATGTGAGGTAGGCTAATGTAATGCACTCGCTAATTTTCTGATATCTATTTCTATATGAAATTGCATGAAAATAGGATTTAGCAGCATGAATTTTCAAAGTTTTCTCAGGGGAGAACTCCCCGTGAAATCTTTCTTTTTGTCACAGCTAGGATGAAAAATTAGTACACAAAAAACTTTTTATTTTTTTTTATAGGGGGGAGGGGGATGATACTAATTGTTGACTAACTGTGACAGACTGTGAATATGACAAGAAATGGTGTGAGACTGGGTTTGGCAACAGGTCAGTAGCTTGGTTACAGGCTGCCACTCCGAAATATCGCCATGTTTTTCAGCAAACTCCTCTGGTAATTGTATTAAAAGGCATAGCATATAGATCCATAGTAACTTATTATTATTATTGGGTCTTATAAGAGTGGGCTACAATGAGTACAGGACCATCAAATCACAGCATCCGTGGTGAGAGGACACGGAATCGTGTGCGCTTTTACACATAATAATAATAAAAATAATAATGATAATAATAATAATAATAATAATAATAATAATAATGATAATAGGGCCACCACTCCGCTAAATGGAAATTAATTTTCAGAATGTCGACCCTTCGGAATGGCGAGCGACGCCCCAGTAGCCTACATGCTCCGTTCTACATCCGTTAAACATCACAAGGTCTTTTGTATGATACCTCCACAAAATCAGGTCGTAAGGGTCTGACCTATTTCACCCACTTTGCCCAGAATTGAATGAACACATTCTTCTGAAGATGAAGTGAAAAAGGTAATCTTTTCCATAACATAAATATCATTTACAATATCTGTCCACTCCTCTATTGTGGGAGGTTCAGGAAACAACCAGTGCCTTGTGAGGGCTTTCTTGCAAGCCGATAGCAAAATACCAAACATATATTTGTCAGAACGCTTTGCCTTAAAATCCATACATCCTAAAAAATAATGTAGAGAATTGCAAAGGAAGATCAGAGTTAAGTTTCTTTTTTAAGTGCTTTGTGAAGTTCTGTCCAGAGAGGCCTGATCACTGGACACTCCCAGAATACATGCCAGTGACTGGCTTCCTGAAACCCACACTGTCTCCAGCACTTGGCATCCCCTCCAGTGAAATGTGCCTTCTGCTTCGGTGTGATTAAAAAATGAATAAAACACATTTGTTTGTTTTGATTTAACTTCAAGACATAGGAAACAAATGTACATGATCAATTCTGTCAGCAATAATTTACAGATGATAACAGACTTATTCTTACAGAGTCTGTGGCAGTTCAGCTTGGGTGATGTCCCTTTGTAAATTCAGCGTCAGGTGGTGTCAGATGATGTGAAGTGTCTGTCCAAGAGAAAAGACCTCTTTTCATTTATACACTGTCTTGTTCACATACAGCCAATCATGAAACAGCATCATCATTTTTACCATAACAGGTCATATCCTGTAAAACAAAAGATGTCAAGTTGTAAAACTGGATGAACTGTCACGGTTTAATGTTCTTATCAAAGCGTAACAGCTGCGGGCTAAACACAGAGCTAAATGAAGAAATGAGTCGTCGAATTTAAGACGTTTTGTGGACGTGGACATTCCATTAAATTTTTCTCTGATGTGAGTTTTTCTTTGGACTTGTAGCAAGAGCACAAACACCCTCTCCTTCTTCATTGTCATTGTAAGAAAATAATATGTATATGTTTTTAAAGTTTGTGACGTTGTAACGTTTGTGTTGTGACACACAAAAAACATATAAATAGCCAAAATATTTTCTTAAATTGTCTGTCCAAGAGAAAAGACCTCCTTTTCATTTATACACTTTGTTGTTCACATACAGCCAATCATGAAACAGCATCATCATTTTTACCATACAGGTAAGGGCTGGGCGATATGGACTAAACGTCATATCTCGATATTTTTTAGCTGAATGGCGATACTCAAGATATATAGATATTTCTTCTGTGACGCAATTGGAATTTCCCCAAAGCATTATAGCAAAGCATCCCTGTTAGTTTCGTTTTTTTTTTCAGAGGCAAACCCTTAAAAAAACAGTCAGTTACAAGTTTAAGCTACGTGCCAAATGTCACACAGGCACCTTTATTAACAGAGGTCACTCTGCACAATATCAAAATTGAACAAAAAAACTGTCTTCATATATGAAATAAAAATGCCTTGAATAAAATAAAAACAAATCCCTTTCCTGCATGACAAAAATACACACAGTAATTAATTCAAAAATACACTGTTACAATTTTAACAGTAACAGTAATCAGCTTTGTGGTCTGAGTCGCAGCACGCATTTTGACACGTTCCTCGTATTGTACTTTATGGCGCTGTTGTAAGTGGTGGAAGAGATTTGTCGAACCTTTAGTTGCAACCGGTTTTCGACATTCTTTACAAAAAGAATTTTGCTGCTGGTCATCTGACATTTTAAACCAAACCATCTCCAAATTATCGAGCCGTTGGGTTCGTTCAAGATGAGCCAGTCCTGCGCAGATTCGATCACTGGCAATCGGCACACAATGCATGCTGGTTAGTTTTGTGTCCGACTTCATCCCGACTTGCTCTGACGTATTACAGGAGTGGACAGCGATAAAACCACAAGAGCGAGGCGGACGCAGTATTTAGAGCCAGGCGCTACAGTTGCTCTCCACCGACTGCATGGCCTGGCTCTCACCTGATCTAACAACTGATTGGTTTAGATGACAATATGACGTTTTAGATAAACTACTCATTATTGTTGAATTTCAGAGATTAAGATTGTATTTGTCTGATTTGAAGGTTTATTCTGCGTAATACTGCAAAAATTAGGCCTATCCTGACCCGAAAAGATGCAGAAAAATTGGTCCACGCTTTTGTTACCTCAAGGCTGGATTACTGTAACTCTCTATTATCAGGTAGCTCTAGTGAGTCCTTAAAAACTCTCCAGCTAATTCAGAATGCAGCAGCACGTGTACTAACAGGAACTAAGAAACGAGATCATATTTCTCCTGTTTTAGCTTCTCTGCACTGGCTCCCTGTAAAATCCAGAATTGAATTTAAAATCCTACTGTTAACTTATAAAGCTCTAAATGGTCAAGCTCCGTCATATCTTAGAGAGCTCATAGTGCCTTATTATCCCACCAGAACTCTGCGCTCGGAGAACGCAGGGTTACTCGTGGTCCCTAAAGTCTCCAAAAGTAGATCAGGAGCCAGAGCCTTCAGCTATCAGGCTCCTCTCCTGTGGAATCATCTTCCTGCTACGGTCCGGGAGGCAGACACCGTCTCCACATTTAGGACTAGACTTAAGACTTTCCTCTTTGATAAAGCTTATAGTTAGGGCTGGCTCTTATAGTTAGGGCTGGCTCTTATAGTTAGGGCTGGCTCAGGCTTGCCTTGTACCAGCCCCTAGTTAGGCTGACTTAGTCCTAATCTGCCGGAGGACCCCCTATAATACACCGGGCACCTTCTCTCTCTCTCTCTCTCTCTCTCTCTCTCTCTCTCTCTCTCTCTCTCTCTCTCTCTCTCTCTCTCTCTCTCTCTCTCTCTCGTGTCCTATTACTGCATCTTGCTAACTCGGCTTCTTCTCCGGAGCCTTTATGCTCCACTGTCTCTCAGGTTAACTCATATTGCAGCGGTGCCTGGATGGTGTGACGTGTGGTTGTGCTGCTGCCGTGGTCCTGCCAGATGCCTCCTGCTGCTGCTGTTATCATTAGTCATACTTCTACTGTTATTATACACATATGATTATTGTCACACATGTACACTATCAGATATTAATATATTATTATTAATTATAATATTATTACTTTTATTAATGTTGTTGTAAGCTACTGTCATTACAGTCTGTCCTGCATCTCTCTCTCTCTCTCTTTCTGTCTCATTGTGTCATACAGATTACTGTATTGTGTCATGGGGATTACTGTTAATTTGTTATGTTGATCTGTTCTGTACGACATCTATTGCACGTCCGTCCGTCCTGGAAGAGGGATCCCTCCTCAGTTGCTCTTCCTGAGGTTTCTACCGTTTTTTTCCCCTGTTAAAGGTGTTTTTTGGGGAGTTTTTCCTTATCAGCTGTGAGGGTCCAAAGGACAGAGGGATGTCGTATGCTGTAAAGCCCTGTGAGGCAAATTGTGATTTGTGATATTGGGCTTTATAAATAAAATTGATTGATTGATTGATATTCTGTGAACAGAAAACATGTTGTGTGACTGATGGTGAAGGTCAGTTGTCAGAGACTGAATACGTTCATCATAAACTATACAGAGTCTACTGTATATTAATACTGGACGGTTTAATTATTGAAATATTGAGCAACACAGACTTGTGGTCAGTGGGATGTGAGGATTCTTAAAATAACATCAGATGTGAAGCCCTGAATGTATCTGACTGAGCCTTAATGAAAGCTGTTGTCTTGTAGAAAATATGAACCTTATAGCATAGGTGTTTCTAGCCCATTTTTGGGGATGCTGAGGCACCCTTAAATTGAATCCCAGCACCCCTAAAATTTGAGAGATTTTATTTTTTATTTTTTTATTACTGTATGTCCTTTTTTTAACAAGCTAGAAAAGTGTCAAATCCATACAGTACTTGGTTGAAATGTAATATTTTAACAACAAAAATACAGCAGCTATCCCCCTTGCCTCAAAAATGGTTTGATCCACCCCATCCCTCCCACCTTTCCCCGACCCGGGCTCTGAGCCTATCTGCACAGAACAGTGCGCTGCCTTCCGGAGTGGGTGACGTGGCACATTTCTTAACTTCTACCACTCAGTACCAACACATTATTATCATTACCAGTACTCATATTTGCTGCATTTAATCGTAGGTCACTGTTTATGTTGTTAGGTAGGAGTTAGCTCCGGGGCGATTCTAGGATCAGAGGTTTAGGGGTGCTGAGCACCCAGAGAGCTGCCCAGCCAGGCAAGATAAATTTCACTGTTTTGTGCATCTTGATGCAATTTCATTCCCATATTTGTGAAAGAAAAGCACAACCCTTTTTGGGAAAGTCTGTGACTAAAGCATCACATCTGATAAAGGTTTAAATAACAAAATCATGAATAACCATTATCAGATGTGATGCCTTAGTCACAGACTTTGCTAAAAAGTGTTGTGCTTTTCTTTCACAAATGTGGGAATGAAATTGCGTTAAAATGTACAAAACAGTGAAATTTATCTTGCCTGGCTGGGCAGCTGGTACTCTTGATAAAAGTTGTGAGTGCTTAGTGTCCACCTCCCCTCCGCCCACTGTTCACATGATAACGACATGATGACTGCTCTCCTTCTTTTGGTTTCAGTTGGTGTATTTTTCGGGGGAATCGTGGTGAGAACGGCCACAGTAAAGACATTACAATATCCTGCAGGTCAAAGCATCGCTCTTTTGTTTCGAGGTGAACTTATTTCAGAGGATTATGGCAGTATAATGTACAATGGGCGCGGTCATCTGTTTCAGGGCAGCGCAGTTTATCAGACCAGTTCATATGACACACACAGAAAATATAGATCACTTTGAAATGACTTGGGTGATTCTGTGTGTGAGTCTGTGTTCATACTGTCAATGATAACTTAAAACTTTTTCAGCTGTTGTCTTCACTTCATCACTCCACTTACTCTTAAATATGATCCAGAAATATATTCTCCCTCAAAGTCTCCCAACAACATTACAGAGTGCCAAAATGATCACAGTAACTGAAACCTCCTCAGTCTGCTGAGGGTTAATGACGATCATGTTGGTCTGTTCCAGTGTGTGTTCACTGAATGCTTGGGAGGATATATATAAAAGGATATATATAAAATACCCCTCAAATAAATGTATCCAAATGAAGTACAAAATACTGGTGCCAGACAATGTATCAAAATAAAATACATGTATTTTGTATTTTCAAATACAGAAAATAGTTTTTTCTTTCTCTTTTTAGCAGTGACCTGCAGCTCTATAGGTCACTCTGTCGGTCGGGTGGTCAGAAGAGCTTCAAGTGATAGAAGAGGATAAAGATGAGACAACAAAATGGGCCACTGTAGTATACTGTACCACTACTGCTATACTGATGCACTTTCTCTGACAAAAACAAAAGAACACGGATTTGAATACACACTCGGCAGTCATGCTTAATATATTTACTTAACCATGTACATAATCAAATTAAAAAACTTACGACAGTCAGTCCTTTTCCGTGGATTCATGTGCTGATCTGATGTGGACTCCCTGCGTTGCCTGGTCAGACTGACAAGATGTCACATCTTACTATTTGATGAAAACTCTGTGGGTGTGTCTGTTAAATGTTTTTTCTCCTCACTGACTTGGTCAATCCATGTGAAATTTGATACAGTGGTAGAGGGTCATAACCGCCACATCAACACATCGATTTTTACTAAACTTGGTAGATAAGTAGAACAGGACGCCTCAAGGTGACTGGAGAAATCTAACTCTAATTGGCAACTGGGTGGCGCTATAACAAGAGAAAAATGCTTAAAAATGTCTATTTATATATAATTTCAGTTAATTAAAAAGAGGAGGAAAAAGAAAGTGCTCTTGTATATTCTTTGTTATTGCAATTATGATTATAAACTGCATGATTTTGGTTAATCAAATTCAGTCAGGTGTGGGTTTGTGTGTATGTATATGTATACATATCTCCCCGACTCCTCCGCTGGCCAAGGAAGGGGAGCAGGGAGGGCGTGAGGTGTCACTGTGACCGCCCGTCCCCTGGTTGAATTTTCCTCAGTTTTAATCGTCCAGTTCCTCAACATTGAAATTATTTTGGAGGAAATGACTTTTTATTTTTACTTCATTCATTTTTTTGAAAACCAATAAAATGTTCAGAAAAAACAAATTGTGTCACATCAGTTTATTTTTGTAGGATACTACCAGAGATCAAAGGTGTGTGTTACAGAGGGACTTGGCAAACTACACTATGACTGTTTTAATAAAAACATCGTCACATTTTTCATGGCATACCTCCACTATCACATGTTCATGGTATACTGTATGATGACATTTTTGTGAGATTTGTCTCCAACATTTTATGACATACTGTACCATGACTTTACATCATGTTGACATGGCATACCATATTATAACATTTTAAAGAGATTTTTTTTTTCTTGATATTTTTATGGGATTTTATACTATGACATTTAGAGTGGTCTACTATATTATGTTGTCTTTATGACATTTCGAGTGGCATGCTAAACTGCCACGTCCTCACTGGAGGTCTAGGGCATGGGAGGAGTAACACAATGAAACAGAGGGGGAACAACAGGAAAAAGGCAAGCAAAACAAATAGCCGGGAGAAAGGACCACCAACGAAAAACAAGCTCAAGAAGGGAACCGGATCATCTGTAGCAAGGAAACACACAAAAAAAGAAAAGACTGATCACAGCCAATCAAATGTCACCACACTATGACAAACTTTTCCTTGTTACCCACGTCTTGAAGACACACAACTGTCACAGCCCACTGGCCCACTGGCCCTGCTCCTCCCTCATTCATTCATACTCCTCACTGAGGAGGAAGGAAGTGGATCAGCTGCACACTGAAACAATGGATGAGCACAAAACACAAAGGTATGTAACATAAACTGTGACATTTTAATGACATTTTGAGTGGCACGCTATACTATGACTTTTTTTCATGATTTTGGACGACATGCTATACTATGACTTTTTTTCATGATTTTGGACGAAATGCTATACTATGACTTTTTTTCATGGTTTTGGACGACATGCTATACTATGACATTTTTTCATGATTTTGGACGACATGCTATACTATGACTTTTTTTCATGGTTTTAGACGACATGCTATACTATGACATTTTTTCATGATTTTGGACGACATGCTATACTATGACTTTTTTTCATGGTTTTAGACGACATGCTATACTATGACATTTTTTCATGATTTTGGACGACATGCTATACTATGACTTTTTTTCATGGTTTTAGACGACATGCTATACTATGACATTTTTTCATGATTTTGGACGACATGCTATACTATGACTTTTTTTCATGGTTTTAGACGACATGCTATACTATGACATTTTTTCATGATTTTGGACGACATGCTATACTATGACTTTTTTCATGATTTTGGACGACATGCTATACTATGACTTTTTTTCATGATTTTGAATGACATGCTATACTATGACTTTTTTCATGATTTTGGACGACATGCTATACTATGACTTTTTTCATGATTTTGGACGACATGCTATACTATGACTTTTTTTCATGATTTTGAATGACATGCTATACTATGACTTTTTTCATGGTTTTAGACGACATGCTATACTATGACATTTTTTCATGATTTTGGACGACATGCTATACTATGACTTTTTTTCATGGTTTTAGACGACATGCTATACTATGACATTTTTTCATGATTTTGGACGACATGCTATACTATGACTTTTTTCATGATTTTGGACGACATGCTATACTATGACTTTTTTCATGGTTTTGGACGAAATACTATACTATGACTTTTTTTCATGATTTTGGACGACATACTATACTATGACTTTTTTTCATGATTTTGGACGACATACTATACTATGACTTTTTTCATGATTTTGGACGACATACTATACTATGACTTTTTTCATGATTTTGGACGACATGCTATACTATGACTTTTTTTCATGATTTTGGACGACATACTATACTATGACTTTTTTCATGGTTTTGGACGACATACTACACTATGACTTTTTTCATGATTTTGGACGACATACTATACTATGATTTTTTTCATGGTTTTGGACGACATACTACACTATGACTTTTTTTCATGGTTTTAGACGACATGCTATACTATGACTTTTTTCATGGTTTTGGACGACATACTATACTATGACTTTTTTCATGATTTTGGACGACATACTATACTATGACGTTTTTTCATGATTTTGGACGACATGCAATAACTATGACGTTTTTTCATGATTTTGGACGACATGCTATACTATGACGTTTTTTCGTGATTTTGGACGACATACTATACTATGACTTTTTTCATGATTTTGGACGACATGCTATACTATGACTTTTTTTCATGGTTTTGGACGACATACTATACTGTGACGATTTTTCATGATTTTGGACGACATGCAATACTATGATGTTTTTTTTCATGATTTTGGACAACATGCTAAACTATGACGTTTTTTTCATGAATTTAGACGAAATACTATACTATGACTTTTTTTCATGATTTTGGACGACATGCTATATACTATGACGTTTTTTCATGATTTTGGACGACATGCAATAACTATGACGTTTTTTTCATGATTTTGGACGACATACTATGCTATGACGTTTTTTTGTGAATTTAGACGACATGCTATACTATGATGTTTTTTTTCATGATTTTGGACAACATACTATACTATGACGTTTTTTCATGATTTTGGACAACATGCTAAACTATGACGTTTTTTCATGAATTTAGACGAAATACTATACTATGACTTTTTTTCATGATTTTGGACGACATGCTATACTATGACGTTTTTTCATGATTTTGGACGACATGCTATGCTATGACGTTTTTTCATGATTTTGGACGACATGCAATAACTATGACGTTTTTTCATGATTTTGGACGACATACTATGCTATGAAGTTTTTTTGTGAATTTAGACGACATGCTATACTATGACGATTTTTCATGATTTTGGACAACATGCAATACTATGATGTTTTTTTTCATGATTTTGGACAACATACTATACTATGACGTTTTTTCATGATTTTGGACAACATGCTAAACTATGACGTTTTTTCATGAATTTAGACGACATGCTATGCTATGACGTTTTTTCATGATTTTGGACGACATGCAATAACTATGACGTTTTTTCATGATTTTGGACGACATACTATGCTATGACATTTTTTTGTGAATTTAGACGACATGCTATACTATGACGATTTTTCATGATTTTGGACAACATGCAATACTATGATGTTTTTTTTCATGATTTTGGACAACATACTATACTATGACTTTTTTTCATGATTTTGGACGACATACTATACTATGACGTTTTTTCATGATTTTGGACGACATGCTATGCTATGACGTTTTTTCATGATTTTGGACGACATGCAATAACTTTGACGTTTTTCATGGTTTTGGACGACATACTATGCTATGACGTTTTTTTGTGAATTTAGACGACATGCTATACTATGACGTTTTTTCATGATTTTGGACGACATGCTATACTATGACGTTTTTCGTGAATTTAGACAACATGCTATACTATCACGTTTTTTCGTGAATTTAGACGACATGCTATACTATGAGGTTTTTTCATGATTTTGGACGACATGCTATACTATGACTTTTTTTCATGATTTTGGACCAAAATCGTCCAAAATCATAAATCATGGGGAAAAAAACATCATAGTATATAGCATGTCGTCCAAAATAATGAAAAGAAACGTCATAATATAGTATTTCATCGAAAATCATGAAAAAAGTCATAGGATAGCATGTCGTCCAAAATCATGAAAAAAAAGTCATAGTATAGCATGTTGTATAAAATCCTGAAAAAAAGTCATAGTATAGCATGTCATCTAAAATCATGAAAAAACGTCAGAGTTTAGCATGTCGTCCAAAATCATGGAAAAAACGTAATAGTATAGCATGTCGTCCAAAATCATGAAAAAACATGATAATATAGCATTTTGGCTAAAATTATAAAAAAAAGGTCATAGTATAGTATGTCATCGAAAATCATGAAAAAACGTCATAGTATAGTATGTCGTCCAAAATCATGAGAAAATGTCATAGTATAGCATGTCGTCCAAAATCATGAAAAAATGTCATAGTATAGTATGTCGTCCAAAATCATGAGAAAACGTCATAGTATAGCATGTCGTCCAAAATCATGAGAAAACGTCATAGTATAGCATGTCGTCCAAAATCATGAAAAAACGTCATAGTATAGCATGTCGACCAAAATCATGAAAAAATGTCATAGTATAGTATGTCGTCCAAAATCATGAAAAAAAGTCATAGTATAGTATGTCGTCCAAAATCATGAGAAAACGTCATAGTATAGCATGTCGTCCAAAATCATGAAAAAACGTCATAGTATAGCATGTCGACCAAAATCATGAGAAAACGTCGTAGTATAGCATGTCGTCCAAAATCATGAGAAAACGTCGTAGTATAGTATGTCGTCCAAAATCATGAGAAAACGTCGTAGTATAGTATGTCGTCCAAAATCATGAGAAAACGTCATAGTATTGTATGTCGTCCAAAATCATGAGAAAACGTCATAATATAGCATGTCGTCCAAAATCATGAAAAAATGTCATAATATAGCATGTCGTCCAAAATCATGAGAAAACGTCGTAGTATAGTATGTCGTCCAAAATCATGAGAAAACGTCATAGTATTGTATGTCGTCCAAAATCATGAGAAAACGTCATAATATAGCATGTCGTCCAAAATCATGAAAAAATGTCATAATATAGCATGTCGTCCAAAATCATGAGAAAACGTCGTAGTATAGCATGTCGTCCAAAATCATGAGAAAACGTCATAGTATAGCATGTCGTCCAAAATCATGAGAAAACGTCATAGTATAGCATGTCGTCCAAAATCATGAAAAAACGTCATAATATAGCATGTCGTCCAAAATCATGAGAAAACGTCATAGTATAGCATGTCGTCCAAAATCATGAGAAAACGTCATAGTATAGCATGTCGTCCAAAATCATGAAAAAACGTCATAGTATAGCATGTCGACCAAAATCATGAGAAAACGTCGTAGTATAGCATGTCGTCCAAAATCATGAAAAAATGTCATAATATAGCATGTCGTCCAAAATCATGAGAAAACGTCATAGTATAGCATGTCGTCCAAAATCATGAGAAAACGTCATAGTATAGCATGTCGTCCAAAATCATGAAAAAATGTCATAATATAGCATGTCGTCCAAAATCATGAGAAAACGTCATAGTATAGCATGTCGTCCAAAATCATGAGAAAACGTCATAGTATAGCATGTCGTCCAAAATCATGAAAAAACGTCATAGTATAGCATGTCGACCAAAATCATGAGAAAACGTCGTAGTATAGCATGTCGTCCAAAATCATGAGAAAACGTCGTAGTATAGTATGTCGTCCAAAATCATGAGAAAACGTCGTAGTATAGTATGTCGTCCAAAATCATGAGAAAACGTCATAGTATTGTATGTCGTCCAAAATCATGAGAAAACGTCATAATATAGCATGTCGTCCAAAATCATGAAAAAATGTCATAATATAGCATGTCGTCCAAAATCATGAGAAAACGTCGTAGTATAGTATGTCGTCCAAAATCATGAGAAAACGTCGTATAGTATGTCGTCCAAAATCATGAAAAAACGTCATAATATAGAATGTCGTCCAAAATCATGAGAAAACGTCGTAGTATAGTATGTCGTCCAAAATCATGAGAAAACGTCGTAGTATAGTATGTCGTCCAAAATCATGAGAAAACGTCATAGTATAGCATGTCGTCCAAAATTATGAGAAAACGTCATAGTATTGTATGTCGACCAAAATCATGAAAAAACTTCATAGTATAGCATGTCGTCCACAATCATGAAAAAATGTCATAGTATAGCATGTCATCCAAAATCATGAGAAAACGTCATAGTATAGTATGTCGTCCAAAATCATGAAAAAACGTCATAGTATAGCATGTCGTCGAAAATCATGAAAAAACGTTATAGTATAGCATGTCATCCAAAATCATGAAAAAATGTCATAGTATAGCATGTCGTCCAAAATCATGAAAAAACGTCATAGTATAGCATGTCGTCCAAAATCATGAAAAAACGTCATAGTATAGCATGTCGTCCAAAATCATGAAAAAACGTCATAGTATAGCATGTCGTCCAAAATCATGAAAAAACGTCATAGTATAGCATGTCGTCCAATATCATGAAAAAACGTCATAGTATAGCATGTCGTCCAAAATCATGAGAAAACGTCATAGTATAGTATGTCGTCCAAAATCATGAGAAAACGTCGTAGTATAGTATGTCGTCCAAAATCATGAGAAATCATCATAGTATAGTATGTCGTCCAAAATCATGAAAAAACATCATAGTATTGTATGTCGACCAACATCATGAGAAAACGTCGTAGTACAGTATGTCGTCCAAAATCATGAAAAAACGTCATAGTATAGTATGTCGTCCAAAATCATGAGAAAACGTCATAGTATAGCATGTCGTCGAAAATTATGAAAAAACGTCATAGTATTGTATGTCGACCAAAATCATGAAAAAACTTCATAGTATAGTATGTCGTCCACAATCATGAAAAAATGTCATAGTATAGTATGTCGTCAAAAATCATGAGGAAACGTCATCGTATAGCATGTCGTCAAAAATCATGAGAAAACGTCATAGTATAGCATGTCGTCGAAAATCATGAAAAAACGTTATAGTATAGCATGTCGTCCAAAATCATGAAAAAATGTCATACTATAGCATGTCGTCCAAAATCATGAAAAAATGTCATAGTATAGCATGTCGTCCAAAATCATGAGAAAACGTCATAGTATAGCATGTCGTCCAAAATTATGAGAAAACGTCAGTTTGGTATTTCGTCCAAAATCATGAAAAAACATCATAGTATAGCATGTCGTCCAAAATTATGAGAAAACGTCAGTTTGGTATTTCGTCCAAAATCATGAAAAAACGTCATAGTATAGCATGTCGTCCAAAATCATGAAAAAACATCATAGTATAGCATGTCGTCCAAAATCATGAAAAAACATCATAGTATAGCATGTCGTCCAAAATTATGAGAAAACGTCAGTTTGGTATTTCGTCCAAAATCATGAAAAAACATCATAGTATAGCATGTCGTCCAAAATTATGAGAAAACGTCAGTTTGGTATTTCGTCCAAAATCATGAAAAAACATCATAGTATAGCATGTCGTCCAAAATTATGAGAAAACGTCAGTTTGGTATTTCGTCCAAAATCATGAAAAAACATCATAGTATAGCATGTCGTCCAAAATTATGAGAAAACGTCAGTTTGGTATTTCGTCCAAAATCATGAAAAAACGTCATAGTATAGCATGTCGTCCAAAATCATGAAAAAACATCATAGTATAGCATGTCGTCCAAAATCATGAAAAAACATCATAGTATAGCATGTCGTCCAAAATTATGAGAAAACGTCAGTTTGGTATTTCGTCCAAAATCATGAAAAAACATAATAGTATAGCATGTCGTCCAAAATCATGAAAAAACATCATAGTATAGCATGTCGTCCAAAATCATGAAAAAACATCATAGTATAGCATGTCTTCAAAAATCATGAAAAAACATCATAGTATAGCATTTTGGCTAGAATTATGAAAAAAAATGTCATAGTATAGCATGTCGTCCAAAATCGTGAAGTTTTTTTTTAAAGATATATATATACATACATAAGAAGCCCGTGGTGCATTTTGGGTAAGTAGTAGCCCTGCAGTATGCTCTGCCATCATACTACAATGTAGGCGTGTTTAGTAGGGGTGCTAGCATACTACTCCTCCCTACTACGGTTTCGGACATACTGCGTACCAATTTGGTGTACTACAATCCATACTACTTGGCCTTTCGGACACAGCCCGTGTAATTAAGACATTTTGCGTGTCGTTTCATAGTATACTTGTAAGGACTTTTTCACGACACAACATTATTGTAACTCTTTATTATGTTTAATGACGAACTATTTAAAAAAATATGATGGCATTTTTTTTCTTATAACATACCATACCAGTACTTTTAAAATAATGTACTTTTGACTTTCCACACCATGACTCTTTCATGAGATCTTTTATGGCATACCGTGACTAAGGGTGGTGGTGGATGCGTCCAACAAACACTGACTTTCACCCCGGGGGGATTGGAGTGCCGTAAGATTCTAAAGCCAAACCCTGTACTTTTTCCTAAACCTTAGCACGAGTTTTTGCTGCCTAAGACCAACCACATCTGTTTGTTGTTGAAGGAAAAATAAATGGCAAGCTGCTGTGTTGTACTGACGTAGTGCATTTATTTTGAAAGAGACTGCATGTAAACGATAAATTTCCTGTGAAAACAGAAGTGCATCCTGAAAGAAGACAATGCATGTAAGAGGCAGAACTTGACACGGTGTCCCAGAACGTGAACAACCAACACAGCCAGGGTACCTTGCACGTCGTTATGTGGTCATATTTGGAGGAGTCTCTCTCTCAATCCGCTTCTATACTCTTTGCGTCAATGACGGTGGGCAAATGACAATGTGCAGTGATGTAGTTGTAGTTGATGAGGCCGGTGTACTACTAGGTCAATGTGTAGGTTACTGAGGAGAAAGTGGGTATACTTTCCGATATATTTTTGGCTGATAAGTGGCTGTAATGTAAACAGACAGAAAAAGAGGTGGGTATATCCCATATACCTGCGCATACCCTCCACTGCCCACTGAAAATGCAGATGTACGATCTGCAGTTGGGGCAACAGCTCTAGAGCCAGCACAAATTGGTAAGATGGAGGAAAGTTTACCACAGTTCATTTACACACACTATCCACACTGTTATCACATGCAGCTGGTTGAAAATTAGCAGAGTATTCTTCCAACCAAGAAATGTCATTCTGGGAGCAAAACTTTCATTCTCCCAACAGCTCATGGAGATGGCGGCTCGCCAAATTGCACACTGCCCCATTTGCACACTTTATGCACAGACATGACAGTGCTATCAGTTTTCTGTTCTTAACTTTGGATGAGAAAGCAAACAAGCAAACAAATTCTCACAAGTCTGCAGCTAATGGTCCTCAGTGGGATAATGAAGGGAACTGGTGCTTTCCTAGTGGCAGCAGGAGTGAAGCAACAAATTCTGGGTCTTTCTTGTGCACTTGACCAGATTACATGAACTGCATATATTCTAATCCTCACTCAGAAAAAAAAGCGTTGAAGAGTGTAGTTCCTGTGGGCTCCAGCAACACTAAACCCCTGAGCTTGCCTGAGAAGGACTAAATGCACAAACCTGCTATTTTTAAATATCCCATGGAGAGAGACTCTCACTGCAGCCTGTTTTATTTTGTTCTGAAAATGTCGGCGTGCAGCCTCGTTCTGTGGACGATAAACCAGGTGCAGACTTCCATCTGTGTCACCGGTAATGAGGAAATACAGCGAGTGCTGGACGGAGCAGTGAGTGACGACAACCCTGCCCACATTTAAGAGTACTGTTTGCAGTGGAAACACTAGGGTCTAGGTACCATGTCTGAAGGGTTACTGTTGGTTCCAAAGGTACCATACTGAAAGTGTTTGGTGGAAACAGGGCTTTCCATGGCTTTAGTTGCATTTAGATGTTTCCTAGTTGCAGGGGTGGAGTTAACCATTTTGCAACCTTAAGTGATGGGAGGGGCTTAAGAGAGCTTCCACATTTTTTTATACTAACTTCAGTCACTTAACCAATTTATTCAGCCATTTTTTATTCAATCATGGCACCGATTACTTAAAATTAAACATTTCAAACAAAGTCAGACTTTTCATTCCAGCCTTTTCGATGGCCCCCTTCCCATTGGAGTCCTGGGTAATCAGTCCCACTTGTCCCAAACATTCACACCCCTGGGTGGCAGCTCCAAGGATTTAATTAAAATGATCCCCCTCCTTTGACAGATCAGACAAAACCCGAGATGTAAATGTTTTCAAAGGCCTTTGTTTGCTATAGTCACTTTAATATTTTAAAATCTTTCATGTTTTATAAATTGAGCCCCCAAGTTTCAGTTCCTCTTCAGGATTTGTGCACGTGTGATATTGGCTTGTGATTTTCTGTTGCCATTTGTTGATGTTATTTCACTCGCTATAGTCGCACTTTGGTCAACTCAGGTTGTTTTTAAATGTGCTACATGAATAAACATAACTCATCTGGCGCTGGCTGTGAGATCAGGAACAAAAGATTCTTGACACAGTTGCTGGATTTCAACAAAACCTTTTTAATTTCACTGGTACTGTTTATAAAATCAGCGAGTCTGCTTTGATGCCAACTTAAACATGGTGTGTGTGTGTGGTTTGTGTTTTTGTATTTGAGGTGGGATTAGTGATTGTGTGTTGTTGAGAGTGTGCCGTGTGTTGGTGCAGGTGAGGTGTCGTGTGGGGTCTATGTGTGTGTGTGTGTGTGTGTGAATGTCAGATTGCTTGATAAGGCAACATGCAGTCATCAGTTTCCATTGGCCTCAAAGTAAAAACACACAAACCTGCTCCAGACACAAACACACACACACTTTGCTGGCTGAACCGGTTCTATGTTAACACACACACACATAAATATACACACATACACACACACACATACAGTACATACAGACACACACACACTGTTGCCGGGCAGACGAGCAGTCAAAGGTGGCATCACACTGACTGAGAGGTGAAGAGAGTCCTCTGACTGGCTGAGCGAGTTGATGGACGGGAGCTTCAGAGCAGCCAGGGTTCTGACTAGTTAGTGTGAAATAAAAAACTACCCTAAAAACAACTACACATCCCAGAATTCAAGCTGTACACAGAACTACACATAAAGCTGATCCACGACAAAAACCCGAGCTCTCATTCTGCTCTCTGAGCGGACTGATTCCCCACAATGTTTTTCATCACAGACTTGTTTCTCCTGATGGCATGCAAACCGCTTTCACAAAGACTAAAAAGCAACTACACGATAACAAGAGGTGACCGGTATCAGCTGCTCATATTTCTTCCTTGAATTAACCCCTCACACCTAGTTTCCCTTATAATTTCCTCTTCAGTAGCTTTAAAGCTGAAAAAAAAAATCAGACATATATTCTCTACCAGCCTGCTTGAACTCTTCTTTGAATCTTCTTGATGTTCACATTGAGGGAAATATTCAAACACAAGATGTTTGTTTTTTTATGGTCATCACATTGAGTTATTATAATTGTACAGTGCAGCATTTAAAGCACATTCCCCTTGATATTCAGTTTGTAACGACAGACCCACTGGCGAGGTTGAAGATGTTAATCAGCTTCTTCAATAACGCATACATTCTTTTCCGAAGAGCAACACTGGTGAAAAAGGAGATGTCAGGGATTTCCATGAACCAGTTAGAGTTAAGGCACCGTCACACATGAGAAAATGGTCAGTGTGATATTCATGCTGGATGTGCGCGGTGCCTGATGCTAATAAACACCGCAAATTATGATTATGTTATTGCTGCGTTTACCATTATCTTGAGTTCCACGTCTGTTTCCTGTTAGCATCTCTCATGTGGGGCAGTTTGTAATTTTCATGGCCAATGTCATACAATATCGACTGGTTACATGCGGTAACAATCAGTGTCTCCTTCACGTCAGGTCACTTTTTGGTAGATCGCCACCTAAAACTCAAGAGACTATTTTGACTGTTACCTTCAGGATCTCTGCTGTATTTCTATAAAGATAATATGTCGCCAAGTGAAACACTTTGAAAACTTTGGACCTTCAAACACTTCAACAAACCCTTCGTCACTCTGATGACATGTTCAGGTAAAATGGGAGAGTCAGGTTTGGTTTTTTTAAATGGTTAAATTCATTTAGTAGTAACGTCATACATTTATGGAATCTTTACCTAACTTCCAACTTTTGTGTCATGCTTTCCCTGTTTTCTCGCTGCCTGTTTCCTTGCACTGGACCCACTGCATCACCTTTATTAATTCTGAGTCAGGTGGAATTTACACTTCTGGGTTAAATCGACGCAGTAGCTACGGCGTAGGCTCTACATCAACACAGAGGCTACGCCATCACGTGACAAGCACCTCCCCGGAAATGTAACTACACATCGCAGCGACGTTGGTGTGTCTTGTGTGTGATTTATCCTGGCTTCATATGAGAGGAAGAAATCTCAGCTAGTCGCTAGGCTAATTTATACAATGTAAAATGCCATAGGCTTGTGCTAATAACATTAGCATGTTGTATTTGTGGGGAAAATGTGTCCAGATAAAGACAAGTGTTTGTCTGTGAATGCTGCGAGTTATAGTGAAGCTGATTTGTGTACTTGTGTTTGAAATTGTCTCTATTAAGCCGTGTTTAATGTGTGTTTAATGTGTGTTTTGAATCAACTTAACTTTACAGTACTTCACAGAAACCTCCGCCGCCAGCTAGTTCTTTAAGGTGTAACTGCAGAGTGACACAGACACACCACTGCACAAGTATAAATGCTCGGCGTAGGCTACGTGCGCAGGCTACAGTGTAGGGTCTGCCGCATAAGTATAAATCCCGCTTCACAATGGCACTAAACATGTCTGTAATATTACAGGGGGCACACAAAAGCATAAGTTATGATTTTATGGCACCTGGTAGCCTAAAAACATGCTGGTTTCAAATGTCACATTTTAGCTGAGTGCATTACGTACTCACACAAAACTCTTTCCCATAAAAACTTAAGTGTATTGTGAAAATATAATGATAATAAAAATGCAACATCCTTAAGCCAATTTTGGCATTGCACCTTGTTTTAGCTGCAGTACTCTTATTACCAAAAAGGGAAAACCAACATTACAAATGGCTTTCCTTTCCTTTTCCTCTTTTTTTTAAACTTTACTCTGCCCACCCTCGTAATCTCAGACCAATAAAAATGATTGTTTTATGCACAGCACCTTTTTAGTAACAATGCAATAACACATTTGGCGACTTGCTGCTAATATTTAAAGAGCCAGACATGTAAAACCATATTTGTCCCATTTTACCCGACTTCACCCTGCTCCTTTGCAGGTCAAAGTTCAAAGCTGAACTCCAGTTGATGCGCAGATGCAAATCTGTTTTTCCACCGGAAGCGTATATTTTATTTTCCCCTTCGCTCGCTTTGAATGGAAGTAAACGGGGGTAAATTTCACTCATGTGTGACTGTGCCCTTAAAGAACCAAAATCTGCTTGTCGTCTCGCTTCGGCTTTGCTTATTTAGCCACAAATATTGAACGTTACAGAGAAACTGTGTGAAAATCTGAAACTAAACACCAACTTGCTCTTGTTTTCTCATGCATCACATGAACACAATTCAAAGTTTCCACTCTAACAGCTGAGAGAAATGAGCGTTGTGTATTGCTTCCTGGTTAATAACCCTGTTTCTAATATTGAGGCCAAACGCACACAAAGCCATACAAAGCTACACAGAATAGCTGCTACTCTACAGTTACAACACGAGACAAGTCATTCTACACATCTGTGCATGCAGTCTACTGTAGCTAACTAACTAACTACTGCACACATAACAGAAGGATATCTGTCCTTGATGCACCATTCCCTGCACAAGCCTCTGGAGATTTATTTTATACGCCAGCAGCTACACATGCACACACACACACACACACGTAGATAAGCTAACATGGACACACAGGCACACAAACAGCAGATCACACACCCTCTCATACCCTGCCTCAGTCACTCAGTGACTTATTGTTAAGGAATGCAGAGGCTTTATTGTATTTACACACCCAAAAAATTCCCAACGGTTGCCCGGTGTGTGTGGCTGTGCTGGCATTTGCGGTATGTACTGTATGTGTTTGTGTGTGTTTAATGCGTGTGTTAAGTGAAGGTGTGTCTCTTTTGTTTGTGTGTACGTGTGTGTTTGTGAGATTTCCCTATCGGTTGTTAGGCGAGGGTGGTTGGCGAGGGGAGGGGGGGGGCTGTAACAACACCAGGGTTCATATCAGGACGACACTAACACACAGGTGAGGCGGAGACGGGCAGTGGAGGAAAAGCTACAGGCTGCAGAAAATCAGAGGGGAGGAGACGGGGTGAGGACAGGTGGCAGCGGGCTGGTGGTGCTGCTGCTGCTGGGAGGGTGGGGGTGAAGGGGGGCATCACGGAGTGACGAGGCAGAGGGGGAGATAGGGGCTGAGGTGCGGCATCCGGAAGAGTCTGTTTCAGTTGATTTTGGTTCTGTAAAGTCACAAAAAAATATGTTGAACATCTGGAGTCTGGTACAGCGAGGCGAGGGGAGCGAGGGGCCGCCGGAGAGCACGGGAGGGAAGGTCCTGAAGACGACTAATAACCCTGGAAGAAAGGAGGGAGGGAGGAAACACGTCAGTTGTGGGAGACATACTCAAATTCTTTAGTCGGATAAAAGTAGCAACACCACAATGTCAGAAAAATAGGCCTTGAAATGTTAAACTCTGAAGAGATTAACCATCAAGATCAGCTTACTGGTTACTGAGCTGTGGTGGAAAGTAACTACGTACATTTACTCAAGTACTGTACTTTAACCCGTTCAGATCCTCCTCAGGGTGAATTTAATGTTAGGGTCCACTGCATTGATGTGTTCAGTGAAGGTTTCCACTTCCTCAGTTTTGATTTTGACCCAGGTGTCGTCCACATACCTGAACCAGTGGCTATGAGCGGTTCCTCTAAAGGTGGTCAGAGCTCTCTTCTCCACATCTTCCATGTAAAGATTGGCCACTATAGGGGACACCGGGGAGCCCATAGCACAGCTGTGCTTTGTCTGTAAAAACCCTCGCTGTACTTGAAGTATAGGCCGTGGTCAAACTAAGATCCAGCAGGTCACAAACGTGGTCTGGGTGAAGTTGGTCCTGTCTGGAAGGGAGCTGTCTGGTAGCAGATGTGTCCACACGGTCTTAACTGCTTCTTTGGTGGGAATGCAATGATACCAGTGTTATCTCTCTGGTCTTGTTGGTAAAATCCCGAGAGTTCCTTACATGGTGTGGAGTGTTGCCAGCCAGGGGAGCTATGCTATGCTATTCATCATCAATAATGTTTGTGGTTTGATTATGGCAGCAAATTTGACCAATATTATCAACAGTAAGAGAGTGTGTAAGAGAGTAAGTAAGATAAGACGCTGTTAATTAGGAGGTACTCAGTCGAGGACATTGAGACTTTACTGTTGTCTTGTTTGAAGACACTGGGCCTTAATTATCGTTGACAAGGTTTAGTTTTTTACACTTATAGGGCACTACTGATCCCAGATAGCTAGGTGAAAATAAAAATACATACCAAACAAAAGTTCGGGTCTCAGGCGGATATACATATACATGTGGTAGATTAAAGTCTCTCATAATTGAAATACCTTGATAAAGAAGTGATAAAGAATCACAGAGTGAGTAAATGTATTTAGTTTCTCTCCACCTTAGAAACATTCATATCATTAGTGCACTTAGCCAAAAGAGTCACACATAACTTGATTTGACTGAGCTGCTTTTCATAAATGATCTGCTGTGTTTTGATTACCAACAGCAGGCTGAACTTGTTTTCTTACCTCTCCTCCTTCCCCACCCTGCTCCATTCCTCCATATTCTCCCTGCCAAAAGAAACAAGAAGAGTGAGAACAAGTTAGACACATAAAAAGAGGTGGAGTAGAGATGATGAAAGGATGAGGTGATGGCAGGGCGGAGGGGCCTCAAGCACGGAAGGCCATTTAGCTTTCGTTTTCCTCTAACTCTGATATAATAAAGCAGTTAAGACTACAAAGACCATGCTGTAGGATTGACTCGGGTCTTATTATCATGCTCAAGAGTACCAAAGGGGTTCGGTTAGTTGATTAGAGCTTTACAGCATGTTGCCAGGCTCCAGGTGCACAGGCCTTGCTCAGCCTGAGCAGTGCCTGAAGCCATTTTGGTGCATGCCATGAATATATTCACTAGCTAATCTGACGTGCTGGAGATGTGGCTTAGCACTTGTAGGTTACTTAATGCTACCCAGGAGAGCTACATGGTTAGAAATGGAGAGTTTTAGTATCATTGTTGCCTAAACCACACCAATGAGTGAGCGTCTGAGAGGTCAGAGGAAAATGTTTGCTACATTCAGAGTAGGAAATTGTGACATGTTTTTATGCTGTTAAACAATCAGTGGAAACAATAATAATGGAAGCAAAAAAGAGACATAAGTATTAGAATTTTACAGCCGCTGAATAATTAATTGTAAAAGGTAAACATCTCTAGATTCATGATTTTGAAATATTTAACGTTGAAAAACGTAACTAAATTTATTTGTTCTGAATTTACCGCTTTGAAATTAAAACATGAAATTTTAGTTATTTGCAATTTTAAAAACTGAATTTGCATATATTTTTTGTCAATGATCAGAAATTTAGATTAAAAAAAAGAAGAATTTCCAAAATTAGATTCAGGTTACTCAGGTTGCCTCACAGCAAGAGGGTTGCTGGTTCAGCGTGGGTCTTCTCCAGGTGCTCCAGCTTCCTCCCACAGTCCAAAGACATGCAGGTTAACTGGTGACTCTAAATTGTCCGTCGGTGTGAATGTGGGTGTGAATGGTTGTCTGTCTCTATGTGTCAGCCCTGTGATAGTCTGGTGACCTGTCCAGGGTGAACCCCGCCTCTCGCCCAGTGTCAGCTGGGATAGGCTCCAGCCCCCCGCGACCCCCAACATGAGAAGCAGTTACGGAAATTGAATGAGATTGAGGTTGCTCAAATTTGATTTGTCAGTTTCAAAAATTCAACTGGTCAAAACATTCAGGCTTAAGTAACTATCCTGTCCTGGGAAGTCCAGATGCAGTGCTGGACCTAACGCGATCGGCGACCGAGGCAAGCTTCCCCTGAGGCACAATAAGAGAATACATTAATTCATTTATTCATTCATGTTCATTTTTGCAAATTTCATCATCTTCTTGTTTTTGCACTGCACCCTGCATGGCTTTTGTCTTTTCATTTCCATTCACTCTACTGCTAGTCACGCACATTTCCCTTATGTTCAGTGTTTGTTTTTTTTGTTTTTAAATATTGCCTATAACATCACTGCCCAAATGTTGCTGTTTAAATTTTCTCAGCTTAAATCTTTTTTTATATTCCAAAACTTGAATTTTTGGATCTGAATTTGTGAACACTGGGAAAAAACTTTCAAAAACATTCAGTGACATGGTTCTTAACGTAAATATTTCAGTGCCACAATATCATTGGTACTTAACGGTGCTGTATGTAAGAATGTGGCCAAAACGGTTATTGCACTCAAATTCAAAATACTGCTGCGAGTTGTGTCCGATGCTGAGACTCTACTGACTGCGTGACTGGTAGACGGCAGTGGGTGGCACAACAGGCCAAAACACAAATTCAAAACATAAACATGATTTGCAGACTGCAAAAAAATTTTTTAGATGCAAATATTCTGGCTGTACTATTGTTGTCAGTGAGATCAGCGTGTTATATTCACATTATTCCTTAGTCTCTGTGACATATTAGGATGATTTTATGACTATTTGCTTTAGATTTCTTACATATAGCTCCTTTAAATTTCATTACTAACAATTCAGTGGGTGTTAAAATTCAATTACTCACGTCTCTTATTTGCTTCCACATTTATCCAAATACGTCAGCATGTTTGGTTCATTTTAATTTCAGAAGCATCACAGCAGCTTCTCTTTCTTCTTTCCCCTGCTGACGCTCACTTAGTCTGTTGTGGGCTCTTAGCTAATATACACTGAGTTACCAGTTTATTAGGTACACTTGTGCCGTTTAATGTAATCCAACACGACAGTCCTGCAGTAAATCCTACCGTAAAACATTCTGCAGGAAAAGTCAGATTTATTGCAGGTAAATTGGATTAGATTGTACAGGCATAACCAATAAGCTGGTAACTTTGTGCATGTAGCATGCAGTGTGTCGTCCCTCCCCGGCTGCAGTCGAATAGTCAAGAAAAATTACATCCTACGTCTTTTCCTAAAAACTTTTCCTTGACCTCAATGGAAAATGTCATGGGGTCAAGGAAAGATGGAAAAGAGAATTCATGATGACTCCGAAGAAGACAACCTCTGTGCTAAAAGAATCCAACTGCACTTACACTAATCTACATAATTATGCAATGTAGTTGACATGGGTGTTCTGTGCATGGTGAAATTACAATACGATACTACTTACAAAGACGGACTACGAAAAGTGTATCTTAGATGACCCTTGAACTCTTCTAGAATTTTTCTGATCAGTCCAACATGTTTTTTGCAGAGTTTTACATTCCTACAAGTAAAGTTGAGTGAGTAAAACCTCACCTTCACATTTTCAAGAAAGGAAGTGATCTATAGAGACAGAGCGCAACGTGTCATAATCTGAAAGCCACGCCCCCAAAGGGGAAACAAGGCCCGCTTTGCCCTCATACTTTCCCCCTCCGTTTCCTGCCTGTTGAGTTTTCACTAAGCCCAAATGCTGAAAAGTTGCTGTGTGGTGGGCTGCACAGCCAGTAACAACCCAGAGCTTAGCTTTCATCAGCTGCTGAGCAGAAAAATGGAACCTTGTGTCTGTGAAGAGCTCTGCCGTCAGTCACACCAACTGAAAACCGTTATCTATGAAGTCTGTACTTGATAGATTAGGAGACCTGAAACACCCAAACTCCAAAGCCCACTTGTACTGTATAAAAACTTGCAGTAGATGCTCCTCACCGAGCCTTTTCTCTGTAACCTCGTCTTGTGTGTGAAACGCTCCTCTTGTACAAGACAATAAATTCCACTTAGATACTTTCAGGTCATGACACTCAGAAAGGAACCTTCCTAAGAAAAAAAAAAAAGACTATTCCACCGCAGCCCGTGTTTCTCCTTCACTCCAGCCCACCCCAGCATGACCTATGACCCCACACTGCTCTGTCCAATATGCACCTCGTATACAGGCTCCTCCTATCAGGGAAACACAGATGAGACACACAACATGAACAACAAAAGCGGAGAACAACAGCGACACAGAACGACACACGAGACAGAAGCACTGCCACAGTATTAAAAGAAGTGACACACAAGACAAAAAAAACTATTTAAAAAAAAAAAAAGACATGCATAAGGCACAGAAGTTAGATGAAGGCCATCTAACATCTGACAAAGGCAGAAGTCAAGTGTCACAAAGTAAACAAATATTTCACTAACAGTAATATAACTGTGTGGCACATATTTCACGACCAGGTTAAAACAGCACATAGTTACTAATACAGTGCAAATACATAATGATTCACATTCTCATGTTCATGTTGGTCCTTTTAGTGCTACAATTGACTGATGAATCAAAATAAACACTGCTGATGATCAATTAATCATTTAAGTAAAGCTAGACTGATAAATCAACCCCACTAATATAACAAGAAACATATTACAAGAAAATCTGTTACAGAAATGTATCCCTATCAAGACTGTTTCATCTATTTTATGTTTTTAAAAAAATTTTTTTAATTTTTTTTTTAATATATTGGCTGACTTATTCAATGAAAATATCGATACCAGTCTCTGCCTCAAAAATCCACCAGTGTTCGGGCTACACATTAAAGTCATTTATCATTTAAAAATGCCAAATATCCCCTGACTCCACCTTCTCGTATGTGAGGATTTGCTTTTTTTCTGTGTCTTATATCATTGCAAAGTGAATATCTTTGGGTTTTGAGGTGTTTTGAGATCTGGGAAATTAAGATCTACATTTTAGTGAGATCATGGTATGAGGTCCATGGGCATATTGGAGTGAGGAATTATTTGTCCCTCAAAACACCCTTGTGGAAAAACAAACTTATAGCAATGATCTCTGAAAATAAGACTTGACAACATGACAGAGGAATGTTACAGTAATAATATTTTCATGTCATCTGTTTCAAAGTTATCCAACACCCCTTGAAATCAAGAAGGCCCCGCGACCCTTTGTGAAACTTTGGCAACCCTCAACAGGGGTCGGGACCCACAGGTTGGGAATACTGAATTAATCAAAAGAAATCTGAGGATTAATTAACATAGGTTGCATTGGAGCTCTAATCCACTTATCTTAAATACCACTAAATAATTGGATGAGGTGCATCCCAATAAATATGAACAGAATCATCAAGAGATTGTGTGTTAATTTCACTGAAAGCATTGCTTTGATGTATAATTTTGTTGAATAAAGGAAACTGTAAATGAGATTTCTTTAACTCTCTGGAGGTCTCTGATGTGTTTAATGTGGGGAAACAGCTCTATCTAGTGGCTGACCTTAAACCAGCTGTTTATAAAAGATCACTGCATCAGTTTCAGGCTGACTTAAATTTGAGTCTGGACCGCAAGTCTGTCGGAGCTTGTTGGAGCAGAAAATCACTCAAAGTTCAGATATTTTCACGGTGCTGCACACAGACATGTTTCTGTGGAGGCCGTTGGTGTAACCCAATGTTATTGTGGTAACTGACCTGGCTGACCAGCCCGGTTGATGCGGCGACGTTCTCGACACCTTCCACGGTTCCCTGTGACACTTCATTGGCCCCAGCAACCGCTGCGTCTCCAACGATGTTGGCCTGGTCCACAGTCCTGTTGGCCACTGAGACGCAGAGGGGGGGTGTTAATGAAGCTGAAACACACTCAAATTATGTACAATGACAAAACACACACACCACCTGTATATTGACCTATTTGTGACTGATTTTCGTGGTCTCACGAGCCCTGCTGCATTTGTGATGTTCCGAGATGGTTAAACAGAAAAGCTCATGGGAGCAGCTGCACGCAGCATTTTCACATGATGTATAAAGCGGCACGGTGTTACAGTGGTTAGCACTGTCGCCTCATAGCAAGAGGATGTTCTAACCCAGGGTGGGGGAGCCCTTCTGTGTGGAGTTTGCATGTTCTCCTTGCGTCAGTGTGGGTTTCCTCTGGGTGCTCCAGCTTCCTCCCACAGTCCAAAGACATGCAGGTTAACTGGTGACTCTAAATTGTCCGCAGGTGTGAATGTGAGTGTGAATGGTTGTCTGTCTCTATGTGTCAGCCCTGCGATAGTCTGTCTGTCACCCCTGTCAGCCGGGATAGGCTCTATGCAAGTCCAGCCCCCCTTGCAACCCTTGCAACAGGATTAGCAGTTACGGAAAATGAATGACTGTATCGAGAGACCTGGATACAGCAGTCGAGGTAGGGCCCGTTCATTCCTACCAAAATTGCTCAGTGACTCGTGAAGCCATAAAGCTTTGACTTCTCAGGTATTAAATCACTGAGAAATTCGCAAAATTGATTCAACATGGGGCTCTTCTGGACTTTCCAAATGTTATCGGATCAAATGAATAAAAAGAAAGAAGTCATTTTGTGGGGGTTGTGACGCTCAAAGAAATTAACCCACTGATTTACAGACAGGGAAAAGGCACATGGGAAAAAGTCTTTTTGGGCCCAATGGCATCAGGTGCCACGAGCTGTAGTGACAGTTTGTCACGCTGTGCCAAATTGGCGTCAAAGTCCAGCCCACTTTCTTGGGGTCATGCTCTTTGGCGCAGGTAAGGAAATTAACCAGATATTCATTTGCCAAACCAACCAATTACTCTGCCCATTAAGTCTTTTCTATTGAAAAAACAAAAACTACAGTTTGAAAACACTTGCGACAGAGCAAAATCTTCCCAAACTTTTTTTTTTTCCTCTCAGTTTTACAAGAGAAAGGCCATAAAGATTAAGACTAACTGGTCGACTGGTTTGGGAAATGTATGTTTGATTAATCACCCCACCTCCATTAAAGAGCAGTCTCCAGGGCTGCGGATAACAAAGTCCCAAAATGAAGCTATGGAGATGATTTTAATTTACATTTTGGTATCGTCCTGGGCAAAGACAGCAAACACCTGTAAGATCACAGAAGAACACCTGCAGATACAAACCACTGCCAGATAATATCTGTACCTAGGTTTGTGCTAAGACGTCACAAATAGAATTAGTAAATGATAACTAATAAAAATAATAAAGGCTAGCAGGTAAATAGCTTCTCTTACCTGTGTTTACTGATGACACAACTCCCTCCTTTGTCTTACTGCCTGTGGATCAAAGAGAGAATACAGTTACACTCATGAAAATAACTCACTCCTGAGACCCCACATTTTGGGTTAACCAGACCTTGCACTTCATTCTACTTAACTCAGACCTGCTGTCCTCGTTCGTGGACTCTTCTTTGTGCCATCTAGTGGTAGTAAGAGCACAATACACTAATCCATGTAAAAACAAGATGGCAGCCATCTCTGCCAAGGCAGTCTGCAGCCGATCCCGACACAGAATTGGACAAGGTCCAAAACCTGATCACATTTTATGGTTGAAACTTATAAATGATGGATAACGTTCGTGGTTTGATATATTTGCTATATCGTATATCCTACTCGGTGTGGGTGTGAACAGAGTCATTGAGGTCACATGTGAGTCATGACCAGCTGTGAATGGTCGTCTGGGGAGGGATCCTAAGGCTGCATTGTAGGGGAGTGGTAAGTGGTGTCGTAGGCCACCTCCTCTGTTTAACGATGGTGGTTCTAGTTTGACGTGGATGAAGAAGCATGAAAGAAACCATCTACGCCAAACTGGAATGACCGTAGTTAAACAGAGGAGGTGACCTACGACACCATTTATCACCCACCTACAATGCACTCTTGGGATCCCTTCCCATTCACACCTGGTCTCATCAGAAGACAGTTTGTTGAAACCATGATAATCATGGGACGTTGCTTATACAATTAAAATGTAAGCATTCATCCCTTTACTTTACGTTCACTTTGAAAAACAAATTTTTGGACGTTCGTTTTCATACATGTTAAATACCACCATGTACTACGAACATCATAGAAGTTCGAATGTTCTAACATTTATCCTCCCTTTTCGAACATTTATTAGCAACTTCCTGAACATTGAACACTGAAGGAATTCTAACCAGGAGAAGTTTCAGCTGGGTGCAATCTGCAATTTTTCACCACTAGATGCCACTAAACTCCCTAAATCTCTCACACAGTTTCTTCGAAGACTTGGTGTCCTTTCACTAATGCATTTCCCTGGATTCTAAAGGTAAGCGTGGTTGGATTATTTAATTTTCTGTTCTCTCTCCCTCTCATTCTCTGTCTCTCGATAAAGCTTAGCTGTGTTTTGTGAAAATACTGGAAAACATCTTGTGAACAGCGGCACCTCCCTGCATTTCCCTCTCTGCTCCCCAGCACCGTGCTCATTATAGTATGATCCCAAGCAGATTAAATTGTGGTTATATAATCTGCCAGAGTGAGGGATAGAAGGAGGGAAATATCTGCTCTAAGAGATGAAAGGGATGGGAGGAAGGTAGAAACTAAGGGAGGAAAGGGAGAATAAATCTGCGGAATGACACGATTTTGTGCACACCGACTGTCCCCTCTTTCACACAGATGCTGCCATTTACGGTGTCCTGCATCCACCCATCCTCTCTTTCACTCTCTCCCTCTGTCTCCTGCTTCCCTCCATCTCTCTGCACGCTCCCTGTGCTACATGTGCCACGTGCCTGAGTACTGAGCAGTACTGCAGTACAGCCGAACACACACACACACACAGACACACACACACACACACACACACACACACACACACACACACACACACACACACACACACACACACACACTGCAATGACACAGCTTCTTCTTCCCAGTCAACAGAGGGGAGCCACCATGGTGTCACCATGAATACCTGTATGTGAGCCTGTGGTGATCTGTCTGTCGCCATCATACAGAACACACTGTTATCTATGAAGGTGAAGATTACATTTGGGCAGATGCAGTTCCAGCTGATGCACAGGACACCGTTCAGCATATAACCAGAAATAGAAAGACATCTTTTAAATAATACTGATAGTAAATTATAATCCAGATCGAGAGCTTGGCTCAATACATAAGGATTGCATGGATTAGAGTGTGTGAATTATTTTTCCTGTTATGAAATTACGTGCAAATATATGGCTTTAGTTTTCCAGAGAGGGATTTGTGCTTTGGCTCAGACATGTCCCGGATTCAATAAGAGATCTTATCAATAATGACATCTGCACCAGTGGAACACATAATATATGCACTGAGATGTTCACATTTGATACAATTACTACATATATATGCACAAAAGAAAGCTGTGTAAGAGAGGTAATGAGCTGAGGGCGCTATAAACCCGTGATTAAAAAAATAACATAAATCATAATACATAAGGGATGTAAAGGCAGTTACAGGCCCAAATCAGTGTTGAAATTATTTAATAGCACGACTGCAAAAGCATAAATCCCTGTCTGGAAGACTGACCAAAGACATTTTTTTAATATCGTCGCAGAAAATCAGCATCCTGAATTTTTTTTTCTTGTGTATTGTTGATGAGACTTTTGGGAGTATTATTCATTCATTAAAAACATGGACAGTACAGTGCTTCCATCCTAATCAACCAACCCTGCAGTAGTACATGGAAAATAAATCCCTATAAAATAAAATAAAAATTAAAAAAAAATGTATAAAAACAACATTTGGTAATAAAACTTTTGGAGCTAATTTGTGGCAACTTGTGTTCAGTGATTCATGGGATTTTTTTTTTTTAATTTAATGCAAGAGCAGCCACAGGCATGGACTTAAAGGGGGACATGGGGGACACGTCCCTCTCAATATTTACAGCATGTGCATTTGTCCCCCACAATAAAAACATTAAAGAGGCAGAAGACTTTCACTTGATGCAGGAGAGGCATAAATTGCTGCGTAAACATTTACTGGAGTGTCTGACACTCAGTATTTCCCGGGGGAGGACCTCCAACCTCCCCTGTGTCATATATGTGTTGAAACAGTGTTGAAACAAAATCTACGCCCTCGCATCCAGCTGTCTGACCGGCTTCGGCCTGCTTGTGAACGCAGGCGTGCAGACCTTGATACTGTGTACCCACACTCAAACGCTGACGTATGCACTCTGCTGCAGGCAGTTACAGTGGTTTATCGACGCCATCGACCCTCCTCACTTCAGCGATCCCCCCCCCCCCCCGCTTCGTGATTTGCGTTACCATTTTTTTTTCCTCCATTTACTTTGCTCTACATCTCGAAGTCACCCCACCTTCTCCTTTACCTGAGCTTGTCACCAACCTGCACTCTCTGCAACATCCAGGTTTCATTTTCCAGTGAGTGTCATCCCTCCACCCTCCGTCATCCCTCTCTCTCCCCCTCCATCTGTTCATACAGGAGCCACGGGACTAGAAGCTCAAAGCTCTTTCTGACATAACACCCCTCCCTTCTCTCCCCCTCTTTTCTCTCCCCCTGCATCCCTCCATCTTTCACGGTGGTGTTGGGGGAAGGGTGTGTGTGTGTGTGGGGGGGGGGGTTTTAAGAGCTGCGGGGGGGAGGAAGGTGGTTAGTCATCACAGAACCACACACACTGGCAGGCAAATCCTGCTGCTGCAACGCCACAAACGCGCACACACACACGTTCTTGCATCAAACACGAGGATGGGGTGAGGGTGGAGGGTGAGTTGGGAGGGGGGAAGGGGGGTGGGGGGGGGTGGCGGGGTGGTGAGAGCAAATTGCTGCAGTGCTCAAGTGATCCTTGCCCCGTCTCACCTCCCTCCCCACTCTCTCAGCCTGGGACTCGTGCACGCATACCGTTGCATTTTTTTCATCACTGTCATTAAGGTCTTTGAAGCTGCTGTGTGACCGTCAGTTCCGAGAGCCGAAGGGATGGACTGCGGACCACGACGAAGACTTTCATGCCGCTAACTCCTCACCCACCCTCCTACTTTTACAACGCCCCTCCCCTCTCGGGCGGCCTAAGTGCCTGGTACTCGAGGTAACCTTGAGATGTGACGCATTCGCTGCTTGAGCTCAAAGTGCAGGAAACCACAGCGTGACCATAAAGCCTCTGGATCATTCTCAGCAGCTTTATTGTGAATGCGTACATTTATCTGCAGATGCACCTCAGGCAGCTTGTAAAATGTAGGTCAACTCCAGTCTGCAAATTAAAAAATGGCAGATAAACTGAGTCTCTGGGGACTTTATCGCTTGAGTCCATCACCGGACGTCCTACTCCACAATGTGAATAAAATAGGACACGAGATAAAAGCTTGAGGCAGCGCCATCGCAAGATCCTGCAGAATCCCTCTCTCCTCTCCTCTTTCTCTTTTACCCCCCCACCCCACCCCCAAAAAACGACAGACTAGTCCTCCACCAGCAACTGCCCAGCTCCCCATTTACAACTTTTTCCATCTCTTTCTCCATCTAAGTCTCCCTCCTCAGTCTGTCTATCCTTCTCTCTCTCAGACCCCCACCCTCTGCCCTGCACCAGTCCTGCAGCAATATGTGCTCTCTCCATCCCCTCCTTTCTTCCTCTTCCTCCTCCTCCTCCTCCCTCTGTCCCTGTCGCTTCTCACAAGTGTCCCAGACATGGACACCCATGGGACCCCGCCTCAAACAGTGCAAAAACACATGATGCAACAACACAAATCAAAATATGAGTGCGTCTCCCCCAAACTTACCCACTTTTGGGTTTTTTTTAAAAATAGAACTCAGTGCAGCTCCACAGACAAGATGTGTTACGTACCTACATACATCACCCCTTCCTTGGTTTTGGCTGCTGCCTCCTCCATGCCGGCTTTGGTCTTCTCTGCGGCGGCCACCACCCCCTCCTTGGCCATGGAGAACCCCTTCATCAGTACATCCATCTTGGGCGATGAGACGGCTGGGCTCCCCTGCTCCAAACGGGCCTGGCTGGCTGGCTTGCTGGTGCTTACAGTGAGCGTGCAGAAGAGATGATGTGAGAGTGTGTGTGTGCCTTGTGTGAGTATGCGCGTGTGCGCTGGTGGCTCCTCCTCCCTTTTGGTGCTACAACAGAGGGCTGAGAGGACTGCACAGCAGGGCTACAGCACGCAGACTGAGAGACAGGGGGGGAGGAAACAGCCGGTATGCACAAGATGGAGAGAGGAGGAGGAGGAGGAGGAGGAGGAGAGACGGCCGGATGCTGCAGCATTTTCAAGTCATGCTGCAACCCCGCGCTTCAGCCACACCTCCACCCGTCATCCATCTTTCTCCTGATGACTCTCACTCATGCTCAGTGCAGCCTCCAGCCTGCTGTTTGCGTATTGTGATTGACAGTTTGCTCTCTGGACACACCTTTCTAGATGCTGAGCTTGTGAGCTCTGTTACATAACCAGCAGAGCATCAGCACTGGAAGCAGAGAGGATTTTTCCCTCACATCATATGCCCTGTGAGATTCTGTCATGTAATCTGTAGTCACACAGCTCGTCCCAAAGATATGACTCGCTCTTCGTTTTTTCCTGATACGGAGTGTTCCTCACGTTGAGCACCCAGATGTCTGTGTGCTGTATATCACCATTTCATTTAACTGAATTAAGACAGAAAAAGAGAGCACCTGCAGCCATTGCTAATCCTGTGAGGAGGGGAGAAAATGCTTTGTCATCGCCACCTGAATGAGTCACAACTGCCTCCATCCTCCATCCTCCCCCTCCCCCTCCACCTCCACCCCCTCGTCCCATTTCTCCCAGACATGCCAGCTCAGCAGAACCGCAATTCTGTGGACACTTCCACATGACAGCAGCTCCATTTTTGTTTCATTTTTGCAAAAACTTGTTTTAATCAAAGAGGAGAAAAGCAGAGCGAAATAATTGTGAACACAAACGAAAACAAGCTGCCGCCACTCTACTCCACTGTATTTTCTTTTTACATTCAGTCCATCAGACAGCCGATAAAACAGCACAGTGGAGTAAAGTGATTTTGGGAACAGTGCAGTTTGCAGAGGAGGACCTCTCATGTTGCCAGTCTAGCTGTACAGAATCGCACTGCCCTCTGGTGGCCTAAACACATACGACATCATGACACAGCATTATGGTTCACTGATGGTTCTCTTCAGACACTTAATGACTATTCAAGCATTTAATAAACAACTGTTAAGTCTCAAGCCAGTTTCAAATTAATTTATAAAGTATCAAGAAACTAAAATGTAAAAGCGGTCAACTCCTAGTCGACTCAAATGCTGATTTATTTATTTTTTTAAATTAAAGATGCACTAATCAATATCCTGCCTCGTGTAATAATGGATCCACAAATGCGTAAATATGACTTCATGTGTATTTGCTGTGGTGAAACTCTTTACATTTGTAAAACCTGTAGCATTTCTATGTGAAATTAAAGCACGTGTTTACAGAGTAAAGCAGGATTTATACTTCTGCTGCAGACCCTTCGCTGTAGCCTACACACATGGCCTATGCCGTTGTGAGCATTTATACTTGTGCTGGCGTGTCTGTGTCACTCTGCAGCTACACCTCCAAAACACTAGTTGGCGGCAGAGGTTTCTGTGAAGTGCTGTAAAGTTTAGTTGATTCAAAACACACAAACATGGTTTAATAGAGACAATTTCAAACAAGGGCTGTAACTAACGATTATTTTCATTATCTACTAATCTGTCGATTATTACTTCAATTAGTCGACTAATCATTTTATCGAAAAATGTGTTAAAATGTTGTTAAATGTCGGTCTGTCTCTCCCAAAGCCCAAAATGATGTCATCTAATGTCTTGTTTCGTACTCACGCCAAAGGGTTTTAGTTCACCGTCATGGGAGAGTGTGTAAAGCTGCCAATATTAGAATGTAAGATGCTGCAATAAGAGTATTTTTCCTATTCTCGTATGAAGCCAGGGACAACAGCAACATTTAACAAAAGGTAATTTTACACAATTCGGCTCCATTACAACTCACAAGGTTCACTGACAAAACAACTGTCTTATACTGAACATGCTTTCCAAACAAATACAACATGCTAACGTTATTAGCACAGGCCTATGGCATTTTATTTCCTTAGACTTAAAATGCTATTTTTGTGGAGGCTTTATTGTCTTCACAATTTATTGTTTCTTTTCTGTGAAATTAAAGTAAATAAGAGTAGTAGTAGTGCAGTTCCATTTCTGGGGAGGAGCTACAGCATGGATTCAACGCCAAAGTATAAATTCACCCTGCTGTATTTTTGTGGATATGACTTCACACAACACAAATGTAAAAAGACATGTTTGTGGATAGTGAGATATTTGAGGATCATGGTACACATTTGTAGATTGTCTTGTGTGGTTTGATAAAGAAAATCATTTTAAGATCCTTCATAACATTTGTCACATAGCTGTGAGGAGCTGTTCTTGTCACTGGAAAATCTCTAGCAGGACAACAAAAAAATGTTGTGTGAGGTCATATCCACAAAAACAGGACAATTTGCAAATGCACATGACTTCCTCTGTAAACACGTGCTTTGACCTCACATAGAGATGCCACAGGTTTCCCAGGTTACTCTTGCAGAATAGAGTATTTTTTTGTGGCTATGACGTCACACAACACCCATATGAAAAGATGTGAGATACTGGAGGATCATGGCTGTAGATTGTCTTGTGTCTTCCTCACCTGTCAGCTCGTCCACCTGTGACTCAGAGTCCTCCTCAATCTGCTCCTTCATTCTTTCAGCAAACCAGTCCGCTCAGCCCTCCTGTCCCAGTACAACCAGTCCACTTGGTGTCTCTGTCTCACTGCACAGACGCTGCAGTCACAGGTTACTCACACCTCACTGAGGTTCCACGTGTTCCTTAAGCAGAAGTACCTCAGATCCACCTTTGACGTTTCAGCATGTTAGCCACACCCACCACGCACCTGGAACACGTGGGTGCGTTTGATTCGGGTCACAGGCCGTGCTTGCTGGGTGGTGCATTAATTTACAGCTTCATTTTGTTATAGAGTACATATATTCATATTATCTTCAGTCTATTGATGTATTGAAGTAACATCACAGCACAGTACATATTTTATATTTCTGAATGTAACCCAAGTTTATGCAGTGTGATGTAGCACAATCTTATCTTACTACAGTATAACGACGAAAACTCTGTCTGTGTGTCTGTTCCACGTTTTTCTCCTCACTGACTTGGTCAATGCATGTGAAATGTGGCACAGTGGTAGAGGGTCATGGGAGGATGCGAATGAAGCAATATTACATCAATTGGCCAAAGGGGGGCGCTATAGCAACCGATTGAAATTGCAAACTTTGAATGGGCATATCTCATGCCCCGTATGTCGTAGAGACATGAAACTTTGCACAGAGATGCCTCTCCTCATGAGGAACAATTTTACCTCAAGAACCCATAACTTCTGGTTATATAGATTTTCCGCCATTTTGAATGTTTTGAAAAACACTTCAAATCGATCTCTTCCTAGGAAGTTTGAGCGATCTGCATGAAACTGGGTAAACATAATCTAGGGACCAATATCTAAAGTTGGTAGATATGTAGAACAGGACGCCTCAAGGTGACTGGAGAAATTTAACTCTAATTGGCAACTGGGTGGCGCTATAACAACAGAAAAATGCTTAAAGATGGCTAAAATGCGACCGATCGCTGTGGCTCCCCCTGTGGAGCAATGTTGTTGTTTTTTCTAATTTTTGGTATGACTAAGTCATGGTACTGTATGCTGCTGCAACAAGGGCTAGCCGCACCTATCCCATGTGAACTACCAGTGCGCCCCACTTTTAAGTCAATACAACATATAAACACTTTAACTATCTGCCTTTCAACGTGCTACCTCAACTACTAATGTACAGTTTTAGCCCACTAACTATCCCACTATTGGCAATGGTACTACTGTACTTTCAATAAATCAATCATACTATCAATTTCACAAAACTCCGTCTGAGTACATTGCTCTTCTTAATGGGTTCAGTTGACTATTTAATCTGCAATTTCCTATGACCTGTATCCCAAACACACACCATGTGAAACTGTACGTGGGCAACTGTGCACTCAATGGGTATTATGGACTAGTTGTTTATGAACAGCAACAAATCTCTCTCACAAGTAGTGTGTCCAATTAATAAAGGTCTTTATTTCAAGTCATGTATTCATTCAACAAAAACAAACTTTGAGAATGCAGCAGCAGCTCCATCCACTTAAAGGTGTTTTTTTTTGTTAAACCCTGAAGTACTAAGCTTCAGTTCAGGGGCGGAACCAGATGGTAAACATGCGGGGCTCTGCCCAAACCTAGGGAGGTGGGGGGCATGCTTCCTTGGAGGGATTTTTCCCCCATTTATAGCAGGTATATGCAACATTCTTTCAAGTCATTTTAGGTAAAAACCTGTACATCTCACAGCTTTAGCTTCTAACTATCTTTGTCTTTTTAACCTGTTGTTGCTGCTGAGTCAGTTTGACATCCTGGATATATCCTTCAAACACAGACTGTAGACCCCCCTGTCTGCTTCTCTCTGGAATCACTGTTTCCAAAGTGTGATCAGTGCAGTTAGTTACACTGTGGGCTCCATGCTTACTCCGGCAGCTTGTTGGACCATCACAAAGGGGCGGAGCTTAGTGAAAGGTCAGTTTTGAATGAACAGTGTTGCTAATCTTGAAACCTTTCTTTGTGAAGGCCTTTGAACTCCATATCTGGTACTGAACTCCAAATTGTCCTTGGTGGCTGTTCCATCGGTGTGTGAGTGCGAGTGAATGGTTCCTGAGTGCTTTGTATGGTAGCCTCGGCCACCAGTGCCAAGTGCAGTCCATTTTACCATCTTGCATTTGGCACCCCGGCTACCTGAAGGGGCTAAGCTGTCTTCCCTCTCTGTGAGCTTCATCTTCTATGACACCCTCCTCCTCGTCAAGATCATTCACCTGATTATTACTATCTGACCTGCTAAGAGTAGGCTGTCTGAGATAGGGAATGACACTGTGTGCCCTGTTCCTCTCTCTTGTTGCAGATGTATTTGTCCTGAAGGGGATGCAACTGTCAAAAGCTGTTAGATGCTCTTTCCTGCAAAGTCAAAACATCCCCTCTGCCATACCTACAGCACTGAAACTGACAGGAAATGGGACTCACTGATTGAGGAATCAATCGTGACACTACGCCATGCCCCCAGTCTTTGATTCCCAAAATAAACAGTGACACGTTCATGTCATTTGTGAGTTTACAACGGTTCACTCAGCCTTATGGTTTTAAGAAAACATTTATTCACATTGATATAAGTACATTTTTGAGTGCATTTTTTTTACATACTGTATTTGTGCTTTCAGGTAAATGTCTATGTGTGTATTTGTCCTTGTGTGCCTTCTCACAAGCATGCTTAGTGTTAAAATCCATAACTCATTGTTAATGCGGTTTATGTACTAAAAGAAATATCAGTTCTGCATTTTCACCATTTTTTTGTACAATTTCCCTTTCGTTTAGGAGAGACAGAACCAAAACAAACAGGAAACAAAGAAAAACCCAACGACGTTATATAAAGACGGACGACGCGTCTCCATTTCCTCCCGTTGTACAAAAGTGAAGCCAGAATATGTCGGATATGGGCATGGTCATTTGGAGCCAGCATCTGCGCAGTAGCGATCTCTACATTGTTGAGGTCCTGCCATCTGAGCCAACTGTGAGTAGTGCCATTGATCCTGAGCACACTGATTGGCACACACAGATGTCAATCATTATGTGAACCCCCCCCCCCCCCATATTATAGCATCAAATAACTTGATGACACATGAACAAATAGCGCAATGAGAAGTACTGAAAAATGCATTTGACGTGTACTTTAATCTTTAGTTTGGCTAATGTCCTATCTGCTAACACGGAGGGGGCAGGGTTATGATCTATACTGCAGTCAGCCACCAGGGGGCGATCAAGATGTTTTGGCTTCACTTTTGGGGAGCTGTTACGTCGCGCCCATCTTTATATACAGCCTGTGGAAAAACCTAAATGCGAGATCAGGTCTTAGCAGCAGACGGATACATTTAACAGGTAATATCGAGCTTATGAACACGTAGCATTCTCACACTAACAGTTTGTATCTCACATTCTACTAATCTAAGCTACAACACTATCTCACATTCCTGAGGAGTTTCCTCCTCTTGCTGCTCCTTTTTTTTTATTTTTAATCCCTCCATAATTTATCCCCTTCTCCTGTCAACTCGTGGGCTTTTTGTCCATGTCTTCCTTCACATGTCCTCCTCCTCTCCATCTCTCATTATTTCCTGCTCTCCTTAATTCTGGACGTTGAGGATCTGTGCAGACAGTCCGTTGTGCCAGTTCTTCAGCTTGGCAAAGCGGGGCCCTTTCACCTCCGACTCAAACCTCTCTCTGGTGGTGTGGAAGATAAGTCGTCAGTAGTTCACCAGCAGGAAAGCAAATAAGCATATTTCTGAAGTTGAGCTGAAGTTATGCTGTTTGCAAAAGTGAGTCAAGTGATATCCTCTTTTGATAAACTTTTAAATAAAAACAAATAAACTTTTCGTCATATTTGCTGAAGCTGCGACTATATCCTGTCAGTAATATACGAAACAGATAATCTGAAAAAATCATATTCTTTTGGCGTCTCCTTGTGCTGCTAATGGTATTTGCAAGAATCCACTGAGTGTGAACGAAAACAAAAGCTTGTTCACATTCCCAAGTCGTCAAATATCAGCGCTTTGTCAGTGATTTAAGCGTCAGATACCAACGCACAAAGGCACCTTCTATGGCGGTATAATACGCGTGGGGCAGCGTTAGTTGTTGACACAGCAGCCAACAAGGAAGGCGTCAATGTACAAAGGCACCTTTGGCGACATGATGAAATGTACCAGCCGCTGTCAACTATCGTAGTATAAAGAGCGAGAGAGTCCGTGTGGAAACGGAAAAGAAGCGTACTGAACTGTACCGTACTCGTGCACACGCTGCCAAGCAAACAACAGCATACACAGCAAAGATAAGCAAATAGAAGAAGACCTGCCGAGTGTGCACATGAGCAGTGAGCAGCCTGACTCTGATTTGTTGTTTACGTTCAGGTGCGGTGGATTCTTGCAAATGCCATATGGAGCACCACGAAGGGGCCAGAGGAACAAGATTTTTTTTCCACACACGATCTGTGTTGTGAACCGACAGCTTCAGCAAATATGACAAAAAGTTATTTCTATAAAAACTGACCCCCTGTAGCTTTGAAGGGCTCTCACTTTTTTCCCACGTCTTACCTTGACTTCTGCAGGGCTTCCTCATCTGGGTCTTGCACTGCATGGAGAGAAACAAAAAAAATTTGGTGAGGACGTACAAAAAACTAGAGTATCCAAAATATCAAGAGAGAAGGTAGGAAAGGAAGAAAAGCAGGAGTCAGTGTACTGACGGTATTCAGTTCCAGTGATGTGGGCCAGCATCCTGAAGCTCCTGGACTGCAGGTTGGCAGCACGACGAGCCCACTCAGACATATCCTGGCTTGACTCTCCTGGCCTGATCACTGCCTGGTAAACCGGAGACGCACAGTCTACCACAGGGTCCTTGACAGGCAGAGCTCCACTGCAGGGAAGAGAGGACCGTTTGAGTCTATGGTATGTACTCTATTTAAAGCCCCCACATGTATTAGATGATCGTAATGTACTAAATGCCCATGATGTACGTACAGTAGGGCCGAGACGATACGCTTAATTCCTGATCCGATACTACTAGAACACCAGGGTGCCCATTCGCCTTGTGTTGCAAATTTTAAGTACTTCATTTTGATATTACAATGTTGTAATTTTTCTATACTTTTTTTTAACGCCAGACCATGGGAAAAGCTGAATCATACACTTCTAGAAACTGTATATTATGAGGCATATTTCCAAAAACACTACACATCTAATGTTTATTTCAGCAGCATCATATTCTGCTTAGAAAAACAAATAAACATGTTTTTATAGTCTTATGTTTAACAATTTTATTCCAGTAATGTCCAAGTAAAGCAAAATCAGTGATTGGGTCTCATTCATGAAACATGAGCAGAATGAATTTGTGTTTAAACTGTTAGCAGAAGAAAATTTAGGTGTATTTCGGCATTCATCAATATGTTAGTAGCTCCGATCTTTTCATAGGTACAGATCTACACCTGCTTCTGTATGCTCGTAGTGCATGTGTAAAAAACAATGTCTTACTAAGCCTTCTATAATAGGAGACCCTGGCAGGTAAATAAAGTCTGGCTCCATCAAGTAACATCTAAGGAGTGAATACTGATTTAACGTTGTGAGGAAATTACAATTAATCATCTGTCCACTAAACTGGACATCAGGCATCGCTGGCTGTATTTCAACCACAGTTACTAATGTCACTGCAGCTTTGTTGTTCTTGAAAATCTGCAGTGACTTTTTTGGCTGAGTTATTAGAATGTAATGTATATGTAACAAACAATATTTTTGTTTGGAGTTGAATGAGGGGAGAAGCTGAGGAGCCAGGAGCACCTGAGTGACTACTTTGCATGGCATTAATGTGAACGCACTACAGCATAAACATGGACTCTTACACCTGATATAATTTTTTGATTGGTTTGTATTTTTTTAGTTGGATTTTTTTTGTTATTTAGCGGACATGTGAAAAACTCCTTGAAAAAGACATGTTAAGAATGAACTTCATAATTTGTTTTTCTTGCCTAAAGAGGAATAAAAAAAACTTGACTGAAGTCGTAATAATTCACTCATGAAAGGGATTTATCAGAGACGCAACGTAGGAGGAGTAAACATCATTTCGAATTAAATTTTGGTTTAATAAGGCCTGTGAACATGGGAAAGCAATTTGGTGTCTGTCTCCGCTCACACTGGGCAGCTGTTGAACCCGAATGTGTCAGAGTTGGAGGCAGACGGTGAGGTTTACGCCAGACAATCTTACTTATTGTTAAATTTAACGGCAGGTTATTGCGTACATTAGACTGCCTATATTAAGATGTTTAGCCCATGTAACGCCAGCAACAGAAAGTTTGCAGATCCGGCAGGGAGTTTACGCCAGGCTGGCTGAATTCGAGCTACTACAGCCCCTAAAGATCAGAGTCATGGTCCGAGTCCTCGGTTCAGACCGTCTGCTATTTCCTGCTTTCTCGTTTTGGCTTTGTTTGGCTGGAAGCAGATGTGATGTCACTCATAGATACCTCAATAAATTATTTCTATCTCCACAGTTGAATTAGACTATGTCAACTCAGGCATTAGAAATCAAATAAAATAAATGAATAAAAATTGCAAAGTGAGTCAATTTTCTCCCTGCCTTTTTCCTAATGTACAGCATAATTTCACTGAATCAGATTCAATTTCATTATGGGCAGTTATTACATTAAGACCAACAGTTGCATTGTTGTTGCTTTACACACACACACACACAGTCTGTTCATTGTTCATATACATACTACCACTGCACTGTCTTTGTGCTGTCCTGTTGTTCCAGGTTGAAGGTAGGCCTACCTGTACCGAGTTTACACAGCAACATGACTGGATAGAGGTTTTTAATAAGTGTTAGAAAAGTGACTGATCGAGCAGTAGTCGTTTGAAAACCTGCAATTGGATACTCAGAACATTCCCATGCCGTGAAATCGCATCAGGTCCCCAAGGCTGTGACGATATTGGCTGTTTTTTAGAGGACTCAAACAGAAAAAAAAACAAACCTCAACACAACTCACACTGTCACACTTTGACCAAAGTACCTCTAGGTACTTCCAGATACATAAGACGACCCCTGGGTTAGTGAGTTTGACCATTATACAGTATGGTTAAACACATAGAAACACTTTAAAATGGACAAATACAGGATGTAGAATTTGCAAACATTTTTATCATTATATTAATTATAATCATATTAATATTTTTAACATCTCAGGAAAATATTAGTATATGAGACACACAGAGCAACGCACAAGCTGCTATAAAATCAGACAAAGGAGACGCGTATGAGGAGAGGCGGGAGAGGAAAGGAGCGCTGCTGTACTTACGCCAAGGGGGAGCCCGCCTCCTCACTGAGGTCACAACCAGGAAGGCAGGATGGGCACAGATGGGTGGATGACAGCACAGGTGTGGTTGTTTTTTGTTTGTTTGTTTGTTTTTTGGGTTGTGGATGGAATGAGCAGAGGAAAGTGGGTGAAAAGCACGGAGGAGTACATGGCACAGACACAGACAACATGGAAAAGCCCTGTAGCAGCAGGCTTAAATGTTCAAAAGCTGATTTGTGCTTTGTAGAAAATGATCTTTTGAGAGTTGATTTGACCAAATTAATAAAAACAACATATTTTCTCACTTTTCACTGCTACAGATATCCAGCTTGTCTTTTATTTTTGTAGAACATTTCCACTGGAAACTACATGCACGACTTAGTTGGTTCCTGTATGGAGTGCGTTGTGCTGGAAATTGTGTCTTACAAATTGTGTACAACTTCCTGTGCCCACTAAGTGGCACTAGAGAACACACAATAATTATGTTTTATATATATATATATATGTATATATATATATATATATATATTATATATTATATATTTATATATATGATATTTGTGAATATCATGTGACCACACCACGTAAAGTTCATATAAATTAAATGATCTTTGTCACATAAGGCAGGCACTTTTTGTTGTCAGTAGGTGGCGCTATGAGTATAAGTCAAAGTGAGCCTGTAGACGTCTTCGGGCTTGGACTTTTATCCAGCTTGTGAAATTTGGGGCAGATTGGACGATGCAAAGTCAACTGACAACAGCTTCCTGTGTCATGTTGAAACATCAAAATTCACCAAGCCGCCATGGCAACGCCATTCAAAGAAAACTCACAATGTTAACAATAATAATCATATCTGTCATTATGAAATATGACAATGCTTAAAGGTACTATTGTAAAAGCACCTGGCTCCGCCTATGCAGTTTTAATAGCCGTGGCGTGTCTTGTCTGAGCAGCCCAACTGGTTAACATGAATGCCGTATGGAAAGCGGGCAGCACTTCCTGGTGCTTCGGTACGCTTCCGCTCCCTGTCTGAACCCACCGTTTAGCCTACCAGCAAACACACTGCGATTAGTTTATCACCATGGATACGACCAGACAGAACGAAACAGAGATCTTTGAGACTGTAACTTTAAGCAACCCTGAACACCAGAAAAAACTCTGCTTTAACTTCCACTTGCACATTTTTATGCAACACAAGCTGCTGAATTCCTTGACGTTTTTCCAAACAACTTTTTACGTCGGGGCTTCAGGACACTTGGATCACTACGGACGAGCAGTATGGAGATATTTTGTGGTTTCAATTACATGTTTTTGGATGTTTGAATCTGGGGCGCCATAAGCCTCCATTAGGTGGAGTTGTGCTGCTACCTCCGCTCCCCTTGGATCTCCACAAGTGATGTGAGGACTCTAAAACTTCACCTGAGCCTCCATCGGCATATGGGTGAGCAGATAATGGGTGAATTTTCACTTTTGGGTGCACTATCCCTTTAATACAGTGAGTAGCACAAGCACAATTCCTTTCACCATCATTATATTGTTGGTGGAGTAGAAATCTTCGAGGTGGATGTATCAATATATTTGCAATAAAACCTGAACTATCTGCATGGCTGAATACCACCAGTGTTAAGTGAGAAAAGTATGGTTGTTTTTTTGTATTTTGAGTGAACTGATCCTTTAATTTCTAATCATGTGGACTGGTTTGATCATTTTGATATAAAGCATGAGTGGAGAGAGTGCATAAGGGGATCAGTTTGATTGTGTGACCTCACCTGTCGTGTCCCTTGGCCTGCGACTGCCCTGCGATGGCGTCCATGATGGCGTCCTGTGAGTACATGCTGATTGGTGTGTTGTACTGGGCGTGAACAATGGTGGCCTTTCCTCCTGGACCCCTCACTTCAATGGGCTTGTGGGTGGACAGGGCCGAGTCTTTCAGAGCAATGGGGTTGAAGCTGGGGGTGTACTCCACACTGTCAGTGTCAGGAGGGGTCAGAGGTCAGTGACGAGGAGGTGGGGAGGTTTCAGGTGGAGAGGTGAAGATGTGTCAGCATGTAGTACCGCAGCTGACAGAGAGGTGGGGCTATTGTACCACTCTATCTCAGCTTTTAGAGGGATGCAATGTCTGAACACTCAACTACATCCTTGATTAGGTGATGGACACTGTTGTCTCAGATTTCAATGCATGAAGAGAACGGATGAGTTACAGCAGATAAATTTACACTTCATATACTAAAAATTTATTACGACTGCTGAAACAGAAACACTTTGCTCTCTCCTTTTTAAAGTCACTATGCGCTTCTGACTTTGCGTACCCTGATGGTAGAAAGGATCCCAATAACTCATGTATACTCAACAGCAGTAGTCCAAAGAAGTTCAAAGCATGCTAACACATTGCAACACCCATCAGGCCAAACTGTCAGGACCACAGGGCTGATTGTCTGCACAATTCAAATGACACACAGTGAAATACACACACTACACTACTGTCGAACATGGATGTATGAAGGACAAACAAATCGCCAATGCATGCATTTATACAGAGTAAGACACAGCAAATTCATTTATATTCACAAAATTAATATGAGAGCTGAAGAGGACCAGCAGAGGTGGAGAACACAGGTTGATATCATAGCAGCATATGACTTCAATTTTACAATCTTTACTTAAAGGGACAGTTCACCTCCAAATCAAAAATACATATTCTTCCTCTTACCTGTTTATCAGGCTTGATTGTTTTGTGCGAAGTTGCTGACTGTTGGAGATATCGGCCGTAGAGGTGTCTGCCTTCATTTGAATACAATGGAAGTAGATGGCACTCGGCTTGTGGTGCTCAAAGCGCCAAAAAACTACAAATGAAAAACCCAACAGCAATGTCTCTTTCCAGAAATCACGACCCAGTTACTCAAGATAATCCACAGACCTTGTTGTGAGCAGTTTCATGTAGGAACTATTTTCTTTCTACCAAACTACACCCGCCAGCGTGCAGAAGAAAGCGTAATCATGGACGAGAGGCCCGTGCTGGTGACAGCGTCCTCATCGGCCGAGCTGTAACGTTAGCTAGCTCAGTGGTGCCGTGCGAGCTAGCAGTAGATGCACGCTTCCCTCTGCGCAATGATACTGTGTGCAAGAAAATAGTTCCTACCTGAAACTGCTCACAGCAAGGTCTGTGGATAATCTTTAGTAACCGGGTCAGGATTTTTGGGAAGAGACATACGAGTTAAATGTATTTTTTGGCGCTCTGAGCACCACAAGCAGAGTGCCGTCTAGTTCCATTATATTGGAGAAAGGGCAGACATCTCTTTGGCCAATATCTCCAACTGTTGTCCAACTTTTGTTCTGTTTTTTCACCACCAAACTTTGTGGAGGAAAGTGAAGGGAGGGGCAAGTGTCTTACACATATGAGACCAGCGTTCTCGGCGTATTTGCCCCTGACTTTAAGTGTCAAATTGACCTATGGCTAAGTCCCGCCCTCAAACGCAATGAGCCAATCACAGTGTGTATAGCCATTCCCATACACTTGGACATTCTCTGCCTGGACGTTCATTGAACGAGTGACAGTTTATGAGCTTTTTCGGAGATCTGAAGTTTAAAAATGGTCAAACAGTGTGCATGGGGTGCATGCAACTCTGACACAAGGTATCCTGAGACGCTGGGCAACCAGGTGTATTTTTTACACTTTAAACCACATCTCAACCGAGAAAAGTGTCTCCTTTTTTAAGTTGTGTGGTAACGTTAGACCACAACATCAACATCAACACCTCCTGCGAAGTGCCGTGTACTGTGACACCTGCCATAGCGCCGCTCACTAAATGTTGATAGTTTGTCCGAGTGAGTGGAGGGGGCGTGGCTTAGCCATAGGTCAGTTGGCAGTCTTGCGTGGAAAAGGAACAGGTGGGTCAAACGGCAGACAGTTATCTGTGCCTTCCAACTGTAGTGAAGCAATGCTTTACATCTGATGGTGGGGCCCGACCCGCAGCGTCCTGAGTTATTAATAACTTACAGAATCATTGCTCGCAATAGTCCACACTCCACCTTCTTTTCCATTTATCTCTCTCTCTCTCACACACACACACACACATACACACACACAGCAGCACTAAGTCCCTCTAAAGTCGGCTCAGGTGTGGGGGTTGTTTAGCATATATAAATATAATTGGTTACTATTAACCCTCCCCCCCTTCAGGTCCCGTCGCGTCCCTTCGCGGTCCATCGAAGCTTCGAAAATTTGCCAGTAACTATCACTGATGCTTTGAAGCCCCTTAAATGGTTTTCGGGATAGCCTCTTTGGTGTGCCAACACTTGGCACACCAAACAATCTAGACTCATAAATAACATTACAAGTGCGAGGAAGAGTATGTGTTTGTGATTTTTGAATGAACTGTTCCTTTGAAAATAATGTTAATAATTTCAAATATAAATAAAATCTTTGTCAAGTTAGCAAAGTATCATTTTATGAAGGCAGGAAGGAAGAAGAAGGAAAAATAGAAAGTCATAAAATGTACTCAAGTAACGTAGCAGTACCTTCAAACTGTGCTGAAGTACTGTATACTTTTTTTTTTACTTTCCACTTCTGTGAACCAGGTGCTGTTAATAGCATGTTACCTGAAGAAACAAATGATCGGCACACTCAGTATGATGTTACAGTTACATCTGGACCTTCACACACATGAATGCATGTTTGACACAACTTCACTCCACGCCAAAATCACCAGTGACAGATCTGTTCAAACTCATTCTCTACTGGCACTTCATGCACATTAAATACGTAGAAATGTGACGGTACTGACTTTGCGGCTGTGTTTGCGATAACCTGAAACACACCAGAGAGGGACAGACGGACAGAGAGAAGCATGTAATGAAGGAAACCACCAGAGGTTATTTTGGTGACAACAATGGCACTGTGTGTGTTTGTAGGAAACTATCCAACGGCAGCACTATGCTGTAATCCCATGAACAGGTCAGAATAGCAGCCATTTGTCATCACTGGGATATTTCCCAGCTTCCCCTGCATCACCAGGAGTGACTGACAAGAGCAGAGGCGCCCTAATCACATGACACAGAGGCACATTTAGCACAGGACAGCCACAAATACACACAACTACATAAACACAACACATACCACCTGATCCACTTGTGTCAGGACTGCAGCCGTTACATATAGACGAATCCGAGTAGACAAGCTGCCATTACTGCGGTGGCACCTCAGTTGTAAGCTACACTGTAATCCATGTAAAGGATTTTACTTTTTAAATAGCTTTCGCCAAGAAGTCTGTCCAGCAGATCCTGTAGAACCGGTTATATGTTATCAATTTTAATTCAGTTTAAATCGATGAGAAATCTTCTCTGGGCTGTGCTGTTACACAAGCCTCTTGCCTGGGTCCAGACCTTGAATCCAACTGCTCTACTGAGTTCGAACTGATTCGTCTGGCATCATGACATGAAATGGTAGTCTCTCCATTTGCATAGAAAATGTTCCAAGCGCGGAAAGGGCGGGGCTAACGCTGCTGTCAAGTTTTGTCAAGCTGTGCCCCAGAACCAATCAGAAGTAATTACAATGGTGACAGCTATAGACAAAATAAACTGACTTTGACTCTCTCAAAACCCTAACAACACTATTATGTTGGTATGGCGTCTAGTAAGTGGTTAGGGAAAATCAAATTCCCTCTGCCACGCAAATCAGATGGACGCAGTGTCCGACTGAAGATGGAAACGGAGTGTAACAAGTTGACAGTTCTGTCAGGAACACTTTAGTCAAAGAAAACTTTGTTTTCATTTGCAGTATCATATTTGGTGGTATGGCTCTGTTCTGGGGCCTCTCTGCCTTTCCTAGGCCTACACAGAAAGCCACTTCCATGTGCCTACATGGAAAGCCTGAGGCAGGGAGAGCAGCAGCAGAGACCCCCTGGGAACAGAACAGACCAGCATCAATGACAAACAGAAATCACATTGATAAGTCACAGCTTAAAAAGGAGGAGCTGGGGTGGAGGCGGGTTGCAAAGCAGCTTGCAGAGGAAGCAGCAACAGTAGGCAGGCCAGAGCAGTTTAAATAGGGTGCCCTGAATGAGATTCGCCATTCATGTGATCTATTAGCTGACTCCCTTCCATAAATGAGCTGCTCCATCAGTTGATTGGAATTTAAATGACAGTGTTTTGTCAAGCTTCACACCCAGATGCATGGGGAAGGGCTGGAACTGTAGCCTGACACTATAGCTCATGATGTTTAGTTCACGGGTCGCTTCTTTGTTGTTGAGGTTGGACATTGACGTTACGACGTCAACACTGAGCTTGAGTTGCCAGTTCTTCAGGTATGAAGGCAGGATGTTCATGTTCTTGCTGGGTAGAATGGCCAGGTCATCTGCGTAGCCGTACTTGATTGTGTTGCAGGTAGGTCGTAAATATAGATGTTGAACAGTATAGGTGTTCAGGGCACCTTTCTTGAGGTTTCTCACCTTGCTGCTTTGTTCGTTGCTGGTGAGCAACAACCTGAGCCTGTCAGAGGCAAAAGCAGGCACTTTAATGGACATCGTACATCGACGGTGCAATGTTGCCCCAGGGATTATATTGCAGCCTGTTGCGCGGCTGCCGGCTGCAGGACTCTCACTCAATACTAGATCAAATTCAAAAATCGATTTCCCCTTCAGTCACCTAAGTTGTTTTCATATCAGGTATGACTGATTTGTACCATGCCTGAGTACGTTTGCCCCCCCCCCCCCCCCCCCCCCCCCCACTCCTCCTCAGCTTTCACATTTAATGTTGTTCCGTAGCTAAGTACACTTTTATCATCAGCTGCCTGACATTTTTGCTACAGTGTAGAAAAGGGCACTGCAGACGTACACTGCTGCCTCAGGGACTATCATCTGCATCTGGCCAGAGGAGGAGCGCTCTACCACCCACTGAAGCTCTGACAGCAGGGTGGAGATTGCAGTGAAGCCTGATCTAAGTCTGTCCACAGTGGGCTGCGCTGCCATCTGATATAGAGGCATCAGTACTAAAATGATACTCTTGCATACCCAGTTAAAAACATCTTGTAGTCGCATTAAATAGCAGTCCAGCTTTGTGTTATCGAACAGTTGCTGTTCATATTTGATGTGCACTGTACCAGAGTGCATATGAACTTTACACGAGACCACCTTTTCAAGTGGACTTGGGCAAGCATACTTCCTTGTACATTGGTACAAGGGAGTAGACAAAAGAATGAGAAAATATGTTGAAAAATACCAGTTTCCCATTAAATAATGCATTTTCGCCGATGACAACACAAGAAATTAAGGAGTAATGTTTAAACCATAAGTTAGCAAGTAATTCCTGTCTGATTTAAATAGCTACTCGAACACACAGCACTTTCACATCAAGACAGTGGAGGTACGGTAATGTCATTTCATTTACTCTGGACTTCATTCTCAAAGGCTGTGTCATAACCAGTTTCAAACTAGCGCTTTAACACCAACTATGTATTAAACTACCTTTAACTGTCAGAGGGGACGAATGCTGACCGTGACTAACCCCAAATATCTGGGCTTTAACTGTCACTGTCACTGTAAATGTGTTCAGTTCCACTCTAAATCAGCCGGTGTATTCATCCATACAGTACATGGATGTGTTCAGGGTACAGTAGGTAAAGCGGAACGTGCTCAGCAGCACCTCACACGTGGGTCATCTCAACTGCAGAGAGAGGGAGTTATCTCAGGTTTGGCAGGGGGGCATCCAGGGGATTCAGGATGATGGAGTGTAACCGGAGCGGAACATTCCCTGACCAACAGCTGCTCTCTCCTGTGTAGGTGTGTGTGTGTGTGTGTGTGTGTGTGTGCGCGCGCACGCACGTGGAATCAGGAGTCTCTATGGGCCCGGTGAGGTGGGGTCACTGGCATGATACTGCCGTCATCGTCCCTGCATTCTGCCTGGGGCACGTTCCCTGACACCTGACTTACCGTTGGCCTTTTACTGTAAGGCAGCTCAGCTCCAGAGGGGAAACACATTAGTGAGGACTGATATCTGGATATGTCAGAGGCAATTCAGATCGCGTCCTTAATTAAGATCAAGTATTTCATGACTGACGCTTCACCCAAACTCATGTCATCCCACTGAGGAGAGTTCCGTCAACGGTGGCCTCAACTTAACTCCCACCACACTTTCCTCAGGCATTGCTGATTTGGCCTTACAGTCCTGGCAGAGATTGCATAAACCAGTGTGACACAAGCCTGAAATACCCAATAGTGGTAATGTGTGCTCCAAATAACACCTGTTTTGACACGGTTGTTCTGACGGTGTAAATATAAAAAGGTACAAATGACAAAACAGGATATTAAAGCTTTTTAATCTGGTGATATTCTGTGTGATTGTTATGTCAGTAAATCCCCCAACTAACAACTATCTCCTGTGCAACAAAAGCCTGATATATGTTATGCCTTGGGGTCGCCAAGGGTGGTCGTGGGGGGTGGCACCCAGATACAATCACCGGCCCCCCTCACTGTTCCTTCAGCACGATTAACATAGGCACTAAAGTCTATTTGGATCTGACCCCACAAACACCGTCCTGGCCCTGTAAATACCCTGAAGCACCAATTGTGTATTCATCCACGGCTGAAAATAGTCCCCCAAAAAATGCATTGTTTATTTCTGTTTGCGTGATGTTTGCTAAAAACTACAGTGCCCAGCTGTTTAAGGAAATAGCGAACATGTTTACATGCATGCTAATATTCCACCATTATTCTGTATATGACAATATTCTGAATTTGATCCGGGTCGTGTAAACAGCATATTCCATTTGGATATTCTGTATTAGGCCTTTTCCTGAGTGCAGAATTTTCCTATTAAGACATGTGGGATATGGTGATATTATTCAGGTTTTAATAGCATTCTTTAGACATGTATAGAGTGCGTACAGAATATGCGTGTCAGTTGGGTTTTTTACTGCGGTGTCTTGTGTGTTTTCGGTCGGCTCTGAGTGTTGTGGTAGATACATCATAGACAAACCAGAGGTAGAGATCCACGCCCCAAATAGAAGTCAACTTATCTGTTCAGACAATGAAACAAACAGACTTATAAATATTATGAAAGATGTGGAATCAACATGTTTCTAAATATGTACAATAAACGCAACGCTGACCTTTTTAAGAGGGTGGTTGAAGGAATGAAACATGGAAGTTGTGGTTGCACGGCCAAACAAGTCTGCCCCGCTTTACCTTACACACGAAAGACAGCAGCTCTTGTGTTCTTGTGAGTTAGAATGACTGTATTTGTCAATGGAGTCTGGTGGCTTTCAGATAACGGCTTCAGTTCCCCGTCAAAAAGCAGCAAAAGTCTTTGTAATATTGCGCACACCTAAACTGATATTGATTTTTTTAGGTGGCTAAAAACTAACCTGAGTTGGTTTTCTACCCAGAAGTTCGTAAACAAACTTTATGATTCGGTCTTTTAGTTGCAGCTCACGAATATTTAAATAAAGAAATGACATCAAAGAAAAACAGGCCGAGGGCAGACTGTAGCAACAAACTGTCATCTTCCTGTAACCCCGCTACTTATTTAACAAAAAGCCACACCAGCAACTCTCTGGTTTTCCAGGCAAAACCGGATTTAAAACTCAGCGTCGGAGGAGAGAGGGAGACGCATTCGCTCGAAGATAAAAAGCCTCAGAAAGGGATATCAGGGAGCTGAAACAGCAAAAAGAGTTCTTTAAAAAGATTTTTTGCAACATCATCTCCCTGGTTCCATTCCTGTAGTTTGATCTCCTGCTATTATGTTACCTGGAGGCCGGCCAGGTATGTTTGTGTGTACGCTCCCGAAATAGTGCCACGTGTGAGGGGAATGACTGCTTGGGTGGAGATGGAAATGTTCTGAGTGTATTTTCTTATCACAGTCCCGGTAATATGAGGTTAAATGGGGACGTGTGGTGTGTGTTTGCTTCATTCCTCAAGAGTGAAGAGCAGCACTTTTGTTAAGTTTTGTTACATCAGCTATGGTTGGTTTTTGGCTTGTCCCCAAAGGTGTTAAATCCTCTTCTCTTCGTATTACATAACTGGAGGTTATTTGTCGCTGTGGTAACCTACCCCAGTGATGAAACTCCCTGGGGAGCTGCCAACCCCTCTTCTAACTTGCCCTGCATCATCATCATCTCCCAGGTTTCGGGAGAGTTAAGGCTAATTGGGGAATTGTACTGCCCCCGCTGGCTTGGTGGAAATATATGGTGTGGAGGAGGCAGGAGCTCTGATCAAGGCCGAGAGGAGCTCTGGATGTGTTTTTAAAAACATGGAAGGGATTCCTTTTTATCCTGGAAAATGTCAGATGCCAGATTTCACTTTTTCTAACTCTTTGAAAAGATGGGAAATGATCAAAATAGATGGACAGAAAATAAAGCTACAACGTGAGATGACAGTACGGTACCAGCTTGTTTTATCTTCATTTTCCTTTCATGCAATTGTGGGTTTGTGGAGTTTGCTGACCTCTGACCTCAACACAGGCTCCCTGTAGTCATACTGTGAATATCTGACACTAGAGGGCAGCAGGACACCGACATTGAAGTATTGTGAAGATTATTCTCACAAACAGGACAGGAATGCAAAACACGTATTACAGACAAACTTTTGCAGAGACACAGCAGGTGTTTGTGTTGATCGGGGCATTAGTATCGTGGGGGTGTTTGTACCTTCTGGTGGGGGATGACTGGCATGGGTGAGTCCATTCTTGCAGCTGTTGTGGGAAATGCTGTAGTACGTCTTGATCTGAAGGTTAAACAATGAAACATCCCATGAAAATACACCGCTATGTCTTATTTCTTTCCACTTTTATTATTAGCAATTTTAAAGATATTTCACAAAAAAAGTGAGAAAAAAACAACCATTAACAAATCATGAGAAGTGGGGTGTGTGTCTGTAGATACATTTATATGATTGTTTTTAATGGACAGCCCCGACTACTTTAAACACAAAGGAACAGTTTTGTATCATAACAATAGCTTCGCAGTCAACGGCGGCCACAAAGACGGCCTTGGTTGCGCCGATGTGCAATCAGTCTTCATATGCGGCCTTCGAAGGCTGCAGCCCCTGAATTGAGACGCAGCTAATTTGAAGAGTACCTGGAGCACATTCAGTCTCAAAACAGTGTATAGTTTTGTGTAAGGTTTTCAGGCTGGACGACATGTTTTTTTGAAAGCTTTGAGCTGCGTTTTTCTCTCATTGGGTGGGTGTCAGAGGTGTTACCCAATCAACAGCGACATGTATATAAATAAATTTTAAGTAAATCTTCACCTAAGTATATTTTTTTGTTTATAATTTACACCTGCTTCGGCAATGGAAACGTACGTTTCTCATGCCAATAAAGCCCCTTTGAACTGAACTGTGTTAAGAGCCTGCGTCTGCGTAACACAACAGGATGTTCAACGCACCACCATTTCTGTTTAAATAAATGTTTGCTCCATTTTGGGCTCAACACACCCCAGATTTCCCTGCCCCTCTCTCAGCTCAAATCAAACGGATGGTCGCTGGCTCTACGGCTCCAACTACAGATTGTGCTTTTGCATTTTCGTTTGCCTGCTAACACAGACACAAAGAGTATAGAAGCAGATGGAGCGAAAAACCCGCCCCTGTCTTTCGTTCTCAAACGCAGACCAAACTCAGTAAAACTAGGAAGTGCTGGTAAAATAACTCAAGATTGCCTATTTCACATCTAAAATGCCTTCAGAGACATATTTTAGTGCACAGTTTAGCTGTAATATGAGAATTTGTGAACAGGAAGTGGGCGCCATACTGTTTCCTGTATTGTTCATTTTTGAGACGGGTGTTTTTGGTGTAAGTGTGTTTACTTCTGCATGGTGAGCGACAGTTTGTTGGTGGCCAACTTGATCTTGTTTTGGGCTTCCAGGTGCGTCATCCCCTCGGTGCTGACCCCATCGATGGCTGAGATGATGTCGCCCTGGGCCAGGCTGCCGCCCACTGCCTTGCTGCCTGGAGTTATCTATGGAGGGGTCGATAGAGCAGGTCACACTCGGGGCACTGACACAGATTCCTCCAGAAACAAACACGTAACTTAAAACTTTTTACAGTTACACAAACATGTACACATGTTACATTAGAGGGATATCTATGAATGCTGGAGTAATCTGCCAGGGGGAGGATAAGAAAGACACTGTAAACTGTGATGTAGCAGCTAACGCTCCACAGTTATTCATCAGCTCTGCATCATCAAAACTCTTTTTTCCAATTGTCAGCTGTATCTCGACCTTCAGCTGAATCCTCGTGCTCCTGGCTCCGCTACAAAGACAGATTTCAGTGCTTAAACTACACAGAGAGGAGGTTTAGGTGAGTCCGTGGGCCTGGGGCAAACATACAGTGTAGGGTCTAAGCTTACAGTCAACTCGTTAAAGAGTTAAAAATAAGCGGCGTTGTTGATGCCTGAGGCTTCACTGTGATTGACCCGACCGAGCCCCCCTCCATCCCCCAAACACACACATACACCACACCACACCCCTCCCACACACCTGCTACTGACATTCATCCAACACTTCCTTGTATCTATCTTTTTTTTTAACTTAAATTAAAGGTCCAGTGTGAAGGATTTAGGAGACATGCTGGCAGTAATGGAACATAATCTTATAAGTATGTTTTCTTTAGTGTATAATCACCTAAAAATAAGAATTGTTATGTTTTCGTTGTTATGTTTGAGAGATGAAGACGGATTATTCAGCTCCCTGTAAAAACCTCCAGCACAGTGAACACTGAAGGAATTCTTACTGAGAGAACTTTCAGCTGGTTGCAATCTGCAGCCCTCACCGCTAGATGCCACTAAAAATCCCTCTAAATCTTACACGCTGGACCTTTAAGTCCTCCTTGCCACAGTCCACATTTTAACTACGTTACTCCACATCGCGTAACGTCCTCTGTCCTGCCACCCTTGTTCCTCCTGTCCTCCTTTTCATGTCTGCTTTTGCACGTCAGTTTCTTCCTTTGAATTACTGTCATTGTGTGTGTGGGAGTGTTAGACTGAGTGAAGCAGACATGTAACACTGCCCCGCCACTCTGTCATGCATGTTTTCTATAACAGATGAGTGGAACAGGAACAGGAAGTGGAAGTGTTTTTCTTGCGCATTTTATATCCAAACAATGTGTTATATCAGTCTATAAAAAGACAGGATATATTCCTACTTGGACCCATGGATTGTATGATAAAGATGGACGACATGCCAGCTCCGCAAAAGTGAAGCCAAAACATCTCAATCACCTCTCGGTGGTTGGCTGCAGCGTGGGTTATAAACTCCGCCCCCTTCATGTTAGCAGATGGGACGCAGGCCAGTTTGGCTTTAAGTTTGGTTTTAATTTGTCATGTGATGCTATGAAGGGGGTTTGTCGTCATGACTGACAACTGTGTGAGCCAATCTGTGCGCTCGCGATTGGTCAGACAGGTAAATTGGCCGGAACCGGACGCCATTTAGGCTAGAACCGCCACTGACCGTGGAGATCGCTGCTGCTCAGACTCTGGCTCCAAATGATGTCACCAGCCCAAGATGGCAGCGACCCTAACCAATCCAACTGACAAAGGCGACGAGTGCTAGCCAATCAGAGTAAGGAGAGTAGGTCAGGTCATGCCTTCGCTATCCTAGGGGACGCTCTTGGATATTTTGGCTTTGTTTTGTGGGTGGCATTAAGTGGAGACAGTCTATGCTTGGACCACATACATGCTTCTGCCATCTGTTGATAGTGTCCAGGCAGATGATGCCTTAATGTTGCCTCCAGACGGCACGTTCAAAGACTAAAGTGTCCCGACAGCCCCACCAATAGTCACTAGATCACTAGAGGCCCCACGATACCATATTGTCACGCTGCTTAAGTCACGACACAATATTATTGCGATTTTAACGAGTATTGCATAACATACGTTGCGATCTATTGTGATTTATTACTTTTTTCAACAGCAAATTATGTCCCCAAGGAAAACATCTATTCAAAGTTTTCTGTCCGTTTATCTCAATCCTTTCTTTTTATTTCAGCAAAATATATGTAGTGGACTAAAAGAGCGATTGATTTGATTATTTTAGTGGGCTACTAAAGGTTTAATTGAGATTTTGCTCGTTTAGTAATTTATGTGTTTAAAAAAAAAAAAAAGATACTTAGTCGCGATATATCACGGTACTGTGCTGTATTGATTCCTCCCACCGCCTAATATATAAAACAACTGGACAGCAGAGAAACAGTTTAGTGCGTCACATATTTAATAAGCAGCCCTGCAGCTTGGCTAACAAGATGTCAGGAATCCACTGCCTTCATTCCTCTTTCCTTTCTTAGTTCTTGGCAAAAGTAGGCCGAAATCCAAACCGCTGCGGTGTTACGTCAAACTGTAATGACACACCGAGTTGTCACGTCAAGCTGCCGTGTTTTATGTTAACCTGTCAGAGCTAAGCAGAACCACAGGATGAACTCAAATCCAATGATACAATGTCATGACGGACGCAGGTCAAAGCTCCCCCGCGGTTGCCTGAGACTAAGGGATCAGACGACAACAGATGCCTGCAGCTGCCAATCAATACAGTCACCAGCTGAGCATCAATCTGGAATAAAGGACGAGACTTAACGTCCGCACCTCCTCTACCGTCCCTCATCTCCCGAATCTCTCAAATCCCCCCGTCCATCCATTCCTTCATAATGACGCTGTGCTCACAATAGCTGCAGCTCCAAAAAGGTGAAACTGAAACTGAACTATAAGCAATGGATAAAGCTTACCAAAGGTAACACAAGCTGCTTTTAGTTTCCTCGCTTCTTTCCTGTCCCTTTCCCACCCCTCTGCGTCCGTCCATCCACCTCTCCTCCAGTGCTATATAAAGGAAACGCTGTAAATACACCAGCAGTCCTGCCAGAGAGAAAGAGAGACACCGTGTCTCTCTGCTGCGAAGGTTAAAACTAGAGTGACACTTTCTCTCCAGTCCCAATAATTAAAGGCATCTTTATATATGCTGAGAATGTCTGAGTGTGAGTGTTTATGTTCTTGTTATCTCTTAGTTTCTTTAATAAATCACCCTCTTTGACAGCTGTCGTTTGCAGCACTGAAAGACGACTTTAACTTTGTTGTAGTTGATTATGTCTTTGTTAGGAAATCTATTTTGCAATGACATGTAAGAGATCTGATCGGTAAAATACGCCAGTTATTCTTAAAAGAATCAAAACCCATCGTCTTGAATCAATGATACGTGGAGCTGAAGAGTAGCTCCACTTTAGCCATGATTGATGTCGCTGATTACGACCTATAAGTGTGAGGGTGGACTCTGTAAATGAAGTAAATACTATACTCAATTTCTTTTTATCCAAGAGCGATATTGCAGCAGCACATCCACACTAGAAAAAAAAAAAAAAAGCTATTCTAGTCTTTCCACTGCTGCTCTATTCTTGAAATCTCTCTGGACATTACATCTGAGCCTCCCTGTCATCATCACGTACAGCAACATTACATAACTGCTGCTCAGCTACTGCACACACACACACACACATACCTCCACACAAGCCTGATGGAGTTTAAACATGCAACACGTTATTGTCAAATGTGATTTCCAGGTGAAAAGCTTTAAATCTGGGCTAAATCTGGCATGGAAAATGTTTTCGGACATGTAGGTTACCTTTAACTGTGTGAGGGACTCTATTTTACAGTGTCGCTGGTGCTATAATAAACCTGCTTCATTTACAGTCGTTTAAATGTTGAAACACAAGGTAGTTGTGACATACACATCTAAACAAACACTTAATTTTTCAACCTAATTTGGTCAAATCACCAAATTGGTTCTCACTCTGAAGTTAAAGGGCTCTTTGTTGACATCATGGTGCATTGTGTTATTATGTTGAAGACCTTCAGTTTCAGTTTAAAATCAGCTGTTTTTGTTACAACAGCCTGTGAGAGTGTCTCTGTCCTTACCCTGGAGATGGTGAGTGGCATGTTGAAGTCCTTCCCTCCCTGTAGTCTGAAGCCCCATGGAGCGGGGCCATTCAGAGTCACTGTGTACGAACTCATCTTCGGTTAAACGTCAACACTCCTCCTGTTAACAACTCCCGCTGGCTGTGTGGCTTCTCCTCCTGCTCGCTGTGCGCGTGTTCTCCGTCCTCTCCCCCTGCTATCCTTTTGTCACGGCCGGCCTCTGTTGGTCGCTTCTCCTCCGTCAGCCCCTGGCTTCACTACCGTCTCTCCCTGTCAGCTCACAGCTCTCAGGACAAACACCCTGGGCGAGTGGCGGTGACGGTGGGTGGGTGAGTCAGGTGCTGTGGAACCTCTGTGACACACACAGGCATGCACACAGATACAGATATGTGTAGATAGACAGAGCCACTGCAGAACACTACACTTCTTTCTGACTAGAGCCACACAGAAAAAGCAAACCAAAAAAACTCCCCAAACAAAGCTCAAATTTAAAAAAGTGCAAACTCTAAAAAGTCAACTTCAAACTTATTATTAGGAGAGAAGAGGTTCTTGCCTGCAGAGTTGCTGAGGGCGAGGGACAGACAGCCTAAGAATAGCCGAGGTGAGCATAGACACAGGGGCCCTGGCCCTTATAAGGCCTGTAACACGAAGCCCCAGAATGCTTCACTGCCGATTCACATCGCCAATATAGACCCCTCTTACTGCAACACATTCTCCCTCTCTCTTTCTCCCTCTCTCAGTGCTATCAGTTCATGCTGCTAGCACCCTGTTATCCGTAATCTGTGCACTGATGTCATTCGCCTGTCGGTCTCACACACTTTCATTCTGCTCGAGAAAAGGAAACAACACATTACCTGCTGCTGTTTCCCTGGAAACCCCCCCCCCAAACACACACACACACACACACACACACACACACACACACACACACACACACACACACACACACACACCAGGCTGACTGAGCTCTGTGTTTGTGTGTGTGCGAGATTCGGAGCAATTCAATTAGCAGCCACCCGCAGCTGCTGAGGTTAAGTGAACACAAACTGAGTCCGACATTGTTTCAAAGGTGGCGACAGACTTTTCTTTGAAATCATGACCTGGTATAATAGTCGCACTAGCCACACTGTGTAAGTGAGAAGTTTATGCACAGTGTGATGCTAGGCACCTGATTTTAAAGGAGCAGTGTGTAGGATTTAGGTAAATTTAGCGGTGTGAAGTGGTGAGGATTGCAGATTTCGACCAGCTGAATATTTCTATTCCTTCAGTTTTCTTTGTATGTGTGCTAGGACACAGGCAACATGGCTGTGGTCAACAAAGGAAAGTAGGCAGAATGAACAGCTGTTTGTTAATGTGAAGCGAAAGCACCTGAAGGGGGCGTTTCCCTTCCAGGTGGGGGTGCTTGTGCTCTCCTCCCTGCCTCAGGTGTGATCACGTGACCTCTTGATGGGGACTTCTGAAAGCACTGGAGGAAGCAGGAAGCAAAGCAACTACACGGAAACACAGCAAACAGTGGACCTTTTTACAAACAGCATTAGTATTTGACTTGAAACACATCAGTGACCAGAGGGCTGTTCTACGAAGCAGGATTTGGAGTTAGCGAGGTAACTTCAGGGTTAACTCTGGGTTTTCAGTGCTACGAAGCTGGTTCTCTTTTTATAATAAATCGCAGTGGTAACTGATGCAGAACAGCTAACAGGTTAACTTCAGAGTATCTGATCACAACCTGTCAGCACCCCGACCTCTGACCAATCAGATCACTGAAGAAAACAGTGTTTATGGACAAAAGTCTGGAGTCTGAGGTAAAGAAGAGGAACCTATATGCTGTTAGAGGTCAGAAAAGCCATTTCATTGGCAGTTCAGCTTATGACAGGCGACATCATCAGAACCATGAATGAAGGAGGCTGCTTCATATGATACGTGATGACACAGTAGCAAAACAGTAAAATGCCAGTGGTGTGGGATGATAAGGACAATCTATGATCTAATAACATCCTCTGAGACTTAAATGATGCCTAGGTGTCACTGAGCTATGGGCCTACCAGACTGTTGATGATCTGTTTTATCGTAGTTCTCACCACACAGGTGTCTCGTGTTATTTTGAGCTGCACTGATGGAATCAGAGTGTAAAAGAGGACTGGAGCACACTGATTCATTTGCAGCCTTCATTTGTGCAAAGGGAGTAACGTCTCAACACCACTGTGTTCATCAGTGTCAAAAAGAGGGAACTCTGAATGACTGAATTACACTGATTTTAAGAAAGCAAACAAATGGAGACACCTACACCCACTTACATCCTCCACTCCTACAAATCGATCACCAACTCTTACCTCTGCGGGGCACCATGGTTCTGCAGGGACGATGATTCAGGTCAAACATCATGCAGGATATCTGTCCGTCTCTCTGACATATTGGTTAGCTATGAGCTAAGCTGATCCACTCTGTCATCTGACATCAGGATGTTCCATCTAATGGGCTGGATGGATCTCATCCATTCAGGAAACTGACCTAATGATTTATGAAAATATCGGTCAGTTGTTACTGATGGACAGATGATGCATTAGGAGCTGCAGTGACCACAGTCACTGTGGTGCTGCTCATGAATGTGTGTGTGTGAATATAAGTGGAGAAAGACGTGTTTCGATCTTGTCTTTTCCCCAAATAAATGTACTCATGTCCAGGGCCGCCCATAAGGGGGGAAAAAGGGGAACATTTTCTGGAGCCCATGGATGCCAGCAATAATAACCATTTGATTTTGAACCAAAACATTCACCGTTGCTAATTACAATAACGAAAATAAAGGTACAATACAGATCGTTGCTTTAGCAAAATGTATCCTGTCTCACAATGAAAAAGAACCCTCTTCTGAAAATGGTATGAGTCATTTTTTTTGGTGCACAACCGCTGCATAAAAAGCAAAAGGTGGGCAGCTGCGTGACCTCAGAAACTTACTGATTTAAACAATGACTTACCTTGCAACGCCAGAACCTCCTCACACATTCTCTCTCCAACTCGTCAAATACCAACGCTTAGTCAGTGGCCCTGCACGTCAAAATATGACGCACAAGGTACCCCTCCAGAATCAGCTTTGGACGGGACTGCGTGCCAATTTATGCTCGTTACATGCATGCATGTGTATTTTCAAAATAAACTCCCCTTTTCACAGGAAATGTACAGTTCAAAATATTTTGGCAATCCGTGTTTTCAATGTTATAAAATAGGGGGCACTGTTACACATCTGGGAGTGAGTCTGGGTTGGACCTGACTTGGATCTGGAAAGAGCTTTGAGCCCATATAATCATGTAACGACCAAGTTTTTTTCAGTCGGCCAACTGAAGAGGCAAACGACAACTTGGGCGCTAACATCACAGCTAACATCACTCCCCATCAGGTAGCCTGCGCCAGTGAGGAACAGTCATTTAACATGTATGCACTGACATCAGTAACCTTTTCAGTTAATTCTGTTGGCGATCCTGCTGTTGACTGTTTCTTTAGAAAAGTGAAGACTATCGAAAAACACTGTACTGCCGACATGTTCTCACTCCAACCTCGTCACATATTGACGTTTGGTCATGGACTTTCCATGTCCACATACGACATGCAAGGTACCCTGGGTGCATTGGTTGTTGACGTTCTGGGACGCCGTGTCAAGTTCTGCCTGTTACATGCATTGTCTTCTTTCAAAATACACTTCAGTTTTCACAGGAAATTAAACGCTTACATACAGTATCTTTCAAAATAATCAGTACAACACTGCCAATTGATGATTTTTCCTTCAACAACAAACACACATCGTTGGGTTTAAGAAAAAAGAATAAGGTTTGGCTGTAGAATCTTAAGGTACACAAACACCGCTCTCTCAGGTGAATGTCAGTGTTTGTTGGAACCATCCAACACCCCTCCTGCCCACCGTCAGTGTTTGACGCCGCAAGTCACTGCCCAAGCGCTAGATTTCGATGACTTCGGAGTGAGACTAGGTTGGTACTTAATTGAGAATATAATTATTATTAATGCAGATTAATGAATAGTGAAAGTCGTCATTAGTCACTGCCATAGTTTAATGCAAGGCTAGTTCAAGACATGGAAACATGGCCACCAGGTCTGCGAAATTTTGCAACATTTTTATTTAGAAAAATAAATAATAACAACACAAAACATTCTGTACAAAGAAAAAAAATCAACATGAAACCATCACTTCATTAAAACAAAATTTAAATTATATATATGTATATATATATATATATAATATTGTGTATTTGTTTGGTCATAAAACATGTAATTTTGTACATTCATTGATGGGTGCGGCAGGACAAATGAGCAATTGCTGCCTCCTCAGCTTAGATTTTCACCTTTAATGTGACTGTTTATCATTTAAAAGAACAGTTTTTACAATCATAGTCAATGATGCAGCAATTGTAGGAATGTCAAAGGGAACTGCGGCGTACAGGAGAAGGGGGGAAATCAGAGCTTTGGAAATGAGAAGAATGTGAAAAACATAGTTGGTGTTACGTACATCCGTCTATGATGAGATCTATAATAACAACCCTGAAACCACTCTCTAGTAACAGCGTCAACAAGTCATCTGTATACCTGAAAGTAGATATTAGAGCAAGGTATGGCATCAAGAGTACAGTACAGGGTCCAGTTCTTCAGTGCGGACACACACACACACACACACACACACACTCACAATCATATACTTATACAGTAATGGGTGACGTACGATAGTGTTGTGACACATTTGTGGGCTGATCTATGGTACTTCATGTCACCGGGAATGGAAAAATCATTGACGAAGAGCCAGAGGGGCAACAATCTGACTGTGTCCTCTCCTGTCCTGTCCCATGTGTGTTTCAGTACCCAGATTAAAAGTAAAATATCTCATATTAAAGCTGCATTAAGTGGGTTTCTTTTTACCACTAGAGGGCAGACTGAGTGGAATGAGCCGTCATTTCTCCTGGCTAACATGCGGTGTATTGGCAGTGTGTTCTGACGGCCCAAAATTCTGATTCTGAATTAGAAAGCTGGAATCTGGGGCTTAAATGCTGCTGAGAAACACTTTGAAGAGTTCGTAAAAAACACCCAGGATTGGGGGCTCAGACACCACTAGGAGAGTGTATTTTCTGGCATTTGTTTTGGGGACAATGGGCTTTCTAGTCCAATGGGACATTTTCTTTTGGACAGGGCCTTGGAATGTCAAAGTCCTGTGTTTCTTTGACCCATCCATCCACGGACTTTGTGGCTCTTAATACTGTGTCACCTGCCTTCCTCCTTTACTCCTATTATAATTACTATGGCCACTAGAGGTCGCCACATAACAATAAACATAAATATGGGTCGCGATAAGCTGCTTGTACAAATGTCCTTACGTGATTACTTACTAAATGAAGTTCTGGCTTTGTCCACCAGCTCTGTCGCTACATGTGTTACTCTCTCTACCTCTTACTCGTTTACTTTGACTCTGACATTTCACAAGGTGTAGGTGCTGTTAGCATTTATAACAAGCAGCATGTTTTTAGTTTTAGTTTTGAGAACCAAACAAACATTTTTAAAGTGGGTGGGCTCATGTCATTACTTATTACAAAATTGAGATGTGTGAATGTCAGGGTTATCGCCGGTAAGTATAACCAAGGACAGATAGCTTCTATTTACCTCGGGGCTTTTTGTTGCCTTTGACCGGTAAAGCTCTGCCTGAAAGATGGAGAGACACTCGTGGAGCAACATTTCATCCACCACATATCCACCCACAAGCTTCATCACTTTGTAGCTGCAGCTGTCCACGATTAAAATCCAGTTTTGGTTGTTTAGCCAGCATAGCGCTACAGCTGACCTCTGCGGCCGCAGACGGTTCACCTTTGGTGGGGTGTATTTCCTGGAGCTTCATGTTGTTGTGTTGTCGGTTGTAGTAGCCGAGGTGTTTCAGACCTGAGGTTTGGGGGCGTATTTTTTGCAGTGGAAAGAGTTTTAGTCCGACTACCTGCAGCAACAGTGTTCTTGTCATCTTTCCCCCGACAAAATTAAAGTGATGGGAATATTTCCAGCTGCTGAGGTCAGTGTTTCCAACTAGCTTGCTGTGTTATGACGTGCGTGTGCAGCACGATAATTACGAAAATGAGTCTGTTGATGTGACTGTTGTATTTCAAGTCAGTAGTGATGTGATAACAAAACTAACGTTGTAACAAGTTGTTCGGTTTTGGGGTAACTGTAATATTATTACTGATATTTCATCAGTAATTAGCTACACTACTTGTTACTGGAAAAAGTAATTATATTACTGTAATTTGTTACTGCCCAACACTGCCCAGTAGTAATTTGATTCTTTCCTAGCATAGAAAATACTGCTTAATGCATCTTTAATATCAGTATTCATAGTATATTCTGACATGCTCAAATAAGGTAGAAAAATCAAACAGTAGAAAGACTTTGGATTGGGTATCAAGAATTGCTTTTGAGTTGGTACTGATTTCACATCAAGACAAAGAGATTGATTAAAAAATGCTTTTAGAGAGAATGGACAAAGTATGGACCTACTGCGCTTCTGCCAGTGCGTGCTGTTGTTCACATGGCTCAGAGAAAATCTCTGCTCGTCATTTGTTTTGGAGGGAAAGAGACCGCTGTGGATGATTCGGTTCCCGGTAAGAACCTTCTGAAAGTTTGGATCTTAAGATACCAGAGCTAACAAAACATCTCCTTCAAAACAGCATTGGAAAAACGCAGATTTTTTTTTAACATGAAACTGCTTAACTCAGTGTTTTTACTAGTTTAAATCACCTAGTCTGTTTGTTTTGGACAGGGAGAGACCTCTGCGGATAATTTGAGGAATTCTAACCTGGAGAAGTTTCAGTTGGTTGCCATCTGCAATGCTCACCACTAGATGATGCTAAAGCTCCCTAAATCTTACACACTGCTCCTTTAAAACATTCCATGAATGTATGGCAAAATAAACACAACTTCAATTTTACCTATTTTTAAACTCAAAAAGAATCAGACATGCCATGTATGACAAAACGTATTTTGGTGTCCCATACTCAAATATTATGACAATCTGAAAAAACAATCAATAAAAGTCTAATCGATACCCAACCCTCATGATTCAACTTTTCACATTATGTTTTTAAGGCAAATTTGTTGCCACCGGCTCCGAGGTAAACCATCTTCAACCACTATGATATGTCAGAAAAACTAAAACGTGTGTGTGTGCAAATACGTACACAGGTATTTAAATTTACTAGCCATTCACACTCACATACACTCTGTATGCAAAGACAAATGAATAAAGGGCATGCTCTGGTCTTGACTTAGCATAACTAGCAAACAGCATGCTGGTACAGAAAAGTCCCAGGGAGGGAAATATTGAAACACAGACACACGGTTACAAACTGCTGTTGCACTTCTGTCCAGCTGTTTAGGGTAATGCTGTTGTCTCCAGCCTGGCTATGTCAAGGGACTCCTTGGCAACTGGGCTGTATGTTTTGGTCAATTTGAGGCTGCCATGGAAACCTGGGGGACTATGCAGTATCGACGGGCTGGAAATGGAGGTTACAACGACGGGTGACGTCTTACACGCAGTCCTTGGCCCAGACTCCTCCATCACGTTATCCAGCTGTGTAGGCGGAGGAAGAGAGAGACAGAGAGATGTTGAGGTATTGTGACTAAGACTCCACATGTCGAATGTGAGTAGGTGGCTGGATGTTTGAAAGAAAACAATAAAAAGCAGTGAGATGGGGGTTGAGGAGAGAATGAAGTTTTATCAATTGTTACTCTGATTTGGATCACTGCAATGTTCCTCCACTTGACCTGTCAGAGCAAGACGTGAAGCAAGCACAGCTAATCAAAGGCATTGATGTTTGGGTTGATAAACGGCTTTACCACAGTGCCCTTGATGGAGTGGGACTGTATCAATCGGTTGACCCCGAGATCAAGCTCTGCACTAGAGGATCAAAGTACACTAACAGAGAATGTTAAAGTAGATGTTTTTGAGGATAAGTCTGTTTTATTACCATGTTGGGCTTAGTTTTGCAATTTTGCCCAACATTTCTGTCAGTTAAAATTGTATTCACCATGTTAAAGATGTAATTCAACAATTTCGGAAATATTTGCAAACATACATACAAGTAACAATAAGTCAAGTCCAGTCCCCAGAGTAAAATATTGCAATGTGCGTCTCTGCAAACCATGCATCTTACTATGGGAATGCGAATGAAGCAATATTACATCAATTGGCCAAAGGGGGGCACTATAGCAACCGATTGAAATGGCAAACTTTGAATGGGCATATCTCATGCCCCGTATGTCGTAGAGACATACTTCCAGTTATATAGATTTTCCGCCATTTTGAATTTTTTGAAAAACACTTCAAATCGATCTCTTCCCAGTAGGTGGAGGGGATGGTGGATGGTGTATCCCCTGGGCAAGACGCCTGCCGAGCTGCAGACCTCTCTACAAGACCAACAAGCAGCAGCGAGTCATTGCTGTGTTTCCAGCAGCTTTGTAGGCACTGAACCTGGGTGTTTGCATTGAATGTCAAAATACACACTAGTGGAACAACATCAGCAACATGACTGTTTATGTCCAAACTAGCTGTACATTCAATTTCTATAGAAGGCACTTTGCAGCCTGCACATACAACTGATTATCTCTCAGTTTTGCCTCACTAGACTCAAGACAAAAATGACCAACAATAAATAAAAAGTCTATAGACCCCAGGAGCAGGTGCAAAAAGCAATAGGCTACAACAGTGTCAACAGCGGTACAGATATTCACCGCGGCAGACACAATGGAGCTGTCCGAACAATTTAAAACTGCACAACAGCTGCAGCCACACACACACATTGACAGAAAAGGAGAGACTGCAGAGTTTTTATACACACTGTAGCACACACACAGAGTATTGCTTGACAACACAGTGGTTGTTGCCGTTCTCATCTGGAAAGCTGTTGTTGTTGTGCCCACCTGTGTGAATGTTACTGTGTGAGCTTTGTGCACCACAAAGTTCTCCTCAATCTGTTCTGTGGTCAGCTTCTCTGCTGTTCATTCTTTATGCACAACTGTAATATCACCAGTCCACTCAGCTTCTCTGTCCCACTGCACTCCTCAATATGTTCCAACATGTTGAGCTAAATACAATCTCATCATCGAACACAGTATAAAGGCTTCCTCAAACTTCCTCAGTGAAAGCAGAAGTTACCGCTGACAGATCCACCATGAGCATTTTAGCCCGAGCCAGGCTAACCATAATCTGTCTGCGCTACTTTTTTGTGCCAGCTTTCAAGAGCACGGCAGCAGGTTGCGTCTAAGGTTGCTAAACAACCTTAACAAGCACCGTATAGCCGTATAAATCCTGAGTGCAGAGCTGATCTTCTTCCAGGAGCTGTTTATAAGTGTGTAGGCCTATCGTCTGTGGGACAGATGTAAAGCTCTGGGCAGCCCTGTGCTAACATGATCAACTTTTCTGTGTTCATCACAGACTGATATTTACAGAAGAAAGTAAAGAAATCTGTCGGCTGTGACTGGTTGTTCATCGTCACATGATATGCAGTGCTACATTTTCACACAGTTACACGAAAAGGTAGGTAGTTGGTGAACAGCCGAGCAGCAGAATCGATAAGTAGTATCATTATAAGTAGTAGTATCGCTAAAATCTTAACAATACCCATCCCTTCTTGTGATAAAAATGTACTAAAAGTAAAATTAGTGACTTACTTGTACTGTACTAGGGCAGGGCGATATAGTAACTATGTTCTATATATCAATATATTTTTAAGCAAGATATAAATTTAGACAACACTGTTTATATCGATATAGCGTCAAGTTGTAACATGAACGAGAGCAAATGTGTGTCGTTACTTCCACCCCTGCAAACACGAGCTTGAGATATTCTCATTTAACTCTTGGCAAGAAAAAACATAAGCTTGTTTCCCAAAATGTCAAACGACGTTGCTGCTAAGATCTAGGACTGTGGAAAATGTGGAAGTCGAGGAAAGGCAAGAAAAACAAGCAGTCAGACGATCCCACCAACAACATACAGTATTTAGAGAAGAAAACTAAACTGCTGTCTGATCGCTTGTGTTTTTTGCCTTTGCTCTAGTGTTTTTGTCGTGTTTCCGGATCTTAGCAACTACTTTGGAGAGTACAGTGTTATTACAACAGGAGTGATGTTAAAGGACTGACTTCCTTTCATACATGCACACATATAAGAAGTATAACGCCTATGCCTATGCCACCTAATGCTGGCTTTTTTCCCCAATAGCAGCAGCATGGAACCTATATGTATTACAATTCTGAAGTATTTCTCTGAAATTCAAGTCTTTCTTTTCACAACAGCAGCTCATTCAATCTTGGGTGGTTGTTGCCGTACAATATTCTTTTCATTTCTGTAGAACAGTCAGTCAATATTGTCTGTGGGGTTATTCAAATCCATCTTCACAGCATTTGAAATGAAGACACTGTCAAGTCAAGTCAGTGTACGGCATCCAAAGCAGCTAACACAATCAGTTGATAGCAGAAACATGAGTTTGGGCATGAAAGAACGAGCAGAGGATAAGAGGTTGAATGGGTTTTTGATTTTCCACAAGGTTTGATTAATACTTATGTCAGAGCAGCAGCAAATGAATGAAACTGGAGAGGATGGAAAGCACGGGTGATTAGAGGGCAAATAAAGAAGGACTGAAGAGAAATGCCAACCATTTCACGTTACTTACGCTTTTAAAACAGTTTGTTCGGCTACAGAGAGCAACATTAAATGTGCTTGAATCATTGATCAGTGTTGGAGAATGGGTGACATGCCCCTTTAAATAGCCCTAAAGTACAAATGACCACAACACCTGGATGGGATGGACAGAAAAGGCTACTTTTTAAATCGTGATTAAAGCCCTTGAAAAGAACAAGGAACTTATCTTACTGACTGACTGGACTTGAGGAGTTCTTGGGAGACATGTTCGTTGGATAAATTTGTTGCCAGTTCTATTATTTTTCCATGGGATTTGTTGATTTTCTTGACACACACAAAAAACAAAAACAGATGCCACATCTACTGCACAGAGCAAGAGGTGGACGAATCGGCGGACTCTTACAGTAGCTGGCAGATGACTGGTTGGCTGCAGGCTGATGTCCGACATGGAGATGTCTTCAGGCTCTGTCACAGTCTGAACAGTGCGCACACAAACACAGCCATTTAGTGTTAGTTATGATCAAAAGATGGTTTGTGCTATTTGAGCCACTCGGGTCACATTCTTACTAAAAACAGAGCGAGTCCAAATCGAGATTTGAACATGGACATTTTAAATAAAAAAGCATTTATCTTAAAAAGTATGTCACGTTGTCCCACAAAAAAACATGAAAGTAGCACAGGACTGTGCAGGACTAGCATTAAGACATTTCCAACCATTAATTACAGCAGAAAAATTCACCAGAAGGCAGGAAATGAAGTGTTTGATGCTCAAAGTGTCCTGATGGAGGAACCCATAACCCCCCCCATTGTACCAATGGAGCCGTTCTGTAACGTCCCCATGTTTGGTCCCCCCTCTGTTGCACACAGATCTGGTACTGAAAGGTGGAGCTGTGAACACTGCAGTGTGTTGACTGGTCAATTTGGTGTGACGCTCTTGTTTTCTCGTCCGGCGCACAAAAGTAAAAGCGTATATCCTCTGCTCTGTGCAGAGACAGTAGCAGATGGAGGTCAAAGACTCCTCGACAACCAGCCGTCTGCATCTGCAACAAGTGCAGTACATTGAAACACAGAGTCGTATCATGCAAACTCTGGATTAAGTCTGAAACTCCCAGATTATTGGATTAGTCTTTAGAGCCTCAGTAATGGAGTCCTGCATGGCAGTAAGGCTGCACAGTATGCGTGTGTTTGCACATAAGCATACTTGTGTTTTTTTCTGTGAAGTAAGATGATTATAGGGAGGCGGAAATGCTCTAGATGCCCCACACAGGACCCAATATTTATGTGTGTTTCTCCATCCTTAACACTCGCATCCTTAACCTCACATAACGCACATCTCTTTGATACAGCTCACTATACAAGAGGATGTTTTCCTTTTTTTATAGTCAACTGTATTTCCTATTGGCTATCCACAAAATACTTGCTCGCTGAAACTCTACTTGGTATGACTTAAAAATGAGAAGCAAACTGGCCAACAAACAAGTGATCAATCATGTTTTAAAGATATTCATAATTTATCATATTAAACCACTAATAATGAAGTAAAAACAAAAGGTGATTATTCAAGTCACCAAGCTGGTAAATGAGCCATCGATCGTGATGCATAAATAAAACAGCTGCTGCGTGTTAGCTGATGAAAGCAAGACTTCAATGCTCGGCCTAAACTAACGCTATACTCTTAGACACTCAACAACTGCTGAGTCAATGGAAGTAGATGGCACTTTGCTTGTGATGCTCAAACAAAAAAATTTGTTTGAAAAACTCTCCAACGATGTCTCTTTCTATAAACCATGACCCGGTTACACAAGATAATCCAGACCTTGTTGTGAGCAGTTTCATGTAGGAACTATTTTCAAAATCTATCATCACACAAGAGGAAGCGTGCATCAATACGGTTGGCGAATGTAGTTCAGTTTTTATTTAGATTTAGTTTTGATTTTGGTATGAACTGTCAAACCTCTGCAGGGTTTCTTACACCTTGAGAGGTGCTGAGGTCACATGTGGGTTGTTGGTCCACCTGGCTGTCATGTGAAGCCCATTTAACAGATCGCATTATAGGGCGATGTCCCTTCTTTATGCCGCCTTCGTGCTGCTCCCATGTGTGATTTTAGACAGCGTGCGGGCATCTCGGATTCAAAAGAGGCGTGACATGTAACACAATAGCATCAGCCTCTAGTGTAGCAAATAACACATGCGTCTGCAGCGCTTTATAAACAATAACAGTGGCATAACATGGCAATAACAATGATCTGCCATTGCTGTTATTTGGCAGCTGATCCCGTTCTTTGCTTGGAGGGTAAAGAACTCCCATATGTCATTGTTTTTCTAATTTGTGGACATTTTCAGCCACTGTACTTCGAGTTAGCCGCCAGCTGCTATCAGCTTCTTTTTAAATATCCAGGGGGTTGCAAAACGTCACACCCCTGTCGCCCATGATCCCGTCCTGCTGGCTGTCCCGTTTACACAGATATCAGCACGGTTATTACCTCCATTCCCGGCTCAGAGGTGAGACAATGCTGCCCCCCCCCCCATACGGGGATACTAGCCCAAATTTTCAGACGGTCTCTCCTGAAAGACATTCATAGAGTTGCACTTGGTTGTTTACATGTAAAGTGAGTGAAGTTGTGTAAAGTATGAAAAAGAGATTTCAAGAGAAATGTTCAAACCCAGCATACTTCCTCACCTCCACACAGCTGACAAATGACGGCGTGAGGTGGGTGTTAATGTCTTTTCCAGCTTCAGAGGTTTTAGAGTGGGGGGTCTCTGAAGCTATTCCACCCCCCAACTAATGCTGACAGAGCGGTAGGACAACATGTCTTACTGATGACTGAGAATCTTCACTGTCGATGTTTAAAAGTGCTTTGAAGGAACTGACAATAACCGTGATATTTAAAAATGAAGTTACCCATCAGGTTTTCTCCGGGTACTCCATTTTCCCCCCACAATCCAAAGACATGCAGGTTAATTGGTGACTGTGTCTCTTTAATGCCATTTTGAGTCTCTTCCTGATCGGTATATGTTAACTTGAGTGACATTTTGCAGGCAAAGGTTAGGGATTGGGGCCTTGACACCTTTGTGCCCTATAGGCTCATTCAGTAATCCATCCATGAGTAGGGAGGCCCCTGCTGGGTCTCTCTTTTGGCTGAGGTGTCTTGGTAGTGGTGTTAAGAAAAAGATGTTTAAGTCCTGCAAGGCTAGGAGCTTCTGTTTTCTCCCTGGAACCTTAACGTCTGTGACTTAATGACAGTTCAGAGTGTGAACCAGACTCCATGTGACACTGAAACACTGGGATCACAAAATCAAACCATACAGTCACAAGACCAAAGCAACATGACCGCATCAGATAACACACTGAGGAATCCCGTTCATAACTGTGAGGAGTCTGGATTTTAAGAGGGCGCCAGTCAACATGACCTCATTGAGTTACCTGCCATGTAATGCTGAACATAAACATGACGTCTATTGACTTTAACAGGACTCCAAAACAACATGACCTCACGTCTCAAATTCAGGAGGAGAGGGTTAAGATCAGTCTTGACGTAATGACAAAACAGAAACAAAACTAACGTGAGAAAAGTTAAACTGAGCCCTAAAAGACACCTATCTGAGACTCAGAGTAATAAAGTTAGAAATGCATGACTTTCAGATTGCATAAAGCCATATTAAAGTGTGTAAGTAACAGTATGTTGACATTAAGCAGGCCACAGTACTCACTGTGATCTGTGAGAGGTGACATATGGCCGGGTCAGTGGGGTTGTGTGCAGCGGTTCTCTCAAACTCTCCCGTGTTGTGACCTCTCACCTTTGACCTCTGGCTGGCATTGCGCACCTGTTTCACATCGCCGGACAACTGATGAATGACGGGTGCCCGAGACGAGCAGTCCTCCTCCGTGTCTGAGAAGTGGGCCTGAGACAACACACAGATAAAATCACCCGCGCACACACACGAGACTAAAATCAGCAACTCGTAATTCAGAGCATTTGTCATTGGAAGTGTAAGACAGAGACATACCAGATTAGATATGAGGTACACTCACTGATTCGCTATCAGACAGGGAGGAGTTGCGGGGCTTGCTGGGGCCTTTGGACTCTGATTGGCTGGTGAGGGTTGATCGGCGGGTGGACTGGAAACTGCTGCTGCTGAAACGGTCTCGGCCAGTAACGCACAGCAATACCCCGAGGTAGGGAATATACCTGCTGAGTGCTGACCTGAGGGACAGAAACAAAGAAATATTACAAATCTATAACCCTTCTGTGTGGAGTTTGCATGTTCTCCCTGTGTCAGCGTGGGTTTCCTCCAGGTGCTCCAGCTTCCTCCCACAGTCCAAAGACATACAGGTTAATTGGTGACTCTAAATTGTCCGTTGGTGTGAATGTGAGTGTGAATGGTTGTCTGTCTCTACGTGTCAGCCCTGTGATAGTCTGGTGACCTGTCCAGGGTGGACCCTACCTCTCACCCAGTGTCAGCTGGGATAGGCTCCAGCCCCCCTGTGACCCCCAACAGGATAAGTGGCTACGGAAAATGAATGAATGAATGTTGTGGTTCTTCCTGGAGTCTCCGATGGTTGTCAGGAGTCATCGTGCCTACACTTAATAATAATACTGTAGTTGCATAGTCTACAAATGACTTAAACCTCATTGTAAAGCCCATTCTACCCGTTTTGACAATACTGTACTTAATTACAGCAACACAAATAAAGTAAACTTGAATTTGACAGAAGTAAGGAAGTTGGGAAACAGCAAATTCAGCATAATGCTATTTCCACAGCATTCATTTATTCTGCTGTCTATGACACGACACTCGAGCGTGCATCCTACCTGTATTTGGGGTGTGTTATGGCATATATGATGGGGTTGTGGATCGCAGATGCTTTGGCGATCACAGCAGGAACAGAGTTCATATACGGAGTCAACAAGTCTGCGTACCTGAGAGAGAAAGGAGAGATGTTGGTAAGAGGAGGACAAATGAGACAAGGAAATGAGACACATTCATGTGACAAGGGCAGCAGTGGGTGTGTTCACTCCTACAAGATGAATCTAGAGACACAGGAGTGGAGCGTAGAGTCACACCCACACTCATGTTATTGTATAAAGATTTTACTGACTGTTTTGATTTTACTGACTTTATGATGTAGTTGCAGGTGTAAAGTCCAACTAATAATTTTTTCACACATTTTTAAACAATCCTGCCTTTTAGCTTATCCTATCAAATAAAACTACCTTGACTATAAAATCTTGATTTTAGTTGCTTTAAAGGGGACCTTCTATGCTTGTCCTCATATTTCTATCAGATGTTCATATTATATGTGGCCAAAGTTTCAAATAATGAGATGAGATGTTAAGTGTGTAAAAGTAATCCCTTTGAACAAAATCTGGATCTCTTTATGTGGTCATCTGCTTCAGGCACACTACTGCAAGTGTTTACATTACATACACTGCTACATGTAGCTACATGCTAACAGTAAAGAGACATTTTATCTAGGGTGCTAATATTGTTCATTCCTTCCCGCCTTCGGATTTGTTCCTGCTGGAACATGTCCAGTTGTAAAGATTCTAGTTCAGAAGCTTTTATTGGTGCCACTATTCTTTGTTACAGTCATTCCCCAGCTGCAGGTACAATGCTACATATTGCTACATGCTAACATTAGGGAAACACATAGCTTAATCTTGTTTCTGATGTTTTTAATTCCTCCATGATTTTGGATTTTCCTCCTGACACATGTCCAGTTGTGAAGATTTTGGTTTAGAAACTTTTACTGGTGATTTTTCAGAGTAGAAAGTGCCACTTTTCTTTGTTACAGTCATTCCCCAGCAGCACGTACACTGCTACATGTAGCTTTAACATCAGGGAAATATGTAATCTTGTTTGCCGATGTTGTTAATTTCTTCTAGATTTTGAATGATGTTCCTGCTGGAACATAAAGAAAGTGCCTGTAGTCTTTGTTACAGTCATTCTCCGGCTGCATGTACACTGCTACATGTAGCTACATGCTATCATTAGTGAAAACATGCAATTTTGAGTGTCAGTGTCGTATTTGATCCTGCTGGAACATATCCAGTTGTAAAGATTTTAGTTTAGAAGCTTTTATTGGTGCCACTATTTGTTACAGTCATTCCGCAGCTGCATGTACACTGCTACATATTGCTACATGCTAACATCAGGGAAACACGTAGCTTAATCTTGTTTTCCGATGTTTTTAATTCCTCCATGATTTTGGATTTTCCTCCTGACACATGTCCAGTTGTGAAGATTTTACTGGTGATTTTTCAGAGTAGAAAGTACCACTTTTCTTTGTTACAGTCATTCCCCAGCAGCACGTACACTGCTACATGTAGCTTTAACATCAGGGAAATATGTAATCTTGTTTGCCGATGTTGTTAATTTCTTCTAGATTTTGAATGATGTTCCTGCTGGAACATAAAGAAAGTGCCTGTAGTCATTCCCCGGCTGCATGTACACTGCTACATGTAGCTACATGCTATCATTAGTGAAAACATGTAATTTTGAGTGTCAGTGTCATATTTGATCCTGCTGGAACATGTCCAGTTGTAAAGATTTTAGTTTAGAAGCTTTTATTGGTGCCACTATTTGTTACAGTCATTCCGCAGCTGCATGTACACTGCTACATGTCGCTACATGCTAACATCAGGAAAACATGTAGCCTAATCTTGTGTGCAGATGTTGTCAATTCCTCCCTCATTTCTGTCTAGTTGTGAAGATTTTGGTTTGGAAACTTTTAATTGAGCACTTGGCTTTCTTTGGAGGAGGGTTAGAGAGACAGGCGCTTAAACAGAGCATCTCGGAAAAGCGGTGTACTCGGTGTTCCAGCACAGACAGCATGAGGAAAATAAAGTGTTTGTGAATATTCAAGCACAAAAACACATTCTAGTAGAAACCAGAAATACAATTATGAAGCTGAAAATAAGCTTAACAGGTCCTCTTTAACTGAGCTCCATGTTCATAATTGTATAAAACATTTCTTCTAAATGTGTCTAAACCAAAACTAATGTCCCACCTTTCAGGCAGCATGTGGTTTCAGTTCACTCACAGAGCCTTGAAGCTTGCTTGAGACAACAGATAACTCCTTCAATGCAAACATTATGTTTAAACTGAACACAAAGTATATTTGTCTTGCTTTTGTCTTGCATTGTTGAACCTACCACCATCACAACCTCTGCCTGCTTAAAGTAAAACAGTTTTAATACCATATTTAACCCTAAACTATCAGTACTCCTTTATTATGTGAACCATATCTCCCCTAAACATATCGCCTCGCCAGTTTTCATTTTTTACTGAGATGTTTTGACATTACTAGACAGTAAAAAATGTCTTTTTAGCGGCCACTGACAAAGCACACACACACATGCACACCTACCCAGCGAATGCAGTGAGGGCTGTGCAGGAGTAAGGGGCCCAGGAGATGACAAATAGCAGGATGACGATGAGTGCGATCTTGGCCATCTTCCATTCACTCTTCATCTTATGGAACCTCTTTGCAGAGTCTCTGGTTCCCTGACTGTTGATCTTTGCTATCGCTCTGTCAAACACAGACACACTCAACATAGTTATGAAACCTTTTTTTTTTCTTCTTTTAGTTTCAATATAATTTGTAATTTTAGATCAAGTTTGGCATTTCAAGCTTTTATTGTATTTTTCTTTTCGGTTAATTCATTTTGAAGGCTAAGTTAAATGACTTAGACATCATGTATTGTACTTGTGCGCACACACAACGGACTGAACAAAGCATCAGTGGAAATCAATAGAGAAACCCTGACACATTGTTAATCAACATCACCAACAACAGACACACAATACCCATGTCTTCATCAATACATGTGTGTGTTTTAAGTGTAAACAAGATGGGAGCATGACTGAATGTAAACAGTGTGTGTGTGTGTGTGTGTGTGTGTGTGTGTGTGTGTGTGTGTGTGTGTGTGTGTGTGTGTGTGTGTGTGTGTGTGTGTGTGTGTGCATGTACCAACCGCGTCGTGTGTCTGATAGCTCTGAAGATGCAGCAGTAGCTGAAGATGATGATGAAGAGAGGGATGAAGAAGACAAAGGTAAAGAGCAGCATGGTGTAGGAGCGGACAGACGGGGTAAATGTCATGTAGTCCCAGGAACAAGACGTCATCAGACCCTCTGGGACATATGCACCTGTGGGAGAGCATACACACTTTAGCAATCTCTTCCCATGCCATGAAGTCAGACGAGTCTTTCTGTCACTTCCTGTAATGTATAACTTCCTGCTTCTTCCTTATCTGAAAGACCTTGAACTACTTTCCATTGTACCTCATTTGACAGTCCACTTGTCAAGCTATATCATATTGTTAGATCACAATGATGGGAACGAAGGAACAAATTAAGGAATTATTTCATTAGTACTCTGTCATAAACTGAAGTGCTGGACAAATTAAAATGTTGCTCAGCTGGTGGCGCTACATAGAAATTAAGGGAATCACCAAAATCGTTAGGATTCATCCCCCAGGGACCATGACTGTTTCAACCTAATGTTATGGACATGTATCCAGTAGCTGCTGATGTCACTCTGAACCAAAGTGTTGGAAAATCAGACTGACCAACTGACATTACAGTCCCAGAGCGATGCTGTTAGCATTGCTAATACACACCAGCAGCTGATCGTTTGACTAAATCTGTATTGCGCAAATGTATCCTCGTATATGTGACACCACCTGTCAAGCTCAGGCTGTAATAAATGACTGAGGGACCTGAGTGGCCCACGTGCAAAATCCATCACAGAAAGCAGTTGGAGTTCTCTCCAGTTGTTTCTGCTGAGGAAACTTACACTTGTAGCATTTGGCATTCACACCACAGGCTTCTCTTATATGGGACTGCATCCATTATTTCACACAGAGCTCAGGAGGATAATACACACACACACATGCAAACATACACACATAAAAGACACACTACTTTGTATTCACTTGCACATAAGAGCACAACTAACCATACACATGCACTCACAACAATTTCTAAATATCGTATAGCAGCAGACTTTCCTTCCTTTTCTCCAGACATGGAAGGAAGCCATAAGTCACTTTTATTACATGTTGTGTTAAGTTGTTGTGGCAGTTTGGGCTCCAAACCCTAAGGGAATTTTTAGTAGAAAAAACAGCCACTGCAACAGAATTCATGCAGGGTGGCAGAACATACACAAGTGCTACGTGTGTATGGTTCCAACGGACATCAAGTTTTTGTCTGAATCAATTTAAAATACGTCCGACCTTCTAAACACATGGTCCAATCTTTATATTCAGCCCTCCTCCATGTACGCTGAACAGAAATTTAAACGCTCCTGTTTTTCACAGCTTTGATTTAGAGATCCAATGCTTTATTTCAGGCACTCAACAGATATAGTTCTTCCAAATTTTGCTCACAAATTTGTCACAATCGTGTTAGTGAGCACTCCTTTTCCAAGATAATTTTGGGATGGTCACAATAAAAGGCCACTCTATAATGCGCAGTTTGATCACACAACACAATGCCACAGATGTTGTAATTTTTGTGGGAGCATGCCATTGGCATGCTGGCTGCAGGAATGTCCACCAGAGCTGTTGCCTATGAAGTGAATGTTCATTTCATGACCATAAGACGTCTCCAGTGTTGTTTCTCTGAATTTGGCAGTACATCCAACCAGCCTCACAGCCGGCAATGAGCACATTTGCAAACAGTCTGGTCGCATTACTGTTTAAAAAATATCAATTAATCTTGTCTTGTTATACAATATACAGTAGAAATCACTTACAGTGATCATGTCTGTCCGTGTCAAATTTACCTCTCTAGGCAAATTATTATCATTAAAAAATTTCTTTATTTCCCATGCAGATCACCATCTCGTTGGCATTTATATATATATGGTGCATTAACATAAAGTAATTAACAGACAGTTCTGTTAACTAAATTTATTGATTGAACAGCTGTGCATGACATGACCAGGCATTTTCAATCCACTTGACAATGGCGACTTCAACCACAGGTGCTCTCCCCATACACATTACTTTTCTGTCTCCAACACTAACAGCCATAAGCATCAAGGAGATTACTCTTTTTATTGAGTGAAAATTTGTTCCTTTTTTCCCGTCATAATTTTAATGTGAATGGCCTAGCCTCAGGTCGGAGTAAGGTTAAAAAAAGAAAGAAAGAAAGAAAGAAAGAAAATCCCCCCAAAAAATCAATAAATAGAAAAAATTGTAAAAAAAAAAAGAAAAAAAAAGTGAAAAACAAAATTCATGCATGAAAGACTTCAAATGAACACAGAGAACGGACTATTTGATAACTACAAGCAAATTATTTAAACAGCATTTGTATAGGAAAGATTCCATATAGACAGTTGATCACTGTAACCATTATCATTATAAACTGTTTCCACTGTAATACATTATATTACATTCAATGGAGTCTGCTGAGATAGTAGAATCCATTTATGGAAAACAGATTTGGTATCTCAAGGTCAATTTAAAACTGGGTCGATTCACAATTCTTCAAAATAAGACTTTCTCTGTTGTAATTGGGGATTTCATTTGTCAGATTTCTTTGATATGTGGAGTTCCTCAGGGCTCGATACTAGGTCCTTCACTGTTCTCCGTCTACATGCTGTTTCTCAGTTACATTAAACGCAGACATAACACTGATGAATTTTTAACGCAGCTGACACTCAGTTTAACTTTCCCTTGATAGTCGTAGTCTCCAGCAACAACTTGGCAGCCTTGAAATTACAGTTCCAAATACCCACTCTGTGTTTTGTTGTTGTCCCCATTGGTCTGCTCATAATTCATGTCCTGTTTGGACAAACACCTTGAAGTAAAGCGGTCTTAGTTTTGAGAAGGAAGAGCTGTTTCCTGTTTTTTTTTTGTTTTGTTTCCACAGTTCAGTACGCAGTGTCCAGGCACAGGATTTGCTAGTAAAATCATTGGTTGTTTAGTCTAGGGAATTTCATTACCACCTCTCTGACTGCAGATAAAAATGAAACGTGACAACCTGTGACCATGACAGTTCAGAGACAGTTTTGAAGATGTAGAACAAAGTTTTGCTAGATGCTGACTTGTTACCACCAACATGCATACATCTTTTTTCGGAGCATATACAACAGAGGAAAAAAGAGAAACCAGTAGGATGGCGAGTCCATGACCTCATCATCATTGTCAGGCTGCTGTAATGTCAGCTACAGGTAAACATGAGGCCATCTGCCCTCTGATATCTGAATAATATTAAATGTATTTGGCATGTTGACAGAAGGCAAAGTCAGATCTGTTTCACATAGTGGTACAACTTTCAGCAGGAATTTGAAACACTGACACAAATAAAAACAGTGTGAGAGAAGGACTTAGACAGAGCCTGAAAAAACTAAACCCCTCAGAGGAATCACTCTGATCAACAATGACTCCACAACCAGGCCCCTAAATGTACTGATACTCACTCCAGCCGAAGAAGGGGGGCAGGCTCCAGCCTACGGAGTAGACCCAGGCAGCAGCCAGGATGCTCAGGGCTTTCCTGCGAGACATCACCCCCAGGGAGGCCAGAGGCCTGGTGATCACCACATACCGGTCCACCGCAATCACCATCAGTGTCATCATACTGCAGATACCAAACAGTGCTCCGCAGAAGGCATACAACTCACAACCTGGTGGAGGAGAGGCAAAAGAAGTGCGTAGAGACGAAGGACAAATATGATTGCTCCTGAAGGTAGCTATCAAAATGAATGTATTTTTCTGCACAACTAGCTGCAAATACTGCAGCTAGTTGTGTTTCTAAATCGTTTTGGACACATATGGGTTATTTCTGTGCTGTTTAGTCAAGTGTCCGTCTCACTGCCATTTCAGATGCTTTGTATTCTTTGCCAATATCACGTTAGCAAATAATCTCATCTAACGTATAATACCTTTAACACACATGCTTCATTGTTCCCTTTGGAAAGACTGTAATGGCAGGTAGTTACATGCGACACAGCGATGACTACAACATGTCTCTTTCTGTTCCATCATGTAATGTGCTGTTATCTATAGTCTATCATTCTGCTAAATATATTCATACTGTTTGAAAAAAATATGATGCACACATTCATTCACACTTGCAAATATATGTGCAAGCCTACACACACACACACACACACACACACACACACACACACACACACACACACACACACACACATAGACACACACACATAGACACACACAGACAAAATATAAACACTCAATCATCACTTTATCAGCTGCTATCCCTTCAGGCCCTCAGTGTGTGATTACCACCGACCTGTCACACATCATATAATCACAGCGCCAAATCATCCAAGCACAAGACAGAATCTGAAGTGTGCCGCCTGTGTGAAGGAAGTCAAACAAATACTGCTCAGGCAGCTGAATACAGATCACAGCGCCTGTATGGCCATCGTCCCGACTCTGTGTGTGTTTGACAGCCCCTGTTGAGTTACCAAAGCTAATGAAGTCCAGATTGGCTCCAGAGGAATGCTCTCCAGAGAAGAACAATATTATAAGGTCCTGGGGCGTTTTGTCGAACAGCAAAGTTCACTGCATGGAGGTCAGGTCAATAATAACAAGTACATGTCCAAAAGAGAAAGGTCAATTAATTATGTCCCGCAATGAGCTCTTAGGAGCAAATCTTTTCAGTATGCATTGATCAATAAGTGTATCTCAATCCACCTGTTTTATGAGCAGTTTTAATTTGCACATAAAAAGCACAGCAATTTGATTTAGAAACAAATTGAAACATTGAAACAAAGTGCTCAGTGCATTAATCATAAAGCATGTCAATTAAATGTCACTGAAGAGATGAAAACATCAGATCTGTGTGGAGTGCTGGGGAGATTGTTCCTCGGATCAATGCAAACATAAATGTAATTTTTACACAATGCTTCCCCCATAGTTTTCTAGTGTTTGAGATTCAACTGGAAGTTTTTTTAACTACATCATCTTGTTGTTTTCTCTTCTTCTGCAGTGGTTTATTGGCATCCAACTGGAGGAATAGCACCAACTGCTTGTCTTGATGCACCCAACTCCTAATATAATTTTTTCCAGTATTTTCTGAAAATTTGGATAAAATTGGTAAACTTTTGATTTTGATTTTAAAGGGACAGTTCACCCTCCGAATCATCAATCAATCTCTATTGTTTTGGTGTAAGTTACCGTGTGCCGGAGATATCTGCCGTAGAAATGTCTGCCTTTCTCAACTATACTGGAACTAGGTGGCACTCGGCTTGTGGTGCTCAAAGCGCCAAAAAAACCCAAAACAAAATACATTTGAAGAACTCAACAGCAATGTCTCTTTCCAGATACCACAACCTGGTTACTGAAGATAATCCACAGATCTTTCATGTAGGAACCATTTTATTTTTGCCTAACTACACCCACCTACCGTACCATTGTGCAGAAGGAAGCATCCATCCATCCATTTTCACCGAGCACCACTAAGGTAGCTAACGTTACAGCTCAGGTGAGGAGGATGCCATTGATATTAACATTTTGTGCTGTCACAAGCATGAGCCTCTCATCCATGAGTAGATGCACGCTTCCTTCTGCACAGTGATATGGTTGGTGGTAAGAAAATAGTTCCTACATGAAACTGCTCACAGCAAGGTCTGTGGATTATCTTGAGTAACCAGGTCTTTATTTCTGGAAAGAGACATTACTGTTGAGTGTTTTTATTTATTTTTTTGGCACTTTGAGGGCCACAACCCGAGGGCCATCTAGTTTCATAATATTTGAGAAAATGGCCAACATCTTCAGTACTCTGCAGCTCACACCACAACAGTCTAGATTAAAAAATAGCAAGTTTAATTGCCGAGGTTGTGTCAGTCGAACTGACTGATTAACTCATTTACTTGTTTACTGTGAATTCTTGTAAAACAGGAAGGATACACACAAATAAAATGCAAGGAACAGTTGGCTTTTGCTTTGTGATTTGTGATCTTTGACCTCTCTTATTAGTCACATCTCTCTGTGTCCTCTGAAAAGGATAGGCAGAAAGAAAAGGTTTTCTAGGTGGTTGGGGGGTTGGAGGTGATGAGGGAAAAAAAGTCTTCTTGCAGTAACAATCATTGAGAGCTGAGCTCAAGATCTGAAAGTGATGGGCTGTCTTCATCAAGGTCAGAAGAACTCCTGAAGGAAAACACAGCGCTCTGAGTATCAGTGTTTGATCAGTGGAGTATGGAGCCTCTTTTACCACGTCTTTATTTCTGTTCCCATCAGACTGCATGCTGATGTATAATGCACACTGCGGTGGACCCCCCCCCCCCCAATCGCTCATGTAAAACAAAACATGCTGTTTGCTCTTTTTGATCGATGGAATTTGGATGCTCCTTCTTCCACTGTAGCACAAGGGTGATAGAGGATGGCAGGTTTTTGTGTTTGTGTGTGAGTGTGTGTGCAGAATGTTAATTGAACTGTAGGTCACACTAAAAAGGGTAGGAAACCAATACAGGTCCTGGGGGAATTCAGTGCGCGTGTCCGTAAATGTTAATGCTGTGCATGTGTGTATGCACACATAATGAAGCATGGATGACATCATTAGTGTTTAGGTTGTTATCATATTGGATTCCTTTGTGCAGCTTTTTTTTTCATGTAAGTATAAAATGTTAGGTAATAAACGCATGTGTTACCTTTCTTTCCAAAGATCCATCGCTTGTGCATGCTGGTGATGAAGAAGATGGGTGTCTGAGTGAGACACATGAGGAAGTCTGTGACTGCCAAGTTAATGATAAAAATGTTGGATGGAGTCCTCAAGTTCCGGCTCCTGAACACACACACACACACACACACACACATGCAGCTGTTGAAATATTATGACTAATACTGGATCATGAATAAATCAGGAATCTCATGTTCACGTGTTATCATCACAGATACATACTGTACAAAAACGTGGTGCTGAACAAGTTTATTGAAGAAAGCACGCACTGCAAAAAAAAAAAAAAAAACCCGAGTACCTGCAGAAAGCATATATGACCAGGAAGTTTCCCAGCATGCCTGTGATGCCCACAACCAAGATGACAACACCGATGGTGTAGTGAGCATGGTCAGGGACGTCTACCGTTGGAAATGGGTGGCTTGGAACCAGTGAACCCTAACAACAGGAAACAGGGAGGAAAGGGTTAATTTATGTTATTAGAATCATGATATTAAGTGATGATAAGATAGCAATATCATCGCAAAAATACCCCTGATCTCACTGCAGGTCTTGGGATCATCGCCTTGAAGGAAATTTGATATATTAAGTTAAAGGAGACCTATTATGCTCATTTTCAGGTTCATTCTTGTATCTATACTACTGGAGCATGTTTACATGCCTTAATGTTAAAAACCCCCAAAACATTTAGTTTCCTCATTCTGTGCTGTAACACCTGTATTCAACCTCTGCCTGAGAGCTCCATTTTATGGCCTGTCTGTTTGAGCCCACTCTCCGAAAAAGTTCACTCTGCTTTGATTGGTCAGTATTTCTGGGTCTTCTATATCTCTGTACCATGAAATATCACCAATAAAAGCTTCTAAACACAACCATACATGTTCTAGCAGGAATATGATCCAAAATCAGCAGAATGAACACCAACAAGATTACATGCTTCCTGACATTAGCATGTATCTACATGTATGGTAGCAGTGTAATGTTACTTGTCAATGGGTAAGGACTGTAACAGAGGATAGCTGTATTTCTTTAGTTAAATGTCACCAATAAAAGCTTTTCAGCACAGCCATACATGTTCTAGCAGGAATACGAGTCAAAATTAGGGAGAAATGCTCAACATCACCATGTAAGATTACATGTTCTAACAGGAATATGATTTAAAATTGGGGAGAAATGAATACCAACGATAACCAAGATTACATGTTTCCCTGATGTTAGCATATAGCTACATGTATGTTAGCAGTGTAATGTTATTTGTCGCTGGGGAGGGACTGGAGGTCTTGTTGTAAGCAACGTGTTCAAAAGAAACCTGAGTTTTTACTTTTACATAAATTAAACTTATTTGAAAATTTTGCCACGTTTAGTATGAACACCCTTCATTCTTACCAGTGTTGCCAACTCTCACGCATCTGACGTGTGACGCATGCATTCACCTTCCATCTCACGGTCTCACTCTGCCCAACCAATTCTCACGCCGACAAACGCTGGAAAAAAAAGCTGGCAGCTGAGTGTTTTAAATAAATTTCAAACAGGGTGGGCGGAGTTGAAGTTTGCAGCCAGACTTCAGTGAGGGGAGAGGAGAGGAGAAGGGCAGACTTCGCCTGACCGGCATACCAGCTTAGTGAAATGGAGTGCAGCCAAATGTTTCTGTGGAAAACTACTCTCTGATTGGTGTGCAATCCATATTTGCGCTTTGATTGGGCAGCTCTAGTCTCACAGTCAGCCGACTACGGGCCATTTCACGACTTTTCAAGTGAACTGAGAGACGCTTTGCTTAACTTAAAGAAAGGTAAGTCGGCTCACTGGTAGTTTGATGTCTTCAGTAGCACCCAGACCACATACTGGATGTCTACTGGATCCGTCGGGTGTGCGATTTGGCCGCGGCGCGGACTTGCTCTGTCCTATGCCGAGCGTCAATTAGCGGTGGAAATGTCAGATTGCGAGATCATAATGTCACGCGATAATTTGCGGAAACCCTGGAGGTATAAAGCAGGGCTGGACTGGGACAAAAAAATGGCCTTGGCATTTGATTGTGAAATGCCACACGCACACACTATGCTGTTACCAAAATTAAAACAAATCTCAGTAGTACGTGCCCTGGAAGAGAGTACCAAGGCTAGAAAATCAATGTGCTCATTCACTTCTCATATACATCTTGGTGGTAGTAGACGGCCTCAGAGTACACAATGCCTATGGTGAAAGCACTTGCCAAAGGAACTCTACAAGATCTATCGTTTCAATTTTTAATAAAATGTGTGCAAGTACAAATAACATACATACATGTCGGCATTTTTTTGTCCCAGTCCAGCCCTGTACACAGGTCATTGAAAGTCCTTGAATCTATCTATTTCTGTATGAAACTGCATGACAATAGGATTTCGCCGTGTGAATTTCAAAAATTTTCTCAGGGGAGAACCCCCCGAACACCCCTTGAAATCTTTCTGTTTGCCACAACAGGACACATTACTGGATTTTTTAAGCAGATGACTATACTACCATAGATTGATGAAATCGACCTTGATCTGCGCCGTAAAACAAATATATGTCTATGGAAGTATGTGGGGCTTAGGCCTATAGATATGAATATGTAAACGTACACTCATTTCTTCTGTTTGCCACATGTGCATATTAACTCTTATAAGGTAAAAAAAAAACAACAACATGCCGCCGTGTCCACGTATGTTCGTGACCATGCACGCACAAGCAGGTATTACATCACAAGCTAAAATCTCACTCCAGCCCTCTGACCAAAGTTGGGAACCCTGTTATAACACTATACTACATAAGACACAAAATATGGAAAACATGCTCCAGGTTCCATTTAAAAACACAAAGAAACTGAACTGAAAACTTTATTTCCATTTGCAGTATTATATTTGGTGGTATGGCTCTGTTCTGGGGCCTCTCTGCCCTCCCTAGGCCCACACAGAAAGCCTCGTCCACGTGCCTACATGGAAAGCCTGAGGTGGAGAGAGCACACCTGTCTACCTTTCCACGTGCAAATGAGGAAAGCCTGAGGCAGAGAGCAAACCTCCCTGCCCTTCCATGCGCCTACATGGACAACCTAAGGCAGGAAGAGCAGAGCAAAGACCCCCCGGGAACAGAATAGAGCAGCATCAATGACAAACAGAAATGATACTGATAAGTCAGACACAACATGAAAAGGAGGAGCTGGGGGCCAGAGTTTAAATAGTGCGCTCTGAAAAGTAAAACTGATGCACTGTTTCTTGTAATTCTCTAAAGGCTAACTTTATATTAATATAAGGGTTTTCACTTGACATCAGCGTTTTGCCTCTGAGAAGCTGCCACACCTCAGAGCACAATGCTCCATCTCAAAATTCCTCTCAGACATCGTGACACACTCCCCTGCGTTAACACTTTCCGTTTGTCTCTTGCTGTGTGTCTTTCAAGCAGCTGCACACAAACACAGAAACACACGCCCACTCACCAGGGCTACTTCCACTAAGCTGTATCTTCTTTCTCTCCGCTGGAACAAACACACACACACACACACACACCTCCTTTCATTAATCCTAACTGCTGCGTCCAAGAGTGCATGTGTGTGTTTGTCTGTTTGTCCAGCATCAGGTTTTCAGCAGTCCTACTTCTCTGCAGAGTTACAAGCTACTGTTACGATGAAGGAGGGCGTTTGAATAGTATGGTAGCAAGTGATGGAGTGCTTATGTAAGTATATGAGTGAAAGGGTCGTGTTACTAAAAAAGGGGACAAGTGCAGGGAGTGAAGGTGATATGCAGATGTGGCGTGCGTGGGGAATATAAACACACCGAGATCTGGTCTGACTCCGCCATCATCTGTGATGTGGTGGTTCACGCTCAAGGTCTCCCCTCCCTCCCTGCTTCACATCTTCCCCTGCTTCTTTCTTTTCACATCCCTGCCACTCTCCCTGCTGGATCTCTTTCTCATCTCCACTATCGCTGCTAATTCCCAATCCCTGTTAATTCCCTCCTTCACGTCCATTCCTCTGTTCCCTGAATCTCTCTTGACCATTCCTTGTCGTCCTTTTGCTTTCTCTCATTTTCTCCAGCTGTGGTGGCTCGGTTAATGTCTGCCCTTCCACGTTCCAGGTTAATGTCCATCACACGGCGAGGAGGAATAAGAGACGCAGTGAGCAGAGTGGAAGTCTCCTCTACAGCATGTTTGTGTGGGATGTAAAGATGGTATATAGCGGATGGTAATGTGCCTCCATATGTACTGAAGCTGAGATGCCAGCGGTTCTGGGTGTTCCTTTGTCAGTGCAGAACGAGTCATAAAGATGGAAATGATCTTGTGCTGTCGAATGCACATCGATTTAAAACAGGCAAATAAAGTGAGAGAAAGAAGACGCAGATTATGGACAGAAGAGAGAGCGACAGACAGGAGGAGAAGAGGCTGAGAATTACAACATCCACTGTGGGAATTCAATCTCAATTTAAAACCACACAAACACGGATGTACCTATAAGCACAAATATATGCAAACATATGTGCACACATGGGTTTCCTCCGACATGTTCTCCCCGTTTCAGCGTGGGTTTCCTCCAGGTGCTCCGACATGTTCTCCCCGTTTCAGTGTGGGTTTCTTCCAGGAGCTCGGACATGTTCTCCCTGTGTCAGTGTGGGTTTCCTCCAGGTGCTCCGACATGTTCTTTCCATGTCAGCCTGGGTTTCCTCCAGGTGCTCCGACATGTTCTGCCCATGTCGGTGTGGGTTTCCTCCAGGTGCTCCGAAATGTTCTGCCCATGTCGGTGTGGGTTTCCTCCAGGTGCTCCAACATGTTCTTTCTATGTCAGCTTGGGTTTCCTCCAGGTGCTCCGACATGTTCTCCGTGTCGGTGTGGGTTTCCTCCAGGTGCTCCGACATCTTCTCCCCGTGAAAGTGTGGGTTTCCTCCAGGTGCTCTGACACCTTCTCCCCGTGTTGGTGTGGGTTTCCTCCAGGTGCTCCGAAATGTTCTGCCCATGTCGGTGTGGGTTTCCTCCAGGTGCTCCAACATGTTCTTTCTATGTCAGCTTGGGTTTCCTCCAGGTGCTCCGACATGTTCTCCGTGTCGGTGTGGGTTTCCTCCAGGTGCTCCGACATCTTCTCCCCGTGAAAGTGTGGGTTTCCTCCAGGTGCTCTGACACCTTCTCCCCGTGTTGGTGTGGGTTTCCTCCAGGTGCTCCAACAGGTTCTTTCTATGTCAGCTTGGGTTTCCTCCAGGTGTTCCGACATGTTCTTTCTATGTCAGCTTGGGTTTCCTCCAGGTGCTCCGACATGTTCTCCGTGTTGGTGTGGGTTTCCTCCAGGTGCTCCGACATGTTCTCCGTGTCGGTGTGGGTTTCCTCCAGGTGCTCCGACATCTTCTCCCCGTGAAAGTGTGGGTTTCCTCCAGGTGCTCCAACAGGTTCTTTCTGTGTCAGCTTGGGTTTCCTCCAGGTGTGCCGACATGTTCTGCCCATTTCAGCGTGGGTTTTCTCCAGGTACTCTGGCTTCCTCCCACAGTCCAAAGACATGCAGGTTAACTGGTGACTCTAAATTGCCCATAGGTGTGAATGTGAGTGTGAATGGTTGTCTGTCTCTATGTGTCAGCCCTGTGATAGTCGGGTGACCTGTCCAGGGTGTACCCTGCCTCTCACCCAATGTTAGCTGGGATAGGCTCCCAACTCCTGCAACCCCTATCAGGATCAGCAGTCATGGAAAATGAAGCAATGTGTTTTATTTCTGCATATGCTAGTGGGTGTAATATTTATTGATTCCACTACTGGGGAAATTTTATCTGCAATTAAGTGGAAAAAAATATGCACATATCGGTATTGGCATTTGGCTAAAATGAGTTAGAAAATATCAGCATATTGGATATCTATAAAAATCCAATATCCAAATACCCTGCATCTGTAATATAAATATAAATATAAATATAGAGCTTTTAAAGGTGAAGGGAATTGCTAAAACACAGAAAGCAAATGTTGCTGGTTGCGGCTTGTGCAGTGCCAGAGCTGGAAAGATTGATTAAATCTTGTTTCTTTGCTGTATTTGCCAGCTATTACAATCATTTCATGTAAATAAGGTTTTACATTTTACTCATTGTTTACTGTCTCTCAGTGGAAGCGTCTCGTAATGACATATTGTTTTACATATTTCTGCTGTCTAAAATACTGTTGCCAAGACAGCTTAACAAATGAGTTAAGAGTAATTCTGCATACATTTGTCATATCCTGACATAAATCAACATTGGAAGGATATTTATTTCCTGCATATATCAAAGCCCGGCCCTTAAATATACACTGATAAAAATCAAATCCTGCTTTTTAAAAGATGATGGGAGAGGATGCAGTTTAACAAAATGCTCATTAAAATATGGCAGCAGGAGTAGTTAGGGGAAGCTCATCTTCTGGCAAACTGATTAGTTTCGGTATTTGAGTGATTTAATTGTAATTGTTTTAATTTTGCTGAATGGTGATGTGGAAACAACCAATCAAAAACTACCACTACTAGTACTACAACAGCCCAGAGACTTTACAGTATTGATGAATGCTGCACTAACTGCACAACTGATTATCTGCCCTCTGCATCTCCTGCACGTCACACGCTGGTCGTTAATCAGCCAATAAGTTGGCAGGTAAGTGGTTATCTGCACCTTCAGGGGGAAACTAATTTGTTTGCCAGCTAATGCACTTTAATCTACTGCAGAGGACATGAGCACAAAGGGTTACACACACACACAGACACTATCACTGCCTCTTTTAAAGACACACACACATCCACACCAACATTAGCGTTCATAAATTGGACCCATATTTTTTCAGTCATCCAGAGATTGTAGATTTGACGGATGATCAAGAGAGAAAAATAAACAAACAGCGGTAAAAGGAAAATGTGGGCTCTAGAGAGAAATACAGAAGAGTTTCTAAATGAAAACCACACTTAAAGCGGAGTAGATGATCCCATCTGCCTCAGTAGAAGCTGCCCCCGGGCACTGCTTCAGTATCAGCTTTCCCAGCTCTCCCACCATGAAGGACAGACCACAAAAGCCACAGAGACTGAAGCCCGCAGGTCTGAACTTCAAAGTCCAAACTGAAGCGTTCACACTTGTTGAACTGGCTGTGCACCCATGTGTTTCTCAGTACGTCTTTCAAACAGCTGTTTCTTTCCCAAATCAGAGTCAATGATGTCTGGACTCCTGGGGAAAAGTTAAAGCACTCGACTTTCATTTCATGCTTTATATATTTCACATACAGTGCAGAGGTGCATACACCGCTGTATTGGCTTACACATCTGTGTACGAGGATTTCCCTGGAGGCTGAACTAATCCCATTCTGCGACACAGAGGGAGACAGAGAGGGAGATGGAGGCTTGTTCATCCATGACTTGGAAATGAAAACATTCTCTGCACATGTCTCTTTCCAGGACTGCAGAGGGGATGTGAATGATGTCTGAGCTGTATGATTGCACATCTTTACATTTAAGAAATACTAATAATTACAACCAAACCAGTTGTTTTGTGTTTGATGTTGCCTTGCTGCAAACACAATTTCCTTTGCAGGGATGATAAAGATCTGAAGTGAAGTTAACCTGCATATGGTAAATTAATTTTAGGACAAAATAGGTTTAAAAAATAGGTTTTTATTAGGGCGCAGTTAAATGGGTCCATATAAACACCATTTACTGCACACAAGTCACTTTTGAGAACATTAAAGTCTTCTGAAATATCGCAGGAACACTCACAGCGGATGAACTCATCCAAATAAAGATAATAATGAGCAACACTGCAAAAGGAACTCATGAATGGCATCGACGCGCGCACAGATGTTGGCACAAAGTGTTGCGCACTTTCACTACAGAGATGACAAATACCCACACTATACCCGCAGCAGCTTTGTGCAACTATTTCCAACAGTAGTACAACCTGGTGAAACACCAGCGATGACGGGGTTTCATTCAGCTCCTGTGGTGAATGAGCGGAGCGCAGACGCGCATGAGAGGATGGCGTGATTCATTCATTCACAGCGACTTAACACCTCGCTCATTCACACCTCCCCGCACTGCTTATATTTTATGAATGATCTGGTGGATGAATGAAAAACTACAAAAAAAGAAACAAACAAAAACAAAACACTGACAGTTTTTGGGCTCGTTTATCCAGATGTGGTGAGTTGGCTGCAGTGGATCAGATCTCGCCGCGGTTACGCATCGCTGCGGCGCACAGAAGCTGTCCAGTCACACGGACGGGTTTTTCTTCAAGCAGCTAAAAAAATAATATTAATAAAACATTAAAAAAAGTGGGAGCCAGTTACTCACAGCTGTAGGGACAGGGGCAAGCTCCATGAGCCGGTGCGGGCTGATGGAGCTGATGTTCCAGGGCGCCCGGGCGGTGGAGTCCGGTGAGGGGACCCCCGGTTCAATCAGGACCCTAGAATCCATTCCCGGTCCACGGTGGTTAATGAAGCGCGGTTGTGATTGAGAGAAGTGGACCGGAGAGGTGTGAATCCAGCTATTTGAGGTGGTCTATGAGTCCAATTGGCCGGTCATCATCGCCGCCCTGCTCCGACAGAGCTACTGGTAGTACAGCAGCTGTGGAGGGGTGGGAGAGGAGTGCGCTCCGTCTCTCGTCCAATCCCTGCTCCAGGGATGCCCCTGAGTGTGTCAGTAGGTCTGAGCGTGTGCGCGCGGATATATATGGGCATTTTTGTGGTTGTTTATTGAACTTCTAGGAATCAATGGAGCAGTTTCTCCTTCTCATACTGATACTCACTTTTACATTTTCAGATAGATGTTCTCTCTCCTCTAACAGACAAGTAAACAAATTAATAACACAATAATGCAAAGGGGAATCAAAGCAGGAATTCACATGGCTCTGGTTAAGTTTTTTACCATCCTGCATCAGCAGGGAACAGGTTCAAGTCCAGCTGGCAGAGGTCTTACTCATATCTGCAAAGTGGCGTCCCAAAAGGGGGGACCCAGAGGGGTCAGTTCGGTTACAAACGAACTCTGGTGCGTTTCGTTTGTGTTGAGAACGTGTTCCGACCTGGATCTGAACCAACTGCAGTCACATGACACATTGTTTGGGTTAAACATGAGCATGTTACAGTCCTGGAGGATTATTAATGTGCACCTCCTCCTGTACTGCCTTAATATGCACATTCAGCACATCCAATGCATCAAAACATTGTTTTCTAGTTGGAGCCGCGCCTCGTTTTCAAACTGTATGGTTTGACTAAAATGAACAATGACAGCAATATAGTCCACGATGAGCAGCGCTAAAATCAACCTGCGTAGTTGTCCCTCCATTGTGACATTAGAAAGAGTCACATTTATCTTGCAAGTGTACTCTTCTTCAACTTCCTGGATTTTTCCCACATGGAAATTCTGACCAATCGAGAGCAGCTTTCTCACACAAGCATTTAATCTGGTTCGCTTGTAAATGCTGCCGTGAGAACACAAACTAACCCTAAGCAATTATGCAACTTTAGTCCCTGATTCAGACCAAAGCAAGATAACTCTAGGTCTGAAAGCAGAGTATGTGGTGCACTCATTTTTTAAGGGTAGTGTGAATGTTGTCTGTTGTGAAACTAAACAAGAATAGGAGACAATGCGCTCAACTCACAGAAACAATTCCAAATAAAGGGTAAAATTCAAAAAGATGAGAGGAACAGCACTCCAAGTTTATCAAATTTTATTTTGCCACACAGACGTTTCGGGTTTGGCCTTTCTTCAGTGTGCTCTGGCAAACAATCTGGCGCGAGTCTAGCTGATGGCTAGTGGCGGTGCTAGTTCTCGAGTCTCGCGCGAGTTGCCATGTAAACACAGCACTCCTGCGGGGCAGGCTAACTGATCACGGTGAGAAATGATGCTATAAAAGTGGAGTAAATTACGTTTTTTCAAGTCAATTTCGCATGCCATGGCTTCAGGGCACTTGGATTATGACGGACGAGCCGTTCTGATGTTTTTGAAATGCATTAGCGGAGTTTTATTACATTTTCAAAATGTGGATTCCGTGCACTTCAAATGTAGCTGTTATTCCCGGCTAGCTGTTATCCTCCGATACCCAGAACGAGTTTTGTGGATTAAAAAACTACACTGGACTTCTTGTTGGCATGAGGGTCAGTAAGTACTGTCTGTATTTTCATTCTAAGGTGGCCATTTCCTTTAATGACGCTGTGGGCTAATGGGCATGTAGCTACTTCCATGTTTTAGATGATACATCATGTTTGTAGTCGACCAATGAAGATGAGTTTACATATCACCTTGGTTCGTTAAATTCACACATGGTCCAGTCAGATAGGTTTTGATTTATTTTGGCAAGACGCAGCTCCTAATAGAGTTTCATGTTTGTTTATTTTTTTTTCTGCGACTAAGTGACCAATTAAATCTTAACAACTAATGACCGTTCTGATTTACTAACCTTTGTTCGACTATTAGGGGGCAACTGGGGGTGTGCGGACTGACATCTACAGTATGTAACATACTGTCTGTGGATGAATACCCCGTACAACTCCACTTCAAAAGATCTGAACCATCCCTTTATTAAAGCTGTATATCTCTCTTTTTAAGGAAAAGGCTATTTCAAGAGAAATATATTGCCGAACACATTAAAACAAGATTCTTGTGGAACTCAAAATGGTAACTGTACCGGTATTAGTCTGTGCACATCAGATAATTAGAAACATTAATGGTAAAATAAGAGGCATATTATATCAGTAAGCTATTCCCTGACTCTCCGTATTGACATAGTTTTCAACGAGCCTACATACTTCAACGGTATATTAGAATTGCTTATGGCTTTTGGTTTTGGTGTGCCATGCCAAGATGTTTTTAGTGGCACTGCTTCTGCATTTACGTAATAATAGATAAAGTCTGTATTTATTGTACTGCAGCGACGTGACTCAGACAACTGGACCGTTTTTCATTTGGGTGGAGAAGAGGCTTTGGATTTTTAGTGCATCTGTGGCTAAAGGTCGAGGTTGCAGACGTGCTGCAAAGACTAAAGACGGATAGGAGAAATGAATAGATAATGGAAGGATTAAAAGGTATTTGCTTTTGGGGTTGATTTGGCCAGATATTCTGTGGTGTGTGCATGTGTGTATATGTGTGTGTGCGTGTGTGTGTGATGTTTTAATCCTAAAGTAAAGGAAAGAAGGGCAGAGTGAGGAAGTAAGAATGCGGGCAAACAAATAAGGGAGGGATTTACACAGTGATACTCAACTCTTTTTTTTGTTAGCCAAATGACACCGGTGAAAAAAACGCCTGCTGCATTTTTATCAATGTACTGTTAATTTATTCCATTTATTTGACAGTAATTAGTATCTAGCTCCTGACATGTTGAGGCAGAGGGTACTTGCTGTAGCTCTGGTTAAGGGTGAGAGGCTGTCAGTAAACAGTTTGTTGGGCACAGGGAAACAGAGATCTGTGTGGGTACATGAGACCCTAAAGAAGAGGGTGGATCATGGGGAGTACCACCAGTTGGTCCAGGAGCTTCTCCTCCATGATGGCTGTTTCCAGGCATATTTTAGGATGACTCAGGGGCAGTTTGACAACCTGCTGTCTATCGTCAGGCTGTATAGCTCTGGGTATCCAGCAGCTGCTACCACCAGTTTCTCCTCCATTATTTACCAACTGTAAACTTGTTGTCATGACCACCACAGAGGGCCCGCCTCTCAAATCATCTGATTGGACAATGGTGAAAAGGCGGGGATGATGTGGGGCGTTTTTCTGCTCTGAGTTGAAGTTTTTTCAACCCAAAGAGTTCAGAGCACTGTGGCAAAAGAAAAACAGGCACTTAGAGCACAGAAACACGAGGCGCGTCGCAGCGCAAAAGCAATGAGCAAAAAGCTTTATTCTCATTAATATCAATTACAATAAGGCGCCTCGAGCTGCTAAAACGCACCCTGTGTGATTAGGATTAAGCTGCTTTCATATCTCCACGTGGCAACCGCCCTGACAACTGCCTTCCTGCAAGTGCATCCCCCAGAAAAGAAAAGTGTTTTTAAAAGTGGCTGCTGTCACTATGGTCCAGGGCTGTGATGTTTAAATAACAGTATACTGCAGAAATCACTAATTACGAAACATTTTTTACATATTTGGACAATTCACCAGTCATCAAGTTCAGAGGTGCAGTAGGTAGAAAGCCTGAAAATGGTGGATTTCTGAGTCTCATCTGAGTCAAGTTTCATTCGTCTCCGCCCTGAGCCCCTCCTAATAGAAGAGCACGTGAGTAATTTATCCTACTCGGTTCTATTTCTCCCTCTCTGGGAGCCTCGGCTCTTCCTCATTGCGCAGCAGCCTTACCCTCGCCGCCCCGCACATATACCCCCTCGGCTCCGCTCCCACAGCCAACCCTCGCGCCCCCCAGCCGGGCCCGGCCCTACCTCGCCCTTCCCCTCCCTCCTGGGCTCCGGGGAACCGAGTCCTGTCTTCCTTTTTTTGGATTGTTTAGCTGTGTTGCTAAATGCTGGAATAGCTGTTTTACCTGGTGCACTGTTCGCCATTGCTGCTTGCTCTCCCCTTCTGCCGGCGGCACGGGAACGCGCATATCCAGTAGAACAGCCAATAGAAACGCAGTGGTCTGAGCTGACCTTTGATTGGTTGATGCACATTGGCACGATACTGATTCTTTAGAGGCTGAACACAGAGCCATGGTGAGGTGCAGAAACCGATTGTTTGTCTCAGATCACTTGATTTACAGTATGCTTAGAGGATATTATAAAGTTTTTATTCAATTATACCAACACAATGTTGCCTACTGGAGCTTTAAGTTAAAATGTGATTAATGTGTGTTTTGAATCAACTAAACTTCACAGAAACCTCCACTGCCAACTAGTGTTTTGGAGGTGTAACTGCAGAGTGACACAAAAAACCCACCATGCAAGTATAAATGCTAGCAACGACATAGGCGACGTGCGTGGGCTCTGCATAGAGCTGATACACGAGTATAAATCCTTCTTAAGAGCAGTGACAGTGAAAACAAAACAGTAAAGTTTGAGGCCAGAAAACCAAAACAATATGCTGAAAGACACTATAAGTCTCACAGAGCTGAGGGGAGGTGCAGAGTTGGGAGTCTATGTAAGTTTGTCACTACAAGTGACCCCTATGACAAACAAGTAGTCATGCAATCCATTTTTTTTAATATTGATATCTATATAATCAATAAATATATAACATAAATTGATTATAGCAGCAGCGAATCTAGAAGCATGAATTTAAAATTAAAACATTTTTCTCTGCACAATGAGCTGTAAGAAAATCACATTAGTGCAAGTGAATGTCCACAAGCCTCATGCTAATGTTTCGTTGGCACTGCCACAGAACAGCTTGATAGAAATCACACATTTACTTGTGTTTACATGTGTAACTGCTCTAATTTTTCTGTCTCATGATCACTGGGTGGGTGCAAATGGATAGCTGAGCTGCTACAAAGAAAGAGAGGGAGACCTGTGCCAGGAACATGCTTTCTTGTGACTCTAACTAACTGCTCCTGGGTGAAAAATAAAGCAAGCCTTTCACCTCTGTACAAGATGACATTTAACTGAGAGCGCTCTCAGATAGCGAGCACGGCAGAGAGGCTGAAATGACAGACTAAGATTATGTTGAGATGTCGAGGAATTTAGGCGTGACTGTCTTCCAGTTTTTGTTCATTCTAAAGGGAAATGTGAGGTCTTGTGATGCCTTGCTTTTATGATATAACAACATCCTTGTTTCCCTAACCTCCTTTCGTTCTCCTTAGTCTGTTTGCCTTTGGGCTTGCACTTCGTTTTTGCACACTAAGGCACACTAACCCCTGCCCCCTTAACCCAATTCACCGTTTATATAACGCCCCATTCCGTCGTCTTCTGCTCACAACAATAATATGTTGCTAATGCTCCCTAAAGCTGTTAATGTTTCATAATACAGCACAACTGCCTTAAACTTGATCAAGTTAACCTGCCTCTGGAATGCAAGGAAATTCTGGGAGATCAAATTGAACTCGTTGGGAATTTTGTTTTTGGGCTGTAGAAAGATTTAATTTGTTACAGGAAAGGTGAGTGACTGCTGTTTCCAGGCGTGACCCCTATGCAGTGGAGGCCACCATGCCCTTTGCACTGTTGCCTCTCTCAGCACTAAATCTCCTACTTAAAACAATATCTCCACCACCAAATATCCCCACCACACACACACACACACACACACACACACACACACACACACACACACACGGTTTATGTGAGTCCAGAGCTGCAACATGTTTAAACATTTAACTTCTATCCTCTTCCCTTTTCACTGAACTCTCTAACAAACACATCCTTCCTGCATGGGTGTTGTGTATTTTGATTGAATGTGTACAGCGTGTCTCCATGTGTGTGTATTTGCCTTCTGGCAGCAGCAAGACCCACAAAGTAACTGTTCTCATGACGAGGAGTTCGGGCTGATATTAAGAGGATCAGAATCTGGGTCTGGACTTACACAACAGTAGCATTATGCAAACAAAGCGACTTATACCAAAGGCCGAAAAAGTACCATTCTGTGAGGCGTGATCCCCCTCGTCCTTCCTCCCTCCATCTTTCTTACTCCTGTTCAGGTTAAATCAGGTCATTTCATGAGCCTTAGCTTCAAATCCAATGACCCAATTTCAGGTGAGGTGAGTTGATGTGCTCAGGATATTGCAGACATGCTTATTTGTTGTCGGAAATAATAATAATAATTAAGGTTTTATTTACCCTAATTTCACAAATAAGAAACAAAAACTGTGAAGACAATAAAGCCTCACTTAGCGCGTGATATTTTGATGTGTACATCAACTGACAAAGCGGTGGGATTTGCGGAGTTATTGCAAAAATGAGGCCTATTCTGTCTCAAAAAGATGCAGAAAAACTGGTCCACGCTTTTGTTACCTCTAGGCTGGATTACTTACTGCAGGCACTAAGAGAAGAGATCATATTTCTCCTGTTTTAGCTTCTCTGCACTGGCTCCCTGTAAAATCCAGAATTGAATTTGAAATCCTACTCCTAACTTATAAAGTTCTAAATGGTCAAGCTCTGTCATATCTTAGAGAGTTCATAGTGCCATATTATCCCACCAGAACTCTGCGCTCAGAGAACGCAGGGTTACTCGTGGTCCCTAAAGTCTCCAAAAGTAGATCAGGAGCCAGAGCCTTCAGCTATCAGGCTCCTCTCTTGTGGAATCATCTTCCTGTTGCGGTCCGGGAGGCAGACACCGTCTCCACATTTAAGACTAGACTTAAGACTTTCCTCTTTGATAAAGCTTATAGTTAGGGCTGGCTCTTGTCGTTAGGGCTGGTTCTTATAGTTAGGGCTGGCTTGGACCAGCCCCTAGCTAGGCTGACATAGGCCTAGTCTGCCAGTGGACCTCCTCTCTCCTCCTCTCCCTCTCTGCCTCTCCTCAGCTTCTGAAAAGCTGGTTCTTCTTCACTTGCTAACATTCATGTCCTATTACTGCATATCGCTAACTCAGCTTCTTCTCCAGAGCCTTTGTGCTCCACTGTCTCGCAGCGACACCTGGATCTTGTGTTGTTGTTATGCTGTTTTCGTAGTCCTACCTGATGCCTCCTACTGCTGCTGTTAGTATTAGTCATAATTTTACTGTTATTATACATATATGATTATTATTGTCACGTACATATACTGGCATATATCAATATGCTACCACAATTACAGTTACTATTATTAGAATACTATTACTAAAATTTATGTTATTGTAGCTATTATCATTACTGTCTGTCCTGCATCTCTTCCTGTCTCTCGTTATGTCTCATTCTCTCATTCAACAACAATTAATTAGTACGGAGTTATGACTGTCTGTGATTTATGTGACTTTCAGCCACCTGGAATTAAAAATTAAAAACTTCTGCCTGCCTACGTATTAAGAGCAACCTTCTGTAACATCTAGGCAAGATGGCTGCCAAGCTGCAGACCACTATTTGAGACTAACCATCAACAAAATTGTCTTGTCTTTAGCAAGACACCCACAACATTTTCAGTGGCAACTGACAAACACCGGCTGTTTTTTAGTGAGACGTTGATGACATTTTGTGGCATCAGCACCGGCTTTCTTAGCGAGACATCAGCACTGTTACCAGTCACGGTTGTGCCACCAAAACTGACTCTTTCTCAGCGAGACACTGACAGCATTTTGGGCTATGATTGTGCCACCAAAACTGGATATTTTTTAGCGAGTCATTTCCAGTGGTGATTGTGGCATCAAAACCAGCATTTTTAGCAGGACATTGGCACCATTACCAGACGTAATTGTGCCACAGTTTCAGATTTCCTTCATTTTCAGGCTGGTTTTGTGGATTCGGAGCTAAATATTGTCGTGTATTAATGATACTTGTTACCTGGAGAGGTTGGAAAAAGATATGCGTTTCTTCCCTGTTCCAAAACCAAAATCAAACCCTGGAAAGTGTAGGGTTACCTAGCTATCTACTGAAGATATAGCCTACTGAATGTATACACATGCTGCTTTTGCTTTGTAATGATTATAACAGTGAAACAAAGACCGACCCTGCTGTACAGGAACCAGTGAAGGGAAGCAGGGAAACTTTGCTGGTATTCAACCAGCTCTGTGTCATTACGGTGTGCTCTGATGAACGTTGTTTAACTACCCCTGGAGATCCCTCCCCCTGGCAGAGGTCCAGGTGCTGGCAGCGGCACGGGGGTGAAGCCAAACACCGTTCATCTACACACACTGCGATGCCACACAGCTGGTTCAATATCAGCGAAGTTTCCCTTTATATTCATTGTCTTGTGTGGCGATCAGCAGTGATGTGGTGGTTCACTTTTACACTGTGATCTGTAGCCTATAGTTCGGCTTTAGCTTCTAACTGTCTTTGTCTTTTTAACCTGTTGTTGCTGCTGAGTCAGTTTGACATCCTGGATATATCCTTCAAACACACACTGTAGACCCCTCTGTCTGCTCCTCTCTGGAATCACTCTTTCATTTCTCCAAAAATATGATTAATATTCTTCAGGGAGTGCAGTTAGTGACAGTGTGGGCTCCATGCTTACTCTGACAGCTTGTTGGACCATCACAAAGTGAAAAGTCAATTCCAGCTGTGATAGTGCCACCAAAACTGACTGTTTTTAAGGAGATACGGCAGCATTTCAAATGACGATAGTGCCACCAAACTCCCAGCCATAACCAGGTTTGTTCTGTGCCTAAATATAACCACAGCACTGTACAAATGTAAAGCTTCAACATATGCAATTCAATTCAATTCAATTTTATTTATAAAGCCCAATATCACAAATACAATTTGCCTCACAGGGCTTTACAGCATACGACAGCCCTCTGTCCTTTAGACCCTCACAGCGGATAAGGAAAAACTCCCCAAAAAAAACCCTTTACCAGGGAAAAAAAAATGGTAGAAACCTCAGGAAGAGCAACTGAGGAGGGATCCCTCTTCCAGGACGGACAGACGTGCAGTAGATGTCGTACAGAACAGATCAGCATAACAAATTAACAGTAATCTGTATGACACAATACAGTAATCTGTATGACACAATACAGTAATCTGTATGACATCCTCGGTAATGACAGTAGCTTACAACAACATTCATGAAAGTAATAATATTGTCGTTATAGTTCTGGCTACTGTGGTACAATATGTTGAAAGTATATATTAGTATCAGGCAGTATACATGTATGATAATATCATATGTGTATAATAACAGTAGAAGTATGACTAATGACTAATGATGGCAGCAGCAGCAGCAGGAGGCATCTGGCAGGACCACGGCAGCAGCACAACCACACATGTCACACTATCCAGGCACCGCTGCAATACGAGTTAACCTGAGAGACAGTGGAGCACAAAGGCTCCGGAGAAGAAGCCGAGTTAGTGACATCCAGAATGGCCGAGTAAACAAGATACAGTAATAGGATATGAGAGAGAGAGAGGGAGAGAGAGAGAGAGAGAGAGAGAGAGAGAGAGAGCGAGAGCGAGAGAGAAGGTGCCCGGTGTATTATAGGTGGTCCTCCGGCAGACTAGGCCTAAGTCAGCCTAACTAGGGGCTGGTACAAGGCAAGCCTGAGCCAGCCCTAACTATAAGCTTTATCAAAGAGGAAAGTCTTAAGTCTAGTCTTAAATGTGGAGACGGTCAGGAGAGGAGCCTGATAGCTGAAGGCTCTGGCTCCTGATCTACTTTTGGAGACTTTAGGGACCACGAGTAACCCTGCGTTCTCAGAGCGCAGAGTTCTGGTGGGATAATATGGCACTATGAGCTCTCTAAGATATGACGGAGCTTGACCATTTAGTGCTTTATAAGTTAACAGTAGGATTTTAAATTCAATTCTGGATTTTACAGGGAGCCAGTGCAGAGAAGCTAAAACAGGAGAAATATGATCTCGTTTCTTAGTTCCTGTTAGTACACGTGCTGCTGCCTTCTGAATTAGCTGAAGAGTTTTTAATGATTTACTAGAGCTACCTGATAATAGAGAGTTACAGTAATCCAGCCTTGAGGTAACAAAAGCCTGGACCAATTTTTCTGTATCTTTTCGGGTCAGGATAGGCCTAATTTTTGCAATATTACGCAGATGAAAAATTGCAGTCCGTGAGGTTTGTTTTAAATGAGAATTAAAAGACAGATCTTGGTCAAATGTTACTCCGAGGTTTCTTATGGTAGTGCTAGAGGCCAGAGCAATGCCATCGAGAGAAACTATGTCATCAGATAAAGAGTCTCTGAGTTGTTTGGGGCCAAGAACAATAACTTCAGTTTTGTCTGAATTTAACATCAGGAAATTGGTGCTCATCCAGGTTTTTATGTCTTTAAGACAATTATGAAGTTTAGTTAATTGATCACTTTCTTCTGGCTTCATCGATAAATACAGCTGTGTATCATCCGCATAACAATGGAAATTTATAGAGTGATTTCTAATGATGTTACCTAAAGGAAGCATATATAGAATAAATAGAATTGGTCCAAGCACAGAACCTTGCGGAACTCCAAAACAAACTTTAGTACGTCCGGATGATTCATTATGAACGTCAACAAATTGAAAACGATCAGATAAATAAGATTTAAACCAGCTTAGTGCAGAACCTTTTAGGCCAATTAAGTGTTCCAGTCTATGTAACAGAATTTCATGGTCAAGAGTGTCAAAGCAGCACTAACATCTAATAAAACAAGTACAGAGACGAGTCCTTTGTCTGAAGCAATCAGAAGGTCATTTGTAATTTTAACTAGAGCTGTCTCAGTGCTATGATGCGCTCTAAATCCTGACTGTAATTCCTCAAATAAATTATTATGATGGAGAAAATCACACAGCTGGTCTGCGACTACTTACTCAAGGATCTTAAGGAACATATCTGCTACATGATAACGTAAACATGTTACATATCTAAAGGTTGCAGATATGTACAATGCCAACATTTGTCCCGGTGACTGGGTGGTTGGCAGATGAAAAGAAGGGACATCAGATAGGTCAATTAAAAAGCAATGACATGTGCGAGGAGGGAAGACCACGGGAGGCAATGATGCACCTCTGCCTGACATAAGTCATTATGTCTCGTGGTGGTCTGCTTGTTGACATGTTGCTGGAACTGGTGTCTTAATGCTGGGTATGAGGACATCTTTTGGGAAAATGTTGTGTCTCTGACGCCTAAATTCAAAAGCTTTCTACATCTACAAGCAGACCCCCCTTTTGCAGGTCAAATTAAAATTCCACCAACTGCGTGTCCTCACCAACACATTCTTGCTGCTAGGAGATGCTACAAGTGTCATGGTAAACCAGGTACTCAGCTGCACACACTTTTTCAGTGTGTATCCACAGGAGCATACAGGCAATGCATGAGTGAATGTGTGCCCAAGACATGACTCATGTCTAATTGTATGTCTTTATTTTCCAGGAAATAACAAGAATAGAGTCATTTCTCCCTTTTCTCCATAGGAGCTATTACATTGTTTCCCTGAGCAACAGGTTCAGTCCTGCATTGAAGAGGACAGGATGTTTATATACACTCTCAGGGGTCGTGGATTGGTGAACTGGAGACAGCTTGTTTGATCTTGTTTTTAAAGTCAGAAGAAGACAACCAACAAAAATGATGGACCGCAGAGTTTCTTATGTGACCGCTGACGTTAGTCTCAAAAGACAGAAAGGAAAAAGCTACATTGAAACACGCAGGGTAGTTCAGTTCACTGAAAGAATATCGTTTTGAAAATACATTAGTTTTTGATATTTAGCCTCCATTTAAACAAAACAGCTGACATTATTGAATAGAAGCCTATAGAAACATTAGCAGCTCTCAGGCTACTTGGCCAAAGAAGTGTGTTAAAAAAATGCTATACATCAGCATGCTAACATACATGCTTGTGTTCTAAAGTCATCTTAATAGTCAGTGTTGCTTAAAGATGTTTTTCACTGCTGGAAAGACGGTCTTTTCCTAAAACTAGCTTGTCTACACAGTAGAAAGACGCAAATACTTTTGAAATTGGTGTCATATGACCACAGAAAACAAAAGAAAACAGCTGTGGCATTTGCTTTTGCTCAAGACCAGTGAATGCTCCAGGTGGTGGGTGGACGTAATGTAAGCTTGGCCAGTTTCCCGCACAACACTAAATAGTGAATGGCTTGTAACAAACAGTCTCAAGCTCAAATACGTTTCTGTAAAATGTATCAGACAAGAAATCTTGGTTCATATTTGACCAGCATTGCTTAGTTTCACCGTTTGCTCTCAGTATTTTCAGCCTCTGTTTCTTCTAATGAGAATGAACAATGATAATAAATGAAGACCAATGACTGCATATAAAGACAGACAACATGACAGCTCCCACAAAGTGAAGACAAAACATACAGATCGCCCCCTGAGGGCCGCCTGTGCTCATGAACCCAGCCCTCTCCATGTTACTGGATGTTACTAAATGTAATTACATGTCAAATGCATTTTTTCTAAAAAATGGTTTCTGTCATCTTTGGTAGTTCTTATCACATTGATGTATGATCAAGTGTTCTTAAAGATGTCCAAACATAGCGGCTTATAAGATAAAGTATGCAGGGTAATCCTAAAAACGATGCATATCCTCGCAGCACGCAGGTGAACTAAGGGCTTTATTAAAAGGTAGAGACAAGGCGCCAGACTGTAAGCAGAAGGAATCCAAGACACGCAGCACTAGGGCTGCCGCCGACTAAGAATTTTCCTAGTCGACCAATAGTCGTCATTTAGGTCCATTAGTCGACTAGTCACCCGCATGTTTCCGATATTAATTTAATTATTGATATATTTTGGTGGTTTGAGTTGAAGGTGTGAGAAAGAATAGTATCAGTAACATTGTTAACACTGTGCTACATTACAGAGAAATACAAAACCGTACTAATGAACCTTCATTAATATAGGCCTATATTTTATCTACAAGTGCACGTCACACACTGAGCGAGCCGCCTGTTAATGACGCTGTGGGCTAATGGGCATGTAGCTACTTCCATGTTTCAGATGATACGTCATGTTTGTAGTCGACCAATGAAGATGAGTTTACATATCACCTTGGGTTCGTCCTTCACCTTCTCAAAATGATCCCACACTTTGGATTTCCTGCCCGACATGTTATTAACTAGCCTGTGGAATAACCGCAGGTACCAACAATCCTGCATAGGATACCTTTAAGAGCTAAGGATCTCCAGTAAGACCACCAGGTACTGTGTCAAACCCCTGAACCCCAAAATATGCTGTAACATACAAACTCAAACAAGGCAGCTGCAGGAATTCACATATGCAGTGACAGTACTGGTGTACACACGAACCCAGTCACAGGCATACAGCCAAAGACACTTATTAAGGGCATCGGGAAAGGCGTCCTGCCAGTTAGTGTTTGGAACAGCGCGGCTCGTTGTTTTTACTTCACCTCCCTTGTTTTCTCTGTGTGTGTCACCACCTCTCCTCCACCTAGGGTGATAATACACCTGTGAGAGGGCTGGGGGAGGCTGTGCAGGTGTCAGACAATACAGGGATAAACAGAGCTGACAAACACAAACGCGCAAATGATGTAACATAAAGGCACACACACACACACAATCTACATGTATGATATTTCCAGCAGAATAACTTCTGTTTCAGAAGGGAAACAATACCAGCTTCCCCTTTATGTTCAGAGAGTACAAAGGGATTTCCATATTGTTGAGTTTATGATGCAAAATGCAATTTGTTCTCAGCTGTGGAACTTTCATTCTCTTCCTTACAGGGCAAAACACATTTCAGTGTCAGTCACTCATTAGCCAACATAGGTTAAGTGCAATACCCCGTTATTATTATCCATCAGCTTCACACTGTTATCACATCAGTTGCACCCGACTGCTCTTGTTTTATAATTTGCAGCAGTCAGACAAAGAGGCTGAGCTGGAGAATAAAGATTTAATAATAAAGCAATTTAATGGATTTTCAATTATACCAATGTAATTGTTTAAAAGCTGCATTAGCAACCCCAGAAGGAGCAATAACAGGTTTAAAGTGACAGAGAAAAACATCTGTTAAACTTCTCCTTTAACCTTTTTTTTGCACAGTTTTTCATTTGTATTTGTCTATATATAATCTTCTATTTGTACGTTCCTCAGTAGTCATAACTTTGCACTGTTTATACTTTTTAATCAGGCTGTGTTAACCTTCTGTATAATCCGCATTTGTTTTTGTTCATTTATCTTTCTTTAATTTGTATTTTACACTATCCATGGTAATCATTATTCTTGCAATTTTAAATACTTTTAACCACCTCGCATTTGCGCTACCTCCTATGGCACATATTCTTTTTTTCGTGATAGCGCTCTGCTGTAACGGGTGAAGTTTGGATCCAAAGCAACACCAAGGACAGGCCAAACAGTCTATACTGAGCTTTAATGCATCATTTCAATAAATACAGGGAATGCAGACTGGTGAGGCAACAAAGAGAGTCAATGATCAGTTTCGGAGTCCCCAGGGGAACAGCATCAATCCGCAGCTATCCACGTGGAGCGCTGTAGCAGCACACAGCTGAGTTGCCGGCATCCACTGGGCGCACACACACAGCAATCAACCAATCAATCAATCAGTCAATCAAAACCATGAAGAACTACTGTTAGAAAAAATGTTGGAAAAAATGCATCCAAAGATAAGTTTATTTGTTTACAAAAACTATGCAGTGGTCCATAAATAACAAATTGCAGTATGCAAAACTAAAATTACAGAAGGAGACGCAACGACTTCCAACTTCATCAGACATTTGAAGTTTCAATGTCACAAAAAAACAGTAATTAATGCTGACATTAACATGGTTACCTCAACAGCTAAGAAATTTTTAACAAATAAATCCAAAGAACTCAAAGGACGATCATCAACGATTTCTGTAACTCTAACTTATTATTTTGATGTTAAAATGGCGCTGCATATGGTGAGAGTGCATTATGACTTGTTTAGGACTTGAAACTCAAAGTTTAGGAGTTGGGATTCAACTTGGGACTTGCCTGTCTTGACTTTGGACTTGAGACTTGGACTCATGTCTTGCCATCAGTAGTCGTCCTAGACTACAATTTCACTGCTGTGCTTTTTATTCCCATGTTTCTATTATTTAGTACTGTGTGCACTGGTGTTGTTTAATGTGTCTGCAGCTGCTGGATTCCTAAATTTCCCTTGGGATCAATAAAGTGCATGTCTATCTATATATTACCCATTTCCTGAAAAATATTGCAGATACGAATGCATAAAATGAAACATAATACCTCCTGATTGCGTGTACTGTGCTGTATTTGTCAACATTTAATCCCCTGAGCTGTTCGTCCTTAAAGTTATAACTAGAGCGATCTGATTAAAGTATTGTACAAATTATGCTAATTGTGCGCATTTGCAACACAGCATTAGAGAGGATTTTTATAAAGCAACCATTGTGTCCAAAGTAAGCATGACACAGTTTGACTCCAGGGAGCTGGATTAACATGAATAATTATCAGGACAGATGAAATGGTATTACTAGGGCCTTACTGGTCCTGCTGGCAAGCTCTCTGTGCCCGACATACTGCTATTACATGTACCACCTATTAAAAAACTGTGTATCCTATCCACACACTGCTGATTGAGTCAAATTCAGCAGTAACCAGCTCATATTAATAATTCTTTAACCAGCATGTGTATGAGTGCGTCCCTTAATTTGATTATGTAAGAGGGGTGGCAGAGGCCACGTGTGGAAGCTGACACTGGTAAGTTGCCCTAGGACCTGGAATCACTCCAGAACAACCAGTTCAACAACACACCAGCACTTGTCTGAGTTTCTGGGATGCGACAGCTGACAACGACAGAATCACAGGATCATCTGTCCACATGATCTCTTGATCCCGATGTCGAACATGAAGCATTCATGGAAATAAGCCGTTGTTGCGAGAGGAATATGCATGAAAAGGGAAACAAAAACACAAAAACACAATACTGAATAATCTAATGATACAAAGGTGGTGATACAAGAATAAGTAGGATACTGAATGGAAAATATAACATACAGTTCGTGCACAAATGAATATATGTATGACAATTTACATATTTACTCATATATCAATTGACCCAGATTCTTGTCCTGCAGGATTTAAAAAAAGAGCCAAATTCTGAAAATATTTATCCAAAAATTGATAATTTGAGCAGGCATGTAAACACTGATGCTCTTCATTCACTGTGCCCTAACTGGCAATGTTTGCAAACTGAACATTCTGTGCTCTGGGCGGCCATGTTTACTGCGTCAGCCAACCCCTTGAGCCAGACTGTCCTCACGGAGTCTGAAACTTTTCCCTTTATTTAAGTCATCTGTAAATATTTTATTTAACTTTCTCCACAGATGGCAGACGGATTTTTTTTTCTTTCTCCTCTTGAATTGGTTTATTACTCAGCAAACATAATTAAGAACCCTAAGAGAAATGCAAAAATCAAAGCATCCTGATATTCAGTTGAATTTGTCACAGAGGTGGCCAGATAGTGGCCATTAGTATCTAGCTCCTGACATGTTGAGGCAGAGGGTACTTGCTGTAGCTCTGGTTAAGGGTGAGAGGCTGTCAGTAAACAGTTTGTTGGGCACAGGGAAACAGAGATCTGTGTGGGCACATGAGACCCTAAAAAAGAGGGTGGATCATGGGGAGTACCACCAGTTGGTCCAGGAGCTTCTCCTTCATGATGGCTGTTTCCAGGCATATTTTAGGATGACTCAGGGGCAGTTTGACAACCTGCTGTCTATCATCAGGCCGTATAGCTCTGGGTATCCAGCAACAGCTACCACCAGTTTCTCCTCCATTGTTTACCAACTGTAAACTTGTTGTCGTGACCACCACAGAAGGCCCGCCTCTCAAATCATCCAATTGGACAATGACGAAATACAAAAATGATGAAAATGATATGATATGAGCCATTGTTTTTTCAACTTGAAGAGTTCAGAATGCTCCTAGAGGGCAGGCACCTAGAGCGCAGAAACACAAGGCGTGTCACAGTGTAAAAACTGCAAGCAAAAAGCTTCATTCTCATTAAAAACAATTACAAAAAGCCGCCTCCAGCTGCTCAAAGGCCTACACGTTGTAGGTCGGGCAGATCAGTTAAGCTTGTTGGAGAATATTGTGTGCGGGTCATTAAATGACAAAGGAGCATTCTGATTTAAGTTGTTATCTTCTTAAAGAAACATTGTGCAATAGTCCACCTTCCACCTTCTCGATGTCTCACACTCTCTCTCTCTCTCTCAAACACACACAGCAGCTTTACCATCAGCGCTGCTGCACTCAGGGATTCCTTTCAGATCGCGCCAGAGATGGACCTACTCCTGAGAGGGTCCATCTCTGGCGCGGCTTAGCGTGGCATGGTGCGTCTAAACTGACAATGGCATCAAAAAGCCATTGGAAACAGAATAGTAGTGCAGGGTTTTAAAAAAACCTGACTCACACATCACTACAAGATACAACTACCTTTTTGCTAACTTAAAAAACTGAGCGTGCCACAGTCTCTTACCAACTGTCGATTGGCTCATGATTTCTTATATTAGAAATCGGACAATGTCAGCATACAGGATAAAGTTGTGCAAGTAGTGCAGTTGCCTCAATACGTGACAAGTCTTTTTTCCTTATTGAACATAATAATACTAACAGCACATTTTATTTACATAGCATTTTAAAAGGTACTCAAAGGCACTTTCCATTTCATTGAAAACAGAAACAGTAAAAGCAGTAACAGCATACAAACAACGACAACAGTGAAAAAATAAGACCCCATTTCAGTGAGGTTTCAAGGACCAGAGAGGCTGTTCCTCTGTTTCTGGAGAGCGAGCTGAAGTGTCTTGTAAATGAGGAGTAGGGGATGACATGGTGATGATGTGGGTAATAAATTAAAGGGAAAAAACAACATCACAAAGTGTCTCATTGAGGTCTTTTTCAATCATCAGATTTTCACAAAAGAAAATGCTGCTTGTTAAGCGGGCTAACTGTAAGTATTCAGGCATTTGTCCAATTATATATTGTTTTTATGATACATTTGTGACATCTAAGAAGTTCACTATGGTGCTTCGTACCCCTGATACGAGCCACATATTGCCAAAGTAGATATCAATAATTTATAATATCAAAATTTGACAGAAAAGAAAGGCAAACGGAGGGATCAAACAAGCAACACAAAGCCTCTGTGGAAAAAAGCCAACAGGTGTAGTTTACTGGCAGGGGGGGAGTCCAAAAATCTAAATGTGGCTCAGAACAGGTCGTTCCACTCATCTTATCTTTTCTACATCAAAATATGCTGTTGGTCTTGGTGGCAGATGATGAAATAGCTTGTTGCTGCTTCAAAAAAACAACATCAGTGTGAGCTACATTCAGTGATGCACACAGTCAGCAACAAGACATAAAGGAAATGAAACCCATTAGAAGCCTTTCATGCATGTTCACAAAACGTGAAGGAATCTGCCAAAGGTCAGAACGTGAACTCCAATACTGTGAATGAAAGATGTTTCAACAGTATTTTTCATGTTACTGTCTCTGTCTTTCTGTCAGAGCTGAATGCAGAGCTTGTGGGATCAAAAAGCTCTCGTTGGAAACATCACCCTCTGAAGACAGGCGTTTGATCCAAGAGATTCACATCCTGTTGGGAGAAGAGAGAGGGGAGAGAGTACGCGGGCGAGCAGTCACGTTGGTCAAAACCCCCCCGGTGGATGCGAGGATATACCCTCTGTAACACGTCCGAACTTTTCAAGACAGAAGCGATTCTCAGCGTCACTGTGTGTCCACCTCCGCTGCACGGTTTTATCCTGGTGACTGAAGCTGAACCATCTTTTGAAACCAAGTGCAAGGAGGCAACAAAGGAGCACGTGCAGCACTTATTTGGTGTCAAGGTTTGGGATCACACGATCGTGGTCTTCAGCCACAGGGGCCAGTTAGGTCACAGAAGCACTGAGGATTACACTCGGAGGGACGGAGTGCCACTCCAGTCGCTTCAAAAGCCTTTGGTAACAGATATCACGCTCTTTGTGATGATGGAACAGACAACAAGACAGTCAAACTGCTGTTTGAGAAAAATTACGCCATGTTGGCAGAAACAATGTTACGAAGCAGACGGCACGCTGACACAAAGTGTCGAGTCAGGGAGATAGGAAGAGGACAAAAAAGCTGAGGAGCTTCATCTGCAGTCACAACAACAACGGCAAAAGCTGCAAAACATCCTGACAGGTCAGCTGTGTATGTTTGATAGTCTGCCTTTGCAGGTCATGTGTCTGCACTAGTTGACATGCCCCCATGTGCCATTTTGGTTGCACCGTGGATGTAAGAAACAGTAAGAACTGGAGGGGCAGGGCTTTCTCTGCCTTAAGGCCTCTCTGCCCTTCCACGCGCCTACGCAAAAAGCTTTAAGGCAGAGAGAGCACACCTGAAAATGTCTTGTTGATGCCAGAGGTCAGAGGAGAATGGCCAGACTGGTTCAAGATGATAGAAAGGCAACAGTAACTCAAATGTTGTAACTCAAAACCTTGAAATGTTGTTATTACAATATTAACAGTGGATCAAGCTTTCAGGTGCGGTGTTTATTTATTTTTTTTAATTACTTTTCAAGCTAGAACTGCAGCTTATAGTTCAGCAGGATTGCAAAGTCCATTTGACAATCACTGTGAACGAAGCTGAGTGCAAAATCTGTCAACAGCTCAGCAGGCAGGTCATCAAGTGGCTGGTAGGCATCTGACTGCAGCTTTGGCAGGTACTCAACTATTAATATAAAAGCCATTCTCTGGCAGTGAATGTGGTCCAAACCAAGGAAAAAAATTATATATTGTTGCTCATAGCAAAAACCAGGAAGAAATAGGAACAAAAAGTGGGATCTTTTGCTGTGTATTACAGTGGCATATTTACTTTGTTTAATTTTCAAGACTCAAGCACAACACACCCTTCGGATTGATCAGAAAAAAATCCCTGCACTCACAAGGTTTCGAACATGAATATTGCCACGGTTACCAAATCATTTGCATGAATGCAACCTTTATAAGTTACTGATTGCAAGATTTTTCTTTGACAGCTCACAGCCAGAGGATGGGTTTATCAGCTGCTGAACAGACCCACTATCATAAGATCCTGTGGTTGGTTGGTTTTGCTTTCACACCATCAACACATTCCCGTCCATCCTCTGATTGACGACATTTTAACCAGAACAAACAAACCAAATGAATTGTTTAAAGCAAACCAAGCAGGTTAGGTGCGACCCTAAACCGTAACTGTGCGTTCACAACAAGCATGAATTCGCAAATTTGCGTGTTGATATTACATACAAAGTCAATGCAAAGACATGACTAGATGCGAATTTGCACCGGACGGCGCAATAGACGTGTCTAGCGTGACGCGTCCATCGCCTCATCGCTTGAGTTGAAAATATTGAATTTTGGGGCGAATTTGCATGACGCTGTGCCGCGAAAGCCAATCAGCGTTGAGATTCTCCCGACGTCACGTCTTGATGCCCTGACGTCCAGTTGTTGACACAACAATAAACTGCTACTTACCGGAGACAGATGGACAGGCGCTCCGCAGCTGAAATGGAGCGCCTGTAGTTGGTGTCTTGCCGGGAGATCCTGGCGCCAATCCTCGCCAACAGGTCCTCAAACTGGGCCTCAGTCAGCCTGAAGTACTGCTGAAAGCGGCTATCATCCAGACGGAGTTCCTGGAGGACCACTGCATGCATGAACAACCTCAGGTCAGCACTATAAAGATGTCCATACTCCCCCATACAACCACTTTGGTAAATTAAAACTGTTTGGACAATATCATGAAAAGCAGAAGTTCAAACAATTCTGTGTAGTGGACAATAGACATGAAGAGGGGGAGGGCTAACAAGGATGAGATACCGTAGATAGAAAGGTCAGATATGACAGCAATGTGTGAAGGAGCATCAAATGAAGAGTGATGAAGAGTTGGGAATGTGTTCTTCAGTCCTGCTGAGGCCCCTGAGCTCATCAGCAGGACTGTCAGAGGGGATCAGGGGGACCGCGGATTACCAGCATGACGGCAAGACGAGATCTCTGTTTTATCACAATGAACATTAATCCAGAGTTAAACCCTATAAATCTCTGTAGATACACAGAGACAGATATCTATATAATAACACACACACACACACACACACACACACACACACACACACACACTCCCAGCAGTGATTCAGTGTCAGTGACATCCATTTGAAACCACTAACTAAGATGCATGCTTCAGATTTAATGTGCTAGCTCATTCTTGTCTCATTTGTGGTCCAATAAATAGCAAATTAATCAAATCCAGTGCCCCATATCATAAATCTATGGCCCCCGGGTGCTGAAAAAAAAATCCCAGAAGAAACACTGACACGTAGAATATACTGAACAAAAATTTAACCACAACACATTTGTTTTTGCTAATTTTTTTTGCGAGCTACAGAGCATTATGGAGCCAAAGGTGTAAAAGAAATGTGGGAACATACAGGTAGTAACATTATTCTAAATATGACTGTAACTTATTTTCCAGTGTTGTAGCAACAGATGCTTGTCAGTCTCTTGTTAGTTACTGTTGTGGCTGATGCAGGTGGTCGCTTGCAGCTATGGAGGATGCTGACAGCAGTTCACATAAACCTCATTCCCACCAAACACTTTCAGTATGGTACCTTTAGAACCAACAGTAACCCTTCAGACATGGTACCTAGACCCTGAGAAGTCTATTTCTATATATCTTCACATTCAGTTCTCACAATTCAATTTCAATTTACTGTGACAGACATCCAGGTAGTTTAAGGATGAAGGAAGAGCAATGGAGCGCAGATACACTGGACTCCTCTTTGACCAAACAGCACTTGCCTTGATCCATAGACCATAGACAATAGGCTCGTTTGAGATGAACTGCGCCTCGACTGTAAAGTAGATGAAAGCAGGCGGCCACAGTGGGGGGCGGTGACAAAAAGCTGCGGTGAAGTCGGACAGTTTCCCAACAGTTTCCAGCAGCCTTCAGTCCATACAGGAAGTCACAGACACACTAACATCCTGTTTGGAGTGATGTCTATTCATTAAAAAAGTGATCGGAGCCATATATCAGTTTGTTTCAGTCTCCAGTTGTTTTAATTATGATAGATTAATTTATTAAAATGCTTTACAGGTGATCTGTAGTTTATGTTCATGGTTTATCCTCCATTTGATATGAATTCTCCTGTAAATCAGCATCATATCACTTTGACCTGTCCCCTCAGCTACACAGGCTGAATAAACTGTGTCTGACTGTAAGGTTCATATTTTCTACAAGACAACAGCTTTCACTAAGGCTCAGTCAGATACATTCAGGGCTTCACATCTGATGTTATTTTAAGAATCCTCACACTGACCACAAGTCTCTGTGTTGCTAAACACTTCAATAATTAAACCATCCAGTATTAATATACAGTAGTATATATATATATGTATAGTCACACATGTTTTCTGTTCACAGAATAAACCTTCAAATCAGACAAATACAATCTTAATCTCTAAAATTCAACAAAAATGAGTAGTTTATCTAAAACGTCATATTGTTGAGTCGACATCTGAACCAGTCAGCTGTTAGATCAGGTGAGAGCCAGGCGGTGCAGTTGGTGGAGAGCAACTGCACCGCCTGGCTCTAAAAACTGCGGCCGCCTCGCTTTCACGGTTTTATCGCTGTCCACCTTTGTTATACGTCAGAGCAAGTTGGGGTGAAGTCGGACACAAAACTAACCAGCATGCATTGTACGCCGATCGCCGGTGATCAGAGAGAGGTGTCACTAATAACGAGGATTTTCAGAGAGTTACATACAGAACCTTTACACATTCCTCACACAGTACACCAACAGGTGGGTTTCGAAAAAGAGAAAGAAAGAGGAGGTGGAAGGATAATAAACGATGAAGGTAAAGGTAAAAAAGAAAAAGAGGACACAGGTCTACGTACAGCTTAGATGTGCTTTTGTTCCTTAGACCAAATGTTTGCAGAACGTCACAACTGTGTGAGTGAAGTGAGTTCTACAGCACCTAATACAAAGTCTTGAATATTGCACAGCACCTACGCGTTCCAGCAAATTTGTCAAGATGAGGCTGAAGAAGGCTTTTTTCTTTCTTTGCTGTGGCCCTTGACTCCTCTTACAGACAGAAACTTTTTAATTACTTTTCCCTAGACACACTATAGCTCACTTTTTTCTGAGGCATCTATGAGAGCTGAAAATTTCAACTTGACACTTCATGATGGTACAAAGGTGAGATGAAAATAAGGAAGACAGAAAAGCGAAATAGCAGAGACGAGTGGAATTCCACCTACGTTTCATACATCAGTTCAACACACAGCAACGCGTCTCTGTATGATGTATATGTAACACTAGTTTGTTTTTATGGAAAGCATAATTGCTGGGTTATCCTCAATAGCCACATGAATGTTATAATTAGGAAAAGATTGTGGTTTCTGTTGATTGTTAATGAAGTAAACACGACTTAGTCACTATTGACTTTCTCAATATTAAGCCACAAAATCTCCCAAACCATAACAAAGTGCTGTGAGCGCCTGAACACAACCGTGAAGAAGTGAAATCATGTGTTAGCTGCCTCAAGTGGATATTGTACAGATATTGCAGGGAAAACAGATGAGAGAGATAGTGGACATTTTGCAGATATGATTATTAGAAACATTTCGGGACTTGGCTGTTGCAAATCAGTGGTATATAAACACAATGCTAGGGAACACGTCACACTCTACAAGCTCACAGCCACACTGGACTGCAAAAACCAAGTGGACTGAAAAACACCATCGAATAACAGGTTTAGATTTTGGGGAGTATGCAGGGGACATGTTCCCCTCAATATGTCTGTTATGAGACAAATTAAAGACACTTTACACCATATATTGATGCAGAAAAGACAAAGTTTGGTGCATAAATACTATTGAAACTGACAGAATTAGAGCAGTTATCATGTCGTTATCATGTGAACCATTGGGGGAAGACGGGAGGGCGACACTTAGCGCTCCATCTCTGCTTCATTTATAAACTTTTATGTTTTATCTAAATCATGTTATTTTAAAAAATAATCTAATTATTTGGCAGTGGACGCATTGGAAAGTGTAAATTATGAGGTTTCTGTACAAAAAAAAAAAAAAAAAAAATTCATGCTTGTATGATAAAACCTCATGGAGCTGGCAGCTAGCAGCTAAAAGTGCTAACTCTATGGACCGTGGTAAACAGTGGCAACAGTAGTGACAGAGCTAATGGTGTTAACCAGAGGGGAACTAGCGACAATGCCGTCCTGATACCAGTGTTAACCGCTATATGAGCACAGTGCAAACTGTCGGTGATGAGCTCGTCAGTGGGATACACTCATGTATTAAAATACACACCCAGCCACACCAGTTTACCACAACAAACCACAGAGAAGCTTGGATTACAATACACATAGCCTAGCGGAGGGCGATGTGGCCCTTAAATAATATAATATTTCAGGGTATTTTTGTGATAACATTATTCTTGACAATATGACAAATTAGTAAAAAAAAAAGAAAAAAAAAATATTAATTTAAGATAACAGAATTGCGACAAAATAAGTGTTTTACAGTTTTCCTTCAAATATTCGGTGATTATTATAAATAAATGATCTCTCATTTCTTTAGTTTGTGAACAACAACAGTAACTCAGAGTGAGATTCAGATTATACAATATTAATACATTTAAACAGCTCCTAAATACAAAAAATGTCCCCTGGGATCTGTATATATAAATCAACAGGTGATTTCCTTCTTATAGTAAAATCCTAAATGATTGAGTTGTTTTTTTTCTGCTTGAGTTGTGCTTTATAGTGTCTATTGCTTATATGTCATAGAGGTGTACATACATTTATATGTCTCCATAATCCATGTTTTTCTCTACTATCTTACTTAATTTCCTCGTGTTCTGAATGCAACAAGAAACAAACTGGCGTGTCTGTGATTTCCCACGAGACAGAGCGTGTGTGCAGGTGAGGAGATGATGGAAAGGCGGACAGAGAGAAAGAAGAGTCCCCTTTGTGCTCAGTCAGATAATAAAAAGACAGAGAGCAGTGTTTCCTCTTCCTGGAGAGTCTGTCTGTCTTCCTTCCTTCTGGTCACTACCCAAAGCTTGTGAGCACAGGTCGAGTCGAGTCAGGTTTATCATTAAAGCCCAGATAGCGTAGATAATGTCTCAAAGGGATTTATAGGTCCACAACAGCAATGACCCGGAGACAAGCTTTCCAAGAAGACAAAAAAAGGGAGGAGACTTCAGGAAAGGAAGGTCAAGGAGAGATTCAGTTCAACAGGGGTTGTAAATTACAAAATGGTGTTAAAAAACAACATAAAAACAAAGTTGTTATAGAAGATGAGAGCAGCTGTTGTTCCAATTATTTTCTTTGGTCCTGCCACAAGTTATCATCTCAATATCTCAGGATAAAAAAGTGTTTTGTTTTTTTGATAATATCTATTATTCATTTAACTAGTTATCTTTATATCTTGTATCTAGCTCCTGACATGTTGAGGCAGAGGGTACTTGCTGTAGCTCTGGTTGAGGGTGAGAGGCTGTTAGTAAACAGTTTGTTGGGCACAGGGAAACAGAGATCTGTGTGGGTACATGAGACCCTAAAAAAGAGGGTGGCTCATAGGGAGTACCACCAGTTGGTCCAGGAGCTTCTCCTCCATGATGGCTGTTTCCAGGCATATTTTAGGATGACTCAGGGGCAGTTTGACAACCTGCTGTCTATCATCGGGCCGTATAGCTCTGGGTATCCAGCAACCACTACCACCAGTTTCTCCTCCATTGTTTACCAACTGTAAACTTGTTGTCGTGACGACCACAGAAGGCCCGCCTCTCAAATCATCCCATTGGACAATGAGACATGATGAAAAAAGAGATGACGTGGGGCACTGTTCCGCTCTGAGTTGAAGATTTTTCAACTTGAGGAGTTCATAGCGCTCCAGCAATAATGCCAAGCACTCAGAGTGCAGAAACGTGATCAAAAAGCTTCATTCTCATTTATAACAATCAGAAAAAGGCGCCTCCAGCTGCTAAAACACTCTCTGTGTGATCAGGGCCTGATTTTCCTGTTCTCTGTTTAACAAAACTAGTCCATACCCATTGAGTACAGCATACCATACCATGACTTAGTCATACTAAAAATTAGAAAAAACAACAACATTGGTCCACAGGGGGAGCCACAGCGATCTGTCGCATTTTAGCCATTTGTAAGCATTTTTCTGTTGTTATAGCGCCACCCAGTTGCCAATTAGAGTTAAATTTCTCCAGTCACCTTGAGGCGTCCTGTTCTACATATCTACCAAGTTTAGTAAAAATCAATATGGCGGTTAGGTCTAGATAAGAAATTAGCTCTCTAGCGCCCCCATTTTGTTTGATGGGGTCAATAATGGAGGAGTCCCCTCAGATTATGTGTGGTCATATGCCTACAAAGTTGCGTGGTGATGGGTGAAACCCTTGAGATGTTATACACCTTTATGTGATGAGCCACGCCCTCCGCAATATTCATTGCCTTATAGAAGCTCAGTTTTAGTAAGTTTTCCAACTTTTGCCAAGAGGGAACTTTAGATATTGGTCCCTAGATTATGTTCACCCAGTTTCATGCAGATCGCTCAAACTTCCTAGGAAGAGATCGATTTTAAGTGTTTTTCAAAAAATTCAAAATGGCGGAAAATCTATATAAGCGGAAGTTATGGGTTCTTGAGGCAAATGTGTTCCTCATGAGGAGAGGCATCTCTGTGCAAAGTTTCATGTCTCTACGACATACGGGGCATGAGATATGCCCATTCAAAGTCTGCAATTTCAATCGGTTGCTATAGCGCCCCCCTTTGGCCAATTGATGTAATATTGCTTCATTCGCATCCTCCCATGACCTTCTACCACTGTGCCAAATTTCACATGCATTGACCAAGTCAGTGAGGAGAAAAACGTGGAAACAGACAGACAGAGTGCTCGTCATTATATAGTAAGATAAGATCAGTCTCAAGGTAATTATATACCATGTGTATTTATTAACTTGCACTGTCCCTTCGGCTGCTTTTACATACTAAACTAAAAAACGAAAGTAATTGCAACCAGGTAATTTTGGTTTTTATGTGAATAAAAGCCAAATATACTTACGTTTCTTCATGTGAAGCAATTTCACCACAACAGCTTGAGGCAATCTGACTTCCTCTGGAGCCATCTGTGAGAAGATAAAATAAAAAGCTGTTCTGCTGTCCTGTGACCAGGACACAATCTGCAAAGCTGTTCTGAAACAAATGGTTGGCTGAAGTCTCCTTTCTCTTCGGCATAAGCACTCCTGGAGATGCTCTGTGAGTGTGAGTACACATTAGCAAGTCAACGCATAACGAGTGTAATCTGACTTGCTGCCGGTATGCTCGCGCTTAGGGGACCTATTGTGCCCATTTTCACATTCATACTTGTATGTAAGGTTTCTTCTAGATATATTTCAGGATACCAGATATATGTCAGCATTATCGTTCATGCAATACAAAATATCCATTGTCTTGGGCCTATAAATCTGAGGCTGCAGTGGGCAGCTGGTTGGAGAGAAGTATTATATCTGTAAATAAGAACATATCCTTGGTGTCATTGTGGTACTCTCAAAAACCACCACTGCTACAAGATAATGTTATCATTAGTTGTTCATGCTCTATTGTAAAGCAGCTGCACAGGAGACTTAGCATTGAGGGGCTCTCCTGTCGACCCTGCCCACTATGGTGTAACCCCATTCTTTCAACCAGAGGAAAAACTGGAAAAATGTTTGTGTTTAACTCAAAAATCAGTTTAGGCTCTCTCACAAAAATAAGCTTCTGTACACAATCATGTTCCATCAGCAATATGATCCGAAATCTGGGAAAGAATAACAACTTCTGCAACCTGGGTTTAGCCCACTGTCTAATCCAGGTGGGGTCGGTGTTGGTGTTCAGCAGGGGTTACAGCTGCCCGATCAGGAGCGGTGACATCATGCACCAGGGGAGAGGTGCTATCGGCAGGGACAGCAACAGAGGCAGGACTGGTGGCTGATTCAGACTCTGGTGGTGTGGAACGGAAGATGATGGCCGGATCTTGCAAAGCGTGGAAATACATTGTTCCAGCTCGGTAACCTTCTCGGCAAGGACAGTGCAGTTGACGCAGCCAGATGGAGAGGTGAGTGGAGCCATGGTGAATGTAGTGGCTGGAAAACAGAGTAAAAGGAAGTCCAGTACGGGCGCTAAACTTGCTAGGTTCAGGTTATGGCAAGCAGCTAGGAGTAGTTAGTAGAGAGAGCACAGGCACAGGGACTGACACACAGCGATGAAATGGCTTAGCATTAGCGGAGAAGACCAACAGAAGGCACAGAGCACAGCAACGAGTAGCGAAACTGGGTGATAAAACAACCATGTAAGATATATCAATATAATTCCAAGCAAGATATGAATTTAGACAACACAGTTTATATTCATATAGGGTCAAGTTGCGTTACATGACACATACCAGTGTGCATATCTCCTCTCTCACACTCGGCCCACTCACTCACTCACTCACAATCTCTCCAGTAACACTTTATAGAGCCGTAGCCTGACGTGCACCTCCCCAGAAACTGTCTATTTTTGTAAGCTGAAACCATTTCAGTGGAAACAAAGCTTCAGATACTTGAGCACAGATAAGAAACAATAAATTGTGAAGACAATAAAGCCTCCACAGGCTAATTTATACAATGTAAAATGCCATAGGCTTGTGCTAAAAACGTTAGCATGTTGTATTTGTGGGAAAATGTGTCCAGATAAAGACAAGTGTTTGTCTGTGAATGCAGCGAGTTATAGTGAAGCTGATTTGTGTACTTGTGTTTGAAACTGTCTCTATTAAGCCATGTTTAATGTGTGTTTAATGTGAGTTTTGAATCAACTAAACGTTACAGCACTTCACAGAAACCCCACCGCCGACTCGTGTTTTGCAGGTGTAACTGTAGTGCAGCTGCATATTTTCGCCTACTGAGAATTCTTTGGCTTGGCTGGACATTTTTCACACATAAAAAAGCACAAAGATGTTGAAATCTAGGCATATTTTGCCACCATAGTTTTGCTCTCTGAATTCACCAGATTGATGCCTTTAAATCAAATATATACAAAAAAAATTCCCAGGGGACAATTCCCCCGCACGCCCCTAGAGGGTTCGGACCCCAGAAAATTATGATAAGCATAATAGGTTTCCCTTGAAGCATGGTTGACTGAATACAAACCTACATTAAAATACTTTTTTGGCCATATGACCTGTCAGGTTCAGGTCAGGCCAGGCTGTAACTTCCCAATTTTTCTCCTGGACTTAAATCAGGTTGTGTTCTAGCCAATTTCCTGCCTTTTTTTTTTTTTTAATGAAACTGGAGGTTCCTGTGCGTAATGGCAAGAGTTGCTTCGGACTGAATGAGAAGGGAAAGAGAGGGTGAGGAGACAGGGAGACACAGGGAAAGTGACAGAACAATGGAGCAATGTAGTAGAGAACCGGGGGAGGGACATCACGGCAGCTCAGAGGTAGAGCGGGTCGTCCACTAATCGGACCTTTACGTAAGACGTTTTCATTTCCAGCAGTGTGTGCTTTGATTTCAATCTCAAAATATTCAATAAATAATCATAAATAGTTTGTGTGCATGTTTCCTTTATTTATTATTTTAAACTCACAAAGATAAGATATGCACTCCTTCATTAGAAAAAATATCCCAGCTTTAATAGTTGAGCATATTTACAGTACAAACGAGGTAAAATGTTCACTTAAACAACACTTGCCTTTCTGGAAATTTTACACTTTTCATTGTTTAAGTTAAAATGCTATTAATAAGCTGAGGGCACACTAAAATGTAAGTGAATTCCACCAGAGATAAAAACTCATAATTGTACCATTGTCATATGGTTCTAAGAAAACTCCGGCCAATCATTCGGGCCGAATGCAAAGCCTCCGACTGGCGTAACCGCTTGCCTAACCCCCACCCCCAAAAGGGACAAGATGGTCACAGAGTTTCCGCTGGACAGGAATTTTTAGTTTGCCTCAAATGTAACATAGGCTATAATGTTAGATACAGTATGACAACACAGCATTCAGTTGCTAATGGATGTTGTGGATGTTCAAATCAGTGTTGCCAACTTAGCGACTTTGTCGCTATATTTAGCGTCTTTTCAGACCCCTCTAGCGACTCTTTTTCAAAAAAGCGACTAGCGACTAATCTAGCAACTTTTTCTGATGTTATTGAAGACTTCTGGAGACTCTGTTGTGAGATCACGTATCATTCTTATTCTTCTCAACGAGCAGTGGATGCTGCCGTGGGCTCCCCTCTCACCCCAAAGCACTCAAATGCGGCCCAGTCCTCCCTCCCAGCAGCAGTCAGAGCCGCTGGCTGATCCCGACCTGGTTTACAGTCAGGGTCAGCTATTGTGCTGCCTGCTTAGGTGACTTGATTAGGTTTAGGAAAAGACCAACAAATATCAACAATTGTAAGGTTCAGTTTTCATTTGACAGCAGTGAAATACTGTCGTGGTGAGGTTGGTTTGTTTGCTTGCGGTTTGTGGAAGTGTAATATGTTTTTGGTCTTTTTCCACAGATATGCAAGACGTAATATATTATTCTTGAATAAATCTTACCAATGTGATTGAAGACAAAATAAGCTCTGTCAAAGCTGCGTTGGAACAAATAAATTATTGCTGCAGAGCAAATTGGAGTTTGGTAGATGATTGATTTGCTCCATTGGAAACAATCATTTACATGAGAGGGGAGGAGTGATGTCACGCTGCAGTCAGAGAGCAGACCCTAACAAGAAGAGATGGGCCCCTTTGACTTTGGATTCAGCAGGGAAAAACTTAATAAACACAACTCGATGGGCAGAGCAGAGAATATCTGGATGCTCATCAAGTCATTTTCGACACTGACAGGGAGTGTGGAAGATCGCACAGCATTATGTCATTCGTGTGTTTGTGTTCATGCCGACACACCAGTGGTGCGAGGCATACTGGCTTGGAGGACGGCAGTGAATGAAACAGAGGACATCACTTAATCACAACATGACAGCTGTGGTGTCTAAGTTTGATGGAGTTACTACAAAAAAGCATTTGGCTGCTCCGTGCACTCCTCACATAAAAGGCAAACAGATTAGATTAAAATGACATACAAGAGATTAAAATGGCATGGCGGGCCACGAGATTTCATACAGCTGGCAGACGAGATCAGCAAGGGCATGTCCAAACTGACAAACAGCCAGTTGGACTCTTTCCCTGCGTTTATGTGAGTGTATAACAGAAGAGATTAGGTGAAGGAGGGAAAAATATTAATCATCAGGTTTGGGAAAGTTCATACAGGGACGGAGAGTGAGATGTGTGCAGATTTTAAATGTTGAATAAAAATGAAAACAGAGCAATCAGAATTGACTTTCAGGAAAGTTAAAAAGAAAAATTATGTTGTGTCAAAGGGTACACAGATTTTGGTAAAAGAGGCTGTGCCAGATAAGACTCTGTGCTCCTTAATGAACCCTGAAGTGAAGCGTTCTGGAGTACAAAACACAGCCATGGCCACATTACAAGCGTTAAGTCAAAGTTTTGAATGTTGAATTAAGTTCACAGTCCCAAAAAAAGTTTCCCTTCATCCCTTTCCTTTTGTGGTCTGATGCTTCAACTCAGTGTGGCATTTTCAGTTTTGTTGCAGATGTAGCAGACAACACTTTCCAGCTCCTCCTGGGGACCCCAAGGTGTTCCCAGGCCAGATGAGATATGTAATCCCTCCAGCGTGTTCTGGGTCTGCCCCGGGGCCTCCTACCAGTGGGACGTGCCCGAAACACCTCTAATGGTTGGCGCCCAGGAGACATCCTGATCAGGTGCCCGAACCACCTCAACTGACCCCGTTCGGCGGGAAGGAGCAGCGGCTCTACTCCAAGCTCCCTCCGAATGTCCGAGCTCCTTCCCCTATCTCTAAGGCTGAGCCCAGACACCCCACCATTAAATATGAGACTACAACAAGCACATGGTTAGCTTAGCTTAGCATAAAGACCAGAAACTGAAGGAAACAGGTCGTCTGGCATCACAAGCACCTCTGAAACTCACTAATATCAACATATTTTGTTTGTATAATGTGCAGTATGACAATGATTCAACAAACGAGATGTATTCTGTTAATTAGTGAGCTTTAGAGGTGCTGATAGCCAGATTTTTTCAATCTTTAGACTGATCTGTTTCCTCCCCCATTTCCAGTCATGGTAAAAGTCATGGCAAAAGTCTTCTAGGCAAGAAAGCAAAGATGTGCATTTCCCCAAAATGTTGAATTCGGTAACTGTTTCAGCACTACTTCTCGCACTGAGAGGCATGTGGCATGCAAAGCCTTCTGTGCCGCTACAGGATCACAGTGTCTCCCTGTGGGCCAATCAGATAGCTAAATTGACTCGGTTAAATCGAAAAGTCAGCTAAAAAGGCCAAAGATAACATGGGGTTTGGCTCACGGGTCAAAAAGGGAGAAAGGGAAGATTGCGGAGACAGTGGCCCATCTGTATGGAGATCAAGTCTGTAAACATGCCACACTGCGCCTGTTAAACCTGGTTCACAGGAGGCTGCGCTGTTCATGTAAACAGACATCCTTTAAGCAAACTAAATCCACATTAAATTGGCCCAGGATATGTGGCATGCATGCTGCACGCACACACAATCTGTATAGTGTCCTGCTGCTCAACCAATTACGACTGTGCCATTGGGGATTGGGATGAGGGCAATTCAGCTGGTCCGCAAAGATGAATGGCAGATGGAGGCGTGAAGGGGGAGTGATAGATCTCCTCTGAGGAATAGTAAATGCCAACCAAGCGATGAGGAGGACTGAAAGAGCCGGCTGTGTCGGTCACTCAGATGTAGGCAGTATTGTCACAGAGCACCAAAATGTAAGTCCCAAAACTTGCGACACAACTTGACAAAAGAGAAGCAGCACTGCAGATGATGAAAACACATGTGGTCACATCAGCCCAGTATCTCGAGGAATTTTTGATTCCGCTGGACACAGCTGACAACTTGTGCCAACGTTCGGTGCTAGCGTAATTTGGATATAGCCAGACCGAATGCGACAAGCTACACAAAACAGCCACATTCTTTTTACTTGCTCTGAGAAGAAAATAAACATTCCCAAGAAACATGGCACTAAATTCTACAATCTGTATGGGTTTATATTTCACCCCCCAAATAACCACTTGTAAATCAATTACTCACCCTGTCTTACGTTGATCTTGTGAAGAAAAGGTTATTTTTCACGCATGACTCTGGTGAGCAAAGAATCCGAAAATGGAGAAAATCCTTGATCAAAACAACTGATAACAAACTTTCAAACAACTCATGCAGTATAATCCAAATCTGATTTATCCAGTTGTAAATCTGCAGCAACTGTGTGATGTCATCATGTCAATATGGAGCAAAATCTCTGAGGAATGTTTCCAGCACCTTGTTGAATCTATGCCACAAATAATCAAGGCAGTGCTGAAGGCAAAAAGGATCCAACCTGGTACTAGCAAGGTGTACCTAATAAAGTGGTGTGTGAGTGTATAAATGGACGTTTAGGGGGTGAAATATTTCTTTAAATTGAAAATGAATCCACAAATACACTGAGACCAGTGAAAGAAACTGGAGTTTGGGTCACATCTCAGACCAACAGTAAAAAAAATGATTAACCATGTTGCCTAATTTTAGCTATACTGTAGTTGCCATTTACTGTATGGCTATAGTGGGAATAATAAATTACAAATACAGGCACTGAACATCAATCTGGAAAGTCAGTCTGGGTCTCATCGGACCACTTTGCTCATTTTCTCTGACATTAAAAACGCAATATAATTTTTCCCCCTTCGGGTAACGTTTCAATCGATCGTTTTCAGTATATTATTATTAATGTGTCCTCTGGCTGGAGCTGCTACATGAGTAACAGGGAACAGTTAAGCCACCTGATCTGGAGGGATGAAGTGGGGAGATATGAGACTTTGGAGGGGAGAGATGGAGAGTGTGATTAGAAGAGAACAGAACATGGAGACAAATAGGGAGGATTGTAAATGCACACAAAAAAAAGATCCTAAGAGTCAAAGAGGATGAGAGGCAGGAAGACCAGAGAGGCAGAGTGTAAAAATAAGGTGAAAGGAAAAAGTAAAATAGAGACAGGCAAAGGAGTAGGTCCATTATAGTTGAAGCAAGTTGATGGCCCTGACATCAAGCATTTCTGTGACAGATTAAGGGTTAATGTCCAAGTGAAGGCCTTTAATAGAAGAGTGGAATACTTCCATCACACACACATACACACAAAGATGGGAATGTGCTGCTAAACGTGTGCTGCCACGGGCTGAAATCAAAAGCGGTGATTCTGATAATAATTGCAGTGATTACTGCTTGTTCGCGTATCTCCCAGCCATTACTCCTATGTTTTTTTTTCTTTTTCTACTCAACTGCGTAGCCTGCATTAAATCTCCTCATCCTCTGTCGCTGTCAGCGGGCACAGCTGGGGAGGAGATTTCACAAAGAAAAAACACACAAACTCTTGCTCTGGAATCACAGATGCAGACTGCCACAGAAAATGTTATCAAATCCCCTGAAAGGGAGTTCTGACTTTTATTCTGTAGAAAATAATGGCAGGTTGATGAGTTTGTGGACGTGTGTTTAACCCTACTGTGAGGATTGGCAGAGCACCGTGGTTGTTGTAAAGATATTTTGGCAGATTATCACAGGAAAAAGAGCATTCATAAGTGGACTTATGACCTCATTACAATCCAAATCACATTAGTTTTCCACACATACGCTCCTGCAGTGCCTATACAGCATTCAAAGCAGGGAATTTACCTGTTTCAGTTGCACCACTAGCAATATGGCCACTGCTTAAAGGTGGCCTGTGATGCTTTCAATGTCTTTTTCTTATTACAGTGTTACAGTTTGTGATGTTCATATTAAACATGGCTTAAGTTTAAAATTATGAGGTAAATGCACGTAGAAGTAATCCCTGTGAGCAAGCACCTCAGGGGCCTTATTCACACGAAAACAATCCGCTGAAAAAACAATCGTTGTTGTTATTGCAAAAATACCCTGAAATATTATGATATTATTTTAGTGCCATATCTCCCACCCTTATGTTGAGCTATCAAAAACAAACTTAACCGTAAATGACATCCCCACTGCTTATATGTATTCCATGTCCACCAATATATCCCCTGAAATATTACCCACTGGAACTTTAAATAGAGATACTGAAAGTAAAATGTTGTAATAACATCTTACAGTACTGGTATATTGTCATCCCATGCATCAATCTGAATTTCTTGAGATGACTAAAGGTGTCCCCCAGGGTTCCATCTTGGTTCCTATTTTGATTTCTGTTCTTATAAATTATCTGGGTAAAGACATTCCAGCAAAAATACTTTTATATGCAGTGTCATTTACATGCACCCTCCATAATGTAGGCGGTGGAAAAGCTTCAGACTGCATTTCAGTCATTACAAACCGCTCTGCTGACTTTAAAATTTATTTCAAATGCTCAGAAAATGAAGTTTATGGTCTTCTCAAAAGCTCGCTCACAGTTGCTTGATGATTTTAGCATCTTCATTTCTGACTGTAAATCCATTGAAAGAGTGTCCTCATACAAGTACCTGGGTACATGGATAGATGACAAGCTTTTCATTTAATGTATATTGCTGCTCTAGTTAGGAAGCTTAAAGTGAAGATTGGCTTTTATTTTAGAAATAAGTCTTGCTTGTATATGCATGCAACAGAGTACCATACATCTCTATGTTTTATTACAAATGCAAAGTCACTTACTCATCACTGCATTCTTTATGATTTGGTGGGTTAGACGTCATTGACCATTCACAGACAACAGCGCTGGTATATTTTTATCTATAAAGCAATATTGGTCAAACTTCCGGCTGACCTTTGCACCCTTCTGTGTGTCAGCTCTGGTAGTTACCAGCTACACTCCTGCAGGTGGTTGCTTTTTAATGAACCCTGGATTTTAGATTTAGATTTAGATTTAGAATTAGAAACACTTAAATCCATCGATGAATTTAAGAGCATCATGAAGAATGTGGTGACACAGACATGTGCTTGTTTTTCTTGAGAGGCCACTATGTTTGAATAGTTGTTGTTTTATTGTGGAATTTTCCGTTACATATTGTATTTGTTGCATTTCAAATGTGCTCTGATTGGCTGCTACCTTGGTCAGGTCTCTCTTGTAAAAGATTTTCAATCTCAATGGGACTTCCTGGTTAAATAAATGGTTAATAAAAATAAATTAAATCAACAACCTTAACTACTAAAATTGCCACAGAGTGGAGTCAACACTAACAGAAACAGGACTGATTTTCATTACGGTGTAAAATGCTTTCTGTTCTTCTGTCAGTGCAGTGTCCTTACAAGTATACCACACCCACCAGTGTGTGAGGCAGAGAGACACAGTGGAAAACTGAATATGTCAATGAGTGACCGAATGAATGAACTGATTAATGAATGGATGAATGGTGGCGAGAATGAATGACCCAGTCATATGCACGTGTGCCGTTATACGCTAATGGGTAAGTCATGGTTGCTATGGTAACAGTGCAGTGTGTCTGGGATGTACACAGTGTTACATATTTTGTTCCTTGCAAAACGTTCACTCACTTACTACCAGCTCTGCATGTTCTGGGGTAAAGTGCACTGATTTGTCCAAAAAAGAAAAAGAAAAAAGTTGAACTTGTGCAGCAACTGTGTGAAATTGTCGGTGTGTGGGTGTGTTAATGAGGGAAGCTGCATGCCAGCTTCTACTTTATAAACTCTGCGTCATACTCAACTGAACAAAGAGTTGAGATGCCAGGGAGGGCACACACAGACAAAGATAACCAATAAATAAAAAAGGCAGAAGGGTTTTTCACAGAGAGGAAGTCACGCCTGGGATGCAGCACATGGACACACAGGGTAAAAATAACCCTTAAGTTTCTATTTCCCTCTACTGTTGTCTTCTCCAGCTTGTCTCCCTCCTCCGCTGCTGCACTATTTTTAGCCCACGATGACTCCCCTACAGAGAGCGTGAGCGACTGTCTGCCACCACACCGCACGTGAGTCCTCCGCACGTGCACTGCTGTCCATGAGAGGAAGCTCAGGCGTCATAAACGACGCACACCAGCACTGCCGCCGCTGGTGCCAACAGCAGTGGAGGTGAGGAGGGAGGGGAGGAGAGAGAAAAGAAAGACGGTGGATAGACAGACAGTAATTTAGATAGATATGAACAATTTGATTTGTTTTTTGGATGTGGTGTCATGTGCTTTTGATCTGCTGGAATCTGTTCACAGACACCTTCCCTAAAAGGAGTTTTATTTAACAGGTTGAAAAAAAAAAGGAAGTAAGAGGGTCATTACCATCTGCACGTGTTTTCTCGAGCATGACTGAGACATCTTATATTCGTTTTGACTGCAGGAAGTGTTGCTTAATGCGGGTCACCACTTTGGTCCAGATTGATATATCCCACAAACTTTGGATGGACTGCCAAGCAGTTTTGCACAGACATGGATCGTCTCTATAGGATGAATGACAATGACTTTGGTGATCCTCTGACTTTTCCTCTAGCCCCACCAGCAGGATGCACAAACACTCACGATGTAACACTAGTAATACCCTCGCTCCTGTTCTCGCACCATGCGGTCAAAGCTTCATTTTGCCCAGTACTTTGATTTATGACCAAATTCCTGCAAAACTAATGACATTCCCATCAGCCTCAGCTGAACGTTAGTGCTAATTAACAAATGTTAAAGGTCAAAGCTCACCCCAAAACAACGCTTTCCAGCTCCTCCAGGGGGACCCCAAGGCGTTCCCAGGCCAAATGAGATATGTAATCCCACAAGATCCACTCATCACTACAGCACGTCATGCAAGAGAGGCAAAAAAAAAAAACAACTGGCATTGTCAAAGTTGTCATATTGATATTTAAGGTGTGTTACTTATTCCATGAGTAACAGTCAAGAAAACATTCCACCTTAAAAGGTGTCTGTAGCTGCTGACAGTTAGCACAGTGAATTTAACTGTTTTTGTCAGTCTGTATAGTTATATAGCTAACTGTTAAACTGGAAAGATGAAAAGGCAGCAAAATTTCCTTTCACTTTAAGGTTATAGTTGACTGATGTATATAAATCTGCCACAGCAGGAGCGGTGGTTACATAACCTTTGAAACAAGCTACAACTCAACCAAGCGCACCTCGCACCACCGAGCCAACTAACATTACGGCTCAGCTGGAGGAGCTCCTGCGCAGTAATTCAATTGGCGGGTGTAGTTTGGTGGAAAGAAAATAGTTCCTACATGAAACTGCTCACAACAAGGTCTGATGATTATGGCCCTGATCTCACAAAAGGCATTTTGCAGGTTGCAAAATGCAAAGCGCACCGCACTGCCATTTTCTTTTCTTTTTTTTTTTTAATTGAAAAAAAAAAAAATGATGAAAAAAAGATGACGTGGGGTGTTTTTCTGCTCTGAGTTGAAGGTTTTTCAACTCAAGGAGTTCAGAGCGCTCCTGTAAAAACGCCAGGCGCTTAGAGCGCAGAAACGTGAGGCGCATTGCAACACAAAAACTTCTCATAAAATTCTCATTAAAAACAATTACAAAAAGCCGCCTCTAGCTTCTAAAACGCTTTCTGTGTGATCACGGCCTGCTTATTCTGTTCTCAGATTAATAAAATCAGTGTCAATGTAATAAAATAAAAGAAAGTAATTGCAACCAGGTATATTTGGTTTTTATGTGAATAAAAGCCAAATATACTTACGTTTCTTCATGTGAAGCAATTTCACCACAACAGCTTGAGGCAATCTGACTTCCTCTGGAGCCATCTGTGAGAAGATAAAATAAAAAGCTGTTCTGCTGTCCTGTGACCAGGACACAATCTGCAAAGCTGTTCTGAAACAAATGGTTGGCTGAAGTCTCCTTTCTCCTCGGCATAAGCACTCCTGGAGATGCTCTGTGAGTGTGAGTACACATTAGCAAGTCAACGCATAACAAGTGTAATCTGACTTGTAGGGCTGTAGCCTCCTGGTCAACTGGTCGATTATTTGGTCGATATTCTCTCGTCCAACCAAAACCTCATAGGTTTCTACTAGAACATGTTTAAATGCTTTAATGGTTAGAAAAACACTTAACTTTCCTCATACTGTAAGCGGTACACCTGTATTCATGTCTGAAATGCTCCGTTTTAGCATTTGTCTCTTTAAGGCCCCTCCCAAAACAGCCCAGTCTGATGTCTGATGTCCAGTCTCCAGCAATCGTGAGGCAAAAACCGCAGGCAAAAAGCTTTGTTCTCATTAAATATAATTACAAAAAGGCGCCTCCAGCTGCTGAAATGCTTTCAGTGTGATCAGGGCATATGTGAGTTACCTGCTCATGATTACTGGGATGAGACATTGCTGTTGAGTTTCATATGTATTTTTTGGCGCTTTGAGCACCACAAGTCGAGTGCCATCTAGTTCCATTATATAGTAAGATAAGCCAGGCATCTCTACGGCCGAAATCTCCCACACTCAGCAACTCACAACAAAACAATATAGACTGATAAACAGCCCTAAAGGTAAGAGAAAAAACAGGTATTTTTGATTTGGGGCTGGACTGTCCCTTTAAACTAAGATGAACATGAGCATCATTATAACTGCCAACTCAAAGCATCACTATGCATAAGTACAGCCTCACATGGCCGCAGACTCTTTGCCTTGCTTGAACCTGTATTGAAGCTGAAGTGAGGGGCACTGTCTGCGATCCTCTAATCTCTTTCACCACGTCTAGAAAATCATGATTTCACATGTATACTCACTGTTGAGCTATCAGCGTCATTTCTCAGAAATCCCTCTTCCAGAAACTTTTTAATACAAAGAGTTGTTATTCACTTTTAAGCTCTTTGTGATAACTTGAAGTTTAGAGGGGCAGAAATTGAAACTGCAGTCTGTTGCACTACTGGAACAACAAAGTGAGCGTCACCTGATGCTCAGAGATCAGGAGATACATGTAGAATAGTGACATTATTCATCAGCAAAAAACACACCTTGATCACCTGATCTTTGTGCATCACTAGAACATCAGAATAGGGAATTCTAATTAACATAGATGCTTCATTAGACCCTGCAGGGGTCAATTACTGCACGGGCAAAAAACTAACTAAAAGAAAACTTAGACTTCACTACTACATATCACATGAGCTTTAAAGTCTTTGTGAACTGTCCCTTTCTGCTCACCCTTTGTCTTATTTCTCAGGGACATCACCTAAAAGAAGCTGTATTCTTCCACAGTTTGCAGTCCCAAGCTGACAGCAGTGAATGTCTCAATGATGGTGGTGCAATGATTGTGTCTCCTTTGAAGAGAAACCCATCACAGCTCATTATTTCTTCTTTATAAATCCAGTCCTGAGTGTTCCTATAAGAGCCTGGCTGCTCTTCTCTGCACCATCTGTCTTAATTGTATGAGGTGTTTCTTTATTGTCGGTGTTCTTTAGGGCCGTCAACGAATATTCTATATTCGAATTTAGACCAGACGGCGAAAGGATCACTGCAGGGCCACAGAGCTGCACGGCACGGCGCAGCCAGCGTGGATGACACAATCGGTTAACATGGGCGCCAAAAGGAAACTGGCTTAGCTTTGAGGTGCTTCGAGGCAATTCACAGCGCTTCCGCGGGCGGTGTGGCCTGACGGGTCAGAGAGGGGGGGCGAGCGAGAGGTCCGCGGCTGTTTATAACGTAATGTTATAGATAATTGTTTTATGTGTTTTAATGTGTAGGTATGTAAATGTTTTCAAAAGACGTTGAAATAAAAATACCTACAAGTAGTTATGTTTCTCGTATGTTTCCTCGTATTAGTTTGCCCTCATGTGGACATAATGCAAAAAAATATATACAGTATTCGAATGGTTCGAACCTATGAGTTATTTTTAGAGGGAATATTCGAACATCATTTTTGAGCAATTTTGACAGCCCTAGTGTTCTTTCACGTGTTTTCTGAATCGCCAGCAGACGCAGGTATTTTTATTCTTGTATTATGAGTACAGTGCGTGCCTTTAGATCCTGTGTCTGCCTGGTTTTTATGCTCTTGCTAAACCAAGAATAATATTCACTTCTTACTAGGTTGGTATTCCAGAGTCTTCTGTACAGTGGACGTTTTAGCATACTGAAGACACAGCTTGCTTTAGTGCTGGAGCCTATCCCAGCTGACACTGGGCGAGAGGCAGGGTTCACCCTGGACAGGTCACCAGACTATCACAGGGCTGACACATAGAGACAGACAACCATTCACACTCACATTCACACCTATGGACATTTAGAGTCACCAATTAACCTGCATGTCTTTGGTCTGTGGGAGGAAGCTGGAGTACCTGGAGGAAACCAATGCTGTGAGCTGTAAATCACCACATTCATGCAGAAGAGAGAAGATTATGTTATTTCAGAGCCTAATGGTGCAAAGTTTCTCCTCCTCTGTGCCACTGCGTCATGCTGCATCACAGCTGTCTGTACCAAAGAGTGACAGCAAAGTAAAGAGCGCTCGCTCCACAGCAAAATCTGGGGACCAGAACGTTCTCCTCTCTGACTTTCAAGGCCCTACTTTCAACCAAGACCACAACTGTCCCCTAACCTTTACCAAGCAGTAGAAATATTTGTTTGTGTTTTTTTGGTGTAGTTACATGAGAAGATTGATCTGTTTTTTTGGCGTTTTGGCATTTTGGCTTTACTAAATAGGACAGTCAAAAGGCCCGGATCACACAGAAAGCATTTTAGCAGCTGGAGGCGCCTATTTGTTATTGTTTTTAATGAGAATGGAGCTTTTTGCTCACGATTTTTGCGTTGCTACGCATCTTGCGTTTCTGTGTTCTAAGCGCCTGGTGTTTTTGGAGAAGCGCCCTGAACTCCTCCAGTTGAAAAGCATCCCACGCCACCATCTCTTTTTTTGTCAAGTTTACAGTTGGTAAACAATGGAGGAGAAACTGGTGGTAGTGGTTGCTGGATACCCAGAGCTATACAGCCCGCCAACAGACGGACCAACTGGTGGTACTCCCCATGATCCACCCTCTTTTTTAGGGTCTCATGTACCCACACAGATCTCTGTTTCCCTGTGAGCAACAAACTGTTTACTGACAGCCTCTCACCCTCAACCAGAGCTACAGCAAGTACCCTCTGCCTCAACATGTCAGGAACTAGATACTGATTTCTGTGGGGAAAAATTTTAGATTGATTACATGGGAAGGTTAGTACAAGGATGTGATGGGGTGAAAATCGAGCCTGTGGCCGCTGCGGCCAGGACAATGCATGTGAACGCCTGCTCTACCCACTAATCCAGCAGGTGCCAACCACATCACATCTGTTGATTAATGGGTATCAGCCGATATTTACCTTGTTGACTGTCAACGGCCCATCGGCAAATAAGATGCCGTTCATTGAGGCAGTGGCCGATGTTTATCTGCTGTGTTCCATGAATTTTGTGCAGGCTAAAAAGCAGAGCTCCACACTAACAGCATACCATCATCCTAGGAACAACAGAAAATGTGTTTGAGATCTTTCCTGGGACACTGTCGGGATGAAAGTACACAGTAAACTGTTTCTTTGTTTTCCTGGCCCAAAAGGGGAAAAAATAACAACAATAATAAAATTAACAACAAAAAACATCTTCCGTCTGTCCTGTTTAGTGCTCCGCTAACTTGAATGGGCATAAAATGATTTAGTTGTGCGGCTTTTACAGACTGATGAAATGTTATTGGACCAAATGAATCAAATCCTGATAGGGAAGCGAGTCATTTAGCAAGGTGCTAAAAAAAATGTATCCAGTGATTTACAGACGTCTATTTCACGATATAAGTTTTTGGGAACAAGTATTTTTAAGCACAACAGCATCAAGTTATGGACTTGTATGTTGTAATTCAACCTTTGGCCACTATCTAAGATTGGTTCCAAAGCCCAATGTTCATGGAGGCTTGACCAAGACTGAGACATCCTAAAATTGCTTTGTAGTGAATTTTAGTCAGTGTCTTTTTCAGAATATAATCAATAGTAGGGCTGGGTGATATGGTCTTATACTAAACACGTTTCTCCAATGAAAAAGTGCTTAAATCTCTTTTTTGCTGCTTTACCCACTGCTCTGATCTTCTCCTTCCTGTTGGCATACTGCTCCTAATCCACCCTTTGAAGCATCCACTGACGTCACTGTATTTCACAACAGGTATACAGTGACTAACAGTTTTCATCTCATGCTCATTCTCACAGCGCCACATCACACCTTCCTGCGCTCTTGGCGCCGTGCTGTGTGTTCAGATAGGATGGGAATAAAGTTTCAATCATAAAGTACCTCTACAAGTCTTTTTGCATGCAGGAGCGACGTGTTTGTGATTATTTTGACCTTGTCTGGTCTGGTTTTTCTTTTGACAAATTTCCTCCAGTTTTATAAATATTTTCAAAGACATCATCAGTGTATGCCATCCAAGCCTCTATCCCATTTAGAAGCCTTGACAACCAGCAGTGTCCAAATGGGTCGTTGACTGCGCGCAGTTGAGAGCTTTTATCACTGACAGATAATTATCATGTGCTAATAAAATCTGATTTCCTGTTCTCATTTTATTGCTTAATTTAACTTTTGTGGCTCAAAACAAATTCTGAGACTTCCTTTTGGCTTTCCTTATTACATTCAGTGGGCTCATTGATCTTCTTAACAACTCCAGTTTGTTTTCCCTCCAGGCAACCTTAAGCCTTGAAAGGCATCCTTGTTTACAGACAGAGAATCATCTGTGTTGTTATAGTTTGATGTGCGTTTCTTCTGTTGACCCACTTCATTTCAACACAAGCTTTCAGGCCCCATATTGCCTTTATCTTTTCCTTCACCACTGCTTGCAGACGGTTATTACCTCTAATTGCAATTCCAGTCGAGACGAGTCCAAAAAGATTGAAAGTCCCTTTTTTCTTGTTGTCTGGACTTTTTTCAGAACAGGTTTTAAGCTCAGTTGATTTCTTTGGGGTCATTCGTCATCCCTATGCTCCCAGGCCCCTCATTGTAAGAGATTGGTCAGGGTTATCCATCCATCCATTTTCTAACCGCTGGAGCCTATCCCAGCTGACATTGGGCAAGAGGCGGGGTACACCCTGGACAGGTCGCCACACAATCAGCCTAAAAGAGACACACAACCTTTCATAATTCGTTTGCCCCCTTTCATGCGGTTCGTTTGGGCAGGTGTGAACACAGCAATCACACCCAGGTGCACCAAACCAAACCTTGAAGAGGTGGTCTCGGTCCAGTTACAAATGAACTCTGGTGCGGTTTGTTTGTGGTGAGAACGTGTTCCGACCTGGATCTGAACCAACTGCAGTCACGTGACACATTGTTTGGGTTAAACATGAGCATGTTACAGTCCTGGAGGATTATTAATGTGCACCTCCTCCTGTACTGCCTTAATATGCACATTCAGCACATCCAATGCATCAAAACATTGTTTTCTAGTTGGAGCCGCGCCTCGTTTTCAAACTGTATGGTTTGACTAAAATGAACAATGACAGCAATATAGTCCACGATGAGCAGCGCTAAAATCAACCTGCGTAGTTGTCCCTCCATTGTGACATTAGAAAGAGTCACATTTATCTTGCAAGTGTACTCTTCTTCAACGTTTGCTTTACTTCCTGGATATTTCCCACATGGAAATTCTGACCAATCAAGAGCAGCTTTCTCGCACAAGGCATTTGATCTGGTCCGCTTGTAAATGCTGCCGTGAGAACACGAACCAACTCTAGGTAATTATACAACTGTGTAACAAAACTAGCAGCTGACTAATGTGTGCTCAAATTTTTTCTCTGATAACTTTTAACCAGGTTTTAACCATGAGCCAATTAATCCACAGAGGTCTCCTCCTACCCGAAACAAAAAGAGCTGTTGATTTAAACTAGTAAAAAACACCGAATGAAGCAGTTTCATGTAAAGAAATCTGTGGTTCGCCGATGCTGTTTGGCACAACAGGGTCTCGTCACTGAACAATGCAGCATTAAAATCATTATTTTTACAAGTTAGACACAGCACGGGAGTCTTTTCTACAAGTTTTATTCCTCAAGTCCCATCTTCTACATCCACATGCAGCAACAACAAATCAATTTTGCACCCGAGCATCATTTTCTGTGAAGCCTGTGGCGTCCGAGCACTCCGACAATCTTTTGTTGCAATTTTCTAAAATGTCAAGTGATTCTTGTACGGTAAGTTTTGTATCCTAGCAATTTACTGCAAACAGCTCACCTCTGATATCAAGGTAGAAGTTTTTTCGGAAGCAAAGACACAAAAGATGTGAAAGTACATTAGCCATCACACATCCAAGTCCTTGAAGAGGTGAGTAGACCGATAAAAATGACTGCACTTAGCAACAACATCCCACAGTATCTCTGAATTCAGGTCACTGGCTCTCAAAAGGATAGCAGGACAAGTGTCAACACACACTGACATATAAAAGAACTATTAAATGTACTCTCCCAGTACCGGGGAGAGAGGTGTGTGTGTGTGTGTGTGTGTATGCGTGTGTGTGTGTGTGTGTGTGCGTGTGAAAGGCAATGGCTATTGATTCACCACCTTTCTTTGCTTTGTTCTGCAGGGATTCTTCTTTCTGTTTCCTCTGCAAGAACTCAACTTTTAATTGACACCTTGAGTTAAGGAAAAAAAGATTGACAACAAAAGGCTGTGTGTGTAAGTGAGGCTGTGTGTGTAAGTGACAAGAGACAGTGTGTCAATACTTCTGTGAATGAGTGGGGCTGATTAAATGTACTGTGTGAATGAACGTTGCAGTGTATCTCTGCTGACATCTAATGGTCCAACCACAAACTGCAGACTGGGGGGCTCACAGTGAACCTGATGGTAGTTATAATGATATGATCACGAATACAGCCGATGGGTTCCAAGAATGCATCATACAAGACTCAGAAGATCTGAAGCTAACGTCCTGGTGCCAGACACCAAAGGATACCTTCCAGAGGTCCTGTGTCCTTGCCTTCACAGGTCAGACCCATGTCCGGTCCAAGGAGCACCCACCGTGGATCGGGGGTACCTGTGGGGTACCAGCACGTCCCCCAAATGTCCAATCAGATCAGGATCTGGGGTACTGAAGCAAATTCAACACCTTGAACTCTTTGTCCTGTTCCTCGGGTCACTCCTCGCATTGTGTGGGGGTGTGCTTGGTCTGCGACGGTGTTCAGGTGGGTGGAGCATCCAAGTAGCATCCACAAGAAAACCAGGACCCAAGGTTTCCCAGCAGAATGACAGTGGGAGGTGTCCAAATTAAATATCTTTTTAGTGAGTCTTTGATCCGACATCTTAACAAATCTATTCCAAAGCCGAAGCATCTGACATTCATGTCTGATGTTTGGAGCTTCCCATCCCATAACCCTGCTTCTGGTCCAAACTGGAGTAAATTTATGGACACACAGGAAGGATCGAATCGCTTAATAGGCTAATGCACTGTGTTACAACAAAATCCCAAACACCAGAGGCATAGTCAGACACAGGACATACACACATGCCATTTCAGGATTTATGTTAGCCTTTATTACATATTTCTCATGTATGATCCTTGTTTGTTTTTTAACCTGTCTTATGAAATGTGTTATACAAATAAACTTGACTACTATTGGATTAATGTGTACATCATAAATGTTGCAGCTGAGAAAAGTAGAGATCATTTTAATGAAATAAAATAAATAGCAAAATATTTCCCTCTTAAGTGCAGTTAACAAGTGTGACAGGAAATGGAAATACACAGTTATAATTCAATACAGTTCTTACAGTAAAATGTATTTACTTTCTATCACTGTCACAGTGTTATACATAGCCTACTGAGCATCTCTAATTTTACAGTATTTTTGGATGCAGTTAATCTGGTATATTTCAGCATTTTTATCCTGTTTTAAATGAAAACAAGTCACTTTTCACCTGAGGTTAGGTGTGAGCCAATTAGCGCCCAAAATAGCACTTCTTCTCTGGGTCGAAACTGAGGTGAAATGTGAACACACAGGCATGAAACACACGTTTTGTGATTGAGTGTGATTTACACTTACCGTTTACTCCAGTCTCCATCGTGAGTGACGTCCATAAATCCACTTAAACTCGTCGAAAAAAGAGGCTCCTTGTGACGCCGAAACTTCAGTGGGAATCTCCACGTTTTTAGGTTTTCTTCAGCATTAAAGTAATGTTGCGATAAACATCTGTATACCAATGGGTAAATTAGAAACAGAAACAGCCGATAAGCAATTCGGCATACTTTTAATAGTGCCATGCACTATGTATATAAATATGGCTTAAACAAGTTACAAGCTAGTTGTAGCCCAAGGCAAACTGACGCCATAACAACAATCTACTTCCGGTTGATATCCGGTAAAGAAGCCGACTCTATTTTATTTTTATTTTGACATTTCAGTTTGTCATTTATCTTTTTTGACTAAATGTGGAATCTACGAAGTCTGATGATTTTATACAGTTTTTTCTTTACTTTTTTTTTTTACTCAATATAAATATTTTTTAAACAGTAGCATACAACATAAAAGATTTTATTTTCATGTGTTTCAGATGGGCTACAGCAGCAGAAGACCACACACAGGCTCACCAAAACTGGACAATAGAAGATTGGAAATACGTTGCCTGGTCTGATGAGTCTGGATTTCTGCTGCCACATTCAGATGGTAGGGTCAGAATTTGGTGTCATGGATCCATCCTGCCTTGTATCAACGCTTCAGGCTGCTGGTGGTGTAATGGTGTGGGGGATATTTTCTTAGCACCAACTGAGCATGGTTTAAACACCACAGCCTACCTGAGTATTGTTGCTGACCGTGTCCATCCCTTTATGACCACAGTGTACCCATCTTCTGATGGCTACTTCCAGCAGGATAACGCACCATGTCACAAAGCTCAAATCATCTCAAACTGGTTTCTTGAACATGACAATGAGTTCACTGTACTCCAATGGCCTCCACAGTCACCAGATCTCAGTCCAATAGAGCACCTTTGGGATGTGTTGGAACGGGAGATTTTCATCATGGATGTGCAGCCGACAAATCTGCAGCAACTGTGTGATGTCATCATGTCAATATGGACCAAAATCTCTGACACATCTTCAGATTAGTATTTCATGTCTTCACCCATGCAAACACAATCGCCTTGTTAAGAGGCTGCAGATCAACCTGTGGAGGAAATATTTTAATTTTGATTTATTATTTAAGATAAGATGTCTGGATATTTTGAGTGAAAGTGTGCATTTTCCAAAGATTTCATACTATTTCTTATCCTGACACCAGGCCCTTGAGCCAATCAGAAAGCCAGCGCTTTATAAAAATTTCACATTTCTAGTATCTGAATTAATTATCTCCATAGAAAGGAGTGCCTTGACATGTAATTTAGTGCAGTACAAGAGCTGACACCTGTTTAAATATTTAGTTAGGAGCTTTTTCTGAGCTCTAATAATTCATTGTACAAGTATATGGTGCGAAAAGGCACATTTTTATATGACATACACAACCAGGACGGCATATAACCCAATCCTCACTCCTCACGCAAGAGCATCATTCCTGTCAAACACATTCTCACTCCGACCTCGTCACATATCGACGTCTGGTCATGGAATTTCCACGTCCACACGTGACGTGCAAGGTATCCTGGGTGTGTTGGTTGTTGACGTTCTCGGACTCAGTATCAAGTTCTGCCTGTTACCTGCATTGACTTCTTTCAAAGTACACTTCTGTTTTCACAGGAAATTTGCATTTACATGCAGTCTCTTTCAAAATAAAAGCACTACGTTGGTACAACACCGTGAATTGACAGTTCTTCCTTCAACAACAACAACACGTGGTTAGGTTTAGGATAAAAGAACAGGGTTTGGCTTTAGAGTCTTACAGGACGTGAACACCGCTCTCTCGGGTGGAAGTCAGACCCATTCACTACTGCTCCCATCTGCACCAGTTGGACTTTGGCCATCTTAACTTTTGCTCTTGTCCCGCCACGTTTACCCCTGATGCCGCTGGGTGCCAGTAAACTATAACGCCAACTTATCATGCCGATGTTAAGGGACGCCTTTTTTTGTTGGTTTCTGACACCGAAAGTCACTGCCCAAACGCTGGATTTTGAGATCTTCGGCGAGAGACCGGACTCTCCTGTGGGCTCCAGCAACACTAAACCCCTGAGCTTGCCTGAGAAGGACTAAATGCACAAACCTGCTATTTTTAAATATCCCATGGAGAGAGACTCTCACTGCAGCCTGTTTGATTTTGTTCTGAAAATGTCAGCGTGCAGCCTCGTTCTGTTGACGATAAACGAGGTGCAGACTGATAAAGGAGGAAATACAGTGAGTGCTGGACGGAGCAGTGAGTGACAACAACCCCGCCCACATTTAAGAGTACAGTTTGCGGTGGAAACACTAGGGTCTAGGTACCATGTCTGAAGGGTTACTGTTGGTTCCAAAGGTACCATACTGAAAGTGTTTCCAGTTCTCGGGCTGAAACAAGCTGACATCACTTCACTCTCAACATGTTCGGCTTCTGTGCTCCTGACCTTTCAACAAACAAATGATGACGCAGACATTGTACGGTGGTTACGCCCCCTGTGGGAGTGCATTGGTAATAACTTTATTGCAAAAATACAGGTTCCCTCTTTCCCCGAGCAACACCACCCCAGAACTGACACACACAGTCTACACACACCCACAAACAGTAAACCATCTGCACTCTCCAAACCTCTCTCGTCTCTGACCATCGCATCATTCACGCACTTTCATCCTTTAGTTTACATTCATTCGCTCTCTTTCTTCCCTGTCCTCTTCCTCGTTGCTCTCTTTTTGCATTCCATTGGTTGAGACATAGTAGTTAGATGCAGAACAACAAAGTTCACCAGCAGCATTAAAACGTGAGATCTCCTCCACCTCGCCGCGTCTCTGCCAGAGTCCGTGAGAGCGCCCCCGCGGGTGGGTGTGTCTGCCTCCTGACTGTCTCTGATACAGGATCGTGAGGGAAGGTTGATTTGCATAGCGGACTCATGCGCTACAATTGGCTACATTCTCCCACATCCAGAACCCAAAATAAACAAACAAACAAACAAACAAAGGGGAAAAAAACCAAAATCTGAACCTAAATGAAAGTAAAAACAGCAATGTTAAATACGCTCTCTGAGTTAAGTGCCAACCTTTGGTTTAGTTACAACGATCAATCAACATCAGTAAGTCCTTGAACTTTACATTGGCCAGTTGTTGTATAAGGAGTTATTTCATATAATATTTAATAGAATAAAGCATATAATAAATGTACTCTACACATGTCAGAATGCTCCTCAGTAAAGGGGGTGAATTAACTTCATTACTGTGTAATAACTGTTCATACAACTGAGAAATGGTTGACATCTCTGAAGAAGATAGCTCACTGGCTGAAAATATACCTCTAATACATATATATCATATAAAGCATATTCATATTAGACATGTCACTGTCCCAGGCTGAAGATGAGCATTTTCTATTCACATCTGAGGTCTCAAAACCAGTTTCAGTGGGAGGGGAGAAATCATAAAGTGTGAATTGGTAAGTGCCACTTAAGTTCACCTGAGGCCTTTAAGTGAAACAAACGCCATCGTCGACTTCTCTCCGGCTGCCTCTCGCTCAGATAGCCTTCAGAAAGTGCACTTCTGCCGTGTAACCTTGTAAAGCGCACTTGAGTCAATCCCTTCCTTTTTTTTTTCATTGATAAAGCCTAAGAGAAGGGTTTCCTAACCTACATACTCTCGTCCCATCTCGACTTTCCTCCCCTGTCGGCCTATTTCTGGTGCTACTGTTTCCTGTTTGCAGGCGTGAATTCAAAAGACAGCAAGGAAGAAGGAAAGAAAAGAACAAGGAGAGAAGCAGAGAAAAAAGGAAGCGCTTTTCTTGTTTAATCTCCCGGTAGAAACGGGAGAGCTGTCATTAGGTCGGCGAGCGGTTTTTGAGAGGGAGAGGGGAGGGGGGGCGGAAACTCCAGCTAGACACTTGTGAAGTGCACTCCACTCCTATTTGAAATGCAGACATGAGGAAGTACCACTTTAAGTTTATCAATATTCGTTAATTATCATTATCAACATTCCATAAGGTCTTATTAATTAACATACAGGTTTCATACATGAGTTTTTCTGTACATGACTTTTAGTTATTAGTGAGTTCGGTCTCGGGCGGGTTTACTGTGCGCGCACACAGGAAGAAAAAAACGAACCCAAAAAAACAAAGAGAGAAAAAAATATGGCTGTCCATCTGAAACAGACCCAGTTCGGCTATGTGTGCGTCCAACAGGAAATGCCCGTGAAGAAAGAGGAAGAGGCGTGGCTACTTGGTAAGAGTCTCCCCCTGAGCTGAGGGTCCTGTAGGATGGAGGACGAGTCTGCCGAGAGCTCAGGTCCCAGTCGGACCCGGCCAAGTGAGCGACCACGCCGACAACACCACTGAAAGCGGCATGCTCGCCAGGCTGCACAGGGAAATCCCTCTGAAAACTCAGGGGGAGACAAGATACAACAGTCCCGGGAAGTAGGGGGGGAAGGTTGAGGTTGTAGTTGGGGGTCAGAGTGACTGCATAGACAGAATAGTAGGTCAAAAGTGGGCGGGAGGGAGGGAGGAAGGCAAGGAGAGGCTAAGCGGGGTGCTGCAGGCGCTGAGGGAGGCTCTACGTCAGTGCAGATGTGCATGTGTGCGTGCATGTGTTTGCGTGTGCATGTCGTTTGAGGGAGAAGGAGGAGGAATGGGATCGGAGTTTGATCCTCCTGAGCCGATTCCAGGTCTGTCAAGGAGAGGCCCCGGCGAAGACCCCCGGCGCTGCTGCCCCGACGCGGAGGTGGACGCTGTGAGACATTAGTGAAGCAGAGCGGGACTCTGATCAGAAGACAGCTTGACCCCCGTCAGACACAGCCAGAAACTCCCTGCACTGCCCGACAGCTCCTGAGACAAGAGAGGAGACAGCAGGTCAGCAAAGCACAAAGGTGCACCTCGAATTCAACCATTTTGAGACACGTGTTAAGGTCTGTTGTGTAAGATTTAGGGGGATATATGGGCAGAGGTGGAATATAATATAATAAGCATTTTTTCATGTTAGTATAATCACCTTAAAATAAGAGGCGTTGTGTTTTCGATAGCTTTAAATGAGCCGTTTATACCTACAGAGGGAGCGGGAGTCTGCAATGTTGCACTGCCATGTTCCTGCAGTAGCGTTTTAACGTCAAGACAAGCGACAAGAGTGTCGGAAAAACACTGATTTATGAAATATGAAATTGCTTTATCCAGTGTTTCTACATTTGTTTTGGACAGGAGCAGACCTCTGTGGTTAATTAGGCTCCAGGTAAAAACCTACTGAACATCTGGATCTTAAATTATTAAATAAGAAACATGAGCACAGATTAGCACGAGTCTCCGACATGTCAAACAGCATCAGAAAAACACTGATTTGTAACATGAAACGGATTCATTCAATGTTTTCACCAGCTGAACAATGAACACAAAGGGAACTGACACCAGGTGAAGTTTCAGCTGGTTGCAAACTGCAATACTCACCACTAGATGTTACTAAATTCCCCTAAATCTCACACACTCGTAGAGCATTGTGTCCCACATCTTGTGACAAACAAAAACAACCTCACTGAACAAACTGTTTATTGCTGCCCCATTTCAGCTGGATTGATTAATTCTCCATGTCTTGTACAATTTCCTTTCTCTCATTTATCTATGGAATGTTTGAAATTTAGCTAGAATTTAATGTAAAGTTACATGAAAAACAAAATGACATTAGCTGTGTCTCAATTCAGGAGCTGCACTCTTCGAAGGCTGCATCTGAAGACCGATTGCGTCACATCTGCGCGACCAAGGCCGTCGCCGTTTTTGAAGGCTCCTTCAAATGCGGCGGCAAAATGCAGCCTTCTTTCCCAGAATTTCGAGGACGCAACAGATGAATTCTTTGTGGCCCAGCCTATCCCAAGATGCACAGCACGCTGGTGACTATTATATATTAAGCTAAGTTGACTAGCTAACGGTTAACTGTTGTTGAAAAACTGGTAATGCAACCAGGAAACCCTCCGCAGACCAGACCGCCCCTTTTCGAAGACCGTTCGGTTTGGCTAATGCGGTCTTCAAAGGACGTGGCCGACGTTAGCTAGTCAACAACTGTTAGTTAATCTCATCCGTTGCATCCTCCAAATTCTGAGCGAGAAGGCTGCTTTTCTCGGCTGCATCTGAAGGAACCTTTGAAATGGGACGGCCTTGGTCGCGCCAATATGATGCAATCGGTCTCCAGATGCAGCCTCTCAATTGAGACACAGCTGTTGTACTGTGAAGGAAAAATGGTACAGTTATATTGTTTTTCGTGTCTTGCATTTATGTTCATTTATGTTCCTTTTGTCTTCTCTGGTCATGTGGCTAATTGACGGACTGTTAAACCAGCAGAAACAATCTCACATGCCGCACTTAAAGCATGTACATGCATATTATTATCCTTTTCGGGATGTGACCTTTTAGAAACCTTGTTATTCATCTCCCTGGATATTTAATGAAACAGTATCCAGGTTTCTGAGCATGTGCGTGCAGTTGTGTCTCGATTTCAGTGAATGATCAGAAACCTGGTTTATACATGCCACAGTACTCGAGCCAGCTTATCAAACCACGACGTAGTGTTTACATGCACAGAACAAAAGCAGGACAGGTGAATAAAGCCTCACATACTGGAAACCAGTTGCACAACTTTCTTTTTGAGTTCACCTCACATCCAAAACAGGCTGAAAATAAATCTGACAGGTTTTAAGGGTCAGTGTCTACCTGCTGTTTTGTCATTCTTCTGTTTTGTATTTGCAATATCATTGTTTACTGGTTTGCTTATTATTTACGTGCCAACACCTCAGGCAGCTTGCCCCATAAATGTCATGTTAAACAAGAGCTAAAGTTGCATATCTGTTCTGGGGAGAAAAATGTTTCTGTTGTCTGTGTTTCCTCTAAAATGTTAAAGAGGAACACCACCACAAAATGTACTCGTATACTCAGAACATTCCCCAGGGTGCTCTCGGTGTCATCTATAACATATCTCCCAGTTCACTGTCTGTGCAGCAGCCACAGACTTTATACTTGATGACATCACAAATTTGACATTTAGTACGCTAGTTTTTGGATTTAGGAGACAGTGATGACAATGACCTTCTGATTGCTTCAGACAAAGGACTTGTCTCTGTACTTGTTTTATTAGATCTTAGTGCGGCATTTGACACAATTGACCATCAAATTCTGCTACAGAGACTGGAACATTTAATTGGCCTTAAAGGTTCTGCACTAAGCTGGTTTAAATCTTATTTATCTGATCGTTTTCAGTTCGTTCATGTTAATGATGAATCATCTCTACATACTAAAGTTTGTTTTGGAGTTCCACAAAGTTCTGTGCTCGGACCAATCCTATTTACTCTATATATGCTTCCTTTAGGTAACATCATATAAATCACTCTGTAAATTTCCATTGTTATGCGGATGATACACAGTTGTATTTATCGTTAAAGCCAGAAAAAACTGATCAATTAACTAAACTTCAAAAATGCCTTCAAGAGCACCAATTTCCTTATTTTGAATTCAGACAAAACTGAAGTAATTGTTCTTGGCCCCAAACAACTCAGAGACTCTTTATCTGATGACATAGTTTCTCTAGATGGCATTGCTCTGGCCTCTAGCACTACCGTAAGAAACCTCGGAGTAATATTCGACTAAGATCTGTCTTATAATTCTCATTTAAAACAAAGCTCATGGACTGCATTTTTTCATCTACGTAATATTGCAAAAATTAGACCTATCCTGACCCGAAAAGATGCAGAAAAATTGGTCCACGCTTTTGTTACCTCAAGGCTGGATTACTGTAACTCTCTACTATCAGGTAGCTCTAGTAAATCATTAAAAACTCTCCAGCTAATTCAGAATGCAGCAGCACGTGTACTAACAGGAACTAAGAAACGAGATCATATTCCTCCGGTTTTAGCTTCTCTGCACTGGCTCCCTGTAAAATCCAGAAATGGTTGCCTGTCTCTATGTGTCAGCCCTGTGATAGTCTGGTGACCTGTCCAGGGTGTACCCTGCCTCTCACCCGATGTCAGCTCCAGCTCCCAAGAAATACCCTGCTACCAGGAAATACTGTGACCATGAGGGGGGTTATAATTCAAGGGGATTATTTAATATCAAAACTCATAGTGTGTACAACCAGAAAAAGGTTTTGTATTTCAATATGTGAAGTTATATTACACTGTTACAGTTTTAATGTGGAGCCAAACATACACCAATTTAAAATAAGGTATAAAGACATGGTACTCATGAACTACAGGGCTAAAGAAGGGGTTTGAGATTCACCAGTTGTTCACAGGGATTACTGTTTACTTTCTCTACTAATGTACATACACTCACTGGTAACTTTATTAGGTACACCTGTTCAACGGCTCCTTAACACAAATACCTAATCAGCCAAACACATGGCAGCGACTCAACGCATTTAGACATGTAGACATGGTCAAGACAACCTGCTGAAGTTCAAACGGAACATCAGAATGAGGAAGAAAGGTGATTTAAGTGTCTTTGAACGTGGCATGGTTGTTGGTGCCAGACGGGCTGGTCTGAGTATTTACTGGGATTTTCACACACAACCATCTCTAGGGTTTACAGAGGATGGTCCCAAAAAGAGAAAATATCCAGTGAGCAGCAGTTCTCTGGGTGAAAATGCCTTGTTGACGCCAGACGTCAGAGGAGAATGGCCAGACTGGTTCAAGATGATAGAAAGGCAACAGTAACTCAATTAACCACTGGTTACAACCAAGGTCTGCAGAAGACCATCTCTGAACCAACAACACGTCCAACCTTGAAGCAGATGGGCTACAGCAGCAGAAGACCACACCAGGTGCCACTCCTGTCAGCTAACAACAGGAAACTGAGGCTACAGTTCACACAGGCTCACCAAAACTGGACAATAGAAGATTGGAAAAACGTTGCCTGGTCTGATGAGTCTGGATTTCTGCTGCCACATTCAGATGGTAGGGTCAGAATTTGGCGTCATGGATCCATCCTGCCTTGTATCAACCGTTCAGGCTGCTGGTGGTGTAATGGTGTGGGGGATATTTCCTTGGCACACTTTGGGCCCCTTAGTACCAACTGAGCATGGTTTAAACACCACAGCTGACCGTGTCCATCCCTTTATGACCACAGTGTACCCATCTTCTGATGGCTACTTCCAGCAGGATAACGCACCATGTCCCAAAGCTCAAATCATCTCAAACCGGTTTCTTGAACATGACAATGAGTTCACTGTACTCCAGTGGCCTCCACAGTCACCAGATCTCAGTCCAATAGAGCACCTTTGGGATGTGGTGGAACGGGAGATTCTCATCATGGATGTGCAGCTGACAAATCTGCAGCAACTGTGTGATGTCATCATGTCAATATGGACCAAAATCTCTGAGGAATGTTTCCAGCACCTTGTTGAATCTACAACACCAAGAACTAAGGCAGTTCTGAGGGCAGAAGGGGTCCAACCTGGTACTAGCAAGCCAAGTGCCATCTAGTTCCATCATACTGGAGAGAAGGCGGATGTTTCTATAACCGGTATCACTCAGCAACTCACACCAAAACTGTAAATAGCACTACAGGTAACAGGAAATATATAATGACGAGTTACCTGCTGTTTTTCGCAAAAGAGCCTGGGACTCTCTCAATGGACCTGGGTGCATCTGCATCTCGTAGGATGAGATCAGGGCTGATAGAACTGGCCTGGAAAAAGGCTGTCGCCATCGAAATACAATCGTCCATGGACTGCCTGAATTCAATTTAATTTAACTAATTTATTTATTTTTTGCATTTATTTATTTTTAATGTATTTATTATTTTGCTTGTTTGTCTGTTACTGTCCTGCCGGGATTTTGGGGTGAGCTGTACCTTTAAAGAATGGTACTATAGTTGGACAGATGTATTCTTTGTATAGAAGGAAGTTGATTTCTGCTGGAAATTTAACCTAATTTGAGACAGATTTGCCCAGAAACGAAAATAACTTTTGGCTCTCCACAGTTATTACAAATTAATGCACATCCCCAGGATATAGCTTTGTGCAAATAGGGGCTTAACCTACTTTCGTGCCAGATGAGTTTGCCAGAAAGCAAAATGTTTACCAAAACATTTAGAAAATATCAAGAAAAGACTTTTACTTTGCAATCCTGACCTAATTTCGAAATTGCTCTGAAACACTCATCTGGCGCTCAAAGTAGCTCAACCAAGGAAACGTGTACACTCCTCCCAGTCTCAAGCAGATGAGTGTTTCTTTTTCCTTTAAAGATTACAAGTCATGTGAGCTCAGCGCAGTGTTTACCTGTGAAGCGGTGGAGGGAGGTGGTGATGAGAAGGTGTTGGTGATGAGGAGGATGGAGGAAGATGATAGTGGTGGAATAGCAACAGGGACTCAGAAGAGAGGAAGTAAGCAAGGAGAGGCACTGACATCAGCCTGCTTCACCTTTGAGAGAGAAAGAGGAAAGAGAGGGAAGAGAAGCAGAGAGAGGAGGACAGATTGGAAATCGAAAAAAAAAAGCAGGACAAAAGGGAGACAAACAGCAGAGGGGGAAGAGCACAGGGAGAAAAGCAATGTGTAAAGTGCCACGGCCACGGGACATCAGGCAGGTGCAGTTTAATAGCACGGCCACAGGGAGGCAGCAGAGCACAGGAAGTCACACTCACGAAGCTGCGGGTTGCAGTCAGGCGGCTGCGGCGCGAGGTCACCACTGTGCCGCTCAGGCTGCGTCCGATTCGTCTCAGGTTCTCCCCGTCATCAGGCTCCACCCCGAAACGCAGATCCCGCAACATCATTGGCTGCAGAGGGAGAAAATGTCTGTCAGGCGCTGGGAAATGGATCCAACTGACGACCTGCCAACATGTGAGGGGATTCTGTTGGAAAAGCTGCGTAGATGTTAACCTTGTTGAGGTAGGTGGGGGTGCTGGTGCAGTCGGCCCCGTACACACTCCTCTCCATGTCTGCGTTGGGGGTCTTGGAGCGAGCCTGCCCTCCCACCCTGGATATGAGCCTCTCGGATGGGCTGCAGCCTGAAAACACACACAGGAAGAGCTGGAGGTCAAAGGATGGATCTCTAAGACATTGAGTATTAATTCTGCTCCAGTCCTTTCCTGAACATATTCCACTTCTTGAGTGTCCAAACACAAGATGCTGTTTTTATGGTCGTACCCTTTCAGAATATTAAAAAGTCTCTAAGTCTTGTGTGTTTAAACACTTTCCTGTTATTTATGTTTGGAACCTTTGCATTTTTGGCTGGAATTTTACATAAAGTTCTGCTTTTATTAAAGTCACGTGACAGCACACCAAAGGCCTCTCAAAGGACAGGAAGGCTTCGCAAGAACAATAATACTAACATGAGGAAAGTTCCCAAAATGTGTTGCAACAACCCATCTGCATCAAAATACCCCTGCTGCCATTCTACATATCAAATGTACAGGTCCGGCAGGTCGACCCACATCACTACCATTTTAGTTTCTTTATAATGGCTTCCCATCAGGTTCAGGATTCATTTCAAGAAACTTGTTCTCTCGCACAGAGCCCTCCACAGTCGGGCACCTGAATATGTCAGTGATCTCCTCCAGCCATGTATCGTCAGTAGGTCCCTTAGGTCTTCTGACCAGGAGCTACTGGAGGTGAATTTTGTAACGTTACCTTTGTTAAATGTTGCTGTTGTCCCTGGCTTCATATGATAAGAGGAAAAGTTTGCTAGCCGCTATGCTAATTTATACAATGTAAAATGTCATAGGCTTGCACTAATAACATTAGCATGTTGTATTTGTGGGGAAAATGTGTCCAGATAAAGACAAGTGTTTGTCTGTGAATGCTGCGAGTTATAGTGAAGCTGATTTGTGTACTTGTGTTTGAAACAGTCTCTATTAAGCCATGTTTAATGTGTGTTTAATGTGTGTTTAATGTGTGTTTTGAATCAACTAAACTTAACAGCACTTCACAGAAACCCCTCCGCCAACTAGTGTTCTGGAGGTGTAACTGCAGAGTGACACAGACACACCACCGCACAAGTATAAATGCTCACAACAGCATAGGCCATGTGCGAAGCGCCCTATTTGACTACTGATTAATCACCCTGCTTCAATCATACCGTCTCAATGTGGTCTAATCACCAAAGACTTTTCACATTTTTTTCATCCTCATGCTACAAATGCTAAAAAAAACAACACTTTTCACCAGGGGTTTCTCCAGGTGCTCCAGCTTCCTCCCACAGTCCAAAGACATGCAGGTTAACTGGTGACTCTAAATTGTCCGTAGGTGTGAATGTGAGTGTGAATGGTTGTCTGTCTCTATGTGTCAGCCCTGTGATAGTCTGGTGACCTGTCCAGGGTGAACCCTGCCTCTCACCCAATGTCAGCTGGGATAGGCTCCAGCCCCCCCGTGACCCTCAAGAGGATAAGCGGTTAGAAGATGGATGGATGGATGGATGGATGGATGATGAACAGCCTGTGATATCTTCAGAAAAATATGTGCAAATTCAGTAGTATGTCTCAGTTTACTACTCACTGTCGTTACATGTGACTCTTTTCATAATTCCCCAATTAAGTGGAAACTATTGAAGAAGTCATCCGCTGCCGTACAAACCATTTACAACCTGAAGTTGCCTCAGCAGCAGGGTTGATTGTTGGTTGACAATATTTTGCACAATGTTCAGTATCTTTAAATATGACCACAGGAAGTATTCATTGTTATTTCAGACAGCTGTGTTGTGGTCAGGGTGGAAAAGCCTCTGAGGCAGCATTTTACGTGTCTGCTCACTGTTTAACTTGCTCCTGAAACCTCTCAGCCTTCACATGAGCATCAACATTAGGTGTGCTAAGTCATCTAGAGGGCCAGATTGGACCCTTTGGTGGGCAGGGTGTTCGAGACGTGTACGACATGTACCTCCAGTGTGCTCAGGTGGGGTCGGGGCTTTATGCAAAGGTAGTGACCAGGTGCCAGACTGTAAACAGCAGGCATCCAAGAGACACAGCGCCGAAAACCCCCCACAAATGTAGAGACACAAAATGCCAAACGAGTGAATCTAGCGTTGGCTTCCACTGTCAGTTTCACTGGCGAGCTGGTTTACGAACAGTAACAGACAATTCTACATTGCATACCTTTAACAAGGAGAGAGCAAAATAGTTTTCCACAATTTCACAGTTCCCACCTGCCCAAACAAACCGCACTTAGGGGGCAAACAAACTTGAGTTCGATTGAACCGAACCAAACAGGGCAGGTGTGAAAGCACCTTTACACAGAGATCACGTTATAGGGCTGCAACAAAGTTCCTTATTCATGCTGCCTTACACTGAACCAAGTAATGGTGGTATCATACCGCTACAGTGTAATTTTAGACAACATGCTGGCATCGCGGAAGCAAAAGAGGCGTTACATGTAACGTAAGTAAGTCTGACACATAACAAACACATCAGGCAGCACTATAAACAATAACAAATGGCATAACATGGTAATAACAATCATTTACAGTCACAGTTAAATGCCAGCTGATCTCGCCCTCTGCTCGAAGGGTAAGGAGCTCCCTGACCTCAAAGTCTACCTAATTTGCATTTTTGGCCACTGTTCTTCTGTGAGTTAGCTGCTAACTGCTATCAGCTTACTTTATAAGTCTTGCTGGCTTAAAGGTGAAACAACTCTGTCCCTCCATACTGCGATTGTACTTTTTATACAGAGGGGTGAGGCGGCATATTCATTTCGTTCACCACTCATCCTCTTGAAGGGCCGCGGGGGGGCTGGAGCCTATCCCAGCTGTCATTGGGTGAGAGGCTCACCAGACTATCAGCAATTAACCTGCATGTCTTTGGACTGTGGGAGGAAGCTGGAGTACCTGGAGAAACCCAGGCCGACGTGGGGAGAACATACAAACTCTGCACAGAAGGGCTCCCCCACCCCGGGGTTCGGAACAGGAACCCTCTTGCTGTGAGGCAACAATGCTAACCACTGCGCCACCGTGTGAAAAGGGCTTTAGATGACTGCTGATTTAGAGCGAATGTTTCCGTATGAGTCTGCTGAGGATAACCCTCACCAACCATGTATTGTCATTGTAATGAAATTGTGTGTGTGTGTGTGTGTGTGTGTGTGTGTGTGTGTGTGTGTGTGTGTGTGTACCTGTCTTGCCAGCCTGCAGACTGGCCTGGTAAAGGGAGTCAAGCTCAGACAGCTCAGCCTCTTCGCGGTCACACGAGGGATCACTGTGTTGCCCTGGGGCATGCTGGGAGCTGTAGTGCCCTGGAGAGGACTGGCAACTGTAGCTGTAGTGCTGACTGGTCGTCTGCGGCCTGATGGGGACACAGCGGTCTGGGGGCGTGTCATACGGCGTCACCACGGCGTCAGGGCGGTCCAAACTCCAGGAGGACCAATGACGCGTGCCGCTGTCAGCGGCGGCTTCGTGCCTCGGCCAATGCTGAGCAGCACCGGCGGGGGAATGGGGCCGGGGGGGCTGCCACAGAGGCGTGAGAGGTTTCCTTTGCCCGGAGGCTTCCAGAGGGGAAGATGGGGGAGGAGAAGAGGACGGAGGGGTAGGGTGTGTGTGTGTGGGTTCAAGGTGTGTGGAGTGTGCGGTGTGTGTGGTGTGTGTATCCCAGAGACGCAGAGGAAGCGAGGGCAGAGAGATGGCTAAGTGCTTCCCCAGGGGTCTGACACTCACCCCCCCTGCCTGCAGCAACTCACACAGCCTCACCCCCGTCCCCTCCCTCCCATCCTCGCCTTCCTCCCCTCTCCTCCCCATGCATCCACCCTCCTCCCCCTCCCCTTGGCTGGAAGGGGCGCAAGGGTGAGGGATGCTGAGGGTGAGCGGGGGCCGAGGGGGAGCGGGCCGATAGGGTGGAGGGGGCGGGTCCGGGCCCAGAGCAGCGTCCTGGTTGGCCGTTGCCTGGTCCTCTTCCTCCTCCTGATTGGGCGTCAGCAGTACTTGGACCGGGCCAGGCTGTTCACTGGAGGACACAAGAGAGGGAGGGTGTCAGTCAGCCGGCAGCACGAGGCAAAAAAAAAAAAAGCCCCCCCAAAAAAAAGCGCTGCTCTGACGTCAGGTGAGTTACTGCATCGAGGGAAGGTCACAACAGCACACCAGGATAAACAAGCAAAAGACACACACACACACACACACACACACACACACACTTTCATACAGAGCAAACAGCTACACAATGATGCAGCCTTGTGCAAGCATCGCTTTGTGTACGGGATTTTACAGCCATGCTGTTTATGAGTCAGGCACAAGCTCAGCTCCATTGACTGACACATCGCTGCAGATTCACCAAACTTAAACTCTGCGATGTGAACACACTCAGCTCAAACAACCAAACACCTGAAGACTTAAATCTGATTATCAAAACAGCAATCTACCCTCTGCTGCGCTGATGCAGTAAATCAACACTGAAAATAAATGTGGCTTCTACAGCCTGGTGTAATTCAGTCTCGGCGGGCTGCTATATTACTTTATTGATTTACATACATTGATGTGTGGAGGATATGATATATGTTGAACATTAGTGGATCCTCTCTGCAGAGGTCCTGTACTCTATCTGTGTTGCGGCGTGTGTCGTAAACTCGTGTGTGTGTTGGTATGTGTGACCAGCAGGTCTGTAAATTTGTGTGTCTATTTTTAAAGACAGTGTGTGCAAACCTGTCCGTGTCTACGTGAGCTCCGGCCCCCATCCCCCACGTTAACTCCCGTCTCTTTTTCAGCCTTAGTAATTACCCAGCAGGCTTTGCAGCAGCAAGCTATAAATCAGAGGCTTGTGTTGATCAATAGAGGAGAGGAGGAAGGTAATAAAAGAGGCTGAGCGCTGAGCTTTACCTCCTCCTCCTCCTCCTTACTGCTGTTAACAGTTTGGATTTATTCTTCTTCTTTTTTTGCAGCTGTTTAAGCTTATTTCTAATGAAACAGAGACTTAACCCGACATTAACAAGACTAAGTCAGCAAATCCTATCAGTCTCTACCTTATAGTTTAAATTCAGCCGGTTCAAAGTGCTGCAGTAAGACTCCTTTCAAGATCTAATGGGAGAATGACATAGAGTAGAATTTCAGATTTGAAAGACCAAGTTTAAGGCATTAAGGCTCCTGACTATATCTCTAACTTGTAGTTTCTATTTCTAGAGCCGTTGCTCAAATTACAGATTGTACATCTGTATTTTCGTATGTCCCCCAAGTCCGACACAGAGTATTGAAGCGCTGTCTTGTTATGCTTTCTGTATAACAAGACAGTGCTGGTCAAATATGAACCAAGATTCTGTTGGTGTTGCCTATTTCTCACTCAAAATAAATTCACATCATATTTTAATGCACTGTTTGGCTGTAATACAAGAATCTGTGAAAAAGAAGCCGCGCCATATTGTTTCCTGTATTGTTTAAAGGAAGTTTAGTTCGAATGGTAAAACTAGGCAGCACTGATCAAATCTGAACCAAATTCTGTTACTACATTGCCTTTATCTTGCCTAAAATGTCATCAGAAACATATTTTAATGTACCATTTGGCTGTTAAACAAAAATTTTGTGAAAACAGTGGCGCCATATTGTTTCCTGTATCGTTAAAAGGAAGTTTAGAAAAACTGAGTTCAAACGGTAAAACTAGGCAGCACTGATCAAATGTAAACCAAGATTCCGTTCCTGCGTTGCCTATTTCTCACCTAAAATGTTTCCAGAAACATATTTTAGCATACTGTTGAGTGTCATTCGAGATTGTACCAGCTGGCTGCCATATTGTTTCCTGTCTCAAAACAGCCAAGCTTGCATTACGTCACCTACTAGCAGTTTTATTGGTCTGATGTGGCGCAGTGCATTCTGGTAGTTGTAGGTTTGCTACCTCTTAAGCAAAGCAAATGCCATAGTCCTTTTCCACTGTTTTATCTGGTCATGTGACACCAGTTTGAAAAGTGTATGCGTATTTTACTGCGTACACAGCCTAGTATTTTTTAAAAGACCATCTTTTCAGCAGTGACATACTTGAGTGATAACACTGACACCTCAAATAGATTTGTTTCTGTGTCTCTCTGTGATTTTATTGCATCAATACCTTTGTTAATTACAAATTTATTTTATTTTATTCATATTGTATACCACTCAGGTTAATGCGTTTTCTTATGGTAGTATTTGTTTGATTAATCTATAAATCATTTGGTCTATAAAATGGGAAATGTGCCTGTGAAAAATGTCAACCAGTGTTTCCCAAAGGCCAAAATTATGTCATCAAATGTCTTATTTTGTCCACAACCCAAATATATTCAGTTCACTGTCATTAAGGACTTTAAAAATTTTGACTTGAAAAATTAGTCGCACAGATTGCGTGGTTATCAATTAATTGTTCCAGCTTTAAAGCCGACCTCTTTAAGTTGCTTGTTTTGTCACACCAGCAGTCTAAAACCAAAAAATGTTCAGTTAACTCAAATCCATGGGATGCCTGGACCTCATTTCTTTCCTGCAAGTCTAGTTTTTATTCTTATTCAACTCTATTACATGTGATTAAATCTTTATCTCAGATTCTAGATGAGCTGCCTCACTCTTTTTAAATATTAAATACAACACTTCTTACAAAAACTTTGCCTTCCCCTCCTCATACTGCAAAACCGACACATCAGGAGGGAGGCGGGCTGACTTACAGTAACACACAAACACAGCAGCAAAGAGCAGAGACACAAAAAGCAAACCACAGCGCAGGATCTGTGACTACAATCACACGGCAGCACACAGGACAGAAACACAGTGACGGACTGCAGCTTCACGGTGCACAGAAGGACAGATCGGCGGCACACAAAGAGCGGAGGGAAGCCTTGGCAGCACACAGCTACAAAGAGCAGCACAACAACAATGCAGGGAAGCAGTGAAGCACGGAGAAGCAGAGAGCGACTCTGTCTCCCTCTTTTTATCCTCGATGGCAACACAGAGCCCAGCAAAGCAGGTTTTTTTTTTTTTTACTGCACTGCAACAAACACGCAAACACAAAGGGAATAAGAAGTTACTGTATACAGTCAAGTGTGTGTGCTTGAGAACACACATACGCACATACAGCAGGGTGTGAAAGTGCAGTGCTTGGGGTTACAAAAAAACGGGATTCTGGGATTTTGGGGCAGCCAGAGCTGAAGACACACACATGAGGGTGTTGAGGTGTTTTTAGACAGCCAGCACCCAGAGGACACACACAGTGGAGTCCTGAGGTGGAGCTCGAGCTGAGGACACACACGAAGTGAGGGAGGGAGGAAGGGAGGAAAGAGGGGAGGGGGGGTCTGAGGTGGTTTTGAGACAGGCACCGCTGCGGACACATAAGGGGGGGACAGTGGTGGTACCTGCGAGGCCCCTGTGGGCGGGCGCTTCCTGTCTCCCGTTCCATTTCCTGTTCCTGCCTGCGTTTGATTGGGCCCCCAGTGCTCCTCATGCACGCAGCTACAGCCAATCCGCTATGAGCGTTAGCCTCATGCAGGGGTCTGAGCACAGCTGAGGATGTTAACAACAGAGCGGGAGATAAAAAGGAGAAAAGACAGAAAGATAAAACGACAGAGTGGCAGAGAGAGAAAGAGCGAGGGAACGGATGAGGAAGGAAAACAACAGAGAAGAATACCAGAAGGAAAGAGAGCAAAAAGATAAAGACAGAGACAAAATATGAGGATGAAATAACAGGTGAGACAAAAGGAGACAGAGAAAATAGAAGCAGAGCAGAAGGAGTGGTTATGAGGGGGCCGGCATGCATTACGCTCCTCTACTCTAAGTCAATGTGTGTGTATTTTATACATGTATAGAGTTGCAAAGTGTGAGGACTTATTTTGGCTGTATTCTTTTTTTTAGGTGACTGACAATTGGAGAACTTCTTTTGATTTCATGCAATCATACAAACACAATATTAGCCACTGGGATGCGAGTCCCAAGTAGCATTTTGCTAAGAAACACATTATCACAGAGCTAAACATTCAGTTGCATGTGACGCTAACTGCAAGTTAGAGCAGCTAAATTCAGCTCAGGAGCAACGTCTGGGTCAGTTTTGGATTAATTTAAGATTCTTTCAGACCTAGAGTTGTCTTGCTTTGGTCTGAATCAGGGACTAATTTTGTTACACAGTATTATAATTGCCTAGAGTTGGTTTGTGTTCTCACGCCAGCATTTACAAGAGGACCAGATCAAATGCCTTGCGCGAGAAAGCTGCTCTCGATTGGTCAGAATTTCCATGTGGGAAAAATCCAGGAAGTAAACAAAACGTTGAAGAAGAGTACACTTGCAAGATAAATGTGACACTTTCTAATGTCACAATGGAGGAACAACTACGCAGGTTAAATGAACTGCACTTAAAGGGCAAACAAATTTGAGTTTGATTGAACCGAACCAAACCAAATCCAAACCGGCAATGTGAAAGCACCCTATCTATGATGTGTGTATCTTATCTCTTATCTGTTAAATTTACCGTAGCTCTGATTTGCACTTTCTTCTACATAGCTACAGCTGCTGTGGCTCATGGGTATCGTAGTATTTCACCAAACTAAACTGATGGAAAAATCATTACTGAAATAATTTAAACTGACAATCACCCGCTAGACGCATTGCTAGAAAGGCGTTGCCAGCAAAACCATTGTTTTCTGATGGTGGGTGTCGCCTGGCTCGTGTTTCTCCCCTGAATTGCAGTTGCATTTTACGAGCAGTTTTCAGACGTGTGTAAAAGTTAAAAAGTTCTCAATGTTTTTGCGCAATGCGCGGATTCACACCACTCTACAATGTATACAATGAATACACTCAAGCGTTTAGCACCTAAAGCCTGACTTGGTCTGATACGGCCGCTAGCTTATGTACGTTTGCTATTATTAACCTATTAAGTAGGTTCCTTTGTTTTACATTGACAGACATTGAGGATATCATTATAAGAAAAAAGGAAGTCTTTATAGTGGGGAAAATACTTCAACAACAACAATACTTCAGCATCTCTTCCCACTTTGCAACTCTACTGTAAATGCACCAATGTGTAAACTTGGACTGTAGTTAGTGAGTCAAAAAGTCAAGATTAGATAAGTGAGGAGCAAAGTTGAGGCTACGTTCATGAAGCCACAGACACCAGACAGGGAAAAAGATTAAACTTCTTTTGGACAAAGCTTTCTATGGTGCGTAGCCTTGTGAACGCACCCTGAATGGTGTTAGTTGGTTACAAAAAAAGATGCAGAGGAGGACAACAAAAGAGCAGCCATCACCCACCCTGGCTTGGACTTTTGATTGATAGAGGCAGAATAAAGGAAGGTTGACAGCAGCTCTGTTGTTGTCGTTGGCTGTAACGTCCTCTAAAACACTGAGGCAGATTGTTTGGAGTCCGCCTGAAACCATCGATACGGACGTGGGAAACCAAATTCTGTTACGTAATCGCACTGATAGTGATGCCATCTGTTCGTTCGCAAGTCGTCCTTTCACTTCATCAAGGTCGAGTGTACTCACAGGGGCGTGTGTGTCTGTGTGTAGGTGTGCGTGTGTGTGTGTCAGGTACATGAGGCTGAACACACTAAAGCACACACAGTAGGACAGACAGGACACAACATAATAATCCCTGATATAGATGTAGTTAGTGCTGAGCTGGAGGGGAAAACCTGCACACCTGCAGTTCAGACAAGGCTCTCTCTCTTACACACACAGACACATATCCTCTTAAAATAGTAACACGGGCACAGAAAAATATAATTTGTGGATGCAAGAACCAAATATGCATGAAAACACACACACACACACACACACACACACACACAGTAACATGCCAGAGCTGTCTTTCGAGCCAAGTGTTGTACGACTTCAGTTTAATCTCATCAAGTCTTTTTTTTCTCTTTCTTGGTAAAAATTTAAATGTTTTTCCTTTAAGTCTAAGATAAGTCAACCCTCACAGCAATCAAGTCCAAGTCAAGTCTCAAGTCCTAATTGTGACTTGACTGATTTAGGACTGCAAATCCATAAAGTTAGGGGACTTGCCAGAGACAGATTAAACGAGACTAAGAGTGTACAGCCATGCTGGCAGCTCTTTGAGCCTGTACTTAGGCACAGCAAAGAGCTCAATGCTGTGCTAAAATGCTGATGTTTACCAGGTATAATGTTCACCACCTATGTTTAGTGTGTTAGCATGCTAACATTTGCTAAATAGTGGCAAAGTACAGTCGAGGGCGATGGGAGTATCATCATCACAAATGCAACAGTTTTGGACGAATTTAATTTTTGACCTGATGGTGGTGCTAGAGGAAAGGTCATGAGATAACCAAAGTCAGTTGGATTCGTCCTCTTGGAACCACGAATGTCTGGACAAAATTTCACGGCAATCCATCATATGGTTGTTGACATACTTCAATCTGGACCAAACTGGTGCACCAACATAGCAATCCACAGAGCCATACTGGTGCACATGTAAGAAAGAAAAAGGGCCACAACATCATCATCAAAAACTTACCTGTAGTGCTATATATGAGTCCAGATTGTTTTGGTGTGAGTTGCTGAGTGTTGGAGATATCGGTCATAGATGTCTGCCTTCTCTCCAACTAACAGAACTAGATGGCACTTGGTTTGTGGTGCTCAAAGCTTCAAAAAAATACATTTGAAAATCTCTAACAATAATAACCAAAGATAAATGTGAAGACCTAAAGAACTATTTTCTATCAAACAACACCAGTCAACTGTGCCACCAGCGTGCATCTACTCATGGACAAGAGGCTCGTGCTTGTGACAGTGCAAGATGTAAACACTCAAGTCCCAGTGAAACATAAGTTGGAGTGTCTTTAGCTTGTGTATTGGGATGTTTATCCCAGTGACACAGAATATTTAAGCAGTGTTGAGTAGGGATGCGCGCAATTAGTCATCTAAATGATTAAACGTCGGCCCCCTTGTTAGTCAGCACCAGAAATATTAGTCGGTTAAACCAATTAGTGTTTTGTTTATTAAGGCCGCTTAACTGTCATGCAGCCGCCTGCCACTAGTAGGAGCTGTAGAGCTGTCAGACAGCAGTCCCCCTCCCCGCGGTAATGCTCGAGTAGACTGGAGTTTTAAAACAGCACGGTGGGAAATTGGAGAGACGTCCTCTCACAAAACCACTGCAGTTTGGCGGTACTTTGATTTAAATAACGCAGCTCATCACGACAATGACATCGCAAAATATGCTTCCTCTTAAATTTGTTGAGGGTAAGGCTTCAGGAAGTTAATGGAATATGTTGTGCCTGAATACACCGTGCCAGGACTGTGACTGTTCTCTGAGTGTTTTCCTTTTTTTAGACTAGTCGACTAGTCTTAATTAAAATTTATGTTTAGTCGACAGGATAATTAGTGACCAGGAACATCCCTAGTGTTGAGTTACAAGAGAGATTTAAATTAAATCCTTCGCATGTGATTAGACCGCTAAAAGGTGGGCGAGCTTAGATTTTAGCGTGATACAGAGCTACAACAAAGTCTGCTGCCGAGCAGACTGTTGGCTCCACTTTCACTCCCGTCGGCGTTGATCAGGACGAGGACGACGGCGAGATGAACAAATCAGACTTTCGTCATATTGTTCTGGAATTGAAAACAAAGGTTTTGCCCCCTGATATCCAAACACACAGCTCTTTCTATCTCTTTCCATACTGCTCTGTTAGCTACTACAACCCACCGTGAAGCGGGGTTTTATGCGACCGCTGCCTACGTAGGCCCAAAGTCTCATTTGATTGGATGGACTTCGGTAATCGCTGGATGTGCAGGATGAGTCATCAAACAAGAGAGTCCTGCTCAGCTCAGCTGTAACATTAGCAAGCTCAGTGGTGCTAGGTGAGCTACTAGTTGACGCATGCTTCCTTCTGCATGGTTGTTGGTTGTAGTTTAGAACTGTTCGGTACTAGGATCTATTTTCTTTCTGTCAAACTACACCCGCCCACCGTATCACTGTGCAGAAGGAGACATGCATCTACTTCTAGTTCATGAAGCACCACTGAGCCAGCTAATATTACAGCTGAGCAAGGAGGACGCCATTGATGTTTACATCTCGCACTGACACAAGCATGAGCCTCTTGTTCATGAGTAGATGCTCGTTTCTTTCTGCGCAGTGATACTGTTGGCACATGTTGATAGAAGATAGTCCTAGTCTGTGGATTATTTTGAGTAACCAGGTCATGATTTCTGTAAAGAGACATTGATGTTGAGTTTTTAAAATGTACTTTTTTTGGCGCTTTGAGCAGCACAAGCCGAGTGCCATCTAGTTCTATTATATACAAGAGTTCATTTGGCAACTCACACCAGACAAATCTAGATTGATAAATAGCACTACAGGTGAGAGGAAAAATATGTAGTTTAGATTTTGGGGTGAACTGTCCCCTTTTAGTCCCTATTATTCGTCAAGCTCCAAAAACAACCGGATCCTTTTCTTCCCATAAAGCACCTCTATAGGTTATTTAGACCCTCCGCTGCCGGTATACACCTAAATCTTTCAAGGCTCCGAGTTTGTAATATAAATTTGTAGTCCCCAAGCCCAAAATGAGATTACTCATCTGATGTAAATTGAGTAATTACAGCAGATTTGACAAAGCTCCTCCAGAGCCACAGAAGACATTACAGTCTTATTATTCCCCGTGACTGGTAAATTGACTTTGACAGGTAAAATCGGTGGAGAGCCGCTTTCAGTATGACTTGAGTCCCATGTCTACAGCTCTGGAAGACGATCTCTCACCCACACATATGGAGATACATCGTACACACGGGTACATACATGACTATTTTTATGTATGTATGCATTTACACAGGGAGACAGACAATCTCAAACACATACACAACATGTATAGCTCTAAACTTAGACTGGGATCGTGATTTTGAATGGGAATCACCCTGAGAAAGTTTCCCACTCAGTGCTGGTCAGTGAACGTCCCACAGGAGTTTCCATGTTGGTAAAAACTGATCAGATGAGGGTTTGCTCTCTGAACTCAACGGGAACCGTCACACACACACACACACACATATTCTGGAATAAAACACCCGTGGATGACGCACAAAAACCCAAATACATACAGTATGAGTTGAAGTAACACACACTTAACGAACAGACAAATAAAGAACTACAGACGGAGGGAGACAGATGGAGAGACAGACGAACAGATGGGAATGAGGACAAAGAGGAGGTCAGACAGAACATACAAGTCACTGTGACTGCTAAACTAGACAACAGGTGATAATGTCACCTTAAAGCTGCGCCGGGCAAGACTTTAACAGAAGAATAAACTTTATTAGACCCAATTATAAAACAGCCTCACATTCCCACAATTGAAATGCCACAAATCACCCACTCCGAAGTTACAATTGCGAACGAAATTGCAAAGTCAGTGATGACCCGTTGCAGCTTTAAATGCAGTTGTCTTTATTTCTTAAAGGTTCTGTATGTAACTTTAAGAAGAGCCTTGTCATTAGTGACCCATCTCCCTGAGGCCAATAAGTGAACCGCAGTCAGCATCCTGTTGCTCGCGTTTCAGTGCTCGTAGTCCAACACAGGACTGATCGTGATTGACCATCATCACGTTGATAGAAGTCTGGGAAATAAATCTGTGATGTCACTGTGTTTCGTTTGGATCACTGGCCCCAAAACACTAAGTAGCTTACAGTTTGCAAATTACACTCAGCTGACGTTACGAGCAACCATGTAGAATAGCTTAGTGCAGCTAAGTGGCTAACATTAGCTTAGCTCTTGGCTAGTAGAAAGTGCTTTGTTCCAACTCCTATTTTCATTATACATAAGTTAATATAATTTATGTCACAATATATTTCACATGTCAGCATTTTCTTTAACGTTAAGACTTCTTTCCAGCACCAAGGGGCAGTGAAATTACGATATTGGGCAGCTCAGACATTAGCTGCTGTAACAACTCGAATCAGCCCCACAGCGGGTCGGGGTTTGCGAAGTGTGCTGCGTAAGAGAAGGTCTGTCTCAGCTGGGCCGCAGCTGCAAAATATACATAACGGAAACACAGTTTGGACTGTATTTTTGTAGGCGATAAAAAAACAACACAAGTAAAAGTTACATACAGAAGCTTTTAAGGGTCAGTTCACACAAATGTACAAAAAACATATCCTGATTCTGGTATCTCTTGCAGTTTGTCTGGGAACTAATTTCCACAAAGATATAGCTCCTATCAAGTGCTGTGAGAATCAAAAATGAAACTTCATTCCCATAAATTTTATGTCAGTGAACACAGAAATCTCAGAGACATCTCAGCTTAAAACTTGGGCAAATAAAACCAAACTTATCTGCATCTTTAGATACCAGTAAGTAAGAGAATGTTTTCCGTAAGTTGGGTGAACTGACATCTTTTGCTCGCCTTAATCTTAACCTCCCATACTTTTCTTTCTCCTCCACCTTCCCTCCCTATCACTTTTCTCGTTCTCCTTCTCCATCTTTCCTTTCCCATACCCTGGTGTTGGAGCTGGTCCAGGTCCATGAATTTGCTGGGTTTGGGGTTGAATCCCATGGCTGCCTCCCGCTCCGCCTCCCTCCGCTTCTGCTGTTCCTGCTGGCGGGCTCTCCTCGCTACCTCCTCCTGCAGCTCGTCCAGCTCACTGCGCCCTGAGCCGCCTACACAAACACACATGCATAAAAGACAAAAAGGAAAATGAAATGATCCATCAGATTACAAGGTACAGTAGATGAAGACAAGCACAAGTACGCACCTGTGTTGGTGCCGCCGCCCCAGCTGGGTGAGGGCAGCTCCTGCAGGATGGCACCGCTGCTCTTTGACTTGGGCACTGAACGCCATGAAGGTCCTGACATCAGCACCCGTTTCTGTTGCCCCACCTCCCTGTGAAGACACAGACATTAAACAGAGAGAAAGAGAGCACAAAAAAAGAGACAAAAGGGGGAGAAATGTCGAGAGTGCACGTCGTAGGTCTCCTGACAAATATGTCCGATGACTGATGTGTTGTAACTGGATTGTTGGGCAGTTTGTTGCTGTTAATGTCACACTCGTATTTCAGGCTGATCAAGTGAAATAAAACAAGACACAGAAACCAAGAGAGAAAAAGACAACAAACGACAGACAGAAAGAAAGAGACAGTAATTGTTATTTGTGAGTTTCCTACCTGTCGGGGCTGCTGCTGTTCCTCTCACTGCTCTCGTAGCCACTCTCCATCCTCTGGATCAGACGCGGCTGGTGCTCCACCCCTCTCAGAGGTGGAGGGGCAGGGGGACCCATCGTCCGCCCACTGCCCAGAGACCTGGGCTGCCCGACCAGCCCAAACCCTGCCTCTGACTCCCCGACTTCCCTTCCCTCCACCTCTTGCAGCCCTGGCTGTGTGGGTGGAGCGGGTCCCACCAAGGAGAAGGAGTCCTGGGTCTCCGGAGGAAGAGAGGGACCAGGCAGGGTGTTGTAGCCCAGAGAGGAGCCTCTCGGTCGGGTGAAGATGCTGTCGATGTTCAGGGCCTCTCTCCTGGGCCTCCAGGTTGGCCTGTAGCGGCTTCCAGAAGAACTACGAAGCACGGGAGGGAGATGTTACACAAAATGTTACGTGACTTCAACTGTGACAAAAATGATCTTAGGACACTTCTCATATCCACCTTATTCCTGAGGGCACTACTGCAGAGATGATTATGTGAGATAGCAGAAGTAGCAGTAAGCTAGTTAGTCCCACAGACTGTCTGTGGTTAGTCCCAGTGGCTACTCTTGGTGGCTAACCGCCAACACTGGTTCTTTAAGAAAGTAATTTGCCTTCAGTTTAGCAAATACTGATTTATTTTTTAACAAATATTTAACTAATGTTAACTCAGCATTCTCTAAAATGTCTTTGCGGAGCTCTGGTACCTGTTGCACTGTCCGTGTCTGTAACGACTAACAACCAGTCCAAGCTTCATTTCTGTCTCAAGAAACTGTGTGTTAAACATGTGACCAGAACAAAAAGGGATTGTTCCCGTTGCCAAAGGTACCATTGATATGAGAAATAAAACCACAAGACTTTCACCAGACGTAGCGCAAAAGTATTAAATCAGAATTAGCAGAAGACAATGACACGTAGACTGACAGGTCCGTCACTCAACGTCAGTACATGATATCCCCGTCTTTCACCGTCTGACTTCATTCTCAACCTGCATTAGAAAATAAACTCAGCAACAAACCCTGAAATGTGTATTTAGTCATCAGGGCTGAGAATGTGTTACTGATTTACCGTACTTCCTTTATATCATATAAAAAATGAACGTCAAAAGTTATTTCTTTTACTCCTACTTTATATGACTATTACTGAAGTCTGCTGCTAAATTCAGCTTCTTGTTTCACTCAGAGCAGTTTTTAATAAATCAGAATTTAAAGAAATTAACCAGACGAGTGGAGGATTAGCGGGGAAACATCACATATATTCACTTTACATGGAGCTACAGTTAACACTGAATTATGTTAAATGTTTGCAGAATGTGTTAGTATCTCTTAATAAGTCGTCAGAAATCAGAAATCATCTTTAGAAGGAGCAGATGTTACCTTGAGCTAGCTCGGGCCATGTTAAAGTTAACAATATTTTAACGGAGCAAGGCGAGCTAATTTCAATGCTTTGAGATGGCTGTCAGAGATAGCAGAGGTATAACAGGTGGTGTGTTCCACATTTTGTTTCCCAGTTGCTCTTGGAAAGAAGAACAGAGTATTGTAAACAAACTGCTACCAATGGAAATCATCGGTTTCTGTTCAACGTGCAGGTGAGGTCGGGACTTTATTATAAAGAAGTTACCGTTTAACAGCAAAAGTTTCCATCACTAATAACAACCTACTTGCTGTTGGCGATATTGGATGTCATTTCCTGTGAATTTCACAATATGCAGTGTGTGTTTTCTGATTAAAAAGTACCAGTGTATGGTGATTACATTTTAAAAAGTAACCCTCCCACCACTGAAGAGGAATCTACAAAAATCTCAGACACAGCACGGAAAAACACAAATATAGCTCTGACTGGCAACACTTTTATCGAACCTTTAAGTAGGGGATTTGAATCTTTTCCCACTTATGATTTTTGCATATTCAAATAGTCAGACAATGATGTGAAAACATTTAAGATAAAACTTTAAATGGTTTTAATGTGAATTCAACGGCCGGGCATTTAAAGTGAGCATCAGTAGTGCAGTACCTGGACTTGCTCTCACTGCTGGTGCTTTCATCCTCCCAGTGGGGCCCCCCGGCTCCGCCCTCGCAGCCCCCGACTCCCGACGAAGAGGAGGAGGACAGGGGACGAGAGGAAGAGGAGGAGGAGGTGAGTGGCCGGCGGGAGGAGAGGAGGAAGACAGCCGTCTCCTTGTACTCCTGCAGGGGAGGAGAGGGAGGGCGGGGAGGCCCCTCCACTGCTGACTCTGAGAAAGAAAGACAGAAAAAGTAAATCCAATAACAGTTTTTATTTATCCCACAGGGGGCAATTATGTAGGCAGCAGCGCAAGTAAACATGAGAGTAAGCGGTAACGAGGCGCATAACCTGAAGAGTCTGCACTGCACTTCATTAGCACTGAAACTTACTTGTACCTACAACAAGTGCTGCAGTTTGGTACTTTTCTCTTACTCCCTGAAAACACTGCAGTCACTTGTGTATTTGCGGAAGCTGTCAAGGTGTTTCAACTGAAGGTGCAGCTGCACTTTGTGAGTGCAGATAACTTGGTTTTCCCCTTAACTCAGTTTTACCTCCGGCGTCAGCACCGTGCGGCGGTGTGCCGATGTCGTAATTACAGACCACTGTGGTCTGGGATTCGCTGGAGAGGTGGCTGCCCGTGGACTGGTGGAGAGATCGGCTGCGAGAGGCGCGGTGACTCGAGCTGTCTGTCGAAGAGTCGGTGCGAGTATCGCTGGATATGGACGGCTCCCGACCTGAGGGAGAACAAGAGAAGGAAACATGACCTTTCAGTTAATCCTGCATCTCCATATGCTTATGGTTGAAAGCAGGAAAATAAGTTGAGGCTCTGCAGTGTACACAAGCAGAAGTTGGATTATAGGGTTGAAGGTCAGAGCTATAAAGCTCTACCCTCAGCCCCCCACCCCCCCACCATGATACACACTAAGTGATCTGATCTGTAGCAGAGTGTGTCATCTTTGCTGTACCAGAGTCTTCGCTGTCGTAACCAGCCTTGCTGCTGCAGTGCTGGAGCTCCAGCTGCGGGTTGGAGCTGGTACAGGGGTTGGGGCTCTCCTGCAGTATCACCGGCGTCCCACGGGGGTCAGCGTAGAGCAGCAGCAGGGGCTGATAGTGGCCTTTGATACAGCGAGACACCACGTCCTTCCACTTAGGGCCGATCTAGAGGTGCAGCGGGGCAACACACACACACACACACACACACACACACACACAGAAAGACACACATAATCATACATATAACCCCCACACACACAAAGAGAAAGTAAATCTATCTGTATTAAGATATAACATTACGCATATTCCACCAAATCTAGAAGGTCAAACACACACTGTGCTGCTGTGTGTCCTTATCAATATCATATTATCACACTTTCCCATTAGCTCAATAATCTAATATGACCGACAGCGTGCACTGTGACTGACAGAAGTGTCAAGGACGTGTACATTCACTTTATATCACACTTCGACAAATCCAGCTTCCCTTCCATTCAGTCACCACAAACTGTATATATTTTCCAGCCCTGTGGAGAATAAATCATGCTTGAATCATAAAGTATTACAACATAAGACCAGTTCCCGCACTTCAACCTGCACTAAGATTAAAACAAAGACAGGGATTAAACCCTGAAACACATAATCAATCTCAAGCCGCCCCCGCTGACCATGCAGCACTTCAACTAACACACACTTCTTGTCACTGCTGCTCTCACAGGCACAACTGGAGATGCAGCAGATACTGTACAGTGCGCCCTCACCCGCGCTGCAGCATGCAGACTTCCCAAAACTGTGTCTCACCTCTTTGACGTGGGCGTCGTCGAAGTACATCCACTTGCGTATCTTGGTCTGGAAGAAGAAGGTGGAGTAGTGCTTGCCGTAGTAGCACACCATGCCCACCAAGTAGAGCTCCGCCTGGCGAGCCCTCTCCTCTGTCACACGGTAGAACAACTACAGAGAGAGAGGGAGAGGGAGGGAGGGAGGGAGGGAGGGGGAGGAGACAGGGAGGGAGGGAGGGATGCAGGGAAGAGAGGGAGAGGTGTGCAGTAGGAGGGGGGGATAGAGATAGGGGAGTTAATGTGAATACAAGCACATTTTTGCTCACCTAGTATATATATGCTCTATGCAGTAATCCTTCACACTCCTCAGTTCCCTCTCTGCACACACTCTACAGTGATACATGTATACTGCAGCTTTTCATGCAGAGATGACCCACACTGACACAGCTATTAGCACATATTAGAGACAGATCAATGCAATAAAGAGGACTTAGGCTGAAGAACATAACTTCCTATATAACCCTATCTCATTGTAATCTCATGTGTTCTGCTGCTGTTGAGTATAGCATCTTCACCTCTGACAGTAAATCCATTGAAAGAGTGTCCTCATACAAGTTCTTGGGTATACAGATAGATGACAAGCTTTTCATTCAATGTACATATTGCTGCTCTACTTAGGAAGCTTAAAGTGAAGACTGGCTTTTGTGCATGCAACCTCCTCCGTTTTACGTGGCCTCCCAGACGTCCCTCTCCCTAGAAATGCTTTCCAGCTCCTCCTGGGGGACCCCAAGGTGTTCCCAGGCCAGATGAGATATGTAATCCCTCCAGCGTGTTCTGGGTCTGCCCCGGGGCCTCCTACCAGTAGGACGTGCCCGAAACATCTCCAACGGAAGGCGCCCAGGAGGCATCCTGATCAGATGCCCGAACCACCTCAACTGACTGCTTTCGAAGGAGCAGCGGCTCTACTCCGAGCTCCTCATCCTATCTCTAAGGCTGAGCCCAGCCACCCTTCAGAGGAAACTCATTTCAACTGCTTGTATCCGCAATCTCATTCTTTCAGTCACTACCCAGAGCTCATGACCATAGCTGAGGGTTGGGAGGTAGATGGACCAGTCAATTGAAAGCCTCGCCTTCCGGCTCAGCTCCCTCTTCACCACAACGGACCGGCGCAGTGCCTGCATCACTGCAGAAGCAGCACCAAACCACCGATCCATCTCATGCTCCATTCTACCCTCACTCATAAACAAGATACTTGAACTTCCTCTCTTGAGGCAGTAACTCTCTCCCAACCCGGAGGGGTCGATCCACCGGTTTCCGACAGAGGACCACAGCTACACTCCTGCAGGTGGTTGCTTTTTAATGAACCCTGGATTTTAACACATCTGGGGAAAACTGCATTTTCCTACTCTGCACCTTGGACATGGAGCAATCTTCAAAAAGATCTAAACTTTTATCCATAGGTGAATTTAAGAGCATCATCGGATCAACTCGCCAATCCGGCTCTGTGTGTCTAAACGCTCACAGCTTGCCGGCAAAACGGCCCAATATTCGCTGTAAAAGGGGCTATAGTTAACCATGCTAAAGGGGGTTTGTGGGGACAAATGTTGGATGGCCACTGTGTTTCCACAGCAAAGCTATTGGGTTGGGACAATGTTATTACTGGTAACAGCCAATTGAGTGGCCACCAGAATGTACTGGTGTGCAGTGCGGTAATGGAAGAATAGCAAAAATTAATTTTTAGACCGACAGGCGTAACTGGTGATAAATATTTGCAAGCCGATTAATGGTTAACCACTGACATCCCTTTTTCCCACTAAAGACAAGTGTTTTTCTCACCAGTGGGACAGAGGCTATAGGCTAATCGTTTCAGCACTACAATAATCTAATCTAAGAGAGAATTAACATTAAAGAGTAAGAGGGAAGCAAAAGAGAGACAGGGCATATGCAGAAGACAGACAGAGTGAGAAAGTGAAAGCAGTGGAGGACGACGAGGGATACAGGAGGCAGATGGATTCACTTTCTCTGATTTGTACAACTAAACAGAAGCGGAGAACGCGATGGATTGCGCCTTCGATTTGTCTCTGACAACTAGCTTCATCTTTTAACGACGGGATGAAAACGAAGGAAACAGCAGCAGGCGGAGACAGACGATAGAAGACAGAGGGAGGAACTTGACTCACTGTAACACAGTCATATTCACTGATCCATTATTCATAGATATCGCTTCAGAATGCGGCTGGAGATGTTACAGCGGCATTAAAATGCATCAGCATTACTCAGTCATGACACGGAGTATCAGGGGTCGAACACGTGTGTGAGGTGTGAAAGCAGCAGCTATATGAGAATAATAGAAGTCAGGTGGTCGAGGGTGTTGTTTGGTATGATTTGTTGTTTTTCAGAGTGAGACGGAACAGGATTGGTTGGAGCTCTACAGCATGCACATGTCTGTACTCAGTATTTGTGTTTGGCATTAAGTATGTGTCTGTGTGTTGCACATGTGTGTGTCTTTGAGAATGTATGTGTGTCCTTGTCTGACTGCTGGAGCGTCAGCGTGTGTTTGAACATGCCTCTGGGTATTTGTACCTCTGGCGCTGGGGAATTTCTGATATTGTTTACTTAATATTTTGGTGGTTTTTTTTAGAAGCCTTTAATGTCACAGCTTAACGAAAGAGGAGCAAATGCTGAAAACGTTTAAAGACAGCAGAGATTACAACTATTAAAAAGAAAAACAGGACTTTAGAAGAGAGGTTTGATGAGTTATAGGGATAAGGGTACAAAGTTACAGTGATGTAAAGCCCCGTTTCCACCGTGCTGTACGGTACAGATCAGTTCAGTACGCTTTTTCTGTTTCCACTGTGAAAAGTTGTGGATGGTACCAATGGAATCGTTCTATACCGTCCTGATTTTTGGTCCCGCCAGATGCTCACCAACAGCCTGACGTTGACATTGGCCGACTGTTGGCTTGGTGTGTCAGGGTCCTTGGAATATGGAAAGTAAACCTCAGGAACACACTTTGTTTGCACTGTGTTACAGAACCTAGGAGCTCGCCTGGACATGATGTCATGACTTTGGCTCTCTATAGGTGGAAGGTTCCAGGGTTCTTCCTGGTTCAGACCTTTGGGGAAGGTGACTACACATGACGGCATGATCAGTCCATGTACAGTAAAGACAATGAGACTGTGGGATAGGAGCCTACTTTGTGTCTAACCTTTCAAGAAATATAGAAACCACAAAGTCATTAACCACTCTTGAAAAAGAAACAAGGCGGCATCAGTCACCGATCAACAGCGTCATGATGACTTCAAACACTTAAACGCCAAAATCATCATGTGGCCTACAACACTTCCCTTCCCATGTGGAAAAAAAGTAATGAGTAAGAGTAAGCCATAAGCCAGGAAATGAAGGGATTGAAATACGCAAAGGGATCTGGTTCAAAAGGTTAAAGGATTTCTTAACATTTCAAGAAAGGGTCAACTGGTGGACTGGTCGTGGTCGGAGTCAATTGAATGTGACGTCAGTGGAGCTCATTTTTCATTAACAGAGTGTCATCTGGATGCGTGCAATGTAGAGAAAAAAAAAAGGGAATTCAGTCTGATTATTGGGCTAGCGCTTTGCCAATGCTGTCATAAACTCAACTGTTACTAATAAAAGCATGACTTAAGTTGCATTTCTGCTGCATGGTTCAGCTTGACTTGACTCAACTTTTGGCAGCAGATCCTTTTTCTCCTTTTTCATCTCACACTGTGGAGAGTATCCTTTCAGTGTAAGCTGGATTCTTAGCTGATCGCCATGGTGATGCCACATGAAACTGTCTTGATATTATTCACAACGTTACACTCACTGAATCCTTTCTTGCGTGTCTATGCATTTTCTGAAATCTTGGACAAGTGAACCAGAGCGCAGCTTGGGCCGCATTTTTCTGACCGAACCCGAGTCAGAGACAGTTACAACCGAGCCCGGCCCGACCCTGACAGACTCTCTCATTTTTAAGACAGAACCCGACCCGAACCCGACGCAGTTTGTTACCTGACATCGTTATTGTTATCATGGTTACAACTTGTCTATTTACTGAGTAAATGACCACCACAAAAAAATCTCACTCACACACTACACTCACACATAATAATAACAATGTCTAGCCTCCTCCTTCATTAGGTCAGTCTGAATATTTACCACCACCTGCCTGAAATGTAACTATTGGCCTGTGTTGTGGGTCCCGTGGGGCTTGGGTCTGGTATCCACACTCTGAAGTGAACAAAATAACGTCGGCCCCTATTGTTGGTAGTCTGGCTCTTTCAAAATGGCAGCTTTGTGCAGAATGTCTCCGGCTAGCAAGGGACGATTCTCTCCGATTATTAGCAGTCTGCAGGGATTGGTCTACACCTTCTAGTGTCGACTCAACTGCTTCTAACTTTGACTAAGGTGGGTCCAGGAACCTATCCCAGCTGATGAGCCGGGGTACACCCTGGACAGGTCACCAGACTATCGAAGGGCTGACACATGGAGACAGACAACCATTCACACTCACATTCACACCTACGGACAATTTAGAGTCACCAGTTAACCTGCATGTCTTTGGACTGTGGGAGGAAGCCGGAGTACCTGGAGAAAACCCACACTGAGACAGGGAAAAGATGCAAACTCTGCACAGAAGGGCTCCCTCACCCGAGGTTTGAACTCATAACCCTCTTGCTGTGAGGCCACAATGCTAACCACTGTACCACCGTGACACCTGTCTGCATTTAGCAAGTGGAAACTGAATTTCCGCCTGTAAAATGCAAAGTTTAGGAGTTTATTTTGAAAAGACACAATGCATGTAACCACTATAAACTGACACATCGACCTGAGTGTCAAAAACTGATGCTGGAGGGGAACATTGAGCGTCATGGTTTGACATGTAGAGCCACTGGCCAAACGCTGCCAAAACAAATGTGTTGTGGAGCGCCAGTGGGGATTGATTTGCTTGTGGAGCCAACCTCAAGTAGCCTCTGGAGGAACTGCAGTGTTTGGCACTTATGCGTTGTCACCTCAAGCTGCTGCTTGGTGTTTGGTCATGAACCATTTTTAATTGGCCTGACGGTGGAGCTAGATGAAAAGTCAGGGGAACATCAGAGTCAGCACGACTCACTCTGGAAAACATGAATGTTTGTACAAAAGTTCCCCGCAGTCCATCCTGGACTGAAGTAGTGAACCATATGACTTCAAAGAACCCTGTCACAAGAGAAACAAAAAAATCTGGCATAACCATGGTATGTCTCATGAGCATCATGAGGCACTGACGGAGCTGCCGCTGCCACCGCCACCGCCACCACAAACATCTTCGCCAGTGAGCATCTCTGGCTCTTTGGCACGCAATGCACAAGAGGCTCTTTTCATTAACCACATTTGGAATGCCTGTGTGTGTCAGTGTTTGGGCATACGTGCTTGGCTGCTCACACAGGCATACATAACATATGTTAATGCGTTGTAATGACCGTATAATGTGTGTGTGTATAATGTGTGTGATCCCCTTACGTCTCCCAGACGCAAGCACGTCCCCAGGCTGTGTATGACGTCCTCCGCCAGGTCAGAGTGGTCTGAGTCCCACACCAGCCCGATGGACACGATCTCCGGTGAGTTCATCAGCACCCTGCGGATACGCAACACCTCCCCGCAGTTACTCTGTGATGGAGGGAGGGAGAGGAGGAAAAGTGTGTGATCAAACAGGTTTATTCATCCTGTGTTATGAGACACAGAGTGTGACAGCGGTGTACATCGCTGAAACCGTCCCTTTATTTGGCAGTGACGAATACATGCACATGCATGCAGATACACACATGGATAAAGTTAACAGTGGGAGAAAGAGGGGCAGAGATAAAAGGCAGGAGGAAAGAGATGATGAAAGGATTGTAAGAGAGAACGACAGAGAAAGACGCGCTGTGCTGAGTTGTATTTGTCCCTTGGGCCTTCTGTTGAGTTCAGAACCGTGTGTTCTGAATCCTTCCTTTGAGTCATGACCCACCGCAGAGCTGGTGCACACACACACACAAAAGACAAACACACATGCGCACACACGAGCATGCACGCAGTGCTGGCAGAGCGGGCTCGGAAACAGCCTGAGAACACCCTGGCAACCAGACACTTTGCCAAACACAACGCTCTCGCACACACACGCATATGCACAAACACACACAGAGCTCTCCCTTTGTGGGCGGCGTGCTGTCTTGCGCTGGCACCAGAGACGGCAGGAAGGTATTTTGCCAGGGTCTGCTTCTAAATTCTCAGAAAGGGACACAAACACAAGCCAGGGAGCAGCAGCCAAACAGCACAGCACTGAGACACACAGGCTATCTGTTAGCTTAGGACACATCGACGGGACACACAGCCTCAGTTAGCTCTCTGCGCTGCCTCACTGCTGGGAACAGCCGCTGACAACATCATTCATCAAATGATCCCACAAACAGATTCGCTCTGCTTCATAATACAGCATTGATCGCTGCAGCCTCATCTCTGAATGTTATATGCAAAGATTTCTTTCCCTCTTTTAATTTATTTTTTTGCTGTGGCTATGCAGACCTTTCCAGGAGAGAGTGAGTTATATAATAGTGCTGCTGGTCAAAGGATACTGTAGCTTTGCAGAATGCTGATCGTGGCATTCTTCCGAGCAAAATGAAACAACTTTAGGGAAATGTTTGTGCTTATGCTTCCTCACGACTCGATACAGCTCCGAAATAAAGAGACAATCCCACTTTTATCAGTGGAGTGACAGCTGAGGAGGCAGAGGCAGGACTGGTGAAGAGTAAAACCACCATACATCTACACTCAGATGTGTGAGTGCATGTCCTGTACTTTAAGCGCAATCCCAGTATATTACATATATGTGTTATTTTTGTCACGATAACATTGTACTCACTCAACTTATTGCTGGGATCTAGGAAAGCGGCTACAACAGAGTCTGATGGAGCGAGAAACACCAACAGTTTGAGACAGGCTGTAAACAAGCCCACAGTTTAGCCAGATTATCCAAACCACTTTATTTGGAGGAAAAATTGAAAGTGACCACCCCTGAACACTGCACACAGTTTGGGAAGCAATTTACCAAACGCCTGACTGCTCGCACAAGCACCGTCATCATGCACAACAACAAACACAACTGCACTGTCACACTTTCACAAATAATTGTTGTCTGCAAACGAGCTCAGTCGCCAGAAGGAAATGTTGGGATTATACGTTTCTGCAAACGCACATTTCTTATGTTTCATAACAACACAAAGTGACGTAATCGATGATGCATTTTTGGTCCCCCCTCTGTTGGGGTACCGAGCACACAGATCTGGAGCAGTGAGTGACAACAACCCCGCCCACATTTAAGAGTACTGTTTGCAGTGGAAACACTAGGGTCTAGGTACCATGTCTGAAGGGTTACTGTTGGTTCCAAAGGTACCATACTGAAAGTGTTGTGGAAACAGGGCTTCAATGAGACAGCACACAAGCTGCAGACCACTGTTCGAGACCAACAAAAAACAAGTGAATCACTGTGTTTCCAGCAGCTTTTTAGGCTTCAAACGTGGGTGATTTGTACCGACCTGAAGCAGCTGTTTGTTACAGAGACATCTCTGCTTTTCAAGCGAGGACTGTGCCCTCAAAACTGTCTGTTTAAAGCCAAAACATGGTCTTTTCCTAACAAAACTGAGTGGTTTTTGTGTCTTATTGCAACCACACATTAATCACATTGTTGAAACTTAAAATTTCAATGTATCTGTATAACACAAGAAGGTGCAAATGCAATCATAAGTGTTAAATCGTAGGCGACTGGACTCGCTTGAGTTTCTTGAAGACGTTTCACCTCTCAGCCAAGAAGCTTCTTCAGTTCTGTATAAATGCATTTTTGAGAAACTTGGACTTGGTACTTTATACTTGTATTTCCCTACGTTTGCGAGGGAAATATCCCTTTTCTATCTTTAAATTTTATTTGAATGTTATCATTACAAGTTTCTTTGCAGAGTTTATGCACAAAACATCCTAAACAAACTATCCAGCAGTAAATAAAGTGGTTCATATCAGCTCTGATGTAAATGTTGCTTTCAAATTAATATTTTTATACTTGGGACACCTGGAAATGTAGTATTTTAAGGCAATCCCGGCTGTCTTCAGATTCAGATCTAATCCAATGAATCTTGATTGGTTCATGTATATATGACATCACTTTTTTCCAACAAAGCCCTGCTCACTGCAAACCAGCAAGAAGAACTCAGACCAAGACAGAAATGCAGAAATCTCACATGCAAAATTAATAAAATCAGTTTAGGCAGGATATTGTAAAAAATGTAGAAAATTGTAAATTAGTAAGAAGCTGATTGGGAACTAAAGTTTTCATGGCCGTGGTGGTAGAGGAGCTGAAAAGTTCTTCCCCCACAGCATTAGAGCTATATATTAAATTAATTATATTCTTTTGAGCTTATTTAAAAAATCGCGTATTCAGAACTTCACTTCAGTGTCCTCTGTGGACTCTTTGGCACCGAGCGAACATCCTCGCACTCTCCTATCTTCAGCCTGGCACCTCCAGCAACCACTCTCCCATCCAAATACCATCACTTTGTTTGAGCAAAGCCCGATGTGGTATTAACAAAAGATCAACGCTGGAAGTGATGGAAGATAAACAGAGGCAGGTTTGTGTGACTCCCGCAGGACTGCGCACACAACGTCAGCGTTTGGGCCGTGAATAAGCTAACAGTGTGTGTTAGTGTAGCTGCAGCGGCTGAGGTGGTGGTGGTGGTGGTGGTGGTGGTGCCGTGCAAAGAGAGGGGCAGCTGAGGAGGCTCTTTGTGCGGACACTTTGGCAGACAGCAGGGCCAAGCTGGATCTGTTCAGCAGCAGCACTTTCCCATGTGGCAGCACAACACACAACCCTGCAGAACAAAGGCATCGTACACGTTCCTCTGTCTCTCTATCTGACTGTAATCTCTCTCCAGTGCAGCACACAATATAATCCAGGCTCGTCGCATTTTGTTTTAATTTTCATCCAAAAATACCCACATTTTTCCCTGCACAATCATGTTCCTTTGTTTCCTGCTGCAAGACGACGGCGATCATTATGTTTTACTGTAAAGGGGGTCGATGAGGAGAACTCAGAAAATGCTTCCGGTAATAGAAAGTGAAGAGAAAAATGGGGAGAAAATGCAAATGAGCTGCTGATTATGTAACACAGGCTGACAGAAGGGGGAAAAAACAAACAAGCAATGATGAAAAAGTGGTTACGCTGCCAATTATAGTTTTAAAATCAGATTTTCACCCTGCTTTTTATTACTGTTTGTTTTTTTTCCTTCTTTTGATATTAGAAAAATAGAAATTTGCAGATTTTTTTTTACATACTTGCGTGTCTTTGTTCCTGAACTGACAGTATCGAGTTGCTCAGCGTACTGTGTGCACATTGAAATGAGTCTCTGTCTGTGTGTTATATATGGACGCATTACTGAACAGGCCTCATGGGCACAGGCTCAGGGGCCCAAAGTGTCAGAGGCCCCCCTGGCCTTCACCTGCGCAATATCACTCACATTAACATGCGCTAACCGGGAAGAGACTCAAAATAACCACAAAGAAATATAAAACTACTACAAAGACATGCAAAATAGCTGCAAGAAGACAAAGAGGACCTACAACAAAAGGGGGTAAAACAACCACAAAGAGACACAAAACGACTACAAAGAGATGCAAAACAGCTGCAAAGACACTCGATACTATGAAAATGGGAAAATGGACCACTAACACACATAAAATGACCACAAGAAGACACAAAACAACTACAAAGAGATGTAAAATGACCTAAAAAGAGATTAAAATTATTACAGAGACACAAATCGACTATAGACAGCTGCAAAACAGCTGCAAAGAGACTACAAAAATGGATCAAAACAACCACAAAGAAATGACCACAAGGAGACACAAAATGACAACAAACAGACATAAAACAACTACAAAGAGATGCACAACAGCTGCAAGGAGACACACAGACAGTCTGAAAGACATTTAAAATGACTACAAAGAGACACAAAACTACTACTCAGAGACACAAACTAAAACGAAAAGATGCAAAACAGGGCAAAACAACCACAAAGACACCCCAAATGACTACAAAGAGACACAAAACAACTGCAAAGAGACACAAAACAACTACAAAGAGACACAAAACGACTACAAAGGGACACAAAATGACTACAAAGGGACACAAAATGACTACAAAGAGATGCAAAACTGCAAAGAGACACAAAGGGACTCACTATTACAAAAATGGGCAAAACAACCACGAGGAGACACAAAATGACCACAGGGTAGACTCGAAATGACTACAAAGAGACACAAAACTACTACAAAGAGATGCAAAACAGCTTCAAAGAGTATCACGACTACATCAATGGGCAAAACAACCACAAAAGACACCAAAATTACCACAAGAAAACACAAACTGACTACATAGAGATGCACTACAGTTGCAAAGAGACACAAAGAGACGCAGGACTACAAAAGGGGCAAGGAGACACAAAATGACCAAAAAGTGCTTCAAAATGACCACAATAAGATACAAAGCTACTACAGGGAGATGCAAAAGAGTTTCAAAGAGATAAAAATACATCAGCGACTACAAAAATGGGTAAAACAACCACACGGTGATAAAAAAAAAATGACCACAAAGAGACTCGAAAAAACAACAACAAAAGAGACACAAAACTCTATACCTTGAAAACAAACAAAACAATCACAAAGACACATAAAATGAAGACATGAGGACACAAAACGACTACAAACAGATTCAAAACAGCTGCAAAGGGACACAGAGACACTAGCTACTACAAAAAAGGGCCAAAACAACCACAAGGAGACAGAAATGACCACAAAGAGATTCAAAATGACGACAGAGACACCAAACTACTACAGAGAGACAAAAAAATGACACCAAACGGACACAAAAAGATGCTAAACAGCCGCAAAGAGACATACAGAGACTCACAACAACTATGAGAAGAGGCAAAACAACCACAAAGAGACACAAATGACAACAAAGAGATTTAAAATGACCACAAAACAAATAGAAAGAAACACAAAACAACCACAAAAAAGAGGCAACACAACCACAGACACAACACTGATACAAAGAGACACAAAACCATAGGGAGATGCGTAACGACTACAAAGAGAAGCCAAATGTGTGTGTGTGTGTGTGTGCGTGTGTGCGTGGGCTCTCACAGGGCAGTTGCGCAGGTCTCCCATGTTGCTGGCATTGCGGAGCAGCTCTCCGAACATATCTGGTGTGGGTTTCTCTCTGCACTCCAGCATCCTCACCGCCTGGTTACTGCAGCATCGGACACACACAACAACACAATGAAGCACACGGTGAGACCAGAGCTTTTGGGAATTAGAAGAAAACATCCTTTGTGAAGCCCAAATGTGACTTGTGATGAGCGGAAACATGGTTTCCATGATTGAAATTTGTTACGTTTGTCTGTTTTGAGGTGCTGTACAATAGTTTGTAGGCAATTGTTTGATTTCCTCTGGTATGTCTGGCTAAAAAATCTGCCCAAACTCCGTTAATTCTACAGTGTGTTGCTCATCTGGCCTTGTGCGCTGCTTTGGCAACCAGTCCTGCAGGCTTTTTCTCATCTGCTTCAATAAAGAAAACAAAACAAAGGAAAAGGAAAAGAGGGAAATCTAGATTATGCAGCCGTTACGCCTGTGAAAAAGACTCACTCTGAGCAAGTTTCTAAATCCTGTGTGACAGATTATGATCTTTGACCTTCCTAAAGTGGTCGTGCTGAAAGACAATTTCCCCACAGGGAGCAATAACAGTGCAGAAACATTATGATTGTTATTAAAGGAGGAGATCATCTCCAACCAAAAGACAAAAGCTTTGCTCGTGGAGAGAAACTATTTTTTGAGACAATCACCTTCAGCAAAGCTTAAAACAATGATTCTTTAATACTTAGCTGCATTCATCCCCTTTAAGTACTATCGTCCTCTGAAGGACAAACTCAAATATACGTTATTATCAGCTGTGAATACCAAGTGGACTCATGTGAGCCCGTCTGCAGCTCAGGACCATGCATGGGATTATGTGTGCAATGAATCAGCATTGTTTTTTTCCCGGTGAAGTATTCCTTTAAGAATAACGATTTTTAAAAACCGTCCAAATCTCTCTCCCCCCCTCCTCCATCCTCTCACCCCTTCCATTAGCCTGAAATGAACTCAACCTCTTCTCTACTCTCTGCCTCGCTCCATTTCAACCCCCTCGCCCGGCCTCTCCTCTTCAGATGCGCGGGCAGATGAGCGCAGGGGAAACAACAACAACAACAAGCGAGGAGCACGCTTGCACTTCTGTTTGCTTACGTCTGAATCGTGCTCCAACCAGACGTTTGTTTGTCTTTTTGTTGCCCTCTGATTATCTTACTCATGTTGACTTTTGCATATTTGGCTATCTCGCCTGTAAACAACAGGCTCCGCTAAGGGTAAAAATAGCTTGGCAGTGCTAACAGGCACAAACACAGAGCGGCGGCACCGCTGTGCCCCACAGCTACCTTGACACAGTGTGTTTATTTGTACTTTTGCCCCCCATTCATCCCTCTATTTCCTCTGCCGTGTTCCATTTCCAAAAGGGATATGGAGTGATATATCCTCTTATTTCCCTCTCATTCGCAGCCTTTCCGACCCACTGTTCCACTTATAGATTTATGTCGCCCCCTGGGTCCACTGAATCAAACAGCTGATTGATTACTTCCCCTGTTCCTTATTTCATTGACTCGGAGCGTGTGTGAGTTTTATGTAACAGCTCCGAGGACGCTTCTCCTGCGCGTGGATTTACCTGCACGTTAACGTGGCAGAGGCATTATGCGCGAGCTCACCTGCTCTTGCATATGCATGAACGTACACGTGTGTGTGTGCATAATGTGTGTGTGCGTGTGCATGTGTGTGCTCACAGTTCAGTGTTCAGCAGGGACCCGTGCAGGGAGGAAGAGAACACACTGTACCTTCCTTTACTGCCACCCAGCCTCAGCTTGCTGCCAGATTTACTGCAGTGTGTGTGTGTATGTATGTGTGTGTGTGTGTAGGTGTGTGTCTGGTCTTACCAGAGGGACGTAGTGGAGATGTAATGAACCATTTGAATGAAGGGCAAGGGGTCCGATGTGGCTCCACAGCTGTTACAGACACACTGCAAACACAAATGAATCCTCAGCTTCATCGCGGGACATCGTGTTCCTCAAAATGTTTGTGTGGACATTAAGGCGACATGAATTAAATATGTAGCAGCTCTTTAAAGTGACAGACGCACTGAACGACGTCCTACCTGTTCGAACAGAGTCATGGCAAACTTCTGGTGTGGTATACAGTGCTTGGCGGTGCAGATGTCCTCTCGGCTCTCCGCGCTGATGTGGAAGTGGATACGCATCAGTAGATTCTCCTGAGACACACATGAAGCAAAATCCGTTAGTGTGTGTGTGTGTGTGTGTGTTGGGTTTTGGGTTGGCATATGTGCTTATTTATATTGTATACATATGTACAGTGTGTGTGTGTGTGTGTGTGTGTGTGTGTGTGTGTGTGTGTGTGTGTGTGTGTGTGTGTGTGTGTGTGTGTGTGTGTGTGTTTGATCGTTCCTCTCTGTTGGCGCTCCTGTTAATCTGACCGTGGGAGCAGCATCTATATTTCATAAGAAGCCGACGGATTCCCTGACTGAACACATTTACTACCAATCGATCAGACAGCGCCAACCAGGCACACACATTAAGAGCACACACACACACACACACACACACACACACACACAGAGTGGAGGTCTTTAAGGCAGTAACAAAGTGGCAGAGAAAGTAGCGGAGAGAAATCAACAGGAAGGGGCGAAAAGAGGACGATATTAAAATAATAAAACCGTGACTAATGACGCGCTTTCCTTTATTTTACCTTTTAATAAATAATAATGTTTATTCCACAATGAGACAAAAACCTTTTAAACAATCCAACACTCTCAGTGTTGAATAAACTAATGTATAGATCTTTGCATTTGAGGAGGTAAACTCCAAATATCACATGATGAAATTACAACACAGTAACAGAGTAACAAGGAGCAGCAACTGTAAAATATTATATTGTAAATTTAAATTTGGACACATTAACAACTGATATCAAACTGATTTGTTGACTGTAGCCGAACATGAAACACTTGACAAAAACCATGTTTCTTTATGGCCGCTGTATCGGACTCGGAAGATTTCTGACTGCAGTGAAGATAGGACACTCAGATAAGCCTTTAGGCAAACCCTCACCTCTCCCACGTGTGTGTGTGTGTGTGTGTGTGTGTGTGTGTGTGTGTGTGTGTGTGTGTGGCCATGTTGTGTCTCCGACTCACGAAGCACTCAGCAGCGTCATCCATGATACCCAGCTGAAAGCGTTGTTCGTCTTGGAAAGTCTTGGCCAGCGCGCTCCGCAGTGCATCTGATGGCAGCACGCGCTCACTGCTGAACTGGAACTGAGCAAAGATACTCTGCAAACACACACGCGCACACACACACACACATATATAGAAACGCATTAATTCTTTATTTCACTGCCACAAATGTACACTGTGCCATAAATGTGTTTCCTGAAAGACACTGTTAGAGTGGACACTGACAGTACACGAGTCCATGCACATGTGTACATTTGAGCTTATGTATTTTTCTAATATCTCTCCAAAGACATTTCTCCTGTAAATCGGCGCCGTGTCCTGTCAACTGACCCATAAAACAGAACCAGTGGAACTAGTTGTCAACTTGTCAGGAACCAAAGTGCCGTACAACAAACTCAGACCGGACTGAAACAAACGCGGCGGCCGAGCCTCATAGCACAGCTGGCCTCAATATCAGACCATATCAATAATAAATGGCGTTTGTAGTGCACTTTTCTCCGACAAAAGCAGCTCTCAGAGTGCTTTGTAGCAGTAAAATAGAAACCAAATCAAACTGTTGCAGGGGGCTCGGAGAGAAAGCTAGGCCACTGAAGTGTGTTTTGAGGGCAGCGTTCAGAGCTTGAAGACGAGGATCAGTCAGTTTGGAGAAGGCAGAGCTGTATCAGTGATACTCAGCTTAAGGCCCACAGGCAAAATCTGGGCTGTGATTGGGTGTTACATCCATTGCCAACGCCCACTCCAGGTGTTTAACCTTACTTCTAGTTTTATATATGTTGATTAGGATGTGTAGTCCTCTGCAGCTGATTGCTGAGGCATGGCCTGTCCCCACTCCTGCTTCCCATTTTGACGAGTCGGGGATTCTGACACTACAAAAGGCTGGGCAGCTTCACAGTCGGACCGGCTGGAACTCTTCCGCCTGCCAGCATGCCTCTCGTTACTGTAGATGTTTCAAACTATAATGTTATCTGTTGAATACGGTTTTGGTTAAACTAGTACTGGGGTACTTTTAAAGCACCTGGAGGACTGGGTGAGGGGTAGCTTTAAAAACTGGCAAGGCACACACACAACAACATTACCCTTGTTGAAAACACGAGGTGCAGGGGTGCTGCTTCATCCGTTCTTATGTTTTCCATCAAGTAATTTAAGAATTTCGGAGTTGTCGTATCCATCTATCCATCCACCCATTTATATACGCTTATCTGGGGCCAGGTCGCGGGGGCAGCAGGCCAAGCAAAGCACCCCAGACATCCCTCTCCCCACCAACACTTTCCAGCTCCTCCTGGGGGACCCCAAGGCCTTCCCATCCTGATCAGATAAAAAAGGTTATCCTCTCGAGGGTCGCGGGGGGGCTAGAGCCTATTCCAGCTGACACTGGGTGAGAGGCAGGGTCCACCCTGGACAGGTCACCAGACTATCACAGGGCTGACACATAGAGACAGACAACCATTCACGCTCACATTCACACCTACAGACAATTTAGAGTCACCAATTAACCTGCATGTCTTTGGACTGTGGGAGGAAGCTGGAGTACACCCTGACACGGTACTCCACACAGAAGGGTTCCTTCCTGGGATCGAAGCAGGAACCCACTTGCTGTGCGGCTACAGTGCTACAGTGCATACAAAACATAAAAAAGTGCGAGAAGAAGTTCCACCAGACACCCTGAAAGAGGTCCGGGCAATGCCCCAAATATCCTCAAATCTAAGCACGCCCCTACCAGCACCTGATCTGTCCAGGACTGCTGTGACGGGCCCCTCACCTCCTGTCATTTTGTAAAAGAGGCCCCTGGGCAAAGCAATTTGAGTGTCCCTGGTTTACATCCATGCAGGTCCAAGCAGCCGCCAGAGCAACACAACTCAGCTTTTTCTGTTTCAACGTTTCATTTGTATGTGTAGAAGCGAGTGTTATTATAATCACCCCTGCCAAGGAGGTTAGGATTTTCGTCGTATTTGTTTCTCCTATTAGTGAACAGGATATCTGAAAAACTACATGACACACGCATATGAAAGAAAAACATTTCTCCGCACTAATTGGTTGTTGGAGTGGAAATTCCACCATGTGCTTGTTTATAAAGCACATTTCAGCTTCTGTCTCCAAAACCACTGGTTCCAAATGATTTTGGATTCTTGACCCATTAAAATAAAGCAATGTCTACTGGCAACCCTTCGACTGACTTTCTGTAATGCATTTCAATGGACGTCCAGGCAGAGAATGTCTGAGTGTATGGGAATGGCTATACGCACTGTGATTGGCTCATTGCTTCTCCTCTCTTCTACTGTCAGCTGTCATTTTAGGCAGAACTGTCGCGCCCTCCTCCACCCCACTCACCTCCAGATCCTCAACGCCCTCCTCATCTCATCACCGCCCACATTTAAGAGTACTGTTTGCAGTTGAAACGTTAGGGTCTAGGTACCATGTCTGAAGGGTTACTGTTGGTCCCACCAAGTGTTTGGTGGAAACAGGGCTTAAGTCTTACGTCTTTTTTGGGCCACGGCATCACATGATGGCGTAATGACAATGTTTGGCTGCTAGGACAATTGGCTTGAAAGCCCAGCGCAGCGATAAAAGTTAGAGGTACCATGTAGTCCTGCAGGGAGGCAAAAAATAAATCATGTGTGGAAATCAACAATTTTGCTGTATGAAAATATGCATTGACTATCGTCTTGTAATCGCAACATAGCATAAATTGTATCGTGCACATATCTACTCCAAGCTATATGACAGATTCAAATGGTTATAAATCATTTGAAATCCTGCACAATTCATCCTCCTACAGAGCCCCAGTATCCCAGCTTAAGATTTAGATTTTCTCCAAAACACTTTCTGGATATGGATTTGTTATTAAAATGACACATTCAGTTATTGTATGGTGGAGTAATGTGCTCTCTGAGTACTTCCTTGGTATTGTTGTCATACATCGTGGCAGCAGGTGGAAATTACTCTGTGGCTCATGTGGGTTGATCCACATTAATCTACACTTTAAATCCAATGAACATGAGTACAAAAAGTAGCGTTCACTTCAAGCAGAGGCAGTGAGACTACTTGTGACTAGACCGAAGAGAGCTGCAGACGTCTAAGGAGGGAGAGATAAAAGCATGGATAACTTTCTCCAGATTGCCACAGGATAAAAATGACCTAATTTTTATTTTTTTTTTGTTGGTAAGAATTCTCCGCTGGAAAAAGCTAAACCGAGCGACTTTATTTGACCCACACTAAAACAGCCCAAAACAGAAATAAACACAAGTCAGCGTGATGTGTTGGAGCGGTGGTTGGTGCTCTGCTGGTTTTCTGTCCCAGCGGTAATTCAATCACTGATTAGATGGCTGGACTGAAAGCCAGCAGGTGCTCTGTGTGCTGAAGACTGAGTAACACTCTATTAAGAGACAGAAAGATACTCTGACACGGCTCATCATCATCATCATCATCGTCTGTTTGTTTCCAGGCTGGTTCCACTTTAGTTGAGCACACTCGTGTAAAAATCAAGCATGAAGCTCCAGCAGCAATAAAAGCTACAGCTACTACTCTGTAGATTTCTTTAAATCAAATATTGATTTATGAATCTATTACTTGAGGTTACTGAATTAATGTGCGATCAACCTACTTTTTTTTCTTTTACTAAGCGACTGATGGAAACAACTTTTTCTTTTTAATTGATCCAGTATTGAGTGAGCGCGCTCGAAAGATATCCCTACAGAAAAAGACATTTTTGTAAAGAGTAAGACCCTGTGTGTTCAATCAGAAACAGCCCCGAAATCGCTTTCCCCAAAACCACCAAACTCCATTAAAAAACAGTAATTTTAGCGTGTATAGAGCCACAGTGTTTACACATCTACAGTAACTAGGTGAATTAAGGGTTAATTTAACTAAACTGGCGATTGTTGGGACAGTGGGAAGATGAGCCACGATGCCTTTTGTAATTTTTCTTTTGTTTCCGTCGACTTTGAATGAAGTGTGTTTGACGATTGATCAAATTAAAGTTTATTCAAATGGAGTCTGGAGGGATTGGCGATAGTGGTTTTGGGGCTGTTTTTGGTTGAACGAAATAAATGTAACTCTTCAACAAAAAGGTCTATCTCTGTAGGGATCCTTTCAATAATCGAGTAAGACACTTGTAATAATAATCTGAGCCCATCAATGGAAAAACAAGCACTATAGCCCAGAGTGGTTATATTGTGGCCTGTTTCATCTTTGCCAACTGTGACCCTCTCGCTCAATAAGATAGGATGAGACGAGACGAGACAAGAGAAGATGGAACTCTATCTATCCCAAGGGAAATTGCTGTGCAGCAGTTGCAATACAAAGTTGGAGGAGTGCAGGTACAAAGCGTGCAAGGACTAAAATAACATAGCAAGGAAGCAGATGTACAGTAAATATTAAATACAAAATATTGTTCATATAAACTTAATATGAAATTAGATAAGGTCCAAAATATAAGAACTAGCTGACAGTGAGGTTCAAATATAAACACGAACTAACAGTGTGGTACAAAATGTAACAAAACTAGATGACAGTGAGATGCAAACATCAATCCATTCATCCATCCATCCATCCATTTTCAGCGGCTTATCTGAGGCCAGGTCGTGGGGGCAGCAGGCTAAGCAAAGCACTCCAGATGTCCCTCTCCCCAGCAACGCTTTCCAGCTCCTCCTGGGGGACCCCAAGGTGCTCCCAGGCCAGATGAGATATGTCATCCCTCCGCGTGTTCTGGGTCTGCCCCGGGGCCTCCTACCAGTTGGATATGCCCAGAACACCTCTAACAGGAGAGACCCAGGAGTAAGGTGCAATCCATTTTCATCCGCTTATCCGGGGCCGGGTAGCGGGGGCAGCAGGCCAAGCAAAGTAGTCCAGACTCCCCTCCACTCAGCAACGCTTTCCAGTTCCTCCTGGGGGACCCCAAGGCGTTCCCAGGCCAGACGAGATATATGATCCCTCCAGCATGTTCTGGATCTGCCCCGGGGCCTCCTACCAGTTGGATGTGCTGGGAACACCTCTAACAGGAGATGCCCAGGAGTAAGGTGTGAATATCCATCCATCCATCCATCCATCCATCTTCAACTGCCTATCTGGGGTGTGTGGGCAGCAGGCTGAGCAAAGTACTCCAGACGCCCCTCTCCCCAGCAACACTTTCCAGCTCCTCCTGGGGGATCCAAGGTGTTCCCAGGCCAGACGAGATGGATAATCCCTCCAGTGCGTCCTGGGTCTGCCCCAGGGCCTCCTACCAGTGGAACATGCCTGAAACACCTCTAACAAGAGGCGCCCAGGAGACATCCTGATCAGATGCCTGAACCACCTCAACTAGCCCCTTTTGACATGAAGGAGCAGCAGCTCTACTCCGAGCTCCTTACTCTATCTCTAAGGCTGAACCCAGACACCCCACAGAGGAAACTCATTTCGGCTGCTTGTATCCGCGACCTCATTTTTTCGGTCACTACCCCAAGCTCATGACCATAGGTGAGGGTTGGGACGTAGATGGGCCAGTAAATCTAAAGCTTCGCCTTCCAGCTCCGCTCTCTCTTCACCACGATGTTCCGGTCAGCGCCCACATCACTGCAGATGCTGCGCCAAACCGCCGATCCAGCTCATGCTCCATTCTACCCTCACTTGTGAACAAGACCCCGAGATACTTGAACTTATTTGCTTGGGGCAGTAACCCATAGGTGCAGACCAGTACATACAATATATACAGTGACACAAACAGGTTACGAGTATGACTACAGCATGGTTGTATATAGATACGTTCGTAAAGTGTCAGATCTGAGGTAGCTGGGGTAAGAGTGCAACGTTCACGGTTATGTCCCTGAACATTTAGACTCTTAGACATAAAAACACGGGAAAAAAGGGACCAAAATTACACTTTAAAGCTCGATGCATTTTAACAAAACCACCATCTCACACCAGCTTTAGGTGTTTTAGTAGCCTAAACCCAACCACACATGATACAAACTAGTCTCCAGTGCCACAGTCTTGCTTTGCAGAACCAACTATCCACCTTGACCTCTTCACTATGTATCCCTCATGGAGACAGGGTTTAAGCACCTGTTGTGGCTGCTTGGACTCAGCCTCCTCTAAGAATACTTTACCTATTGTCCAACCCTTTTCTTTCCTCCATCAAAACTCCAACTGAGCACCACGTTTTCACAATCTGAGAATAACATGACATCTCTCAGCCACGTATACGTCGCAGAATTCATCTCGAGCGAAGCTTTAATCCCTGTGAGATTCGGACAATTCCTGGAGTTGCCTCCTAGTTTTATTTGCCCTCTTTACGTCTTTGCTTGTATTTAAGATTTCAGAGCCAATATTTGGCATTTTGGAAGCGAGATGGCTGTGATGATCGCAATGGGGTGAAAATGATATAAAACAATAGGCTTCAGTCCGTGAGTGTGGCTGAGTGTGTGCAGGCTGAGGGTTGGCAATGGGAAAGGTAATGCAGTCGTACTGATGGGGAGAGTGTGTGTGTGTGTGTGTGTGTGTGTGTGTGTGTGTGTGTGTGTGTGTGTGTGGGGAGGGGAGGGGGGGGTTGTGGAAGGGAAACAGAAAGAGAGAAGAGGAAAAAGGGACTGTGTGAGCAATAGAGTGTGTGTGTGTGTGTGTGTGTGTGTGTGTGTGTGCGTGTGAGTGTGTGTGTTATGGTGGCTGTGCTGACTGCAGCAATGCGCCAAGGAGAATGGAGGGGGAATATACCCTACAGAGAGAGGGAGGGAGGAGAGGAGGAAGGAGGGAGGAGAACAGGGAGGGATGAGGCAGAGTGAGTAAGAGAGGGAGGCATGTGTGTGTGTTTGTGTGTGTATGTGTGTGTGTGTGTGTGTGTGTTTCCAAGTGTGAAGACAGGAGCAATCTACACCAACTCCCACATTCATTCATCTTTCCCCTTCCTTCGCTCCCACTTTCCCCTCTCTCCTTTTTCTTTTTCTCTCTTCCTGTTCCTTGCATGTGTGTGTGTGTGTTCAGGTAGCTGCATCTGTGCATGTGTGTGTGAGTGCTTTGCTGTTGAGAGAGATAAAGTGTTGCAGTGATTTCTAGAGGGATAGCCACAGGCAGCCTCTGAACTTATGTTTACTACAAGGGCAGGCGTCTTTATCTGCTGCAGATAAACCCAGAAATCCACACACACACACACACACACACACACACACACACACACACACACACACACACACACACACACACACACACACACAATCCCTCCAAAATAAAAGAACCCATAATCATCATTTATCTCTTTAGGTTCCCTAAAATGGATGTTTGAAAATTTAACACGCCATTAAAGTTCATTTGGCGCGTGTCTCGCCCAGTTATTCAGAGACTTTTATCTCCTTCGCCTGTGGGGACCGCAGCTACAAACAGACTGCGAGAACAACGTTACATCTGTTTCTGACAAAAGAGAGACGGTGACAGGACGGTTAATGAAAACTGACAGGAAACTGTGAACACTTAACACGGTGACAATACCTTTGATTTGTACGCCCACAGCTGACTCACACACACAACACACCCACAACTCTGTGTCTCTTTTTGTGTGTGTGTGGAGTATCGCAGCGTGGTAAGAAAGATTTGTGAGCATCTCAAGATGCATGTGTGTAGCAGCCCTAACGTGTGCAGCATGCAAGTAAGATTTGTGTGCATGCGTAGGTGTGTGTGTGTGTGTGCAGCATCACAGCGTGGGCTCTGCTAGCTCAGCGCTTTCAGTCAGCCAATTAATTACAGAGAAGCGCTGGAGACAGAACAGCGTGTAGAACACACACATCGACACTGCTACACACACACACTCTACACACGCAGCACATTACACACACACTTCCCTTCACTCAGACACATATTTGTCATCATCGATGCAACAAATGGCTGGAACAGAGCTGCATAAGGCTCGTTCATTATGAGGGTTTCATGATGTTACAGATCTTCATCTTCTGTTTGGTTGCTTTCTATCAGCAGCTGCAGTGACTCAACCTGAAGCTACAGTATAAAAGCATTATTCTAAACACTTATTGTACGGCAGCTCCTGACTGGGAAAACAAGTGTCGGGTACAAAGTACGTGATGTGTTTTACACAATGGAGGACGAAAAAGAAAGAACACCACAGAGGAAACACTACAGTATTGTAAGTAAAAGTCTGGTGTTCAAGTGTTTATAAGTAAAAATTTCAAGTACTGTAAAACTTCAATTAGTAGCCTGGGCTATTATTTGCTTGAATCACTCCAATCAACAGGCCTAGATTTGGGACAGGCCTTTAATTCCTTTCATACAAAAGCTCAGCAAAGATCGGACAATACAATCAAATTGTTTATTTAAACCAGTATGAATATTCCTTGTATAAAAATTAGGCTTCAGATTATATATCAGTTATAAATCATCCTGTTAAAACAACATTCACAACCTGAAATCATCTTATATGAAAACCCCTTCTGGATCTTCTGATCTGAGTGTCACATTTATCTTGCAAGTGTTCAACATTTGCTTTACTTCCTGGATTTTTCCCACATGGGATATCTGACCAATCAAGAGCAGCTTTCTCACACAAGGCATTTGATCTGGTCCACTTGTAAATGCTGCCGTGAGAACACGAACCAACTCTAGGCAATTATACAACTTTATATCAAAATTAGTCCCTGATTCAGACCAAAGCAAGATAACTCTGGGTCTGAAAGCAGCTACTTTCATTTCATTAGCAGCTGCTTGTAATTTTAAATGAAGCCGTAGTGAAAGTTAAGTCAGGAAGACAATACTTTTCATGCTCAGGCTGTAAGTTTCTTTCTCACCCTGCCATTCACTCCTTGCACCTATGTTCACTCACTATCTCCAGGTGTCATTGTCTGGGTCAGTCAGTTGAGTCATCAGCTGATTCACAATCGCCCAATAGCACAACGACACACCTTCTCCGTCAGCCTATCGTCTTACTGCTCCTCATTTTAAATCTGGTTCTTTCTCTGCCGTAGTTCTTTCTTCCACCACCTCCCCATCACTACCCAGTCTTCACGGATTCATCAGCCTCAGCAGCCTCATTGTCATCAGCCACCACCACCTGTGCCTGGACTCCTATTCATTTATTGTTCTTTTTAGCGAGGTTTTTAGACAAGCCTGTGGTTGGTTACTGCCTCACCTGCACATAAGTTCTATTTAACTCTTCTCTGTCTGGCCTTCCGTTTAAAAATCTGCAAGTAAAACATAAAACATTTGACGAGGGAAAAGAAAGTAAATAACGATGGGAAAGACGCAAGGAGAAAAGAGAATGGAGGATGTTTAAAATGGAGAAACAAGGCGACAAACCAAAAGGCTTAATGAAGCAGGTACTTGCTTTTATTTTATGTGCAAATGCTCTTTTGTTTCTTCTTTTTTTGAAGCACGTGATCAAAACTACTGTTTGCAGTGGTTACATAACCCCACTGCAAGAATCTGCTGTGTTTATTTGGAGATATGCCTCTGAACAGTGGATATAGCCACAAAAAAAGATTAAAGTAAAACATATATGGACCGTCAGATGAGTTTATCTCAGGCTTTGTGTCATGTGTCAGGTCACTCTAGCTGTCAGATAAATGCAGTTCTGTCTCCCTATGGTCGAGGAAATGTAGAAAGCCTCCCACACTCAAGCAAAGTACTTGCACTTCATTTAGGTACACCACTTCTGTAAATACACTTCAGTATCAACCTCAGGTTTACATTACCTTCCTATTGTTGCCAAGCAACCACCTTATCACCTCCTAACCTTCCTGTGTAATCAATTGTATTTACTTGACAGTAATTATTATGTAGTTCCTGACATGTTGAGGCAGAGGGTACCTGCTGTAGCTCTGGTTGAGGGTGAGAGGCTGTCAGTAAACAGTTTGTTGGGCACAGGGAAACAGAGATCTGTGTGGGTACATGAGACCCTAAAAAAGAGGGTGGATCATGGGGAGTACCACCAGTTGGTCCAGGAGCTTCTCCTCCATGATGGCTGTTTCCAGGCATATTTTAGGATGACTCAGGGGCAGTTTGACAACCTGCTGTCTGTCATCAGGCCGTATAGCTCTGGGTATCCAGCAACCACTGTCACCAGTTTCTCCTCCATTGTTTACCAACTTGTTGTCATGACCACCACTGAAGGCCCGCCTCTTAAATCATCTGATTGGACAATGGGGAAAAGGTCTGCTCTGAGTTGAAGTTTTTTCAACTCACGACGTTTAAAATGCTCCGGCAAGAACACCAGGCGCCTAGAGCGCAGAAACACAAGGCACGTCACAACTGAAGACACCAAAGAAAGCAGCGCCACCAACACACCGCAGTGATGGCCGCTGCTTTAGGTCTACGCTGTAGTAAGACCTCCAGGAGCCACTGGAGGACAAAGTGAGTGTCTTTACCTTTAAAGCGCAGAAGATACACGAGTCCTCCATGCACTTGTGTGTGGTCAGCTGTCGAAAGCTTCTGCGGAAGATGTCCAGATGCCACAAAACCTGAGAGACAAGACATTAATTTAAACACAGAGAAAAGACATGGAATGTTTCATACTCAGTTTCTGTACCTCTATGTTCACCTTTGGGGGTACCCCACATATAAAGGGGGGTCTCCTGCCTTGTCTCTCCTCTTTTGCTTTTCCATGGGAGAGGTAAGTGACAATGCTCTTGTGGTAATTGCCATGTTTCAGCCCTGTTAAGCTATGTTTATAAGTTCATTTCATACTAACATAATCTTGTGTCTTTTAATTTGTGTAGGGGCTCGAGGATTGTGTTTTTGCCACTTGCTGTCAGTCAGAAGACGGTCTGGGTCTCCTTATATCCACAGTACACAACGCAGACATCACTGGAGTCCATGGTTACACGAATAACGTTTTGTCCTGGGTCCCACTGGAACTGGCGCTTTGCACTTGTACTGTTTGCTTTTCTTCTGTTGTATCTCTTTACCTCTTGCTCTTGTTCTTTGTCTAAGCCACAGTTTGTGTAAATTTTAATATGTAATCGTGTTTCATAAGTCCTCTGGATGTGTTTCTCAGAGGAAAAGGACAGTCAAGGCTCCACTTATAATAGTTCATATTTTAATTGAGTTTTTCCTCGTGTGTTTCACATGCCAGGATCTGGCTTTAGCAAAGGAAAGCACATATTTTCTGTTTATCCTGATGCTAAACTAATCCAAGAGGTCCATTTACACTGTATCCAGATCAGTGGTTCCCAAAATGGGGGCCTTAAGGACAGGCCAAGGGGGGCACAAGACTGATTCATCTCCATCTTTTCATCATAACCTTCAAAACAAGGCAATGTTATCTTACATTACCTACAATTCTTTATCATGTTTTTAAACAGAAACAAGTCATAAACACCAGAATCACCATTTAAAAAACAGATTTAAAAAAAGACCTGTTAAGTATGCAGTTACACCGTAGCTGAGACTGGTGACAGGCCATGGATGCCAGTTGCCATAGTTACACAACATGCTTTCTGGGTGCACAGGAGTCAAGAATAGCAACTGACAGAGCGAGTGACAGCGTGAAAGGAAAAGTTATTTTCACCGTGGTTAGTTTGTGAACCACTGATCTCGATATATTATCTGGATGTCAAATGTCAGATGTTACTGTCAAAATAAAAAGGCATTGTTCTGACAATGCCGACGCTTTTCTGTGATCTTTTCGGTTTAGGGGGAACAGTGTGTAAGATTTAGGGGGATTTAGTGACATTTAGTGATGTTCAGGAGGTTTGAAGCAGGAGCTGACTTATCCACAGAGGTTCCCTCCTCTCCAAAACAAACCAGACTTGATGATTTAAAGGAACAGTGTGTTGAATTTAGGAGGGGTTTAGTGGCATCTAGTGGTGAGGACTGCAGATTGCAACCAGCTGAAACTTCTCCAGATTCAGGCTGTTGTCATGTTTGTACAGTTTACTCCGACAAGTAATGCACCCAAATTCGTACATACCCCATGCTATCATGAGCCAGAAATTTGTGCATGAGAAATGTAATTTGGGTGGCCGCGATCATGTGACCAATGTGTTGACGGGAGTAAACAAGAAAGTGGTCCCGGCGGTCTTGTAAAGGAGGCAGGTTGGGGTTGTGAATGGGTCACAGAACCACAAACTTTTCGCTGGGACTTTCCACAGGAGATGTGTGTTCAGTATTGTGTGAATGTTGAGTTAACTTTAATCCTGACTCACTTGCCTTAACCTAACCTCCATACCTTTACCTTAATTACATAACTTTACATTGAGGACGTCGTGCCCTGGATGCTAATTCGTAGGATATCAAGCAAACCACCGTGTGTGCATTTTCATAGGATATCATATGAACTTGTCTGAGAGGATAGGTAGCCCAATTAGAATAGATGCAACATTCACCATTCAGGAGGTTTTTACTAGGAGCCGAATTATCCGCAAAGGTCTCTTACTCTCCAAACTTAACGGACCCAGTGATTTAAACCGGTAAAACACTGAATAAAGCAGTTTCATGTTACAAATTAGTGTTTCTCCTGCGCTGTTTGGCACATCGCAGATGGGCCGTTTGCCCAGCGCCTGCTTTGTGTGCTCACCTTTTTTCTCGGATAATAATTTATGTCAGATCTGAACATTCAGGAGGTTTTCACTAAGAGCCGAATTATCCGCAAAGGTCTCTTACTCTCCAAACTAAACGGATCCGGTGATTTAAACCGGTAAAAACACTGAGTAAAGCAATTTCACGTCACAAATCAGTGTTTCTCCAACCCTGTTTGGCATTAAAAAAAAAAACTCCTAACCGTCATACCACCAACCAAAAACGCAAAAACGTGAATGGCCCTACCTAGAGCCAGCATTGTTTTGTCCACTCTGGGCTACTGTAGAAATAAGGACTAGTCAACTAGCCTAAATTAAAATTTTCTTTTAGTCGACAGGGGAATTAGTTGCCAGGGACATCCCTAGCCTAGACTATGATAAACTTTTATCGATTACTTCAGTTTGATGGGTTTCTTTTATAACTTTGGATGCTTTGGACAGTAACTCTCATATGTAGATTTAGGGGGGCAGAAACTGTAGCTTTAAAAAATATATTTGTTGAACTCACATTGAATCAAACGACTTCCTGTAATGTGAGAGGGTTGCAGGGAATCAACACCCCAGTCCGCAGCCCTGCATGGTATTCGGCTATTTTCAGCTAATTGTTTTTCCCAGAACTGAGTTTTCTACTTTGTATAGTTTCAGCAACAAAAGAGTCTGAGGGAGACATTCAGTGGGACAGACGGACAGAAAACGACCAGCACAAAGCCAAAAGAAACGAATTAGAGGACTAGTAGAGAAGTGGTCTGCATGAGGCAGGCCTCTCTGTGTCCTTCTCTGTCTCTCCAGTGCATAATTAGAGGAAAGAGCTCTTAGTACATTCATTCAGCATGCTGAAAGATAATATTGACACAACACTGTCCCTTAGGCTTCGACTGCAGCACACACACTTACAGTACCCACATACAGTTGCAGGTCTACACACACACAAAACCAATATGTATGGCAACCTTAGCAATACGAGGCTGCACAGTGTGTGTGTGTGTGTGTGTGTGTGTGTGTGTGTGTGTGTGTGTGTGTGTGTGTGTGTGTGTGTGTGTGTGTGTGTGTGTTAAGGAGAGAGTGATAGGTGGAGGAAAGAGGGGGCGGAGGATGACAGACTGCATGCTGACGCTAGTGTATGCGTTCTACCTTTCCCCCCCTCTCCGTTTCCCCTCCTCTCTCCTCGCTGTAGTTTATTTGGTCGTGATGAATCGGCTCCCTGCACGGCACTGCAGCAGCCACAAGGAGGGCACACTCTCTCCATGCCCATCTCTCTTCATCACTATCTATCTATCCATCTCTTTTCTCCTCCTCTAAACACATCCCTTTATCTCCCTCTCCGCTCCTCTCCCATTTGTATCATTTGATTTTCTCTCACTGCGCTTTTAACTTCTCTTGCTCTATCTGCAGGAGCATCTCCGAAAAAAAAAACGAAACTACAGTTTAACTAACAAACTAAGTGACGGAAAAACACACGGAGTAAAAATTGTTTTCAGGACGTCGGCATCTTCCTGCTGTTCTCTGTCGTTGTAATTTGAATCACAGACGAAGCTAACCAATAATAATAAAATACTGATCGCATGTGTGTTTTCATTTCAAAGTCCGTAAGTGGTGAAAGTTCATATAGTTTGTTATAATCAGGGTGTTAATAAGCGGACAGCATTAGCTAGCTAGCACGCTAGCACTGTGATAAGTTTTGCTTCCACATTAAACTATATTACATGGGGACGTCTCCACAACTATTAATCAAGGACAATATGCCAAATCCATGCTTTACAATTCTTATGATGATTTATCTTTAAAATAAGCCGAACACACACTTTTCAACTTTAAAAGTGACACCGTTTCACTTTTTTCGTGTCCCATAATGTGTGATAAACATTGCAGGGTTTAATCCTTTCAGATTAAAAGCATGAGAAGAATCTGAGACACAGTCGAAAACATTACTGCTGTCACAGTGAGGTGCAGTATCTGGCAGATTACTTGGGTCGTGTACATCATCTGATCAGCATCAGATGGCTCAATCACTTTCAAACCAGCCACCAGTTGTATTCAATTAGCACAATAAAGGCATCTATCTGCTCTAAGGAGCTCTCATTCTCAGTCATAATCTGCTCTACCTGCCTCACACTGCTGTTACGGGCTGTGACGGTTCATTTCTGCCCTCCGCGACCTCCTCCTTCCAGTCTCCTATTACCACACCAGGCGATGGCATCTATTTTCCTGTGCATTTTGTGGATCACATGATGCTGCTGCCATGGCGACAATCAGTTTCGTAATTTTTCTGCACTTTTAGCCTCTGTTCTGCCTGCCAGACGCTGGGTTTTCACAGCAGACGTTTTGACTTGTCATAGCAGGGAAAGCACAGGTGTTGCTAATGACATTTAAGTGTCCTGGTAAGCCATGACAGTGAGACAGTGGCCAGCATGGACGACACCACGACCTGCAAACTGACTTTTGTTATTCACGCTTGTACTTTTCTTTGTGACAAGTCAAAATGTCTGCTTAGAAAAAAGTGATTTGTCCCCAGTGTTTCCAGCCTCTAGCAGCACAGTGGTGCAGTGGTTAGCACTGTCGCTTCACAGCAAGAGGGTTCCCGGTTCGAGCCCCTCTGTGCAGAGTCTGCATGCTCTCCCTGTGTCAGTGTGGGTTTTCTCTGGGTGCTCCGGTTTCCTCCCACAATCCAAAGACATGCAGGTTAAGTGACTCTAAATTGTCTGTAGGTGTGAACAGTTGTCTGTCTCTGTGTCAGCACTGCAACCTGTCCAGGGTGTATCCTGCCTCTCGCCCAGTGTCAGTTGGGATTGGCATCAGCTTGGCTAATAGAAGTGTATTAGAATAGAGGTGTACTGTATATGTATTTGATTAGAAAATGTCAATCAGCGTTTTCTTGGCATTCTTTCAGCTGCAGTGCAACCCTGTCTCCTAGAATGTGCGTTTCTATACTACAACAACTGGTTTCCCAGTAATGCTGTGATGGTGAACGCAATCACTGATGTACCACGCTTAAGAAGAGGGGCAGCTGGGGTGGATGGCAGGCGTTCACAGTGCAGGGCTTTGACATCGGAGTTCTGTGTGTAATTACGTTAACCCATACTTACATTGGCCTTTGGCTTCTGTTAATGACGCACAAGGCACCTTATAGCGTCTGTGTGAGACGCTCCAGGCTATCTTCAACTGTCTGTGTCCAAGTCCAAGTAGGATGGGTGACACACACCGGACTTTTCCCCAGGACATTGATGTTTGTGTCCCATGTAAAACCAAAATTCAACTTCAGTTTTTTCAATTACAAAATGTAGTTACTGTTGTACATCACATGACGTTAAGTTACTGAAACATACATAGCTATTTTAACGCAAACCGTGATCATTTTTCTAACCCTTACTTGAAATTGTGTTGCTTAAACCTTAAGTAGTTTAGGTGGTGAAACCTGCATTTCCTGTGAAGACGGAAGTTTATTTTAAAAGACGCGGTAGCATGTAACAAATGGACCCTGACATGGAAACTGACAAGTCCAAACCTGTTGCTAGAGGGGTACCTCGAGCGTCACAAGGTGCTTTCAGACCTAGAGTTGTCTTGCTTTGGTCTGAATCAGGGACTAACTTTGTCACAAAGTATAATTGCCTAGAGTTGGTTCATGTTCTCACTGCAGCATTTACAAGCGGACCAGATAAAATTGTGTGAGAAAGCTGCTCTTGATTGGTCAGAATTTCCATGTGGGAAAAATCCAGGAAGTAAACAAACATTGAAGAAGAGTACACTTGCAAGATAAATGTGACACTTTCTAATGTCACAATGGAGGGACAACTACGCAGGTTGATTTTAGCGCTGCTCATCGTGGACTATATTGCTGTCATTGTTCATTTTAGTCAAACCATACAGTTTGAAAACGAGGCGCGGCTCCAACTAGAAAACAATGTTTTGATGCATTGGATGTGCTGAATGTGCATATTAAGGCAGTACAGGAGGAGGTGCACATTAATAATCCTCCAGGATTGAATTTGAAATTATAAGAAGTATTCCTGCGTTGAGTCATGGAGCCACGTTTCTGACTGGCAAACATCACCGTTTCATTTATAGCATCTGAGATCCTGCATGTGTCATACTGACGTTATCTTGTGGTCTCTTTTGCTCTGTCAAATAATCGCGATAGCTACGTATTTCTCGACGGTTTTCCTCACTGCAGGAGATCGTAGCTTTGTATGTGGTGTGAGTTTGTAGCATCCTGGGACTCTCTGGTAAAGTCAGTAACACTTCATCCGTACAAAAGCATGTGCTAAAAGAAAACTGACAGCAAACGTATACGGCTGTTACACTTCTCTTCCATGAAGTTAAGATTATAAAACAAAACACTCCCGGGAAATTTAGATGCTTGAAATGAATCTTATATTTACTCTGAGGTGCCAAAAAGAATTCCTGCTGATTTCCACGCTCAGTTTTCATTAAGGCTTTCTTCTCCACTGCTGCATCTCACACACACACATGAACACACACACACATGTGACACCGCTGGATGAGTGAACCCATGTGTTTCTGCTTCATCACAGCCTATAACTCCTTCAGCTATTTTATTTTTTTACCCGTGTTTACACAGTGAAAAGTTGCTGAGCGCGTACACACACACTTCACCTCACAGCACCTTCCTTCGGTCTCATTAAATTTCACACATCCACACAAAACAACAACCACTGCTGCTGCCGCTGCTGCCGCTGCTGCTGCTGCCACCCAGCAGCTCCACTGCAGCAGCGGGGGGTTAAGTGCCTTGCCCAGGGGGCCCTTAGGGGCCTGAAAGCAGCTGCAAGTATTTCACTTAATATAAATAAGTGCATTTAAGGAGAAAACAGCAGCAGATTCACTGAGTTTGTTGATAAAGCTTTAAGTGAAAATTAAAATCAGTTTATTCTTCCAGCTTCTCGAATGTGAGGATTTGCTGCATTTGTTTGTTTTGTGTCACTTTAATAATAATAAATATCTTTGGGTTTTGGACTGTCGGCCACACAAATCATCCAAATACTCTGTAATTTCCAGATGTCCTCAACCTGAACTTTGACCTCTCAAACTTCACCAACACACACACACACGCTCAGTTAAATCTATCAGGCTAATACATGGAACCATGAACACACACACACATAGAAAATACACTGCAAAACAGCCGACAAGCATCTCACTACTTTAACATCCAGCTCATCCTCACTCGTCTGTGTCCTGTTAAACACCCTCTGTCCTGTGTGTGTGTGCATGTGTGTGTACATGTGTGCGCGTCCTTGACACGGCCCACTTCTCTCCCTGTTGTAGCTTCACATGCCTTTGTTGGGGCTTTTTTTTTCTTCCTATTTTCACAAATAAACCTGATGTCCTTCACTTTGTCTTTCCATCTCCCTCTCCTCCTCTTTCTTTTGCCCCTACCTTATCAGACTCTTTAGTTCCACTCTTCCGCCCGGCAGTATCCCCTTTAGTCTTCTCCTCGGTCTTTTCATACTGTATACTCCTCATCCCTCTTTCGTCTCTTCTCCTCCTTCAGCAACTTTTCTTCGTCTCCTCGTCTACCCCTCTGCTCTCCTCAACTCTCCCTAAGCTTCTGCCCCATCGTCCCCCTCCCTCCTCAGCTTCCTCCAACCTCTCTCTCTCCCTCAAGCCAGTAGTCAAGAGGCATTTATGTGTGTGTGTGTGTGTGTGTGTGTGTGTGTACAGAAGGTAAGTTTGTGCCAGCTGGAAGTCTTGGGAGGAGGGAAGAGAGTTGTGTGTGTAAAGAGAGAGAGGAGATGCAGCAGCAGCAGCAGCAGCAGCAGCAGCAGCAGCGGCGCAGTGTAAGCGTCTCTACACACAGACTGGATGTCCACGCTGAAGCCAGACTGGCTGCGGTGCCAAAACCCACCGAAACACGCAAACACCCGTTAATATGGCCCTAATCTCATCCCTGTCGTGCTTAAATATCAATTTACTGCAGTGTGAGGGGGGAAGGGGGGCGAATGCGAACTGTTGGTGCATGAGAGAGAGAGAGAGAGTGTGTGTGTGTGTGTGTGTGTTAGCATTGTGCAGTCAGAGCAAGTTATAATGTATGCCTTATTAGAAAGGGTTTTTTGCCGCTAAAGATAAAATTCAAACTGTTTAAATCTTCTCAGCATGTTAGTCTGAAGTATCTGATATTAACATGCGTTCCGGTGATCCGAACACAAGTGGACGGCTGAGACACATTGCCGTCCACACCTGTGTCTGTCATGCGTCTCCAGGGAACCACTTGTGTCCAGATTTTGTCACTGCTTCGTCACATAAGCCCCGTGTCCACCAAGCAGTACAGTACGGTACAGTTCAGTTCTTTTTTTTCCGTTTCCACGTAAAGTTGTGGATGGTACCAAGAGAAACGTTCTGTACCGTCCCCATTTTTGGTCCCCCCTCTGTTGGGGTACCTAGCACACAGATCTGGTACTAAAATGAAAGGATGTTTTGCTGCCTCTTGCAGCAGCTGGAGTCGGAGAAAAATAATTCACTGGGCCGACTGCTGGAGACTTTTAAGGTGGAACGTTTACTTGTAATGTTACTCAATGCATGAGGTGACGACATGAATCAATCAACACACCTTAAATTTCACTGTGACAACTTTGACCATCACTTTGGTTTTTATATGACAAACACTTTTAGTAGTGAGTGGATCTTCAAGCATTTCTATATTAATTTCGGAAAGATTATGTGACAGAATATATTGTAATCCTCACTCGGGAAAAAAAAAAAAAAGCATCACAGAGCGTAGTTCCTGTGGGCTTCGGCAACACTAAACCCCTGAGTTTTCCTGAGAAGGACTAAATGCACAAACCTGCTGTTTTTAAATATCCCATGGAGAGAGACTCTCACTGCGGCCTGTTTTCCAGAAGTGTCCATACAGCTAGAGATATCACTGTCAGCAGAATTCAACCTGTCTCCTCCGACAGACAGCCATGTAACAATTTGTCCAACTTGTTATAAAATGCTAACGTTATACAGTGCCAGGCTGCAGTCGCCAAAACAACCACCACATCCTGCATTGATGATGTGTTTTTCCTGTTCCTGCTGTCTCGGCAAGCATTAGCGTTTACACTACAAGAGACACGTGGACAAATGTGTCTCAAACAACCTCAGAAAGTGGGTTAACTGATTGAATAACAATACACCTTTGTGGTTGTTTACACTTGTATTTAGCGCTGTCCACCTGTGATCTTATCGCCTGAGCTGTTTGTTGACACAGGGGTGTAAACAGGCTCAGAGACACAGCTTCTGTGTCATGAATGAAGCAAAATAATTCAGAAATTGTACATTTATTTCTGTGAAAGCCTGTATTTTCATGTATTTATTGCATGTGTTAGTACTGTCACACATTTTCATTGCGCTGGCGCTGCACTCTGGCACACTGGATTGAAATGAAGCAAATCTAAAACATTAAAATGCAGAACTTCAGCTTTAATATAAGAATGTCCACACCCTCATCAGATAACAAGTCTAGGAAGTATGTCCCTTTTTAAAATCACATCTGTTCAGTTTTAGTGGTTAACAAGTAATTGGACAAGTTAAAGTGACATAAAATCAAATTAAGTCATGATATTTAATATTTCAGTGACTGACTGTTTTGATGTTCTGCAGCCCTGCACTGCAGCAGCCCGCACTACTTCTTCTTTCTGGTCTTCAACGATTTTAGTTTGCACTCAATAAACAGTCCAAAAGGCTCCAAACACTGTAGTTTTGACATTTTTTATTAGCAAATAAAATTGCAAACATAACTGCTAACATGCCTAAACTATTTGGAGCCTTTGAAACAGAGTGCTATACTTTTACTTTGTGAAGATTGGTTTAGTTGAGGCCAGTAAGGACTGCCACACGGTCCTAAAACTCTCCATGACAAACCTGTTGACTTGTGTGTTGTGTGTGTTTGTCCAACTGACCTGCAGAGCGCTGTTGAGGAAGCAGCTGTTCTGTCCCGGCTCGTTGCTCAGGCCTTTGCTGGGTGCGATAGAGGTCATGGTTCTCGGGGTCACCAGCCCCTGCACCCCGCCTACTGCTCCGCCACCCGACGCAAAGTAGTTCCTCTTCCACGACATCACTACCTGGACGCCCCCGTTTCCACGGCAAGGCGGGGAAGGGGCGGGGCAGCTGACCAAGCGATGGCCTCTATGTCACTCCCATGAGAGAGAACGAGGGAGAATGAGAGAAAAGAGGAGGAGGAGGAAATGGAGGGTTGAGGAGGAGGAGGAGGAGGGAGGCGGCAGCCGTAGATCGAGGAGATGCGGTGTGTCTTGGATGGGGATTTGGCACCCATACAACCCTCCCCCTCTCCAGCCGTGTTTTTACTTTAAAATCTGTCCACTTGCTGGGGCCAGCGGTTGACTTTCTTTTTTTAGCTCCTTGGATTTATCAGTTTGTGTTTGAGGACATGAGAGCGTGTCCAAAGCGTCTTTTGGCAGATTCTGTCGGATAAATGTTGATTGGGCAGTGCTGCTGCTCCCATGTGGGGACCCCTTTAATGCTTTCTTCTCCTCTTTCACTTTGCCTGTAAAACACAAAGAGCAACCTGTTAAGAAACCTCACACATAAAAGCTCACAAGAACACACACACACACACAAACTGTTTTTGAGCTGTTAACTGCATATAGGGAATGGGAATGTGTTGGCTATTTTTGGACTGAAGGTGTCGAAAAGACCTGCTGAACTAACACATAACAGGACTCAATGAATACGATTCAATAGACAAAATGGAGTATATATAGTACAGTCAGACAAAAAGGTAGGCTAACATGATGCGTTTCATTTTACTGGATATCAGTAGATTATTAGATTATTCATGGTTAGCCGATGTTTTTTTAGCATTTTGTTAGCATAATAGTAGCTTGTCTGGATAACTGCGTAGTTAGCATCTGGATGGTGGATTTGAAGGTCTGTTTGACGGACATTTTACTGTAGGCCGACCCTTTTTAAGACGCACAAAAGCTTCATTTAGTTACGTATTTTATGTTGTTAAACAAAACAAAAAATCTGTTAAGCTGTGTTTTAGGACTCATTTCTGGGGCTGTCTATGGGTGGCAAGCTATCCAAGTCCGTTAACCTTTCTATATCTCCTAGCGTCATTCGTAAAGATCAATATTAGGGATGCATGATAATATCGGCACATCATCAGTATCAGCTGCTACTGGCTTTAAAATGAAATAGTACTGGAATTGGCCAACATTGCAATTTCTGTCATCTCGTTTTTCGTCACTAAACAAAAATTTTCATCACAGTGTCCGTCAATGAAGTTAACACCGGGCGGGACTTGAATGTGCTCTCTATATTGTTAGCTAGCTAACTAGGGGGATTCTGACCTTGCCTAGCTCAAAATGTGGTTACTTTCCAAACGTGTTTGATAGACAGGGCTATTGTTACTTGAATGTTCCCTTAATTTTCTTTCAGGGTTAAATCAAACTATCTTTTGACCTGCATTAATCAATAGCTATGTTTCCATCCAAAAGTGATTTGAATCACTGGGAAATGCGCATTAAAAGAAATACGAATCCTGTGTGTTTCCATTAAATGTACGGACTTTAGTGAAAACTACGAACTCGCGCGAGTTTTCCACAGAACCGGAAGCAAAACAAGTCTCGCATTCTTCTTCTTTTACGTTTTCTGGCGGTTGGCAACCAGCTTGTAAATGCATTACCGCCTTCCCAACTCGGAGTGCGGATATAACTAACTCGATAACATAACTGTTTCCATCCCCCGATTTGTGAATCAGCATTTTTTCGAATCAACCAAAACCTGGCTAAAGCGAGCGTATTTTAGTTTGTGCAAATCAGGGGATTTTAATTAGAATTTTGGTGTTTCCATCATAATTTTCCGATGCGATACTTCTAGATGCGCATCTAAACAGGCTGACGGAAACATGGCTTATAACTCCTTCTTTCAATGTAGCAAAATCACAGAGCATTAGCAACCGGCGCAGCTGCTTTGTGTTGCCTTTTAGCCTTTGTAGCGTTTCATTTCGTGTTCTGATGCTCTTCTGTCCCCTAGTGGCAACAAACACATTGATCTAAACTTATCATTTCATTTGTTTTCACACCATGATCCACAGAAACCATCGCATGAACACAGTGTAACTCTGCATCAATGCTACGACACAGGCAGCGCTTGGAGATATCTGTTATGTCATTTTATAATCGGTACTTAGGGACTTTATTTGGAGCTTATACTGCTTCAAGCGTCGCTGTGCACAGCTTCCGAATGTGTGTGTGTGTGTGACAGAGAGAAAAAGAGGCAGTTTGTCACCCTACAGTAAGTGTGCGTGGGTGTGTGTACATGAAGTTGCATAACACCACAGGGCAGTAGCTAACAGATCCGCAGTGCCCCCCCTGTCCACCCTCTCTTTCCCTATAGCTTCCCCACTTTTGGCACGGATCCCTCGCCTGGTTGCCGGGGTTGCGTTGCCGCCACAGCACCCCCCTTGGCTAAAGGCCAGAGGGCACAGGGATGCTGCGGCGAGCAGACGAGCAGCGTGGGCTGTCGCTATGGTGATGGCCACATGGGATTGGGGTGGCGAGGTGGAGCGATGAGGGGGTGGCATGGAGGTAGGGGCGACGTCATGACGAGGATGGCAAGTGAAACGTATCAGAGCGAATATGGAAGGAAACATTATACAACTGTTAGACGGCAACAACGTCAGTTCAGGCACTTGTCACACTGTCGTACTGTCTACTGACAAATTCACACACCTCTCTATCTATCTATCTATCTATCTATCTATCTATCTATCTATCTATCTATCTATCTATCTATCTGAGAAAAGCACAGAAATTCACATACGACACGTTCATCCATAAACAGACAAACCCAAATTGCCAGAGGATTTATAAAGGGATTTGGCCGGCATGCCCCTGTGTGCCATTTTTCCTCTACAGCACAGCATCCTGAGCTTCTGTCTCAGCATACAGCGTGTGTGCGAGTGTGTGTATCTCCCGCTGAGCCTGTGTGGAGTGTGTGATCACACATCCTCTCTCCGACTGCACCCTACAGCCACACACAACTGAGATCGCTCTGGCAAGCCCTCGCACAAGCGCTGTTTATGTGGCCTGTGTGTGTGTGTGTGTGTGTGTGTGTGTGTGTGTGTGTGTGTGTGTGTGTGTGTGTGTGTGTGTGTGTGTGTGTGTGTGTGTTTGTCCCCACATCTTCGGCTAGTTACCATGGAAATAGGCCAAGCAGCAGGCACGCGGGGGGAAAAGCCGAACCATGTGATTTAACTGAGAGACACACTGTGCTGCACTGGCTGAGAAAACACACACAGACACAAACACATACTGAGACACACACACACACACACACAGGGCTGGCTAGTGATGATGATGTGTATTGATGGTGGAGAGTTCCTGGAAGCCAGAGTGAGTCAAGGCACAAGTCAATCAAACTCCCTGACCCGGCGCTGGCAGGCATAAGGAAACCGGGACCTGTGGTCACAGCCCAGACAGTGACCACACATGGAAGACATTTTCCACGTGAGATGTTGCAGTGAACGCACTGGTTGGACATCCAGATACAGACACCGCACGCACTCTGAGGCTTCATCTTTTAAGCTTGTGGAAATCACTCTCAGCACTGGGGAAAGAGGTCCTGACCTCTTCAAGGGTCAGGATGTGGATCTGGGATCAGGTGTTAAATCAGGACCAAGTTGAACCAAGAGCTGTGGTCAAAGTACATCCTTTGTCTTTCGCGAGAGCCGCGAAATTCGTGTCCATCAAACAATGTTCATGTGATGACACAGAGCTGGTTGAATATGAGCAAAGTTTCCCTGCTTCCCTTCACTGGTTCCTGTACAGCAGGGTTGGTATATGTTTCACTGTTATAATCATTACAAAGCAAAAGCAGCATGTGTATACATTCAGTAGGCTATATCTTCAGCTGCTAGCTAGCTAACCCTACACTTTTCAGGGTTTGGTTTTGGTTTTGGAACAGGGAAGAAACGTAGATCTTTTTCCAACCTCTCCAGGTAACGAGTATCATTAATACACAACAACATTTAGCTCCAAATCCACAAAACCAGCCTGAAAATGAAGGAAATCTGAAACGACTGCATTAGAGTCAATGGAGCACAGCTGTGTTGTTGTCAGACCCTGGTCTGAGCCGGCCGCGATGCTACATTATGCTTGGCCAGTCTGCGTCCAGGGATGGAACCAAGTCACCACTCAGGTGGCGTTTCTCATACAGCAGGGAAGAATAGTGCAAAGAAGAGGGAGCCACCAAAAGAAAGATGAAGGACACTGATGCAGCTCAAAGAGATGAAGACTAGAGAAGAGCAAGAGAGAAAAAAACAACTGGGCAAATAAAAGTATTTGCAGGTTTGAATCTTCAGAAGTAAGTAAGAGAATGTGCTATTTTGTAGGCCAGCATTATTCAAACGCACAGAACTTCATTTCATACTCCTCTTATGATCTTAAAGTTTCTTAATTCAACAAACACATCACACTGAATTACCTGGAGATGTACCGCATAGAATTATATTATGTAATGCTGCAGCCTTCATGAATGACACCTTAAAATTTAATACAGACTGACCAGGAAATAGAATCAACTTGTGATGCGATGCATAAAAGTTGATTGATTTCTGTGTTGACTTAATGTTTTGAGGCTGTAGTTTGTGACGCCGCTGTTTTAGAAAGTTCATGAGTGCAATTTCTTTGGAAACAGCAGCGTCTCCATTGTCATGTAAACTTTCTCAGTTTGTATCTAAATGGATGTGGGTTTCAGTGTGACAGCGGATGATTACTTGTGGATCGATAGCAGCCAGCCGGGGCACAGCTGGGAGCATTGGGGGCAGACGACTGTTTCATGGTTCCACCATACTGTCATCACTGCTGTTACTACACTCCTCCTACCCGGTAATGTTCCTTTTCCTTCATATCTTCCCTTTATCTCTGCCTTACCTCCTCAGATCCCCCCCGTTCCTTGCGCTAGTTCTCGCCCAGCCTTCTCACCAACAAACCCACTGTTTGTCACCTCACCTCCGTCTCGCTTTCCCTTCTACCCTTTCTTTTTCTCTGAGCTCATCAAGCAACATGCAGAACTTCAGACGTCTACAGGAGTTTATCCGAGGACAGAATCTCAAGGATGGCTCGATGCCTGTTTGATCCCTGGCGCACTGTGACGCTTCCTCATCAAATCAACATTGGGGAAGAGTGGCACCATGTGACACTCGCATCACTCTCTCTTTCCATTGTTCTCTCCTAATCTGAGTTCCTTTACTTATTTTTCACGCTGTGTACTCTCTTTCCCATCCTCTTGCTATCGTTTCTTTCCATCTCTCCGTGCTTTGGAAGGAACATGAGAGGGGTGTTTTGGAGATACATACTTGTGTAAATTTGAGGTCATTTTATTTCTCATGTTTCACTGTGGTCTGTATTTGAACGGCCCAAGTATGTGGAGTATGATGTATCCTTTTGGAAAGCTGAATGGAAAAACAAATTTCCAAATATCTCCTCTGTATCTTACAAAGAATTTTATACTCACTTACATTTATCAAGAATTAAAAATGGCTCCATGAGTCAGCATGAAAATACTGAGGTACCAACATATGTGTAAAACAACAGACGCTTTTGAAGCAAAGCAATCTATGATTGTGAACTTTTGTGTTGCCCTAAAGTTGTGAACAGCTAAACCAAAGAGTGATGTCCCACTGTCAGATTCTTTACCTTGGATAGTTCGTAGAGGCCTGAAAAAGCACATCTACTTAGCATTTCACAATTAGCGCAGAAAAGCTTAGAAAATGAAATATAAGTTGTGTTGCAGAAACACTTGCAGCCGCTGGAAGCTCCTGAGCCCCAAGGTAAGGAACTACTTGTTTAAAATACATTATGTTGCCAAAAGTATGTAACTGAACACCAGGCCATTAAACTCATACAGTATGTGTTTGTTGAACTTCTTATTCCAAAACCACTGGCATTTTTATGTTGCTATTACAGCTACTCTTGTGATTTCAGGCTTTCCAGATTTTGGAACCTGGCTGCAGGGATTTGTTCCCTTTCAGCCACAAGAGCATTAGCGAGGTCATGCACTGATGCTCGGCAGTAAGGCCTAGCTGGCTCACAGTCACCGTTTCACTTCATCCCAAAGGTGTTGGCTGAGGCCGAGGTCAGGGCTCTGAGCAGGCCAGTCAAGTTCTTCCACACCAAACTGGGAAAACCGTTTCTGAATGGAGCTGACAGTGCACGAGGGACAGGAGAGGGTCTTGCCCAAACTGGTGTTACTAAGTTGGGCACTTGGTTCTCTACCTTTAAGTTACTGACCAAAATAACCCAGTACCAAGTAGAATCTAACATTCTCCAGTGAAATGATACCTGCATTCGATCCTTTTTACCCAGATCTAGAAAAAAATGACTGTTTGCAATCGCTACAAGCGTTCTGTGGGGGATTTTATACTTGTACGACAGACCCACGCTGTTGTGAGCATTATACTTGTGCTGTGTGTGTCTGTGTCACTCTGCAGTTACACCTCCAGAACACTGGTCGGCGACGGAGGTTTCTATGAAGTGCTGTAAAGTTTGGTTGATTCAAAACTCCCATTAAAACACACATTAAACACACATTAAACATGGCTTTATAGAGACAATGTCAAACACAAATCAGCTTCACTATAACTCGCAGCATTCACAGACAAACACTTGTCTTTATCTGGACACATTTTCCCCACAAATACAACATGCTAACGTTATTAGCACACGCTTATGGCATTTTACATTGTATAAATTAGCCTAGCAGTTAGCGGACTTTTCGTCTACTCATATGAAGCCAGGATAAATCACACGCAAGACTTAAAATGCTATTTTTGTAGAGGCTTTATTGTCTTCACAAATTATTGTTTCTTATCTGTGAAATTAAAGTAAATAAAAGCTTTGTTTCCACTGAGAGAAATGGTTTCGGCTTACAGAAATAGACAGGAGGTCTGCGTCGCCGCCACGTGTAGTTAAATTTCTAGGGAGGTGCATGTTAGGCTACACCTTAGGGTACGCCAACTTTCACCGAGAGAGCGGTGTTTGTGTCCCGTAAGATTATAAAGCCAAACCCTGTTCTTTTTTTCATAAACCCATTCAAGTACATTTGTGGTGCTGTACCGACATAGTGCATTTATTTTGAAAGAGACTGTATGTAAATGTTAAATTTCCTGTGAAAATGGAAGTGTATTTTGAAAGAAGACAATGCATGTAACAGGCAGAACTTGACATGGTGTCCCAGAATGTCAACAACCAACACACCCAGGGTACCTTGCACGTCGTATGTGCCGAGGTCGGAGTGAGAATGTGTTGGTCCAAATTACCCACCACAATACAAAGAATCAGCATCCTGCTCATTAGTCTAATTTGTCCTCCATATTATGATCCTGTTTATTCCCTTCAGATGAGGAGAAAAGATTTTGAAATTCAAAAACCGGCCTCGGAGTTGGACGGAAATAAAATGCTGTTAATGAATTTGAATTCGCTGTCACTGTTTCTTTCTCTGTGTGTGTGCTGCTGTGGGTTAGTGTGGTTTGGTGACAGTGACACCGGTGTCATGCAAGCTGAACAAAGAGCTGATACTGTCCCCGAGGACAATAGCCTGTCTCTCACACTGTCTCCCTCCCACTCCAGCAAACATAAAGGCGAGAAGTATATTTATATATCCCCGTAAAAGAGAGAGGTCTTGGATCCTTTCCTTCACAAACATGCGCTCTCTGTTTCGTTCTCCTTTGGCTGCACTCTCCTCTCTCCCTCCCTCTGTCCCATTCACTTCATTCCTGCTCTCTGTCTTTCACTTTCTTCCACTGACCTCTATTTTCCATTCTCATTCACTCTCTCCACTTCTTCCCCCATTCATCTCTGCCTCTTTACTTTCCATTTCCGAAAAACTTCACCTCACATGCATGTGCTCTCTCACACACACACACACACACACACACACACACACACACAGTGGTTTCCCTGTAACTGGGTTATGTGTAACTTCAAATAGCCTTTATTTGACAATAGGGAGAGCCCAGAGTTCATCCTCCCCTCTGTGCTCCTCTTTCTCCTCCTCTTCCCCACTTTAAATCTAAAGAGGTTACATATATGTGTGTGTGTTTCGAGTGTGTACGTGTGAACATACAGTAGGCACACGTGCGGCTGCATGTGTGAGCATATTAGCAAGTCGGAGATATTTTTTTTTTGCAAGCTTCAAGGTCATTTCCCCGCTCAGACTCACTGTAACATTAAAGTATACATGCGAAAACACACACACACACGTTTATTGCACACACATGCATGAGACACACACTCACACGTGCACGCTATAACCTAGATGCAACCCATTATCGTCGTGGCACACGTGCACACCCAGTCCCATTAGTATAAAATATGAAGGGGGTGAATATTTGCTTAATATTTTGGCGATTACATAACCATCCTTATTTAGGATGCATGCTGGGAATTGTGTTTTTTTTTTACAGTTTAAAATGGAGAAAGAGGAGCGGGGGAGAAACAGGGTTTTGGGGTGATGAGGAGAGGAAATGGAAAGAAAAGGAAAAGGAGAAGAGAGGCGAGAGGATGGAGTGAACGGAGGGGTGAACAGAAGAAAGGAAAGGAGAGGAAAACAAAGGAGAGGAGACGAGAGTATAGTTGAGGGAAGGAAAGAACAAAGGGGGAGAGGAGGGGGAAATAGAGCGAGGGAGAAAGAGTAGTGGTGAGGTAAAGATAGGAGAGAAGGACAGAGGAAAGGAAAGGAGAAAGATGAGAGGAGAACATAGTAAAGGAGAGGAGGGGAGATGGGAGGAGAAGAGAAGAAAGCAAGGCAGAAAGAGGAGAGGAGAGGAGGTGGGGCAGAAGATAGGAAAGGAAAGAAGAAAAGAGGAGAAGAAAGGCAACAGAAGGAGAGGAGGGGAGAAAAGGGGAAAGGAAAGGAAAGGAATCGAGAGGAGATGCAACCAGAAGAGAAGTAAGGATAAGAAAGGAAACACGGAGGAGCGGACATGAAAGGAGGGGAGAAAAGAGGAAAGGCAAGGAGGGGAGAGGAGGAGAAAGGAAAGGTAAGAAAAGAGAATAGAAAAAGAAAACAAGAGTGAAAAGGATGAGAAAGGAAAGAGGGAGAGGAATGAGAAGAGGGGAGAAAAGAGGAAAGGAAAGGAAGGGAGAGGAGGGAAAAGGAAAGAAGAGGAGAGATGATGAGAGGAGAAGTAAGGAAAGATAAGATGAAAAGTAAAAAGGGAAGCAGGGGAGAATGAGGGGAGGAGATGAAAAGAAAGGAGAGGAGGGGATAACAGGGGAAAGGAAAGGAAAGGAAAGGAAAGAAAAGGAAAGGAGAAAGAAAGCAAGGGAGAAAGAGGAGAGGAGGACAGAGGAAAGTAAAGGAGGGGAGAGGTGAGAAGAAGGAAAAAGAAAGGAGAGGAGATGAGAGAAGTAAGGAAATGAAAGGAGAAACAAGGAGAGGATATGAAAGGAACAAGGGAGGGAAAGAAATGAGAAGAGGGGAGAAAAGGGGAAAGGAGAGGAGGAGAAGAGAAAGGAAAGTGAAGGAAAGAAGTGGAGAGGTGCTGAGAAGAGAGGTAAGAAAGATAAGAAGAAAAGAGAAGCAAAATGTGATGCTGGGGAGAAAGCGGAGATGAAAAGAAAGGAGAGGAGGGATAGCAGAGGAAAGGAAAGGAAAGGAAAGAAAGCAAGGGAGAAAGAAGAGGGGGGTAACAGAGGAAAGGAAAAGAAAGGAAAGAGGAAAGAAAGCACGGGAGAAAGAGGAGAGGAAAGACAGGAGAGGAGGGGATAACAGAGGAAAGGAAAGGAAAGGAAAGAGGAAAGAAAGCAATGGAGAAAGAGGAGAGGAGGATAGAGGAAAGGAAAGGAAAGAAAAGGAAAGGAAAGGAGGGGAGAGGTGAGAAGAAGGAAAGCAAAGACAGGAGAGGAGATGAGAGAAGTAAGGAAGCGAAAGAAGAAACGAGGAGAGGACAGGAAAAGAAAGCAAGGGAGAAAAAGCAGAGGGGAGATAAGAAAAAGATTCTAGAAGATGAGAGGAGAAATAAGAGGAAGGAGAACAGGGGAGTCATAAAGGGTAGTAAGAAAAGAGGAAAGGAAGGAGGAAGGAAGCGGGACATTAGAATAAATAACCAACCACATGTCAAAGAGGAGCGGCGACAGAGGAAAGGAGAGAAAGAGGTAAAGGTCAAAGGAGACATATGAGTGTGCCTTTCTTTTCCTCTCCACCATCCTCATCCTCTGCGATGACTATAATCTATAATGATAATCCCACACACGTGGACCCAGCCCTGACCACTGAGGCAGGCACCATTCAAACTGAAACCAGTTCCCCGCGAGCTGGGGTCGTCCACACATGATTACGTCTAGCGCTCTGAAAAGTCAAACCAGTGAAGTGAATAAATAAGTCATGTGTTTTGGTGAGATGCCTGCAATCAAATCTGTCCTTAGCACAATCTTAAGACTTTCATGCTCACATCATAAGACATGTCAGGGGGAACCCCGCTCCTGAACTCTGAAGCTTGTATGTGTCTAATAACACCAACACTTTTGGTCATTTTGTGTCCCCTTGTATTCATTCTGTGTCCCTTTTAGATCAATTTGTGTCTTTATTGGTCATTTTGTGTCCCCTTGTATTCATTATGCGTCCCTTCTAGATCAATGTGTGTCTTTATTGGTCATTTTGTGTCCCCTTGTATTCATTTTGCGTCCCTTCTAGATCAATTTGTATCTTCATTGGTCATTTTGTGTCCCCTTGTATTCATTTTGCGTCCCCTCTAGATCAATTTGTATCTTCATTGGTCATTTTGTGTCCCCTTGTATTCATTTTGCGTCCCCTCTAGATCAATTTGTATCTTCATTGGTCATTATGTGTCCCCTTATATTCATTTTGCGTCCCTTCTAGATCAATTTGTATCTTTATTGGTCATTTTGTGTCCCCTTAAATTCATTTTGCGTCCCTTCTAGATCAATTTGTATCTTCATTGGTCATTTTGTGTCCCCTTGTTTTCATTTTGTGTCCCGTCTAGATCAGTTTGTGTCTTTATTGGTCATTTTTGAGTCTCTTGTAGGTTGTTTTGCCCCTTTTGTGGTCATTTTGTGTCCCTATTAGGTAATTTTACGTCTTCGTTGGTCATCTTTTTCTATTTTTGGTTGTTTTTTCCTTCTATTCGTAGTTATTTTGTGTCCCTTTAAGATAATTTTGTGTCTTTATTGGTCATTTCAAGTCTCTTGTTGGTTGTTTAACCCCTTTTGTGGGCATTCTGTGTCAATATTAATTCAAATTAGGTAATTTTACGTCTCTATTGGTCAACTTTTGTCTCTTGTTGGTTGTTTTGCCCCTCTTTGTAGTTATTTTGTGTCCCTTTTAGTTAATTATGTGTCTGTATTGGTCATTTGTTGTCTCTGTGTAGTCATTTTGAGTCTCTTATTGGTTGTTTGGCCCCTTTCGTAGGTATTTTGTGTCCCTTTTAGATCATTTTGTGTCTTTATTGGTCGTTTTGAGTCTCTTATTAGTTTTGCCCCTTTTGTGGGTATTTTGTGTCCCTTTTATGTAATTTTATATCTTTATTGGTCATCTTTTGTCTCTTTTTGGCTGTTTTGCCCCTATTGATAGTTATTTTGTGTCCCTTTAAGATCATTTTGTGTCTTTATTGGTCATTTTGAGTCTCTTGTTGGTTGTTTTGACCCCTTTTTTAGTTATATTTGTGTCCCTCTTAGGTAATCTTGTGTTTTCATTGATCACTTTTGTCTCTTTTTGTTGGTTTTGCCTCTTTTGTAATTATTTTGTGTCTTTTTGCAGTTCCTTTGCATCTCTTTGTGTCTCTTCCTGGTCAGTACCTGTAAATTTGAGTGACATATTGCAGGTGAAGGCTGGGGGGGTCCCTGGGCCTGGTAGGTGCCCAGTAGACGCACGCATAGATAAATGACTGAACGAGTCTGGTGTAGTTCATTATTATATCCACATAGTGTTCTCTATGTGGATATCAACAGCTCAGTTTAAGGTAACAAAAACACAGTGATTCTTATTTTCAGATGATTATACGCTAGAGAAAGCATACATATTATACTATATTCTATTTCTGCAAATACATCCCCCAAAATCCTGCACACTGGCCCTTTAAATAATGCCAGTGGAAACACCCCCAATCTCTCTGAGAGGGAGGAGAGGAGCCAGGCTTTTCTGGCAGTGTGATCAGCTGGACTGGGGCTAAGGACAAACTAATACAGATAAAAAGTAAAGTGGGTTTTCCTTCCAGGACATCCCTGCTATCACAGTATTAAAGGCTGTCAGACAATAATACTGTACCCAAGCTACAGCGGCAGCTCATAAAATATGGAAACAGCAGTGTCTATAAGGACATGTCATATTAAATAAGTACAAATATGTGCATTGAGACGGATTTTCTAAGCTCAGCGTGTGAGTGGGTATTTGCAGGCGGCATGTAAACACGCACATTCGAACATTCGCACCCATATTATGGAAACTACAAAAAAAGAAGCACGAGGCAAAAATTCAACACCGTCCAGAGGGTTTCGTCTCCAAAAACTGAAATTGATGATAAGTCCAACTTAAATGTCAAGGCGACATTTTCAGCTCAGTTTGGAGGGTGAAGGTGTTCTGCTGGAGCTGTGTGTGTCCTCTGCTGTGTGTGATTTGTATTCCTCACATTGTAGGGACATAAACCTGCTCAGTCAGTTTATCTCCAATGTGGAGAGAAAATGCTAGTCTCTGCAAGGTTAAGCATTTATTTTAGGGTTAACACTGACTTAGGGTTAAGCATAGTATTAGTATTGCCTTCAGGAATCACTGTCAATACAGTGTCCTCACAAGTAGCCGAAACAAACACATTTTGTGTCCCTTTTAGGTCATTTATGTCTTTATTGGTCATCTTTTGTCTCTTTTTGGTTGTTTTGCCCTTTTCGTAGATATTTTGTGTCCCCTTTAGGTAGTTTTGTGTCTTTATTGATCGTTCTCTGTCTTTTGTAGTAATTTTGAGTCTCTTTTTGGTTGTTTTGCCCCCCTTTATAGCTGTATTTGTGTCCCTTTTAGATAATCCTGTGTCTTTATTGGTCATTTTGTGTCTCTTTGTATTTTTTTTCAGTCCCTTGTTGGTTGTTTTGCCCCTTCTGTGGGCATTTTATGTCCCTTTTAGATCATTTTGTGTCTATATTTGCCGTTTTGTGTCTCTTTGTAGTCATTTTGAGTCTCTTATTGGTGGTCTGCCCTTTTGTGGCCATTTTGTGTCCCTTTTGGGTAATCTTATGTCTTTATTGGTTATCTTGTGTCTCTTTTTTGTTGTTTTGTCCCTTTTGTAGATATTTTGTGTCTCTGAAGTAATTTTGGGTCTTCAGTGGTTGTTTTGTGTCTCTTTGAGGTCATTAAGAGTCTCTTTTTGGTTGTTTTCTCCATTTTGGTAGGTATTTTGTGTCTCTGAAGTAATTTGGGGTCTTTATTGGTCACTTAGTGTCTGTTTGTAGTCATTTTGAGTCTCTTTTTGGTTGTTTTGTCCATTTTGTAAGTATTTTCAGTGTCTTTTAGGTAAGTGTATGTCTTTATTGGTTATCTTGTGTCTCCTTTTGGTTATTTTGCCCCTTTTGTGGCCATTGTGTGTCCCTTTAGATCATTTTATGTCTGTATTGGTCATCTTTTGTCTTGACATTTGACATTTCAGCTCAGTTTGGAGGGTGAAGGTGTTCTGCTGAAGATGTGTGTGTCCTCTGCTGTGTGTGATTTGTATTCCTCACATTGTAGGGACATAAACCTGCTCAATCAGTTTATCTCCGCCGTGGAGAGAAACGCTGGTCTCTGCAAGCATTTTTTGGTCTGAGTGTTGCCTTCAGGAATCACTAATGTCCTCACAAGCAGCCTAAACAAACGCATGTGCTGCTGCTTAATGACGGGGATGAGCAGTACCCTATTTTCCCCTCTTTCTTTTTTTTTTTTAAGTATTCACGTGTGTGAGCGCGCGTGAGGCAGGCAGCAGAGGGCTGTGTCACCGTCGCTAACGTGACGGCACCACAGGCTGGCGGTGATGCGGCCCGGTGAGGGGCCAAAGTCATCAATCACACGGATCGAAACCGCAGCGTTAAATCAATAGCGGCCCCCGGGAGCGATGACAGCGGAGCGTGAATCCGCCTCGGCAAAAGGCTGCGGTCTCTCGGTCATGATCCATCAACAAGTCCACACAGTGTGTAGCCTACAGTCCCCACCACCACAGGAACACCGCGCGAGACCCAAACACGCAGCACAGCACAGGAGCCACGCGCGCAGTAGTGGTATGTACCTGAGCGGCTGCCGGATGGGACGGCCTCAGCAATCACACCGTGATTGACACCGGGATGAACTCGAGGGGGAGGGATGCTCCGTTAAAGCGGCAACCAGTGTGCAGCACGAGGGAGAGAGTTGCTGCGTAGAGGGGGAATTACCGACCCGAGACCAGCTGATAGACTAATACAACTGACAAGACAGGGAGCAACAGAGGGAGGAAACATGCTGCTGATGAGAGCACTGATGGAGATGATGATGAGGAGGAGGAGGAGGAGGATGATGATGACAGCCATCCTCTGAGACTGTCACGAGAGCACATCTGTTGAGGATCACATCTGGCCGACACGCTGACTTACCCCCTCATAACCACACACACACACACACACACACACACACACACACACACACACACACACAGAGGAACACACACCTACTGATGGTGTATTCAGTCCGGTCACATGCGCGTCCCCCCCGGCCTCTCTTTCTGTCATGGAGCCCGTGCAGTGCGTAGTGTGCAGGTTTTTTACTCACCCCGGCTGCTGTCGCCGCCAGTCTCCGTCCGCTCGCGTGTCCCACCGTGTGATTTAACGGGAGAGAGGGCGAGCCGTGGGCGCATCCAGCCCCCACCAGCGCCATCCAGCGCTGCGGTCGCGGCACGCCGCTCTCGCGATACCGTCCCATCTTCCAGCTCTCCTCCTGGAGCGTGTGACGTAGCGGTTTTAGCAGGCCGTTTAGCTCAGCCCGATGCCGCCGTCTTCTGGGCGCGAGGCGAACAGAGTGTGATGATGATGATGATGATGATGGTGGTGGTGATGTCATCCCGGAGCTGCTGAGCGTGTTGGGCTCTACCTACCTGTCTTTCTGTCTCTGTGTGCCGCACGCGCCTCCGCGGTCAGATGCAACCTGCTGTCAGCAGCGTGTGCACAGCATCTGTTTCATTTCTATCACTGGAGGTCTGCCAGCAGCAGTTTACAGTCACAGCCTGAACACTGCTGTTCACAGAGCAGGTGAGAGGTCATGGGGACACTGTTTAGTGTGGCAGGGATTTTTAAAACCACTTTAACAGAGAGAAGTGCCATTAGAAACCCAAACTACTGAAAAGTAACAGCAGCATAGAGGGCATTCACAGGAATAAAGGTGCAGTGTGTTGGCTTTAGTGGGATGTATCGTCAGAATATATAATAGCTATAATAAGTATAATTTCTTTGGTGTATTATCATCTGAAAATAAGAATCAGCAACTCGCAGCATTCACAGACAAACACTTGTCTTTATCGGGACACATTTCCCCACAAATACAACATGCTAATGTTATTAGCATAAGCCTATGGCATTTTACATTGTGTAAATTAGCCTAGCAGCTAGCGATCTTTTCCTCTACTCATATGAAGCCAGGGACAACAGCAACATTTAACAAAGGCAACGTTTCCAAATTCGGCTCCATTGCAACTCACAATTTTTGTGGAGGCTGTATTGTCTTCTCAATTTGTTGTTTCTTATCTGTGAAATTAAAGTAAATAAAAGCTTTGTTTCCACTGAGGGAAATGGTTTCAGCTTACAGAAACAGACAGGAGGTCTGCGTCGCTGCGACGTGTAGTTACATTTCTGGGGAGGTGCACGTCAGGCTACGGCGTAGGATACACGCAGGGTCTACGTCGACGTAGAAGTATGAATCCCGCATTAAAGAGGATCAGGTGCAACAATTTACGTACTGACTTAAATCACTGACATTACAATTTATAATGATAAATAAATGTATTTTTATCATTATCACATTGTAGTGAATAAATAAGAGAAAACTAAACTAAACAAAACTGTTTAGTCAAAATTATTTCTGGCCCACACAATGCAAGTAACATTTTAATAGACCTAACTATCAATAACTACTTTACACATTTCTAAGTTTGTTTTCAGCACATAAAAACCCCACAACGTCACATCCTTATTGCAATGAATTGTGGGCTATTAAATCAGTGAAGTCTGCTGAAGTCTGCACCCCAAGTGGACTCTGTGGAAGTCTGCAGAAAGTCTGCTTGAGGCCCCTTGTGGACTGGATGAATTGTGGATTTGGACAGCCCTCAGCAGTCCCACACTTCCCTCAAATGCACGTCCCCAAAGTCTGCGAGTCTGCAAATGCAACAAAGTCCGCACATTTGGATTCGGAGTAAGTATGGTGGGCGAGTCATGTAGCTAGCGAGTGGGTCATGCAATTAAAATAATAATAATAATGTGAAGAAGAAAGAAAATAAATGAACCCGGTTAAAACAGTCTGCTCAGTATAATTCCTGTCATGGCCCCACCTGCTGCCACTCAGGTAATTTAAATGCACACACTTTAATTTTCTTTCCAGTTAACACTCACTCGTTCATTTTCTCCTCATTGAGTTTGACCTGATGACCTCATGCTCATTGCACATACATCAGCAAGATAAAGAATGCCATGTAGCTTTTGTGTTACACCTTTGTGAGTGAACATTTCCTTAATATCTTTTCAGCTGAACTTTAGTTCGTCCTTAAGTTTACCTCAAGTCGTTATAGTTTCTGTTTCTGTGAGTTACCGGTGCTGACGGTGTCGCTGCTGCACGTACATCTTGGCAGGACGGAGCAAAAGGTGCACAAGCTTCAGCACAGCTCTTAAATACAGGAAGTGGTCAGTCAGAATGTACCAAGTGCTCCACATCATGGGGGGGGTTTTGATTTCTACTTCTTTATAATATATTAATTTGCTGGTGCTTTTGATATGGTTAAAATATTTATGCTGATATAAATTGTCCTAAATGTTGTACTGCTTGTCATTAGCTGTGTGTGACATCACTCAATACTCACTAATTAGTCCACTGTAAAGTGAGGTCTCCAGTTTGAATGTATAGTGGTGCCCCGAAAAAGGCGCATTCTGTATTAAACAAAAGTAGGTAGGCGGCATTTTGCTGCACTCCCCGATTTTGTTTATATACTGCCAATGCTGAAAGAAGACTGACTGGGCTTTCCTGCAAATTTGCAGTTCTTATTCAAAAAGGGTTTGTGTTTTTTCATGTTACAGATGAGCTCACTATATAGTGAGTAGGGAGTAGTGAATGATTTCGGACACAGCCATTGTGTCACCTCTTTGTTTCAAAAATGGTCTTGATCAGCTCTCTGCTGTGTCTGTTACGTTTTGCATCATACGATATATGATGGAACTGTAGTACTGTAAAGTGTCTGCGGCTGCGAGACAGTAAAATGTCAGTCTTATGATAAAAAAATGTTAAAACATTGAAAACACATTCCAAAAATATTAAATGACGCCCAGGTGTCACTGAGCTATGGGCCTATGTGGCATTAGTATAGAGTATGATTTGCTTTTCAGTTGGATGATGATGAAACTCCTCTGAAAGTGTCACATAAAACACCAGACTGTTTCTGTGGACTAAAATAAACTTTACATAAGTTAAAATCCTGCTGAAATCACATGTTTAGTGTTTAAACAATCTCTGTGTTTGTCAGAAGCTCTGTTGTAAAACCAGTGGAAATAGAGCTCTGGAACAATGAAATGACTCTACTGACCTCTAACAGCATATAGGCTCCTCTTTTTTACCTCAGACTCTGGACTCTTGTCCATGGATACTTTTTTCCTCAGGGATCTGATTGGTCAGAGGTCGGGGTGTTGACAGGCTGTGAGCTGAAAACCCAGAGTTAACCCTGAAGTTACCTCGCTAACTCCAAATCCTGCTTCGTAGAACAGCCCTCAGGTCTTTGTTACATAATATAATGCATAATACCTTCTGATATGGATCCTGAGATTAAGACAAAACCCACAGAGGCCTTTAAGAGGCCTTATTTGCTTGTTGTTTGATGGCTGTTGGCCTCAGGCAGCCACTTTGGACCTTGGAAATAGTGGTGTTAACATCAGAAGCAGACAGACGTTCTGTAAAGGGGAACTTTATTGCATAAATACATTGTTTTAAGAGTGCAGAATGCTGATCTGTATCTGTTCACACAGGTCTCACATTAGCTTATTGTATGCAAAATCATAGTAAGACTCAATCATGGTTCGGGTTGAAAGGATTAGAAAGCACACAGGAGACACGGGGAGATACTCTGTCCTTTTCTATCAACTCATTTTAAAATCATTTCCATGTAATTAAAGCATGTGTTCATGGGAGCCTCAGCAGGTCTAACAGTGCTTTATGTTGGCAGTGTATGGGGTATAAATCGTGAACTGTGCCTAATGCTCTCATGTATACACTCACAAGGGTGTGTTCTTCATGTGTGTATGAGTTCCAGTGCATGTACTGCTTGCGTGTGCATGCGTGTTCACAGGTCGTCTGTCTCTCCGTCGAAGGGGATGTTGTCCAGGTCCATGTGGATGTGTGAGTTCTCCTCACTGCAGATCCAGCCGATGGGCGTGCGGTTGAACGAGGGGCGTGAGCGGATGTCGGCCTGCAGGGAGGGCAGAGGCTCCGGGTCCTCGTTGACATCGTTGAATTCTGGGAGCTCGAAGGTCAATGTCTTGGGCGCCTTGTCGAAGCCACCGAACGGCAGTGCCGTCCTGGGGAGAGAAGAGGAAGAAATATGAAGCTGGGGAGAAACAAGGGATGAGCAGTGCAACAACATTTAGCTTCCTGATCTTGTTACAAGGACAAATGACATCAACACACTGCATATATGATTTTCTAAAAATGACCACCAGATGAAGACCGACAGACTTGTCTGCTCAAAAAGTTCATTTCCTGTGTTAAACATTGGTTGGTGGTTGCCCTGATGACGTGCTGAGCAACCCAGTCGCTATATAACAAGTTGGCATTGTACGTTTCTGCAAACCCAGGATATTATACATTTGTACGTTTCAAATCAATGTTTCTAAAGTGACGTAGTTCTGATTACCAGGAGTCCGCTGTTTGTGTCCTGTGTGAAACCAAATGTCACTGCTATTTTAATGTAATAAGTGTATTTATGTCATATTACGTGAACCAGAACCAAGTGGGTTTTGTGCCTAAACATAACCACATCTTAAACACGGCGTCTTAAAAACGTAAAGGCTCAACATATCTACAAATGTCACATATCTGTGGTTTGCAGAAACAAACAATGCCACATTTACTCTGGCAATTTGTTTGATTAATGGCATGTTTTATTGTGATACTTTATAGGCTGACTGGAATTAAACGCTAATGTCATTGTAACTGCATAACAGGAAACATAGTCAATACAAGTTGATGATGATTTGTGTGTGTGCGAACCTGTTGAAGCTCTTGTAATGAGGCAGCTCTTGGTGTCTCTGAATGGGTCCTGGCATGGAGGACTTCATGGTGGCTGTCAGCTCCTCGTTGCCCCTCATGGCCCGTTCCCATGGTGATACATAGGTGCGCACATACTCCTTCCTCCTCTTCACCTTCTCCTCCTGCTCATCCACCAACTCCACCACCACTGAGGCACAGCGACAGCGGAGAAAAAGAGGGGAAGTACGAGAGAGATTAAAATGCAAAGTATTAACAGAGAGAAATACTGAAAGTATAAACGAAGTGCTCCTTACCTTCCTTTATCTCAGGCTTTGGTGGGACAGGGGGAGGAGACATGAGCAGGTTCTCGAGGTTCTGCTGGAAGACAGAAAAGGAAATATAGTCCGATCAGTACACACATATACACACAACAAACACACGCACACTCCCTTCCTCTTCTTCGTTCTTACCTTGTTCTCGTTGGTCACGATGAACTTCTCGACTCTCTGCTGCCTCATCCTGAACATCTTGGAGCCCTTGTTTGTGAGCAGGGAGAGCTCCTCCAGCATGGTGTCCTTGGGCGTCTTGATCTTGGTGCCCAGGTCGAGCTCAGTGGCCTCGGGGTCTGACTCATCATCTGACAGGAGGAGGAGGAGGAGGAGGACATAATGAAGGGACTTTATATGGAGGGACAACTACGCAGGTTGATTTTAGCGCTGCTCATCGTGGACTATATTGCTGTCATTGTTCATTTTAGTCAAACCATACAGTTTGAAAACGAGGCGCGGCTCCAACTAGAAAACAATGTTTTGATGCATTGGATGTGCTGAATGTGCATATTAAGGCAGTACAGGAGGAGGTGCACATTAATAATCCTCCAGGACTGTAACATGCTCATGTTTAACCTCATGTTTTAATTGCTGTGTTCACACCTGCTCAAACAAACTGCACTTAGGGGGCAAACAAACTTGAGTTGAACTGAATGAATGAATTTTGAATGCCAAAGACCACAATAACACAGACAAACTATTTGATAGAGGCAGTGATAAAACAAGCAGCTCCAATGTTAAATCACTTTTTTTCTCAATGGAGTCTGGCCTTGAAGAGAACGGAGGAGCCTATCCCAGCTGACACTGGGCGAGAGGCAGGGTACACCCTGGACAGGTCACCAGGGCTGACACATAGAGACAGACAACCATTCACACTCACATTCACACCTACGGACAATTTAGAGCCACCAGTTAACCTGCATGTCTTTGGACTGTGGGAGGAAGCTGGAGCACTTGGAGAAAACCCACGCTGACACAGGGAGAACATGCAAACCTGGGTTCGAACCGGGAGCCCTCTTGCTGTGAGGCCACAGTGCTAACCACTGCACCGTGCTGCCCTTGTTAACATCAAAACATTTTCTATATTTTCTATGAACTACTGCATATACTTGAATGAAAGAAATCCTGCTAATGTATCCCATGATGATTTATCCCTGCGCAGACAAACAGTATTTAAGCTTTTTTTGTCGTTGGTATTAAAACCTTGGCGGACGTGCCATACACTCTCTTATCAGCTGAACCCATTTGGTAAATTAAAAGGTGGGTTTACCTTCCACTATATATCTGATATTAAATGGGGACTGTATAAGACAGTAAAGGGCGTGTTTATATCCTCTGGCTCCTGTACTAACCTTGTTGTGATGAATTAGAGTTGAAACCTGTTGTATGGTGTGATAGGATGTGTGTGCGTGTGTGTGTGTGTGTGTGTGTGTGTGTGTGTGTGTGTGTGTGTGTGTGTGTGTGTGTGTGTGTGTGTGTGTGTGTGCGTGTGCGTGCGTGTGTGAAACCAGGGGGAGTCGTAGGGGTTACTAGGCCAAAGCAATATGGAAGAAAGGAGCACTGGGGAATGTCACGGCAGGTTTTCTGGTGGAACTGTTTATGGAGGGAAATCCTTATAACACGCCGCCTCTCTCAGTCTCTCTCCACTCCTCTCCTCTCTTCCAGTGATGGAGAGATCTGATGGATTTTACTGCTCCACAGAGCTCCTCATAAAACACTCTTCATCCACCACATACACTCTGATATCACTCATAACACCTGGAGTCCAGCCATAAACCAACACACACACTCGCACGAACACATCTATAAAGCGGAGAGTTGGCATTGCAATGCTGCGGAGAGCTGTTAGCAGTACCTCGTAAATCAGGCTTGTGCAAGTGGGTGTGTGTGTGAGAGAGAGAGAGAGACAGAGAGAGAGAGAGAGAGAGAGGGAGAATAATTGAGGCTGCTGAGCAGATAGAACTCTCCCATGGGGATATTGATTAGAGTGTTAATTCAGAAGAATGTGAAACTGGAGCTGGCTGCTGACTGAGAGGAAACTGGACAGACTGACAGAGGCAGGAGGTGGACAGACGGACAACATGCAGGCATGGGACAAATGTCAGAGCGACACAGTGGCAGGGATGATGGACAGATGAGTGGGCATTAACTGGAGCAAAATAAGGGATAAGCAGGGTAAGCTCCTGACTGACTGACTGACTGAAAACAAACTGGTGGAAAGATACAGATGTGGCTGCAGATGTGACAGCAGAAGGAGCGGTAGCGAAAACAGCAAAGGACACAAATGGGGAAAGACATCAACAGATTGTTGAACGACAGCTATGAGCATGTGCACAGACACTCGGAGCACGCTCAGACTGCAGAGGGCATGCTCAGAGATTAGCAGAGAATACAGTGTAGTGTGGTTGGTGATATATTATATATATTATGCAACAAGTGAATGTCAGTTCTGCTACCGATAGAAAACAAACAAACTGTTAAGGTCCGATTAAAAAAAAATATATATTGCACTAATGATACCAGGCCTACAGCACAAATACAGCCATAACGTTTTACGCTGAGTGCAATTTCGCCATCTTTGCGTCTGATTGTAGTTATCCAAGTGGCAAAGTATAAATGGCCAAGGACACAATAGGCTCAACAATGCTAGAGAGAAAATAATTTTCAGACTGCGAGCTACAGGCAGGGAGGGACTGATGAACGGGCCTATCAGGGCCCAAACTGCCAGGGGCTCACCTGTCTTTCACCTGCAAAATTTCACTCAAATCACCACGTGCCAACCAGGAAGAGACTCAAAATTTCCACAGAGACACAAAACGACCACAAAGAGACACAAAAAGACTCATGATGACTAAGAAAGGGGCAAAACAACCACAAAGAGACACAAAATGACCACAAGAAGACAAGACAACTACAAAGAGACGCAAGACAGCTGAAAAGAGACTCAAAGAGACTCACAAGGGGGCAAAACAACCACAGTGAGACACAAAACGACTACGAAGAGACAAAAAATGACCACAATGAGACACCAAACAGCAGCAAAGACACACAAGGAGACTCACAACTACAAAAGGGGCCAAAACAACCACAAAGAGACACAAAATAACGACAAGGAGATTTTAAATTACTATGAAGAGACACACAATGACCACAAGAAGACACAAAATGACTACAAAGAGATGCAAAAGTGCTGAAAAGACACACACAGAGACTCAGGAGGGGGCATAGCAACCACTGAGAGGCAAAAAATTACCACAGTGAAATACAAAACAACTACAAAGAGATTCAAAGAGGCAAAACAATCACAAAGAGACACAAAATGAGAGAAGAAGAAGACACAAGACAACTACAAAGAGATGCAAAACAACTATAAAAAGACACAAAACGACTACAAAAAGACCAATGTTGACTATGAAAGGGGCAAAATGACCACAAAGAGAAACAAAGTGAACACAAAAAACCCAAGGCAAATACAATGGGGGTCCCAAAACGACTACAAAGGGGGCAAGACAACCACAGTCACAAAAAAACTAGAAAGAGACACAAAACCTCAGAAAGACGTGATGACAACAAAGAGACGCCACACAACAAAAAGAGGCTAAAAACTATTGTGTCTAAAAACCGAGTGTGTTTTGCTCCCGTGAAGGAGAGGTGGTGGGGCCTTGTGCATGTCTGCGCCCAGGGGCCCATTGTGCCATGATCTGCCCCAGGTCCTGACAGACGAGGCGAGAGTCATTCCTCCAAACTTCATTGCAATCCATCCAATAGATGTTGCAACATTTCACTGAAAAGCATTATCATTTTTTGGCACCAGAGAAACTGGAATTCTTTCTCCAGCAACATGAATGTCTCTACAAAATACTTGTAGTTAGCTAAGTGGGACGAACCACAGCCCAGTCGCCAGGAGAGAAAACTGGCACGGTGCATTTATGAATACCACAGATTTGTCACATTTGTCTCATGAGAACCATACAAGTGTTTCTAAAGTGATGCTGTTTATGAGCTCATCAGGAGGTGGAGTGGGTTATCGCTACAGTTCCACCAGTGTTTTAGCCAGCCAACGTGGGTGTTTTTTAATTGAATTCAAATTTATTTATAAAGCCCAATATCACAAATCACAATTTGCGTCAGAGGGCTTTGCAGCATACGACATCCCTCTGTCCTTTAGACCCTCACAGCTCATAAGGAAAAACTCCCCCCCAAAAAAACTGTAACAGGGAAAAAATGGTAGAAGCTTTAGGAAGAAAATTACTGAATTATAATATCTGATTATCCAAGGCTTGGGGGCAGCAGGCCGAGCTCCCTCCGGATGTCTGAGCTCCTCACCCTATCTCTAAGGCTGAGCCCAGCTACCCCACGGAGGAAACTCATTTCGGCCACTTGTATCTGCAGTCTCATTCTTTCAGCCACTGCCCAGAGCTCATGACCATAGATGAGAGTTGGAACTAGATGGACTGGTAAATCAAAAGCTTCACCTTCCAGCTCAGCTCCCTCGTCACCACGACGGCCCAGCGCAGTGCTCGCATCACTGCAGACACTAATCCATCGTGCACTCCATTCTACCCTCACTCATGAACAAGACCCCGAGATACTTGAACTCCTTCGCTCGAGGCAGTAAAGGTTTCCCAACCGCAAGGGGGCGATCCATGATGATGAAGCCAACAGAACCACATCATCTGCAAAAAGCAGATGCAGTTCTGAGGTCCCCAAACTGGACCCCCTCCTCCCCACGTTTTTACTGATTGTTGCACTGATTCCACTTCAGTCATCTCAAACAGATAGTGTGGGAGCAGAATCACTGTCTGGTATTTTGTGTTGCCTCCAATGTTGACAGATTTGTGGCTTCTCTGCCATCTGATAATGACCCACAACCCTCCAGGAGATGCCACATGCGTGTTAGATATTGTGTTACTGCTTGGAACAAGTGTGTGTGTGTGTGTGTGTGTGTGTGTGTGTGTGTGTGTGTTCTTATCTAATTGTAGTATCACAAGACCGCATGCAGCGATTTACACCCAGGCAGTTCATTTTACACGGGGATTGTGCAGATAGCAGACACCACAGAGCCAAACTTGCAATTGGATTTGACATTTACTGAGCTGGATAATCAGATCACACGGGAGACAGAGGCAAGTCTTCGTGGAATGAGGATGAGGATGACCGGCAAAATGTTTCCCGTTAACATGTCATGTGTGAATATGATGATGTGATCGGTACGCTGTTTGTATGTGTGTTTTACCATTCTGGCTGACGTTAGACAGGTCAATGATGATCTTATTGGCCTTCTTCCTCTTGTTAGAAGGGGCATCAGTGTTGAGAGGCATGGCTAAAGGACAGAACAAGAAATGATGACCTCATAATCATAACCGTAATCATCACAACCAGTCCTTAGAAAAAGCGTGACAGCTGCTTTACACAGAAAGAAAAATATACACGTTCAGTACAAAGGACAAATTAAGTACTAACAAGGTCAAAATTGAACTTTCACACTCAAGAGAAAAAGAAAAGTTTCAGTAAAAGTTTGATTTGTTTTGATTTTAAGATTTAAAGCTGCGCTAATCAGTATTTTTAGCTATAGAGACCAAAACTGTTTTTGTACCAGGCTGTAAACATGTTTCCTTCTGCTGTGTTGGATTGACTTGCTCTTGGAGCCAGCCCCTAGTGGCCATTCAAGGAACTGCAGTTTTTTATTTTTCAACGTATTGTACTCTGCCTGCCTTCCTCCAAACAGCAGACAATGTTAGCAACTAGCTCGTACAGCAGTGGATCATTTAGTAGCTAAAGAGACAGATATTTCCTTCAGGAGTTGGTGGAGACCAAAAACTGAGCTAAAAGGAGAGAGGGTTTTGGATTTACATTCGTCACGTTGACCAGTAACACGACTCCATATGAATGTTCAACACATTCTCACACTGACCTCGTCACATATTGACATTTGGTCATGGACTTTCTACATCCACGTACGACGTGCAAGGTACCCTGGGTGTGTTGATTGTTAACTTTCTGGGTCAAGTTCTGCCTGTTACATGTCTTCTTTCAACATACACTTCTGTTTTCACAGGAAATGTAACTTTACATTCAGTCTCTTTCAAAATAAACACACTACGTTGGTACAACACCCTGTTAACCCTAACAACAACACGTTATTAGGTTTAGGAAAAAGAGCAGGGTTTGGCTTTAGAATCTTACAGGACACAAACACTTGTCTCGCGGGTAAAAGTCGGTGTTTGTTGACCCATCCACTGCCCCTCCCGCCTGCCCCAGTAGGACTTTCGTCACCTTAATTTTCATCCTTGTCCCACTGCGTTTCCCCCTGACGCTACCAGGCGCACTTAAATTATGATGGCAACTGGCTGCGTATCATGCTGACGTTAAAGGACGCCTTTTTTCGTTGGTGTCTGACGCCACAAGTCAATGCTAAAGCGCCAGATTTAGACGACTTCAGATTCAGACAGGGCTCGCAATAAATACACCACTTTAAGTCACAGATTCTGTGTTAAACGCCAAGTAGGCGGGGCTAACTCATGAAAAGTCTCTAACACTCACTCACCATTATCAAAGCTTTTTCTTTTTATATTTATTTTGTATTTAATGTATTATTTAGTTTTAATTTTCTGTAAAGCATTTGGTCAACGTTTTAAAAAAAATATGCTCTCTCATAATAAATTGACCTGACTTGATTTGTAGTCCATCAATATATAGATCTTATTCTGAAAGAGAGACAACATAAAGAATCATTCCCCAAATGCTTAAATGTATTTGGCCTCTCAGGAGCCCAGCAGAGATCATGCCAGATTTAGTAGCAGTGAAATGTGATACAACAAAAGTGTTTAACTTTTCCATAAATATTTCCCCAGAGCATCCAAACTGATTTCCAAGATATGTTTCAGTGTGATGAGGTCGCACATCACGTCCCGAATTCTAGCAAGCTCCAGCAGGAACCTCACTGGGTTCCCTAATTAACTTAAGCACACTTTAAACATTGTGTATAGCCCCCCCCCTCCCGCCTGCATGCCCTTGAGGACACTAATTCCCGGTGGCAGCTCGTGTCTCTCTTGACTAACCACTCAGATGGGGGCTGGCAGTATGTCGCTGTCTATTGCACAGGTCGAAAGCAATTATGTAAGGCTGGAGGTGAGTCCCAGTACAAGAGAGAAAGCTGCGGGGTCCGTCTGCAGGGAGACAGTTAATGTAATTGCTTTTCATCCGCTGTAATTGAAGCTCATTTCCTTGCCTGGGATTCAGTCCTGTGGAAGCTATTTTTATGAACCCATGTTCTATAGTGCCGCAGTGAGTGGGACTGTGCGTACATATAAACGCACCGGCACACACGCAGATTTGCACTTTAAACAGCTTTTCTCTTGTGATTAATGCGAGTCAGTGGCCGTGGATTAAAAAGTGGAGATTACAGGTGTTTTTGGATGTTCTGGGAAAAGGGCAAGATGGAGGCTGTGCAGATGGCGACAACAGGAGCAGCGCGTGGGCCTGGGTCCTGTTACCGCCCCTGTGAGTGAAGAGGCGCTCCTGTCCCCCCGACGGCCTGTTTTAGCTCCTGATAAATCTCGAGGGGACAGCTGGGCAGGAAGGGCATCAGTAAGCACATTCCCAAATACACACATACATCCATACCCGCAGACTAAAAACTCCACTGCAGAGGGCCACATTCCTCACCTGTCACAGTGTGAGGTGCAGAAAAAGCTGCTGGGAGAAAAGAAAAGTCATCCACCAGCTGGCTGCCGTGATTCAGATTTCAATAATTTACATTTAACTGACGCGAGAAATTGTAATTCCGCAATATCCGTGTTTAATTGTGTATGATAAAAAGCCTTTCTTGAGAAAGTTTGACTTTTAACAAAGCAAACAGTCAAATATATAACATGCAGTTGAGCATCTGCTTCTGATTCCCTCATTCATTAATTCATCCAGTTACAGAGGCCTCCACAGACCACAGATAGAGGCTTCTCCTGCAGCCGAAATCTGCTGACCACAGGAATTTAATTAAACTGTAACTGTCTCCTTGTACTTAAATAGGACCCAGATTTATTTGACAACTCAGTGGCCATCAGTGCCAGATAATCCCTAAACACTCAAGGCACGTGCGAGAGAGATTTCTTCATCAATGCCCTCACACATTATCACTTCTCTAATGTCTTACCTAAAGACCCGGGTATCCACGGGAAGACACAGGTCCCAGAAGGTCCGAGAGAAGGTGCGGCTCAGGGGAAGAGGAATATAGATTCCCAGGTAGTTTTGTGTCCCACAGCTTGTATTGTACTGCCTGCCCTCCTCTTCGCCCTGGAGAGAGTGAAACCCTATCAGCAGGGCTGCTCCAGTGCTGTGGACATGGCTTCAGGGGTGGGAGGGGAGGGTGGGGGTGAAGAGAGTGGGGGGTAAAGAGGGAGGTGGGTGTGGTGTTTCGAGTTCAGAGGTTGGTAAGATCAGTGATAATAATAAACTGAGATGCTCTTTTTTATCTACCAACTTTATCTGTTAGAAAGATAAGAAAGAAAGATAGATAGAAAGAAATAAAGAAAGATAGAAAAATACAGAAAGGTCAATGTGACAATTTAAACAAGGTATTTGATAAACAGACACAGAATTAAAAAAAGACAATCCCACCCACCTGTCAACCCAGGAACAGAGGTGCCAGACCAGTCTAAGGAAATCTGATAGAGAGGGAAAAAAGGTCCATGTTTGGAGCCCGGTCTCAATCTGAAATGCGGCACCTGGGCAGTGACTTGCGGCGTCAGAAACAAAAAAAGCACATTCTCACTCCGACCTCGTCACAAATTGACATTTTGGTCAAAGACTTTCAGCGTCTACATATCGATGTGAAAGGTACCCTGGGTGCGTTGGTTGTTGATGTTCTTTGACACCGTGTCACGTTCTGCCTGTTACATGCATTGTCTTCTTTCAAGATACACTTCTGTTACAGTCTCGTTCAAAATAAACGCACTATGTCGGTACAACCCCATGAATTGATGTTTTTGGAATGGAAGTCACTACCCAAAGTCACCACCATAATTTTTGCTCAAAACTATCACCCGGTTACTCAAGATAATCCACAGACCGTCCCAGTGAACACTGGTCTGATTATGACGTCATGTTCCTGTCCAGAATGGTCAAGTGTGGAATTGTTTCTAAAGTTGTCATAAAGTCAGAATATGTTTCCACTCCTCGATTACCTGGTAAGTTATTCATATTCCTTTGGTCTGGAAGGGTCCACCGATCAAAAGACTCGTTGTTTTTTTTTACAAAAATTAACCCAACTTATGAATATTGTTTCAACAGGATAAAGTGGTGTTGGATCGGTAAGCACGGTGCTGTTATCCTCGGGTGCTGTGAAACAAATCTTTGCTGAGTAAGTAGTCTTTGCTAAAAGTAACTAAAGGCCTGTCTCATATAGACGCCTGTCTCAAATATAAGTCTGTAGAGTTTGGTGATTTAAGCAAATAGCTAGCTCAGTGGTGCTAGGCGAGCTAGCAGCAGATGCACACTTCCTTCTGCACACGTCATATTTCATGGTTGTTTGAATAGAAACACTCCATCACCTTTTGTCTTCAGCCTAGACTGTGGAGCAGGCAGGAGAGTTGTGTATCGGTGTTATAGAGAGCATATCACATCTTATGATGATTTTATTGAATTCCTCCAGCTTGTAAACACCAGAACAACTTCTCCCACCCCTTCCGATCTCAGGGGAACAGAGGCCTTTGATAACATGACAAACATCACAAGAGAATAGAAAACATCTCCAGCAGTTACGTTCTTCCCCTGCTACTCGGTTTCACGCACCTCGGGGCATTTATGCTTTTGTTGATGTGTTTTCCTCCCCCTCTCAAAGTCTCTTTATACATCCTCCTGCAACTGCGAAACCTTTGCAACTTCACGCCTCGTTTGTGCCTGGCAGCACTTACACCTGTATCATCATGTCAGTCACAGTTCCTCGTCAGTCCTCTGCTTTTCAGATTCAACCAGCAGCTTTTGTAAGTCAGTGTCGGTTCGTCGACTTTTGTGCAACTGTGGCAAAAAAAGCTGAGAAGACTCTATATTTCTCTGCTGTGCTACCTTGAGCATCTGGTCAGGTCGTAAACAAAGTTTTGTTGGGAAGGACTGATCATCTGTAAAAGTAAGAATTTCTCCTGTGACTTAGATAAGACTGATGAGAAAATGCATTTTTAAAGCGTCTATAATCTGTATTTTTGTTATAGCAATGTATCAGATGACAATGGATTCTTTGGATGACGTGGGAGTGATACAATAAAACTCCAAATGAATAATGAAGTACATGTATAAATAAGCAACACTGCTATCATGCTAGCATGTTCATAATGACAGTGCTAACAATGCTAAGATGGTGCAGTGGTAAGCATGTCGCCTCATAACAAGAGGGTTCCTGGTTTGGTACTGCAAACTTGCCAGAATAATAGATGGCTATACCCCATTCTTTGTGTGTCTTTGAGGTCATCTTGCATCTTTTTTTTGATAGGTTTGTGTCTCTTCATAGTTTTTTATGTCTCTTTCAGGTCATTTTGCTTCTCCTTTGGTTGTTTTGTGTCTCTCTGTAGTCTTTTGTGTCTCTTTGGGGTAATTTTGCAACTTTTTGGGTAATTTTGTGTCTCTCCATCGTAATTATGTAGCTTTCTGTAGTCCTTTGTGTCTCTGTGAGGTCATTTTGCATCTCTTTTGGTGGTTTTGTGTCTCTGTAGTCATTTTGTGTCTCTCTGAGGTCAGTTTGCATCTCTTTTGGTTGTTTTGTGTCTATTGTCATTTTGTGTCTCTGAGGTCATTTTGCATCTCTTTTGGTGGTTTTGTGTCTGTCTGTTGTCATGTTGTGTCTCTCTGTTGTGATTTTGTGTCTCTCTGAGCTCATTTTGTGTCTCTTTGAGGTCATTTTGCATCTCTTTTGGTGGTTTTGTGTCTCTCTGTAGTCATTTTGTGTCTCTCTCGTCATTTTATGTCTCTTTGGGGGCATTTTGCATGGGTTTTTGGTCATTTTGTGTCTCTCCATAGTCTTCTGTGTCTCTTTGAGGGCATTTTGTGAGTTTTTCTTGGGGGTAATTTTGTGTCTTTTGAAGTTATTTTGTATCTTCTTTGGTGGTTTTGTGTCTCTCTGTAGTCATTGTGTGTCCCTCTGAGGTCATTTAGCAACTTTTTGGGTCATTTTGTGTCTCTTTGAGGTTATTTTGTATCTCCTTTGGTCATTTTGTAGCTCTCGGTAGTCTTTTATATCTCTATGAGGTAATTTTCTGTTTGGGGTTTTTTGGTCGTTTTTGTATCTCTCTGTAGTGATTTTGTGTCTCTTTACGATCATTTTGTATCTCTTTCTGTCATTTTGTGTCTCTTTGAGGTCATTTTGTATTGCTTTGAAGTTATTTTGTGTGTCTGTAGTTGTTTTACACCTCTTTGTAAATTTATGTTTCTTGGCAGTTCCCTCACATCTCTTTGTGGTCATTTGTGTCTCTTTCCAGTTGATCTGTGAAGTCAGTGGTGAAGTAGCAGTAGCTGATGAGGTGGGTGTACTACTAGGGTGATGAGTCGGCTATGCAGGAGGAAGTGGGTTTACTCTCCTATATATATCAATGGCATTTTGGCTGATAGGTAGTTATACTGCAAACCGCCAGAAAGAGAGATGGGTACACCGCGTATACCTGCATATACCAGACACAACACCACTGCCGTTCAGTCATCTATCCTTGAGAACAACCATTACTTGTCCATCTTCTGACCTGCCCCTAAACCCTGACCGCTGACCCCAAACACTCGACACTGTTGACCCAGAAACATGGTGTGAGTAAAGAGCTTCTTTGGCGGAGCAGCAGGCGGAGACAGGATGTACGAGGTAGCACCCACCCCTCCTCCCAACTCTCAATAGCACTGTAAAAAAAAAAAAAAAAAAGCCATCAGAATTAAGAGTTTAGCACCGGGCCAAATAGCTGGAGATTAACGGCTCCAAAAATAGGTGAAATGGTGTGTGTGTGTGTGTGTGTGTGTGTGTGTGTGCGATTGAGTGAGAGAGGAATTAACAGAGATGAGGAGAGAGACCGATAGAGGGAGAATTGTAGAACTAATTTGGTAATTTGGCCAAGAGTTGAAAGAGCCACTTCAGTCATTATTGTAAGTGCAGCCACAGCGTTTATGTATTTCTAAAATCCAGTGACCTAGTTAGCAGAAAAATGAATCTGCTGCTGCACACTGGAGTGGGATATCTGTGTGCAAGTGTTTTACCTTCCACTAGCACAGCAGCTAAGCTTACCAGGAGACCTGAACAGGACTAAAGTTAGTGGCTAAAGTTAGCCCTGTCTGTCACCTGATCCCAGTCAAGGGTCAGAGGTTAGATCCCTTTCAGTGGCTGTGGTTGGGTTTCACAGTCAGGTGGCTGTCATTAAACTGCTGTGAAATGTAGTTTCTGCAAGGACATTTTCAACAATGATCAGATATTAAATATAAAATAGGAGAATTAAAAAGGGGATGCATGTATTTGATATGTTTTTTATCTCTTCTCGTTCAGCTGAATTACTCAGTACACAATGTGTTTAGGATTAAGATAAAAAAAAATTTAAATGATGATTTAAAGTATTAAAAGGTAGGATGTAAAATGGAAACCAGATTTTTTCCCCCTGTCTCTTTTACATGAAATGTAATATCTATGATTAGACAAGGGAGACCAGAAACTGTAGTGGAGCAACATGTCTGGATTACAAATCCTACAGTGCCTCCATGTGGTGAAAGTTTCAAAGAACATTTTCTAAACTCCAAAACCGTCGCTATTAAAGACTGTGTATTTGATCTGTAAATCCTGAGAGACCAATTAAGCCGTTAGACTGTTCAGTAAATGCCTGAAAGAGAAAAAAGGGTAAAAAGTTAAAGGTAGGAGGAGATACTGGGGCCCGCAGTGGGAGCCGGTGACACAGGCAGAAACAGACTGACAGCTGAGGTGACTCATGTCTATTTTTATTCAGCCACATGTCTCTGTGGAAAACAGCTAAACAGACATGTTATACATCTCTTGTTTTGTATCGACAGATTGGAAATCAGGGCTACTGTAAAAGGCTTCTTCATGGCAACTGTGGAACACTACAGAAAACAAAGCACACACTGCTGCAGAGTGCAACTGGGGAAAAAAAGACACTCAAACACAAATCATTTGAATATATATAACAGGAGGAAACACAGTCATAGTAGCGACTTCAAATTTGTTAGTAAAGCAACTTTTCTGATATGATAATGCCGGATGGCAACAGGTACTGTGAGAGGTTTACAGATTGTGATGTCAAATCTGCACCTTCTACACAAATTAGATTAAAAATTAAATAATTAATTAATTAATTATTGAAATTAATAAATAAGATAGTCATGAGCTTAAATGAATTTAACAAATTGCCATTATAAGTACTGTGGGTTCTAGTATTACAGTGTGTGTGTTGTGTTGCTGTAATCCAAGCCGTTGCTCAACTGCTGTGTCAAACATTGTACCGTCTCGGTTTCATTACTTGAAAATATTTTTGTTAGTATGTCATAAGTATGTCATAAAAATCAATCGTACGCCGGCTCCCTAAAACTGCACTCACTCAGACTTGGAGAACCCTTGATCCAAGAGTTCAAAATGCTTTAAAATGGTCTGTTAAGCTGTGAAGCTTCTAAGATTTCTAAGAATTACCCCGACTCTCCAGGAAGATTGGGTCACAGAGGATACTTCAGGGTAGAGTGGGGTAGTGTTGAATACATGATTACAGCCCTGGCTTAAACGTGTGAATGAGCGTTTTCCGCACAAATCCAGGATTCTTAAAATTTCCATCCATCCATCCATTTTCATTCGCTTATCTGGGCCCAGGTCGCAGGGACAGCAGGCTGAGCAAAGCCCCGAGACGTCCCTCTCCCAGCAACACTTTTCAGCCCCTCCTGGGGGACCCCAAGGTGTTCCCAGGCCAGATGAGATATGTAATCCTTCCAGTGTGTTCTGGGTCTGCCCCGGGGCCTCCTACCAGTGGGACGTGCCACCTCAACTGGCCCCATTCAACACGAAGGAGCAGCGGCTCTACTCCGAGCTCCTTACCCTGTCTCTAAGGCTGAGCTCAGCCGCCCCACAGAGGAAACTCATTTCAACCGCTTGTATCCGTGATCTCATTCTTTCGGTTTCTACTCACAGCTCATGACCATAGGTGAGGGTTGGGACATAGATGGACCGGTAAATCGAAAGCTTTGCCTTCTGGCTCAGTTCCCTCTTCACCACGACGGACCGGCGCAGCGCCTGCATCACTGCAGAAGCAGTACCAAACCGCTGATCCATCTCACACTCCATTCTACCCTCTTCTCCTACTTGAGCTCCCTCGGGGAGAGTTACTGCCTCCTCATTAATTATTGTCAAAATTAAAATATACAAACGTCTTACCAGCTGTTTCTGACTGCCAGGACATTTACTAATGTGTGCGTGGATGCAGCTTAATCGCGTTCTCCTTAATACACCTCAGGCAAACGTTTTCCTCAAATACACAAAAAAACGCACATCAATTTTGCGTCTGTCAGTTTTGAATGACACTGGTTCACTAACATGCACACATTGGTAAGAGCGTGTCATGAATCCGATGGTAATGTGGAATTTATACTTCTGCGCTGAATCAACGCTGTAGCTACGCCATAGCCTGACATCAGTGGAAACAAAGCTTTTATTTACTTTAATTTCATAGATAAGAAACAATAAATTGTGAAGACAATAAAGCCTCCACAAAAATAGCATTTTAAGTCTTGTGTGTGATTTATCCTGGCTTCATATGAGCAGAGGAAATCTCTGCTCGTCGCCAGGCTAATTTATACAATGCAAAATGCCATAGGCTTGTGCTAATAACATTAGCATGTTGTATTTGTGTACTTGTGTTTGAAACTGTCTCTATTAAGCCATGTTTAATGTGTGTTTAATGTGTGTTTTGAATCAACTAAACTTTGAGTGACACAGACACACCACCGCATAAGTATAAATGCTCACAACAGCGTAGGCGATGTGCATAAGTTCTGCTGCATAAGTATAAATCCAGCTTCATTCTGCAGGCACTCATATTTTGTGCACAAAGTCGAAACATTTCTAAGCACATATTAGTGAATGAGGCCAAATGTTTCTATGATGTCTTTTCACCAGAGCCTCCCTTGCTTCCCTTTTCATCATTTTCCCATCCTCTACCACGCCTCTCTCTCAGCGCTCTTGTCTTGTCACATCCTCTATTCTTCTTTTTTATGTTTACACTTAATTCTTTATCATTCAATGCAGTATTTACAGAACTTTATTCCAGTTTCCCCCTGTGTCTCTTTCTGTCCCTTTCAATCTGCCGTTGATCCCTTTTTTTTTTTTTTTTTTAACTTTTCTCTTGTTTCCACACCACATTTCCCTTGCACGACAGTGTTCCCTCTAACTGCAGCCAAATTCATTTGAATAAATGAGTCAACAAGGTTAAATTTAAGTGAGAAAATGTGCTACATGGGTGGCTGATACAAACAGAGTGATAAAAACGTGGCTGGTAAAACCCCAAGCTGAAGATCTGAATAACAATATTACAATACTAAAAACACATTTAAAAAATGTTGCTCCGTGTTCCCACAGAGCCGTGCTTAATCATGTCCGCAGCAGAGTCGCTTTAGTGTGTAGTGGATCCAGGGCGCCAGACGCAAGGCTGCAGGCCCAGGTTGGAGGTGCTGAACCTGGGCCTGGGGACTCTGCTCTGGTGAGTGCTGCTGGATGCCGGCCGAGAGGCACCAGCGGGGCCGACGGGACTCAGATCTGGGGCGCTCTTAAACTGCCTGTTGGCCTGCGCGTTGCTGGAGGGTGGAAGGTGCAAAAAAGTTGGAGACTGGACTAGATTCTGAGCAGGGGCAGCGGAGAAGGTGGGGAGCTGAGGGAGTGGAGCAGTAGGGGCAGGGGGAGGTGGGGGAGACAGAGGGGAGGTGGCCCACTGAGGTTGGGGTTGAGGCTGGTAGGGTTGGTAGGGGGTGGGGCCAGCTGTGGGTGGGGGAGATGTGACATCAGAGCACCACAGCGGCTCTCCAAGTGTCGTAGCTGATCGGGGTACAACAACTTTGAGGGCGGGCCCTGTGGATGTTGGTGGCGGCGTGGAGAAGCGCTTCACCTCATACACTCGTGCTGTCTTCTGAGGACCACTTGTCATTCCTCCCTGCTGCTGATAGGTAGAGGTGTGCTGGGGAACCCCGCCCCCGTAGCTGAACAGAGTAGAGTTGAGCTGGTAGGGCTGGTGGCTCATGACATCCACAGACTTGAGGCCGGCTTTCTGACCTTTAGATCCAGCTGGCCCAGACTTTGTCTTTGATACCTCAGGCTTCTTCTGGGCCTTTAGAGGGCAGGAGGGAGAGAGGAGGGGGTTGTAGCTGATAGGAGGAGGAGCACGGATGCTGGATGAGTACTTCCAGGTGGCAGGGAGAGAAGGTGTGGGCGAGGACTCCCTCGTCTGGGCGGGAGAGAAAGGTGCTGCAGCGACAGAGGGAGATCGCTCCACAACATAGCGATCCATCCTGTTCTGCCTGCGAGCAAACATATCACCTCCTTTCCCCGCCAGCTGTGGCACCTGAGGGGTTTGGGGTTTGGGAGCTACAGGAGGTGGCCTGGGTCTTCGCTGAGCCTGCATGAAGTTGCAGGCCTCTGCCCCCAGCCTCAGCCAGTCCTCCTCAGGCCCTGACTCATGCCCGGTCTCCCCGCTGGGCGCAGCTCCGGGCTCGGCGCCTGTGGCTTTCCCAAAGTGGTCGTCCATGTTCTGGACCATCGACAGCAAGTCTGGGTTTGGATTAATATCTTTGTTCTGGACTGCACAGAACATCGGCTTCTTGTTGCTACGACGACGGGCTTCATGCAGGATCCCGGTTCGAGCGGCAGGGACTGAGATGCGCTCTTCACGTGTCGCCAGGGAATCGGTAGCAGGAGCCTGGGTAGGTGATGCGGTTGCCATGGCAGCATGGGGACCAGGGGTCACAGCACCTGTCATGTTGATGTAGGGGTGGACAGATGGAGATGGAGGAGGTTGGCTGGGAGGAGGAGGAGGAGGAGGAGCAGGCTGGGCATGGAAGGAGGGCTGAGTCAGATCAGGGGGATGTGGAGGGGAGATGGGAGAGGCAGGAATGCAGGTGGAGGGAGGTGGATAAGCAGGAGCAGGAGGAGAGGGGAATTGCTGTGGAGCTGTAGAGAAGAAGGGTTGAGCAGACGGAGAGAACGGGGTGGAGGGGGGAGCATACGCTGCGGGCTGAGAGGAAAATGTGTGTGGATTTGTGGCGGGCTGGGAGAAAGCTGCAGAGGACAGAGAGGAAGGAGGCGAGTTAACAGAGGGGGGAGTGTTGCTGTTGTTATTTCTTGGAGGGATGTACAGGGAGGTGCTAGACACCGCTCTTCTCGCATCTGGCCCTGACTGAAGGCGAGAAGGCTGGATCGTCACCATGGAGACGGCCGCCACGGGTTTGGTCGCCATGGTCATGGCCGTGGGTTTGGGTTGGGGGGGGCGAAACATAACAGAGGTTACAGATGCACGAGAAGCAGTGGGGCCTGGGGTGAAAGGGCGCGCAGTGCGGTTCAGAACACCTGGATTCAGGTGATGATCTGAGTCTGTGACTGGACTATGATTAGGGTTCGGAATGGGATTAGGGTTGCCATGTTGCCCGTTTTGACTTGGAAGGGGCGTCTGAGAGGGCGGGCTCAGAACAACACTAGCCCGACTCACAGCCACCGACCCCCCGTTGGTCAGGGCCACAGCTGGAGGAGACATGTGTGCAGGCTGATTACTGATTGGCTGCTTTGTGATGCTGCTCTCCAGCCTCGAGCCCTGATAGGCTGAGCTCTCCGGCCCTGAGACCTCCAACCCTGGGCTTTGATTGACAGAGGTCAAAAGTCCTGGTGTCTGATAAGCTGAGATGTCCAGCACTGAGCTGTGATTGGTAGTTGGCGTTGTTGGAGTTGTTGGTGTGGTCGACGGGCAGGCGGAGCTTCTCCTGTCCAGCAGGTCTAGATAACCGGTGTCCCACGTAGGGTCAAACGATGCACAGAATCCTTCTTCATCAACCTCTGATCCACTCAGAATGGAGCTTCCTCCTTCCTCCTCTGTCTCCCCTCCTGTGTCTCCTTCTGTCTCCCCTCCTCTGTCTCCCTCAGCTTTGCCGAAGCAGGTCAGTGTGTACTTCTTGGCCCTCTGCCGGCGTTTCTTGAACATAAGCACCCCCTTCGAGTTGGGGTTGGGAGCATCAGTCAGCAATGAGGCAATAGAGCGGCATTTAGTGCGAGCTTCTTTCACCTGTTTCTCCACCACACTCTCCCCACGCTGCAGCTCTGCAAGACAGGAAGAGGAAAGACACCAAAATAAATGTGTTGAAAGAGAGATGATACAAAGGAGAGAAGCAATCATGGGATTTTTGTTGAATACCTAACGAGGCACAGAGCGACAAATAATGGAAACAACAGCGTGATAGCCCCCTCTGACTGTGAGCAGCGGCTGATTGATACAGTATTATCACAGCGAGGAGCTGTGATGAGGATTACCAGTGACAGACAGGAGTGTGTGTTGTGGATTTAGAACAAAGAATTCCTGCTGCTTTCCAGAGTTGAGTCACACACTCCAGGAAGGTTAGATCAGAGTGTCACTCCTGAACAAATGCTTGTTTGTGCCTGTGTGTGCGCACGCCAGCATGTGCACATGTGTATCTCTGCTTAGTCCAAAGCTATTTGAGTCCTTTTAGTACCTTGGCTCACCTCACATGAATATCCTCACTACATAACTATAGTCTGATGCAGCCTCTGTGCACACACATCCTTATTCTGCGCAGCCAAGCTCACCGAGACATAACAAACACACAGTCCCAATGTCAAACTTGATATTTCAGTTGAAAAGTTCAAACAATTCTCCAGCAAAGACTTCATATAACAAGATGTAAAGGAGAACAACAAATTACAGCAATGTTAACGGCTCTGGGAGCTAAATGCTAACACATCTTAGTGTAGCATATTATCATTTTTAATTAGCAGAAACAACAAACAAGTCTGGTGTTTGGTTGTAAACCAAAGTATTTGTTTGACCCAATGATGGCACTGGGGCAGGAGTTTGCATCCTGCAGCCAGCGGCGGACAGAGCACACAGGAAAGCTTCCCCATGCTGATAAGCTTGTTCAGACCTAATAGGCTGTGTTACCTTTATTACAGGGCTCACATATGTTTTGCGGCTCAAGAAAGATGTTTGCTAAGACAAGCTAAAGAGATCACGAAAGTTATAAGAATTCATACGTGAACGTCTGAACCCAAGTTTATGTCAAACCTTCCAATAGCTTTGTAGACGTTTCACTCAAAACCACGAATATGAATCTCACCACACACATGAATATCTGCACCAAATTTCATCCCTATCCAGTTTGACAAGTGGTTAAACATTTTTTTCATTTATATATCCGACCCATAATAAGCAGCATAGCTTCATCGAGTAGATAAAGCATCACAGTATAGACACAGCGTCTTATATGATTCACTTTTACAGCGTAAAAAAACACAAAATAAGACACATGATCACAGGCAGAGTGACTCGCTAACTTAGCCTCACAGATCAGGATCATCAGTCGCGTCCGTTACAGCACAACAACAATGGATAACCTTGACGTTTCTCTAAAACTGAAAAAGAAAAACAACAGTCACGTCTAACGTGAGTGAATCTGTGTGTACATGAGTATACGCACATAAAAGGATTTTAATGTGTCTTACCTGCGTACACGGTGTGTGGGACTGTGCGTCCACCTATGTCTGACCCTGAAGGAGATGTGAGGTCCCTCATCTCACAATTGTGAGCGTGTGTGTGTCCTTAAACTCCCTCAGACCCTCCCACACACACCCTCGCAGCGTCCAGGTTTGCTCTGAGTGGGGACCTGTTTAGTCTCTGTCTTCCAGCTCTTCTCTCCAGGGCTCAGCCCATGTAAAGACCTTTGTCTGTGTCCGGCAACCCAAACCAACGCATGATGTCAACCCACTATTCCTGTCTGTCTGACAGGCATCAAACACCTGTCCAGTCTCTGTCTCATACACACACAGAGCGACACAAGGACGGGAAGACCCCCTCGCCAGAGGATATTTAGACAGCAGTGTCATTGAGTGTGTGTATCTGTGTGTTTGTGTATGTGTGTATGAGTTCATAAAGCCAATTATAGTTTATAGAGGAGCTCGGTCATGACTCTTTACTGTTGTGCTGCACTGTGCTGCTGCGTACACAGACACAACTCTGTAGCAGCAGAGCTAACAATCACTTAACCAAAGCCAAAGGCAATGCATACGTGTGTGTGTGTGTGTGTGTGTGTGTGTATGTGTGTGTGTGTGTGTGTGTGTGTGTGTGTGTGTGTGTGTGTGTGTGTGTGTGTGTGTGTGTGTAACGTGAGAAAGGGCAGGTCCCTGAACACCTCAGTCATCATTCATCGTCCTAATCATTCATAGTAAAGCCCTAACCTAAGTCATTCACCAGATGACGGCACACTCATTACTGCAACGTTCGCTCATATGAAGTCATGACACAGTCAGGACATAGTTATCCGGTTTGATCAGCTGTGATCGTCACTACCTTATTGAAACAATGAGTTAACTAGACAAGGATGATGAATCTTCATGGGTTAAAGGAGTAGTTTAACATTTTGGGAAATACTCTCAGTTTGCAGAGGTGTGGACTCACGTGCCAAAATCAAAATCAAAAACGACCTGCACCTCAACTTGGACTTAAACACCATTTGACTCGTGGCTTCACTTGGATTTAAGCTCTTTGGCTTGACGATACTTGATACCTTCCCCCAAACCCAAAAATTAAAAAAAAATTCCGAACGTGGCCTCGCTCCGAAGTCAGCGAAATCTGACGCTTGGGCAGTGACTTGGGGCGTAAGAAACCATCTAACCTCGGCATAATATGTGGTCGGTTGCTGTTCTAGTTTAATGGTGCCTGGCGGCGGCGTGGCGGAACAAGGACAAAAGTTAAGGTGGCGAAAGTTCAACTAGTGCGGGCCAAAGGGGTGGCGGATGGGTCCAACAAACATCGACCTTCACCCAAGAGAGCGGTTCATGTCACGTAAGATCCTAAAGCCAAACCCTGTTCTTTTTTCCTTAACCTAACCCCGTGTGTTTGTTGTTGAAGGAAAAAAAAGTCAGTTTGCGGTGTTGTACTGATGTGGTGCGTTTATTTTGAAAGAGACTGTATGAAAACATTAAATTTCCTGTGAAAACAGAAGTGTATCTTGAAACAAGACAATGCATGTAACAGGCAGAACTTGACACGTCGTCCCAGAACGTCAACAACCAACACACCCAGGGTACCTTGGACATCGTATGTGGACGTGGGTCTATGACCAAACGTCAATATGTGACGAGGTCTGAGTTTTCATCTTTTTTTAAATTATTTAATCAACATTAACACTAATTATTTCCAGCAAGTACGCACTTAAATCCCCAGATGATCAACTTTGTTTGAAGAAATACGACAGCGCCCAATCAAACTGCAGGAGAGAACGATAAAGAACTAACACTACATTACTATAATTTCGTTGTACAACTGGTGTAGATTTTCTCGTATAACTCTCAGCAAGAAGTGTATTTCCAAAAATGTAAAACTATTTTGAGTATATTTTTTTAGCTTATAAAATGCCTAAATCTACTGAGAAACACATCATTACGTTCCACAAATATAATATCTATAACAATATAAAGCAGAGAAAAGCAGTAAACCCTCACATCAGAAAAGCTAAAACCAGCAAATGCTTCGCTTTTCTGGCGTGATTAATGACTTAATTATGATAATCTGCTGTTTATTGACTAATCAGTGACTCAACTAATCATTTGAGGACAAGGAACAGAGAAGTTTCACCAGTGTGAAGCCTGCTGAGCGCACACACACACACACTCATGCAAACACACACTTGTACACCACATATTCAGCTGTGTGGCCTGTAAGTCAGTGCTGCATTCAGTCTGTCGATCAGAAGCTTCAATGCCTATAAATACAGCGAGCGAGGCAAATGCTCTGAATACTGACAGAAGAGACGGACTGCTGTTTCAGGGGACAGAAGGGGGGAGGTGGAATATCTCTGCAGGTATCTGGTGTATCTCACCCAATCACCACCAGCCTGTAAATGTAACTGGGTGCTCCAGATGTAGAAAACCACCACTAGAGGGGGATCTAGCTGTTGATAAACTTCAAGACTACACAGCCAATGCCCTCGGAGACACCAGGGGAATCTCTGGAATTTAAATTAATAAGCAAAAACCCTGCGGTCAACACTGAAATAGTTGCATCACCGTGAGAAACTACAGAGGTTTCTGTTTTTGGTTAACAGCTGGTGTTACATTCTCAAAATTCACAGAAGAAGAAGGAGCGAAGATGGAAGAGAGATATCACACCAGGACTATAATTAGCACTGTAACATTAATTATACATTATTGTCTAAATAACTATGATGACGAGGTATAATTACCGAACACAAATAAGATCATGGTAGCCTTTAACTATTTTTCCATGACCACTTCAACTTCTTGTCATCACTTCACTGGTGTTACTTGCTGTGTTTGTGTTTGGTCAGGTGGAAATGATCATTGATGTTTAAACTCTTACAGGTAGCACCTGACAAACAGATTTGCAGAAGTCAGTATCCTTTTTTCCATTGCCTCTGGGTAATTTGTTGCAATTTGTGTGTAGTTTTGTGTGCACACAGGTTGGCATGTATGTAGGTGTTTGCAACATATCCTTATACAACAGTTTGTATGGCATCCAACGAATTAGTGCCCAGTTAATTAGCATCCCAGTAAGGTTAGGTTAAGGAAAAGAATCACGGCCGGGCATTGTCACTTTTTGTACTTGACATAAAGTTACATGGGTTAGGTTTAGGCCTTAAAAGTTTCAAAGGTTAGGTTAAGGAAAGTAATGTTACGTAGGTTAGATTTAGAAAAAAAGTCATGATTGGGTGTCATGACATCAAGTACTTCATGTAAAGTTATATACTTAACGTTAAGTGAAGTGTGTGGTTTAGTAAAGTTAAGTTATGCAGATTAGGTTTAGGAAAGTAAAGTTACGTAGGTTAGGTTTAGGAAAAGAAACATGTTTGGACATTACATTTACATACTTAACATAAGGTTTTGTACATAATGTAAAGTACTTAAAGTTACATAGGTTACGTTTAGAAAAGTAAAGTTACGTAGGTTAGGTTGAGGAAAAGAAACATGGTTGGCTGTAGTCACATCACATATTTAACATAAACTTACGTACTTAAGGTAATGTGACGACGTACGTTGAAATAACTCAAAGATAACTTGGTTTCACACGGTACACAAAAACACCAGTCTCCTAGGGGGAAAGTCCTGTGTTTTGTGGTCCATCCACCACTCCAACCTGCCTCCTTACACGGACCTTTGCCCTTTATACTACTTCCATCTTTACTCCCCTCAGTGCATGAGAACAGCCTGGTATTTAGTAACAGGTACACAGTAATAACAGTGTTTTTGTGTCTGAATTGATCTAAATCATTATGGTTGTGTGTGACTTCAAATGTGTATTTCCTCTTTTTCGCTTGTTAACCATTTTGTACTCTCTGGATAAATTTGCTGTATGAAGATATACTCACTAGCTTGCCGTGCTTTGTCCATGTAGGTGGTGGAGAGCTCGTCGCTGACTGGGGTCTGCTGTGGTCCCACCATGGGTACCAGATGTTTACCAGAGCCCGACATCAAAGCCTCTTTCGCCCGTTCTGGAGACACAAGCGGTGGGCAGGCCAGCCCGATGCAGCCCCCTGCCTCCTGGAAGCCACTGTCCCCTTCTCCCTCTGCTTCCATTAACCCCTGATCAGGGGTCGGTGTGAGTGTGTGAGGGGTTAAAGTGTGTGGGGTGTGTGTTGGAGTGGTCCACTCAGTCTGGAGTGGCTGGTAGATGAGCTCTCTGCGAGGGACGCCGACAAGACCCTGACCGTCCCACTGCCCCTGCATAGAAACGCCTACATCTGTGGCGCTCTCATACCTGACAGGAAACACAACAGAGTTTGTAAAACTGTAGTGGGAGATATTCTTTATTGGACAGGATATGGACAGGAAACCTCGGTTTGATGTTGCAGCTTTTTAAAAAGCTTGATAAAAGAAACCTCTGACAGAATACACTGAAAACAGGAAGTCTCCGTTCCTTACCCGCTCATCTCTGAGGTCTCCTCCTCTTCCTGGTTGTCATAGCGCGCAGGTGAGCGCGCGTGAGGAGGTGTGCGGCGTTGGCGACGGTGCGTGAGTGACTGTGTATCTGCGTCACTGTCTGTCTCTCCGTAGTAAGCCTCACTGTCTGGGGGGGAAGTGATGCCCCTGGGGGAGAGGATGGAGGCACAGTGGGAGGGCAAGGGGCCTGCGGGGGGAGACAGGACCCTCGTGGAGGAGTGGAATCCAGGAGGAGCCCTGGAAATACACAAGTTAGTATAAAAAATAATAAAAATAGCTTCACGTTACAAAGTGAATATATGTATATATGTATGTATGTATTGTATGTGAGTCCATGCTCTGACCTTTTAACCCTCAGGTTGAGTGTTGAGCTCTCTGTGTCGATGAGGCTCATGGCCTGAGCATGACTGAGCTCTGCACACATGTGGTCGCCAATGGCAACCAGCTCGTCATGCTCCTTCAGTCCAGCTCTGCATGCTTTGCTACGCCTGCGTACCTGCAGAGAGGACAGGGGTTAGAATACCTGTGGCTGTGGGAGAAGCACGACCTTTGCATTCATTTGTAGACACATCATTCAACTTTTGACCAGCGGTTCCCCACCTCTTTGACTTGTGACCCCTTACTAGGAGCTCACTGTATGTAAAAACACTTCTAGAAGAGAAGAAGTCTGAATTGAATAGACAGTTTTTTCCCTTAAGACATCAGACAGAAGAGCCATTTGTTATGGTGTTGTTATAACGGTCTGTGATGCCAGGAATGAGTTCAGAGCTGCGCTCAAGATCAGGAGTGTCACTGACTACAGGACCCATAATCCATCAGACCAACTGTTGTCTATTGATCAGCTCTGTAACCAGACAAGAGAAGCAGTCCCACCCTCGCAACACAGGCCCTGTGGGCAACTGGAGGCTGTGGAGAGGACATGGATGCTGCTATTGGGTCATGTGAGGTGTCAATCAAAAGCCACCAGCATATATTATGTGATTGAACGCAAATATAGCACTCAGTGAGAGTTGGTAATGACTTTTATTTAAACAGTTCTTCGGGCTCAGAGCCCACACACAGTCTCTGGGTTCAGGGGCCAGGGAATGGACCGGGCCGAACTCACAAGCTGGACCAAGAATGAGGATGTGACCATAAACGCTGTAGTGTACATGCCAGGCCAGTCGTTGGCAGTGATGTATAAACAAACAAAATGGCAACTGCACAAATGTTTGTCTGGACGGACGACGAGGTGGAGTTGCCACAGAAGATCTACACTTTGCTAGAGAAGCGTTGATGAATTCAACAGGGTGAGCAGCACAAACAGAGCTCGGGAGTCCGCCATTGTTGTTGTGATGGTCGACTTTCTAGCACATACCTCATGACTGGTAATGTGCATGTGCAAAAAGTATTTCAGAGGAGCAGCATATTGTAAGTTTGCATGACAACGGAGACGGAGCTGTTTCCAAAGAACTGCACTCTGGAACCTGTTTTCAAAACGTTGCGTTTTCAGGCACCCAAAACGCAACTAAAGTTGACCATTATTCAGTGTATTTCCTGTAAAACTCCTACAGGTTGTATGATGTTAAGCCCCGTCTCTAAACGCTTACAGTATGGTACCTTTGAAACCAACAGTAACCCTTCAGACATGGTACCTAGACCCTAGCGTTTCCACTGCAAACAGTAAATGTGGGCAGGGTTGCTGTTGTCGTCAAATCAGTCTTTGGTGAAATGACCTAAAGCTCAATGACCAGTGTTCAGCAACAGGCAGCTCTCCTGCCATCCTTGTCCCTGTATCAGAATAACTCATGAAGTCATGCAGCTGTTCCTGGAGGTCGCTAAGAGATGATGTCATAGGATCATTCAGGAAGTATGTCTGTGGTGGGGGGTGGGGGTGGCTGAGGTGAGTATTCTTGTCCACTAGATTGCAGTTTCCTCTATAAGAAGATAAGGCCCTCAGCTCAGTCTCCTAACACACACACACACACACCTTATCACTGTGAAAAATGTTGAGGGGAGGAAAGTGTGTTCTCGCACCTACTTGGACTCTCAAGAGGACTCAGTATTCCCCTTTATCAGTGTCCAGTAGGCCCAGTATGGCAAGCACATGCAAGGACGAGTTGTCGATCTCGTACTTTCCCCCTCAGACAAATGTACATACACACACACAAACACACACACACGGCACAATCATGAAAGAGGGGGTTTGAACAGCTGCATCACCGGTCTGGACTGAGGGGGGGGGGTGCCTGTCGTTCACCATATGTTCCCTACATACCCAAAATAAAACCTTACAGGAAAACTGACCACATTCCTAGACAGACGAAGAAAGACAGGCACTACTGTGATGAAAAACCAAAAAAATGCTCACAATACTAGAATTAAAAACTTTATGAGACGTGAAAGTGTATCTGTGTGTGAACAGGAGGCCTTTTTCCATGCTCTGCTTCCAGCTCCTCTTAAATGAGCTATTCTGATCCTCTAGTTTGTGCTCCATTCCCAACCGGGCTTATCTGAGGTATGCTCAACCTCACACACACACACACACACACACACACACACACACACACACACACACACACACACACAAATGACAGGTCACATACATACACCAACAAGAGGAAGCACACACTGAAAACTCTCATCAAAGGTGACCTTATCTGCTTGAAAATCCCGGATAAAGAGGAGCCTTTGGTGCCAGAGACACTCCACCTCCATTTTGAATCAGAGGTTATGACAGCTTATGAGTGACCTGGCAACTTTTCACGTCAGTGTGAGCGAGGTCGCATTCCTCCTCTCCAGAATAGATTTTCTTATTAGAGACAACATTCTGGTCTGTCAACAAACATAAACACCGACCCGAAAAGCTTTTGGAGAGACCAGACGTGAAAAAAAACAAAAATCCCGGGGCTTTAAGTTGGATAATTTTGTCTGATAAATATGTGACGACAAACCTTCATTGTCAGTTGTGTGTTATTTTCATTGTGGATTAATGTGTCTGTTTTTTGGATTAAGGGGCATCTATTGAAAGATATGGAATACAGTATTCCTATCTGTGTTTTCTGTTGTGTATAATCGCAGGAAACTAAAAATCATTTTGTTTTCGTTACCTTAGAATAAGCCGTTTATGTCTACATACGGAGCTGATCCTCTTACAGGGTGTCCGCCATGTTTCTACAGTGGCCAAGGATGGACAAACCAAACACAGGCTTGGAAAAAGTCGTTTACATTTCCTCATTTTTGCGTCAGCCTTGGTAGTTCTCCTACACATTTGGCACGCTTGCTAGATAGATGCCAATAAATCCTACAAACTGGATAAAATACCAATAAAGTACTTTATTTGATACTTATAATGTGAATGGAGTAGCATGTAGTGTAGTTTTACTTTCGAATGTTTTGGTGACATCTCGGCACACTAAACTGACAACTCGGTCATGGACATCGTGCTTGAATTCACCACACCACCAGACTATATGGGTTATAGCTACTGCTGCGGGAGTGTGAGCTCCATGCTGGGGATAGTTGGTGAGAGTCCACTCGGCTGCACACACACAATGACCTGCTAACTGTTAGCATTGCATGGCTAACATTTCCTAAAGGTTATGAACTGGCTGAACAACAAAGTCGAGCCATTTCGGTGTGAGTTTGTTTGTGACAGTTTAAGGGCTCAGTGTTGGATGTTAGTCGCTGCTGCTGTGTTAGTTCGTGCTAACCAGGCAGATGTCGACTGACAGTTCGCACGGGGAGAGCAGCTCCTGACGCAGCAGCAACAGAAAGTTTGCTGATCCAGCGGGGAGTCTCGGTGCAAAAAGGATCCAGTGCAGGTATCATGTGACTGGAGAAGTTACAATACTTTGGTACTGGGTTATTTTTGTTTCATATCTTAAAAGTATTGAGTCTGAGAGTGATATTGGGTGATGCAAACATAATAGTGCAGGCTTAGATTTAGTATACTGCTGACTTTATACATACCATCTTCTTTACACATACTTGGTGTTTACAGTGTTGTTAAGATGTTCTGGTATCAGGTATTTGTCGACGCTTGCTAGTCGACACTGTTCAGGCAGCTGGTTGTTCTTGTGGTTGAAAAAATAAAAACAGGAGAAGAAGAGAGTCGAGCTTGCATAGATTTGACTGATCTGTGTTCGGACTTCACTAAAGTTATGAGGGTGTGTCTGTTCCACGTTTGTCTCCTCACTTGGTCAATCCATGTGAAATTTCGCACAGTGGTAGAGGGTCATGGGAGGATGCGAATGAAGCAATATTACATCAATTGGCCAAAGGGGGGCGCTATAGCAACCGATTGAAATGGCAAACTTTGAATGGGTATATCTCATGCCCTGTATGTTGTAGAGACATCAAACTTTGCACAGAGATGCCTCTCCTCATGAGGAACAAATTTGCCTCAAGAACCCATAACTTCCAGTTATATAGATATTCCGCCATTTTGAATTTTTTTTATTTTTCGATCTCTTCCTAGGAAGTTTGAGTGATCTGCATGAAACTGGGTGAACATAATGTAGGGACCAATATCTAAAGTTCCCTCTTGGCAAAAGTTGGAAAACTTACTAAAACTGAGCTTCTATAAGGCAATGAATATTGCGGAGGGCGTGGCTCATCACATAAAGGTGTATAACATCTCAAGGGTTTCACCCATCACCACGCAACTTTGTAGGCATATGACCACACATAATCTGAGGGGACCCCTCCATTATTGACCCCATCAAACAAAATGGGGGCGCTAGAGAGCTAATTTCTTATCTAGACCTAACCGCCATATTGATCTTTACTACACTTGGTAGATATGTAGAACAGGATGCCTCAAGGTGACTGGAGAAATTTAACTCTAATTGGCAACTGGGTGGCGCTATAACAACAGAAAAATGCTAAAAAGTCATGGTATGGTATGCTGACTCATGACTCATGGCCCAAAGGATAATGAATAGATAGGAAATAAGCGCCCTACTTGCAGGAGGACCCAATGACACTTGTCAATGTAGCGGATACAGACATATCAGCGTGCTGAACGGAGATGAAGTCATGACTAAAATCTTGTGGCTAATAAACTGCTTTTGTAGCTGAAGACATCATCTCAAGATAAAGTTTTATGTGGCAATACTCCAAACAGGGGCAGAGGCTTTTATTTAAGTAGTCCTGTAACGTTATCCCCACCTCTCAATCTTTCAGCACAACTGCCTGCTCCACCAGTAGAGACCGACCTCTGGTGGCATGTGCTGTGCACTACAATACATTGCCTGAATGCAGCATTTCCGACCGTATCAGTTTAACAGAAAGAGGAGCATCTGTATTTTTGATGGTATTGAAAATGATAACTGTGGGATTTCTAAGTCTAGAGCATGGACTCTCCGAAGTCGCTGCAATGTGGCGGTACAGTGACATGCAGCGTCAGAAACCAACAAAAGAAGGCGTCCTTTAACGTCAGCATGATACGCTTGCTGTTATAGTTTAACAGCGCCTGGCGGTGTCAGGGGGAAGTGCAGCGGGACAAGGGCGAAAGTAAAGGCAGCGAAAGGGATGGATGGATGGGTCAAACAAACACTGACTTTCACCCGAGAGAGCGGTGTTCGTGTCCCGTAAGATTCGAAAGCCAAATGGTGTTCTTTTTTTCTAAACCTAGCCACGTGCTTTTGTTGCCAAAACCTAACCATGTGTGTTTGTTGAAGGAAAAAATTTGCAGTGTTGTACCATCCTAGCGCGTTTATTTTGAAAGAGAATGTACGTAAACGCTGTGAGAACGGAAGTGTATCTTGAAAGAAGAGAACTTGACAGGGTGTCCCAGAACGTCAACAACCAACGCACCCTGCGTCGTATGTGAACGTGACCAAAAGTCCAAGCAAAATCGAAACTACTTAAATAATAGAGGAAAATTGGAGTAACAAGATACAGAAGTTTAATGTGAAAAGACATCCTGATTATAAACATTTAAATATGACTTCACCTATCAAACTTACCCCTCTCCAATTCAGTGATGATCTCCAAAGGTAAGTCCTTACTTTAAAAAACTAGCTGAAAACAAACTACAGGTGAAAGTACATATACTGAAGCTCGATGATTACACCGACAAGAGTACTTGTGTTTGGTTTTACAATACTGAGAAATACTGATAAGCATCAGATTTAAGCTCATAGCCACACCAAAGTAACGATTCATTTATTCAGATTTTATGCCAACTGTAAAGTTTCTAATAAAAGCTTGAATTACAAACATAGCAGACCACAAGACTGACCATCAAAGCCGCAGACTGCAATTAACAGCTGCAGTCTCTATTAAACCCATCTACTCATGTTACCACCTTGGCAGTAAGTCTTTTCTGCAACATACTGTATGCACACACACACACACACACGCACGCACGCACGTAGGCTCCACTGTACCTTGGCCACCTGTAGAGGTTTTTGCTGCTCTGCTCCTCCCTGTAGTCTGAAGCCCCACGGGGAACCTCCTGAGAGGGAGACCACAATCTCCTCTGCTACCATCCCTGCTCCAAGCTCACAGCCTGCTGTGTGCGAGTGTGACTGTGCGTACTGTAAGTTGCTCTCCCCCGTCTTCAGTTCCTCACACTCTGCGAATGTGAGCGTGTGAGTCTCCTGCCTCCCGCTCCTCTCTGTGACCACGACGAATCACTCCACCCATTAGGAGACAGGGGGTGGCTGGCTTTCATCTGCTTACACTGGAATGCTGTGTCGGAGGGAGGGAGGGTGAGAAGGGGCAGAAGTGTGTGTGTGTGTGTGTGTGTGTGTGCATCCTCACTTGTATTCAACACTTGCCATGTCACTCTCAAGCACTCTGTACAGGACGGGATGCTTGCTGATATACAATCCCGAAATAACCACCATCACCACTCCCTCTTTGACCCCAGCTAAGCCGGTCTGTCCAGCAGCCGCGGCTCACAGATTTGTCTTCATCTAACCACAGCAACCCAACCGTTGATATAAATATTTTAGGAATTTCAGCTGGTTCACCGTCCATACATTTTATTGCTGTCAGAATAGAGGGAGTTGTGCTCTAGTGACTTCCTAAGCATTAAGACAGTAGTCAACGAGGGGCAGGCTCTAAGTTGGCAAGCCCTCCTGCAGTGTTGGGAAGAGGATGAATACTGGCTCTCGGGCTACCGCTCATCAGCTTCAACACCTCTGATGCTGCAGAGGAGTATTACAGAGTTTAGTTAGCCAAAAATGACTTGGCTCATCTGACTGTCTGAAAAACTTGTGTCAGGTTTGTCATGACAATAATTCCAAATTGGGCTTGATTGAAAAGCCAAATCTGGCCCAAGTCCCACTTAGTGTAACAGTTTGAACCCCCAAAACGTAGCCAGATCTGGCAGCCTCATACTGGCCCAGGTTGGCTCACATCTTGTGCGGATACTTTGGCCCAATTCAGGCAGCTACTTCTTGTCACATTATAATTATGTGATGGATGACTAGGAGGATCACCCTAGCCATTCTGGCTGTTAAGACAAACTGAGGGCCACAGAAGGTTTGGACACACCTGCCATATGAGGACACCATTCATTTTTTTTTTTTTACTACTTACTGTTGTTGCTTAGTTTTTATACTCCTCAGCTCCTGCTAATCCCTAATAGCTAAGAGAAATTAAAAATGCACAGCACACAGGGGGGGGGGGGGTCTCTCTCAGGAGGTTACAGTGGGCTAACGCTCACACACACACACACACACACACACACACACAGTGAGTAACCGGTGCTCTCGGTACAGTAGAGGAGGTGAACGTGGGGGAAGTCGCTCTGCGGTGTCCGGATGTGGACGTGGCACAGCGCTGCAGCAGTTCCGCTGAATGTCCGCTTCTGCTACCAAGAAGGGATTAGCGAGAAACACCCCGGGACGACATCGGCTTCCCAGTTTGTCGGCCACCGGGTTTCACAGCTTGCCCCCAGTAGAGGATAGCCTTACTACTTACAACACTTCGGAGGTAGGTTTCTATTTGAAACCAGTTAATGTGTGACATCTCCGACCGGCTTGACAGGAGAGCTTGTATTTTGCTACGCTTGCTAATGCTAGCTAATGCTATCGCACGGCTAGCAGCGCTCCTGTGAAATCGCTGGAGGTTAGTAGCTTAGCGATGCTAGCAGGCTAGCGTTAGCTCCCCCCCGGTTGTGGCGATGTGGTCACAGCTGATTCAGCCACTGCTGCTGTCATCGTGAGTCAAGTTGTGTGGTTGCTAGCTTTAGCAAGCTAAGCTAGCCCTCCTGACTGGGAAGTTTGTTGAATCAAACCCGCTTCGTCTCGCTTGTTAGACGCGTAACAGTTAGCCGCGTCGTGTTCACCAGGCTCTGTGTTCTGAGGTTTTGGTTGACATGTTAACACAAGCTAGCTAACGAGCTAACTGTAATGCGGCACTGAGGTTGTTCCCGTTAGCACACTGCTACGCTCGCTAGCTTCCCTCGGCTTTGCTTTGCTGCTTTCTCACAAGCTCGACTCCATATATGTCAGTTATTCTCAGAGGTTATGTTTCTTCGCTAGTTTTGAACAGTTCTCAGTCGTAGTTTGGCTAAAGTTGCTAACGCAGGTCTTTAAATGTTCAAGCCAGCAGGAGAGCAGATATGGGTCACTCAGTAGGCCCGACATACTAAATAGCTGTAACGTTACGGCTCCAGCGATTGTGTTTCTCGTTGTGGCACCTGCACTGCTGAATTATTCAAAGGCCGCGCTCGTTTAGCCCGTGTTTGTCTGTTAGATGATACTCATCACTCTGTCATAAAGGTACGGCCAGTTCTCCAGAAGCCAAGTGAACTAATGCACTTTTGTTAGCTAGGCTGAAGTTGACATGTGATATGCAGCAGTGATCATGCTCACAAAGTGGACTGCACAGCACAGTTACAGTCTAGGGTCTTCTCCTGACCTGTAAACAGGGCCTTGCATGTGTCCAGCAGACATTACACACTGTCTCACACCTTTAACCTCACTCTCATACCAGAGAGAGTGTTGCTTACTAGTCTTGTGATGTGTGTGTGTTTTCAAATCACTGGGATTGGTTTACGTTTTGGTCTAGATTAAGTCACTTGTGTGAATTTCAGAGTGGGAATTGTGATGTCATTGCTCTGTGTATGTGTGTGTGAACTTATTAGTCATCGGCAAAGTGTGTGGGTGTGGCCAAGTCAATATAAAAAGCCAATAAAGGTGTTGTCACTGAACCAGGAAACATTTAAGTCACAAGAAAGGTTGATTTACGCCTGACGGTAGAAACCTGTAGAGCCAAGAGCTGTGCGAGCCGGGAGTGTTTTGCATTACTTCTCCTGCTTGTTAGTTCAGGTGCAGCGTGACTGCAAATTCAGTCTGGGTCAAGCGTGTCCTCTTAGGGCTGCCTAAAAGTCTCACAGTGTGGTTTTATTTGAAGGCAGAAATATGTTGACGAACACTGAACTGAATTGTACAGTTTAAATTGTTATATCTATTAGTGGTTATCTAATAACAACAAAGACACAAAGACTTAAGTTGATTGTGATGTTTAATCTTTATGAATGAAGTGACCCCATTTTATCCACCCTGCTCTTACACCTGTGGCATTTCTCTCATGCCACCCAACTAAACTCATGTTTCCAGTATAACTGAATTGCTTGCTTGCACTTCAACTCATAAACTCTGACTTTACCCCGGAAAAAACATGTTCAATTAATTTTTACCACGCCATGTCGGGCTAGATTTACTAGCATTTTACTTACCCCAGGCAGTCAGGCAATTCTCACTCTCAAGCCCTGCATCTGTTGTTGTTGACGTTCTGTCTGTAGTCCACACTTTCCTCATGGAGCGAGGAGTGCGGTGCGGGCAGATTCTCCCCGCCCCTGTAAACCCAAGAGACACACTCAAATCAATTCTGGTGGTGAAATCTCTGGTTTAGTTTTGAATTATGATATTGACTAATTGTTTTGTGTCATCCAGATTCAGTGATGAACTGAGGATGAATGTAAACCAGCACACTCCAATGGCCTCTCCATACGGCCAGCCCCAGCCTGGCTATGGCCAGCCCGGCTACGCTCCCCTGGATGGGGGATACCCTGCTCCCTACGCACCCTACAACGGCCCCGCTTCAGCCTACCAACCTGGGGCTCCACCACAAGGTAAAGTGCAGCTTCTGAACAAGTTCTCATGTGAGTGAGCGTGTTCGAGACGCCAGGCACTCGTAGAACCATAACCTTGGAGTGTCCTACCTGTCCGCTTCCCGCCATGTGATTCTTCATGTATGTGTGAGAACAGCACTGTGTCTTTGCATACTAATCCGAATCTGGAGTACCCTCTCATTTATTCACGTTGCTTTAAGCTTTTCCCTACATCTCTCTGTATTTGCCCTCTTTCCCTTCTTTTCTTGTATTTCAGGTTATTCTCCTTTTACAAGCTTTCCCTCTAAGGCTGTGGCAACCAACCCAGTCTCTGACCTCTCCTCTCCTCTTGACTTAGGTAACAGCCTCCTCTCTTTTTCTTACTCATTTCACACTCCATATGCTCTGCAATCATCGAATCCTCTCTGTACCTACGGGCATTATTCTCCCTGTCATGTTCTTTTCTCAGTTTACAATAGGAGAAGATCGTTTGAGTCCGCGTTAGCCAGGGATTTGAGTATAGCAGCCAACCAGTTACTACCTTTTTACTACCAAAATAATGTGACAGCTGCTCTAAAGTCAGTCCCTGCATCTGCTGGTCATATTTTATTGAATTTCAGCGTACAGTTGGGATGGTAGAGTTGTTTGTTTTGCTTTTTTCCATGAGTATGGACATAACATTTTTTTTTGTAAACTACTCAGTAGCAAAGTGTCTTATGACTGCAGTTTAAAAACATTAAAAATGAAAGCAAGGTGTCAAGCTGACAGTTGCTCTGCTATATTTTACATCTTAAAATTGTCCCATGTCTGCGTTTTATTTTCAGCCTTCATCAGAACACCCGTCCCATGAATTTAACCGACCCTCTTAGCACACAGTCTCAGCTAGCCTGGTTCAGTATGCAGTCTGCGCTCCTCCTAACCCCTGAGGCAAAATCTGGCAATGTAATCAGTTAGTTCTAAAAATGTATTTGGGCACCACAGTGGCCTATAGCCATGTTTAGCTTGCTGCGCTAATCTCGTCACATTAGAAAGATTGGTATCAGAATGATTTCAGGATTATTTGGCGCAGGGATGATTGTGCTTTTTGCAAGTATGTGTGTGTGAGGGTAATCTTTTGTCCCTGCATCTCAGGTCCTGCCAGGGGTCCTCCCGTTTCTGGAGCCCCTCCAGTCTCAGCGCCTCAACCATATAATCAGTACAGTCACAGTCAAGGGAACGTGCAGAATGGACCCCCACCTATGACACAGGCACCACCCAGGTAATTATATGTTGCTCGATTGCTGTTCTCCTTAGTGTATTTAAGCCTTGGATTCATAAAGCGTTGTGTTATGTTTTTTTTAAAGCAAAATGTGCTCACAACTGGGGCTGTCACAACACTAACATTGTGGACTTATCATATGATTTAAGGACATGACCCCGATCATTTTACTGACCTCAATATCGTCCATTGTGTTTACACGTGTGTTTGTTAACATAAGAATTTCACCAACACGAGGGCAGAAAAAAACAGCAGGGTTTTCCCGACCATTATAAGATGTGGCAAAGCAGCTTCCCTTTTTTTCTCTTCACCCCCACATGCTTGTGCAAGTCCAAAGAAAAATACAACAACACTTAAAGGAGTAGTTTAGTGTAGCTTGCCTGTAGCCTGCAGCCTCACTTTTGGAGTGGTAGAGGCACAGTCCTGATAGTCGTTAGCTTGCCAACCCCCGGAAACGAGCCAAAAAGTCAGTCGTTTTTAGTTTTACCTCCCAACAACGTCATCCTTCGCTCCATAAATCCACCAGCAAACAGCCAATTTCCCAGGCCGTCCATCCCCAGGAGCCGACTGCAGCACACCAGCCAAATTATAGAGGTAATGCTGCATTCATGTGCTCCTCGCATGGTCCAATGAAGTTTTCGCAGACTCTCTGAGATGTTGTTCCAACCCGAGGGTGGTGTTCACATGGATTTTCTCAGTGGGAAACAAATTTTTCTGATTATTTTGACACCACACAAATGTGGGGTAAGTACAGTGTTCATGGAGCATCACTGAGCTTGTCTGTTAAGGGGGATTTTTGTGCAGGAGACCCTATGAAGTGCTGTAAAGTTTAGTTGATTCAAAACAAACATTAAACACACATTAAACATGGCTTAAAGGCCCTGACACAACAAGGCGACAGTTGGCCTTCAGTCAAAGTTGGGCAGTAGGTGAGTGTCTGTCGGCCTGGTTTTTGTGGTGTGTCCCGCACAGTCGGCACTTCGGCGTCGGCGGCTTTTTGGCTGATTGAGCATTTTGAATCAGCGGTGGGGCTTGTCGGTGAGAGAGATCACTCTGATTGGCTGTTCAGGTTTTATTTCTTCGCCCCTGTAGCGCGTGAATCTGCTTGTAGTGAAACCAGGGCTAACCGGTGCTTCCTCCTCAGGCTCCACTTCACTCAGCTGCCCCACAGACCTGCTGCTTCTTCCCACTTTAACCTGAATAGCCGCAGCATGACCGGAGGGAAGCACAGCCAATTAGCCTCCGCTAGCCTCCCAGCTACCCCCAGCTCTTCGTTTGAATCCAGCCAGAGGACCGAGCCCCGGTTTTATTCAGGTGAAATCGGGAAGAAGCAGCAAGTTTATTGGGCAGCTGAGGGAAGTGGAGTCTGCGGAGGAAACACATAGATGACACAACAGTTGACTTTTGTCGCTGCTAGTTCTTTGACGTTGCTTTGGTGTGTCTGCACCTTAATAGAGACTGTTTCAAACACAAGTACACAAATCAGCTTCACTATAATTCGCAGCATTCACAGACAAACACTTGTCTTTATCTGGACACATTTTCCCCACAAATACAACATGCTAACGTTATTAGCACTATGGCATTTTACATTGTATAACTTAGCCTAGCAACAAGCAGAGATTTCCCCAGCTCACATTAAGCCAGGATAAATCACACACAAGACTTAAAATGCTATTTTTGTGGAGGCTTTATTGTCTTCACAATTTATTGTTTCTTATCTGTGAAATTAAAGTAAATAAAAGCTTTGTTTCCACTGAGGGAAATGGTTTCAGCTTACAGAAATAGACAGGAGATCTGCGTAGCTGCGACGTGTAGTTACATTTCTGGGGAGGTGTACGTCAGGCTACGGCATAGGTTAAGGCATCGATTCAATGCAGAAGTATAAATCCTGCATTAATCTCAAGAGTCATCACTGAGTTTTGTTTTTGTTGGCTAAATTTTGTATTAAATCTTAAACCGAACTTTTGCAGACCAGGATGACATTTTTTTCACATAGTTAAACATGTCATTTCCTACTTGAGCTTTGCTTATAGCAGGTTATTTAAATTCTGCAGGTTTCACTTTATCAGTTCAGCTCATTCAAGCAGGTGACAGAATCCATTTGAACACACCAAATAACTGCACTGAGACTGTCTGAAACCTCAGGACTTGGTGCTCCTCCAAGAAGACTGTTACATGGTCAGTTGGAAGTGAAAGTGGACTCCAAACCGAGCGAGGCAAATTATTAAAAAACACAATGTGATGTGTGTTGAGAGAGAAATTTTGAGTTGTAATAGCCAGCAGTTGCTCGTGCTTGAAACGCCCAGCTTAGATAATGAACTGAAAGAAAGCTGGAGCACTGATTGCTGCTGATATTTTTCTTTTTTCCTTATGTGCTGGTATTAAACACAAGCTAAGTCTGCAAAGTCTGCAGACAAGGCCACTATATTAGGATGATATTATACTGACTGGAGTAGCTGCAGAAAACTCACGTCAGGTTGAAAGCAAGATGAGTTAATTTTTTCATTTACATGCACTGTACTGACCAAGTTGCTGCAAACCCAAGTGTGCATGCAGCAGGTCAGTAATTAGACTGCTCCTCCCCCAACAGCACTTTCTTATTTTAACTGTATTAGAGATAGAGGATGCTGTGTCAGTCGGTTCGGATTATGTGTGTGTGTGTGTGTGTGTGTCTGTGTGTGTGTGTGTCTGTGTGTGTCTGTGTGTGTGTGTGTGTGTGTGTGTGTGTGTTTTGAAGCAGACTGACCACACAGTGAGAGGACAGACAGAGCGGAGCCTTCCCTCGCTGTGTGTCTGAATTTTACCCATGTTCAAATGCTCAGCTGTGGAATTTGCTTTTTTAGACTTCTTGAGGCAACATTGTGTTTCAGTTTCAGTTGGACTTTGGGTGGAATGGAGAAGCCATTGAAGCCAGTGTTTGCGAGGGTTGTTGGGGGTTTTCTGGCTGCGTTTGGCAAGACGTCACCATTACCCGCTTGAGGTGTGACGGCCCTGCTGTTGGACCTACTCCAGAGTAGCTTGGCATGGCATGGCATGGCACTTCTGAACTGACAGTGGAAACATGAATCGGCGCAGCCAAAAGTGAGAGTAGAAAAGGCCCAAAGTACTGTAGGCATGCTACTGTGGTAATTTCATTCATCTCACAGACTGATTTAGCTATAGACGCGCAATATATAGTACACTGTCGACTAATTAACAGACAGATTGAAGAGAGGAGCAGCTCCTTGTCTCTCCGAGTGTTGCCGGAGAACTTGTGATCGATATAAACAGTGTTGTCTAAATTTTTATCTTGCTTGAAAATATATCAATACATAGTACATAGTCATTATATCGCACAGCCCTAACATGTCATGTGCACACATGTAACAACCAGAAACCAGCTCTTTCCACTTGCCATTTGGCCTTACTATATTTGCAGGGGTTTTTTGTAAGCGCTGTGTCCGTGATTTTTGTAGCTTCCTCTTAGATGTGTGCTGCTTACGGTTTGGAACCTTGACGCTACCTTTTTGTAAAGTCCTGATCTCACCTAAGAAACAAACCAATCACGTCTTGTCTTTTGACAACTGACAAGTGGCTCAACCTCACACACCTCATCCTTCTGCTCACATCACTGCACCGCTGGCCTGTGATTACATTACCTCTCTCCACCTGGGAAAGGCTAACCCGATGTCGACCTTGTTTTTTTAATTCGCCAATCACGTTTCCTTTTTGATTCTCTTTTGTGCTTTCTTGGCGACGGGGATTCCGTCTCCCGTGATGCTGCATGTGCATGATCCTGCATTATGCTCAAAGAGTGGCACTTTGTTATGCTGCAGTAGTGCCGGGGTGGTAGCAAAGCGCCTCTTGCTCCTCTCCTTTGGCTTCTCTCAATGCTGTGTGTCCCTTGCTGGTGGATGTATTCTCAAGATGGCGAAACGTTATGGAACCCCTCAGACGACTTACCCGCACAATGCACAAACAGATCTGAAATTCTCCTTTTACGAGAATAAGTCAGATTATTGGTGGAGGTAATAATACACCAATGAAGACATATTTATGAATGCAGACATTGATTTTTTGCCAATAAACAACTGAAAAAGCTACACAGTGTCCCTTTAAGTGAGTGTATACACACTGAAAGACTTCTGTGTTTCCAGGCCTGCTGTGTCTCAGCCATACAACCCGGGAGCTGTGAACCTGTCGGGGCCACAGCCCTCCTATCCCCACCACTATGGGGCCCCACCCCCAATGCAGCAGGTCACTAACCAGATGACTGGGATGCACATCACCTCTGGACCGCCAACCCCTGCGGGGCCAGGATACGGTAAATTGGGATTTATACTTGAGTGTAATGTAATTTAGTGGTATAATTATGTGTAACAAAGATTTAAATGTGAGTATTGTAGACGCATGTGTCATCGACTTTTTGATAATCACGCTCTCTGTTGCTCTCTCCTCAGCTCCTCCTCACAGCTCCCAGCCTCCTGCCAGCACCGCCTTCTCAGCCGCACCTCCACCCGCTTACACCCAAGCCCCTCTCCCCGCGTCCTCTGCCCCGACCCAGCCACCACCTCCCAGTGGCCCTGCAGCTTCTCAGCAATACTACGGAGGCCCGCCACCTCCGTCACAACAGCCATTCAACCCTTCGCTTCCCCCTACCTCTCAACAGCAGTTCACCTCTCCTGCGCCGCCGCAGCCTCCTCCTTCCTCGCAGCAAAACTTTCCTCCCTCCTCCTACTCGGGTCCTGCGCCTCCACCCAGCCAAGCACCCGCCCCCCCGGTGTCCCAGCCACAGCAGTCCTTCCCTCCAACCCAGCCCCCCTTCTCCTCAGCACCTCCACCTGTGGGCCAGCCTGCCTTCGTCTCCGGCCTGTCTCCTCCTGCTCCGGGCTCCTTCCCACCGAGGGCGCCCCCTCCTTCCTCTCAGCCTGGGTCTTTTCCTCCTCCTGGTCCTCCTCCTCCAACCTCAATGCCCTCTGGCCAGTACCCAGGCCCTTTGCCACCCCAACAGCAGCCCCCTCCATCCCAGCCATCCCCCTACCACTCAGGCCCCCCTCCTCCCAGATCTCAGATGCCTCCCACCTCCATGGCCCAGAGCAACCACCTGCCTCCAGGACCACAGGGCCCACCAGGCCCTCCTGGGCCCATGCAGCAGCCTCCATCTCAGCCTGGCATGCAGGGAGGATATCCTCCTCAGCAGAATGGTGAGAGGACAGTCACTGAATGGAGGCTAGATACAAGGTTCCCACAATTATGGAAAACTAGGAAACGTGATGCAATTTTACAGTGACATTTTCAAGGCCTGGAAAAGTCATTAAGTTAGTAAAAATCATTCAAAGTTTTGGAGAAGTCATGGAAATCTGTTGTCTGTTTCTATTATGTTCGAATAGACTTAAAATCTGCAAACTGAGTTCTTGAATAGGTCTGGAAAAGTTTTGAAATTTCGTCCATGAAAACATATGGGAACCCTACAGATAGAATAGTCTCGCTGTTTTCCTGTTCCCCTCAGGTGCGTTTGGCCAGGTGAGAGGCCCGCAGCCTGGCTATGCAGGCCCGTATCCTGGGCAACCAAACTACGGAGCCCCCGCACCAGCGCCGGCTCCTGCTCCCCCCGCACAGAAAAGACTTGACCCAGATGCCATTCCTAGCCCGGTGAGCAGCAGCAAACACACACACTTTTAAACAAAGTGTCGTAGCTAGCAGCACAACACCCATCCTGGTTGTGTACCAGCGGCCATTTCTGTTCTTCACACCATGTTTTGAGATAAAGGTGCAGTGAGGAAAGATGACTGAGTTTCAAAGCGACATGTATGCTCAGTGTCTACTTTATTTACTTTAATGATGCCTGTAATGTTCAGCTTTTTGACACCTTTATAGAGGTGTTAATTCAGTCTAGCACTGAGAACAGTGTGGTGTCGACGCACTCCAGTTCAACACCACCTTTAACCTTTTTCTCTTTGATAAAGATATTATTGAATTTACACATTTCTGTGTTTGCAAAAATTGAATACATTAGATTGTACAGGTGTACCTAATAAAGTGGCCACTGAGTGTATATGATTTTGCATATACCAGTTAGGGCTGGGCAGTAAGTAAGTTTTACGCCAAAAAAAAGAACATACCAAGCAGTGGTGAAGCGCAGCCAGCAGCGAACTGCCATGCAATGACAATGGGAAGCTGGTGTGGCCAAACTAAAAGGTGGGGCCAGTTTAACTTTTGGCATTGAACTGTGACCACAGAGAATCAGTAAACATGTTAACCAGTTTTCTTCCTGACTGAAACACTTGAACGCACCTTCTGGCCGCAGAGAAATGTGGTTATTGCGCACTTCGCTGCTGATTGGTGTGTTTTCGGCGTGACATTTAACTGGATTTCTTACGATATTATCACACTGTGGTGTCATGATAACCAGTTGATCCAAATGTATGATTCTAAGCATTTAGCATAAAGTATTTGTTGCTAAAAGTCATATAACAATCATGGTTTTAGTTAAATATTACAAATGACTTTTCTGTGCAGTCCAAGAATAATTCAAATATCTGTAAAGGGATAATCCCAGTGCTGTGTCGTATGATGTAAGACACCTTTTCATGGCCTGTTAATGTTTATTGTTGTAATTTGTACTGTGATAATGATAATGATAATAAAAAATTTAAAGGCTCTGCTAGCCAAATCTGTGCTGAAAATAGACACTTTTCCATGTAAATGGGAGTTTTAGCTTAAAATTCAGAAGAAGTGAAAAGCATGAATTAGTTCAGTCAACCTGGGACATCACATTCACTCCTGGTTATCAGAGTATACACTGACGTAGTGATTTTTGCTGATGATCTTGATATTGCCCAGCTCTAGCACCATATAAGTAATATTTCCACTTTGTATCCTCCTGTAGCTGCCTTTACATTTTAGAGCTGCTTAGCATGTGTGTCAAACAGACGACTTTTAAGTCGATATCTACTCTCGCTTGACTGTCATAGTCTACTGTACCACTAATCTATAATCAATACTACTGATCAGTTTCTGTCTGAATAACAACAATGCTGCCTGCTACTCAGCATAGTCTTGCTGAGTTCTCTCTTCTCACACTCCTTTTTTATATTTTCACTCTTTCTGTGTATTTATTTTGTCCTGTTTTGCACAATTTGCTGGACAAACTTTTGAATGTAAAGCAAGCGTCTGACATGCCGGCTGTGCAGAAATCAAGACATAGAATAGATCCAGACGCTATCCCCAGCCCAGTAAGTTTCCTGTGTGCCTGCCTTTTCCTCCGCTTCATCCTGTCCTCTCTGCCACTAACCCACAGCTTCCATCTCTCGTTCTTTCCTCCTCACCCCTTCAAAGTCAGCGTTAGTCACAGTGTGAAGGATGGGCTCCTGTTGGAAATAAGAAAAAGTTAGACTTATGTTGTGAGTGATGTTAATGGGTCAGATTGTCACAGTCCAAACAAAACACCACTGTAAATTACATAGTTTGAAGGAACAGTAGTAGGTCGACATCTTGGGAAAAATGCTTACTTGCCGAGAATTACATGAGACGATTGACACCACTTACATGTCTGTCCACTAAGTTTTAAGCTAAATTAGCTAAATTAGCTTAGCATAAAGACTGGAAACAGCTATCCGGACTCTGTCCCAAGGGTCATGCCAACTCTCCCAGGACCTCTTAGGTCAAAAAACTTGCATTACGGGCGACCTCTAGCTCACATGGTTGCGAGTGCGCCCCATATAGGCTGAGTGCTTTGCAGCAGCTCAGGTTCAATTCCAACCTGTGGCCCTCTGCTGCGTGTCACCCCCCCTCTATCTCCCACATTTCCCGGCTGTCTTCAGCTGTACTGTCATTAAAGGCAAAAATCTGCCCAAAAATAACTTCAATTAAATTCACGGGACCTTGCAAAAACCTATAACTGCTACAGATAATTTTTTTGTCAAAAAATTGAACATCTAAGAAACCCTGAGGATAATTTGCAACACCCATTTATCCATTCATTATCTGTAATCGCCTGTCTTCTAAGGTGGAATTTATACTTCTGCGTTGAGTCAACGGTGTACCTACAGCGTAGGCTCTGCGTTATCCTGGCTTCATATGAGCAGTGGAAATCTCCGCTCCTCGCTAGGCTAATTTATACAATGTAAAATGCCATAGGCTTGTGCTAATGAAGTTAGCATGTTATATTTGTTGGAAACGTGTTTAGTATAAGACAGTTGTTTTGTCAGTGAACCTTGTGAGTTGTAATGGAGTTGAATTTTGTAACGTTACCTTTGTTAAATGTTGCTGTTGTCCCTGGCTTCATATGAGAAGAGGAAAAGTCTGCTAGCTGCTAGGCTAATTCATACAATGTAAAATGCCATAAGCTTGTGCTAATAACGTTAGCATGTTGTATTTGTGGGGAAAATGTGTCCAGATAAAGACAAGTGTTTGTCTGTGAATGCTGCGAGTTATAGTGAAGCTGATTTGTGTACTTGTGTTTGAAATTCTCTCTATTAAGCCATGTTTAATGTGTGTTTTGAATCAACTAAACTTTACAGCACTTCACAGAAACCGACAAGTGTTTTGGAGGTGTAACTGCAGAGTGACACAGACACACCACCACACAAGTATAAATGCTCGGCCACGTGCATAGGCCACAGCGTAGGTTCTGCCGCACAAGTATAGATTGTATTAATTAATTAATATTGCATACAGATATATATTTAAAGATTTAAAGATGTTACATATCAGCATATCAATCAGCTATCATCTTTTCCCTGCTCCAAACTATCATTAATATGTTGCCCTTAAGAATCCACTGTTGGTCAACATGTAGTTTGTTGCATGCTAGGCGATGAGTCTGCCAACCAGCACCTCTAAAGCTCACTCATTAAATGTTTTAACCAGGACAAGGAAAGTGTAAAAATGCCCAAATGATGATGGAATGTTTTTACACAGGCTCTCATCTAACTTGAGGAATTTCCCAAGATGTCGAGCTATTCCTTTAATATTCACATTTGTGCCTCAGAGACTGTGATAAGGATTCATATTATTGCGGCCTTTCTCAAAATTCTTAAAATCTTGAGGACATTGCCCAAAAATTTGTCTCCATTTAAAGCAATCACTTAAACTTCTATGGACAGTTTTCTCGTCCACTTATCATCATACACACTGCATCATAACCATGTGTTGGTCACTCCTGCAACCTCACTGCCATCTCATTGTTCCTGTGTGCTCGATAAGCCCATCTTAGTTCTGACAACTTGAGAGTAGTGTTTCGGGTTTGTCATTCATTAGGCTCAGACAGCCACCGCCTCAAAACCTCCACCCTGCATGCTACCCTGCAGTGTTTTGACTTACCCACAGTTCCTTGCATTTATGGCATGCCTTCATGAATCCTGCGCTTTTTTAAGAAGGTGTCACCTCAGTCATGATTTGACTGATTTTTTTTAATCCACTGATGTTGATGGGTTTTCAGTGTGTGTTTGGTAGCTGCAGATGTGTGTGTGTGTGTAGGGGTTGGGTGAGGTCATCTCCTGCATGTGTATTGAATGTTCCTCTTTTAGACTGTGTGAGACTCGGCGACAGTTTGTCATGAACTTGCATGTCTGTATTTATTCTGCTGACATGTATGAATTTTGGATATGTTTTGTCTCCGTCCTTCCTTTTTAGATCCAGGTAATAGAAGATGACAAGGCTAAGACAACCGAGCCATTCACCACAGGGGTCAGAGGTCAGGCCCCACCGCTCGTCACCACCAACTTCCAGGTCAAAGACCAAGGTGGGTTCTACTTCCTGTGAGTGGGTTCACATGTGCCAGCTCCCAACAAGAACTCTGTACTGAGAAAGGTGTGTGAAGCGTGTAAAGATTGTGACATTAATGGAGAGTTTGCGTCTGTGTTTAGGCAACGCCAGTCCCAGGTTTATTCGCTGTACGGCCTACAATATGCCTTGCACAGCCGACATGGCCAAGCAGTCTCAGGTGCCTCTGGCTGCTGTCATCAAACCCCTCGCCACGCTGCCGCCAGATGAGGTGAGCAATTCCTCCTACTCTGTCCTGACTCCTCTGTGTTGTAAAATCTGTAAGCCCTATGTAGACAGGGCTATTTTCTTCTCTGGACTTTGTCTGCAGTTGTAAAATTGCCGCTGTTATTGCATCACACGATGTCATCTAAGTCATGAACTGTGTTAATTGAGAAGCTATCGGAAAGCTAAAGAAGACACATTTCTGACAGCGTGCAACATGCAGAATGTGTAAGATTTGTTTGACAAATGGTGTAATACGTTGCCAGTCAAAAGAGCTCAGTTTGAAATATTTTTAAAGGTGTTATGATTGATGGTTTTTGCTGCACTTGGAGCTGCAAACATAAGCAGGGTGTCTGTGGCTCCTTTTAAAATGTCTTAAATCCAATTTAATGAAGATTAGGCCACGAAAGTCATTATATAGTCTTACATTTGAATGTGTGGGGTCTTAATTGACACAAACGTTTTATCTAATTGATCCATCTCTTTTTTTTTCCACATTTCTGATGATACAGATCTTTAAACCTACTGCTTTTTACTTTATACATGCACTTACCTGTTGGCTAAATTTAGATTAACCTCACTCTAATAAGCTATATTCCTACATAAAACCACATATATGTACTACATACCTTAATATTTACCTGCAATGCTTGAAATAAAAAAAAAAGATTTGTCCAAAATTCTGTTTAATTTGGTTAAAAATTATCTTGAAAAGGTCTCTAAAAGCATTACAGTTAACAGTTACAGGACACTGTGGCGACAACAGTTAAAGAATTTAATGATTAGTTGATTGACAGAAATTAAATCTGCAGCTTTTATGTTTTTAATGTGTTAATGGGAAGCATCATTTTTAAAAACAACAAAACGTAATATTTTCGTGCTTCCTTTACATATAGACAAACATAATGTCAAAAGACAGGAAAAAGCACACTTAAAATAATATGAAATGAAATAAATAAGTGAAAATAGTAATCAAATAAATGAAATTATTAATTAAAAACATAATAATTAGGGTTGTAACCAAATCAGAATTATGACGGTCAATACGAATATTCGATTATTAGTTCATTCTTCCATCAGAGTTTGTGAGTTTGGACTCAGTTCAGCTGATCATTCAGGGTGACAGTGTCGTTCACTTGATATAGTAAACAAGCCAAGTTAGCCCTCTGAGCTAAAGACACGTACACAGCAGCTGACATCAAAGTCGCCTGTGTCTTGGACTAAAAGTTGCACTTGAACACACCACAGAGACTACAGCCAATAGCACGAACGTTGTGTGCCTGCATGAGAGGAAATAACTCTCCACATCAGCAGACGGCAGTGGTCTGTCATCGTCACCCAGAAAGGGATGCTAGTTAGCCAGTTAGCACGTTAACAACGCAGTTGAAAGAACACATGACACAAATCATCGTGACACGTTTCTGCTTAACAAAAATAATCTTATGTAACAAGTTTGCTTTGGTCTCACTCCGTCATGACCTCAGCTGTTTTGATCCTTTCTCACTTCTGTTTCTCTTCTCATGCGCCAAGGGAGACCGCCAATCAGAGAGATTTCATTCACCAACAAGCTCCACCAGCAGCAAATTGGCTGAACTGACAGCCTAACATTGACCAACGGCTGTCAGCTTGGTGTGTCAGAGCCTTAAAGCGTGCTAACTACGCTAACAACAAATAGGAAATGTGCCACAACATTTTTTGCTGACACCAGAAATCAAACAAAATCCAGAGAGTGAAGCGTATGAAGCTGCTGTGAGCTGTAAATTCACAACTTCAAAGCAGAAGGCAGGTTGTGACGCTCCCTCAGAGCCTCCGTCTCACTCAGACTCACCCTGGCTCTGGGTCTGCAGTTGCCTGTATCAGAGAGCTCCCTCTGCAGCGACATCTGGGGACCGAAACCTCAGACGTTGGCTTGACATCAAGGACTCTGAGTCAGCGGTGGGGTCTCAGACTGATGATTCAAATCTTCAGATTTCATGGGGCAGCCCTAACAATAATAATAACAATATAATCTGCAACATTTGTGATACTTAAGTAGTTTTTCAGACACCCCAAACATTCTCTGGTTTTAGCTTCATGTATGATGACAAACTGAACATCTCTTGGCTTCGTCCGTTGCTCTAATGAAACAAGACATATGAAGACACCCTCTGGGCTGTGGTAACTTAGAGCAGTTTCGATAGATAGCCGTGTTAATCTGAACAACAAGCCTTCTTTGCTTTTCATTTCACTCCATTTGAAAACAGATGAATTTCCAGGGCAATGTCGGACATGTAGTTTTTATGACAGGATGTTTGTAATGTCAGTGAGATAATCTGTCTGCAAATCAACGAGGTGGGAGTGGCTGCATGACCTTGTTTCATCACGTGTAACCGCTATCTATTTGGACTAGTTTTGTGTTACATCATTGTGGCACTTGAATCAAGTCCGTCACCCTCAGATATCCAGACTATAGGATCTCTTACTCGTTCCATTGCATCTCTTGTCAGACCCCTCCGTACTTGGTGGACCACGGTGAGGGTGGTCCAATCCGCTGTAACCGATGCAAGGCCTACATGTGTCCGTACATGCAGTTCATCGAGGGAGGTCGGCGCTTCCAGTGTGGCTTCTGCAGCTGCGTCACAGAGGGTGAGCTTGTGTCTGTGTTCACATTGTAATTAAACTTGTTTTTCCTAAATTTATCTCACTGTACTGAAGTGGTCTGTTTGCCCCTCTGGATTTTTCCCCCACAGTGCCTCCACATTACTTCCAGCATCTGGACCACACTGGTAAGAGGGTGGACTGCTATGACAGGCCGGAGCTTTCGTTGGGCAGCTATGAGTTCCTGGCCACTGTCGACTACTGTAAGGTTAGTTTGTTCTGCAGGAAACTGGCTTTTTGCTTATTGGACTCATGAATTCAACAACCATTGTAATTTACCTTTCCTGAGTCCCGGCCCTTTTTTGCTCTGTGCTCCATAACAGTTCAGCAGGCTTGGTACCTGGCTGTACCTGGGTCAGCTTTCGCCTTCACTGTTATGCAATGTGCTTGTCTGTGTATGTTAAATGGAAAACCAAATTTCAAAGATGGTTAATGGGGCACTGTTCAACGACACATTTCATCATCTTAGGTCACATCTTGAGTTAGCTAATGTTAGCTTGGAAAGAAAAATAACTGCCTGTTTGCTTTTAAACTGATGAGAAAATGAAGTTCCTCTCAGCATGTTTAATATGTTACTATTATTTACACAACTTCACACACAATATTTGTTTGTTTCTAACAGAACAACAAGATTCCTCAACCTCCAGCCTTCATCTTCCTTATCGATGTGTCCTACAACGCTGTGAAGAGCGGCATGGTCAACATTGTCTGCCAGGAGCTCAAGACCCTCCTCGACTACCTGCCCAGGTACACAAACAAACAAACAAACACACAAGGGATGGACAGGAGGGAAGGAAAGGAGCAGGGCAAGACAGGAGGAAAAGGACATAAATAGAATCCTCGAAGAAGAGACCGATGAAAGGAAAGATGGAAAAGACAAGGACAATGCTGTCAAGGATAGGAAGAAGTAAAGCATGCAGCAAGGAAGGGAGATGGGATTGAAGGAATATGAGGCAAAGAAGGAGGAGTGAAAATGAAGTGAGGAGATAAAGAGGAAGGAAGGAAGCAAGGAGACTTAGAAATGGAAAAAGAGGGAAGAAAGATATAAAAGTGACAGTTTGCAGTTTGTTTTCACGCTCATTCTCCCATTTCCTCCTCCGTTCCTCCACCAGGGAGAACCCAGAAATGGAGTCAGTGGTGCGGGTGGGTTTTGTCACCTACAACAAGGTTTTGCACTTCTACAACGTCAAGTCGAGCCTGGCCCAGCCCCAGATGTTGGTGGTGTCAGATGTGTCCGACATGTTCGTACCCCTGCTCGACGGCTTCCTGGTCAACGTCAGTGAGAGCCGGCTAGTTATCGAGAGGTGGGAAGACACACACCACACACACACACATTAACAAATACATGAAGTGTGTGTGGACAGAGAAATTGATCGGGTTTACTGACACACTGTGTGTGTGCTCCAGTTTGTTGGACCAGATCCCAGAGATGTTTGCAGACACCAGGGAGACAGAGACGGTCTTTGGTCCCGTCATCCAGGCAGGACTGGAGGCACTCAAGGTAACAACATAATACCACTTACATTTTAAGTTGCTGTGGCTAACAGCTACACGCTAAAAAAGGCAATAAAATAAAGCCTGCCTGCTTTGTTGATCTCTTTTGTGATGCGGCCAGTCGGACATGTTTGACACATTTTTACTAGGGATGTTCCTGGTGACTAATATCCCTGTCGACTTAACGACAATTTTAATTAAGACTATTCGACTGGTCTAAAAAAGGAAATCACTCAGAAAGCGGCTGCATGACAGTTAAGCTGCCGTGTACATGAATAAAACACTAATTGGTTTAACCGACTAATATTTCTGGTGCCGGATGTTTAATCGTTTAGATGACTAATCACGCTCATCCCTAGTTTTTACGTTGTCCAGTAGGTTCCTACAGAATTAACCACTGTAATGATACTGCTCTCCTCCCCATGTTTAACTAAAACAAGTTCACACCCACACTTTTTTGCAAGGGTACAGCACTGCCTCCTGGTCTTAGCGCCGCTTAGCACGATTGTTATTGGTTTAAAGGAATACAGACAACCCAGAAGTGAAACCTTCTTGAAACTAAAAATGTGTAGAAGTGACTCAGTGCGATGACTCAGATGGATTTTGACACACTCTTACAGGATACTCGCTGGGTCTTAAAAGTATTAAAAAACCTTTGAATTTAATGCTCTAAAAATAAGGTCTTAAAAGTACTGAATTCTTGTCCTTTCATATGGTTAATAAATACCACAAGATCATGAAAAACTGTCAGATGTGTAAAATGTTTTGTGTGTGATGTTACAGTTTCTCTGTTTTTGTATTTTTATGATGTAGTATTGGCAACTTTTACTTTGGTAAAGTACCACCGCTAGAATTATGTTTCTGACAGCATTCAATTTCCTTCTTTGTGGTTTTAAAAATATGTTTAAAGAGCCCTGGGGGTACCCTGTTTTGATGCATCTGGATACGTGACATTGAGTTTGTTCAGTGCCGCTGACACGCCTGATGATTTGTATGTTTCTGCGTGTCACTTCCACAGGCTGCAGACTGCTCAGGAAAGCTGTTTGTGTTTCATACGTCTCTGCCCATCGCAGAGGCGCCTGGAAAACTAAAGAACAGAGAAGACAAGAAGCTGATCGGGACAGATAAGGAAAAGGTAAACATGAGTGTTTATATGTCTATCCTTTGTATCGTTACAGTGAGATCTGCTGTATGTAGCGTTTAGTATTCATCTCTCATTTGATGGGACGAAAAAAGTCTTTATATTGGCTCCAAACTGACTCCCCGTCCTCTCCTGTCATCCTCAGTCTCTGTTCCAGCCCCAGGTGAGTTTCTACAACAGCCTGGCTAAGGAGTGTGTGGCGCAGGGCTGTTGTGTGGACCTCTTCCTCTTCCCCAACCAGTATGTGGACGTTGCCACGTTAGGGGTGGTTCCTGTGTCCACTGGAGGGTCCGTCTACAAATACACCTACTTCCAGGTGAGAGAAAATTGGGTTTGATGATGTATTGTAGCCCCTTTAACCATTTCTTTTTTTTGTTCTGCCATTGTTTTATTGAAATACCAGCTGGATCATTTGCCACAATACAAGATGTAACTAATGGTGTGCTCTCTTCACCCCAGGCTCAGTCAGACAGGGAGCGATTCCTGAATGACCTCAGACGAGACGTTCAGAAACTCGTAGGCTTCGATGCTGTCATGAGGGTGCGAACCAGCACAGGTGAGGCCTCCACACTTCAAGAGACAAAAAACAAAACAAAACAAAAACACACAAACTGAGATACATGTGACAACTGACTTGATGATCCCCTCCCCTCAGGTATCCGGGCGACAGACTTCTTCGGCTCCTTCTTCATGAGCAACACCACAGATGTGGAGCTAGCAGGCCTGGACTGCGACAAGGCCATCACTGTCGAGTTCAAACACGATGACAAGCTCAGCGAGGAGACGGGGGCGCTCATGCAGGTGTGCATGTTTGAAGAGATGGGAACACATTTTATTTTTAGTCTCTAAATCAGGCATTTTAGGATAGGGTTAGCTTGGAGCATCTCCAGACAGCAGTGAGTCAGATTACTGCTGGTTTTCATGTCTGACAAGGTGCAAATTTAAGTAGAGGTGTGACAGCATTTTGGATTTGAAGCTGAGGAAATGTGTCCTAAACAGCCACGAGTGACACGGTGCACCGTTTTTGAGCTAAACTTTTGTCGGACGCCCTGTTGCTATTTATTCCCGTCACTCGCTTCCATTAAAGACGGGGAACAGCTGTTTTAAAAGGACAGAAGTGGTCAGACAGCAAGCACTCACTCGTCTTTTTAGTGGTAACGTCTTCACACAAGCTGAACTTACTGTGACTATGCTAAATTATCTAGATGATGGGAAATACTCAACTTTTTTATTGGTAATGATGCTGCCTAAATAAACGCACATCTTTGTTGGTTCCCTGTAGTGCGCTGTGCTGTACACCAGCTGCAGCGGCCAAAGGCGTCTCCGCATCCACAACATGGCGGTCAACTGCTGCTCTCAGCTGGCTGACCTCTACCGCAACTGTGAGACTGACACAATCATCAACTTCTTCTCCAAATACGGTGAGGACGAGCGCACGCAGCAGAATTATTTTCTTCACTGTTATTCAGCATCTCTGACAGGAGGAGAGACGACAATACAAATGTACACGTCAAGCGTTGTAGTCTGAGTGTGTGAATGAGGCGTGGGTGGGGAAATGAATGAGTAACATTTTCTAAACATACTGTTGAACAAAACCACAGCTGCTGAAGTGGAGCCACAGATAAGCCAACAGTAGAAAGCTGCGGCTGTTCTTGATAACCTGCCCTGCACCGCCTTTTGCCCAGTGTCAGCTGGGATAGGCTCCAGCACACCCACAGCCCTTAACAGGATAAGTGGTTACAGCAAATGAATGAATGAATTTGTGAAAAGCTTGTTGTAATTGGTTCCCTTTCAGTGTAATACACCGTATTTTATTGTCTGTGTGTTGCAGCTTTCCGAGGCCTCCTGAACAACCCCACCAAGGCGGTGAGAGACACTCTGGTCAACCAGTGCGCTCAGATTCTGGCGTGCTACCGAAAGAACTGTGCAAGCCCCTCATCAGCTGGTCAGGTATTGACACCCGCAGCATACTGTGTATTCACCCAGCCGGCATCACATGCACTTAAAGGAATACTAAGTGTTTAAGTCCCCCTTTAAACACGTTTTAAACAGGACCTACTCATTTTCAGGTTCATACTTGTATTTAAGCTTTCTACTAGAACATGTTTACATGCGTTAACGGTGAAAAACACTTTATTGTCTTTGTCTTTTGCGAGAACACGATAATACTGCTGTATTTTTTAATATCATTTGAAAAATTCATGTTGTGATACTTGTGATATTTCGGCTCGTTGACGCATTGACATCGTACTGTTACCCACGGCAACAACAAGAATGGCTGAAAGTGACATTTTTACTGACTCCGCAGTGGAGCAGCTTCAGCAGTGTGGAATAAACTGGCGTCATTTGGCCTGGGCATCCTTCATGTTTTATGAACTGCCCTGGACTTCTCAGACTCTTAGGGCACATTCACAACTGGCGCTATTTGGTCCTCTTTAAACGAACCCTGGTCTGCTTCCATGGATAGTTTGGTTCGTTTGGACTGGTGTGAACGCTCGTTTGAACTCTGGTGTGGACCAAGCGAGCGAACCCTGGTCCGCTTACAAACAGGGGGTCTCGGTTCACTTGCAAGTGAACCCTGGCGCGGTTCGCTTACAGTGGGAAATGTACACAGACTATCCAGCGAACCAAAGAGAGGAAGTGACGTAGAAAAAAACAAAGCCAACAGCGCAAACTGGGAGAAGCAGAGGTAAAAAGAAAAAGTTGGAAAATGTCTCGTGAGCAGACGTGGAGTAGTGAGGAGGTGCAGGCGCTTGTCCCAAGACTGCATAAATTTGGTGTTGCTCCATTGTTTTTGTGGTGACCAATCCAGCTGAAGGAGATGAATTTCCGTTTTCGCGCCTGGCCAATCGATGAGCCGGGTTTTCTTCTTTCTTCCTCTTGCTTTTTTCTTCCTTGTCAGTGGTCGTTTCGGGCAATACCGCCTCCACATGAGCAGCTGTTGTAAATTGGTGATGTTGTCCAATGTCCAGGTGGTTTGGTCCACTTGGTGCAAAATTTTTCGCCATTCCTCGCCCAATCGAATCAAGTACCCCGGACTATCCTGGTGTGAATGTGCCCTCAGAGTTACCCTCCCCTCAGAGGGAACTCAGTCAGCAGCTCCTCCGGTAGCAGCACAGCGTCTGCGAATTTCTGTCCGCGTCACCCAGCCCTACTCTGCGCTGGAGGTTCAAGGTTTCTTTGCTGGTGTTGAGTAAGAGTCTTTTCGCCCATCATTATGTGTTTCCTGTACTAGACAGACGTTCACATTAGCGATGTACCCTGTAATCTACGTAGTTTACCTGGCATACGTTTGACTCTCGGATTTTAGGTAAGTGCCCAGACATCGCTCCCTTCAGTTGAGGAATGTGAAAACACCTTCATAGTGATAAACTTTGCACAGATACAAGTCAGTATGGACAAGGTCAGACGTTTTAGGAGGCAGAAATAGAAGAAAACACATTTTTGAGCTCAGTTCAGTGGCAGATATGGAGACAGAAACAGAAAGACAAACTACCCTGCAGTGCACCACAGTCATATCAAACATTGCAGAGTTATTTTTATTACTGTTATGCAACGTTAGCAGATTTTGGCTCAGGATCCCTTTTTGCATTGTGCTAAATGTCAGAGATTTCTCAGGCTGATATTTGTTTTCTTAAACAGTAAACGTATCCAGAGCACAGTCCATGCACTTAACAAATAATGTAAATACCCAAGTATCTCAGATTTACACATTGTTGAATGTCACTGTGTATTTACATCTATAACCGTACCTGTGTGTGTGTGTGTTTTCCAGCTGATCCTCCCAGAGTGCATGAAGCTGCTGCCGGTCTATCTGAACTGTGTGCTGAAGAGTGACGTGGTGCTGCCAGGAGCCGACGTCTCGTTGGACGACCGGGCCTACCTGAGGCAGATGATCAGCTGCATGGACGTCACAGAGAGCCACGTGTTCTTCTACCCCCGCCTGCTGCCACTGGTGAGCCCACACACACAGCAACACAAAGGTCTCCTCTCGTCACTTCACCTGTTGGATGGTTCAGTCACTCAGTTATGAGGAAGAGGGTTTATGTGCCTGTATAATTTGCTTCAGCACCAATTTCCACCAAACTCACTGAATGATTCATTAAAACCATAGAGTTGTGAAAATATAAATCATAAAATCAAGTCAGATTTTAAAAGCGTGGCAGCAGCGTGACGCGTAAAAAGAACGAGTTTCAGACCTGTATCAGGAAGTCAGAGCGAGTTAAAGGCTAAAGTGAACGCATACGTTTTTAGCTTTTCTCTTAAAAATATTTAGCGAGTTAGCTTTCCTGATATCTGTAGGTAGTGTGTTCATAGCTTTGGGGTGTAACTGACAATGGCTGCTTCCCTGATCTTCTTCTGGCTGTTTCTGGGAACCTCCAATAAACCAGTAGCAGATGATTGCAGTGTTCTTGGAGGCAAATTAACAAGAGAGTTAGCAATGTAGCTCAGTCCCAGCCTGTGTAGGTCTTTGTATACAAGGAGAAGGAGCTTAAAACAATTCTGAATATAACAGGAAGTCAGTGCAGAGCAGCTCAGACGGTCTGATGTGCTCTTTCCTTTCGGTTGTGGTTAACAGCAGAGCCGCAGAGCTTTGAATCAGCTGAAGTCTCTCAGTGGTGTTTTTCAGGAGGAGTTTGTCACCTTGTTAATGTGGGACATGAAGCTTAGATCTGAATCAAAGATCACACCAAAAGGTGTCGCCTCAGATTTAATCCAGGGAGTTAAATTCCTCAGATTATTAAACAGCATTTCTCTTTTTGTTTTAGGGCCGACAAGCAGGATTTCAGTTTTGTCTTCATTTAACTTTGGGGAAATTATTGCCAAAAGACAGGTAGTAATGGAGTTTATTGCTGCAGCATCGTTTGGTTCAGCAGAGATGTACAGTTGTGTGTCATCCGCATAAATATGGATACAAGCATTGTGTTCTCTAATGATGTCACCAAGTGGCAGCATGTACATTTTGGTTGCATCTTGGCACACTGAACTGCTGACTCAGTTAACTACACCGCGCTCAACCTCACCACACCACAGACTATATGGATTGTAGATTGTGAGCTGTGCATTAGGGACAGTTGGTGAGAGTGCTCCCACTGCACACACACTGACAGGGCTAACTGTTAGCATCACATGGCCAATGTTACCATGTGGTTATTAACGGGGTTAAAGACAGAGGTGAGCAGTTTCAGTGTCGGAGTGAGTTTGTTGGAAAGACAGAGTGTTGGATGTTAGCTGCAACTGCAGCAACAGAAAGTTTGCTCTCTGGGAAATGGGACTGCCCGGGATCAAACCCTTGGCGTAAAAAAGATTGAATGCAGGTATCGTTTGATCTGAGACATATAGGTAGTTTCGGTTGATTATAGATACCTTACCCTATTTCCTTCCTGAGGAATGGCACTTTTCAGGCTCCTGGAGGGTTTTCAGGCAACTTTCCTTCAAAAATCCATTGCAAATTATGTGTTGTATCTTCTAAACTTTTTATGTGGAGATAAACAAACAAACCCTGACAAACAAAACAGCATCACCTGTGTGAAAATGTGTGAGTATAGGAGGGTAAAAGGGCTACAGCTCTTTGTGAAGTCACATTTTCTCCAGGCAGAGGCATCTCTGTGATCATCAAAGAGGCAAGCCTCCTATTTGATATGTAGTTTGCTGTGCTTTCACTCAACATGATAATAGAGTGTGTGTTATTAGTAATACTGTTTGTCAAAGCCGATGAAAATAAATCTGCATATTTATGCTCTTGCAGAACAAAGACACAGACGCAGGGCTTTTTTTTTTTTGATGATGATGATGATGATGATGATGATGATGCATTTGAACTTCTCCATCACAATTGTACTGTGTGTGATGCTCTCATGCAAACTGTGAATACGAGAAAAGACCATCATGAGGCTCATTTCATTATTAGTCTGAACACTTTTAATTTCTAATAATTCTAGATTTTAAAAATTACAAGCTGCGGAAGAAACAGTTTGAAAATTATTTATTTTTTATTTTAATCGGTTTAATTTTTAATTTATTTGTATTTCATTGTTTAATTTCTCTCTTTTTATTTTTATATTGATATATTTATGTAGAATAAGTATTCCTTAAGGAGCCCCTTAGGCTGGAAAAAAAATGATATTTTTATGTTGTGTGTTAATCATGGAGTTAATTATCTTGTGGGAACGTTAGATAATACATTTTTCACATAAGAAAAAAAATGTCACCTGTCAGGACTTCAGGGGCTTTGTAGTTTCTTAAGTCTGATAAAGAAAGTGTTTTAAAAAAAATTGGATTTTAAGTTTTAATTCTGCAAAGAGGCGATGTTGGGAACATGAATCCTTGTTGTGCTCGTGACTGATATCTCACATGAAAGACAAGTGTGGGGTTTTATTTTACCAGCTCCTCATTTGCCTTTGTATTTACCAATTGTACTCCCTCAGGTCTGTGTTCGTCTCTACCTTTAAAACAAAACATCCATTTGCAGGAAAAAGCACTGTTAGACCAGTAGATGGCAACGCTAACATTCATCTGTTATTGTTTCTTCTCTCTGACCGTCCAGATGAAGTTGGAAAGCGGGTCGCTGCCAGTGGCGGTGAGGGACTCAGAGGAGAGGCTGTCTAAAGGCGGCGTTTACCTCCTGGAGACGGGACTCCACCTCTTCCTGTGGGTGGGAGCCAGCGCTCAGCAGGAGCTGCTGCTCAACATCTTCGGCACGCCGAGCTTCAGCCAGATAGACCCGAGCCTGGTGAGAGGAAACAGATCTGCCTCCGTGTTGTGTTTGTTCACCTGAGTTATGTGTTCCTAGTCAACCAATAGTCATCATTTAGGGCCATTAGTCGACTAGTCACCCGCATGTTTACGATATTAATTTGATTATTAAATGATATATTTTGGGCGGGGCAACACAATGGTTTGAGTTGAAGGTGTGAGAAAGAATAGTATCAGTAACATTGTTAACACTGTGCTACATTACAGAGAAAAACAAAACCGTACTAATGAACCTTCATTAATATAGGCCTATATTTTATCTACAAGTGCACGTCACACACTGAGCGAGCCGCCTGTTAATGACGCTGTGGGCTAATGGGCATGTAGCTACTTCCATGTTTCAGATGATACGTCATGTTTGTAGTCGACCAATGAAGATGAGTTTACATATCACCTTGGGTTCGTCCTTCACCTTCTCAAAATGATCCCACACTTTGGATTTCCTGCCCGACATGTTATTAACTAGCCTGTGGAATAACTGCAGGTACCAGCCCTGGAAATTAACCTGACTCCTGTCTGACTGCTGAGCGTGGACACTTCCTGTGTCTGTCCTTTAGAATGTTCATTAGTGTGCCGATGTTTCCATTCACAACATACCCTACAACAGTGGAGCAACGCCAGCACGCAGTCCCAGTCTTATACACAACTCTCTCTCGATCACTGTTGTAGCTGACCAGGAGCCCGTAGATGGGTCTTCTAGCTTCGCTGATTCATTTGCGCTCTTCATAGTGACTGACATGCCCGCTAGTTCGCTTGTGCTCACCTCAGCAAGCAACTTAAAATCTTTCAAGGCTCACAGAATAATTTGTTCTGTGAATATGGAAACAGTATATACATGAAACTAAAGAAGAGACCTTATATTTTTAAACAAAAAAACAAACATTGAATTCTGTCTTAAGCCGTTTCTTGAATTTGTGCATTTTGATATAAAACAACATATCGGACTAAAAGCTGAGAAACTGTTTGTCAAAGAATGTCACTGCGCTGTGTTTCAGACAAGTCTGCCAGTGCTGGATAACCCCTTCTCTCAGAGACTCCGAGAAATCATCGAATCCTTCAGAGCACAGCGGTCACGATACATGAAGGTAAACGTTCTCTTTCTCTTCTTCCCTCCCTCAAAGTCCAAACACTTTGTGTCCTGGTTTTGTTCGGTCTCTGTCCTGTTTGGGGCTGGGTATCATTTTAAGAATATCTATATTGATGCCAATGTGGTAACTAAGTGTTAATATCAACACCTAAACAGTGCTTTTTATTTGTTACCTTTGAGTAATAGACAGGGTTCCCACGCTTATTAAAAACCTGGAAAAGTCATTGAATTTCACAGTCTTGTTTTCCGGGTCTGGAAAAGTCATGGAATTCGTAAAATCCTTGAAAGTTTTGGAACTCAGTTGTGTACTCAGTTATAGGGACACGTTACGATTTGATTGCTGTGTTCCCTCCTCACACTTCTCTCTCATCCTGTTCGCAGCTGATGGTGGTGAAACAGGAAGACAGAGCTGAGCTGATATTCAGGCACTTCCTGGTCGAGGACAAGAGCGCCAGCGGGGGAGCGTCATACGTGGACTTCTTGTGTCACATGCACAAGGAGATCCGCCAGCTTCTCAGCTAGGCCTACAGACACCCCCCCTCCCCGTTCACCTGTATGACCCAAACACCACCCCCGACCCTGGTTCACCCTCCTTGTGAAAGAAAGCGCTTTATCTCTCTCTCTTTTTTTTTTTTAAACCTAATAAACTAAAGCTCTCCTTGCTGTCTGTCAGCAAAGAGACCAGCTGGCAGATCGTGTGTGTGTGTGTGTGTGTGTGTGTGTGTGTGTGTGTGTGTGTGTGTGTGTGTGTGTGTGTGTGTGTGTTAGTGGGAGTGTGTGTGTGTGTGTGTGTGTTAGTGGGAGTGCGTGTGAGAGAGTCTGATGTTAATAGAGCTTTACTCTGCCTCAAATCTACTGCTCCAACACAGCAGGAGCAAAATAACTGAAGAGGGAGGGTAATGTATATACACAAGTGAACAATTATGTATGCAACAGACTGAGTGAGTGATGGAGGTGGCTGACGTTGACTGTAGTCTGTGTACTGTCTGTATTACTAGCACTGAAAGGCTGTTTTGGGTGCGCTTGTGACCCTCAGATAGCAAAACACTTTTTATATGATTGAATAGAGTGAAGGACATTACATACCAAGGCATAATGGAGTTAAATAAATGCTGTTCTTTCTGTCTCTTCTCCCCCTTTAATCATGGCCTTAGTATCCCCCCCCCCCCCATGCTGCTCCAATCATACATTATTATGTGTGTGTGTGTGTGTTTCCTCATGTGAGAAGATTAGTTGCCCACTGCCCAGTTATTTCCCAGTGTGTGTCCAGGTGTGAGCATCCAAATCGAAGCCTACATTAAAGGGATAGTACAGGGTTGTTTTTAAGTTCAGTTGTATGGCTGCTTATCCATAAACAGTACATAACACACAGTAGATGTCAGTCAGCACGACCCCAGTGTGGAGAAGCAAGATGGAGTCTGACATGGAAGCGAAGGAATGTGCTGCTGTGGACGGGGTCGGCAACAAAATGTATTTCAGCCACCTAAATAAAAAAGTCCCTATGTCAGTTTAAGTGTACGCTACGTTGAGAGAGTTTTCACTGCTTAGGCAATGCCGTTAACAGCTTCAGCTCCCCATCGACGCTCTCGTCAAAGCCCACCAGACTCCATTGACAAAACAGTCATTTTAGCTCACTAAGTACATGAGTTGCTAGTCGACTGCTGCATCAATCAGCTAATTAGTTTGTGTTATTGTGCGACTTTAGTGAATCCAAACAAACCCGTTGAAACCCACAAGTGACACAGAAACACAAACAAAATAACTGTTGGAGGCAACTGTACACCAGCAGCTCCTCTGTTCAGCAGCGTTAAATCGCTGTGTTTCTCAATGGAGTCTGGCTTTGACGAGAGCGATGTAATGGCTTCATTTTCCCAGTGGGGGCATGCAGACTGACATCTACTGCATGTGACATCCTGTCTATGGATGATTAACTCATACAACCCCACTTCAAAAAAAATCTGAACTATCCCTTTAACAGCTCAAACTGGAGTCTGACGACCTTTTTAACCACAGAAAGCAGTTATTTTGAGAAGTAAAATCTGGTTTTAGTGTCCACAAGTGAACCTGAACTAAAGGTGTGCATGGCTGCTGTGTTATCCCAGTAATTGGTATAATCCAGATTTGTTTTTGTGACCAAACGTCTCAGATGTTCGGTCACTGATGAACCAGATGTGTCATGACTCTGTTATGAGAGGCAGTTCAAAGTCTATGCAGCAAAGAGAAAGGCCAGACGCAAGGACGGGTGTGAACGTTTGATCTCAGCATCGCAGCCACGAGGAAATCCTCCTCGTGATTCTGTCTGTTGATTTGTAGTGCTGCAGACTTTATATTAATCAAACGCTCTGATGTCCAAAATTGTGTTTAAAAAACAAACAAACAAAAAAAGCAGTTTCCAGCAGACAGAAATGAGCACAGAGCGACGGCAGATAAATGGACATCAGTTAGTGTTTGCAAGTTTTGAGTTGTCTCCGCACTGACGGTGTTCAGTGTGTAAATAAAATATATAATCTGTACAGAATTAATAGAAAATAACAATTTTAAAGACATGCCTGAACAGCTGTGGTTTGTTGATGGTTGGTTTCTCTGTCACAAATAGCCGAAATATAAAATCCCGGCTTTTACTGGAGAGAGGAAGACGCCTCGACTGGCTTTTTGATATGTTTGTGTACGTGTGGCTGTGAGAGAGTGTGTGTGTGAGAATGTGGGGTCGGTCCTGGTGAATTTCTCCTGAGGAACAGAGGGATCAGCCAACACACACACACACACACACATACACACACACTACCCATGAGATTAAATTCTTCATTTATCACTTTCTGTTCTTTTTTTTTTAACAATGTGACTCTTGTGTTTGATCGGTGTGTGTGTGTAGACCCTCTGTTCCGTCTTTATGTTCACTGACTCTGATTGGCCCACCGTCTTGAGTGTAATCTTAATTTCTGTTCCTTTTTTTTCTTTGATTTGTTGTTTTTTTTTCATTGCCTCTTGGGACTGCTAATAAAATGATTGTTAAAAGTGAAACTCCACTTGCTGCGCCTCCCTTCACTGACAGAAGAGCTTCATTACAAATCATGTGTATACGTTTTACATTTCAACAGAATGCATTCTCTTAACATGGCTGTACAGGTGGCGTCTAGATCAGTAGATCCTTGCTGGTGGGTCATGCGTCCATTTTTAACGGACCCCGACTAGTGATGGTGAAATTGAAGCTTCATGAACCACTTTGATGCAACTGCTTCAAGAATGACACACTGCTTCGAAGCATTTCATACAATCAGGAGAATGACATCTGCTGGCTGTGTCAGAACTGCATCTAAGTGGAAGACCTGAAAAAGCTTTCAGACTGCCTGTAACAAGGCCTCGCTCTCTGTAGCCACATGATTGAGTGTGTTTACATGGACAGTGTAATTCCCTTTTCATTTGGAATTAAAGTTCATTCCTATTAAAAGTAATCTCGTAAACACCTGATTCAGAATGAAAATGGCCAATGCGATTGAAAATTCAATCCGATGTTAGTGGCTGGAATATTCTGTTTCTAATTCTGAATGAAAGAATATCTTGCACTTGTATACACTCATTCCTCTTTAAGTTCATTCCAGTCTTTCTGTGCATGCTTGTTTCCTTGCCCTGAAGTATGCGATGACGTATATAGCGCGCATAGCAACGGGCTGAGTAGAGTAGTTGGACTCGTTGCACTCAACAGTTTCCATTCGCGGTCTTCTACCTCCGGTCTTTGACCTTCTACCTCTCTTCTCCTCCTCAACAGACGAAGCATTAGCAGAACAAGGTTGTTGTCGCACTGCTGCTTCAAGAATATAAGCAAAACAAGCCCGAAAAGCATCTTGTTATCCGGAACGAGGACAGCAGTGTTCTTCCGGTAAACGTAAACACGTAACATCTGCCCCACCCCCTATCCAATCAGAAACTTTCCCTGCCTCAAACCTTGCGCGGACCCGAATAAAGGCGATTAAACTGATCTCCTGTGTAAACCCTCATTCGGAATGAATATTTTCCATGTAAACTACCTGGAAAAACTTTTAATTCCGAATGATTTCATTCAGTTTTATTTAATTCCGAATGAGAAGCCATCATGTAACCGCACCGAAGCAGAGATCGAAACACTGTTTCCGAACACTTGCGCTTCAAAAGATCGGCACTGTGTCAAGCAAACTGGCTCGAGCATAACATCACTAACCCCAAGTGACTCGTAAAGGTGTCGGATTTGTTAAAAGCACTTTTTTCTAGCGCAGAGCTTTTATTTTGAAGTGCCATTTTCTGCTCAAAGACATGGCGGAACGCACATGTGACGCCAAATGTGCTAAACTGTGTGGACTTTAAACTGATGACTAAGGAGAAATCTGGACCTATTGGGAACCAGTGGTCTGGATCAGTGGGTCCCAACCTTTTTCTTGAGGGACCCATATTTTTACCATTGTAGACTTTGGTCACGCCCCTGAAAAAAAAATTATTTAAAATTATTTAACATTGAGTTTAGAAATAAGGTTGCAGTCATCACAGGGTGGAGTAGGCAGTGTAAAACTGTAAGTGTAAGTGTAAAACTTACTGTAGGTAAGTGACCGATGGTATGATAAATTTCCCCATATTTCACTGCATGTTTTCACTTCCTCTCAGTATCTACTCATGCAGATAGATTTGGTTTCATAAGTTCATATTTGGAGGAACATGTTCTCAATTTCTGCTTCCACTGTTTTTATAGAGTGCTGCATGAATGAGTCCTAAAACCCAGAGATCAGTTTGCATGTTGGCACTTTCGGTTCCCTCATCTTGAAGTCAGTGAGTTTTTTGTTTTGTTTTGTTTTTTCTTAAGATGTCTAAAATAAGGTCTGTGGTCAACAGAGGCTTCAGATACTTCATATTTTCTTCTACGGTTGCTCACAAGTGGCTAAAGGAGACTACAGGGCCCTGTTTCAGAAAGCAGGCACATTAATCTCTGATGATCTCAGATGACGTGATTCTCAGTGGCAGGAAGCGGAGCTAAAGGCAGAGCCACGTATTTCACTCAAACTGATCAGGAGAATTTTATGACTGCGTATGTGGACTTTGAACATGTCTTCCAAAAAAAAAAAAGAAATTTAATATGCCAGCTGTAGCTAAACAGCTTGAGGTCCATCCATCCATTTTCATCCGCTTATCCGAAGCCAGGTCCCGGGGGCAGCTGGCCAACCAAAGCACCCCATTCCTCTCCACAGCAACGCTTTACAGCTCCTGCTGGGGGACCCCAAGGTGTTCCCAAGCTGGATGAGATATGTAATCCCTCCAGCCTGTTCTGGGTCTACCCCGGGGCCTCCTACCAGTCGGACGTACCCGTAACACCTCTAACAGGAAGCCTCCTGGAAGACCCTGATCAGATGCCTGAACCCCCTCAAACGGACCCCTTTTGACACGAAGGAGCAGCAGCTCTACTCCGAGCTCCCTCCAGATGTCCGAGCTCCTCACCCTCTCTCTAAGGCTGAGCCCAGACACCCCACGGAGGAAACTCATTTCGGCCGCTTGTATCCGCGATGTCATTCTTTTGGTCACTACCCAGAGCTCATGACCGTAGGTGAGGGTTGGGATGTAAATGGACCAGTAAACCGCGGATCCATGGATAGATCAGCGTGAGGTGGCATGGGAAAAGACTGCAGAGCGTGTTAACAAGTAATGTGAAGTGACGTTACGAAATTTGATGCGTTAATGCATGTCTAATATACAGAAAACATAGAAACATTTGTAACCCGTGGACTCTAGTGATGTCTGCATTGTGTTGATACAAAGAGGCCCAGACCATGGATATCTTTGGAGGCGATCTCCTTTTATTCCTGACAGCAAGCGGTAAAAACAAAATCCTCCATCAGACACAACCATATGAACTCAAACCCCTACACAAAATAAGTAACACAGGTTTATGTCAACATAAAATGAACTTATAAACAGCTTAACAGTGCTAAAACACAGAAATGACCACTACAGCAATGTTGCTTACCTCTCCCAAAGAGGACAACAGCAAATTTGACTATGGATTCGTCACCCTCCTTAAGTCTTACCACCTCGAAGGTGTCTAATCGTCAAAGACTTGATCATTGCCATGGCGTGGCTTCAAACTAATTTAAGGGAACATACATGTGTCGGCCTCAAAAATCCAGTACAGGGTGAGGCAAAAGTCTCAAACTTGGGCAAATAACCCCAGGAAATAGCCCCAGAGCAGAAGAAAAGAAAATACTACACATGCTACATGTCCTTCGTGTCACAATGTGCAGGTAATGTTTAGCACAAATACACTGTGGAGTCCACCCAGCCAAGACGAAACCCTGGGTACACAGGCTCAGTGAAGGTGGTTTGGAAGGTGTAAAGGAGGGTCAGTGTGCCACAGGAGACCCTGTAGAAGGACAGTCTACCAGCTGTCCAGTCCAGGTAGACTCCTACTTTATAGGAGTTTGGTGCAATCTTCAAAGCGGTGTTCATGCCTTTGTGCCAGCTATTGTAGCCATCTTTGGTGCAGTTGAGCCCCCAGGAAGAGTCATTTTGGCCCAACCAGCTGTCGTGACCCTCTCCCTTTCTGCACATCCTTCTGTAGGCGACTCCTATGAAAACTCTCCCGTTCCATTCGGTCTCCCAGTAGCAGCGCCCAGTCAGTCCCTCCCTGCACAACACCTGTCTCCAGAAATCAAACCTGTCCGGGTGATCAGGGTAGGACTGCTCGGTCCAGCGCGTTGCTTTCCTGTTTCCCTCAGACAGAGAAAGGTCCCTGTGTGCTGTGTTTGGGTCCAGAGTGAGTTTGCTGGTGTCTGATGAAGCAGATGCAGAATATGTTACTCAGTGCTGTTTTATGACTTTATAAAGAAACAGAGACGTACAAAGAGCTGGTTACTCACATTTCTTTGGACCTGGCTGGATCCTGGATTCACCACACTGTTCCACACTGAAACATAAAAAAAAACACTGTTTTCTGATAATTGTTTCAATAAAGTGTTGCGACTTTTCAACTTTTTCCCCACTACCAAGTTATATTATTGTTGGTGCAGCACAAAGAGAAAGAGACAATAAAGTCGTGCATGGACGCAGCAGCTGCTCTTTATCACCATGTCAGTATTATTGCTTTTGTTGGACTGTAAATTTGAGGTACACTTTGACTACAATGGCCATGACCTCCGAAGAATCAGCTCTACATGCAACCACCATGTGTTTGACTGCAATCAGATACCAGTGAAGCTCGTCACTGGTCACTTTGGGTTTCCAATCTGGGTAATTTCACGATCGTGAAGTCGAACTTTTTTGGCTTCACATGCCACTGAGCAGCGTTCATAGGAATTAACGGGGCCCCACCTTCAATGCTGTATCCAGTTCTCTTTATACAGCCATGTTGGAGGCAAACATGCGGTTTATACACCCACCAACTCGAACACAGATTCTCACTGACTATTTGGAACTGCTTACTTATATTATTGTGATGTATTTTTTATGAATACACACCATCTGATGCTTGTTTTGTTTCTGTTTTTCGCCTTTCATCGCTACTACAAATGCAGCTGAGCCAGTATCTCACTATCACAATCCTCATTCATATTTTAAGAAGCTACAAATTATATTCATCCACAAAATAAAAGCTGCAAATCAGAACAGAAGTACAGAGTTGTTGCATAGAGATGATACACCGTCTCATCTAGTTGCATGGGTGTGAACTGGCAGGTTTTTAGAACGTTACAGAACGGCCTGTTTTGACTCGTTTCGTTACAAATCTTTGGTCCGAACTGGACTTAAGTCCTCCAAGCTTCTGATTGGTGAGTTCAGAGACATGTGAGTCAGGAACCAATGATATTAAATTGAGTCTGGGACATTAATATGCATTTCCTATGATGGTGAGGGCAATCCCACACCTAAACCTAACCAACAGAATGAATGAAGGCAGAGTAGAGGCAGATTTATACTCGTGTGTCAGCTCGATGCAGATGCAGAGTGATTTGTTGCTATGTGTATTCATACCTTTGGTAGCAGCAGGCACATCCTTGATTGCCCTTGCTGATTAGGTGATTTGGTTCGGCTGTGTGCTGGTTTTGGCTGTGTGCTCTAATGTGTTGTGCTTTTGCTCTGGTATCTGGTTTTGTTGGGACGCAGACAACTTTGGTGAGTAGGCTGATTTTGCTACTTTGGGTTTATGGAAGCAGCTTTGTTTAACAGAAAGTTGTTTAGTTCTGAGGGTTGAATTTTTGTGTTACTGGGCAGTGTTTATTGTTGACATGGAGCTCTGTGGGTCCCATGTGTGGTCATTGATCATAAATCACTGTTTTTCTGTCACTGCTAGGTTGTATGATGCTTCCCGTTTGGGTTGCATTTTTTTTTTTGGTAGTGTTGTGGCAACGTGGTTAGTGTCAGTTGATAAACCAAGCCTGCTGGTTTTTAACGCATAATTGCCACAAGAGACATGAAGACTAGGAGTGAGTATTAGTAAGTTTTGGTTAGGCAGTTAGGAGGAAAGTTCCTCACTGATGTTTTGGCTGTGCATTGGGTCCATTTGAGCTCAGCATATGAGTTGTAATCTGGTTCTGTAGCATTAACTGGTAGTTTGGGTGTTTTGAGTGGGTGAACTCGTTTGGTCTCCCATTCTTGTTGCAGCCTAAGAGCCGGGTTGTAACAGGTTTCTGTGGAGTGTTGTAAAGTTTAGTTGATTCAAACACACATTAAACACACATTAAACACACATTAATAGAGACAATTTCAAACACAAGTACACAAATCAGCTTCACTATAACTCGCAGCATTCACAGACAAACACTTGTCTTTATCTGGACACATTTTCCCCACAAATACAACATGCTAACGTTATTAGCACAAGCTTATGGCATTTTACATTGTATAAATTAGCCTAGCAGCTAGCAGACTTATCCTCTACCCATATGAAGCCAGAGACAACAGCAACATTTAACGAAGGTAACGATACACAATTCGGCTCCATTACAACTCACAAGGTTCACTGACAAAACAACTGTCTTATACTAAACACGTTTTCCAAACAAATACAACATGCTACCGTTATTAGCACAAGCCTATGGCATTTTACATTGTATAAATTAGCCTAGCGACTAGCGGAGATTTCCTCTGCTCATATGAAGCCAGGATAAATCACACACAAAACTTGGGGCTGATGAAGCTGACAGTGTGGAGACAAGTAAAATGCTGCAGAAGAAAGTTATCCCTCTTCTCAATAAGAGTGATCCAGCCACCACATATCAAACCCCCACATTACACAATTATCTAGATCTTTGGTATTTCCATACTGCAGTGTCTAAGTACTTATCATCATTTACTGATGCTGATAAATCTTTGATAAGCTATTTTCGGTCTCCAGTCGACACCATTTCTACCTGAGTTTCTGCAGGCTGCATTGTGGGTCATCCTGCAGAGCAGACAGCAGCTGCAGGCCTGAATGTCCTGGGTGGTTGTAGCTCAGGTCGAGCTCTCTCAGACGGGATGAGTTCAAAGCAGATGCCAGGAAAGTGCAGCCTTCCTCTGTCACTCTGCACAGGGACAAACTTCACAACAGGCACAAAAAGAATTTCATCCGATCTGATCTCCATGACAAAGACAGCAACAACTGGATTTTTTGCTCTGTACTGCATCCAGCTATTAAATAATTCATCTCAGGGCACTCACATGAGTATATCCAGTTTGCAGTGAGGGCTCCCCAGTCCATCAGAGAGCTTTTGGACTCCTGTGTCCAGAAAGTCATTGTCGGAGAGGTCCAGGACTTTCAGCTCGGAGGAGGCTGAGCTGATAAGCGAGGCCAGGGCATCGGAGCTGAGCTCTGTCAGGCTGCAGCTCTTCAGTCTAAACAAACAGAAAATACGGACAGTGTCAAAAACGTCTTCATTTGGCTTGGAGAAGAGAACAGAAAACTTTGTTGGGGTATTACCTGAGTGTCTCCATATTGCTGTTCTTTAGTCCACCAGAGAGCAGTTTTAATCCTGCGTCTGTCAGGTTGTTGTTACCCAGGTCCAGCTCTCTAACCTGGGATGACTTGATGCAATTGGCCAGGATTTCACAGCAGTTCACAGTGAGATTACACGCATTTAGACTGCAGGAGGAAAGACATTATGAGAAAGGTAAATAATGTCATCACGAAATTTACAGAACTCCAGTGTTCTCCCAGACCACTTGAGTTACAATATGCTCAAAGTTTATGGTGTTATTGCCCAGTGACGCCAAAGCACAACTGCCTACCCATGCTTTAAAGGAATAGTTCACCCTAAAACAAAATTCAGTCTTTATGGACTCACCCTCATGCTGATGAGTAATCCGGTGTAGTTTTTTCTTCCTCAAAGTGCTTTTCCTACATGCCACAAAGAATCTGTGCACTGAAGCCGACTATCTTTAATTTCAGGGGCAAAAAAGCTTATGAACGGTTTTTACAAGGCACTTACTTTGCTACTCGGGCTGTTTTCACGACAGGCAGCAGCCTCCGAAGACCTTCCTCTGTCCTGGTGTAGTTGCTCAGTTCAAACATACTTAGCTCTTCTTCTGATGTCAGTAACACAAACACCAGAGAGGCCCACTGGGCAGGTGAAAGTTTGGCTTTGTTAAGACTGCCCGAGCTGAGGTAGCTCTGAATCTCCTCCACAAGAGAGTGGTCGTTCAGCTCATTCAGACAGTGAAAGAGATTGAGGCATCTGTCTGGGAACGGACTTGCCCTGATCTTCTCCTTTATGTGTTTAATGATCTCTGTTCTTGTTCTTTGGTTTGTTTTGTTGCTGGTCATGAGATGTTTCAAAAGAGTTTGATTGGATTCCAGAGACAGACCCAAAAGGAAGCGCAGAAAGATGTCAAAGTGTCCATTTTCGCACCGCAAAGCCTTTTCTACTGCTTCCTTGTAGAGGATGAGCTCTGATGGATCTCTTGACAGGAAACGTCTCGAAACGGACGACTTCTTAACCAGTACGTTGTCGTTGTGGTTGTGGAATGTGAGGTAGACGTACAGCGCAGCAAAGAATTCCTGGACGCTTAGATGCACAAAGGAGAACATCTTCTCCTCGCACAGTATCCGCTCTTCATTGAAGATCTGCGTGTAGACTCCTGAGAACATGGACGCCTGTGTGACTTTTATACCATTCAGGACGAGGTCGCTCTCATAGAAGATCAAGTGGCCCTTCTCGAGCTCTTTGAAGGCCAGTTTACCCAACGAGATGAGGTTATCTCTTATGCACTCAGCGTTTGACTCTCTTCTTCCAGGCAGCCTCTTCTTCATGTTCTCCACGTACAAGGTCACAAATTGTATGTACATCTGCGTGAGGGTCTTTGGTGTGTCTTTACTGTCTGTTGTCTGTAACTTCCTCTCAAGAACACTTGCCGCCATCCAGCAGAAGACTGGTATGTGGCACATGATGTGAAGACTCCTGCAGGATTTCACATGTGCGATCACCCTGTTTGCTAAGCTCTCGTCGCTGATTTTCCTCCTGAAGTACTCGTCTTTCTGGGGGTTGTTGAACCCTCGTACCTCTGTCACCAGGTTAATGTGCTCTTGAGGGATCTGACTGGAGGCTACCGGGCGAGATGTTATCCAAACATGAGCAAAAGGAAGCAGTCTTCCCCTGATGAGGTTGGTCAAAAGCACCGCAATCGTGCTCGGCTGCGTCACATCGGACATTATTTCGCTTTTTTGGAAGTCCAAAGACAAGCGGCTCTCATCCAGACCATCCAGGATGAAGAGCATCTTTTTATCATTAATAAAGATTCTTGAGTCTTTTGTTTCAGGGAAAAGGGCGCTGAGAAGATCCACCAGACTTAAGATTCTCTTTCTCATCAGATTCAACTCTCGGAAAGAGAGAGGAAATACAAATTCCAGGTTTGTGTTTGTTCTCTGCTCAGCCCAGTCCAGAGTGAATTTATTGACCAGTACGGTTTTTCCAATGCCAGCGACTCCCCTCGTGATCACAGTTCTTACGGGATGTTCTTGGCCTTGTTGAGGAACAAAGAGTTGATTGCAGTGGACTGATTTCTCCTGGGCCTCATGTGTCCTGGATGTCGTCTCAATCTGTCTCACCTCATGCTCCTTGTTGACTTCGCCACTTCCTCCCTTGGTGATGTAGAGCTCTGTGTAGATCTTATCGAGAGGTATCCTGTTTGATTCAGTTGTCATCCCTTCGGGCAAGTGGCTGAAGTTCCTTTTCAGAGTGGCTTTCAGTTTCACTTGACATTCTGCAATCTCATCTTCTGAGGGAGAAAATGCATTCAAAGGTTACTTAGTTGGTTTTTCTCTCATTCTAAAGAATCAAGGTGTCTATGTCCTCCTGAGACCCGAACTTTTGTTTGATATGCATTCATAATTTCTCCTAGCTATTTTGGATTAGTAGGACCTGATAAGTATAGTCCCATTGTCCTCAAACGAGACGATAATTAAGTCCCAATGTCCTTAAATGAGACGATAATTAAGTCCCATTGTCCTCAAACGAGATGATAATTAAGTCCCACTGTCCACAAATAAGACGATAATTAAGTCCCAATGTCCTTAAATGAGACCATAATTAAGTCCCAATGTCCTCAAACGAGATGATAATTAAGTCCCAATGTCCACAAACTAGACGATAATAAAGTCCCAATGTCCTCAAACGAGACAATAACAAAGTTCCAATGTCCACAAACCAGACGATAATAAAGTCCCAATGTCCTTAAATGAGACCATAATTAAGTCCCAGTCTCCTCAAATGAGATGATAACAAAGTCCCAATGTCCTCAAACTAGACGATAATAAAGTCCCAATGTCCTCAAATGAGACAATAACAAAGTCCCAATGTCCTCAAATGAGACAACCATAAAGTCCCAGTGTCCTCAACGAGACAATAACAAAGTCCCAAAGTCCTCAAACGAGACAATAACAAAGTCCCAATGTCCTCAAACTAGACGATAATAAAGTCCCAATGTCCTCAAATGAGACAACCATAAAGTCCCAATGTCCTCAAACTAGACGATAATAAAGTCCCAATGTCCTCAAATGAGACAACCATAAAGTCCCAATGTCCTCAAACTAGACGATAATAAAGTCCCAATGTCCTCAAATGAGACAACCATAAAGTCCCAGTGTCCTCAAACGAGACAATAACAAAGTCCCAGTGTCCTCAAACGAGACAATAACAAAGTCCCAATGTCCTCAAACCAGACAATAATAAAGTCCCAATGTCCTCAAACCAGACAATAATAAAGTCCCAATGTCCTCAAACGAAACGATAATTAAGTCCCAGTGTCCTGCAATGAGCTGATGATAAATTCCAAATGTCGTCAAACGAGTACCTCCTAATTAACAGCATCTTATCTTGTTACTGTTGCTATTGGTCAAATTTGTTGTCATATCAAGTTACAAAGGTTATTAATCATAAATAAACCAGTTTCAACCATAAAATGTGATCAGGTTTTGGACCTTGTCCACTTTTGTGTCGCGGTCGGCTGCAAACTGACTTGTCAGAGATGGCTGCCATCTTGTTTTTACATGGATTACTGTATTGTCATCTTACTGCCACTAGATGGCACAAAGAACTGTCCATGAACGAGGACAGCAGGTCTAAGTTAAGCAGTATGAAGTAAACAGTCCAGTTAACCGGAAATGTGATGTCCTCATATGAGGACACAGGGTCTCAGGAGGGTAAGTCAAATTTCTAAAGGCGGCTGCTCTCACTTTGGGGCTGCACAGCGCCGCAGCAGTCTGTAGTGTCCACTATTTCCTCTGAGGAAGCAACTGACCCTGCAAAAGAAGAAAAAAATCAGCAGAGCCCAAACGCCAGTTTCAGCTATTCCCATGTTTCATGTATCTACCTTTGGCTGAGACGATGATGTTGACGTTACCATCAATTCTGCAACCAATAATGATGGGAGCGACCACACTGCCTCCACTCTGAGCGCTGTAGCTGGGTTGGAAATGATGAACCGCAGCCTGAATAGTCGGAACTGACTCTGGGAGAAACCACAAAACTCAGTTTCAGGAGTTTGTTACAAAATGCAGTGTAGTGAATGATCACTCAAGTCAGATTTTAAGATGTATCTGGTGCTTTTTAGGTCAGCCAAATCTTATATTTACAATTCAGGAACTGAGATCTTGCACTTGTATTATTTCATCATGACTTTTGGTCAGATTATTTGCCGTAGTAACTTCTTATTCTTAATTTTATATCCTTACCTTGAGCGACCAAGTTTGTTTTATCAGCAACATTCTTATCTTCTATGTTTTTCTCTTCAGCTCCCTGCACGATTTCTGGTGACTGACACTCTGTATCGACAGTCTTCATCTTGGACTTACACATGACACGGAGACTTTCCTGTCTTTTTAAAGGTATCAAATAAAAATAAAATACATTAATGAACATCAGTCAATGGAATCAATGGCATATTAACCAGATACAGAATGGCTATGTTGAGTCCGACAGATTAAAGATTAAAATAAATGCTTACCTGCCTCAATAACAACTGTGATCGCCATCTGATTTACACACTGACAGCCGCTGCTTGTAAGCTGAGGGGTTTGTGTTAAAAAAAAAAAAAAAAAACCCTCTTGTGCTTCCTTCCTGGGTTATAGTGAAGAAAACAGGAAGCTGGTGTTTCTTGTCTACTGTAAAGGCTCCTCGAATATACAGCAGCTCTGAAAACAGTTTCATTTACTACAAAATGTACTTCACTTTCAAAAACATGACATGTCTTGCTTTGCTTTATAAGTACAGGGTTCCTGCAGCTTAAGGCAGGTTTTAAGGATCTACAGGAACCCCATGGTACGTGATACAAGTAAATAATATGGAAATATGGCAAAACTTTTTAATGTCTTACATTTATTTATATTTAACCACTTTGTTCTTTGGATTTTCAAGTAGAACAACACTTACGGGATCATTGCACCTGTAAAAAAAAACCACATAAAGAGCAACAATACAACATGTATAACACTCACGGGCCACTTTATTAGGTTCAACCTGTTCAACTGTTTGTTAACGCAAATAGCTAATCAGCCAATCACGTGGCAGCAACTCAATGCATTTAGACATGTCATCATCGAAATCATTTAAGGAAAACTGGCGAAACTGGATATTGAGATTACAGATGAAGTGTGGGAAACCTGTACTGAAAATAAGCATTTTAACAAAAGTGGAATGTTAAAACAGTGAGACACAGCACCTTTTTATATATGGTTTGTAGTTGGCATTTCCAATTGTATTTCCATCTATTCTCCCATCCATTGGAATTGCGATCTGATTAAACACTTAAATTCAACTAACATGGAAAAATGGGCAAATTTGGTTATAAAACAATTTAAAGATTTGTTCCATAAAAATATGCAGTTAAAATCATTCACTGATTTGACAATTGAATATGGCATTCCCAATACAGACTTTTTTAAATGCCTACAAATCCAGAATGTTGTTCGTTTTCTTATCAAAGAAAATGAGTTTAGTTTTGAATTATCTTAAGTACAGGATATGTTAATTTCCTCCATTACAATTAAAGGTAAGATTAATAAACTTTATAATATTATAGCCAAAGGAACTCATTCGTCTTTCCCAACTTTTTTTTTTTTTTTTTTAAGATTTAGGAAAAAGACCTGTTTGTTTGTTTTTTTAGATGAATACACCTGGTTGAACATTTGTGAAAGAACACATTTTCCATTTACAACAACAACATCAAGGAAACTAATAAGTTTATGTCACTCCCATAAAAATGCCTAAAATTTCCAAAGACGATACACCGAACTGCCCAAGATGCAAAACTGAAGAAGGGACATTCATGCATATGTTTTGGTAATGTCACCTGGAATTTGGTTAATTTCCTCACAACATCAGTCCTGAAAATAACATTTAATTTAAATCCTTGTTTGTATTTATTAAATGATATGCCAGATTTCCAATTAGATATGACATACTTTTCAAAGAAATGTATACTTCTATTTTGGAAAAATGGATTGAACAACACCCTTAATGTGCTGATTGAAGTTAAGGTATGGATCAAAGACGGCTCCTAAGTTTCCAGCTGAGTGTTTTGTCTAAGTTGTTAGTGATCCAAGGTAGGGATGAAACTGTCGGAGGTCTGGTCAGGACCTAATGGCAGCAAGGCAGCGGTGCAGAGTCCAGGTTGCTATGATTTCCAGGGCTAAATGAGATGAATAACTGAGAATCATCAGCGTAAGAGCGGTATGATACGGAGGTGAAATTGCAGATAACATGGCCAAGGGGTAAAATATACAAGCTAAATAAAACAGGCCCAAGGACTGAGCCCTGTGGGACACCACATGACATTAGAGCAGTTCATGAACTGAAGTTGTCACCAATGACATTGAACTTTCTAGTTGACAAAAAGGACGCAAACCAGTTAAGAGCAGTTCCACTCAGAACAACCCAGTTCCTGAGTCTGTTGAGTAAGATTGTGTGATCAACTGTATCAAATGCTGCAGTCAAGTCCAGTAAAATGAAAACTGTATGGTTTCCTGAGTCTGCACTCAACAAAATGTCATTTGTTACTCTAAGTAGAGCAGTTTCTCTACTGTGATTCTTTCTGAAGACAGATTGTACTTTATCAAATATGTGGTTTTCTTCTTCTCTATTGGGCTGTTCCTGGGCTAGCCATCACAATTCCTACCACTAGAGAGACTAACCTCAGAAAAATCAACTCTGCCATCATTTTCCTTCTTTTTAAGTGGAAGTTTAAGTGTTGTTACCACCATTAGTCCCGTCCAGTCATGTCACGTCCTAAGTCTAAGTCCTTGATTTGCCCTTTAGCTAGCTTGTCTTTCTTTTCTCTATTCTGGTTATTTCAGTATATGGGGATGTAAAGGACGGGATGAGGGACATGAGGATACTCAGTGTACTCTGTTATACTCATAGTTTACATATTGGTACACTTGTTGGAAATAAAAAAGATGTTGGGAAAAAAGGTATATGGTTTAACAGCCAAGAGACTGCAGCATGATGAGGTTTCTGTCATGGTGTCACTAGGAGGCCGTTTACACGTACACGGTGATTTTGATAAACGCAGACATCTTCCTTCATGCTGTGGGCGTGGCAGCTCTCTCACTCTCCTGGGTTCCTGATTACATTCATTCAACTCACCTGCTCTCTGCTGCTCACCTGAGAACCATCCGGTAATCAGCCCTGCAGTATAAAACACTCCTCACCAGATCGTGGCGTCTACCACTGTGGTATAGTCACGCTTCAAGTTATGAATTCAGCCAAGACTTTTGCTTGTGTACCCTTTTCGTGGCTACTTACCTTGTGTTTTCCTGTGTCCTGGGATTCTGTGTTTGGGTTCACCTTGCTGTTTTAAACAGTTTCTACTCATTTGGTGGGACATGAACCCTTAAAAAATGGTTCAGTTGTAGAAAGCAGAAGAAATGTGGGGTAGGGAGCTGAAAGGCTGCTGCAGTTGCTGGAAAGAGGCACAGTGATCACATATGCAAATCCCCCAGAGTGGTAGTACCCTCCAGACCCAGTCTTAACTTTGTTGGGCTGTGAAGTAGTGCTGGGAGATAGGAACACTTGCAAGAAAGATGTTCAATCTGTGGCCATGAAGGCATCTCTTTCAAGAATATTTAGGAGAATATTTTTAAATATCCCATGAAGAGATTCTCACTGCAGCCTGTTCTATTTTGTTCTGAAAATGTCGGCGTGCAGCCTCGTTCTGTGGACGATAAACGAGGTGCAGACTTCCATCTGTGTCACCGGTAATGAGGAAATACAGTGAGTGCTGGACGGAGCAGTGAGTGACAACAACCCCGCCCACATTTACTGTTTGTGGTGGAAACTCTAGGGTCTAGGTACCATGTCTGAAGGGCTACTGTTGGTTCCAAAGGTACCATACTGAAACGGGGCCACTTTGCCAGGGATTTTAGGGATGACTTGCCTGATAACAACGTACTACCTGCCATCTGTTGTTAACTTAAGATTCTACATAAAGTCCACCTTTCCGACCATGAAATCAATGTCAAATGTTAGCGTGTTAGGACACAACAGTATTAAAAATGATGTATACCTGCACACACAAAATTATTACATCATCAGCTTTTTGAAAAAATAAATGAAATTAATAAAAACCAGTGTGAAGGTACTACATCACCTGTAAAAATATCAGTCAGGCCATTTTATTACATTGTTGGTCAAGTTATTACGTTACTGGGTTTTTATATTTTCAATTGGGTTCAGTATTACATTTTCATCTGTTATTATGTTTTCAGGAAGTTCACATTTAGGGCTGCAGCTATCGATTCTTTTAGTAATGGAGTATTCTGGTGATTAATAGAGTAATTGAGTAACAAACACTGTGTTTTCGTTAAATTACTTTAGCTTTATTTAAGGGTAATGGTAATATATAAAAGAGAAAATAACACAAGTCTCTGAAATGAGATAAATGAGCAACACATTTGTTTCCTTTTCTGAAAATTCAACATTTTTATTGCTTTAATTGCAAAAAAACACTTGCAGTGTGAACTTTACCAGCTATGACAGATCAAATGATGCATCTGCTGTCTGTAAACTCAGCTGCTTCCTCAGTTAAACATGGTGGAACCCTTTGCACAAAGCTGTCCAAAGTACCACTCTGCAACTTTCTAACAAAAAAAAACAAAAAAAAAGATTATAATACATTTTTATTGATATTTATTACTTGGCCTTTATAAATATCATACTTTAAGCTCCTGTAATTGTCTAGTTTCGACTCATTCACTGTGGTCAAGGGGGTTCCTCACACCTGCTGACCCTACTCACTGCAAATTAATGTACCTGCTGTACTGGATTTGTGCATTTACGCTCCATATTCTGCTGTGTGAAGGGTGCATGTGTACATGAATGAGTGAGTAAAGGGTGCACGTATTAATGTGTGTGTGACTAACATACGCTTTAACAAATATATTATATTATATTCCCTAGCAAAACTTGGCTAATACACGTGATACATCGCCATGTGACATTAGCCACCGCATTGATTTCTCTTATTAATCAGCCATTATAAAGCAGCGATACGCGTACGTTCTTTACATGCGTTCTGAATCTCAGCCAGCAATCCCTGATGAAGGTTAAATGCAATTAAACATGATGATAGTGTTCCCTTGTTGAGTCAGATCCACTCTGTGAACTCGATGCATACACCGGATGTTTTCTACTGAGATGTTGTAGCATTGAGGACGTGCTGTCGTGGTATGCTAACTACGTTTTGTTCTTTTCATTTTAACTTGTAATGATCCCACAGTCTTGACACTTTTTGACATGTCTCCTCTTTTTGTCTCTTGCTGTTTTCTTGTCCCTCTTCCTCCATTGTCTTGCAATTCGCGCTTCACATCCACGTTACAGCTGCGCAGGCGATCAACAGAGAAAGTAACATAAGTGCGTTGTACAACAGAAACAACCATCCATGCAAAATACAGCCTGCTGTACAGTTGCACTGGATTTAACAAAGCTTTTTAGTCATGGATTTAAGAATAAATAAAGTCACTCAAGGAATTGTTTCAGCCCGAGTTACATTATTGAATGCTACAAGGTGTATAACTCTGGATACTGTGTGGATTCGAATCTGGGCCCCTTTGTGGAGCACAAGCATGTAAAGGCAGCTCAGCAGACATGGACGTTGAATCCACAGGATTTAGCCTGTCTGACACCACATCTAGTTCAAACTCATCAGAGAAAATGTCCCTGTTGTAAGGGAAGATCCCTGTGGATGTGAATCCAGTGTTGATATTCCGTGGCGTCATGGCTGACATGAAAGCCTCATTCACACATCCAGGGATTTGGTATATGCTGGCTGTTTTGCCTGGGTTAGATCTCAGCCAACCATCAAGAGCTCTGTTGAAATAGGTCTGAAATGGATCAAAAACACTCTTGTGCAGAGGCTGCAGGCGATGGGACGTGTGGGCTGGGGTTGAGAGCAGAACAACACCCTTTCTTTTTGCTATATCCAGTGCCTTCTGTGAAAAGGCGACCTGATGTTTATCAAGGATTAGCAGCACGGGGTGGTTGGTGGAGCAGTTGGTGTACCGAACCAGACATTCAAGGAACTCTGCAAAGGTGTCTTCATTGATCCAGCCAGATGGGGTGGAGGCGCCAGTTGATCCTGGAGGTGCTCCGGTGATGAAGTGGTCGTTGTATCCGACCCCTGGGAAGATAAACATGGGAGGGACTGCATTCCCAGTGGCATTGACTGCACAGACCACAGTCACATGCGATTCTCTTTCGGCAGGCGTGATGACGCCCACTTGCGTCTTTCCTCTTACTGCCACTGCCTGCTTTGAGGTCTGCTCTGGTGTGACACCTGTTACGGCGACATTGTAGATCATGTTTGGAGGGAATCTGAACCTGTAAAACAAAGACATGAAAGAGCCATGATGAGAATCAGAAATGTTACACCTTAATGCAAAAAGCTGTTAAACCTCAAGTTCATTTCACAACTATGAGACGTACTCTGTGTTGTTTCCGTGAATTTGGCAGCACATCCAACCAGCCTCACAACCACCCACGTTGGATAAGATGACGAGCTGCGCAGGGCTAGTGTGGGTGCACATGGTCTGCGGTTGTAAGGCCGGATGGATGTACTGGTAAATTCACGGAAACGACACAGAAAACGTCTTACGGTTGCGAAATGAACATAACTTCACAGGCAGCAGCTCTAGTGGACATTCCTGCAGCCTTTTATTGTGACCATCCCAAGGTTCACCTGCGTGGAATGACGCTGTTTAATCAGCATCTTGATACGCCACACCGGTCAGGTGGAAGGACTGGGAGAAGGAGGAGAAGCTCACCAACTCGGATTTTAATTAAGTTGATACTAAAATCTTAAAAAGAAGTATGTATCTGTTGGGTGTCTGAAAGTGCCTTAGATCTTTAACCTGAACCTGTTACGAATGCAAAAAAATGTGTAGTCTTTAAATTCTTGTTTTGTATATTTGACATGAATATTAGTGATTAATGTAGTCATTGATAAATGAGTTCTGTCACCTGTCCATGGCTTCAGACAGATTGTCAAAGAACTCCCCAACTGTGTTTTTATTGAAGGCTGCAGCTCTTTCCAAAGATGCTGCTTCAGTCATACAGCAGGAGAGATAGTGGCAGGCCATCAAATTCTTGGACCAATCTTGATCTAAAAGAAAATAAGATAAGGTAAGGTAAGCTACGAATAGTTACCATATAATAAGATAAAATACCATATGACAGCAAAGAGCAACAGGGGTCACAAAGCCCTCTTGATTTTAAGGGATGTAATTTTAATGTAATCTGTCAAAATTTCATTCATTTATGTCAGAAACAAACAAATTTAAGGCTTATATTAAAAGGTTATTCATTTATTTAAAATAATAAAGAAATAAATTTGAATAGAAAATTGTACTGCCTTAATATGCACATTCAGCACATCCAATGCATCAAAACATTGTTTTCTAGTTGGAGCCGCGCCTCGTTTTCAAACTGTATGGCAGGCATCACCAAATGGCGGACCTCGGTCCGGACCCGGACCGAGTGATGGTTCTGTCCGGACCCGTGAGCCGTGACCAATCTCTGATAAATTTACGAGAATAGACGATTTTCATGGAGCATTTTTTCTGAACGTCGCAACTATAGACGGCGGGCGCTGCTACTCGAGTTAATACGGCAATAGCTTCACTCCGTTGAGCCAATCAAATCCTTTGTTTACTCTGCTCGGCCGGCGCACCAGAGCAGAGAGGAAGAGACATGGCTTGTTCCAAAAGAAGGAAGGTTGATGCGGATAATCGTTGTGTTAAAGATGAATGGACGGAGAAGTTTATGTTCATTCTTCCGGCAGGCAGTTCAAAACCAGTGTGCCTCATATGCTCCGAAAACGTCGCATTAATTAAAAGTGGCAACGTGAAGCGGCACTACGAAACAAAGCACAGCTCTTTCGAGCAAAGTTTTCCCCTGAAGTCCGAGCTGAGGGCACGCAAAATAACCGAACTGCAAGCCCAGTATGACAGGTCTACCCGACTCATCACGCATACATTTACAGCCCAGCAACGTGCAAACGAATGTTCTCTAAAGGTATCGTGGATTTTGGGGCAACACAAAAAAACATTTAGTGATGGGACAGTTGTGAAAGAGTGCTTAAATGCTGTTGCTGAGACATTATTTGAGGGGAAACAAAAAGACGAGATGTGTGAAAAAATCAAACAAATCCCGATGTCAGCTTCAACAGCAACCAGAAAATCAGAAATATTAGCAGATGATGTACTGGCACAGCTTGATGCAGCCATTCAGAGTGCACCATGCATTTCTTTGGCAATTTCTTTTTTCTTTTTTACTTGAAGTGTGTTTCTTTAGGCTGGGACCTCTTTAATTTAAGAGAAAAAATGGTTATTAGGCTCTGTTTTATTTATTTTATTCTGAGGTTTCTGTTTTCTTGAATGAAAAAAGTGCCTTACATTTATTTGCCTGCAGGACTTTTATTTATGGTAAATGAGCTAGTTTACTATATAAGTTCACTGCGTTAAAGGTTTCCTGCATTGACAATAAATATTATTGAAACCATATGAAAATGTGTGTTGAAATGAAAATGTTCGGACCTTTTACTTGGAGGAAATTTTAGTAACTGGACCTCGGTGACTTTTAATTGAATACCCCTGCTGTATGGTTTGACTAAAATGAACAGTGACAGCAATATAGTCCACGATGAGCAGCGCTAAAATCAACCTGCGTAGTTGTCCCTCCATTGTGACATTGCAAGTGTACTCTTCTTCAACGTTTTGTTTACTTCCTAGATTTTTCCCACATGGAAATTCTGACCAATCAAGAGCAGCTTTCTCACACAAGGCATTTGATCTGGTCCACTTGTAAATGCTGCCGTGAGAACACGAACCAACTCTAGGCAATTATACAACTTTGAAACAAAATTAGTCCCTGATTCAGACCAAAGCAAGACAACTCTAGGTCTGAAAGCAGCCTTGGAATGGCCTCAAAGCCTGGCACTGTATCCAGTTCTCATCATCAGATCAGATGTGATGGTGCTTCCTGCATTGATGGTGACATGACAACAGATGCACAGTTGCCTAAAACAGGGGGTGGGTCAACTTATCCCACTCTCTCCTTTATCAAATTGCTAAGTGTAATAGGTAATGGGCCGTAAGAAGTACTCACTCTGGGGCTGCAGAGCACCACAGCTGTCTGCAAACACATGGTTCTCTGCCTCTTTTGAGGAAACAACAGACCCTGCAAAAGAAGGAAAAAATCAGCAGAGCCCAAACCCCAGTTTCAGTTACTCCCATGTTTAATGTATCTACCTTGGACTGTGGCCATGATGAAGACGTCACCACTAATCTTATTACCAATCATGGTGGGAGCGACCAAATTGCTTCCATTCTGAGCGCTGTAGCTGGGTTGGAATTGATGAAACGAAGCCTGAATAGTGGAAACTGACTCTGAATAAAAAATAAATAAATAAAAAAAATTAGTTTGTTACAAAAATACAGTGTAGTGACTGATCACTGGAGCAAAATGATTGTGTCTTGTGTCTAAGCTAAATGCTAACGTCAGCATGCAAACACGTTCACGACAGTTTGGATTTTTTCTTCAAGTGGGGCTGTATGAGGTACTTATCCACGGTCAGTGTGTTACATACTGTAGATGTCAGTCGGTACGTAGACAGGAGTGCCGCCATGGAATCTAAGCAACGTATTGCTGTGGATAAAATATTTAAGCCACCTAAAATAATAAATATCAGTTAACTGTTTAAAGTATTTTCACCGCTTTACCTTGCTGACAGCGACTTATGTCTGGAATCCCTTTTACTGCTCTCGTCAAAGCCAGACTCCATTGAAAAAAAATAGCGATTTAACATTGCTGAGCACAGAAGCTGCTGGTGTACCGCTGCCTCTATCAGTTATTTTCTTTGTGTCATTGTTTGACTTTTGGCGTCCACTGGGTATAATTTGGATTCACCAAAGTCATCCAATAACACAAACTAACTAACTGATCAATGCAGCGGTAGACAAGCAGCTCCTGTGTTCAGCGATGTTGAGTCACTGTTTTTGTCTGTGGAGTTTGGTGGCTTTGAGCATAGATGGGGAACTGAAGCCATGAACAGCTTCCCACTGTAACAGGCTGTCTGTGCCAAAGTAAAGCAGCAAAACTATTCTTCATAGTTTACACTAAAAATTATGTTGATTTTTTTTAGGTGGCTAAAATGGGTTTTGCTGCTGCCCCCAACCTCAGTAGTAAATGGTGTCCAGACCGACTATGGATACGTACCGCTTACAACCCCACTTTGAAAAATCCGAACTATCGCTTTAGCCTGCTGATGTTTAGCAGATAAAATCTTCCATACATTGTGAAATATTAAGATCCACAACACTACTAGTAATGTAGTTAAGCAGTCAAATCAATAAGGAAAGCGACCTCACCTGATATGAGTCCTTTTCTTTTTCCATAGTTTTCACACAACCTCTTCAGAGCAGAATTAACCTGAGGTTCAGTGTGTGTCTCTTTCCGACAGCGTGGGCATGTCCAAATGAGTTCCCTCCTCTCGTCTTTGTGCACGCAGCTCTTACAGACGCTGTCGCCACACTGCAGCATCACAGGCTCCGTGAAAATATCATGACAAACTGGACAAGACAGATCCTCAACGATCCAATGTGCGACAATGTTTGAGACGCGTTTGGCTGCAAATTTAAATAAATGAGTTAGAAATCAAACGTTATTGAGAAATATGATAATTTAGTCTCACATTTGTGAATGAAGATTATATTTGTTATGCTCTACTAAAACATTAATTCCCTTTTGTCTTTGTAAAGTTTAGACAAACAGAGTGTGACAGCTCAATAGTAATAGTCACAACACAATAAAATGAATGTATAAAAAGATATACGTGTTCTCTGCTTATTTATTATCCATTAAAATAAAGCTAGCCCTACTCAGAGATTACCAAACGTACTAAGACATATTACCTTGAATTAACCTTATTGCAAGGTCATTACGTTGTATCATTGTGAAAAGGTCCACCATGGTCTCCACAGCACGGTCTCCCCCGTAAGTCTGCACCATTTTAACCGCAATGTCCACTCTGGAAGCTCTCTCCAGAAAGCGCTTCCCAAAGTCTTGTTGTTTAATCAGGAACTTAACCTTCTCCAACTCATCCTGTGTCAGGTCATTCAGGTGACTCAGGAGTTTGATTTTCTCAGCCATTTTGAACTTTCAGCAGGTTCACAGGATTTCAAACGATTAATCAAACTTCACCAGAGCTGTGAACTCACTGTGAAAGACAATGAACAAGAAGTTAGAATTAATTGTTGGATCAAATGAAATGAGCACCAAAAGCCTCATTGCGCATATACGGAGCTGATTACATTTGGAGTAGTTAACACAGCTTTATTCTAAACTATATTCTTTAGGTGTGTTAAAACTGTTTGAAAATCACGTCAGTCACTTTCATTCAAATGTTTATTTACTGTTTCTAAAAGTATATTGATTTGTGAAAATTTAGAGTTTCAGGGGTGAGTTTTGCCTTTAAAACACGTCTTTACGTACTGATCTGACTGAAGACAAAAACATAAAGGATGCAAAAATCCATCCAAACAACAGATCCTAACGTCACTGAGCATTTTTGGTAACGTTCTGTTCATGACTCATCGTCTCTAAATACCGTCATGTATAATTACTCCACTTAAAAAAAACAGTGCAAATAAACTCTTCTAGTGTGGGAGTCATTTAAAGGTCCAGTGCGTAAATCCAGTAAGTAAAATTTAAAACACCGGAAGCATGGATGAGATTTTCACGGTACAATAAATAATAACAATAATACATTTTATTTATAGGCGCCTTTCACGAAACTCAAGGTCACCTTACAGTAAAGATAATAAAAATAATAATAATAACAATAATAATAAATGTAATAAATAATAAATGTATCATAATAATAATAATAATAATAATAAAAAAAAACAAAGATTAAAAAGGCCAACGACATAATGAATGACGTCCTTCCTGGTTGAAACAGCTGACGTCACTATGACAACCATGACGCATCTGGCTGAAATATACAAAGTTGAACAACATATATACACATGTGTTTGTATGTATTTATAATATAATACTATGTCTAAACGTGTCTCCTGACGATGTGACTGGTCTCTTACCTCCTGGAAGCCAACCCGTCGTCTCGGTGGTCTTGAGTACAGAAACTTAACTGCTGTTTCCGGTGTTCACTTCTGTCACTTTACTCTTTATCCACCAGCAGGTGAGCTGCACCTGACAATAAATCAAAATAAACAAAATGTAGGCTAAACAGAGAACCGTACAGGAAATGTTACACAGCAAATAAAAGCAACAGAGCTCGAGTAACTTCACGTTAGAGCCACAGTAACGTCTATCTGTAGTCAACAAACTAAACCGTTATCTGGTGCTGATCGCGTTTCATAAAGAAAACCACCGTTATTTCGGCTAAAGACAATATTTTTAACAAATATTTACCTGTTAGGAGTTGTTCTTACTTCCTCATGTCCGCGTGTTCATCCCAAAACCAGACTTTACATCTACGTTTCCCTCACTAGCGTCTCCTCCTGAGAGAGACCCAGCTGCAGACAAGATGGCGGACGGGATGGATATCCACAGTCCCTACCGGAAGTCACAGCGGAAGTTGGTCTGTCGGTCAAAAAGTCCTTCCTATCGTCTTTTCCTAACCACTTTTCCTTTCCTCGATGGCGTCACGAGGTCAAGGGAAGATGTGAAGGAGAATTCATAAGGACTTAGGAAAAGACAACTGCAGCGCTGAGAGAACTGCACTTACACTGGGCTACGTGACTATGCGACGGCGGATGTTATTGACGTGGGTCTGCTGTGGTGAAACTACAATGTTCTGAGGATGAACTACAAAAAGCGCATCTCAGATAATGCGCTCCGTACGTTCTCGTCGTATTGTTTCATGCAGGATGTATGAAGGTGAAAGACATTATTTAATTACTAAGGTCGGAATTGAATTTAAAAAAGGAATATATGCTACCAGCCACAAACTGAAACAAAATTGTATCCCAAGTAGTAAAATGAACTAATGATTTTACTGAAGGCTGGGTTAGGGTTAAATGAATAAATGACTGATGCAAACTGAGCATATGTTACAGGTGTGTGTCCCCTCCGTCCACAGCTGTGTTCAACTTCTTTGTTTTATAACAGGATAAACAAATATGAAATGCATTATTTTGTTTGTCCGTTTGCTTTTTACATTTTCTTCTTCAAATGTGCAATTGGAGTAGAAATTAGACCACAACCAGTAACCAACGTGTGTTTGACCTTTATTGTTATATCAATATTATGTGCCACATAAATAGACAGATGATAAATAATATTAATAACAAAAGTGAAAAATAATAGTTTGGATAGGTGGTTAACAGGAGTTTGTTACTGCACACTGAATGTTATATGTACATATATAATGATAAAGATACAGATCCAGTTCTCAGTAGCAGAGCAGCAGTGTTTTCTCTCTGTCTAACACTGCACATGAACAACAACCTGCGTACTGTATTTATAATCTGTCCTGTGTCCTGCTCAGCGTCACACTGTGTGTTTATATCATTTATTCATTATTTGCATTTGTATTTGTTGATAATGTGACTGTGAGTTCATCATTTAATACCCCAGAATATGATCAGGGTGTCTTTGAACACTGGAAATAATTTATTAGGCCCCATGTTTCAGGGAGAATTAAAATTCTGTAACTCATCAACCCGACGCTCAGGAATGATCAGCCTCAGTGTGACTGAATGGAAAAGAGTCATTGATGGTAAAGTGTTTCTGTCTGACAGACTGAATCTCTGAGAGACTGAATCTCTAAATTAATAAAAACCAGTGTGAAGGTACTACATCACCTGTAAAAATATCAGTCAGGCCATTTTATTACATTGTTGGTCAAGTTATTACGTTACTGGGTTTTTATATTTTAAATTGAGTTCAGTATTACATTTTCAGATGTTATTGTTTTCAGGAAGTTTTTACATTTAGGGCTGCAGCTATCGATTCTTTTAGTAATAGAGTATTCTGGTGATTAATCCAGTGACTGGATAACAAATACTGCGTGTTTTTGTTAAATTACTTTAGCTTCATTTAAGGGTAATGGTAATATAAGAGCAAATAATACAAGTCTCTGAAATGAGATAAATGAGCAACACATTTGGGTTTTTTTGAAAATTCAACATTTTTAGTGCTTTAATTGCAAAAAAACACTTACAGTGTGAACTTTACCAGCTCTGACAGATCAAATGATGCATCTGCTGTCTGCGATACGCGTACGTTCTTTACATGCGTTCTGAATCTCAGCCAGCAATCCCTGATGAAGGTTAAATGCAATTAAACGTGATGATAGTGTTCCCTTGTTGAGTCAGATCCACTCTGTGAACTCGATGCATACACCAGATGTTTTCTACTGAGATGTTGTAGCACTGAGGACGTGCTGTCGTGGTATGCTAACTAGGTTTCGTTCTTTTAATTTTAACTTTAATGATCCCACAGTCTTGACACTTTTTGACATGGCTCCTCTTTTTGTCGCTTGCTGTTTTCTTGTCCCTCTTCCTCCATTGTTTTCTTGTCCCTCTTCCTCCATTGTCTTGCATGTGAAGGCAGCTCAGCAGACATGGACGTTGAATCCACAGGATTTGGCCTTTCTGACGCCACGTCTAGTTCAAACTCATCAGAGAAAATGTCCCTGTTGTAAGGGAAGATCCCTGTGGACTTGAATCCAGCGTTGATATTCCGTAGCGTCATGGCTGACATGAAAGCCTCATTCACACATCCAGGGATTTGGTATATGCTGGCTGTTTTGCCTGGGTTAGATCTCAGCCAACCATCAAGAGCTCTGTTGAAATAGGTCTGAAATGGATCAAAAACACTCTTGTGCAGAGGCTGCAGGCGATGGGACGTGTGGGCTGGGGTTGAGAGCATAACAACACCCTTTCTTTTTGCTATATCCAGTGCCTTCTGTGAAAAGGCGACCTGATGTTTATCAAGGATTAGCAGCACGGGGTGGTCGGTGGAGCAGTTGGTGTACCGAACCAGACATTCAAGGAACTCTGCAAAGGTGTCTTCATTGATCCAGCCAGATGGGGTGGAGGCGCCAGTTGATCCTGGAGGTGCTCCGGTGATGAAGTGGTCGTTGTATCCGACCCCTGGGAAGATAAACATGGGAGGGACTGCATTCCCAGTGGCATTGACTGCACAGACCACAGTCACATGCGATTCTCTTTCGGCAGGCGTGATGACGCCCACTTGCGTCTTTCCTCTTACTGCCACTGCCTGCTTTGAGGTCTGCTCTGGTGTGACACCTGTTACAGCGACATTGTAGATCATGTTTGGAGGGAATCTGAACCTGTAAAACAAAGACATGAAAGAGCCATGATGAGAATCAGAAATGTTACACCTCAATGCAAAAAGCTGTTAAACCTCAAGTTCATTTCACAACTATGAGAGGTCCTCCGTGTTGTTTCCGTGAATTTGGCAGCACATCCAACCGGCCTCACAACCATCCACGTTGGTTAAGATGACGAGCTGGCAGGGCTAGTGTGGGTGCACGTGGTCTGCGGTTGTGAGGCCGGTTGGATGTACTGGCAAATTCACGGAAACGACACAGAACACGTCTTACAGTTGCGAAATGAACATAACTTCACAGGCAGCAGCTCTAGTGGACATTCCTGCAGCCTTTTATTGTGACCATCCCAAGGTGCACCTGCGTGGAATGACGCTGTTTAATCAGCATCTTGATACGCCACACCGGTCAGGTGGAAGGACTGGGAGAAGGAGGAGAAGCTCACCAACTCGGATTTTAATTAAGTTGATACTAAAATCTTAAAAAGAAGTATGTATCTGTTGGGTGTCTGAAAGTGCCTTAGATCTTTAACCTGAACCTGTTAAGAATGCAAAAAAATGTGTAGTCTTTAAATTCTTGTTTTGTATATTTGACATGAATATTAGTGATTAATGTAGTCATTGATAAATGAGTTCTGTCACCTGTCCATGGCTTCAGACAGATTGTCAAAGAACTCCCCAACTGTGGTTTTATTGAAGGCTGCAGCTCTTTCCAAAGATGCTGCTTCAGTCATACAGCAGGAGAGATAGTGGCAGGCCATCAAATTCTTGGGCCCATCTTGATCTAAAAGAAAATAAGATAAGGTAAGGTGAACTACGATTAGTTACCATATAATAAGATAAGATACCATATGACAGCAAAGAGCAACAGGGGTCACAAAGCCCTCTTGATTTTAAGGGATGTAATTTTAATGTAATCTGTCAAAATTTCATTCATTTATGTGTCAGAAACAAACAAATTTAAGGCTTATATTAAAAGGTTATTCATTTATTTAAAATAATAAAGAAATAATTTTGAATAGAAAATTGTACTGCCTTAATATGCACATTCAGCACATCCAATGCATCAAAACATTGTTTTCTAGTTGGAGCCGCGCCTCGTTTTCAAACTGTATGGTTTGACTAAAATGAACAATGACAGCAATATAGTCCACAATGAGCAGCGCTAAAATCAACCTGCGTAGTTGTCCCTCCATTGTGACATTAGAAAGTGTCACAATTATCTTGCAAGTGTACTCTTCTTCAACGTTTGCTTTACTTCCTGGATTTTTCCCACATGGAAATTCTGACCAATCAAGAGCAGCTTTCTCACACAAGGAAAGAAGGAAGGAAAAAATCAGCAGAGCCCAAACCCCAGTTTCAGCTACTCCCATGTTTCATGTATCTACCTTTGCCTGAGACGATGATGTTGACGTTACCATCAATTCTGCAACCAATAATGATGGGAGCGACCACACTGCTTTGATTCTGAGCGCTGTAGCTGGGTTGGAATTGAGAAAACGAAGCCTGAATAGTGGAAACTGACTCTGAATAAAAAATAAACAAGTAATTAGTTTGTTACAAAAATACAGTGTAGTGACTGATCACTGGAGCAAAATGATTGTGTCTTGTGTCTAAGCTAAATGCTAACGTCAGCATGCAAACACGTTCACGACAGTTTGGATTTTTTCTTCATGTGGGGCTGTATGAGGTACTTATCCACGGTCAGTGTGTTACATCCTGTAGATGTCAGTCGGCATGCACACAGGAGTGCCGCCATGGAAGTTCAACAACATACTGCTGTGGACGCGGTTCAGCAACAAAAAATATTTAAGCCACCTAAAATAATAAATATCAGTTTAAGTGTACACTGTTTAGAGTATTTTCACAGCTTTACCTTGCTGACAGTGACTTATGTCTGGAATCCCTGTTACTGCTCTCCTTAAAGCCAGACTCCATTGAGAAAAACAGCGATTTAACATTGCTGAGCACAGAAGCTGCTGGTGTACCACTGCCTCTATCAGTTATTTTCTTTGTGTCATTGTTTGACTTTTGGCGTCCACTGGGGATAATTTGGATTCACCAAAGTCATCCAATAACACAAACTAACTAACTGATCAATGCAGCAGTAGACCAGCAGCTCCTGTGTTCAGCGATGTTGAATCACTGTTTTTGTCTATGGACTTTGGTGGCTTTGAGCATAGATGGGGAACTGAAGCCGTGAACAGCTTCCCACTGTAACAGGCTGTCTGTGCCAAAGTAAAGCAGCAAAAATATTCTTCATAGTGTACACTAAAAATGATGTTGATTTTTTTAGGTGGCTAAAATGGGTTTTGCTGCTGCCCCCAACCTCAGTAGTAAATGGTGTCCAGACCGACTATGGATACGTACCGCTTACAACCCAACTTTGAAAAATCCGAACTATCGCTTTAGCCTGCTGATGTTTAGCAGATAAAATCTTACATACATTGTGAAATATTAAGATCCACAACACTACTTATAATGTAGTTAAGCAGTCAAATCAATAAGGAAAGCGACCTCACCTGATATGAGTCCTTTTCTTTTTCCATAGTTTTCACACAACCTCTTCAGAGCAGAATTAACCTGAGGTTCAGTGTGTGTCTCTTTCCAACAGTGTGGGCATGTCCAAATGAGTTCCCTCCTCTCGTCTTTGCACACACAGCTCTTACAGACGCTGTCGCCACACTGCAGCATCACAGGCTCCGTGAAAATATCATGACAAACTGGACAAGACAGATCCTCAACGATCCTATGTGTGACGATGTTTTTGACGGATTTGGCTGCAAATTTAAATAAACGAGTTAGAAATCAAACGTTATTGAGAAATATGACAATTCAGTCACATATTTGTGAATGAAGATTATATTTGTTATGCTCTACTAAAACATTAATTCCCCTCTCTCTTTGTAAAGTTTAGACAAACAGAGTGTGACAGCTCAATAGTAATAGTCACAACACAATAAAATGAATGTATAAAAAGATATACATGTTCTCTGCGTATTTATTATCCATTAAAATAAAGCTAGCCCTACTCAGAGATTACCAAGCGTACTAAGACATATTACCTTGAGTTGACCTTTTTGCAAGGTCATTACGATGTATCATTGCGAAAAATTTCACCTTGGTCTTCACAGCACCGCCTCCCCTGCAAGCCTGCATCATTATATCCACAATGTCCTCTCTGGAAGCTCTCTCCAGAAATGTCTTCATGTCATCCTCTGTTGGGTCCCTCAACAAATTCAGGAGTATCGTTATCACACCCATTTTGGAATTTCAGCAGGTTCACCGGATTTCAAACGATCAATCAAACTTCACCAGAGCTGTGAACTCACTGTGAAAGACAATGAACAAGAAGTTAGAATTAATTGTTGGATCAAATGAAATGATTACCAAAAGCCTCATTGCGCACCTAAGGAGCTGATTACATTTGGAGTAGTTAACACAGCTTTATTCTAAACTATATTCTTTAGGTGTGTTAAAACTGTTTGAAAATCACGTCAGTCAGTTTCATTCAAATGTTTATTTACTGTTTCTAAAAGTATATTGATTTGTGAAAATTTAGAGTTTCAGGGGTGAGTTTTGCCTTTAAAACACGTCTTTACGTACTGATCTGACTGGAGACAAAAACATAAAGGATGCAAAAATCCATCCAAACAACAGATCCTAACGTCACTGAGCATTTTTGGTAACGTTCTGTTCATGACTCATCGTCTCTAAATACCGTCATGTATAATTACTCCACTTAAAAAAACAGTGCAAATAAACTCTTCTAGTGTGGGAGTCATTTAAAGGTCCAGTGCGTAAATCCAGTAAGTAAATTCAAAACACCGGAAGCATTGATGAGATTTTCACGGTACAATAAATAATAACAATAATACATTTTATTTATAGGCGCCTTTCACGAAACTCAAGGTCACCTTACAGTAAAGATAATAAAAATAATAATAATAACAATAATAATAAATGTAATAAATAATAAATGTATCATAATAATAACAATAATAATAATAATAAAAAACAAAGATTAAAAAGGCCAACGACATAATGAATGACGTCCTTCCTGGTTGAAACAGCTGACGTCACTATGACAACCATGACGCATCTGGCTGAAATATACAAAGTTGAACAACATATATACACATGTGTTTGTATGTATTTATGATATAATACTATGTCTAAACGTGTCTCCTGACGATGTGACTGGTCTCTTACCTCCTGGAAGCCAACCCGTCGTCTCGGTGGTCTTGAGTACAGAAACTTAACTGCTGTTTCCGGTGTTCACTTCTGTCACTTTACTCTTTATCCACCAGCAGGTGAGCTGCACCTGACAATAAATCAAAATAAACAAAATGTAGGCTAAACAGAGAACCGTACAGGAAATGTTACACAGCAAATAAAAGCAACAGAGCTCGAGTAACTTCACGTTAGAGCCACAGTAACGTCTATCTGTAGTCAACAAACTAAACCGTTATCTGGTGCTGATCGCGTTTCATAAAGAAAACCACCGTTATTTCGGCTAAAGACAATATTTTTAACAAATATTTACCTGTTAGGAGTTGTTCTTACTTCCTCATGTCCGCGTGTTCATCCCAAAACCAGACTTTACATCTACGTTTCCCTCACTAGCGTCTCCTCCTGAGAGAGACCCAACTGCAGACGACGACGACGACGAAGACGAAGAAGAAGAAGAAGAAGGCAGCTGCGGTCAAAAAGTCCTTCCTATCGTCTTTTCCTAACCACTTTTCCTTTCCTCGATGGCGTCACGAGGTCAAGGGAAGATGTGAAGGAGAATTCATAAGGACTTAGGAAAAGACAACTGCAGCGCTGAGAGAACTGCACTTACACTGCGCTACGTGACTATGCGACGGCGGATGTTATTGACGTGGGTCTGCTGTGGTGAAACTACAATGTTCTGAGGATGAACTACAAAAAGCGCATCTCAGATAATGCGCTCCGTACGTTCTCGTAGTGTTGTTTCATGCAGGATGTATGAAGGTGAAAGACATTATTTAATTACTAAGGTCGGAATTGAATTTAAAAAAGGAATATATGCTACCAGCCACAAACTGAAACAAAATTGTATCCCAAGTAGTAAAATGAACTAATGATTTTACTGAAGGCTGGGTTAGGGTTAAATGAATAAATGACTGATGCAAACTGAGCATATGTTACAGGTGTGTGTCCCCTCCGTCCACAGCTGTGTTCAACTTATTTGTTTTATAACAGGATAAACAAATATGAAATGCATCATTTTGTTTGTCCGTTTGCTTTTTACATTTTCTTCTTCAAATGTGCAATTGGAGTAGAAATTAGACCACAACCAGTAACCAACGTGTGTTTGGCCTTTATTGTTATATCAATATTATGTGCCACATAAATAGACAGATAATAAATAATATTAATAACAAAAGTGAAAAATAATAGTTTGGATAGGTGGTTAACAGGAGTTTGTTACTGCACACTGAATGTTATATGTACATATATAATGATAAAGATACAGATCCAGTTCTCAGCAGCAGAGCAGCAGTGTTTTCTCTCTAACACTGCACATGAACAACAACCTGCGTACTGTATTTATAATCTGTCCTGTGTCCTGCTCAGAGTCACACTGTGTGTTTATATCATTTATTCATTATTTGCATTTGTATTTGTTGATAATGTGACTGTGAGTTCATCATTTAATACCCCAGAATATGATCAGGGTGTCTTTGAACACTGGAAATAATTTATTAGGCCCCATGTTTCAGGGAGAATTAAAATTCTGTAACTCATCAACCCGACGCTCAGGAATGATCAGCCTCAGTGTGACTGAATGGAAAAGAGTCAGTGATGGTAAAGTGTTTCTGTCTGACAGACAGACTCTCTGACAAAACAACTGTCTTATACTAAACATGCTTTCCAAACAAATGTAACATGCTAACGTTATTAGCACAAGCCTATGGTATTTTACATTGTATAAATTAGCCTAGCGAGGAGCAGAGATTTCCTCTGCTCATATGAAGCCAGGATAAATCACACACAAGACTTAAAATGCTATTTTTGTGGAGGCTTTATTGTCTTCACAATTTATTGTTTCTCATCTGTGATATTAAAGTAAATAAAAGCTTTGTTTCCACTGAGGGAAATGGTTTCAGCTCATAGAAACAGACAGGAGGTCTGCGTCTTCACCAATTTCACAACCCTTGCGCAGCATTTAGAAAAATAAAAGGTTGAAAATAGAAGAAACACAACCAAATCAGAACATGATTGCTTAAAATCTGCATGTCAGCATTGTGCACCGTGCTTTAAGCTAATTGCTAACATCAGCAGCTGTGCCAGGCGGTATTACCCACAGCTCAGCTTTTCAGGTCAGACTTTCTGCAGGTAATGGAAGGGTCAAGAAATACTACAACAAATTAAAACAAAACAACGACTGACTGATGAGCTTTTTGTCCTTGTTGAACGTGTCTTTCTCTGAGACCTTCTTGTTGCAGCAGAGGGGTCCAGAACACCAGGGACTACAGATCAAACAGAAGCACAAAACAAAATGTGAGTTTCCTGATCAAAGGCGAAAAATGAATTAATTCAGAACTTATGTGCCCCGAAACTTACTGTGTCTTTCACATGTTGGGACACATCTATCAGTGGCTGTGGGAGTAGCTGTGGGTCGGGGAGTGCGTTCTGAGTTCTGCAGGAAAATTCACCAAACCAGCAAATGTCAACCTCATAGTGACACTAAGAGGAAAAGTCACGTAGCCTACATGAACATATGAGTGACCTCACCTGATAAGATGTTGAGTCACTGCTGTGTCCTGAGGGATCAAACTGACCTCTCCTTCTGCAGTTTTCGCTCAAACTCTTCAGAGCGAAATTAATCTGGGGGTCAGTGTGTGTACCTTGCTGACAATATGGGCATTTCCGAGAGATCTGCCCCCTCCAATAGCCATGTACGCAGGTCTTACAGAAGCTGTGGCCACACTGCAGGCTCACAGGCTCCATGAAAATATCATAACAAATTGGACAAGAAAGATCCTGAGTCCAGGAGGACAATGGCTCATTTGGTTGCTGTTCCACGTTTGCCTCCATTATGGCTGTAAATCAAATAAACAAAATGTTAAGAAATATTACAGCTGTTATTCAGTCACAGGTTCATCAGTGGGAGTTATAATATAGAACATGAAACGCTGAAACACTAATTCTCTTTCTGCTTCACATGAAGCTGACGCCTCATTAGAAATGGTCACAGCTACACAATAAACTTACAGTATCAATGAAAAAAATGAATATAAATTTGTGTTCTCTACATATTTATGATCTATTTCATAAAAACACTGCCCCTGCTCAGAGGTAACCAAGACAAACTAAGAGATATTACCTTGAGTTAACCTCGCTGCAAGGTCATTATGATTCATCCTTATGAGAGTGTCCACTGTGGTCTCCACAGCGCCGTCTCTCCCGTAAACCTGCACCATTTTATCCACAGTTCCCTCTCTGGTCACGTTCTCCAGCTCTGGCCGCAGAATGGATCTGCATCCTTTTCTCACATTCTGGGCCAAGTACCACTGGAACCTCTTTAGCTCCACCTCAGTCAGATCGTCCAGATGTTCTTTCAGGACTTTCACAATTCGCCCAGGTGTGGTCATTTTGAACATTGGGCACGTTCACAGGATGTCCAACAATCAGTCTGCGAACTTCTCTACAGCTGTGGACCGACTGTCAAAGACAATAGAAAAGAAGTTAGGATCAATTTATGGAGCAAATTACATAGATCAATGAGTTTTAAGTTTTAGGAGCCAGTTTTGCCTGTAAAGCAGAAGTCTTTAGATACCTGTCTGACTAGAGACAAAACATAAGGATTCAAACCATCCCAACAAAAGGTCAGAACTTCTCTGAGCATGTCATTTAGCTGTATTACATGACCAGAGCTTTACAAGGCTGGCAGTCGGTGTTTGACAGTGTTTCAAGTCAAGTCCTGAGGATACTAAATGTAACAGGGTCAATTATGCAGCAGCGACGTGTGTAAAGGAAAATGTACATTGGTTGTTGTGTTATAATTACACAAAATCTGTGTAACCTTAAATTTATTTTATCTATATTTATTTTAGTTGATACCTGACACATAAGGCCCCCGAGTCACTTATGTGGAACTTTAATTTGAGACTGTACCCCTCCGTTTACCATACAGCGTGACACCGCCCTCTGTAACTTGTGTTTCCGCGCCTTTTCCTCTTCCCTTTTGTTGTTGATCTCCATGGGAGAGGTAAGAGACCTTGCAGTCGGGAGAAATTTCTGTGTTTTAGTCTCTGTTATTTGCATTTAAAAGGTTACTGGCGAGCTTAAACTTGTTGTGAAGTGCTTACAATACACTACAGCATATTTCTGTCATTTAATTTGTGTAGGGGGCACGTTTTATGGAAGATAACGTTACTGACCGGAGGATTTTGTGTTTATGCTGCTTTCGTCAGGCTGCTTCTGTCAGATTAAATGGAGACTGCCTCCAAAGATATCCATGTCTGAGTCTCTTCCTCAAACACAACGCAGAGTCAGACACCACCGGTTACATAAATACATCTCTTCAAACAGGCATCCTCCCAGATTCCTTCAACACAGCTGTTGTAAAACCCATAGTAAAGAAACCCGACCTAGGTGGAAATGCACTGACCAGCTACAGGCCGATAGTCAACCTTCTATTCTTGTGGACCCAGAGCGTTTTGTGTTCATAGGGCACAGGTTAAGTGAACTGCACCACCTCAGAGGGGTCTGGGTTCTCTTGGAGTGTTTGCATTTGTGCAAAAAATGCTGAGTGACAGCTCTGAGTCCTCTTAGAGGAAGTGTGAAAACACCCTTAGACTTAAGCACAGCATGAGATACGATTGACTATGACATCTTAATCAGTCGTCTTGAAAAGTTGGTTGGTCTTTCTGACTGTGCGTTGAACTGGTTCATAACATACGTTAAAGCCAGGAAGTTTTACGTCAGTCTTGGAGATCAGATAGCAGACACTGGATAGCAGCAGGAGGAGAATGTATTTTCAAATTCTGGATTCAAATTTAAAATTAGTTTTCAAACAGTCTACCCCAGCTTTAATCCAAACAAACTTTAAAATAAAACAGCATTTTGAAATCCATGTCATCAAAGTAAAAAAATAAATAAAAGTATTAATAGTTTATAATGTATTTTTCAAAAAAGCTCAAAGGTATCACGTACTCTTTCACTCCTTACTTCCTTCTGTGAAGTTGCGGCTGAGTAAACAGTGTTGCTCCCTGCAATCTGAAACACAGACAGCTGAACAGATTGCTGGTGAAATGATAACACGACAGGCTCTATACAGTAAAGCTAATCCAGGTTATTTAAAGGAAACTGTTAGCTGATCATGTTAAAGATTCTAATTCTCCATTGGCACCATTTGCTGCTCACCTTCGTTTTGGGGCTGAATCCAATATTTTCACTAATGTGTAGCCATGAGGAGTTGTTCCTGCTGCTTCATGTCCTTGTTCAATGCTGCTAATGCAGACAATGACTCTGAGCACTTTCACTTCCTCTGGCTTTGAGTCAGTTACTGTTGTCCAGCACTCCAGTGGAGAGAGCTGTGCACCACACTCAGTACTCACACTGGTGTCAGTCTTATGATATGTATAATAATAGAAATATTAAAGTGAAGAAAAACAAAAAGGAGAATTTGACCCCACAGTAGCTGAGGCCCTGCAGTCAGTGCCCAAGCGGGATTTATGCTTGTGGAGGAGCGTACACCATGGCCTACACCGCTGAGAACATTTATACTTGTGCGGTGGTGTGTCTGTGTCACTCTGCAGTTACACCTCCAAAACACTAGTTTGTTCACTGACAAAACAACTGTCTTATACTAAACATGTTTTCCAAACAAATACAACATGCCAACGTTATTAGCACAAGCCTATGGCATTTTACATTGTATGAATTAGCCTACTGACTAGCAGAGATTTCCTCTGCTCATATGAAGCCAGGATAAATCACACACAAGACTTAAAATGCTATTTTTATGGAGGCTTTATTGCCTTTACAATTTATTGTTTCTTATCTGTGAAATTAAAGTAAATAAAAGCTTTGTTTCCACTGAGGGAAATGGTTTCAGCTTACAGATATAGACAGGAGGTCTGCGTAGCTGTGCCGCATAGTTACGTTTCTGGGGAGGTGCACGTCAGGTTACAGCGTAGGATACAGCATCAGCTCAACGCAGAAGTATAAATTCTGCCTGTAGCAAATGTACTAGATGCGCCCATCTGTTCGCCCCAGGACATGTAGGCATTGAAATGTGGTGTGGTCAGGCATATTGTTGGCCTATTTCTAATTTGAAGTAACAGAAAATTATTGCGCCGTTGACCAACAGAAACCTGGTCTAAAAGGTCAGTGGTGCAGTATTTTACAGATATCTAAACGGCGCATTATTCAGATAGTAAGATGCGCCCATACATAGGCAGCTTCACAACAAGCATTAACCCAAATCCAAAGAAGCCTGAAAACATTGAAACCTAACAGAAATTTTAAGATGCATAAAGATTAACAAAGCTTTACTTCAGTTCATTAAGAAACAAGAGTCTGCAACCACATAGCAGCTCTGTGAGACCCTGAGAGGTCAGAGCCCTGCAGCTTAAGAAAACACAACCGGACAAAACACAAGCAAATTCACAAAACATCTTCCCCAATTTGACAGTGAAAACATAAATATTACCTGCTTAACATCAGCACATTAGCAAATCAGTACAGTGCTTTGAGCTAAATGCTAACATTTGCTAATTAGCACTATTAATACTGTAATAAATGTTAGTTGTTAACCACTCAGAGTAGCTTAGAACTGCCACCATCTTTGTTAACCCTGTCTGATCCAGTGTCAGAGGCAAGAGAACATTTACTCCACATAGACAGTATTGGTGTCATTTAGTATATCTGTTATTTGCTCCATACCTAGAAGATTGAAGAATTCAAACACCCATGTTTCTATCGAGAAACATTTTGGTTTGTGAAATTTCCAGTTTTGTCAAAATCATTCTTTTGGCAGCCAAAAAGGCTAAGCCAACTGTCTTTCTTTCCCGTCTTGTTTTTAGCTGAACAGCCCTGTGACCCAGCAGACACACAGCTGGACATGGAGCAATATTTACATTAATAATTATTGAAGTTAACTTACAGACTTCTTTGGTTGCAGGACAATGCCACAGCATATGAACCAAAGTCCCCTCTTGTCCACAGTCATGCCAACAAAGATTTGAAATACTGGGGTCTATTTTTTTTAAGTCTAGAGGGAGTGATATAGGCTCTATGAAGAATTTTCAGCTATGAAAATGGGATTTCATATAAACTGAGACGAGATATAACATTGAGAATGAATTTTTGCCCAGTCTGGCAACATGACTGACAGCAGAAAATTTGCTTGTAGTGGTGTGAAGCAGTGTGTTGCAACAAGAAAGCTGAAGCTCCGGAGCTAGTACTAGAGCAGAAGTTGTAATGAAGGTGCAAATGGCAAACTGTAACTGAATCTGAAGCAGCTACTTTCTGCAACTATGTCACTGTGAGAGAAACCTTTGACTCACAGATCTGTATAAAGCCTCCACTACTGTCCACTTTCTTCCTCTTTCTTTTTACCCCCTCATCATTGTCGTCATCAGCAGTTTTAACAAAAGCAAAATATGGGTACAGCCTCTGAGTAAATGTCTCCTCATAGGTCTTCATTAGTGTGTTGTTATCAGCATCATAAAATGACACTGTACCGTTTTCGTAGTCGAGTTCTATTCTGATCTTGTTGCGTCTCGTTGCCGATTTTAGGAGTTTGCCCTTGACGTCTGTATACCCTCTCTTGCTTTTCATAATAATATAGAGTCCATTTTGTGGAGTTGAACACATCTCATCATCTCTCCTGTCTTTGGCCCTCTCGGTGACTCCCAGTCTGCATTTGGTTTCATTTCCTACCACCATCTCCCAGCAGTGTTTTCCTGAGTCAAAGCCTTCCCAGCCCAGAACGTGTGGATAACTTGAGCTGCACTCTAGGTTTCCTGGACGCTCCTGACAGGTGTCAGTGACTGTCACTTTGGTCAGATCATCAGACAGAGAGAGCCATGGAGATGCAGTGTTGGGGTCCAGAACCACAGGGGCTACAGATTAAACAGAGGTACAAAACAAAAGCACTTTACGGGTGAGTTTCCTGACCAGAGGGGGCATAATAATTAACTTAGAACTTATGTCTCCCCAAACTTACTGTGTTTTACGGTGCTCAACACCATCTCCAAAACTCTGAACTGAAGGTTTTCCACATGTTCAGGCACATCTATCAGTGCTTGTGGAAGTTGCTGTGGATCTGGCAGTGTGTTCTGAGCTCTGGAGCAGTAAGGACGGCAGAAATGATTATAGTGACCAGTAACCTAACTCTTTTAATGTACATATAGCCATGTGATGTTTGCTCCAGAGTCCTGCTCCACATACATTGTTACATATATATGATTGATATTTTGTTTAACATGGTTTTCCAGCATAAAGTAGGAGAAAAAAACTCTAAAAGAAGCAGGGAGCAGATCTACGCTTTTCTCCCTCGATCAGAAATTCTGGATCTGTCCTCCGCTCAGTCCACCACCACTGTGTGCACTCAACTGACCCATAGATGTGATAATACCTAGATACTGGATACCAAGATGGCACCTATTCAGTCCTATGGAGCTGCTCACCTGGCGCATATAACAAAAAATTTTCTACTTTCTGGGTATGCAGTATGAGTATGCAGTCCACTGAATATGCACAGTAGTGTTTCTCATGAATTCCCGCTCCCCTCATCATGGATTTTGAAATACTTTATCTAAATTCAAAGAAAATTTAAGCAAATGTTTTGAATGCTGCTCCAGAGTGTGATTTAAGACAGCATGCTGGCATCGCGGAGGCAAAACAGGCGTGGTGGGGGTGACATGAAACACAATAATAACACAACAGTGGCGGCCTCTATTGTGACATAAAATGTATACGTCGGCAGCACTTTCTAAACAATAACAATGGAATGACATGACAATAACAATCATGTGCCGTCCCTGTTGTCTGGCAGCTGATCTCGTCCTTTGCTCGGAGGGTAAGGAGCTCCCGGACATCGTTGTTTTCCCAATTTACAGACATACGTTAGCCCCTGTCCTTCCTCTTTGAGTTAGCTGCTAACTGCTATCAACTGCATTTTATATCTCCCAGCTCTGGGTCGCACACATAACATGTCATCAACACGTCACACCCTTACGTTCATAGTTCCAGCCTGCCAGCTGTCCCTTTTACAAAGACCTCATTTCAGCACTGTTACTACCTCCGCTCCCAGCTTAAAGGTGAGACAACTCTGTCCTCCCATTCCACAATTTTATGTTTATACAGAGCGGCGAGTATTATTAACAATGTGAAATTCCTCCTTATTTTGCTTATATATCTTGTAGCACACAAAAAACACCATATGGGCATGTAACAAGGTTAAAAACTTGATTTTCATTGGAGGGGGTCTAACAGAGACTTGAAAAAAATCTGAAATCTCAAAAAGCAAAGGCTCAGAAACACAAGAAGATGAATAATACTCACTGTTCCATTTTAGCCTTGAAATTCTGCAAATAAAACAAGAAATGCATCATCAGTCTTTAGATTACTTTGTATGAATTCAACCTTTCCTGAGTTTTAATAACTACCTGTATGAACGAGTCATCAGCCCCCAAGTCTTCCATTTCTTTAACAGTGTCAGAGAGTGAGAGTGTGCCTTGGCAGAGCTCTGTGATCTTCTGCATCATATGAATCTTCTGATTCTCTTCTTCTTCTAATGCTGCTATTCTGGTTTCTTCTTCCGTCTTGAGAAACTGATGAAGCTCCTCAATGTCATTCCTAATCTTCTGCTCTGTGTCTTGTCTCTGCCTCTGTGGGTCACAGTAGGAACTGCTTAGTCTCTACACTTCTTAATGTGACACAGATTTTCCTGATAAATTTAAAAGACTTTGCCAAACAAACCTTAATGTACTCAATGGATAAATCACAAAACTGTTTGACCTTTTCAAAAGCTTCCCGCTTCAGTCTGATGGTCCTGGAAGGAGTCTGAAACTAAAATCATACTTTAATTTGTTAAACAAGAAAATCCTGAAGACCTGGTCCAACATGTTAGTCAGTCAGTGGAATTCTGTAATTTACAATGGGAAATGTTAGGACTTGACGGGTAAACCTCTCAGAATCCCTCTAGGTAGCATAACAAAGCCAAGACTCATAGAGGAAAGAGATTAGAAAAGTCATAAAAAGTCTTGTACATGCAAAGTGACCTCACCTGATTTGACTTTAAATCATTGCTGTGTCCTGTTGATGGATCAAAATGATCCCCCCCTCTGTTGGATACACTCAAACTCTTCGGAGTACAAGTTATTGATGGTTTATTGTCCGTTGGACAAGAAAGATCCTTAGTGATAGTTGAATCTGCATCTCTCTGCGTCTCTCTCACAGTGGAGGTGGACGGCTCATTCGGTTGCTGTTTCTTGTTTGCTTTTATTATGGCTGTAAATCAAATACACAAAATGTTAAGACATATTACAGCTGTTATTCAGTCACAGGTTCATCAGTGGGAGTTATAATATTTATCATACTGAAACATTCATTCTCTTTCTGCTTCACATGAAGCTCAGAGCAACAGTTACAGAGTGACGCCTCATTAGAAATGGTCACAACTACACAGTAAACTTACAGTATAGATGGATAAACATTTTGTTCTGTACATATTTATTATCCATTAATATATATATATATCCATTATATATATATATATAAAGACATTTTACCTTGACTTAACCTGAATGCGAGGTCATTTTGAGTCATATCATAGAGAATGTCCACTGTAGCGTCCGCAGCAGCACCGTCTCTCCCGAAAACCTGCACCAGTTTATCCACAGTTCCCTCTCTGGTCATGTTCTGTAGCTTGGACCTCACGATGGCTTCATGTCCCTCTTTTTCATTGGTGGCCAAATTAAAATGAAATCCCTTCAGCTCCTCATCAGTCAGCTCATCCAGGTAATTTTTCAGTATGCGTTTGATTGGTATAGGGGGAGTCATTTTCAGCTCTCAGCAAGTTCACAGGATGTCACCAACTATCAGTTGAGGATCGCCTCTGGAGCCGTGAACTGACTGTGAAAGACAATGAACAAGAAGTTTCTTTATAATGTTAGTTTTATTTACTTAGAAAGTATCATGATTCGTGAAAATATTGAGTTTTACGATTCAGTTTTGCAAAAGTCTTTTCTGTCTACAGACAAAACATAAAGGTTACAAACATTCATCCCAATAACAGGTCATAACTTGACTGAGCATTTACTGTTAATGGCATAGTGTCCAGGAACATCTGCACTGAGTATGGGCTGGAAGTCCCAAGGTCAGAATGGAAGACACCTCCTAAGGTGGTTGACAGTCACCGAGCTAAGATCCTGTGGGACTTCCACATCCAGACCAACAAACTGGTGATGGCTAACCAACCGGACATTGTGTTGATGGACAAACATCAGAAGAAGGCAGTGGCGTTAGATGTAGCAGTCACGAGCTTCCACAACATCAGGAAGAAGGAACACGAGAAGCTCGGAAGATACCAAGGGCTGAAAGAGGAGCTAGAAAAGATGTGGAGAGTAAAGGCAACAGTGGTGCCAGTGGTAATTGGAGCAGTGAGGGCAGCGACCCCCAGACTGGGAGAGTGGTTCCAGCAGATTCCACATACAACATCTGAGGTCTCTGTCCAGAAGAGTGCAGTCCTAGGAACAGCTGCGCAGCACCCTCAAACTCTCAGGCCTCTGGTAGAGGACCTGAGCTTGAGGAAGACACACCAGCACTGGGGAGGGTGAGGGGGGAATTTATTTTAAAAAAAAAATATATATATATATATATATATATAGGTTGTAACTTTGCTGAGCATTTACTGTTCACGCTCAGCAAACTGCAGACCACTGCTTTCTTCATAGAGTCAATGTTTCTGTTTTTTCAGTTCTAATTTCTACATGCTGCAGCTCTGCCTGTTGAACACATGGTGGAGGCAAAGTCCAGGTTGTGCTGTGCCAGTTTTACTCTCTAAAAATAAAAATACACATCCATTATATTATATAGCAAAGCCTGTACACAGCATTAAAGGGCAGGTTCACAGTTTTTCATGTTTGCCTTAAAATAATGATCAGGTTCCCGTATGAATGCTGAAACAGGTTTTGTTTGCTGTAGTCATTCCTCCTTTTGAACAAAGCAGAGAGGTATGACATACGCTAATTTCCTTTGTGGCTGAAAAAAAGGTGTCACTTCCTGCAATATGTTACCTTCTAAGATTTTTATACTTAGAGACTTACACAAGAATTCTAATTCCCTTGTGCACTTGAGGATGACAAACAAGAGTCTTGACCTTCAACTTCAACTAAACTGTGAAAACAATCAGAAAAGTTTACTGTATATATATTTGTATGTATCTGAATGTAAAAATGTGTTGTCTTCGAACAAGGACGCAAACTCATCATCTCAGGCTACGGTGGACTTGATTTCACTTCTGTCAGTTTATACGTTAACCACTAGCAAGTGAGCTGAACCTGAGCACAAATAAAAACAAATTAAATGTGGGCTAAACGGGGCACTGTACAGGAAAAGTTAGATTCAGTGACATGATAACACAATAGGCTGTGCACAGTAAAGCATCCGAGTCAGTTAAACTTATGTTAGCCAGTGCTGGTCATGCTAAATTAAGAAACAATCCAAATCTTCATTGGCGCCATTTTCTGCTCACCTTACGTTGAATCCAATATTTCACAAATGTTTTGCCGTCAGGAGGTGTTTCTCTTCCTCACGGGTGAAGTGTTGGGGTTCCACAAGTACAACGACAAGTAGTTTCACTTTCTCTGATCAGTTGCTGCTGTTCAGCCCTTGACTGACATCTAGTGGAGACAGCCATGCTCTTTGTCACATTACTCTCAGACTTGTAATTATTATGATAACAGCAATATTGAAGTGATGGTAAGCTAAAAGAAGAACTTGTGCATAGTAGCCGACTATTTATGATGATCAAGATCTGGGTCTGCCCCAGGGCCTCCTGCCAGTGGGATGTGCCGGGAACATCTCAAACAGGAGGCGCCCAGGAGGATCCTGATCAGATTTCGTACCACCTCAACTGACCTCTTTCCACGCAAAGGAGCAGCGGCTCTACTCCGAGCTCCCTCCCGATGTCCGAGCTCCTTCCCCTATCTCTAAGGCTGAGCCCAGACACCACACGGAGGAAACTCAGTTCGGCTGCTTGTATCCGCTTGTAGCCAATTGTGTCACTACTCAGAGCTCATGACCACATGTGAGGGTTGGGACATAGATGGACCAGTAAATCGAAAGCTTTGCCTTCCGGCTCAGCTCCCGCTTCACCACGATGGTCCAACACAGCGCTGGTGTAACTGCAGAAGCCGCACCAAACCGCCGATCCATGTCATGCTCCATTCTACTCTCACTCGAGAACAAGCCCGAGATACTTGAACTTCTTTGTGGGGGGCAGTATCTCTCCCCCAGCCAGGAGGGGGCAATCCACCAGCTGCCGACAGAGAACCATGGCCTCAGATTTGGATATGCTGACTCTCATCCTGACCGCTTCACACTCGGCAACAAACCATCCCCAGTGCGTGCTGGAGGTCACGGTGTGAGGAAGCCAACAGAAACACATCATCTGTGAAAAGCAGAGATGCAATTCTGAGGTCCCCAAACCGGACCCCTTCCTCCACCCGTTGTGCCTCGAGATCCTGTCCATGAATATTACAAATAGGATCGGTGACAAGGGACAACCCTGGTGGGGGCCAACACCCACCGAGAATGTGTTGGACGAAGCTCTCACTTTGGTCATACAGGGACCGGATGGCTCGTAGCAACGCCCGGTACTCCATAGTCCCGCAGTACTTCTGCAAGTCTACAAAGCACATGTAGACGGGATGGGCAAACTCCCACGACCCCTCCAGCAGCCAGCAGTCCTTTTCCTTAAAAGTACAAAAATACAGCTTTAAATTGAAGGAGTACATTAAATGTGAGGAACAAAACACTTAGGGGAGACTCGGGGGTACCCATAGAACGCATTTTTATTCAGAGTCGAGAGTTCAAGGGGCCTATTTGAAAACAGATATGCAAAGGCTCCACCACCTCTCCTTCATAGGAGCAAGACACGCAGACTTTATGGAGGTTTTGCATCTCTCTGTAGACATTCTGTGTCTCTTTGCGGTCAATTTGTGTCTGTTTTAGTCATTTGTGTGTCGCTTTGTCGTCATTCTGTGTCTCCTGGTGGTTGTTTTGTGTCTCTTTGTGGTTGTTTTGACCACTTTTGTAGTTACCTTGTGTCTCTTTGCAGTTCCTTTATATCTTTCTGTTCTTTTTGTGTCTCTGAGGTAATTTTGTCTCCATTTTAGTAATTTGTGTGTCTGTGTTGTGTGACTTTGTAGTCATTTTGTGTCTCTTTGTGGTTGTTATGCCTACTTTTGTATTTATTTAGTGTCTTTTTTGCAGTTCCTTTTACATCTCTGTGTTCTTTTTGTGTGTCTTTGAGGTAATTTTGTGTCTGTTTTAGTCATTTGTATGTCGCTTTGTCATCATTTTGTGTCTCCTTGTGGTTGTTTTGCCTACTTTTATATTTATTTAGTGTCTCTCTGCAGTTCCTGTACATCTTTTTGTGGTCTATTTGTGTCTCTTTGGGGCAGTTTTGTGTCTCTGAGGTAATTTTGTGTCAGTTTTAGTCATTTGTGTGTCGCCTTGTAGTCATTTTGTGTGTCTTCGTGGTCTTTTTGCTTCTCTTTGAGCTAATTTCGTGTCTGTTTGAGTCATTTTGTGTGTCTTTGTGGTTGTTTTGCCACAAATTTAGTGTATTTAGTGTCTCTATGCAGGTCCTGTACATCTCTTTGTGGTCTTGTTGTGTCTCTGAGGTAGTTTTGTGTCTGTTTCAGTCATTTGTGTGTCGCTTTGTTGTCATTTTGTGTCTCCTTGTGGTCTTTTGTGTGTTTTTAAGGTAATTTTGTGTCCGTTTTAGCCATTTGTCTGTCACTTTGTCGTTATTCTGTGTCTCTTTTGGGTTGTTTTGCCCAATTTTTGTAGGTATTTTGTGTCTCTTTGCAGTTCCTTTACATCTCTTCATGGTCTTTTTGTATCTCTTTGTATTAATTTTGAGTTTCTTCCTTGTTGGTAGATGTTAACTTGAGTGACATTTTGAATGTGAAGGCCGGTGGGGTCCCTGACACTTTGGGACCCCTGTGCCTGTACCCAGTAGGCCCTTTCAGTAATTCATTTAAGTAGGTACATGCATGACAAGCAGATGTTGAATTTCTAACAGCGCCCCTAATGTCTATGACGAGGTTTAAGAGGAGACTCAGAACTTTGAATGACTAAACTCTGTAAGAACAGGGGCTGAGTTCATGTCACCTCCGATTTTTGCTGTGATGTTCAAAAACTTACCATTATTTATTTATTTATCCTGGCCGAGCTGACCGAGCACGCTGGCGTTTCATCGCCAGGGCCCTGCGCTTCACCCTGCTTTAGTGTCTTACACACTGACGCCCGGGTGCTGCCAACGTGTCCACGAACGTCGACAACTGAGCAGTTGGAGGTCAGCAGCTTATTGCCCCGGGGCATCACGACAACGTAAGAGCGTTACTCATTCACTACAACCCCCAGTCAGATTATTTCTCCAAAGCAGTGCAGAATAGGAGTGTCATGACTCAGCTCTCTTGGCCCCTCCACTCTCTCAGTTGTGATGATGTAACAGATGGCATATTCACCCTCATTAGTCACAACAAAGGAAACGTCATGCCTAAATGTATCGCAGCTACTGATGCTCTGATTTCACAATTAGTCTATTCTGGATACAGGCAGAGCTTCAGTTAGCCATGGGAATCTGCTGCAAAAAGAAATGTGATATTTTGGCTCTGCAGATCAAACCACAGGACTGTTTTAGCTCCAAGAAGGCATGAATTTTAAGGATAAGTCCTGCATGGGTGTATGGCTGCAAGCTTCAGCAGCAGAAAGACAAATGACCTGAAGCTGGATACATTCTCACTGCTGCTGACTCTACTGCACAGTACTACATATGTTCTCTCTCCTGTTTGCAGCTTGATTTATGAAAGAAGTATAGTGAAACATGCACACCCAATGCAACAGCAACACCACGGGTGGATTGAAAGACAGCGGGCCCCTGGGCACAGATATGTAAAAGGCCCCACCACCTCTCCTACACAGGAGGCAGACACACAGACTTTGTGATGGTTTCGCCTCTTGTTTGTTTGTTTTCGCATCTTTACACATTCCTTTTCCTTTTTGTTCTGTGTTTCTTTGTGGTCATTTTGTGTCTCTTTGTAGCTGTTTTTTGTCTCTTTGTAGTTCCTTTGCATTTCTTTGTGGTTGCTTGTGTCTCTTTTTGGTCATTTTGCGTCTCTTTGTAGTTCTATTGCATCTCTTTTAGGCTTTCGTATACCTTTGAGGTATATTTCCATCTTTTTGTGGTCATTTTGTGTCTCTTTGTAGTTCCTTTGCATGTCTTCAAGGTTTTTGTATACCTCTGAGGTATATTTGTATCAGTTTGGTCATTTTGTGTCTCTTTGTAGTTCATTTTTTTGTCTCTTTGTAGTTCCTTTGTATTTATTTGTGGTTGCTTGTGTCTCTTAGATGTATAATTGTGTCTGTTTGGTTATTTTGTATCTCTTTGCAGTTGTTTGTGTCTGAGGTATATTTGTGTGTCTTTTTTGTGATTTTGTGTCTCTTTGAAGTAATTTTGTGTCTCTTTGAGGTAGATCTTTGGCTGTTTTGCATTTCTTTGTATTTTTTTGTGTCTCTTTATAATAATTTTTGTCTCTCTGAAGTCATTTTGTGTCCCTTGGGGATACATTTCTGTCTTTTTTTAATATGTTGTGTCTCTTTGAGTTATATTTTTGACTTTTTGGGTTATTATGTGTCTCTTTGCAGTTCCTTTGCATCTTGTTTGGGTCTTTTTGTGTTTCTTTGTGGTGATTTTGTATTTCTTTGAGGCTGGGCCCCTGGTCCTGTGCCTGCTACATCCATCCAGTAATCCATCCATGTGCAAGACATCTCCATAAAAGCACTACTCAATTTTTAAATATGGTTAAAAGAAATGTGTGCCTTTAATTATCTAGTCATCAGCTTTCCCAGTTAGCATTCTCTCTGAGCTTGTACACATGCACACTGCAAGGTGCTAGAACACCAACATCCGCGAAAGTGCTGAGTGTGGTTCTCACAGCAGGGTGGCATGGGAACGCCGACTGATGTCAACATACATAACTGCCATCCTCATGTACGTTTTCCACTGCAAAACCCCAAGGGAGGTGGACATAAAGGGGCCGGACTTCTTTCTGGTGTCATGGTAAAGTCAGAGTCAGCTGGTGGTCTTGAGTCATCTGAGCAAGAACTGGAGTAACACACACATTAAGTGCACAGTGGAGGATGACTGTAATAATACTACAATATGGAAAATGGCACACAGACTCTCTTTCTTTCCCTCACTGAGTGCCGATTTCAGCTGAAACCATCCTACTTTCTCTTCTCTCGGCCTCCCGTGCTCTCACTCCTCTTCCCTCCTCTGCTCCTCTGTCTCTCATCAAGCGGGCAAGGCGTAGTGTGTGGTTGGTGTGAGATAACAAAGGCTGAGGAGTTCACCATTATATAACTTCTGTGGAGGCTGAGGAGGTGGAGGAAGAGGAGGAGAGGCAGCAGGGTTAGCACGTAGGAAAAGGAGGGCAGGAGAGGGCTAGTAGCCTACGTTGCAGTGCTCATTTGTCTTCCACATAACACACATACACAAACACACACACACACACAGGCTGGCCTCCTTTTTCAGCTCTCCATCGTGGATTCAGCAGGCTGCACTTGCAGATATGGCCTCGTGATATTTGAACTTTTTCAGCTTTGTGTTCCCACGCTGACAACCACACATAAAGATTTTCAAGTGAAATCACCATTTTGCTCTCTTTTCTCTCTGACAGCATCTATGTGCTGTTTTGCTGTCCCACCTCTGAGCCAGAGTGCTGAGCAGGCAGCCACACACACACATACAATCACACACAGGGCCTCTAACTCTCAAGCTCTATGGCTCCCTCCAGCCCCACCCGCCTGTCCTCTGATGGCCTCCCACTCATGCCACATTAAACATTTAGTGAGGCACTCTGGATCTGTGTGACACCATCTTTTAGCACCGCCAAGCTAACAGCCCTCACACTGTGGAAAAACATAGGTGCATGCTCGTCGGCGGAAACCCGATACAGCAGTCACACTATTCCCTCTATCTCCGTTCCCATCGCTGTCTCTCTTATGCATGTACACGAGCGTAGAGGCAAAATCAGTGGCTCAGAGAGGCCTACTGTGTAGAGAGCAAGACCCGCATTAATCAATATTGATCCCTGGAGTGTGTGTCTGTATGTGCATGTACTTATGCAATGTGTGTGTGTGTGTGTGTCATAGTTTGCCTCTCTGCTGCAGTGAGGTGTGACCCAGGCTTGGGTGTATCCCAGCCAGTGCAGTAAAATGCTGCTGTGATGTTCCCTGCAATATTTTGAAGATATGAGAGGAGACAGGGGCTGCATGTCAAAGCTGTTTTTTATTTTGCACCACTCATATGCTTTGGGTTGAGTGTGTGCGTGTGTGCCTTTTAAAAAGATGTCCTCTCTGTGTGATTTACTGTCTCACAAATGTTTTTAGGAGAAAGGAGGGTGAGATTTAAGCACCATCTCCCCACATTCTCAGTGACTTCATTGAACTGGAGGCCAAAGTCTCATGCTGCACGAGCCTATTCTCGCGAGGATTGCTTCCCTTTACACACATACACACACACACACTCATCATCATCACTCCTCCTCCTCCTCCTCCTCTTCTCCCCAGCCCCTCCCTTTCCGTCTCTGCTCGCCTCTATCCTCTTCAGCCTTGCCTGCCTGTCAGAAAGGTACTCCAGTGTTGGAGGCTAGGCTACCCTCCTCCCGGACCCCGTACGAGAGCCAGCCGCCGTCGTACCCCAAGGCTCGGGCTCCCCAACTCACGGCTCCAGCCATGGCAACCACCGCTACTTCCACCCGGTTTACCGACGAGTACCAGCTGTACGAGGAGCTCGGGAAGTAAGCAGCAGTCGTTAACGTTACAGTGTGCATCGTGTTTGTCTTGTCGTTTATGTCCCCCACCCCCGCAACCTCGCCTCACATTATTTCTGGTTAGCCAGCTAGCAGGCGATAGCTAGCCACAGTAGCTCACACACTAGCCATGTAAGGTGCCTTGATAAGTCGCCCGTGTGTGCTAACTGGCGGCTGCTGCTGTCGTGGTGCAGTCAGGCTACATAACCGTTGCTAGCCGCTAGCTTACGGAGAACAGCGCACTAACGTTCAGTCACTAGCCACAAAGCTACCATGCTGATATTGATAAACTAGGCGAGCTAGCCCGCTAGCGTTGCGTCTTTTAGTCGCTAATGGTGATGAATACACGGCACGGAGGGTTGGTGCATTGACAGCTGGTAGCCCTTCCGTGTTTGCTAGCCGGTATTTTCTGGTCTGCCGGAGCCGTCAGCGGGGCCCCGGGAGACGCAAGAGACGCAGCCCTGTGACATTTCACCGGCCCACGGCTCTTGACAGCTCCGTGCTGGCTCCACAGACCAGAGGCTGTGGTCGCTAGCTAACTAGGCCGACCACTTTTTTTTTTTTTTTTTGCTCCTGAGCAGCTGCAGATGATTTGTGTAACCGTGTTGAGTAACGTTAACATTACGTACCCCTGGATCAGTTTAATGAGGAAGTTATTCGGCCCAGGCTGCGCTGTGTTTGCACTGTAATGCTCCGCTCACCAGCTGGCCCGCTCATCACGGTATCAATACACGTATTGTCGCTGTAAACGGAGGTGATCGTGGGGTTATACAGCAATTTGGCGTTTACTGTGTAAGAGGCAGTGACGTGTTTTCTCGGTAGCCTTATTCTGATGACGGCAAGAAAACCGGGCCACTGCCTCCTCTGTTTCATCATCACCATCACCATCATCATCATCAGCAGCAGCATCTGTTGTTCTTGGCCAGGGAAGGCTGTTTTTTTTTTCATGTACCCAAACCAGCGGCAGCAGGGCGACACTAGCCCTACAAAGATACACCGGCTGCCATTTCCACTCTCTTCCTGATAATTGACAGTAATCGATGGCACTGATTGCACAGCCACTGCACTCAAACACACACACACACACCTATACATCCTCCACGGTGGATGTACTGCTCCTGATGCTCCTGCAGACTGACCACTTACCTCGGCTTATGTTTCTGCACCCTCTTTGTTAATGCATTTTGCTCCGTCATAGGTTATTAACGTCAAGGCACTGACTTGGACTTCTGTCACCTCTCATTTACTGGTGAATAATTGAAACTAAGAGCAGGGCGGTGGGAGCAGAGTGCAGCAGAAAGTAGCAGCCCTCCATATATCACCCAGAGTAGCACCGGGCAGCCTGCCTCGCACAAGAAAACTGCATAGGGCCAGAAACTGCAGGTAGGGCCGTGTGTGATGTAGGCGCTATGGAAATCATGCATAATTACTCGTGATGCTCAAAAGTGAACGATCACTACAGCAGCCAGCAGGTGAAAAATATGGAGCATTCATCTAGGTCAATATGAAACTCCTCAGAGTCGGAGTTGTTTTATTGTGTGTTACGCACTTCCTTTTCTGCTTGAGCAGATTTATAACTGAACGTCGTTACCCTGTGAATGTATTAAATATTGCCCATTGTTATGTGAGATGCAGCCCATTCTTTGTGCTAGCTGTTGCAAATTGAATTTCCTCTGGGGCTCTAGGTTGCATTGTATTGTGCGCCTATCAAAGATTAGCAAAAGTACTTGGCCATTCATTTATAATCCAAGACCTGAGCTGATATCAGCACTCACGCTTGAGAAGCCTGTTATATTGATGCTTGTTTTCTTGATTGTTGCCCACCTTTTTAGGTTGTACACACTGAAGGTGTGATAGTAATGACTGTAAACTCAGTGTGTGTGTGTGTGTGTGTGTGTGTGAGAGAGATAGACCAAAGTTGTTGGCATACACGCAAAACACAAACCACTGCCACACGAGTGGATGCAGTTTCAAATGTCACACTTTGTGTATGTGTGAGAGAGAGCATGTGAAATGGAACTGATTTTTCGTTGTTTATGTTCTGTCTTCTTAGGGGAGCTTTTTCAGTGGTGCGTAGGTGTGTAAAGAAGTCATCAGGACAGGAATATGCTGCAAAAATCATCAACACTAAGAAGCTATCTGCAAGAGGTACGGTAACACCATGCACACTCACACAGACTGATGCTGATACTGATATGCTTGTGATGTATATTGTAAAGTGCAGCTCTGTGATAAATGTGTATCGTTTTAATAATGTGATAGTTATAATTATTGGCATACAGTGAAGTCTCTGGAAATTATGTTGCGAAACAATTAAAGGTCTAGTGTGTAGGATTTCGAGGCGATGAGCAGTGAGGTTGCAGAACTGAACTTCTTCTCTGTGTGCCAAGTGCTAATTTTCTTTTCGTAGGAGGGCATGGTCACACTCAAGTAAAATTAACATTGGTGTTTAATGGGCTTCCATTCAGTGTGAGCGAACGGGCGAATAAAACATTTGCTTCCGGTGGCAAAGCAATAGCAAGGATGCCATGGAGGAGACAGTAGCCCCTCTATATGCCGCCTTTGCATTTTTTTTACAGAACCAAACAGCGGTGGCATCATCTCACTCCAGTGTGTGATTTTAAACAGCATGGCGGCATTCTAAACGCAAAAGAGGCAAGGTGGGCGCGACATAACGACAGCGCCGGCCTCTAGCCTCTAGCGTGGCATATAACACATGCATTACCACCTATATTTGCATTAACATGGCAATAACAGTCATTGGCTGTATCTGTCATATGACAGCTGATCTCATCCTCTGCTCTGAAGGAAAGGAGCTCCCGGACCTTATTGTTTTCCCAGTTTGCGAACATTTTCAGCCACTGTGCTTCTTCTGTGTGTTAACCATGAGCTGCTACCAGGTACTTCATAAATCTCCCGCACACGTAACCCATCACGAAACGTCACATCTGTGCTGCCCATGATAGCATCCTGCCGACTGTCCCTTTAATACAGACATAATTTTGTCGCTGTTACCGCCTCCAGTGCCGACTTAACGGTGAGACAACTCTGTCCTACCTTTATGCGATTGTACTTTTTATACAGAATGGCGAGATGGCACAACAGCATGAAATTCCTGCTTTGAGAGGTGGCGTGAAAGGGGCTAGTGATTGCCTGTTGCCTTGTTTAACCAGCTGATGGTGTATGGTATTGGCTGTGAAAACTACAAACTGCCTCACATGAGCGATGCTGCCTGGCTGAGTCAGGAACGCAAGCAAAAGGAAGATGTTCCAATAACATCATATTTCATGGCATTTATTAGCAAACAAGCTCTCTGTGTCCGCCATGCCAGGCACTGCCCACATTCAGCACAAGTACCGCCTCAGCTGGTGATAGTCACCCGCCTGCTTTCACTCATGTGTGGCAAGGTAAGGTGGGTCACGCCTCCACCATCCAAAACCATGCACCATGCAAAAACACTATCTAGAGCCAGTACTTGAAACAACATGATGGACTCTGTAGAAGAGTCCCCGCTTTGTATGTAGATGGGAACGGCTTATTCTAAGGTAATGACAACACAAGAATTCTTAATTTCAGTGTGTTATAAACAAATCAAAACATAGTTACATGAATATTAGATATCATTTCTGCCAATAGATGCCTGCAAGTCCTACTTACTGGACCTTCAATAGATAAAACAAGTGGGAAACCTCTGTTTGTCGCCAATCCAGTGAACTAAACACTCGACAAATCAAAGCACTTCATCCTATTGATGCAAAAATCCTGCAAATTCAATATTGCATTAAAGTAGTTCTGCTCAGTCATTTGCAACTTTGCCTGCTATGGCTTCCCAGAGATATTGAAGGTATAACTAATCTCTACTGGTTCACGTCTTACGTCTCACTAAATATATATTGTCACATCGCCCAGCCTTATTGGAAAGTATGCCCATAAACCACGAGTCCCATAATTCCAATGGCAGCGGAAATCTTTTATTCAATCATCGTGTCTGTGGGGAGTTCTTATCTGCAACCTCTTGATGGTTTAATGACCCTCTTTATAAACACTGTATTGAATAACTCTCAATCGCTCCTCTGTGGTGTCGTTAGACAACCACCGTACGATGAATTGATCCAAATTTCTGAGAAGCTCTGCGTGGAAAGGGCACGCTGACGGGACTGAAATACAACAATAAGACCTGGCAGGACATGACAGATGTTTCTTGTCTGATATCTTGTTAATTGTGTGTGTGTGTGTGTGTGTGTGTGTGTTCACGTAGCTCCACTCCTTGAATTTAATTTGTTACGTCGGTTGTGCGTTCCTGCAATAGATCCACACCCACGTGCACACACCTGCCGTGGCGTGCCATGTCGTAACAATGACGTGAGCTCTTGTCAGTGTGTCAGAGCCTCCCCTGGCTTCAGCCTGAGATACTTAATTGCTTTCTCTTTTTTGCATCTGACAAATTAGGCCCGTGCTCCTCCCCGACATTCATGCACACCTGGCTTCCTTTTCCTTCTTTGCTGCGTGCTCTCTCCTATGTGTCTCTGGTAGCATCTCTCGCTCATTGCCTTTCTCTTGTCTTTCTGCAAAGGGGGATTGGTTTGTATTGAGGCTAATCCACTTATGCTAAATGTATCTCATCAACCACTAAGACCCCACGGATTCCATAGGCGCCTCCCTGTTTGCCCTGTTGTTGTCTGTGTCTGATGGCATTTGTGTGTGTGTGTGTGTGTGTGTGTGTGTGTGTGTGTGTGTGTGTGTGTGTGTGTGTGTGTGTGTGTGTGTGTGTGTGTGTGTGTGTGTGTGTGTGTGTGTGTGTGTGTGTGTGTGTGTGTGGAGGAGAGACAGAGAGAGCAGGGAGTAACACTAATAGAGCATATCTGTATTGTGAGGCATCTGTGAGTGTGTTGTAATACCCTTATTGTTCTATCCCTGCCATCAAGTGTCCACACAGGGCAGCTCCTGGTATTAATGTCCCACCAAGGAAAAGTAAGGGCTCAGCAGAAAACTGTTGGCTCTTCGCAGAGGCAGGCAGCACAATGTAGGCCTGTGTATGTGTACGTGTTTGCCAGGGGAGAAGAAAGCTGGCCAGGACAGGAGGAGGAGGAGGAGGAGGAGATTTTTAACAATATAGTCTTGCAAGGCGATCTATGACACTCCACACCAGGGAGGCAAGGTGAAAGGACGCAGAGAATGAGACGCGATAGAACGAGCGAAGGAGGGAACAGGAGGATTTTTTTTTTTTTTTGTGCTAAGAGAAGAATTGCGGTAGGCCGCCCAGCTGACGCAACATGCACCTACACGCACACAAAACACAACGTCCACACACTCAGGCAGCCAGTGCGTGAGCAGGCAGCTTGCCTGGTAGGATTTGGGTGGGTTTTTTTTAGCCCGATGGGGCGAGTGTGACCTCACGCGTGGCCTGGTGGGTAAGTCTCTCAAAGCTCTGGTAAACACTGCAGTAATCTGAGGAGGGGGGGGAGGGGTAGAAGGGAGGCAGGGAGGGAAAGGAAGGAAGGAAGGAAACAAAAGGAAGAAGGAAGTGAGGGAGGATGGGATGTCAGGGATGGATGTAGGCTGTTGGCTGTGGGATAGTCCAGCCTACAAGCAGTTGGGGGTGGATGCGAGTGGGCAGCAGGGTACACAACATGCACATGCACACACACAGAAATACACTTGATTCTCACCACAGAGAATCAATGGTTTTAAAACTATCTCGTCCGCAGTGGTTTCAGTTCGCAAATGAATGAGTGGAATTAAATAAAATGACATGACAATTTCAGAGAAAGTTTCGTGACTCGTTTAAGTCAAAGAAGAAAATGAAACTGAAAATGGGAAGAAGCTATATTAGAGCATTGAGGTAACTTATATCAAGAAAAAAAACATCATAAAGTTAAATCCATAAATGGGGAAATCTATTAGAAATTCAGAAAATCACAAGTTCAACATGGCAGAGCATGCAGTGACGCAATGGTGTGATGCAAGTGTCGCTGCGCAGAATGATGGCTCTGTTTTATTTAGTTGTTCATGAGTGAATTGACTGAAAAGTGGATGACTGCTGTGTTGTCTGCTGCAGCACTGTGTGTGTGTGTGTGTACACTTCAGTATAATGCACTACCCTAATACCTTTTCTCTCAACATTTTTAGTGTCTTGGGGCTGCATGATTGTCACAGTAAAATTACTTCAGTTGTAACTTCACTGTCTCTATTAATTGCTCAACAATGTCCCAAATATCCACCTCAGTCCTGTTGGTTCCTTGCTCACCACCAAAGTCTCATTATTATTATTATCATTAATGGCCAACCTCTGAGATTCAGCAGCCTCCCCATGAGTGTAGCCTGGTTCAAGACCTCTGAATCACGCCCACATCTGCAGTTTGTTCAGTGATTTGAATAGATCTGATGTGCTCATCAGTGGCTGTTTGCCCCCAGTTGGAGAAGCAGTTGGCCAATCAGAGCTTGTAGGCTGGATTAAGAATGGGGACATAATCTTATACTTACCCAGCTATATTCATGAAATATGGTGACCGAAGCATGGCCATGAGAACAGCGATGAGCACAGATGAGACTGACAGAGCTGTACAGGTTTTTGTAAGTCGACTAAAAGAAACAATGGCTCTTAATTGGGGATGTCACTTTCAGTTAATTTTGCCTTCAATAGCCTGACACCCATTAACTGGTAACTAACCGGTTAATTTTTAAGGGGTGAAAAAGACCCAAAATGACCTGAAATAAAAGGCCTTTTGTTGTAGACCATTGCTCCATTGACTAAATCAGATTTAGTACTGTAATTCAAAGCACTGTCCATTTAGAGGTGGTGAAATGTAAATGTTTGGCATGTTCATGTGTTACCTGTTGTTTTATTTTCTGTTCGCTCTGCTGACATACAGCCGGCTAGCTGCGTTAACATGTAGAAACATAGTGCCCACTGCCCACCCTCTGGTCTCCACTGGTTAGCTTTGTTAGCCTTAGCTGCTCTGCTCTACGCATCACCTAGGTAAGGTTGTTGAAGCTAGTGATGCTACATATTTAGCTATTGCACCTGGTAGCACAGTCCCGGTGATGGCACGGCATTGCTGCAGAAACATGGTAGCCACCCTCCAGTCTCTTCCCATATCACCCCAGTGAGTAAGCGGCTTCATATTGAGCTGCAAGGCCGTGTTAGCATTGTCATCACTAGCTGTGCTGACACTGCCAACATTGCTAGCAGAGCCAACAGTGTTAACATAGTCAGTTATGCTTGAGGGAACGTGTGGCTCAAAATTTAGCCGGGTAGAAGACCAGAAGGTGGGCATTATGTTTCCACAGCAACACTGTTGAATCTGGACGTTGTTCAGGCAGTAACTGCCGAATGAGTAATGCTACTAGCTAGCTTTCACCAGACGCTGGTGGTGCACAGTGCAGTAAACTGAAGAGCAGCATGATTAACCTATAGACTGACATGGTGACTGGTGCAAAATATTCTCAACATTCTCTCTACTCTTAAGAGTATACTCTGCAGGAATTGTTGGCTGCTGTGTGTAAACGGTATCGCCAGGCACTACCTTTTATGAAGTCTGAACCTCACCTGTGCACTGTGCACAGGAATGTTCTGAACACAGCAATAAAATATGGAAATACAGGCAGAGGGCAAAGTGTGCACCGTATGCATAATCCCATAGATGGTAATTAACTTAAAATGTTACACAGGTGATCCCCCCCCCCCCAAATAAATAAATGAAATAAAAATCAACCAGCCACCCTCCTCCCCTGACAAGTCCCTTCATAAGTAAAGATCAGTCCCTTAAGTGCAGTAACGTTTGTGGGCCATTACTGACACACAGAGAGAAATGTGAACGGCTCGTTTCTCCTCTGAGATGTCACATACCTGTGTACCGCCATGGGTCGGCTGTTCAGGTACTTTTGGGCAGTCATGACAACAAGTTATTCACCTGGAGCCGGAGTTCACCGTCGCCGGTAAGCCGTTATCATGCAACTGCACAGATGTCTCAGAGCGGTGATGGTGAATTTGCAAAATAAATATTTTGAAGGAGCAGCAGCGGCGGCAATAATTTAGCAGCGGCGTGCCGCCACTACTAAATGAATGTAGCGGAAACACTGCTTGCATAAAAACACTTTGAGTGACCTGCTCCTAGCAACCGCCACCACGACTTCTGTGTCAGACAGAAAATTTGCCAACGTGAACACAAAGTCAGGCTGAATTCTGTCTGATTATCAGTCAGTTTTGATGTGTAGTGGTTACCATGGTAACCATAATGGCAGTCTCATGTGAACTGTGAAGAGGCAGATAAAATACCAATGTAATTTAGGGATGCTTTTCGCCATGTTAACATATCTTACTGCCAGATAGGTGAGTTACGTTACAAACATTTTGGATGGTACTTTGGGTAAAAGAATGAGACCACATTTTTCTTGGAATGGTAATTATCATGATAGGGCTTAAATACTGTCTTAAGTTGGTCTGAAAGTTATGTTTCAGTGCTAGTTTCATAAGGATATTGGACTGTTTTAGCTGAGTAAAACAGAAAATAAACACCTGCTCATCTGTTGTTGCTTATTATGACTATTAGGTATGGAAAATATTAGGGATGCACCAATACTCAGTATTCATATCAGTCTGATTTTGGAAAATGCAATGGATATTGGACAGAAAAATAGATACAGACCTCCACCCGATGCATTTTTAAAATGGAAGTATCGCCAAATATATATATATAGATATACAAACATTGGTATTTGTACTGAAACTGTGAGTATCATATGTAACAACACTACCATAGCAGGTGTGTGAGTGCAGCTACCTCATTAAAAAACAGCATAAACAGGTTTGTTTAATGGCCGTCTTAGGCAAAGGGCAGATGAGTGGTTTCTCAAAACAGCTTGGTAGATATTAAAGGGATAGATCAGATATTTTAAAGATGGGTTGTGTGAGGTACTTATCCATAGTTAGTGTATTATCAGCTCGTCCCCAGTTTAGAGAAGCAGACAGGAGTACCGCCACAGAAATTTAGCAATGTACTGCTGTGGACATGAGGACAAAGGCAGCAGCAAAATGTATTGTACTCACCTAAAAAAAAATCAGCATAATTTTAAGTGTATGCTACATTTACAATATTTTCACGGCTTTACCTTGCAGTCAAACAGCCTTCTCCAAAATGGAACTGAAGCCATTATTTATGCTCTTATCAAGGCCACCTGACAGTATTTTACTTCATGAAACATGGGAGTGTCTGTCTACCACTGCCTCGATTGTCTGTTTTTGTTTTTGTGTGCTTGGGGTTAGTTCAGGTTCACCAGAGACACACAGTAACACTAACTAGGCAGCAGTAGACCAGCAGCTCCTGTGGTCTGCGAGGTGCAATTACTGTTTTTGTCAAAGGAGGTGCTGCCTTTTGAAGAGAGCACAGACAACAGCTTCATCTCCCCAGTGGAAAGGGCTGCAAGGTAAAGGGTTAACGGCAAGGTGAAGTGGAGAAAATATTCTAAAAGTAGCGTACACTTAAACTAACATCAAATTTTTTTTAGGTGGCTAAAATATGTTATGCTGCTGCCCTTGTCCACATGTCCACAGCAGTACATTGCTTGGCCTCTTTGTCGGTACACCTGCCTGCTTCTCCAAACTGTGGACAAGCCAACTGTGTCTGAGTTATGAAGTGATTCCGTACACTCCATTTCCCTGGCACTTTTCTTGACTGATTCTTGGTCAGACGTCTGTGAAGTCCTTTTACGAAAAATGCAGAAAATCAACCTGTGGTGGCATAGAGCCACATTTGTTACATTTCATCTGAAAACACCTGTAATCACCTTCAGTGCTGTCACATTGTGGATATTGCGGTACGCTGTCGCACATAAAGCGGTGTTTGATTTTGTCAGTATTTCTGCGTCGTTACAGTTTGGACGTAAACTTGCCTGAAACAGACTGAACTAGATCCTCGCGACTTCAATCAGATTGTGGCAGAAAGAGGGGCGTGTGTGTTTTTGAGCATGTGTTCTTGTGTGTGTTGGTGGGCATGTGTGTGTGTGTGTCAGGCCCTCTCCATCCTCCTCAGCTGATGTAAGATGGCTGTGGGCCCGCCCCATGGCAAAGCAGATGGCCAATTAGAGAGCAGCAGGAAGTGCCAGTAATTACCCTCCAGCCCTCTCTTTCCTGTCTTCTTCTACCACACACTCTCGCACCAACAAATAAGGAGATTGAATGAATTAGTGAGTGCTGCAGTGACACTGCACCAGGGTAGACGGCTATACACACACACACACACACACACACACTCTCTCTCACACACAGACACACAGACACAGTCACACACACACACACACACACACACACACACACACACACACACACACACACACACACACACACAGGGGAGCTGTGATCCTCTTCTAGCAAATGGACGTTCCATGTAATCCTCCCTCCTTCTCTCTGTCTGTCTCTCCAGCCTGCGTCACCGGTGTAATTAGAAGGAGGTTCAGGTCTCTCCCTTATTCACCCGCTTTCTCTCAGATGAGGGAAATCTATACCTGCAGGGAGACGGCAGGGAGGTTAGAGGAAGGTAGATGTGGAGAGTGTAGCACCGCGTTAGAGAGCTCCAACACTGCAGCTTGGAAACTAATCCAAGTCAGCAACAAGTTATGCCAGCCTTACACTAAAGGACTTTTCATGGGGTTTCACTGTCGCAGACAAATTTCAAATGTCTGAATAAAATCACCAGAGTTTTACCTCAGTTGGTGCGGGCTCCCTTGATCGTGATTGTTTTGTGTAAGGTGGTCATAAAAGGTCTCATCTGGACTTTGAGATGAAATCAACTATGGTTAATATTATTTTGAGTTTGGTTCATGGAAATACTGCAGTTCAATGATGTTGTCAACAACCAATAGCTGCACGCGCTCCAGCACCAAACAATATGCTGCAATCCAGGTAGACTGTAAACATGGATAGGACTTCAGGGAAGTGCAAGAACTCGAATAAAGCCCTTTTTACACACAGCTGCTCCAAAGTCCCTTCATAATGCCTCTTTTGCATTTTTACACCCACTCAATCAACAGTGGCATAATGCTAATCCAGTGTGTGATTTTTAGAGAGCGTTCTGGCATTGTGGATGAAATGTAACACGGCGTCAAAGTCCTGTAGAGTGACATATAACATGTATGTCCAGAGTGTTTTATAAACAGTAACATGGCAATAACAGTCAATTACCTTTCCTGTTATACGGCGGCTGATCTTGTCGTCTGCTCAAAAGGAAAGGGGCTCCAGGCCTCATTGTTTATCCGATTTGTGGATATTTTCAGCTGCTGTTCTTCTTCTTTGAGTTAGCTGCTAGCTGCTATCAGCTGCTTTTTGAATCTCCCGCAGTGGGATGCACATATATCACGTTGTCAAAACGTCACACCAGCGCCGCCCATGATCCCATCCTGCAGGCTTTCCTATTTATACAGACATCCTTTCAGAGCTGTTGCTGGCTCAAAGGTGAAACAACTCTGTTGCCCCATTTGGCGATTGTACCTTTTACACAGCATGGCGAGGTGGAATAACGGTGTGAAACTACGGCCATGAAGAGGCAGTGTAAGGCCTCGCTCACGCAGAAAGCGTTTTGCAGGTTGTAGGTAATCAATCTACCATTTATTTCTCCACAGTAATTAGTATCTATCTCCTGACATGTTGAGGCAGAGGGTACTTGCTGTAGCTCTGGTTGAGGGTGAGAGGCTGTCAGTAAACAGTTTGTTGGGCACAGGGAAACAGAGATCTGTGTGGGTACATGAGACCCTAAAAAAGAGGGTGGATCATGGGGAGTACCACCAGTTGGTCCAGGAGCTTCTCCTCCATGATGGACATTTCCAGGCATATTTTAGGATGACTCAGGGGCAGTTTGACAACCTGCTGTCTATCGTCAGGCCATATAGCTCCAGGTATCCAGCAACCGCTACGACTAGTTTCTCCTCCATTGTTTACCAACTAAAACTTGTTGTCGTGACCACCACAGAAGGCCCTCCTCTCAAATCATCCGGTTAACAGACAATGGGAAAAAAGATGACGATAAGAGAGATGACGTGGAGCGCTTTTCCACTCGGAGTTGAAGTTTTTCAACTTAAGGAGTTCAGAGTGCTTTGCAGCACAAAAAACAGTGAGCAAAAAGCTTTATTCTCATTAAAAACAATTACAAAAAGCCGCCTCCAGCTGCTAAAAGCTTCCTGTGTGATCAGGGCCTGATCTCTTGGACTGTGGAAAAGCAGAAGGAACTGGTGGTTTAAAACGATGTCTAAGGCTATGTGTAACGGTTCATCTCTCATTCCCACAGCCCAGACACATCAAACTGACATCAATGTACTAGCAGCAACGAAGGCCAACTATACTACTATACTACTGTAACCATCGCTTCATGTCGCCTGTGTCTCAGCCAAAAAGTTGCACCTGAACACACCGCTGAGACTCTGTCCAACAGCGCATACCTTCTGCACCTGCATGAGAAGAAAAAACCCTCCACAGCAGCAGGCAGCAGTGGTCTTTAATCGTCATAAAGGGAAACCGGATGACCATCTATATGCTAGTTAGCTAGTTAGCACATTATCAGCTCAATCCAGTGTTTAAAGAACATAGCATTTTTTACAGTGTGCCAGTGAACAATAACACAAACCATCACGAAATGTTCCTGCCAAAGAGCTTGGCCAAAGAAAAATATTTGTAACTTACATAACAAGTTTGTTTTGATCTCATTCCCTCTTGACTTGAGCTGTTTGTTTACTTTCCTCACTTCTGTTTCTCTTCTCGTGTGCTGAGCTGAACTGCCAATAAGAGTGATTTTATTCACCGATGGGCTATGCCGACTCTGATGCCAATTCAACATGCTGAATCAGCTGAAAAAAAGCAGATGAGGGTCAATGGTGCGAGACACACTGCAAAGACTAGTGCGACAGATGCTCACTGGCGGCCACAGACATTGACCAACGGCCGACCGTTGGCTTGGTGTCAGGGCCTTAAAATAGCAACTAACCCACGGAGGCTGGTGCCGAGTTGAGGCAACAAAATCTATCATGTAAAATTTGTATGCAAATACAGTTTATCTCTATAGACTATATTGAAGCAGAACTGACCAGAATAGTGTCAACATGTTTTGTCTCCAGAGATACAAGTGTTTGTGGACACATATAGAATTGTTAATATGTCATGTCTTTTAAAGGAAGTTTGGTGCAATGTTTTCGACCAGAGGCAAGATGTGGCTTAATCTCAGAAGGAATCTATTTGTAGTTTTGTAAATGGTGACACTACAAGATCCCCAGTCTTGAGATATAAGAGAGTGTCTTAAAAGTCTTTTCAAAGTCTTCTAGTGTATGGTAGGTGTTAGAGAGCGTCAGGTGAAGGAGGACGTAGAGGGGTAGCAGAGAGTGACGCTGCTTTTTACAATAATGTGCTCCTATATTACGCCTGAACACACTGTATTGCGGTTGTCAGAGCAGTTTTGTACATGGATAGTTGATTGCTCAGCAGCAGCATGTGAATTTTATCTGAGACTGTTGCAGCAGTGGGGAAATGAATGCAAATCTTAGTGAGCCTGCCTCTGTGTGGTGTAATCGCTATGGGGTTGACTTGGCTCTGCCACATACACGTAGACACACTGAGATCCATCTTCACTACAGTTACCCCCAAGTCATGTCTGACCTCAGCTGCATGGCTCCCAGAGTGATGGGAGAGACTAGAGTAGCTTAAACAGAGTCATGTGGCCGACACGCCGACATCTTGCGCAAACATGTCGACACACACTGTACAGGATTCAGTAAAATCCTCTAACAAGGATGTTTTTTTTTGGACGTGTGTGTGTGTGTGTGTGTGTGTGTGTGTGTGTGTGTGTGTGTGTGTGTGTGTGTGTGTGTGTGTGTGTGTGTGTGTGTGTGTGTGTGTGTGTGTGTGTGTGTGTGTGTGTGTGTGTGTGTGTGTGTGTGTGTGTGTTCTTGATAGCGTCCCTTCCCAGCAGAAATGCAAACACTCCAGTGTTCTTTAATTGGGCTTCACACTAACCACTCTGCACACACACACACACACACACACACACACACACACACGCACATGCACATATGCACTTGCAGGTGCAAACTTGTGCACCCATTGCTTCACACAGCCTCATTCGTTTCCACAAACAGCCAAATAACCTTAAATTAAGACAGACCTGGGGTCAGTGGAGCTTTGCTTAAATGCACCTGCTGACTGTCACCTTTCAGAGCCAGGTGCAGCCACTCGACTTTAACGGCTGTCTTACTGATAGCTTAGTGCTGTGGCCTAAAATATTTGTCTTTGCACATATAATAAATCTTCATCTGTGACACAAATAACCTCACACCTTTTAAAATGGTTGCCTTCACATATTTTGTTTAGCTGCATGATGTTTGTTTGCAACTGATGCTCCAGTGAATCATCATTACAAAGGAAACGTCAGTCGTTTTGTGTTTTGTACCAATTAGCAAGTACCCGCAGCAACTTTTATAGAGGTGTAGGACACAGATTATAGATTGTAGGGTGCAGACACTGTGAAATCTTTATTTGCGAAAGAGACTTATGCCATACTTAGGACTTTGTAAAAGCTGATCATGTGTCACAGGTAGAACTTCTCTGACTGAAAGATAGTGTTGGGGACATTTCTGATAGCCTTAATAAAAAGCAAACATTACTGCATGAGTTTTTCAGAATTGGTGCATATGTGGTGTGTGGTGGCCTCGTAGTAAAGACACATACCATATAACCACGCTGTCCCTGTTTCCAATCGGGGGGGCGTATGTTTCAGGTTATACTCTTCACCTGAATCACCTTAATAAAATCATATCTTATTTATTATTGTGCTGTTTAAAATCAGCTTTCACGAGGTAATGATGCACAAACACTTCGCTGCTCTGCCATTTAACTCATCTTTAACTTTTCTCTCCTCAGACCATCAGAAGCTTGAAAGGGAAGCTCGTATCTGCCGTCTGCTGAAGCACCCCAACATTGGTGAGTTTCTGTGCTCGTTACCGAGAGTGTATTGTTGTTAAGCTCACTGACTCACAGTGCTGGTAGTGGAATCATTTTTTTCCCCACAGTTGTGTTTACTGAAATTTTCAGGGCATACATGAATCACTATTTCAGCGTGTTTCAGTGCCCATTTCTGGATAATATACACAGGTAAATACCTCTATACATGGAGTGGTAAAGCGATAGTAATGGGGAGAATAAAGATAAAGTAAAAAAGAAAAGAAAAGCTTACTGAAATATTCCCAATCAGATCGCTATCGAATTGAATCAAATCTAATTGGAAATCGAATCAGTTCAGGAAGTCCGTGGCTATACCTTAACTCCATTAATTCATACATAAGCATCATAATCTGAACCTTTATCCTGCCCTTGAGAAAAACGCACACTAGCTGACTGATTTATTCTGAAGGAATGGGTTTCTAGTATTATCCTGGTAGATACTGGCTGTGCAGGTGCTTTTATGGGTAACAAAGTGCTTAAAACAGAAAAATAAGTTGCATGATGATCTGATATTCTACACGCTGTTTTCATGGAGGATGATGCAGGGAAAAGTGTTCAGAAACATGATTTATATAATAATGTAACTGGGCTATAAATAACCAGAGGCCCATATTACGAAGCAAGCTCAGGGAAGTCTGGCTCTGGTATCATAAAAGCTGGTTATAGACAGAATCTCTTAACTCTCTAAACTCGTTTTCTTATCCAGCTGTGAGCAAATTCATGGCAAACACTTCTTGCTTTAAGTGGTTTCCCGCATCACTCTGTCACAGTTATACATTACTTAGCTAATTAACAGCGTGTGTGTTTAAAAGACAACAGTGACTCTAAAAAGATGCTCTAAGTTTCTCTGTGATTGCTCATTGTAAATGTCAATATAGCTGATTTCCTAGTAGAGCTACTGTCAGTTATGCACGTTGTTGCACAGAGAAAAGTTTTGGTGAGCAGGCATACTGAGAATGTGTTGTCAGATTGTAAATTCACTATCCCATCAGAAGCATCCACTGTAAATGTGCAGTAGGGAGCAGATTTTAGATTTTTTTTTTTAGCTCCTTGACATCGATTTGGCAGGGGAAAAACAATCTGAGATCATCTCTTCAGTTGTCCGCAGTTGATCTGATCTAGGCATGGGATGATATAAAAATTTCATGTCACGATTATCCTGGCCAAAATAATTATGATTCAAGATTTTATCCTGATAATCGTCAAAATATGCTGAAACTTTTCCAGTGGCACTAAAACATACTGGAATCATTTGCCTTACATTTTGTAAAGAAGCATATTTTTGTAGCATCACAGTTGGAACACACATCTTAGTTTTTGAAATAAGAAACAAAAAAACAATGATTTCATCATTTGATCTGTTGGGCCACCACCATTGGTTGTATACATAGAGGTGTGTCTCCTTAGCTTGTCCATGTCTGATGAAGGGCTGGTGCCCGAAACGTCACATGTGGTGATATGATTAAAACTTCCGAGAGGAGCAGTTTCTGGTGTGCGGACCTGTTTTTGAATTACACACTACCACAATGTAGTGCAACGTCCAAGGTACCCTGGGTGTGTTGGTTGTTGACGTTCTGGGACGCCGTGTCAAGTTATGCCTGTTACATGCATTGTCTTCTTTCAAAATACACTTCTCGTTTCACAGGAAATTTAACGTTTTCATACAGTCTCTTTCAAAATAAAAGCACTATGTCAGTACAACTCACCAACAAACACACAGGGTTGGGTTTAGGGAAAAAGAACAGGGTTTGGCTTTAGAATCTTATGGGACGTGAACACCACTCTCTTGGGTGAAAGTTGGTGTTTGTTGGACCCATCGACGGTGTTGGTAAGGGCTTCGGCTTCGGCCCTTACCAACGGGTATCAAGATACTAACAGCTCATGAAGGCTAGCAGTAGATATTATTTTGTGAGTCTTGTTCAAGTTGCAGTCGCTGTGAGGAGATACACAAAGACATGTAGATGACATCACCAGTGTTGCCTTTAAGCACAAAATAAGTAAACCCAGAAGAGGTGACAGAAAGTTATGTTTCTGCTCCGCCTGCTGAGATGAGACGTTTTTGTGCTGGATATGTTTGTGAAAAATGTCCTCTGCTGTCTTTACTTTCTGGTTTTATTACTCTTGACCATTCTGATTTCACAGCCTCTAAAAGCCTGTGTGTTAACTGTGGAAATTTGTATTACAAAGACGACTAGAAAATGTAACACATTGTGCTGCTCTAATTGAGATGTCTGGAAGAGATGGGTGTTAAAGGGCAGAAAGGGGGAACATGACAAAATCAATGACACCTTTGCCGCCGCACTCCTTATTTCTCTTTCCTCGTGTCCTAGTTTTCTGTCAGCCCCCCCCCTTCAGGCACTCAATTGCCCCTCGCCTACTTTTCCTGTTCTCTTCCTCTCTCTGTATAGATTTCTCTCTCCCTCTCTTGTCCTTTCTCCTCTTCCTGACATATTTTGGCATCGTCTGCATTCAAACTTTGGACAAAAGAGGGCACAAAAAAAGAGACAGATGGAGAGACGAAAGCAGGAGGAGTAGGAGACAGATGGAGGGAGAGCGAGAAGATGGGAGGAGGAGGAAAGAGCAGTCGCTCTTGTTTCTTGCTGCAGGGCCATCCTACTTCATCTTATTATACAACTGATATTCATTTTACATAACGATAACTGTGGCTCCTCGGCACTAAACCTAAGCAGCATCTCAGGCCCAAGCTCAACTGCCTGGATCCTGCGTTGTTATTCTGCTGCCGTTCTGTTATATTGACAGCAGGGCTGGGATGGTCACCGCATAACCGCAGTATCGTGGTAACACACGCTCATTACTGTAATCACCACTTTATTTTTTCTGTTCTCAACCAAGCGCTCACTTATCTCCCGTCAGTAATCAGAAAGCATTACTGGTAACAAGCACTTATGTTTTTATTGAATTTTCTTTCTTTTCTAAACATAACATTTCCTAGCCTGGTGCAAAACCTCTGAATCGCTACCCACATCTGCAGTTTGGTTTTTCAGATATTCACATAGTTCGTGTGTTGTGCTTTTCGACCACTGTTCTATAGTAGCTTATCAGAGCTTTGCTCACGGGGAGAACAGGGACGTCATCCTCATTTACCAGGGCCTGCAAAACCACATAAACATATCTATACAGTGTGCTGTAAGGGGACGTACAAAACTAACTATTCATAAGTCTTTGATCCACTTGACAAACATTAGGTTAACCCCCCAACAACTGTTGCACCCGCTTTCATTTTACTGAAAATTATGTAGAAAGAACAAAAATAGTTTGAGGATCGCACACAGATATGTCGGCCGAAAGCGCTTTGTCCTTAAAAAATGCTTGAAAGGCTTCATTAAAAACTTTTTTCTGCTGATGGACATATCTGTGTGCGATCCTCAAACGATTTTTGTTCTTTCTGGATATTTATTTGGACTACGCACCAGGAGGGTCAGAGCGCAGTGGTACCTTTGAATGATAACTGAAAATTATGTCAACATGACAGAGAGGTCATTAACTACTGAGTGGTTAGGGCTAAATACCCCCATATAGGGGCCTAGTGGTTACAGCATGTAACCAGAAGACCTGATTCAATTCTAGCTTGAAACCCTTGTTGCTGTCGTACCATCTCTATCTCCCAATCTTCCTGTTATACCCCTTTCCCACCAAAATTAGCACGTTGATACAGGTTTTTTAAACACAAGGAAACCCATTTAAAAAAAGCAATAAAATGGTGCAGCAATAAGTCCTAAAACCCAGAAATGAATTAGCATTTTAGCACTCCTGGTTCCCTCGTCCTAAAGTCAGTGGCTTTTTTTGAGGTGTTTTTGGTTAGATGCCTGAAATAAGCTTAAGGGAGCTTCACATTTTGTTTTACAATAAAATAAGTCAATAAATGCCCCACTTGTGACTTTTGAAGCTAAAAAGTGGCTAAATGCGACTACAGAACATCATCACACCCACATAGCTTTACAGCATCATTGTGGTGGTGACTTTTAAGTTATACAACTGTGGTGTAGTTTGTTTGTAGCCTAACTTTTTGCGAGTGCTAAAGTCCTAGAATTAGTGTCCATTAGTGAAGTCCATCATCAAGTATCATAAATGTTTGCTTGCCAATGAACTTGTTTTTTTTTTTCAATAATTCCAAGTCCATTGGAAAAATCCCAGTGACTTTCTGACGAGGCTACCAGAGTGATGTTAACTTCTCATTGGCCGAGGAAAACACGTCGTCCTGCAGCACTCTGTAGTTTACAGGTCACCAGACCATCACAGGGCTGACACATAGAGACAGACAACCATTCACACTCACATTCGCACCTACGGACAATTTAGAGTCACCAATTAACCTGCATGTCTTTGGGCTGTGGGAGGAAGCTGGAGTACCTGGAGGAAACCCACACTGACAGAGGGCTAACATGCAAACTCCACATAGAGGGGCTCCCCCACCCTGGGTTCGAACCAGGAACCTTCTTGCTGTGAGGCGACAATGCTAACCACTGCACCACCGTGCTGACTGATCTTCTTCCAGGAGCTGTTTATAAGTGTGTAGGCCTATCATCTGTGGGACAGATGCAAAGCTCTGGGTAGCCCTGCACTAATATGATCAACTTTTCCGTATTTATCAGACTGAATATTTACAGAAGGGAAAGATATCTGTCGGCTTTGATTGGTTTGTAACCTGACTCCTGTCTGACTGCTGAGTGTGGCCTCTTCCTGTGTCTGTCCTTTCAAATTAAATTCCCACATGGTCCAGTCATATAGGTTTTGATTTATTTTGACAATGACTAATAGAGTTTCACGTTTGTTTTTTGTTTTTGCAACTAAGCGACCAATGAAATCTTGCCGATTAATGACCTTTCTGGCTGACTAACGTTTGGTCAGCTATTAGGGGACAGCCCTAATAATTTCAGATTAAATTTTACTCTAAATTTCTGTTCAAGAATGCTTTTTGTAATTTGCCAGTAAGTAGATTATTTCCTGCTTTGTACATTACAAAGGACAGTGCTGTCTTAAATTCCACCTAGTCCATGAACTTGAATGCCTGTGACTTAAAAAACAGATTGTTAGTATTTTCCTGATATCCAACATTGTTCATTACCCTAATTATAGAGCGTGTGGGATTTTATTAAATGGCAGTTAATTGCCAAACCACTGGATGTGTTGTCACATCACTGTGGTGAGAAAATAATACGTCACATAGTTGATATTCATTTCCTCAGCACTGCCTTTTGTCCACTTCTCTCTTTAGATATTTTTGCGTTTTCTCGTAGCTTCAGTTTATGTTGCGGTTTAACCTTCAAACACTGCAGCAAATCTTTATTTTTTATTTTACCCAATTTGTCTGTCTCTGCATCTCTGTCTCATTGCCCAACCCTCTTTCTTGCAGTGAGACTCCATGACAGCATTTCAGAGGAAGGCTTTCATTACCTAGTCTTTGACCTGTGAGTATATTCTGAACACACACACGGTGACATTTTATCCATGCGTGCAGCTGCGGTTCGTTTGTGTATGCTAACAGACTTCTCCCTCTTTCTTTCCTTTCCCTCCTCCTCGTCTTCTTCATTCCTCCCTTCCTTCCCTCCCCCTCCCAGGGTGACGGGAGGAGAGCTTTTTGAAGACATTGTAGCCAGGGAGTACTACAGCGAGGCTGATGCCAGGTAAGCGCTTCATATGGAGCTGCTCTGAACATATGCACACGTGCACTCTGCTGCAAACAATGTAATCCTGTTAAATATATGAATACACACTTTTATGTGAGTGTGAAACACAGTGGTGGATATAATTGGTTTGCTTGTGCTCTTGTCAGCAAAATGCATCCCCTCTGTTAACAAGTGCATCGCTCTGCATCCTCCTTCTACACTGAAGTAGTTCTGAAACAACCAATTGTTAATTCTTGAAGTCATTTATCAAAAATGCTGGTCCTAGCTTCCTAATAGTGAACATTTGCTGTTTTTTCCGCGTTATATTATTGTAAAGTGAATATTCTTGGGTTTTGTGCTGTTGATCGGACAAAACGAGCATTTTGAAGACCGTATTGTGCCTTTTACACTATTTTCTGACAAGTCTGTCGACATTGTGACATTTAAGCTTTCTCTCCTTCCTCGCTACTTCCTCCCTCTCCTCTCCTTTTCCATGGCTGTGTGGTGTGCAGCTCATGAAGTCTGTTGTACAATTGGATTAGGGGGTCTTTGTCTGTTCATGCACACATGGGGGGGCGCTTTGGAAAGGCACAAATGCACACACGCACGAACCAACCCACGTGGATTAAGCCTCTCTCCAACTGAGCCCGACCTTTGACCCATTAACCTTTCCAGAGACGTGACATGAACACGAGCCTCAAATAGTGGCATCGCGGAGCCTGACACCACAGTGCGTAGAACAGTAATAAGGTGGTCGGGCGCTGGCTTGCAGGAACATTTTTTACAAGACCCATCGTGAGCCAACACACTCACCAGGCTGGTGTGAAAACACGCTCACCAGCCAGGATAGAGAAATAATGGTATTAGTAGCAGCTGAATTGACGCCCCCATTATTAAAATTGCTACTGGGATGGAGATTTATTGACTGTGTGGTATAAGGCCTCCCACACGTGTTTCTTAGTATTGATTGTTTAAACTACAGTACCTGGATTATGTCTTTGAAAAATAGTAGTGATTGAATAGTAAATGTTTGTTATGCAAGTCAGGTTTAACCTCCACTGTCTTAGACGGTAACAGAGATGATTTTTTTTTTATGTTTTTAGGCATTTAGGTATTTTCATTTTTGATTGATCTATTCTTATTGTTAAGTTATTAAAATGTCCGAAAATTGCAAAAAAATTTAAATGCCTATAATTCCTGAAGCCTACAGTGACATCAACGCAACACTTTTTTGTTTGACCAACATTTAAAAATCCAAAGACAGGCAATTCACTTGTAAGTAACTAAATCAAAATAACAACGTCTCTGTTGATTGACTGAGGCAAGTTGAATAAGGCTGCGTTCAGACAAGTTATATTTGTTTATTAAATTACATTATTAAGACAGACTGTCCGCAGTTATTTGCAAATCATCAGGTCAGATAAGTTTCTCCAGACATCAGGAATCTATCTATCTACCTCCACTGTGATTGGAAGACTAGGTAAAAGTGACAGTAAGGAGCGCAGCATTTCACCCAGAGTTGAACATTTTTCAACTTTCAGCAACCAAATTAAAATGCCTGAGACGCAGCGCCAAGTGCAGAGTAGATGCTCAGCCCCTCGTCACGCTGCTAACGTTTGTAGGAGAATTAACAAAAAAATATTTTCGATAACAAATGGTGGAGCTGTCATTGCAGCCGCACTTTTCGCCGTCTTCCATGTGTTGTTCTTCCGTGCTGGTCGGCGTTCTTCTTCCTTTGGCATTTAAGGCAGACTAGAACGCTTGTAGGTCATCTCGTTCATGATAATACGGCATAATTTTTTATGTAATTTGAAAAATTCATATCTTGATACTCACGATATTTCAACTTGTTGACATTGATGTCATACTGTTACCCATGGCAACAACAAGCATGGCTGAAAGCGAAATTATTACAGGCTCCACGGTGGTTCCAGAAAGAGGAGCAGCTTCAGTAGTGTGGAATAAACTGTGGCGTCCTGAATGTTTTATGAACAGCCCCGGACTTCTCAGACTCTTTTAGTGACTTACCACTCAGAGGGAACTCATTCAGTGGCTCCTCTGGCAGCAGCACAGCGTCTCTCCCTCTCCTCTCTCGCTGTGTGCACACAGGAGTCGCTGTCGGTGTCGTCAAACCTTTGGTAATGTAAACCTACGTGACGCCGTATCGCGCACCCCTACTTGTAGGCGTATATGCTGCCCTGCCACTAACGCAGGAATTGCATAATTTGGCACCGAGTATCATCTGTTGTGACATACTGAAGTTCATATTTCAGTGTGTCATCACATTACAGACATGATTTGGTCAATTCAACCTTTTACCAACTCTTAAAAATGCACAACAGTTTTAGTGTCATGTTGTTAATCGTAAAGTGAACAAGAATGACGTCAGGGTTTTTTTCTTCCCATTGAAATGCATCAGCTTTACAACCAGATCATAAACACTCTGACAAATCATGTTGGAGTACATGTGATGTTTCTTTTTTTTTTTTTCCTGTGATGAAGGGCAGTGACTGACACTGTCTCTCTCTCTCTCTCTCTCTCTCTGTCTCTCTCCGTAGTCATTGCATTAGTCAGATCTTGGAGAGTGTCAATCATATCCACCAGCATGATATTGTGCACAGAGACCTCAAGGTGAGTGGCTGCCCGTTGCCGTGACAACCACACACTCACACACACCTCTGCTCGTGGCCATGGCAACACACAGATGGCTCTCAGTTGCTCCATCTCTCTCTCTCTCTCTCTCTCTCTCTCTCTCTCTCTCTCTCCGTCTCTGCAATTCTGCTTCTATCCTTTTTTTTTCCTCCCCCTGCGTCCCTCTCCCAGCCACTGTTTTACCCTCTATCTGTTCTCAGATCTGTCAGCCTGTCTGTCCGTGACCAGACCTCTGTGTGTCGTGTGTGTGTGTTTGTGTGTGCGCTCACAGGCATTGCATGTGTGTTCATGTTGAGCACACAGAGATGGTGAGTCATGATATCACGTGGAGGGGTTTGTCTCTCACCTATGGCAAGGAAAAGACAAGGACTCAAACAGTGCACACACAAACACACACTTTGCACTGTTGTGAAGGGGGTCTATTGTGAGAGAGGAGGTGAGGGCATACATGAACCTCGGGAGTTGCCAGGACAACCCATGTGACATCACACCCACCCATGGAGCAGCGGGGGGAGGGGCTTGAGTCGTCCCAAATCGCTGATAGGCTCAGATGCAAAGAGTAGAGGAGGAGGAGAGCGTCTCTGCTGCCTCCAGTTTCCTCCTTAACCCAGTTTGAGGTGATGATGATGATCCTGGGAGGAAGGACAGTAATAATATGTATTGAATTGCATCTTTTCAAGCACTGCAAGGTGTGGGAAAAAACAACCTTGTTTTAGACACGTGTGGGCGGCTTTTGTACGCATGTGTGTTTGCACGCTCAGTGTTGGAGAATAACGCTATTACCTCGAGCGCTGCCTGTCTGATTTGTTGGCCTTTTATCCTGAGTGGGCTTTTACTGCGGCCATTTATGTCCTACTGCCCAAACAACGGCCATTTAGAACGCTGCCACACACGCTGCCTCTCGCTAAGTACACTTTCCATTTAGCATGCAGTCTGCAGCGCTGCCTAAATGACTCCCGAGTGGTTTCCATGGCTACGAACCCGTGCCCATATAAGGCATTGTGGAGATTCACAACCACTCATCCTCTCTCTCTTTCTCTCTCTCTCTCTCTATCTCTCTCTACATCCTCCGTCTCTCCATCGCTTTCTCACACCTTTACAGTACCCCACCCCCACACGAGCTGTGTCGAACACATCAAATATAAATATTTCTGAGAAAGAGCTTCACTCAAGAGTGCCTGTCACTATCTGTCTCTCACTGTCTTGATCTCTTGTCATACATTCTGCTTCACCATGTGTGTGTGTCTCTCAGCCCGAGAACCTGTTGTTGGCCAGTAAGATGAAGGGAGCTGCAGTGAAGCTGGCAGACTTTGGCCTTGCTATCGAAGTGCAAGGAGACCAGCAGGCTTGGTTTGGTAAGAAAACATAAACAGTGACACACACATATCAAACGTGCCTGACCATTTACCTGACCTGCTGTTCTATCTGGGTACTCGGCCGTTTATATGTTCAAGCATACAACTCACCGCTGAACAGGCCCTCTTTCATACAGTAGGTTTGTATATCTACACATCCGCCCGCCCAAAGAATATTAGTGCTAGCATTGCTTAAGAGGCTCACAGACACTGTCCAGTTCATGCTTAGGCCATTGTGTCTTGGCTAACAGCCGAGCTGCCAGCATTTGGCTGACTCTCCAGTGGGGCTGAGATGATTAACGGGCATTTGCTTGTGACTCTACACTGTCATAATCTGGTCTTGCGTCGGAGTCCAACAGGTCAGCTATCGTCCGAGCCATTCACACAGCTGCACAAGAGTAGCCTTCATCAGAAGTTTTAATAAAAGGAATTAGTTTGATTGTGTTGCTTTTTGTGTGTCGGGCAGGGTTTGCAGGCACCCCGGGTTATCTGTCCCCTGAAGTCCTGAGGAAGGACCCCTACGGCAAGCCTGTGGACATTTGGGCTTGTGGTGAGTCTTGAGTCTTTAATTGAACCATCTTTTATTTTGTTTTGTTTTGTTTTGTTTCAGTATTTATTTATTTAATCTATTTATATTATTATTATTTATTTTATTTTATTTTGTATTTATGATTATTGTGTATTTTTTTATTGATCTGTTTGGTTTTTTTGCTGGTATATTCTTTTATTTTGCCACTTATTTATTTTATACATTTTTATTTTAACTTTCACTTTCCTCCGTTCCCGTTTTTATGGGTGCTGTTATAATTTCAGTCCTTAGCATAACAGTCTCTGAATTTATGTGTGTGTGTTTGTGTGTGTTGCAAATAAAGTTTGATTGATTTAGTGATTGAGCCTCACTTTTGGGCATGAGATCTCCCGATTCAATACTATCTTGGGAGCAGATTGGATAAGTATGCGGTATCTAAGCAAAGTGACAGCAATGTGCAATGTGAGTATTGCAGTTAAATATTACAATTTACTGAAATGCTTGTTACCTTTTTTAACACTAGACCACTGGAAATGGTTAAATCATACACTTCTAGAGTCTGCACATCGTGAGGCATATTTCCGAAAACACATTTATAGGAGCTGCCAATATTAACACTGACACTTGACTGCTTTTAAAGTATTTAAAACGGGTAAAGTCTTATTTCAATGTAGAGCTGCACTCAGCGCATCGATTTGCTCACCTTTCCCTGCTGCCAGCAGACTATTCGCTGGGATGGGAGTGGGTGGAAGCTCTGCAGGCGGACTCAGTCGTGGCTGTAGCTACTCGAATTAAGATGCCGCAAACCCCAACGCAGGGTGTCACAGCAGGCTGGATCTAATCTGTGCAATGACAGTAGAAAGTTTGCTAATCTGGTGGGGAGTTTGCCCTCGGCTGGCTGAAATCAGAATGCGTCAGCTGTGTTTTTGAAACGGATATGACGTCACGTTACTTGTAGATCACCACAGCAAGACTGGCAGCTTCTTTCCGACTCCATATGTGACTTGCAATAAATAAACAGATATTAAAGTGTACTCAGTTTCTGCTGCTTTCCACTAAAATACAAGAAATTGCATTTTGATTTGATTAAATAAAACAAAAGGATTTACACTGCATTTTAAAATGCAGTTTTCTATATTTAAAACAAACAAACAAACAGACATAGAAGTAGAAGTAGATTTGTTTTGTAAAAAAGTAAATGGTTAATGGGTATTTTTTTAAAACCTCCAATCACTTGCAAAGAGAAGAATTTAACCTTAACCTAAATGTGAGTTTAGCACACTGAGTCAACATAATGAAAAGTGCTGCAAATTAATAAGAATAATGAAAGTATGTTAACATGATCTCTTTCTCAATCTGTTTTTCCCACTTTGTATTCTGTCAGGTGTTATTCTCTATATCTTGTTAGTGGGATATCCTCCGTTCTGGGATGAAGATCAACACAAACTCTATCAGCAGATCAAAGCCGGGGCATACGATGTAAGTGTGTGTGTGTGTGTTAGGTGTATACTTGTGAAGGGTGCAGTGCAGGGGTTTGCTAAGCAGTTTTTGAATGTTTAATAGTGTCCAATTGAGAGCTGGTCCAAAGCTATTGATCCTATCAGGGCCTCCCTGACGCATTGCAGAGGTGTGTGTGTGTGTGTGTGTGTGTGTGTGTGTGTGTGTGTGTGTGTGTGTGTGTGTGTGTGTGTGTGTGTGTGTGTGTGTGTGTGTGTGTGTGTGTGTGTGTGTGTGTGTGTGTGTGTGTGACAGAGAATCAGAGAGGGGGTATCCTTCTTTCTCAGTCTCTAGATAATCAAATCACATTGCAGTTTCCACAGAGACTGGGGAAGTCTCAGCCAGCCTGTTTGTAGGGAATCCACGCTTGATAGAAAAAAAATCGTTTAAAGAACTGGAACAAAAGTACATGTCCTGTTGATCCAAAAAGGAAATTTCGCAGTTTTGTTCTCATATCGCGCTAATTTTGACAAATTAACTCAAGACCCAGCGCCCAGATGGTGCAGATTAGCTAAAAGCATGCAGACTCCTGACCAGCCTTTCAGGAACTTGTATTGTTTCCAAACTGCTTTCCTTCCTTCCCAACTGTCACACCTACTTTCTCTGTTTTTTCCCAGTTCCCGTCCCCAGAGTGGGACACTGTGACTCCAGAGGCAAAGAACCTGATCAACCAGATGTTGACCATTAACCCAGCTAAGAGAATCACTGCCGAACAGGCCCTCAAACACCCCTGGGTCTGCGTAAGTATTCACCTAACCCATCTAGTAGAAATATTGGAGCTGTACGAATAAGTTTGCAGAGGTAGATCAGGACATAAGACACACAACACAACCTAAACAATTACTATATCTTCACGTTGAAATAACTATAATGAGTTTAATTCTTTGTTCTTGTCCTCCTGCAGCACCGTTCTACAGTGGCGTCCATGATGCACAGACAGGAAACTGTTGAGTGTCTCCGCAAATTCAACGCTCGCCGAAAACTCAAGGTACTCATCTTAAATTCATCTGAAACCTTGTTGTAGACACGTGCTTCACCCTCATTCATCTTCATCTGTGATTTACCACCTTTGTGTTTTTAGAACTTCCCGATTCAGAGTCCTGCACGAGTCTGGTTGTCAAAACCAGCACATGTGGCCAATTACTTCCACAACCCAATCCGAGCACATTTAAAGTGATCATGTTGGGACATTACATACACATGAAACTAAGATAATAGTGCAGGAAATACAATTTAGATTCATATTTTTAGCTTATTTTCATAATATTGAGCAGCACGTCTCCACAGGTGACGGGCCTGTCAGTAACCTGATTGAAGCGGTTCTTGTCAGCAGTCCGAGGATTAAAATGTTAAAGCATTAAATTAAATCATTATTATCATTTTATTTTAGTATCATTATCATCTAGTACCTGCGATCTGATAGAGATGCATGATATTGGATTGATTGGATTGGATTCTGATGTTAGTCACGATGTTCCAGGATATTACTGGTGCTTCCACCCATACTGAAGATGGTCATTTTACAGACATCACTCCCTCTTGTTACCAGCAGCCTAGACGATGAGTTTGACATCATTGTTTTGCATCGTGGAACTATCAGGAAAACAAGCCAGCATTGATTAAAAAGGACATGCAAAGCTCGGAGGCATACGATTCCAATGGATCGGACAATTTGAAACCGTTTTTTTCCTGGAACCTGCTCTAGATTCTCATCCCTATCAACATGTATTCAAATATAAAACATAACGTATTTATTTTAATGTAGCATTTTCAAACAAAACTGTAAAACTCATCCTACGTAAACAGGCTTGGGTGATGCTGACAATCCAGACAATAGCCACATCCAGGATAAAAGTGACCTATTTCGACTAATTAAAGCTTCATCTTATCTGCTTGCGATGTCAACAGAATAATTTCAGACGGATGCCAATAATTCATTTTAACCCTTTGGATTCCACGGACGTGCTGGTGTGTCCAAATCACATGACCGATTTAAGATGACGTAGCAGCAAGATGTAGCCTCGCTGGGTCTCCGTTTCAACTTGTGTTGAAAGTGTGAACTTCAGACTGTATACCAGTTTTAAATTGTGTTGATAGGCCAGGTAAAACCAGACTTAATTTGATGCGCGTTTAGTGTAGGAAGAAACTATAAACACGGGCTATTTTAAAGAAAGTGACACCCTCTTTCCTATTGGTGGCGTTTTTTGTGTGATTTTTAGGTCCAATGTGTTAATACAGTATGTCAAAATGAAAAAAATAACTGTAAAGTCACACAGGTGAGGTTATGCTTAAAAAAAGACATCAAACAAGGCTTTTAAGGTGAAATTTAAAGGTAAAATCAAAAGTAGTCAAAATTGGCCAATTATACTGTTGACCCCAAAGGGTTAAAGCATTTATCTGCCGATACAGATGACGTGCTGATGTCATCCTGCATCCCTGTGAAAGCTGTCATGAAATGTCTGGTTAATTCTTTAATCTGCTATTTCCTGATTTAAATAGAATTTATGCCAATTTTAGACTTCTTTCCTTCAGTTAAAGGTCTTAAATGGCCTCTGCTTCTTTTGTAGAAGATGTAATTGATGCTGTCAAAGTAAGGTGTCAAAGAAATACTGCTTTGGCACAGGGACTTGTGGCGTGGCATGAGCAGCAGTATTGAAACATTCAAACGATCTAGTTGCTGTAGTTTGCATTCACAGTCAGACATGCAAACTAATGGATCAAGCAGCTGTTCTGTTTCGTCACCTCATTTCATTTCATTTCATTTGCATAGAAAAACATGCAATTTGAGATGTGAGGACTTGAAGTTAACGGCGTGTCTCACCAGTAATATGATAAATAAAATGTTTTTGAAAATTAGACACTGTTTGACAGAACAAGAACTGCACTGTGACGAAGGCACTGCCGAAAGATAAAAATATTACTGTCCCATTAGAACTGAATACGGAGCAGTGAAGAAATCCTGTTAAATAAAACAAAACTCCTTGCACTCATTATACCTCCCTCACTTTCTCTCTCCTTCTTCCTCTCCTCCTCCAGGGAGCCATCCTCACCACCATGCTGGTGTCCAGAAACTTCTCAGGTGGGTGTGCCCTTCGCCCTCAGCCTCCCACGCAGCACATGCAGAGGGAGAGGCGGAAGGAGAGTGGATAGAGTCCTCTGCACCTCTTTTAACCCCCTCACCACACACACACACACACACACACACACACTCACCCACTCACCCACTCATTCTCAAAATAACAATATGTCTTTGTGTGTGCACAGGAGTTTACTTGCTTACAACATTAAAACTGATTTGAAACATGAAGTTCCTAGGAGTCATGGCAGAAACAGTGTATTGTTAATGATTGTCATGCATCCTGATGTATGTCATTATATGTGTGCGTCAGTTACATCCTTGTTCATGCTAATGTATCTCTCCCTCTGTGTGCGTGTGTGTGTGTGTGTGTGTGTGTGTGTGTGTGTGTATGCGTGTGTGTGTGTGTGTGTCCCTCTTTTCTGCTGCCCGGGGAGTGTTTGAATGTTTGAGAGAGGGAAGACTTTTTGAGATTTTTAATGTTTGGGGCAAGGTGACTGCTAAGATTCTGTGTTTTTTACCTCAGTCTGCTGAGAGTGACTTGTTTCCGCTGAAGCTGTGTTCTCAGCCTTTAAATAATTGGTCAGTTGATGGCTAATGAATTCAACCCTGGGCCTAGAAAACCACGGGGGTGCATGTCTTAGCTTTAGCCCATTTCTATCAAACCTTGAGATTAGGGCTGCACAATATTGAAAAAAACTGACATTGCGATATTCTCTTTTTCTGAGATATTTATATTTAGAGCTTCTTTAGATATGACATCATACATTGGTGCGCTGTCCAAATGGAGGATAACTGGAGATGAAGACTAACAGCGCTGAACTAATGCCTGGGATTTGTGGCGTTTACGGCTGTTTCAATCGATCAAATTTGAAAAAAAAAAAAAGCTAAGTAAAGGGGAAAAGTAAAAAAAAAAAGAATAAAACTTGCTGAGAAACAGCAGCAGATGATGATCTAAAACCTTCGTCTTCAATCTGTCAAACATTAGCATAAAAGCGTCAAACATGCCTCGAGTTGGATACAAATACAATGTGCTGTGACATCTTTTTAGCCACAACCCAGATTTTTAACAGCGTTTCACCGGACCTCTGGGAATGGTTGACCTAACAGGTTGAAAATAGTAGATAAAATAAACTAACGTTAGCCAGTAACGTTATCTGGACACGAACTGCTAACTCGTGTAGCTTTGGATAAGCATGCATTTCATTGCGTCTTTGGCACTTACTGGCGCAGTCTTGGTACTTTTCTACAAAGGATGTTCCCGGCGACAGATTCCCTGGCGAGTAAACGAAAATTTTAATTATGACTAGTTGACGAGTCTAAAAAAAAGCTTAACACTCCCGGTCCTGGCACGGTGTCTTCAGGATCAACATATTCCATTAACTTCCTGAAGCCTGAAGTGGAAGCATATCTTGTGAGGTCATTGCCTTAGCTTCTCAGACTAATATTTCTGTTGCTGACTTGCGAGGGGGCGGACGTTTAATTGTTTAGACGACTAAAACACCCAGGAGAGTCTCACTTCCCAAAACAAATTCCGCCAAACTATGTCACGTGCTCACGTAATGTGTCTTCAAGGGCGGGTAACATTAGTCATGTGAAATGAGAGCTGAGGTTTATTTTGTATCAAGCAGCAAAAAGTTGTAGCATGATGTGTTTGAATTAATTAGCCTGACCTGACATTGCTCCGTCCTGTGATGCCATTACTGCGCACATTTCCATGTCGGTGCATTAACAATATATCGTGCAGCCCTACTTTTGATGTGTCTGGGCTGCAGCCAGCACATCCTGTAGCCTTCTAGGCCCACGATTGAACAGCGTGAGATAGACCTGCCTAATTTGTATAGCCCCTCCCAACTGTAGCATTTCTGTCCAATAGTGGGCCGGCAGCATACCAACTCTGCTGCTGCCGCCTCCTCCACGGCCTCACTGGCTCAGGAAGGTACGTCCCAGAGACACGCCCATCCACTTCCTCTCCACACACAGCTCACTCCTTTGGTTCATAGTTCAGGGTGGGACCCCATTACCACCCCTCAAACTCCTGCATGCATCCTCTGCCAGCATCCTCATCAACATTCACACACATGCATGCATTACTCACACATTTTTATTGATTTAGGCTCTTCTGTTGTCTTTGCTGTAATGCGAAGACATCACATTTTATGCACACAATCATGCACATCAGTATCACTTAATGGTAATCGATTCAACCTGCACCCCAAAGTGCTTTTTACATTTACACCTCACCACCACTCAGCCCCGACCTTATAACCCCCATTTCATCTCCCAAATTAGTTATGTCGTCACTTCTTCCAAGCTCCATCCTGACTTCCTGCTGACCCCTAACGGCCCTGTGCTATCCACCAGCCGGGGCTGCGAGGATGGGCACAGGGCGGACCGGGGCAGGGGATGAGGAGGGGCATGTATTTCTGGGGCCGGGAACTGACACTGCAGGGGGCCGGCAAGAGCTGGGTTGGCGTGCTGCCATCGTCGAACCTGGGTCTGGTGTGGTGGGGAGGGAAAAGGCAGATGTAGAGGAGTTGGGGGAGACGTTTAGGATGAGACGGAGGATGGGAGTGTTGCCTTTGCTTCTGCTGCTGAAGCCAACTGTTGAAACCATCGTCGCTGTGCAGCTTTCCTGATGAATCCCTCGAGGTAAAAGGCATCCCACGTCTCATCTCCCCCTCCTGAGGTCTGTTTTAGTACTTAAAAAAAAAAAGACTGTGCCTCCTAGAAGGAATGCCACAAGCCAACGTGGCTGCAAATCTGCCACCACGTTTGTCAGTGACATTTTCCATACCTTACTGGATGGATTCCTTTTGTTTCGGAAGTACTAAAATCAGACTCAGCTCTCATCTTGCCGAGTGGGGACGGGTGGTGAAGGTCGGCGATTCCGATGGTGGCTCCATGGATGAGTACTTTAGAAACAGACAGTGTGGAGCAGAATGGATTTTCTGTCACCTTTTTTCAGATGAGAAAATCTACTTTGCTCCACAATGTACGTAGATCTCTCTATAGGTAACTAGGATTTGTGTGTAGGTAGGATAAAAGGTAAACTGTGAAAGGTAGATGACCTCAGTGCAGAAACTCCTGGAATGTGTGATTGGTGCGCTGAGATTCGGGGTGTTTGTGGTGGTTTGACTGTCAGCTAGAGCCCTCTGAATGCGGGCTTCCTCGCTGAGCCTGGACCAAGTTGCCTGTTTTGTAAGTTTTCGTGAATCTCATGTGTGACATCATCACTGCAGATTGGGCTCCTCAGCTCTCCTCCTTTTCAATTGTTTATTTATTTTTTATTTATTTGGCTTTTGATCCTCTGATGATGTCACTCATCACTGCTGCAAAATTCTGGCTTTAAAAAAAACAAAACAAAAAAACCCAAAAACAGCTTCCTTGCACATCTCTGTAGAGTTTGGCTGAAGCAAGGCTTGGCAGTTTGCTCATGATGTTCCTCCTATTTAATGACATTATAGCAAAGTGTGTCAGAAGTGTGCGTTTTGAAGCATTTCTGTATGTTTCTAGAAAGGTGTTTGCCTTGCAGCCTTTCGCATGTGGGTGTCCTGTGTGGTTTATATCTTGTAAAATATTCCCGGGAGATACAACATTCACACGCTCTCTAATCCGCCCTTACCTGTTCATCATCGAGCCGGTATAGATCATAGGTTTTCAGTGATGATAGATACCGAATGTGAGGGATGGGTGGAGTTGCTGACCTGGTGCAAATGCCAAAAAAAGTTTCTAGCTCCCGGGTTTCCTTCAGCATTGTGTGGCCCACTGAATATGCGCATCGGTGTTTCTCCTGCTGACCCCTGCTCCACTCATAGACTTAACGTCCTTAAAAGGCTTTTCTTGGTTTCAGGAAAGTTTTCCAAATTTAAAACCTGAATGGATAAAAAATCATAATAGAAAGAGTCATAATTGATTTTGTTGGTTATACAGACGTCTCTTTTACAGTGGTCGCCTGTGGGGATAATGTTTTATTTTTCCATTGCAATACTGTAAGAGGCCACTAGGAAAAAATGGCTGTTTGGGAACAATCACACCGAGATGAAACGCTAGAAACCAAAGCCAGTAAAAACCATTGTTTTCCTATGATACGGCGCGCCTGACCAGCATTCAAGTGTCTTTTTAGATGGCCATAGACGCTGAAAAATTAAAATATTTTCAACTTTCAAGACAGTATAGCAACGCTAATGATACCCAACACCCTTAACATGTTTTGACCATGTGCTGTAACGTTACCACACAAGGCTTTGCAGCCTCAACAACTACAGGTCTGTAGAGGCTCACAACTTTTTATTACCAGTGGCTAAACAATCTAACACTGTTTGGATGAAGGTTTAGATCCTTTTTGTTTAACCAGAGACTGCCCTGAAATCACCATCACCAAACTCGCCAGACTTCATTTAAAAACAAACAAACAGTAATTTAAGTATGTATAAAGCAAGCGTATTTCCACATCTAACTGGGTGACTGATGGATCTATTTCCGCCAAACCGGAGTTGATGATTGTTGGAACAGTGGGAAGTTGATCTAAGACAGTTTTTGTAAGTTTTTAGGTTTCAGACGACCTTGAATACTGGTGGGTTTGACGATAGAGATTTCAGGGCTGCCTGGTCACAGCTGTCACTCAATACTGGCCCAAATTGAAAAGAAGTTGTTCCCATTAGTTAGTCACTTAGCTACTTTTGACGTGCAAAAGCCAGTTTCCCCCTTGGCTTAAAGGGATGTGACGTTTTGTGGGCGTTTCTATAAATACCAGCTGTATCTGTGCGATTCGAGCGGTGCAGCCCTCCTGCTGCGGGTCATCTTGACTTCTCTCGAGGAGCAGGAAGGGAAGGACAGATTTAGAGAGCATGTGAATGTGGTGGTCCCATGCTGTCACAATTAGCACCCCGATGGCTGTTTGGTAGAAGATTTAGCCAAATGTAGAGCAGATGTTTGTGCTCTGAACAACCAGCTCTCCTCTCTCTGATTAAGGAATGAAAACATTTCTTTTTTATATTTTTTTTTTCCTTTGGATGCTGCATGGCCAGGCCAAGATAGAAGCTGCATCTCGACGCAACAGCCAAGATTAAGGAGCATGAGTTGTCACTTGATATTGTTTGCTGCTGTAAATGCTGTGCCCCTTATCTCCACTGTCTTGTATTGAAATACTAAGCCCTCTCTTTCAACCCTCTACTCCCCCCTCTTCCCTCTCCCATTTCTTTTTGGAAGGTAAGAAACACAAGATAAGATTTTTATTGGAACCTATGTGTGTCAGTGGAAAAAAAACTGGAAAAAGGGGAAGCAACAGACAGTTGAGAGCTTTGAGAGGAAAAGTGACCGGGGCCCTTATAGGAAATCAATGATTTACATTAACCCAGCTCATCGCCGTCAGTCCTGGCGGCTGTTTGAGTCTGACCATCACTCTCTTTGTAGATCTGCTGGGGTCTTACACACAGGAAATGGATTTAGGAAGTTTACTTTGCTCTCAGGTTTCTCTTTTTTTCCCCAGATGGCAATGAATGGATTATGATGCGAATAGGTTTTGCAGAGTGTAGCAACTCGTACAGCCAAGGAGGGGAAAAAAAAGCCCAAGAAATCCATTAAATGCATGTTATTCTTTGGCAGCATTTAGACTTTGTCATAAAAGCTTAGGTATTGGGGGTTTCATAGATAGGACAAATTGTAGATGCAGGTTTTTTGCTCAAGTTGCGGATTTCTTTAAAAAGCTGAAAAAGAGCTGTGTGGATTGGCTGTGTTCAACAGTAAAACTTGTACCTGTTTCTCTCCCTTTCTATCCTCCTCTTTTCTTTTTTTGCAGCATGCAAAAGTTTACTCAACAAGAAGTCAGATTCTGCTAAGGTAAGGTTGTCTCGTCACCTCTCTGCCCTCTTTTGTTCTACTACATGGTGTCCTGTCTCTCCTCTGATAGCTGACCCCCTTTCTGCCTTCTGTTCCTTTTCCGTACCTCAGTGACTCTCAAGCTCACTTTCTGCTCCTCATGTTTTGTTCGAGGAATATCTCTTTCATCACAGTAATGGTATTTTTTCAAGGTTTTCCCAGTTTTTCAGATTTGCTCTCTATTTCTGTAGGGGATTATGGCACACCTCAAGGTTTCTTAACCTCCTGTGGCCTGTTTTTAGATCCCAGAGTCCCTCATTCCACAAGTTTGAGAAATTCTGTTTAACTGCTTTCTTCCAGTCGCATTGTTTAGTTTAATTATTTTCTGTATTGGTTTTATTCTTTCACCTTTAGTCGGTCTCAGTCAAAGGTTTGCTGCTCTCTCTTCCGAGCAGTCTCCATCATTCTCTGCTGCTATTAAGCATCTCACTCCCCTCTCCTCCTCCTCCTCCTGCCTCCTGCCTCCCTCTCTTTCTCCCCTGCCCCAGGGGTCTCTCTGTGCAGTTAAGTGGCGGAGGCATAGAGAGTTAGTGAGGCAGTTAAAAGGATGATCTAGAGGCCATTCTGTGGCACTCACCCTCTCATTTACCCTGTTAGCTCTCAACAGCCTGGAAGCCTCCACCAACATTAGCCCCATTCCCTAAAAGGCGTATAATTCTAATGCATCTGTGTGAGTGTGTGTGTGTGTAACGTGTGTGTTCACTTTGAGTGTTTGCGTTCTCACCCCAGCCTTCTACCAACAACAGTAAGAACAGTATAGTGAGCGCCATCAATGCCCTGAAAGACACCAACATGGCAACCAACGCCCAGATGGTACAGTAGGCCGCCGCTTTGTCGGTTCCCGCCTCTTAACCCCCCGTCCTCCCCTCCCTCCCCCCCAGTAGTTGCATAGTAGCCCGTTGTGCCTCACCCTCCATTGTCATAGTCGCTGCTTGTCATCCTTCATCTACCAGCCAGGAGGTGTTGCACCGTAACATCCCCTGTCCTAGCAGTACCCATCCTCCATTTCACTCCCCAAGGTGCACATATGTTTCTGAATTATAATTCTGTCAAACCTTTTGGAAATTATTAAAAATGCTCATCATTTCTTAAATCTCAGGCTGCACATGTGCACCTTTTAGACCTTTGAGGAGCATGAAATTAAAGGGACAGTTGACTGCAAAATCAAAAATGTATATATTTTCCTCTCTTACCTGTAGTGCTGTGTAGTAATCTAGAGTTTGGTGTGAGTTGCTGAGTGTTGGAGATATCAGCCGTAGAGATGTCTGCCTTCTCTCAAATATAATAGAACTAGATGGCACTCCGCTCGTGGTGCTCAAAGTGCCAAAAAAACACATTTGAAAAACTCATCAGCAGAGTCTGTTTCCAGAAATTATGATGAAGATAATCCACAGACCTTGTTGTGAGCAGTTTCATGCAGGAACTATTTTCTGTCTGCCAAATCACACCTTAGACTGTATATTAAGATGGACAACACATCTCCACTTACTCCCAGTGAACCAACATTTATTTTTGTAGCATTGTTTATTATTATTATTATTTTTTTTAATTAATCAATTTATCAAAGAATTGTATAATCACACCCATCCAGATGTTCATTCTCGTCAACACAATATCTAAACGAATTTCTTCAAATTTGACACAGACATCCACTTGGACTCAGTGATGAACTGATGGGATTGTGGTGGGCTTACGTCAAAGGTCATAGTCACTGTGACCTTGTCTGTCCCATTCTCTTCACCACAATATCTCAAGAATGTCTCGTGGGAATTTCTTCAAATTTGACACAAACATCCACTTGGACTCAACCATGAACTGATTAGATTTTGGTGGTCAAACGTCTAAGGTCAAGGTCACTGTGACCTTATCTCTTATTCTTGTGAACGCAATATGTGCGTACTTGTGCGACATCATGCGACGGCGCACGTCCAGGCGCCAAACAGAGGACCAAAAGACAATAAAAAAATCCTTCTCATCTTATCTGAGTTCTGTTGTATGTTTGTGCTTCATAAATTTAATTGTAAACTACAACTGTTTAGTCAGTTAAAGATGCGTTTCTGCTAATGACAGCTTGAAGTGGCGAAGAGGTCTGAAGGTTTTTTTTGGAAGGTCTTAAAAAAGTCTTAAAAAGGTATTGAAATTAACCTCAGGATTCCTGCATATACCCTGAAAAAGACACAAAACTTTTCTTGCCATTATTCAACACCATAACTCAGGAACAGATACTGAAATGGTGACACTAATCTCGGGTGGCCATCTTGAAACGGTGCTGGTTGTATAGATCTTCTGTACTTATGTATCCCTGTTTTCATAGATAACGGAGGCCTACAACTGAGAAACCATCATTATTACAATACAATTTTAGAAAAAGACACAAAACCCTCTAACCACATGGAAGTAGCTGGAAGATTAGGAAACTTCCAGTCTATTACAAATGTGAGCACCACAAGTGGAGTGGAGTGCCATCTAGTTCCATTATATTTGAGAGAAGGCAGACATCTCTACGGCTGATATCTCCAACACTCAGCAACTCACACCAAAACAATCTAGACTGATAAATAGCACTACAGGTAAGAGGAATAAAATATAAATGTTTGATTTGGGGGTGAACTGTCCCTTTACCATGATTATATGCCTCTGAAGTGTCAGCACAGAGAACTATAGAGTCTTGGTTTAGCTGATCTCTAAGAATAATGTAGTCTTATCCTTTAATGGCCTCTGTGTTAATCACTTTTCTCCCATGCTTAACCAGCTCTCCCTCAACTTTCTCACTAAAGCCAACACCGCCTTGCAACCATCAACCCTAACATCCAACCACCTCTCTCACTCTAACCCATCTTGCCACCATTAACGTCCCCACTGACATCCTTACCATACTGCCAAACTATTATCATCATGCTTTCATGCAGCGTTAGCATGTGGTGATTTTAAGACGCTTTACTAGCATGCACTGCGTATTACATCTTGTACCGGTTTGGTTACATAATAACACTGTGTGGTGTGGTAAAGTAGTGCTTCTCAACTGGTGGTGCAGGATCCCAATTTGGCCTGGGCGATGATATGACTGGAATCAATATCAGAATATTAATTAGAATATTTTTACAGTCGATTTTTGTTATGTAAAATCACATATACACTATTGATTATTGATGTTACATCCAGATATCTGTGTTCCACTTTTATGCATGACATCAGGTAACACCAGGGCTGAGGCAATGAATTGATTAGTCAATACACTAAAACATTTATCAGCGACTACTCTTACTATCGATTAACTGTTTAACTCAGATTAATCAAGGAATTCATACCATTCATTCTCTGGTTGCAGCATCTCTCTAGTGAGGATTTGCTGCTTCTCCTTTATTTTTGTGTAATTTCAAACTGAATATCAAGAAAACAAGACATTTGTAGACGTCATTTTGGAGTCGGGGAAACTGGAATTGTTAAAAAAAAAAGAAAAGTGAATTTGCGCTGTTTTTTATTTGTTGAAGCCCAAGATAAAACTTTTCACGTGTAAAACTGTAAAGTATTTTCTTAGCTTTTAATTACATTTTCTTCATAATTTAAAATTTAGCTCAGAGAAGTTTGTGATATTACAGCCAAGTATGATACCATGACAATACAATTTCTGTGAAAGTGAGTCAGCAGAAAATTAATCTGCAACAACCTTTAAAAAATTAACGAGTGCCACCTTCTCGAATGTGAATCGGTCAGACGAAAGTAGCTATTCAAATATGTTAACTCAGATGGGCAATTCTGATGAGTATTTGTCATTGTTTTTGCTATTATATAAACCAAACTAATTATCAGTTAAGCCCTATTTGCATGCGGTTAGTATTACCTGGGGACTGTTGGTAATTTATAATAATCGCAGAGGTTGCCTGTGATCTTACTCCTGTGTGAATCTGCCATGTTCGTAATTTGTCAAGTAAAGATTCCACTGCAAATTACCTACCATATTTCGCCAAACACAGAGGTCGCGTAATAATATCAGTGCCGTGCTAACCGACATCACGGTGATTTCGGGTTTTATTTTCTGTCTTCTTTGCACTTTTCTGCCTCTTTCCTGGATGAGAATTACAGGCGCTGTGTTAGCAAGTATAAGTGAAAGTTTTTGACAGCGTTTTGGGTACGAGAGGCTCGTCTCGCTATACAGCATGGAGAAAAAAAGTCAGCTCAAATTCATCAGAAGAGCAAGCAGTGCTGCGCAGTGTTTGTGAGTTACAATTTACTACGCACACATAGAGGATAATTTCAGTAAATCTTTGTAAAATGCAGACTTTGCTTATTTTGTGCAACGCCGCATGAAATGCAGACGTGGGGGGTAATTTCTAAATCACATGAGGTCCCCTCTAAAATAATTGGTAGATTAGTTGCAGCCCTAAATGGTAGTTTTGAATCATCTCCTAGTCGTGAGTGCTCTTGACAGTTTTAGGGTCATACCAGCAACTATAAGAGGAGGTGTAGTGTTACGTTACGACCCCGTGGCTGAGTTAGACTATGGGCCCGGTTTGAACCCAGTTGAGAGGCACTGGTTCAGGATTCCGATGTGTTGGACTAACTGTCCTGTTCTACATCGCAGGAATCTCAAAGCACAGTGGTGCACAACCCTCCTGATGGAGTCAAGGTGAGATGTGTGTGTCTGTCTGAAAGCATCACCCAGCCGCTCCGCTCTCAGGCCTGTTGGACCTTTTAAAGCTGGCTGTGTTAATTTCAGTATCTCTGTGTTCATCTCTCTGCACTCCAGGGATCAACGGAGAGCAACGCCACCAACGACGAGGAGGAAATGAAAGGTAGGAAAGGTACTCAGATGTTTTATTCCCCTTTTCCTGTTCTTATCCACTCTCTCTTTCTCTGTCTCCCATCTAGTGAAGTGTGTGTATTTGACTGTAGTGGCTGGCAGGTGTGCTGAGATGCGACACGCGTCTCTCACACTCTCGACTGTCTGCCCGCGGCGTGTGTATGTATGTATTTATCGTATGTCTGGCTGCGTTTTGTGTGTGTGTTCTAGCGGACAGTTCGGCGCAGAGCAGCGCCACAGAGGAGATGCCCCCACTTCTGCCCTCACCTCAAAGCTCACCTGCCAGTAAGTTTATCCATGGCGACCACAAGCTGTACGGTCGCCACTGGCAAGGACCTAACACCCCTCCCCCCACACACACACCCCACTCCCACCCTGGCTTTTTGTAGTCACTGGCAGCCTCACATCTTTGAGTCCCCTCACTCTGATCCACCAAGCTTTTTTTGAGGGTTCCCACTGGTTTTGGTATTTATGGAATATTGTTGATTTTTTTGTGATGTATTTTAATTTCATATACTCCAGGAAATTCTTACAGGAAACTTGGGGAACATCATAGAAATTTATACAGATTGATAGTGGGATTTTGAGTTGATTTATGTAGTTTAAGTATAGTTTCAGTTTATTACAACTTGGAATTCATTTCGTAATAAAATTGCTCCTCCCCCGCTCGTTACACTTTACCTGCTCTTTGGGGGAGATGGGTAAGTAATCCGACGTCACACAATATTTCGGGCTGAGCCAAGACTTCGTCCTCCATGTGCTGATCATTTCAGCTGATCTTGATGAACAGGTATCTGCACATGAACGCAGATAAATTAGAAAACAAAAAGCGACTTTAATGCGTTGCCATTTAAACATGATGGGTCAGTACTACTCACGCTGGAATTCCACTGGATGCGTGTCCATTGTGGAACGGCAGCGCTGGTTATCTGGTGCAGGCTTCGCCGTCTGTCAACACCCACCGGCTGCATTTGCTGTGCGGAGCGGTACATCCTCGCCGGACAGCGGGAGTCACGAGGACCCACGAGATCTCGTGAATTCCTGTGTAGTCGTGCGATATAACCAGATGTAGTTTCTATAAACAGAACCACAAAACCAGAGGAGTAGTAGAAGACATCTTGCTGCACCTCCATGATTAATCTCCTCATCCATGGTGTCAACGGGGTGAAATGACGTCTGAAAACCTTTGACCTGTTGTATTTTGTTTCTGTGCATGACTTCCTGCCCGGCACGATTTGCTCTGTGCTGAATTGCTGCGTTGTGCTCCGGCGTCCGGCAAAAATAGAAGTCCTGCATATCTGAGACGGAACCGGAACACAGCACAGATGTCACACAAAGTGACTAGAATTGAAACGCATCTGCTCCGCTGCCGTTCTGGAACGCAGACGCAACCAACACGCATCTGGTGGAATTTGGGGGTCAGGCTACAAACGGACCAAAAACGGAAACTTGTTCCATTACCGAAATCTTGTCCTGTTGCCTGCAGATTCTGCAAACATGCGCAGACTTTTGTTTATAGAGATGATTGTACCGTAAAAGGAGGCCAGAGACGAATGTTGCACCAAAATCTGAACCGGCAGCTCGCCTTAATGAACATAACTGATGGTGAAAACACAGAATTTGGATGGTCACATTCTTTGATCTTCAGCTACTGTGAGTACACTGTTATCAAAACCAACAGGCCAACTACAAAAACAAGACCCAAATTGTAATAAACTGGAACATTCCTTGAGCAGGGGTGCATTACCAGACTGCATTTTAGAACTTGTTTTACACACTGATTGCAGACGGTCATTTCCTGCTGTGTATATCCATTAATACTGTAGTACATTGTGTGCTCTCTTCTTAAGAGCACTTGAACTTCCTCACCACCTGGACTTAACTTCACTGTGCTCGGAACAAACTTTTGAAATAAAATCAGCAGTGACTAATTTTATAGGTCACACAGGCACTTTGACCTAATTATAGAAAGTCATGAACAAAAGTCGAGGAATTTTTCATCAGCGCCACTGTGGGAACCCTGAAATCTGTTTGTGTGTGTGTGAGTGCGTGTGTGTGTGTGTGTGTGTGTTTCTTGGTGATCACTGCATCTATCCCCCTGTCCTCCTAATGTGACGGCTCCAGCTGGAGGAAGCCTTGCTTACTTTGCAGCTGTGTGTCCTAAACCAGCCTCCCAGTCTGACAGGCTCGTCCCGCTGCCTGTCTGACTTTACTGGAACCACGCACACCATCAGGTTCCTCCTTGTCATTTTCTCCTTCATTCCTCCTCCTGCTCTGATGCTCTATTCTCTGTTATGTCCTTTAATCTCCTCTCTAATTTATTCTCCATGTCTCTCTAATACACCATTCTTCTCTGCGTCGTTATCTCACCTCTTTACTCTAATCTCTCTGCTTGTCTCTTGACCTCCTGCTCTCGTCAGACACACCTGCACTAAAAGGACAGTCTGATCTCTTCTCCTCCTCTTTACTCCTCTCCTGTGTCCTTCCTCCACTCCCACCGTCCTTCCTGAACATGCTTAGTTCCCCCACAGGCATAACATGAGCTAATAACAAACAATGGCTTCGATCCTCTCTCTTTGTCTCCGCTGGGCGCTGCAGCTCATCAGACGAGGCTTTGTTAATGTATACCAGCATTAAGAGTGAAGTTGATGTGAGCAGAGCAGGCAGTTAAACTACTTCCACGTCACACAGCATCACAACCAGAGCTGTACTGATCCCGCTTCTAGCTGCCATCCTGTCCTCGTGTTACCCATCTGCATGCCTGTCATAAACCCACACTAACTCTCAGTGTTTACTCATCACTAATTTTACTGAGCACTAACCTACGTCAGCTTTGTGTCTTGTTCAGTTTTGTCACTTAACTGCATGATCTGTGTGTGTGTGTGTGTGTGTGTGTGTGTGTGTGTGTGTGTGTGTGTGTGTGTGTGTGTGTGTGTGTGTGTGTGTGCGCGCATGTTATGTGTGCGGGCGATCACATGTATGTTGTTTTTTCTTTGTCATTTTGTCATCCATCCATGTGTTTTTGTGTTTGTTGACCATCCGTTGTGTGTTTCAGTTCCGCCGCATGACGTAAAGCGCATGGCATGGAACAGCACGGGCAACAGCTCCTGCCCTGACTCTGAGCTCTCACAGTCCTCCATGCCTGCCGCTCCACTAGGGAGCAACACTGTCGCTGCTATAAGCAACACTAAGCAGAGTAAGAAACACAGTCTTGACTAACTGACCTCAGCTTTCCTTGCTGTCTACTCACCTGTAGTGGTTGCACAGGCAAAAAACAAACTTGCATCTCTTAAATGGCAACTTTTTCAGGAATGAGGGATACAGCCTGTAGCTCATGTCCATCATAACAAGTCATTTAGTCAGGTGTTAATGATAGTTTGGATTTTTTTGAAGTGGGGTTGTATGAGGTACTTATCCATAGTCAGTGTGTTACCTACAGTAGATGGCAGTCGACACGCCTCCAGTTTGGAGAGGCAGGCAGGAATACTGCCACGGAAGTTAAGTAATGAACTACTGACGGGGGGTGTACGCTACATTAAGAATACCAACAGACAGCCCTTTCCCACTGAGGCACTGAACTGAAAGTGAAACTTATCTATGCGCTCTTCAAATCTGGACTCCATTGACAGAAACAGTAATTTTACCTCGCAGAACACAGGAGCTGCTGGTCTACTGCTGCCTTCATATGTCAGTTTGCCTGTATTACAGCGCATTCACACCAGGATGATACGGAGGACTCGGTTTGATGGGGCGGGAAATGCGGAAAAATTTCACACCGTCATTTGGTTTGGTTCACTTTCACACTGCGCTTTTTAAAGCGGACCAAACCCCCTGGACAACATCACACCACTCCAAACAAACCGAACTATCCGTGGAAGCGGACCAGGGTTTGTTTAAAGCGGACCAAAGAGCGCCAGTGTGAATGCGTCCTTATTGTGTGATTTTAGTTAATCCAAATTAACTAAAATACGTTTTGCTGCCGCCCCCTCCCACCGCAGTGCATTGTTTAGCTTCTGTGTCCATGTACTCCTCCGAACTTGGAGCGCGGTGACCAGCATCTCAGTAGGTAATACTCTGACTGGGGGTAAGCACGTCATACAACCCCACTACAAAAAAAATCTGAATTATCCCTTTGAATCTGAACAGTCTTACAAAACGTGTTATGTCTTCCTCGCCCACTTTCTCCTGTTTTAAGACTTGAAGCAAGCCGAGTAACTCCACATGTATCAGATCAGCATCTGTTGGTTTGATACATGTTCAGGTCTTGAAAGAGGACATTTATACTGGCTTCAAAATAAGCATTATCACTTGACTTCAAATGACTTGTTAAAGAATAAGACTGGTGTCCTTCAGTGTATTTCTCATGGTTCCATCAAAGACCAAAACCAACAATGTTTAAGATAGTTCCTCAATTCTTTTTGACTTCCCTACTCTGTCTGTGATATGACACAACAGTGATGATGTAAATTTGTAAATATGAGTCACAGATACATGAAAAAGCAAAATAATGTCCTCAAACAGCTGGGCACTGTAGTTTTTCAGACAACGATTCTTAAGTAGTAATAAACTGACAATTTTTGGGGGGACTACTTTCAGCTGCGGATTAATACACATTTGTCACCTAACTGTGTATTTAAAGGGACAGTACACCAGAAAATCAGATATACATATTTATCCTCTTTCCTGTAGTGCTGTTAATCAGTCTAGATTGTTTTGGTGTGAGTTGGCGAGTGTTGGAGATATAAGCTGTAGAGATGTCTGCCTTCTCTCTAATATAATGGAACTAGATGGCACTCCACTTGTGGTGAAAAACTCGATCTGCAGTGTCTCTTTCCAGACATCATGACCCGGTTAATAAAGGTAATCCAGAGACTTTGTTGTGAGGCAGGTTCATGTAGCACCTGTTTTCTTCATACCAAACTACACCTGCCAACCGTAGAAGGAAGCGTGCATCTACTGCTAGCTCACCTAGCCTCACTGAGCTAGCTAATGTTACAGCTCAACCATGGACAAGACGCATAGGCCCTATCACAACTGTTTATTACTTTGGGGCGGGTTATTTGAAATCACGTATCAGAATCGGAGGGACAAGGAGCGGAGTGAATGCATTTCGTAAACAACCAACATGGCCACTGATTTTGAAACTGCGATGGTAAATGGAATGTTCATTTTCTTTAAAAGCAGAGCAAACGGCTGCACCGAAAGCTTTTATTAAAAAAAGGATGTGTTCGCCGTCCTTCCTACGGGTTTTGGTGAAAGTTTAGTTTACCAGCTGGCTGCGTTGATCGGGAAAAAGGTGCGACTCAGTGAAAACCCAGTGGCTATTGTTGTATCTCTGAAAGTTGTTCTCGTGGTGGAGCAGGTCAGGGAAGTGACCAAGCTGGGAATCACAGCCATGCAACTCGGAGTCCACCGTGAGGAGGAAATCCGCAAAGACGGCAACACTCTATCCCAGACATCATCACAGCTCATCTCCGCTGCAGCTTGCTGGTCTGTTTACAGTGGCGTTGTGCTAGCTAAATCACACGTTGCTTTTACTTTGATTGGTTTTCCGTCTTCCCAATTGCATGAAGGGGCACTTTGAGTGACAGCCGTTGATACCGCCCCTCGGGAATAAAGGAAATGTACACTCTTTGTCCAGACCCATTCGGGTTTTTGCGAATTGGGTCTGGCAACGCCAGGCTAACAGCAAGTATCCTCTGCTTCAACATTTTAGGAACTAGATATAATTACTGTCAAATAAATTAAATAAACAGTACATAGATTACACAGGAATGTCAGTAGGTGATGGGGTGGTTGCCTGGCAACAATACAAAGGCGTAGTTGTATTAGTAGTTGTATTTCATGCTGTCATGAGCACAAGTCTCTGGTCCATGAGTAGATACACACTTCCTTCTGTGCAGTCATACGGTTGACGGGTGTTGTTTAGGAGAAAGAAAGTAGTTCCTACATGAAAGTGCTCACAACAAGGTCTGTGGATTATCTTGAGTAACTGGGTCATGATTTCTGTAAAGAGACATCGCTGGACTCTGCGGCAGATATGTCCAACACTCGGCAACTCACTCCAAAACAATCTAGATTGATTAGTGGCGCCACAGGTAAGAAGACAAATATGTTTGATCTTTGATTTTGGGGTGTCTCGTCCGTTTAAGGCTGCAGGCGGGTGAATGTGGGATTGAGTCAAAATCTACAGTGCCCACATTCATTGATGTGTTTTTTGAACAATAAAGAAGATGTGTGCTATAAAGGAATACTCATTAGTCTGATCAGTTCATGTTGGTTTTGGTGATTTGATTTGATTTGTTAACAAGGAGGAAAACATACAATATCACCAGTCTCATCCTTTTTAAAGTGGCTTTTGCAGAAGGGACAGTTAATGTAGTTTTGAAACTTTTCATGTGGTTTCTTTGCTGTTTTAAATTGTGTGTGTAATATGTGGAAAAATTAGTTTTTGAGCGTTTTTGTTTGTTCGAAAATAAACATTTTGAAAGTTATAGTTGAGCTTGGAAGTTGTTATTATGTATAAAACTTTGGTCACATGACAATAGATGTGTTTAAAAGCTCCAGAAAAAACTAGTCAGAGGTCCTTGTGTTGAGATTTCTTGTCAAACTAAGCCTGTGTTGTTTACAAGCAGATTTTTTGTTCTGTTTTTGTTTTGGTGGCAGTGTGTGCTCACACAGCAGAGAGCAGTGTTTAGTCAGTGTTTGAGTCACACAGAAGGTGAGAAGCAGAGCGACAGACAGTGATGAGGTCGAGCAGCAGTTAGGAAGCCGCTCCGGACCGAGTGATGAGGTTAAAGAGGAGCGTGGAGCTGTAGCCACAGACGAGGAGAGCCTGAAGGGAAGGCAGGAGCTGGAAGTGATGAGAGAAAATGTCGTCAAGCCAAACCAGCACTTAGTTAATTGTTGTCTCACCTCCTCACTGGCTTCTCACCATTTACCATCTGTCCGTGTCTCTCTCCCTCTTGTTCTGTCTGTAGCTCGTAAACAGGAGATCATCAAGATAACGGAGCAGCTTATTGAAGCGATCAACAATGGAGATTTCGATGCCTACACGTGAGTACAACTGCATGTGTGTAATGAAAAGCAGCTGATGAATCAGTGCTTTCTGCAACGGGGAAAATTTATGTAATCTTCCATCAGTATTCATCAGAGTCGCCTCCATTTTTGCTCTTTGTTTTCTCAAGTTTGTCTCATGTCTTTTCACCCACTCCTACTTTCTCACCCGTCTCTGTTCCTTGCTTGTTTCTTTTTCTCAGGAGGATTTGCGATCCTGGACTCACTTCTTTTGAACCCGAGGCCCTGGGGAACCTGGTGGAGGGCATGGACTTTCACAAGTTCTACTTTGAAAACTGTGAGTCTCCTCTTGAACACACAAAATGTAGCCATTTGTTTTAATCTGCCCAGAACAGCAGCCAGGTGAAGCTTTGACTCTGATCGGCTGAGGGTCACCACAAAGCAGGGTTTGACATTAACCATGGCCCGTGGCCACCAAAAGTTACTCTGCAGCTACCAAATATCACCTGTAGGTACGTTTTGATCAGGTCCTTCTTGAGAATAAGACTGCATGTCTCAATGAGACCTGTCTAAATAGAAGTTAATTAAAAACAATGCTGAAACACTGCGAGCCTTGGCCAGCACAACATTATAGTTCCACAGATGTCCCAGTTCATTCACACCTTTTGGTACAGCAGTCTACGAAAGACGGCAAAAAGTGCTCATCGGCGGCGAGCTATCATTATATCAGTAGCTGTGTTTCAACCAGACACATTCAGTATAGTGCTCCTAGAACCTGAACTTACAGCCTAGATTTGTTTTGCATTTTCACAGCAAACAGTGCTTTGAGGTGGAATTTATACTTCTGCGTTGAATTGATGCTGTACCTACGCCGTAGGCTCTGCGTCGACATAGAGCCAACGCCGTAGCCTGACGTACACCTCCCCAGAAATGTAACGTCGCGGCGACACAGACCTCCTATTTCTGCTAAGCTAATTTATACAATGTAAAATGCCATAGGCTTGTGCTAATAATGTTAGCATGTTGTATTTGTTTGGAAAACATGTTTAGTTTAAGACAGTTGTTTTTTCAGTGAACCTTGTGAGCTGTAATGGAGCTGAATTTTGTAACGTTACCTTTGTTAAATGTTGCTGTTGTCCCTGGCTTTACATGAGAAGAGGGAAAGTCTGCTAGCTGCTAGGCTAATTTATACAATGTAAATTGCCATAGGCTTGTGCTAATGACGTTAGCATGTTGTATTTGTGGGGAAAATGTGTCCAGATAAAGACAAGTGTTTGTCTGTGAATGCTGCGAGTTATAGTGAAGCTGATTTGTGTAGTTGTGTTTGAAACAGTCTCTATTAAGCCATGTCATGCCACTACAAAAACAAAAAAAAGCCATTCTGACTCCTCATACCTGCCAACAACAAATTTAAGTTTATTTTAAGTATACTTTTTGTTTTTCTACTTTTTCCACTGTTGTCCTTCAAAGCAGTCGATGGTTGTTTCAAATTCTAGTGCTTCACTTCTCAGATGATGTGCAGTAGCTTCCATTCATGAGTTTTTCTGCTTGTACTGTATCAGTTTTTAAAATCAAGCAAAAACATTGTAGTTGTGATTATGTTTCTCTCAGTTAGCTCCAGCAGCCATTATTGGTGGTCTGGGATCTTGTAAAATAAACAACATTAATTAAATACATTTAATTTAAATTATGATTAAAGAATCTTTAACCCAAGGACACTCAACATACAGAAAATAAGAAAAACAAACGTCAGTTAAAACCTCCAACACTAGTCCGTCTCTTGCATTCCTGGATAAATGTTTCGGTCCATCTCTTTTTATCTGATCCAGTGCTGAGCAAGAACAGCAAGCCTGTCCACACCACTCTGCTCAACCCACACGTGCACCTGATCGGTGAGGATGCTGCGTGCATCGCCTACATCCGGCTCACACAGTTTGTGGACACCACGGGCCGCCCTCGCTCCAGCCAATCAGAGGAGACCAGGGTGTGGCATCGTCGCGATGGCAAGTGGCTCAACGTTCACTTCCACTGCTCAGGAGCGCCTGCTGCACCACTACAGTGATCAGGTACTCACTCACACACAGTTACACACAAAGGGAGCTGATTTAAAGCCACTACGAGGAGAACTCAGTGTTCGTATCAGAGAAGACACAAATATGACCCTCTGTTCTGGGGTGTTCATGGTTCACAGAAGTCACAGTTGGGTTTATACCCCAGTTCAGTCACGATTCGGTGCGAGTTTGGTACAGTGAGGGGAAAAACATTTCCACATGACACGTTACAACAGGCTATAAAACGTAGAAGTATCTCACATATTTTAAAACTGAAAATACAAAATATGGTTTGTTTTTTCTTTGTCGCAGTGTTAACCATTGGCAAATTTACATAGTGACTGTCTACACTACCAGACAAAGTGCTTTACAGTTTGCCTCTTATTCACCCGTCCACACACACATTCATGCATCGATGCAAAGCACTGGCTCGCCCAAGCTGCAGCAACTTGAGGTTCAGTGTCCTCCTCAAGGACAATTCGACATGCAGACAGGAGGAGCCGGGGATCAAACCACAAACCTTGTAATTAAAAGACGACCTGCTCTCCCTCCTGAGCCAAAGCCGCCCTCAACATATGTTGCTAACGGCGTACAGCTAAAAGTTTGGAAGCAGAACTTGTGCTAGTGTACTTAAGTTCCACGTGACATGTATCAGCAGGACTTGCTTGTGTTTCTTGAAGACTTTTCGCCTTTCATCCAAGAAGCTTCTTCAGTTCTAAGACGTTCTTGAAGACGTTGCTGTCGTTCGACCTTCAAGGACAGCAGTGAGCTCGTTATGGTCAGAGAAGACGGATGGTTTGAAAGAGGCCAGCTACATCAAAACGGAACGACCATGGTTAAACAGAGGAGGTGACTTACACACAACTTACCACTATCTACACTGCAGTCCTGGGATCCCTCCCCAGACAACTTCGTATCCACACACATGTGGTCCCATCTAACCCTAATGACACACATGATGGCCAGGTGGGTCAACGACTCACATGTGACCCCAACGACTCTGTAAGGGTTCACACCCACACAGAGTTGCACCAGTCCGTTAGAACTGAAGAAGCCTCTTGGATGAGAGGTGAAACACCTTCAAGAAACGCAAGCAAGTCTAGTTGCCTACGATAAAGCACATAAGATTACCATGACCTGGATGACTGACAATCTTCACCGACAATTAGAGAGATGCTACAATCACATAAAAGTTCTACACTTAGTGGCTTTAAGTCAAAGCACCAGTAACATCTGTCGTAGCTTCAACAGCTACATCATGATTCATAATGAAAAGGTCCAGTGAGCAGGATTTAGGGGCATCGTATTCGATATTCATAACTAGTTTATAATCCCCTGAAAACGAGAGCCATGGAGGTCGCCATGTTGTTCTACAGTGGCCTAGATTGGCCAAACCAAACACTGGCTCTAAATAGGGCCATTTGAGTTTTTGCGCCGGCCACCATAGTTCTCCTACAGGCTTGGCACACAGGAGAAGTTTCAGTTCTACTGAATGATGCCACTGAATCCTACCCACTAGACCTTTGATTTTAGTTTGTCTTAAAAAAGGAAACCTTGCGATCTCCTGTTTCCTCCTCTGTCTCGCTCCCACAGCGGTCCTGAGCCTCCAGTCTACTGGAGTGTGTGTTTTGGGGGGCAGTTTTTTTCAGCGAGCGTGTTTAAGAGGCACGTCCTCTGCGTGGATTGGCTAGTGCCAGGAGCCCGGCCGGGCGAGATCGCATCCCTCTCCACGATACCAACCAATCCTGTCCCTCCTTTGACCTGCTGGGGGCCGGCTGAACACAAGACACCGCCCCCATGGGATGATGCATGCATCTGGCGCCTGATTGGAGGGCGAGTCTTTGCCCTCTATCCCTCCCCATGGCAGCCATCTTTTTTCTGCCCGCGCGAGATGAGACGTCCTGCGTGAGGAGAGGATTTACAGTTGAACTTGTGACAGTTTATGAGTATGAGTTATGAATATGCTGTGTAAATTATGACTAGATGTACCAGAAACCACCAAAACCCAACCAAGCATTTATATTCACTATCTAATAAGGGAGGAACAGAAGGGAGTGTGAGGTTAGCAGCTGAGATTTTGGACACATTTTTTTGGCATTCTAGGGATTACCGGGTAGAACGTGTTGTGCTCGTTACCCGGACGTTGATGTAAAGATGTAGGGAGATTTTCCCCGTCTGACTTCTAGAGGGGGGGAAACATCAAGTCGGCTCAGTCAGAGAACTTGACGACGAGAGAAACTTGATATCAAAAACATGAAGCACCAAAGTGTAGAACTTTAGGCTTTTTATGTGTTTATGTGTTTTCGTTTGTGTGCTTGTTTTTCCGACCGAACGGAAAACCGTGTTGTTGTGGGATCGGGGTGGGAGGGTGTGGGTGGGGGCGTTTGAGTTGTGTTTCTGTTGTGTTTTTAGCGTCCTGTTCCTCTTTGCGTTCCTGTGAATAACCGGAGCCTTTGTTTTTTTGTCGTCTGACTGATCCTATATTCAAGGCTCCTTTTTTTTTTTTTTTTTTTTTTTTTTTAAAGCAGCTGAGGTTTTTTGTTTTGTTTTTTTAAAAAAGAGGGATTTTATTGTGCAAGTTTAACCTGCGCGTGTTCTGTTGTCTGTATGCAGTGGAGGGAGAGAGCGCGCCGGGAAAGGCGTCTGCGTTTTGCATGTTAGCCCGCCGCCTCTCCCTCATTCGTCCCTCCCTCAACCTTTTTATCTCTCTCTTAAACCATTCCCTCTTTTAACCCTCCCTCTCCTTTTTCTCTGCTTTCTGCAAGGGCCTGGTTTGTTTATAATCACTGTGTAAATACAGTGTATGTATAGATATATGTAGAAAAGTGTAATATATGTACATGTATCTAAGAGACACTCATCCTGTGCATCTGGGAACCACCCCATGAACTCTGTGACCCCCCGATCTAGTTTTTTCCTTCAGTTTGCTTTAATTATCCTCCTTAAAATACTTCCTTAAAATATTGGTAGCTCTCGCGACAAACATGAACACTCATGTGGGCTACCAGCTCTAGTCCCGTGGCCGTAAGACTGTTTTTAGAGGCGGGGAATAAAAGAAAATGAAAAAAAAAAGTTTGACCTCTTTGCCCCAACGAGAGTTTTTAAACATGAAGACCTTCATCATTGTGTCCTTAACTCCTGATCCCACAATGCTGTGAGCCGTCTCTTCATATCATATGCACACACACACACACACACACACACACACACACACACACACACACACACACACACACACACACACACACACGCACGCCTGGTGGTGTGTTAAGGCTTTGTAACATATCTGCACCACTGCTGTGTGACCACGGTGCCACCCTTGCTGTGCTGCTTAATTGTCTCCATCCATCCGCGACAGTCGTATCTTAAACCTCCCCCTCCTCCCCCACCTTCCTCCTCCTCCTTCGTGTACCACCAAGTCCCCCCCCCCCTCCCCCCTGCTCTTGAGATGTTTATTTGTACCTCTCTCTGTTGTTTCTCTGTTCCCGTGTTACTGGTTTGAGTTTTTTCGTTGTCGTCGCTGTTTGCTGTTAACTTGTCGTTTGGTAATTTGCCGATCTGCCAAGCTGGAGTTCTGCACTCTCCCTCGCACACAGGATTTAAAAAAAAAAAAAAAAAAAAAAAGGGAAAAGAGGGAGGAAGAAAAGACAACACAAATTACAGATTGAGTGATCATAGATTGGACTTAAATTATTTATTAATGTGATCTGCCCTAGGTGGTTTGAAATCGTGCCTGCTCAGTTGAGAGGAGTTTTGGAAGCCAGTGAGAGAAAGAGTTGGTGTGGGCGTGTAGGTTTATTATGACCTACACTGTTGAACCAGAGCGGGAGACCTAGTTATATGCATGTTTCAGTTACGCATTTCTACCATGTACCTACCTGAATACGGATGGAGCCTAGTGTTAATATATGATATTTGCATCTTTTGAAATAAGAATATCCTCCATCCAGAATGTTGAATAGGTGACATGAAAAATAATAATTTAAAAAAAAAATCAACAACAACAAAAAAAAAGCAAAATTAAAAAAAAAAAAAAAAAAAAGGATTCAGGAGCCGTAGCTTGGTATGAGGCCCTCGATGTTAGCGTTTTCCCTGCGTTGTAATGATATACTATTGGGCTGCGCTTTCTCCCCCAGCCTTCCCATGGATGCTGGAGTTTTTTTGCATGATCATGATGTACAATGAAATACAACCATGAATTGACGACTATCAAGTGTTTGTCTGAGTGTTAGTTGGTCTTCATCATAGCTTTGTTATTCTTCAAACTTGGATCTTGAAAGTATTTAATAAAAATACTATTTCAGCACTGGTTTATTTCTTCTCGACTGGTTTATTTCACCGCTGGAAAGATGGTGTCTTCATATAACTGGGCTGTCTGTGCAGTAGAAAGACAAATACTTTTCAAAAATGGTAACCAGAGCAAAAAGGGCTGTGGCATTGCTTTTCTTGGAGAGGTAGAAAACCTGCAACTACCAGAATGCACTGCTCTGCACCTGACCAATGAAAGCTCCCACTGGTGGGTAACATAATGCGAGCATGGCTGTTGTTCCATTGGAAACTCTTGGTGCTTCTCAAAATCAAGGAAGGATCCTTAAACGGCTGAATTTCAAGGAGGCTACATCATCGAATCCCACCAAAGGACTGTTTCAATGTCGAGGATCCTTTGAATGCTGCCAAGGACCCAGTCCTTCCTTCAGATTTTTCAAGGTTGTGTGTGTGTGTCATCGGCAGACATGAAGTACCTACAATCCGTGGTGCAAGATTTGCCAGAAATGAAGGCAGGGCCTCTTCAGGTTGGATAAACAGGTGCAGGTGTTCTGCTGCTCCAAGAGTGCGGTGCTCTTAATAACCGAACGGTTCATTCAGCCAGCACATTTACAAATACTTTGTGCTGGAGTGCGTTCTGACACTTGGAGTATTTCTGAATGCACCTCATGTGTCCAAGGTGGAGGGCAGACAAAGATACAGAGGCACAATCTGTAGTTGGAGGAACAGCCCTAGAGAAAGTCGTCATCCATCTGATTTCAGCTGAGATGAGCAGGAAGATGTGGGCGCTGGTAAGATGGAGGCAAGTTTACTGTAGTTCATTCACACATGATGCCAACATCGTTATGATACAAAGCTGGTTGAAAATCTTCAAAGTATCCCTTAAAACACCTTCTCCTCATGTCTGATTAAGTTATAGTCGTCATACGGAAACATTTTTGTCCCTTCTCCAACAAATATCTTTTTAGAAAGGCATCCGTTCTCTGGTAACGTACTCCATCTCTCCCCAGACCAAACAACCTGCCAGAACAGTTTTGTGTTTACCCCGGGTGCTTTTCAACACCAACATCTCTGAACTGTCTCTCACACTAACTCTGTTGCAACATACCTGAACTGTCCAGATAAAAAAATCACCCCACACATGACAACCTAACAGACCTTTTTTGGCCTCTGCATTTTTGATCTGTCCAGCCTGGATTTTGCAAATGTTTTATCAGCCTGAAATCACCAAATTTGGAGCTAATAGAGCTTCTGCAACACACATATCTGATTATGTAACACTGCAACATTGATTAGTCATGCCGAGTATCTGCTCGTGTCCAATTTTAGGAGCCTAGTTTGTCTCAGGTGACATTTAGCATTCGGCTGTTACAGGAGGGAAAAGGGTTTAGATTTGAGTAAAGGAAACGCTGATAAAACTGGACCATGTTTCTGTGGTTGGCTGGATTCTCCCAACACCAGCCGGCATCACAGCTGGCGTAATATTTGCCCTCCATACTTGTCTGTCATCACATGAAGTCCGATTAAGCCCTGAATAACGCTGCATATCCTCCAGGGCCATTAACATACACACAGGATAAAACAATCACTGCTGTCCATTCAACAGCTCGTGCATCGCCCCTTCTCACTTCAGCTTTGTACTGTCTTCCTCGGCTCCTGTTTTAGCTGCAGCGAGCGCTGTGAAGTGTTGAGTAATGCTGCAGCCTTATTTAAAAAAGGTTTTGTGGTGTTATTTATGATGGTCCCGGTTATTTTAAGGATTGTGTGTGTGTGTGTGTGTGTGTGTGTGTGTGTGTGTGTGTGTGTCCGTGGGATGTAGGACAGCTCCCCCTGGTTCCTCTGCTTTCTGTGTGATTAATGAGGAGAGCTCAGCAGTTGGTTAACTTCAACACTCGCACTTACTTTCTCAAAGACACAAAAAGGGAGAAACTCTTGAGGGAATGTGTCTTGTTAGCTCGTTCTGACCTCCGACTTTTCGTGTCAATGAAATTAGGAGAAAAGCCGACCCAGAACAAGTCTCCTGAATCTAAATTACTTTTGACTTTGTGGAGGTCTTAGAGGACGGGCTCCCTCATTTTTTATTTTTTTTGTTTGTTTGTTTTTCATCTCAGAGCAAATACAAATGTTTCCTGTTTGTTAATAAGCAGGCACAGAACCACCTCTCCGATAGCATTTGTTGTCCAGTGTCGTCCTCAGAAACAATCAAGAATTCATTTCAGCCATTCTCTAGAGAAAGGTAACCCCCTTTATGACCACAGTGTACCCATCTTCTGATGGCTACTTCCAGCAGGATAACGCACCATGTCACAAAGCTCAAATCATTTCAAACTGGTTTCTTGAACATGACAATGAGTTCACTGTACTCCCGTGGCCTCCACAGTCACCAGATCTCAGTCCAATAGAGCACCTTTGGGATGTGCTGGAACGGGAGATTCTCATCATGGATGTGCAGCCGACAAATCTGCAGCAACTGTGTGATGCTATCATGTCAATATGGATCAAAATCTCTGACACAGCTTGTTGAATCTATGACACCAAGAATTACAAAGGGGGTCCAACCTGGTACTAGCAAGGTGTACCTAATAAAGAGGCCGGTGAGTGTATATTCACAATAAACTATACATTTCTCTCATTGTTATTCAACACGTCTGCCCTTTTGTTGTTGGTTATATATCTGATTATTTAATTAAACAATTGATATTCCTATTACTCCAGAATGTGCTGTCATCCTTTAATGTGACTTCTGACGGTCGATGTGATGGATGTTTCACTGCAGAGGATTGTGGGTCAGAACAGCCAGAAAAGCATGCTGGCTTACATACTGAAAAATCAGACCAGGTGTTGTAGAACATCTGGTGCTTTAGACATACTATGTATTGGGACAAATTAAATCTTTTTCTGGCTCTCTAAGTGTGGTAGTGCAGGTATTGGAACACACGGATTGACTTTACACTGTGTTAAATTTCTTGAACAGGGGCGCCATCTTGTGGTGAATGTGCTGTGTTACCTCTGCCTGCCACAGGGATCAAGCAACTGTTTGAGGAGTGTAAGGACACACTGGTCTGGATCATACACTGATTAAAGAATGCAAGCTAGAAAAATCAACACGTATTGTCATCTTTAAGATATACCTTTATTGATGTTTTTATTTCAATTCCAGCAACCATTTTCTGAATTTCCATGCTGTTTTTTATTTTTTACAGCTCTGCCTCTGTGGCTTACAGGCAAACACCAATACATTTAAATAAACCAAGGACTGCTGTGTTCACACCTGCCCAAACGAACCGCACTTAGGGGGCAAACGAACTTGAGTTCAGTTGAACCGAACCAAACAGGGCAGCTGTGTTGTGTTCACACCCTCACGTGCACTCACCTGAAGGTGTGAACACAGCTCCAGCACGTCCTCTGCGAACTTAAATTACAGAATGAGTCATCAGTCATCCTGCTCAGACATCATCTCGTCCATCGTCTCAGCTCTGAGCAGCTTCCTCTTCCCTTTGTGACGGTCCTGCCACCCCTGATGATGATATGCTGAGGATCCAGTTTGAGACAGAGGTGACTTAACCCTTTAAGAACTGGCTCATACAAATATATTGTAAATACGACTGTTTTGTTTGTTTATATTATTGATAACTGTCCACACCAGCATGTACGCAGCATTTAATTACCATAAAACTTCAATTAGAAGCCCAGGCTATTATTTGCTTAAAGCACTGAAATCACCAGGCTTATATTTGGGACAGGCCTTTAATTCCTTTCATACAAAATGGGAACTATTATCAAATTGTTTATTTGAACGAGTATGAATATTGTATTAAAATTAGGCTTTGAATAACAAGTGTTAAGTTATGACACTTGTCTCACGGCACCCGACACTGTTTTATCCCAGTAGCTGCAGCTCATCTCACAGATATCTTGAACATATTGTCCAGCCTTGTCCCAAAAGCCGACTCATTCACACTCATTATAAATCACTTTGTCTACAGTTTCCAATACAAACTGGTGGATCCACTGCAGCAGGAGGATCCTCTGATCCCCCGTCTTCCAGAGGGGAACCCGTCCAAACAAAAGAAGAGATTAACATGTCTCATGAGTGACTGAGAGCAGCAGCTAAGCAGATTTACTTTTTATTTACAGGGAGGCAATTACATGTTTTGTAAGCCATCTTTTTAGACACAGTCAGAGCTTTATGAGTGAGGAAAATGTCAACTTACCGTAAGTTTATTATTGGATAAGAAATAGAAGAGAGGCCACACCAACACTGAATGCTTCTTCTTACCAGGTATATGTTTAATACTCAACCATGATTCAGCACATTACACTGAGGAACAGCTGGCGGGTTTAACACAGGTAAAGCAGGCCCTAAACACTTTACGCTGCCCCGTCACCGTCCAGCCACAGACACACAGTATTTACATTAACCTACAGGATCTGCATGGTAAAACATCGATTCTCAGGAAGGGAGGAAGGAGCAGTGATCGGCTCGAGTTTATGTACAGGATTATAACAACAGTCCAGTTGCAGGTCACAAGATGCTTTCACGACACAATGGTTCACAGTACATCAAAGCACAAGTCAAGTCCGTACACGTATAGCAACAGTATAAAAAGAACCATCAGGGCCTCGTTGTCCAACGAGCGGCGGCCTTGTTAAAGTGGAGCAATGTCGCCATCTTCTGGTGAGATGGCGCATCTGCTCAGAGTACAACAGAACAGACAACATTTAACTTCAAGAGTTCGGCTATCTAATTCAGTCAAGAATGAATGCAGTTACACACACTATCTAGTCTCAGGAAGAGAAGCTATCTATCCATCTATCTATCCATCTACAGCCGTCTGCTGGAATCAGTACAAAAAGAGATTTTACCACCCGACAGTCGGCTTTGATGGCTTTGAAAGGAGAGAAGTATCCTGTACAGTGTAAAGGACCATACCAGTGTTGGTGCAAGTTTTAGCGCCTTAACGACAAACCTATGTCGATTTAATCCAGCTGCTGCAGTGGTGGTGTTTCAGTGTGTATTCTTCCAGGAAGCCACTGTTTCCCTTTGGGATAGAAATCAATTAGCAGACTCCTGCTTGAGTTGTATAATCCATCACGTCTGCAAGATGTCTTCCTCCATTGCTGTTGCAAGGTAATGCAGTTTAACTGATCTGAGAAGGAACGCACTGCGGTACCTCTCGATAACAATGTGACTTTGACACAAAAATAATGCAGATGTGACATTTATGGTGATGGATACGACATGTTTGAAGCGTCTGTCAATGGAAACAAGCAGCTTCCTGGAAAGTCAGGGAATACTTAGTGTGGGTTTAGTTACGGACTTATTAGAAAAGCTGCGGCTCTCTAATGAAGCTTACAGGTAGTGTATAGAGCATCTGGTTTGAACTTTATTTTTATTGGTGTTTTCCCCATTATTTTGTATATTGATCAAATCTTAGTCTGAAAGTAAAGGTGATTTTGGCTTCAGGGCCAAAAGTACTTTGTAAAGGTGATTATCTGGGGTTTAGTCCAAGTACAATATGTCAAAAGAACAATCAACTTTTTGTTCAAAGATTATTTCTTTGGCGATCTCTTGCCAATATGGAGAACTTGGTGGGCATCCCCAAACTATATGAAAATGGTCTGCCATTGATTTACCGCCCGCGACCCCAGCTGTATAACTTTCAGTTCCTCTGGTTCTCTCTCCCATTTCTGTTTGTTTTGTCTTTATTCTTTTAACATCACTGAATGTGTTCATCAAATTGGGTTCATTATCCTCTGTGACATTTCAACAGCATATTGCTCATTCATTCATTTTCCGTAACCGCTTATCCCATTAGGGGTCGCGGGGGGGCTGGAGCCTATCCCAGCTGACATTGGGCGAGAGGCAGGTTACACCCTGGACAGGTCACCAGACTATCACAGGGCTGACACATAGAGACAGACAACCATTCACACTCACATTCACACCTACGGACAATTTAGAGTCACCAGTTAACCTGCATGTCTTTGGACTGTGGGAGGAAGCTGGAGTGCAAACTCCACACAGAAGGGCTCGACCACAGTTCAGCAGATGAGTTATCTCTGTAAGGTCGGTTTAAGTGTACATGTAAGATTTGCTATAGGTAATGTATTTTAGAATATTTTTTAAATTGCCGGTAGAGCTGAGGTTGGCATGAGTTACCATGGTTACACGTCTCCAACCACCAAGGGGGCTCTTAGGAAGTGACGGGTCAGTGTGTCGGAAAAAGATACGTACTGCGGTTTATTCTTTCTAATATAGAGGCTAATGATATAAATGTTAAAGATATACTCCTCCTAAAATCATCACTCATGACCCAGTACAAGTGTGTGTACCGTAAGGCGCAAACATCCAAGAGACCCAGCACCGAAAAACACAAATATAGCACGGCAAAACGAGAGCGAATCTGGGGTTGGCGAGGATGTTTCCGAACAATAACCGATAATTGTGCAAAGTGTACCTTTAATAACAAAGGTCACAAGTTCTGTTTCTGATAAGCAAAGAGCTTCTTAAACCATCTGTGATTATAAACCTGGCAACCCACATGTTTAATGCTTACAGCTGACCTATTAGATACCAGTAAACAGTATATTACCATTAATAGATACCCACTAGCCTTAGATTGAGGGCACAGATGTGTTTGAGGGTTGTAGGTGCTGCTGTGTAACGATTTGAATTAACTTCAGTCAGCAGCAGCAGTGTGAAGCATGCAGCATGAGAACAGTAAAACATGACGAGTCACTGGTATGGTCCCAAGTTAAATAGCTTAGTCATGGGTCTAAACAGCACTTTCACCAGTAAAGGTATAAGACAACAGCCTGAAGAGACGAGCCCTGTTGGAAAAAGCGACATCGCCCACATGTGATGCAGGAGTTTAGGGTTTGATCTGTGTTAATAATCTCAGAGGGACGATGATGATCGAGATGTTCTGGTGGTTAGTTTGTTGGTTTTTGTTACTAAACACACAGAGGACGCACATTAATAGGTGAATTTTAGCATAGATTCTTGTGTGACCGTCTCAGAAATATTTCCCCAGAATATTTGAAACATTATTGTCCTTAAAATACATGCCATGCTGATTTTTTTGATTTTCAGTATCAGTGAAAAGGCTCCGATCAGCATGCCAGGCTCAACCTAAACGCTGCCGACTCCGCCGGTCATCGCTCTGCCTCTCAACAGGCTGTAACTCACACGTAAAGCACCACAAATCACCCACGCACACGGTCATCCGGCAGCTCGGGGGAGGTCTGCCCACACTGCTGTACTCGTCCGACGATTAGCAACCGCAAACACAACACGGAGTTCTGATTTGAAATGAGCACAGAGACGGCCGTTTGTACAGACCTACGTTAGGAGCGTCTCGCTTTTCTTATAAAGTTAACCTTCGTCTTCTTCTAACTCTCCTTCCTCCTCCTCAGGCGGTCACATGGCACAGATGGTAAGCCAATGGCACGGCCTCGATCAGACCAGAATCTGTGTGTTTGTGTCGGCGTCCCCTACACGGTGGGTGTGTGTGTTAGCGTGCTGGTTGGTGTGTGAGTGATGAGTGTGTGTGTGTTTGATATCATTGATTTCATTTGTTTCTTGCTGATCGTGTGTGTGTTTGAGCTTGCCGTGCACGTGGACGTATTCGTCCTCGCCCTCGCCGTGTGTGTGTGTTGGGTCATTGTCAGCGCGTGTCAGATCTTGTTGCGTGTTTGCGTGTGGTTCCTCTGGGTGCGCTCGTGTGTTGATGACCTCCTCGATCCAGCTCCTGAAGCGGCTGACACGAGTGTAGAGCGCGGGAGAGGAGGGGTCGGCGCAGCCGTAACCCCCGGCAACGACCCCGGTGAGGACCCATCGGCCCGTCTCCCCCTGACACAAGAGCCCGCCTCCAGAGTTGCCCTGACAACTGTCGCCATGGAGGAGGCTGGTGTCTGGAGGACTGCCGGCACACAGGGTGCCGTGGCTGGAGAAGCTGTCGCCATAGCGCTTCTTACATTGCCATGACGACATCAGAGGGACCCAGGATGCAAGGACTGAGTCTAGGAGAGACGGTGAGATGATCAAAGGAGCGACATGTCAGAAAGGCTGAAACATAAAGTTGCTTTACAACAACAACAACAACAACAGACTGTGTCGTGTATGACTACTAATTAATCGTTCAATCGCTCATACGCATGCCGCATCTTTTACCGCCTGGAAAATGTGAGGTCGGTCGCTGGGTGCTACTCTTGTGCTAACTTTAAAAGGAAGCAGATGTACCTGATGTTGCTTAGCAACCACTACCAGCTTCATGTGATAGCCTTGTTACCAGAAATACCAAGTTTGGAGCTGATCTTCTTACAGCTGTTGTTTTTTTTAAAACATTATCCGTGTTCTTCAGCTGTCGGCTCTATGAGGCTGTGCTTGGACACATAGGTGCTGCTAGCTAAATGCTAACGTTAAAAAAGACATGGTACACTAAAGAGAAAAACACATACCTGGTCCTGACCAGCCTGTGGTTACCATGACGACACAAGAAGATGGAGAACTTCCCACTGATGCTGCGTCAGTGGCAGGAAGGCATGCTGAGTTGGTGTTGTGGTCAAAGGTCAGACAGTGACCCTTGGTGCTGGGTATCTTCAGCAGAGCCAGATCGTGACCTCCGCTCTGACCCTTGAACTTCCTGTGGACCACCACCTGCTCCGGGGTCAGAGTCTGCTCTGAAGCCCCGACACGCACCATGTACCTGGACGGGTCGCTGCCAAACCTGCAGGAGGGAGGAGACAAGAAAACGTGCAGGATGGAGTCACACTTTGTGGTGTTGGCTGGTCCCACTGAAGACGCCTCCAGTGTAGGAAGTGACATATAGTTCAGCGCTGGATTTACCTGCTGACACAGTAAGCAGACGTCAGGGCCCAGCAGGGGCTGATCAGAGTGCCGCTACAGAGAGGACTCTCATCCTGCTCTTGAGACTGAAGCCACACCGACACCTGCCACGGCCACGTGGTCCTGGTGGAGAACAGACAAAGATCTCGATCAGTCTCGATCAATAACAACCACCTGTAGAGTCGTTGTCCCGGAAACTCTTTCTTTAATTTTTATTTCAAGTTTGAAGATAACGTGTCCGAGATCATAAATATTACTAATTTAATAATTTTTATGACTTTGATAACTTTATTAAGGCTTAATACAGGATTTTTTTTTTCATGACAGACTATGTTTTTTAATTACATTTTTACAACAAATTCATCTATGACCTCTTATCACATTTTTGACTATACTATACTAAGACTATTTTTAATTCACTTTTTTTTTTTTTTTACATACTATCCTACAACTTTTTTTCCTGACATTTTCTGACATATTATATACTATGACATTTATTCATCACAATTTAATTGACATTTTTTAAATCACATTTATCACACACTATATCAACCCTTTTAATCTCATTCTGTACTGTGACTTTTAGGGCACCTTTTTATGACATACGCTGTAATTTTTTTTTACATATTCTACAATAACATTTTTGTAAACACATTTTTATTAACATACTGTGACTTTCATATTTATTTTGCACTATAAATATATGACATATAATTACATGTTTTCATAAAAAAAACTAAATTTTTTACATCTATTTCATAGTATTTTTTACTTTTTAATGAATTTTTCTGACATCACATAATTACTACATATTTTATGACTTTTTAATCTAATTTTTATAACATACTAAATGGATGTTTGATATAAGTTTTTTTTGACATACTATGCTCATTTGTATTTAATACTATGAAATTACTTTTCTTAATCACATTTTACTACATACTGTACTGACATTTTGTGGCAGGCTATGCTCTGACTATGACGTCTCATACTTACCACATTTTGTTACACAATAATGATTTTTTTAACCATATTTTTACTACGTACTGACTTTTTTTCTAATATTTTTGTCATACAAATTGACTCTTAGTATAATTTTATTACAAACTATGCTATTAATTTTTAATCACATTTTTACATTATGAATTTTTATGACTTTTTTGACACTTCTTGGCAAATTTTTATTACGCACTATATTGTTACTTTTTCAACTTCTACATACTATACTACAGTTTTTTTGAATTTCTCTCTTTTTAAAAAAAAATCACATATCATCATTTTATACTGTGACTCTTCTTGCTCCTGTGACACACTATAGTTTGACATTTTTGCCAATTCACTTCCATATTAGATTTCCACATTGTCCACCAAAATCTCTAACGCTAACAGTGCTAGCATTGATGACAGAGGAGTGATAGTACGACAGGTTATTCTCTTGCCCTTTGGTCTGACCCATCTATCTGAGCCATGTTACACTGATACAGCGATCAGAGGAGTTGTTATCAAAGTTAGTACAGATCCACACTGATAAGGCTTCACTGTCAGTTCAATCACCAGAACATAGCCACAGATTTGGACAGACTGTACCACCAAATCATGTCCTAAATCCTACCTTAGCATGTTCTCCTGCCCTTGATTCTTCCTCTTGCTCTCCTCCTCCACCAGCTTCCTCAGCCCACAGCTCAGCTCTTGAGGCTTGGCTTCTACCGCTGCCTTCTGCGGCGTGACATCACACCTCACCCCTGCATCCACCCTGCGTTTGCAGCCCTGGATGCTCTGGCCCAGAGAGGGACACTCTCCCAGGAACTCCTCCTTCCCTGTGCACCTCACCTGGTCCAGGTGGATGGGCCCTTTCCCCTGGCCGAACCCTCCGGCCGCTACCGCCCCACCACTGAGGACGGAGAGAAATGAGTTTTTTATGTGTGTGCATTTTTATAAAAAATGTGAATGTCTGTCTGTGTCATGCATATAAACATTAACCTGTGTCCGAGCTGTCTGCACACCACCACTGCATTCAGGTCGTTCCAGCCCGAATCACAAATACTTCCCCAGTCACCATGGAGATACACCTCGACTCGACCCTCCTTTCTGCTGCTGCCACCCACAAGACGCACCAGGGGACCTGACAGGAAGAGAAAAAACACAACTCTCATTCATATTCATGTCGGTGCACCTACATACTCCAGTCTGCACTCACTGAGAGTTATATGACCACTGACAGTGTTAAATGTCATCTACAGCCTGGTGTCTCTTTATCCAGCCTCTATTCTCATTCTAATGGACCGAGTGTCTACAGGAGGCACAGTAAACACCTCTTTATTCTCTCTGCTGTCAACATGTGGCATTTAAATTCTTTGGAGAGTGAGAAATACTGATGTTTTCACACTGAGGCAACGATACAGCCCCACAAAAGGAGACAGAAGTCTCCCACAGATACTTTGATGAGACATTTTTTACATCATTTTATTTATATCATAGAATTTTGTCTTAAACAGAGTCTGATGCAATTCCTGCATGTTTAATAAAGTAAACAGCTCACAGCCTTGCGTTAGACCAGCGCTCTGCAGGAACAGCTTGCCCTTTTCGTACAAGATTAATTGCAGCTGCACAGACACCAAACTTCTGCAGTGCAGTACGATGAGCCTCTTCCTTTGTTCTTACTACAGCTGCTTTGTAATTAACAGCAACTCACAAAATATTACACAGCAGTCTGGTGTGCTCTCAAACAACGTGTATCAAAGCCAGCGTAGTTTCCCTAATGGTGGCACCGCAAGGCAAGGCAGCTTTATTTATATAGATGCAGCTTCAAAGTGCTTTATAGACACTGAAAATATGAATGTGTGAACATGTGCACAGATTTTGAGGCGAAATGGGTTTAATTTTAATAAAAATAACGCCATAAGTAAAAAGCAATAAACGTTAGCCCCCCCCTCCCAAAGGACCCCAGTCTGCTCTGATTGGTCAGCGTTTTCAGGTCTTCCACACCTTTGTCGCGTAAATGATTATAATGGAAAACAGCAGCACTTTCTACAACGTAAAGCAGGAATACAATCCGAAATAGTGGAGAAATTAGCAACATCTGCAACCAAGATTACACGTTTCCCTGATGTTAGCATGTGGCTACATGTAGCAGAGTAGGCTATGTGATTTAATCACTTGTAGTGGCGTGTCTGGAGCACATGACCACATACAGAAATCAGTCCGGAGCTGAAAAAACTGTTATAAACAGAGAATTCAGTCTGACGCCCGAGGTTTTTGCTCACAGGGATCTGCCTTGTTGCTCATTGTGGCTTCAATCCACACTGTAATCTATGGGGCAGAGAGCTTGTACCTTAAAGGTCTAATTTAAGAGGCAGGTTTTAGGTCTAGGTCCTCATTCATCCTCATCTCTCACCTGTGGAAGGTGCGATAACCGGCACGTCATTGGTTTCTTGGCTGGCTCGGCTCCTGCAGCGGACGCCGACGTCCTCGCTGTGGGAGCAGTCAGTCCGGCCCCAGACCCCATGTGGACAGTCCAGCAGGGAGGTCTCTGATCCCTCACAGTGGACGTCGTCCAGGAGGATCAGCCCGACGCCCTCGCCGAACGCCCCGTCCGAGACGACCTCAGCGTGACCCCTGAAGGTGGAGAAGAGGTTTTATATCCTGTTTGCAGTGTGGACACCAACTCAAAGATTTGTGTCTTTGTACTTTCTCCTTATTCAGAATTTAAAAGTAAAGTCGTTTTTTGTTTAGCTTAAATAATACAGTTTCATAACATAAAGTGTGTTCATCGTACCAATGAAATGTCAGTCATTATATTTGGTCAAAACAACTCTGTTGACTCTAATCAGGTAAGATTCATCAGATTAACTACCTGACTAATCGCTGCAGCTCTACATATGGAAGAGGACTGATGTGTGGTCAGTTGTACATCTCTTTGGGTGTTTCCATACCTGTAGCCCAGCTGTCGACACACCACCTCTGCATGCAGCTGGGTCCAGTGGTCGTCACACACCGTTCCCCAGTCGCCGTTGTGGAAAACTTCGACCCGACCTTCCCACGGACTGTCTCCTCCAACAAGACGCACCACACCATCTGAAACAGTTTCATATTTCTGTGATAAAGTCTGTAAATGTGATTAAGGGTAGATATACTTGATGCACTTTACGCAACCATGGGGCAAGATAAAATTTTTATGGATGCTAACATTAATCTATCATTTTCAGATCAATTATTAATCTAAGTTTAATGTATAGTGGCTGTTGATTCATGCCAGTGGATATGTGACCCCTCAGCTCCCATAAAGAGGAAGCTGCTGCTTCATGAAGTAATAATTTATTGATGTTCAGGGGCTATAAATAGCAGGTTGAAGCCTATCAGTGTGTACAGAACCCTGTGTGTGTACTGTACCTGTATAAGGGCTGCAGGAGACCCCAGCATCCTCCATGTGGTCACAGTTGTGCTGCTCCCAGTCACCATGGGGACACTGCTCTAGGAAGAGCTCATTTCCGGTGCACTTCACAGCATCCAGCAGAATCGGACCTGAACCCTGACCGAAGTGAGCCCACGACCAGGCCTTTGCCACTCCACTGCAACACATGAACACATAAAAAACTTTGTCTCAATTCTGTGTCCATTCCATTTCTTCCCTTGTTAGCATAGATTGAAAGTAATCTTGAGTCAGGTTAAACATGAATATTAACGTCTCAATTGACCTGACAAGCCATTGTCAGCAGTGCTTTAAAATATGAATGGAAATTTAAAAGGTGCCTTTCTTCCATAAAAATATTATGATGTGAAAAATGTCATCGAAAATAGGCCATTATAGAATATGTGAAAAAAACGTGCTTTCATTCATAGTATAGTCGTAGTAAAGCATGTGATTAAACAAACTACGACGTGTAACGTGATGAAAAATCTAAAAAAAGTCATAGTACAGCATGCCATCCAAAAATATGAAAAAAAACGCCCCAGTATAGTATGTCGTACAAACTCATGAAAAAACGTCACAGGATGGCATGTTGTCCAAAAATATAAGAAAACGTCATAGTATAGCATATCGTCCAAAAATATGAAAAAAAGTCATAATATATTATGTCGTCAAAAAACATGAAAAAAGTCATAGTATAGCATGTCGTACAAAATCATGAACAAAACGTCATAGTATAGCATGTCGTCCAAAAAATATGAAAAAACGTCATAGGATAGCATGTCGTCCAAAAATATGAAAAAACGTCATAGTATAGCATGTCGTCCAAAAATATGAAAAAACGTCATAGTATAGCATGTCGTCCAAAAATATGAAAAAATGTCATAGGATAGCATGTCGTCCAAAAATATGAAAAAACGTCATGGTATAGCATGTTGTCCAAAAATATGAAAAAACGTCATAGTTTAGCATGTCGTCCAAAAATATGAAAAAACGTCATGGTATAGCATGTCGTCCAAAAATATGAAAAAATGTCATAGTATAGCATGTCGTCCAAAAATATGAAAAAACGTCATAGTTTAGCATGTCGTCCAAAAATATGAAAAAATGTCATAGTATAGTAGGTCGTCCAAAAATATGAAAAAACGTCATAGTTTAGCATGTCGTCCAAAAATATGAAAAAAATGTCATAGTAAAGCATGTCGTCCAAATATATGAAAAAACATCATAGTATAGCATGTCGTCAAAAATGTAAAAAAACGTCATAGTATAGTATGTTGTCCAAAAATATAAAAAAAAGTCAAAGGATAGCATGTCGTCAAAAAATATGAAAAAAAACATCACAGTATAGTATGTTGTCTAAAAATACGAAAAAAAACATCACAGTATAGTATGTTGTCCAAAAATATAAAAAAAAGTCAAAGGATAGCATGTCGTAAAAAAATATGAAAAAACGTCATAGGATAGCATGTCGTCAAAAATATGAAAAAAACGTCATAGTATAGCATGTTGTCCAAAAATACGAAAAAAACATCACAGTATAGTATGTTGTCCAAAAATATAAAAAAAAGTCAAAGGATAGCATGTCGTCAAAAAATATGAAAAAACGTCATAGTATAGCATGTCGTCCAAAAATATGAAAAAATGTCATAGGTTAGCATGTCGTCCAAAAATATGAAAAAACGTCATAGTATAGCATGTCGTCCAAAAATGTGTCGTCCAAAAATACGAAAAACGTCATAGTTTAGCATGTCGTCCAAAAATATGAAAAAATGTCATAGTATAGCATGTTGTCCAAAAATACGAAAAAAACATCACAGTATAGTATGTTGTCCAAAAATATAAAAAAAAGTCAAAGGATAGCATGTCGTCAAAAAATATGAAAAAACGTCATAGTATAGCATGTCTTCCAAAAATATGAAAAAATGTCATAGGTTAGCATGTCGTCCAAAAATATGAAAAAACGTCATAGTATAGCATGTCGTCCAAAAATGTGTCGTCCAAAAATACTAAAAACGTCATAGTTTAGCATGTCGTCCAAAAATATGAAAAAACGTCATAGTTTATTATGTCGTCGAAAAATATGAAAAAATGTCATAGGATAGCATGTCGTCCAAAAATATGAAAAAACGTCATAGTTTATTATGTCGTCGAAAAATATGAAAAAAAGTCATAGTATAGCATGTCGTCCAAAAATATTAAAAAATGTCATAGGATAGCATGTCGTCCAAAAATATGAAAAAACGTCATAGTATAGTATGTCGTCCAAAAATATGAAAAAAACGTCATAGTATGGCATGTCGTCCAAAAATGTGTCGTCCAAAAATATGAAAAAACATCATAGGATAGCATGTTGTCCAAAAATATGAAAAAACGTCATAGTTTAGCATGTCGTCCAAAAATATGAAAAAATGTCATAGGATAGCATGTCGTCCAAAAATATGAAAAAAACGTCATAGTATAGCATGTCGTCCAAAAATATTAAAAAATGTCATAGGATAGCATGTCGTCTAAAAATATGAAAAAACGTCATAGTATAGTATGTCGTCCAAAAATATGAAAAAAACGTCATAGTATGGCATGTCGTCCAAAAATGTGTCGTCCAAAAATATGAAAAAACGTCATAGTATAGCATGTCGTCAAAAATATAAAAAAACGTCATAGTATAGCATGTTGTCCAAAAATACGAAAAAAAACATCACAGTATAGTATGTTGTCCAAAAATATAAAAAAACGTCATAGTATAGTATGTCGTCAAAAATATGAAAAAATGTGACAGTATAGAATGTCGTCCAAAAATATGAAAAAACGTCATAGTATAGCATGTCGTCAAAAATATAAAAAAACGTCATAGTATAGCATGTCGTCCAAAAATATGAAAAAACGTCATAGTATAGTATGTCGTCCAAAAATATGAAAAAAACGTCATAGTATGGCATGTCGTCCAAAAATGTGTCGTCCAAAAATATGAAAAACGTCATAGTTTAGCATGTCGTCCAAAAATATGAAAAAATGTCATAGTATAGCATGTCGTCCAAAAATATGAAAAAACGTCATAGTTTATTATGTCGTCGAAAAATATGAAAAAATGTCATAGGATAGCATGTCGTCCAAAAATATGAAAAAAATGTCATAGTAAAGCATGTCGTCCAAATATATGAAAAAACGTCATAGTATAGCATGTCATCAAAAATATAAAAAAACGTCATAGTATAACATGTTGTCCAAAAATACGAAAAAAAAACATCACAGTATAGTATGTTGTCCAAAAATATAAAAAAACGTCATAGTATAGTATGTCGTCAAAAATATGAAAAAATGTGACAGTATAGAATGTCGTCCAAAAATATGAAAAAACGTGATAGTATAGCATGTCGTCAGAAAATATAAAAAAAACGTCATAGTATGTTGTCAAAAATATGAAAAAAACATCATAGTATAGTATGTTGTCAAAAATATGAAAAACATCATAGTATAGCATGTCGTCAAAAAATATGAAAAAACATCATAGTATAGTATGTTGTCAAAAATATGAAAAACATCATAGTATAGCATGTCGTCAAAAAATATAAAAAAAGTCATAGTATAGTATGTTGTCAAAAATATGAAAAAACGTGATAGTATAGTATGTCGTCAAAAATATGAAAAAACATCATAGTATAGTATGTCGTCAAAAAATATAAAAAAACGTCATAGTATAGTATGTTGTCAAAAATATGAAAAAACATCATAGTAAAGCATGTCGTCAAAAAGTATGAAAAACCGCCATAGTATAGCATGTTGTCAAAAATATGAAAAAAAATCATAGTATAGTATGTTGTCAAAAATATGAAAAAACATCATAGTAAAGCATGTCGTCAAAAAATATGAAAAAACGTCATAGTATAGTATGTCGTCAAAAATATGAAAAAACATCATAGTATAGTATGTCGTCAAAAATATGAAAAAACATAGTAAAGCATGTCGTCAAAAAGTATGAAAAACCGTCATAGTATAGTATGTCGTCAAAAATATGAAAAAACATCATAGTATAGTATGTCGTCAAAAAATATGAAAAAACATCATAGTATAGTATGTTGTCAAAAATATGAAAAAACATCATAGTATAGTATGTTGTCAAAAATATGAAAAAACGTCATAGTATAGTATGTTGTCAAAAATATGAAAAAACATAGTAAAGCATGTCGTCAAAAAGTATGAAAAACCGTCATAGTATAGCATGTCGTCTAAAAATATGAAAAAACATCATCGTATAGCATGTCGTCCAAAAATATAAAAAAACGTCATAGTATAGTATGTCGTCAAAAATATGAAAAAACGTGATAGTATAGTATGTCGTCAAAAATATGAAAAAACATCATAGTATAGTATGTCGTCCAAAAATATAAAAAACGTCATAGTATAGTATGTCGTCAAAAATATGAAAAAACGTCACAGTATAGTATGTCGTCAAAAATATAAAAAAACGTGACAGTATAATATGTCGTCAAAACTATGAAAAAACGTCATAGTATAGTATGTCATCAAAAATATGAAAAAACGTCATAGTATAGTATGTCGTCTAAAAATATGAAAAAACATCATCGTATAGCATGTCGTCCAAAAATATAAAAAAACGTCATAGTATAGTATGTCGTCAAAAATCTGAAAAAATGTCATAGTATAGCATGTCGTCCAAAAATATAAAAAAACGTCATAGTATAGTATGTCGTCAAAAATATGAAAAAAAGTCATAGTATAGCATGTCGTCTAAAAATATGAAAAAACGTATGTCGTCCAATATCATGAAAAAATGTCATAGTAAAGCATGTCGTCAAAAATATAAAAAAACGTCATAGTATAGCATGTTGTCCAAAAATACGAAAAAAACATCACAGTATAGTATGTCGTCCAAAAATGTGAAAAAACATCATAGTAAAGCATGTCGTCAAAAAATATGAAAAAACGTCATAGTATAGTATGTTGTCAAAAATATGAAAAAAACATCATAGTATAGTATGTCGTCAAAAATATGAAAAAACATCATAGTATAGCATGTTGTCCAAAAATACGAAAAAAACATCATAGTATAGTATGTCGTCAAAAATATGAAAAAACATCATAGTAAAGCATGTCGTCAAAAAATATGAAAAAACGTCATAGTATAGTATGTTGTCAAAAATATGAAAAAACATCATAGTATAGTATGTCGTCAAAAAATATGAAAAAACATCATAGTATAGTATGTTGTCAAAAATATGAAAAAACATCATAGTATAGCATGTCGTCAAAAATATGAAAAAACATAGTAAAGCATGTCGTCAAAAAGTATGAAAAACCGTCATAGTATAGCATGTCGTCTAAAAATATGAAAAAACATCATCGTATAGCATGTCGTCCAAAAATATAAAAAAACGTCATAGTATAGTATGTCGTCAAAAATATGAAAAAACGTGATAGTATAGTATGTCGTCAAAAATATGAAAAAACATCATAGTATAGTATGTCGTCCAAAAATATAAAAAACGTCATAGTATAGTATGTCGTCAAAAATATGAAAAAACGTCACAGTATAGTATGTCGTCAAAAATATAAAAAAACGTGACAGTATAATATGTCGTCAAAACTATGAAAAAACGTCATAGTATAGTATGTCATCAAAAATATGAAAAAACGTCATAGTATAGTATGTCGTCTAAAAATATGAAAAAACATCATCGTATAGCATGTCGTCCAAAAATATAAAAAAACGTCATAGTATAGTATGTCGTCAAAAATCTGAAAAAATGTCATAGTATAGCATGTCGTCCAAAAATATAAAAAAACGTCATAGTATAGTATGTCGTCAAAAATATGAAAAAAAGTCATAGTATAGCATGTCGTCTAAAAATATGAAAAAACGTATGTCGTCCAATATCATGAAAAAATGTCATAGTAAAGCATGTCGTCAAAAATATAAAAAAACGTCATAGTATAGCATGTTGTCCAAAAATACGAAAAAAACGTCATAGTATAGTATGTTGTCAAAAATATGAAAAAAACATCATAGTATAGTATGTCGTCAAAAATATGAAAAAACATCATAGTATAGCATGTTGTCCAAAAATACGAAAAAAACATCATAGTATAGTATGTCGTCAAAAATATGAAAAAACATCATAGTAAAGCATGTCGTCAAAAAATATGAAAAAACGTCATAGTATAGTATGTTGTCAAAAATATGAAAAAACATCATAGTATAGTATGTCGTCAAAAAATATGAAAAAACATCATAGTATAGTATGTTGTCAAAAATATGAAAAAACATCATAGTATAGCATGTCGTCCAAAAATATGAAAAAACGTCATAGTATAGTATGTTGTCAAAAATATGAAAAAACATAGTAAAGCATGTCGTCAAAAAGTATGAAAAACCGTCATAGTATAGCATGTCGTCTAAAAATATGAAAAAACATCATCGTATAGCATGTCGTCCAAAAATATAAAAAAAGTCATAGTATAGTATGTCGTCAAAAATATGAAAAAACATCATAGTATAGTATGTCGTCCAAAAATATAAAAAAAAGTCATAGTATAGTATGTCGTCAAAAATATGAAAAAACGTCATAGTATAGTATGTCGTCCAAAAATATAAAAAAAGTCATAGTATAGTATGTCGTCAAAAATATGAAAAAACATCATCGTATAGCATGTCGTCCAAAAATATAAAAAAACGTCATAGTATAGTATGTCGTCAAAAATATGAAAAAAAGTGATAGTATAGTATGTCGTCAAAAATATGAAAAAACATCATAGTAAAGTATGTCGTCCAAAAATATAAAAAAAGTCATAGTATAGTATGTCGTCAAAAATATGAAAAAACGTCATAGTATAGTATGTCATCAAAAATATGAAAAAACGTCATAGTATAGTATGTCGTCAAAAATATGAAAAAACGTGATAGTATAGTATGTCGTCAAAAATATGAAAAAACATCATCGTATAGCATGTCGTCCAAAAATATAAAAAAACGTGATAGTATAGTATGTCGTCAAAAATATGAAAAAACGTGATAGTATAGTATGTCATCTAAAAATATGAAAAAACATCATAGTATAGTATGTTGTCAAAAATATGAAAAAACATCATAGTATAGCATGTCGTCAAAAATATGAAAAAACATGATAGTATAGAATGTCGTCCAAAAATATGAAAAAACGTCATAGTATAGAATGTCGTCCAAAAATATGAAAAAACGTCATAGTATAGCATGTCGTCTAAAAATATGAAAAAACATCATCGTATAGCATGTCGTCCAAAAATATAAAAAAACGTCATAGTATAGTATGTCGTCAAAAATATGAAAAAATGTCATCGTATAGTATGTCGTCAAAAATATAAAAAAACGTCATAGTATAGTATGTCGTCAAAAATATGAAAAAACGTCATAGTATAGTATGTCGTCTAAAAATATGAAAAACATCATCGTATAGCATGTCGTCCATAAATATAAAAAAACGTCATAGTATAGTATGTTGTCAAAAATATGAAAAAACATCATAGTATAGCATGTCGTCAAAAATATGAAAAAACATCATCGTAAAGCATGTTGTCAAAAATATGAAAAAAACATCATAGTAAAGCATGTCGTCAAAAATATGAAAAAACATCATAGTATAGTATGTCGTCCAAAAATATAAAAAAACGTCATAGTATAGTATATCGTCAAAAATATGAAAAACCGTCATAGTACAGCATGTTGTCAAAAATATGAAAAAACGTCATAGTATAGCATGTCGTCTAAAAATATGAAAAAATGTCACAGTAAAGCATGTTGTCCAAAAATATAAAAAAAAACGTCATAGTATAGCATGTCATCTAAAAATATAAAAAAAGTCATAGTATAGTATGTCGTCAAAAATATGAAAAAAAATCATCGTAAAACATGTCGTCCAAAAATATGAAACAACGTCATAGTATAGCATGTCTTCCAACAATATAAAAAAAATCACAGTATAGTATGTTGTCCAAAATTATGAAAAACCGTCATAGTATAGTATGTCGTCCAAAAATATGAAAGAAAGTTATAGTATAATATGTCGTCCAAAGTCAGGAAATAAAATCATAGTTTAGCAAGTTGTCCAACAATATGAAAAAATGTCATAGTATGGCATGTCGACCAAAATCATTTTAAAAAAGTCATCGTTAAGTATGTCATCCAAATCCATGAAAAAACGTCATAGTTGGTGGCTTACTGGATATTGCAGGTGCCCCATGTACAAGGCTGTTACCGCTGCGGCCCAGGTTCGACTCCAGTGGCCCTGTGCTACATGTCATTCCCTCTCTCTCTCCCCCTTTCACACTTAGCTTTCCTGTCGATTAAAGGCTAAAATTCCCCCAAAAATATCTTTAAAAAAAAAAAAAAGGTCATGTTGTCCGAAATCATGAAAAAAATCATACTACAGCATGTCGTCCAAAATCCTGAAAAAACGTCATAGTATAGCATGTCGTCCAAAATCCTGAAAAAACGTCATAGTATAGCATGTCGTCCAAAATCATGAAATAATGTCATAGTACAGCATGTTGTCCGATATCATGAAAAAAATCATACTACAGCATGTCGTCCAAAAATATGAAAAAACGTCATAGTACAGCATGTCGTCCGATATCATGAAAAAAAGTCATAGTATAGCTTGTCGTCAAAAAATATGAAATAACGTCATAGTATAGTATGTCGTCCAAAATCATGAAAAAAAAGATAGTATAGTATGTCGCCCAAAATCACGAAAAAAACGTTTATGAAAAATGTCATAAAAAAGTCATAGGTTAGCATGTGATGATGAGTTCGTCAATAAAGGTCATAGTATAGTAAGTCATAAAAAAGTCATTGTATAATATGCTAAAAAAAAAAATGACAGTACAGTATGTTATTCACCATATCTAGGAATCATGAATGTCTACAGAATATTTTATGGCCATAGGTTTAAATGATGTAGTTGTGTTATTGGTCTGAATCATCTGTCTCGTTCTTAATAAACAAAGCAAAGTACTAGCAACAGAAAAAAAGCACTCTTAAAATAAAGCAAAAATAAATCAAATCATCCAAATAAATTATGAATAGCTCTTACAAGGATGTTCATGTGGTGATTTTTTATTGATGCTGAAAGGCTGCAAAAAGCACTTTTGTGTGTTTGTTTGTGTGAGTCCATGCATTTGTGCTCCTGTGTACAGCTGAACTTCATGTTTGAGCTAAAAATAAAAACAGTGAAGCACAGAAAACACAGAATGACTCAGGAGAAGCTGATCTTGGTCTGACTCATATTGTAAGAGATCAAAAAACTTTGTTATTATTATCATGAATAAATAAATAATCATATTTGAGAATTTAGAAGTATGATGAAATGAAGAATATAAATAATTTATAATGCATAGTCCAAATTCCAATCCTGTATTCATGTGTTAATTGTTGTAAAAAAAAAAAAAAGTTATTGTATTTTCCTTTCCTGTATTTATCCAATCAAATGTGATTTGGGTTAACTAGCTCACCCCAACATTCATATTAAATCCCATTTGACTGTTAGCTCGTGCTGTGGCTACAACAGAATCATAGTGGGACCTGGTTTGAATGTCAGTCTGCAAAAACCTTAAGAAGTGTGTAAATGACACACATATCTATTGAAGAAAAAAAAAACTATCCAGGTGGGAAAAAACAAATGTCTTCATTTTGTCTTTAAGTGTCAAAGCATGGTGTGCAGCTGTGTGAGAACCTGTGCGTCAGAACATCTATTATTTAGGAGCACAAACACAGATGGTGAGACGTCCCACAGTGTTTGAGGAGATGAAATGCAACCTAATGTTGAACATGGAGGGAGTTCGTTCTCTTCACAGCTATGGCTTCATCAGCAGTTTGACACTCAAAGTAGTCTGGGATGTTACACCTCCTCTGCGGGGATACGCTCTGTGTGTGTGGAGGGAAACACCTGCACAGATCCAAACATAATCTACCTGAACAGACGTGTTTACCAGGGATTTTTATTCTGCTTCTGACTACATGAAATAAACCTTGATCCAAATGTGCTCTGTTCCAAAATGTTATTCACTCAAGCTTCAGGAAAATAGCTCAATTTAATTTGATGTTAGGCTTTTAAAGGAGAATGGCAGCCCTGCAAGGCGTCCCATTTATTATTCAAAATGACACAACATAGCATCATCCTCATTTTCTACATCTAGGACAGCACGTCTATTGCCCATTGCACTCCGCCTATGATTGAGCATGAATAAGGATGGTCTTTTTGTTTTAGTATTTTATATACATATGTGTGTATATATATATACCACATATATATATATATATATATATATATATATATATATATGTGGTATATATACCAAGGGGCGTGACAAATATATCTGAGATATATACTGTACATACATGTATACATACATGCTTAATGTAACCTATAATAAAGTAACGTAATGCAATGCAAAGCGACACAACGCAACACAACACAACGTAATATAGCACAATGTAACATAACGCAATGTGACGTAAGTTAACGCAATGTAATGCAACGAAACGCAACGTAACCCAAGCCATCATAGCGTGACATAACGCAACGTAATGCAACATAATTCAGGCAATGTTACAAAATGCTACACAACGTACGCTACGTAACGTACGCTAGACAACGTACGCTACGTAACGTACGCTACGTAACGTACGCTATGCAACGCACGCTACGCAACACAATGTAAAGCAACGCAACATTATGCAACGCATCGCAACAGAACATAACACAACGCAACGTAACAACGCAACGTAAAACAATCCAAAGTAACGCAACATAGCACAACACAATGCAATGTAAAGAAAGCGCGTGACACCTACATAAATTACATAACTTTCTGTTAAAACAACACTGACTTTTGGTTTCAAAGGGATATGAACTGCCTGGTTAAAAGTCTAGTTTTTTTTGACCCATCCACCTCTACCGCTCTACGGAGACTTTCTCGCTTGTATACTACGTCAGTTTCTCTCAGCCTCAAGTATTGCCTCAGATGGGTTTATGTTTGAGTTACGTGAAAGCCCAGTGTGTCTCATTAATTTGTTACAAGGTGCCTTTGGCATCAATATCACACACAAAAGCATCGGTATTTGACACCCTGAGAATAAGAACGGGCTGTACGTAACCATCTACAGCACATGCTCATTGTGGGGATATTATATGTGTATGGTGTCTATCTATGTATCTACCTTTTTAGTGCCAACAAACCCTATGAAAAAACAAACAAAAACAAAAAATGTATCCTCTTCAAAGGTATCATTTGTGTAGTCAAAGTCTATTTGTCTGTGAAATTAAAGTCCATCATTGTCCAGAAGCTATTTAAAACACATAGATGAGTCACACTGTCCCACTTAGTGACACGTTCCTTCATCACAATGAACACGCACACTGCAGTTTATTTTGAGTCAATCCTACATATATCGTCCTGCCTCCCTAAAATCCAATGTGAAAACAGTCCCCAACAAATGCACTATTTATTCTGCTTGAGTAACATTTGATAAAAACTACGGCACCCAGCCGTTTTAGGATACTACTGAACCTTTTTTAAAAATGAAACTTTATATTTGTGATTAATGTCACCAGTAGCAACCAATGGGCTAAAGACAGGGTGAGGAATCCAGAAATTATTATGACACGACAAACACATTGTTGGCTTTAGTCTTTAGTGTGATTTGATGAAAAGTGCCAGCCTTATCCTTTAACGCAGTTCCCTCCACTGCTTCAAGTGTGATTTAATGTGTGAACCCTGTAGTCAGGAGCTACTAGGGAGGCATCTGTTTGGGAGAGGAGCTTAAATGTCACCACACGTGTTAACTTGGTGTGAAAAATTCCTGATATACATACCTGAAACCCAGCTGTCTGCACACTACCTCAGCATCTCTGTCGTCCCACTGGTCGTCACAGACGGAGCCCCACCTTCCTGCGTGAAACACCTCCACTCGACCTTCAAAGTCTTCCTCGCCTCCGACTAATCGCAGCGGCGGTCCACTGCCTGAGAGGTGGAGAAATATACCAGTGTAGGTCGAACAGCATTCTTTGTACTTTCACATTCAATTCTCCGTTATTAACATTAACAAAGTAGGAATGAATAAAAAATAAACCACAGTGTACAATAAAAGAGAAACAAATCATTTTCAATAAATAAGACAAATCTCTGTCTCTCAGGTGTGTCGGAAAATATTCATGTCTGGTTGCCATGACACTGTGGAAGTCACACTGACCTTCTGGCGGCGCACACACCACTGCTGCCTCGTTTCCATGGCTACAGTCACCGGTGACGAACGTCCTGCTCCGGCACTTACTCAGAGTGTTCTCGTCACCGCGGCAACCCAGACGCTCATAGTGGAAGAGGCCAGAGCCTGAGCCGAACTGCGAGTGCTGCAGCGCCGTGCCAATGTCCCTGTTGAAATAAAAATAAGAGCAAATGCATCACAGCTGTGAAACATCAATACTGAATGAGGAGTTTTTGTTTTCTCTTACCCCAGGCCCAGCTGCCTGCAGATCACACTGGCGTCTCTGTCTGACCAGTGAGAGTCACACACTGCCCCCCACTGGCCATTCAGGTAGACCTCAACACGGCCACTGCCAGAGGATGAGCTGCCCACCAAACGTGCCGCACCTAAAAATACAAACAGACGAAGGTGGTTTTATTCAGTAAATATTCACCAGTAGTCTGATGTTTATCTACACCGTGCCACAGTATAAATCTGTATCACAGTTTCTTAATGGATTCGTGGTTTAAAGCTGAATTAAGTGATTTTTTTGGCCACATGAGGACAGCAGAACAACCTATAACAACGACACATAACAAATTATTTAGATGTTATGGTGATCATATTAGTTTGTCAGTTTACAAACCCCGCAGGCACAGAGACGTCAGTATTCAAGCTGCATCTCAGGTGACCTGATGAATCTTAGTCGACTATTCAGTCATTTTTTTAGCTCTGGTCTACACCAACTCCTGAGTGAAATATCTGGTTCTCCATCCATTGATCCATCCATCTGTTTTCAGCGCTTATACGGGGCCAAGCTCCAAGGATGTCCGAGCTCCTTACCCTATCACCTATCACTAAGGCTGAGCCCAGCCACCCGTTGGAGGAAACTCATTTCGGCCGCTTGAATCTGCGATCTTATTCTTTCAGTCATTACTAGGGCTGACCCAAAAAATTCGAAGCTTCAAAGCTTCGTTCGATGGCATGGGATTCGATTGTGAAAAAAAAACCCCGAAGCTTCTGCGCTTTTTTTCCCGTTTTTTTGGGGGAGGCCTTAAACGCAACACTAACACCGTCAACGAGCCACGAGCGCACTCAGAGCCGTTCTGAGTCTGGTGTCAGAGACACTTCTGATCCTCTGAGTTGCGCATCTATTTGATTGTGTTGCAGTGTGCGCCGAGAGTTTTAATTTAAGGTGTTCACAGACTCGGGCGCACTATAAGCGGAGCGTTGAGCGCACTTCCGCGTTGTAGCTTCCAATAAAAATGTCCATGAAACACTACATTACCCCCAATTCTTGCACGTTTGTGTCACGGCGATGTGAAAAATACATGTCAAGCAGTCTTTTGAGTGACACTGGTGCGCGGAGTGGAGTCCGCACGGTCGTAAAATCTGAGCTTTGCGCGCACAGGGCTTGCGGACGTCCGGTTTTAGTCCGCGCGGACCTCCGTGGAGTCAGCTCCCTCTTTACCACAACGGACCAGCACAGTGCCCGCATCACTGCAGAAGCTGCACCAAACCCTTGATCCATCTCACGCTCCATCTACCCTCACTCATGAACAAGACCCCGAGACACTTGAACTCCCTCGCTTGAGGCAGTAACTCTCCCCCAACCCATAGGGGGCGGTTTCCGGCAAAGAACCATGGCCTCAGATTTGGAGGTGATGAAATGGACACTTTGGACCCTGAGCACCTCGCCCAGCATGGGGACACTTGGGCCCCCCTTGGAGGGGGAGCTTGCCAGTGAGTGTCTGGTGGATGGGCCTTAAACCAAGGTCAGCCTGAAAAAATAACATGGAGCCGACGCCCTGTGGACCCACCACCTGCAGGGACAGAAATCAGGGTCTGGTGCATTGTGTGCCAGTATTTACCTTACGCTAGCGAACAATGACAAACAATCATGAACCATTTCAGCAAAAGAGCTCAACAGCTACAAAAAATAACCCTACCTAATAAAACAAGTTTGATTCCATCTCACGCCCTCTTGACTTCAACCATTTGTTTGCTTTACTCACTTCTGTTTCTCTGAACTGCTAATCGAAGTGATGTCATTCATCAACAGGCTCCGCCAGCTCCGACAGCAATTCAAAATGCTGAATTGACCAACAAGTGCCAATGGTGAGGGAAACACCGCAACAACTATGGGGACAGATGCTCACCAACCGCCCTACATAGTCCATCTGCCCTGGAGCTTGGTCAGAATTTGCATATGTCAACAAGTTTTGTGCATCTTTTATGGTGTTTAATCTGAATTCATTTTAGAGGGCAGTCAAAACAGAACTGCCCAGTGTCTTACAATAGAATAGATAGAAAAAAAACTGAATAGAATTTTGTACAGCAGAAATGTATTTTATGTCTTATTCTTTATTCATCTCATGACCCCTTAGATTAATTAGGCAGCCCCTTGGAAGGAGTCCAGACTGCTCTACAGAGTAACTGATGATGACAATAATCTTAAGTTCTTCCTGTGTAATGCTGTTATGACTAATTTCCCCAGTACTGTAAACATTTCATTGAAATTAAATTGGTTTTATTGGTGGAGGAGCATTTCATTTATTTAATGAGTAGTAGTAGAAGTAGTAGTACTAGTGGTAGTAGAAGTAGTGGTAGTTGTAGTAATAGTGGTGTTAGGGTTGTAGCAGTAAGTAGCAGTGGTCGTGGTTGTAGTAGTAGCAATAGTAGTAGTAGTACTAGTAGCAGCAGCAGCAGTAGTAGTAGTAGTAGTAATAGTAGTAGTAGTAATGGTAGCAATATTAGTAGTAGTAGCAGCATAGTAGTAGTAGTAATGTTAGTAATAGAAGTAGTAGTAGTAGCAGAGTAGTAGTAGTAGTAGTAGTAGTGGTAGTAATAGCAGCAGTAGTAGTAGCATAGTAGTAGTAGTAGTGGTAGCAGTAGTCGTATTATAAATGATCCTGTGTCAGTGACATCCTGGTGATCCGTGGTCGTACCCTGGTGGCAGTCGCAGTAGGCCCATCCGATGGCTCCAGAGTTTTGTCTGAAGAAACACCAGGGGTTGGACTCTCGGTCCGGGTTCCTGCAGTAGCTGTGGTCGCCCAGCCCTCGGCCCGGGTACTGCATGACGTAGTCTGGAAACTCAGTCCACTTCAGACAGGGGGCGCCAGAGTCCGTCTGAGACACGGTGCCATTGTAGTATCCCAATTCTGTGAATCCCTCAGAGCAGGACAGAGGCACTGCAAAAAGAGAAGGAGGGAAGGGGAGGGGAGGGAGTGAGTAAACGTTGAGGAAGATGGGAGAATAAGATGTTTTGGATGAAAGGAGGAGGATTTGGGTCAGAGAGGACAATGTGAATAAAAGGGAGTGAAAGTTTGTGAGAAGTGAGAGGAAAAGAGGAGTGGAATTGCTCTTATCCAAATCACATTATCCCCATGTCTGCATTTTATCTCTGCATAAAGGCTTTCATGGATGATTCCCATATGCTGTCCACTGCCACAGCAGGATTCTTCCTAATGCATTTACTCCCACTGATCCACGCTGAACTGGTGAAATTTCCATAACCTTAAAGCACCCCATACTCAACATGGTGGTGATCAGACACTTCCAGTAATCTTCTCAGAGAAGGAGAAGTGTGTGAGTGAAGCTTAGACGGACTGAGAGAGAAACTGCTGACATCAAAGTGAAGCGAAATTAGGCCACAAAATACAGAGCAGGTTATATACTGCGGCCCAATAAAAGCTTACATCACGCATTAATGAAAAGGAATTATACTGCAGATTTTAACAAGCAGACTGGTACACATACAGACACACTAATGCAATCTGAGGTCGTTCACATTACATTTATAGAACGAGGCAGATCAGACAGAGAACCTCTGTGTCCTTGTTTACAGGACGTCTTTATAATGTAAATTATGAACCAGATTTCCTGACAATCCATCCACCAGCTGGTGAGATATTTCTATAAGAGCCAGAAGTACCTGCTGAAAACATTTAGAGGGAAAATCAGAGAATCATCAGTCATTAGGTTTCATCCTCTGGGAACCCTACATGTTTGCACTAAATGTATGACAATCCAACGGTTTTTGAGATAATTAAAAACGTTAGATCACAAAAACCTCATCAGTTTACTCATTTTTTTGTTTTCTAATTATCAGTCATTTGCGTATTTCTTATTTTTCTTGTTAATTCCTTGTTTATTAATTTCCTTGTGTTTTTTTCTTGTTCTTTTAACATGTTTATTTGTTTTTATGTATGCTTCTTTTTTCTTGCTTATATATTTTTTCTTGTTTATACCCTCCTCCTTTTTCTTGTTTATTTCTCTTGTTTATTTCTTTTTCTCGTTTATTTCTTTTTTGTTTACTTCTTTTTTAATTTTTTTTATTGTTTATACCCTCCCCCTTTTTTCATGTTAATTTTCTTGTATACTTCTTTTATTTTGCTTATTTCTTTGTTCTTGTTTATATCCTCCCCATTTTTCTTGTTGATTCCTCTTGTTTATTTCTTTTTTGTTTACTTCTTTTTCTGTTTATTTTTTCTTGTTTATACCTACATTTTTCTTGTTTTTTCTTGTTTCATTTTTTTATATTTGCCTTATTTCTTGTTTATTTCATTTTCTTGTTCTTTTTTCTTGTTTATTTCTTTTTTGTTTACTTCTTTTTTTTGTTAATTTTTTTCGTGTTTATACAATCACCCTATGACTTGTTTATTTTTTTGTTAACTTCTTTCTTGTTTATTGTTGTTTTTTCTTGTTTGTACCCTCCCATTTCTTCTTGTCTATTTCTTTTTTGTTTACTCATTTTTTCTTATTTATTTCTTTTCTGTTTACTTGTTTTCTTTTGACATTTTTCATATTTATGTCTTTTTCTTTGTTTATTTAATTTTCTTGTTCTTTTTTTCTTGTTTATTTCTTTTCCCCAGTTTATTTATTTTCATTGTTCATTTAAAACTGTTTCCCTTTTTGTCTTGTTTCTTTTTGTTCCCTTGATTCCATCCTTCCTCGTTGTTTCCATATTTTCTTGTGGCTATTTTCATCCCACCTGTCACTGTGCCCTCTCCCTTATTTATTTCTTTATTTTCTTGCTTCCTTCTATCCTTTATTTTCCTCCAATTGCAAGTTATCTGATCTGAAAGCATTAAATCCCCTAAACCAGGGGGAAAAACACTGCATGTTAATTCTTACTTGTAATGACACTCTCTCTTTCAGTCTTTCTCTGCACACAGTGAGGCTTTAACAGTTTTTTTAAAGGCCAAGCGGCTACTAAACTATGATTAATGGCAGAGGTGCTTCAGTAACCAGCAACAGTCTTATCTCCTCGACACACACAGCTTGGCCGTCCTGGAACATTATCTATGCAGTGCAACCCTCGTGCCCAACTTGCACGCTAACACACATACACACTCACAGATTTGCTGCATAGTGGCCGAGACAGGAACCCACACACTTCAGTACAGTACACACCGAGAAACACACACACACACACACTGGGTCCAATTTGGAGGGAGATAAGAGGAAGAGCAGAAGAGGGAAGCAGTGAGAGAGTCTGAGAAACAGGAAATCAATCAGGCAGAAATGTACTGAACTAAAACAGAAATCTATCCTCAAACACTAAATAATACAGAACACACTCAGACATTGGACCCAAAACAACCCTCACTGGTATCCAAACCTTAAAAACAGCCTCTGACTTCACAGACAAAAATGTGTCTGTCCCTTTAAGAAACATGACACAGGAAGAAACTGAAAGTTTTCTGGGAAACAACCAGAACCTCCACCGTTAATATTTCTCCTTCCCAGACCAACACAGACAGACGTAAGTAGTCTTTACTGAGCCAAACCGTCATTATTAACACATAAGAAGTGAAATCTATGGTGTGTGTGTAGGTTGTAGTTTCGTCCCACTTGCTGCTATTCAACAGTTTTGTTGGGACATGCTGTTTTCTAGAGCACAGTAAAAACATGTTGCTGTAGTTGGTGAAATAATTTAAACATAAGCTTCAACCTCACATGATCTTCATCAGCAGATGTAAATATTTCTGCTCTGCCTGCACTTTATGATCTGTCGTCCATGTTGGCTAATGAAGTTAAAGATTCACAGCTGATTCTTCACCTTGGAAACAGCACTTAACACAAAAAACGTCAATACAAGCTCAATTTATTGGCTATTCTGGAGATTTCACATCTTCAAGGAGGTCACTGCATGATACTTAAGTGATTTTTTTTTCCAACAACTACTTTCCATGCTACAATGAACTTTGAACTTCACCTTTGAGGCCAACATAGAGGAGAAGTCAATAATTACATAACTAAATAAAATACACCTTCCTGTGACATCTTGACGTATTTATTTAGTATTTTTACGACAAAATCCTTCAATATTTTGATGATTTATCCTGATTTTGAGGGTGTATACATGAATTTGTTTAAAGTTACAATGTGTAATTTACGTGGTTGTTTATTAGCAAATATCAACTATTGCTTTCATAAATATATATTTACTAAAGTGTAATGCAATTCACATACAAATGGAAGCTTTCTCATAGGATTAGAATGAGTTCTCTCTCTATATATACGTATATACATATATATTTACACAGGCAGGGCGCAGTATGCTGGAGGCTGCAGTCTTGTGTCGCCATATTTGAATACAGTGGCCGAAAGGGATATACGCACTTCTTGTTTACCTAGAACTTGCCGTCCAAAGGACAGAGGGACAGAGGGATGTCGTATGCTGTAAAGCCCTGTGAGGCAAATTGTGATTTGTGATATTGGGCTTTATAAATAAAATTGATTGATTGATTGATTGATTGACTGGAGACAGAGAAGGTGAAGATCAATCCGGGGCGATTCTGCGTGAACCTGCTTTGTACTTTTATGATTCTGCACTTTAAATGGAGGAGCACACACATGTTTTGCCCCGTAAGAGGGAAACCACGCCACCAAATAAAAGAAAAAGATCAGATAAGTGAGGACGGGACAAAATGCGAGTGAATATCGGCGTTGCTTATTCCAGGTGGAAAAAACTCCTGTGGAAGAACACTCTGGAAAGGCATATATTATAATCGTACCAACCTATATTTGCCGCACTGTGCCGTGACTATCACATAAAACGTGTTATTTTAGCATTACTGTGCTAATGTTTGCTCGTGTTACCAAAACAATTAGAAATAAAACACTCCTAACATAATGTTATACCTCACAGATAACCTATATCTCACTGGTAAGCGATAACATATTGTAGCGTCAGCCAGGACCTGTGGAAAGGATGACGCAGTTATTCGGCAAACCACCATTTATTACTGAACAGTACAGGTTACTGCTGGCCGTAACTACGCCAAAACAACCAACAAACAAGAACTTAGCTGTAGCTCCAACTGTGTACTCCTACACACACCAGCAAGCGCACTCACACAGCTCTCATCCCCGTCACACTCGCCCCCCGCCCCCCTACCTATACTCATTCAATCCCAAACATGCCATTAACTCACAGAACATTGACATTATAACAGAACATTTACTGCAGGGTCACTACAACATCGTAACGTGGTTTAGATTCCTAAATAAATATTCACCTCATCGCTAGATAGGCCTACTCCTGAAAAACAAGAAAAACTCGTGGGTGGATCTCTGCTGTCTGCGCAAGGCTTTTTATCTTACGAGGCCACTGTCACTTACCTGACGGGAGGGGTGAGCGAGTGAGCGCGATTGAGCCCTGCAATCTAGAATTTGACCACTGATGTCACTGTTACTCACCATTTTTACACACTGAGGCTTTAAAGTAGCAACACACCCATAAATGCATAAGCTAAATGCAAGCTAGTAAACATGGATGTCAACAATTTTGGTTTCACATTTCTAAAATTAAGAAAATGATTTAGAAAAAAATGTGGGATGTATGTTGGGGTGTGTTTTGTTTGTTTGTTTGTGTTTTGTTTTTGTTTTTTACAAAAAATATTTATTTCTAGAAATTATTCATAATTTTTTTTAATTTATTTTTTATTTTATTTATTTTGCACTAAAACTGCAGGGGCAAGTGAAAAATGCAAAAATTCTTGACTCAGATTTGGGGCGGTGCTGACACCTAATTGCAATTGCAACAATCAGCTACCGTTTCAAGTAGGGCTCAGGGATTGTCTCCATGAGCCGCTCCTTTCCTGGCCAGTTAGCAGCAGCTAACACAGTAGCAGCAGCTAACATCGAACACTGAGCCATTAAACAGTCCAAACAACCCTCACACTGACACTGAACAGCTTGACTCTGTTGTTAAAGCCATTGATAACCATAGGGCAATGTTAGCTGTGTGATGCTAACTGTTAGCCCTGTCACTGTGGTGTGCAGGACTCCCAGGCATGGAGCTCACATTTCGACAGCAGTAGTCTCGTGATAAACAGAAAGAGAGAATGTAAGAGAGAAGGGGCTGAAACTCTACATCGAAATGAGATATTAACGGTTTTAAATTCTCAAATTTGCAGTTAAGTTGCAGTGATTGGAGAGAATTGCAAGGTCATGCAGAATTCACAGGAATTTGCTAAACTTGCGTTATTTGTTGCGATCACAACATCTTGGAGAGACTATGTATTTCAGCTCTAAATGCACTGAAAATAAAAAAATAAATGTGAAACAGAAACTTTGTTTAAAAGCAAACTTCACATGTTGCCTCAAACTCAGACTGTGCAAACTCCATCTGCTGACTCAGATCATGTGAAATGATCGAAAGCTCCACAGCAGCTACTGAATAAGATTATTTTATGCAACTGCTGTTTTCAAGCTTAAAAATAAACTTTGAATCTCAGCTCTGTGTTGGTTTATGTGAATTTTCTGCCTTAATTTAACAGTTTTTGTTTGTTTGTTTTCAGAAATGGCCTCCAGCAGCAGTCTTTTATCTGAGGATCAGTTTCTTTGTCCCATCTGCCTGGATGTGTTCACTCGCCCAGTTTCCACTCCATGTGGACACAACTTCTGCATGTCCTGTATCTCATCTTACTGGGACGATACACCAGTCAGCCAGTGTCCAGTCTGTAAGGAGACATTTGAGAGGAGACCAGACCTCAAGGTCAACACTTTCATCTCAGGGCTTGCATCGCAGTTCATGTCGCTTCAAGTGACAGACGCTCACATCTGGAGCCCGGACCAACAGCAGGCTCGCTGTGGTGGAGCGGTGCTGTGTGATATTTGCACTGACACCCAGCAAGAGGCTGTCAAATCCTGTCTGGAGTGTCTGACTTCTTACTGCGACGTCCATCTAGAGCCTCATCACAGAGCTGCTGGCCTGAAGAGACACACACTGGTTGACCCCTTGGCGAGCTTGCAGGACAGGATCTGCAAGGAGCACGGCAGATGCCTGACGCTGTTCTGTATAGACGATGGGGCTTTGCTGTGTGACGTCTGCGTGCGTTTGCGCCACATCAACCATGGCGTCACTTCTCTGCAGCAAGCTTATGAAGAGAGGAAAGCTTTGCTGGGGGACACTGAGGCCAAAGTGCAGCAGATGATCCAGGAGAGGCTGCAGAAGGTCCGAGTCATGAAGGAGTCAGTAGAACAAAGCAGGACAGAATCCAAGGAGGACTTGATGAGACTGGTGTCTGGCATCCAGAAGTGCCAGACGGAGCTTGTGAGGGTGATGGAGGAGAAGCAGAAAGCAGCAGAAGAACAGACAGGTGGGTTTATTAGCAGTATGGAGCGAGAGATAACCGAGCTGCAGAGGACAACATTGAAGCTGAGGGAGCTGAAACAGACTGAAGATCAGATTTGTTTCCTCCAGAGTTTCCCAAACCGATCCATCCTACCACACACAATGGACTTGTCCACATTAAGTTTAAACAGACGAGCAGAGATACACCACATACAGAAATCTTTGAACAAATCAGTGTCTCAGCTGCGAATGTTGCTGGATAAAATGAACACAGTAATACAAAAACTCTCTGACGGCACAGACGTGTCAAACGATGCTACGCTGGAATATGTGCAGCAGTATGAAGTGGACGTTGTACTTGATCATGATACCGCTCACCCTGGGCTCATTTTATCTGACGACGGGAAACAGGTGAGATACAGCATGGATTCAGCTTTGTGGGGAAACCGGAACCTGAGCCAGAACACGTTTACTGTGTATCTCGCAGTTCTGGGACAGAGAGGATTTAGACATAGCTTTTACTTCGAGGTGTTTGTGGGCGGAAAGACAGAGTGGTGTCTGGGCGTGGCCAAGGCGTCAATCCAAAGGAGGGAGGCGGTTGTTCGGAGCCCTCGTGGTGGACTCTGGGCCATCTGGTTCCTAAAGAATAAGTTCGAAGCCTTCAGTTCTCCAAATGTGCAGGTATACTCTGGGAAAGTGGAGCGGGTTGGCGTGTTTGTGGATTACAATGGAGGGCAAATTTCTTTCTATGACGTACAGACAGCAACACTCATTCACTCGTTCACTGGGTGTGTCTTTACTGAAATACTGCATCCGTACTTTAATCCTTGTGACAATGAATATGGTTCAAACTTGGGGCCGATGATAATTGTTCCTCTCAATCGTACAGAGTGAGCTGTGGGTTATTTACTAAAAAGCAAGTGATGTGTTTGATTGTATATAAAACTCTTCATATTCAAAAACAGTTTTGTTTTTTTCTTAAAGCTTCTCCTGAAGTTCCTTTCCTGATTTCTGTGTCTGCTGTATCTCAGTGTGAGTTTATGTGGTGGTGTTTAGGTCTGGTGTGGTTGCAGAAAATACTTAGTAATTGTTATTTTAAAGAGAAAAATATGATTTTATCTATGGACACAATGTTGTTTAACAAATCAATCTCCAGAGCTCTTCAGTGGATGATTAACATTTAATAAATAAACTAAAAAGAACTACTGTGTCTGGGCTGTTACTTCACAAATGAGCAAGTGATCAAACTCCACACGCCTATGTAAAGGTAACTAGGGGTTGTTTTGGCAAAAGAAACACCATTAAACATCCAGTGTGTAGGATTTAGGGGGATATATTGGCAGATATGGAATATAAGATAATAAGTATGTTTTCTGAAGTGTGTAATCACCTGAATGAGCCGTTAACATCAACATAGGGAGCGGGTCCTCACCCTTTTATGCCTTTCACTCCTTTATTCTGTTTTTTTTTTTTTTTTTTTTTTTTTTTACCTGTTCAAATCATCTGGTTCATTTCTTTTTTTGGAGAGTAAGAGATCTTGGCTATAATTTAGCTGGATCTTGAGCTATTAGAGTGAAAAGGTGAGCACACTTTAGCAGGTGCTGGGTTAACAATCTGTCTCTGACAGGCCGAACAGCGTCGGAGAAACACTGATTTTTAACATGAAACTGCTTTATTCAGCGTTTTTATTGATGTAAATCACCTGGTCTGTTTGTTTTGGAGGAAGAAAGACCTCTGAGGATAATAAAGCTCCCAGTAAAAACCTCAATGAACACTGAAGGAATTCTAACTGGGAGAAGTTTCAGGTGGTTGCAATCTGCAATCCTCACCGCGAGACGCCACTAAATCCCCCTACATCTTACACACTGGACTTTGAATTAGGGATGCAACAGATTGGATTTTTTGTCGATATATGATATGCCCATACATAACAAATCATTTGACCGATAACCGCTACAGGTATCGATATATACATTTTTTTCCCCACCTAATTTTTGTGATCATCAAGTCTCTTCTGTAGTGGTATTAACTTCATGTTATGCATGTATACTGTTATCGTGATGGCTCACCAGCAGATGGAGACATGAAATACAATACTTTTCAATGTGTAATATTCATTCAATGTGCAAATTAAAAAAAACATGTTGGCTGATTCTTGTGTTTCATTTTAAAGCCAATATCAGCCGATGATGTGCCGATATTGTTGTGCATCCTTATTTTGCATGTTTGAGGCACAAGGGGGAAAATTCCATAGAACATAGCCCTGAGATATTGGTCCAGTTCCATCAATGCAGACTATGACCTGAAGGCTGAGGGCACTATGTCATGTGTTAGAGGGCTATCTGCTTGACTTTTTGAGCCCTTAATGCAGACTGTCTGTGAGCCTGCAACACTACAGACTCTGCTTGGCAGAATAACTCACGATGCAAAGATTAAAAAGGCAACTGTGGTGTAATTCCCCCCTTGACCTAACTAACTAACTAAAAATGTTCAAAAATTCCCAAAGCACAATTTTTAAAAAAAACAGTAAATAATACAGAACACACTCAGACATTGGACCCAAAATAACCCTCACTGGTATCCAAACCTAAAAAAGCCTCTGACTTCATAGACAAAAATGCGTCTGTCCCTTTAAGAAACATGACACAGGAAGAAACTGAAAGTGCACTTCTTTTCTGGGAAACACCTAGAATCTCTCTCGTCATCATTTCACCTTTACAGAGCAACACAGACAGACGTAAGTAGCCTCTGCTGGGCCAGACTTTCATGTGTAGGTTGTTGTTTAATGAACTTGCTGTTATTTGAGCAGTTTTGTTGGGAGCTGCCACTTTATCATGCACATTTAAAATGTGTTGTTGTAATTAATGAAATAACCTAAATACAAAATCAATTCAGTGAGCTTTCATCATATCATTAAATCATTTTATATTGACTTGTATATCTATATGAGTGTGTTTATATTTGCCTTGAATGTATGAGTTTTTCAACTATATATATGTTTTTTTATTTACTGTTGTATTTATATTTCATATTGTTATGTTTTACATGTCTTTGTTACTATTTTACTCTTTTGCTTTAATGGAGCCTCCCAGCAAAAGTATTTCTCACTATAGTACTCGTCCAACCGGACTGACAACAAACAGCTTGACTCTTGAATATCACGTGATCATCAGCAGATAAGAGTTTGGCTGGTTCTGGTCCACGTTGGCTGGAAAGTTGAGATTCAAGGTTGATTCTTTACACTGGTAACAGCAGTTAAAAATATCAACAAAAAACCTACCACAAGGTTCATTTATTAGGTTTTCTGAAGCTTTAACATGTCTTTGTGGAGAAAACTGCAAACTATTGTGGTGATTTTCTGCAACTGCTGCTATTAAAGTCAGGATGGACAAAAAGTCTATGAAAACATGGTGAAATATTAAAAAAAAAAAAAAAAAAAATGTGTGTGTGTCCTCTTGGTAAATGTCAGATAGGTTAAAGATTTTTTTGTTTCTTTTTCTCTTACAACATTTTTGATGACTCATTCTGATCTTGGGGCTCTATATAAATACATTTATTTAAAGTAAAGACAACGACACAATGCAGGTTTCACATTTTTCTACAGAAACCTGCTTTGAGGTAGGAAATGCATTGAGGAATGCAACTAGCAATTATTTTCATTATTGATTCATCTGAGAATTATTTTCTTGATTAATTATTAATCATTTGTTTCATGAAAGATCAGAATATTGTAAAATACAAATAACTGCAGATTAATTCTGTCTTTTGACTAAACGATGAATCAACTAATTGTTTCAACTCTTAATGCACTGAAAAGAGACACTATGGCCCCAATCACACAGACAGCATTCTGCAGGTTGCAAAACACGAGGCGCACCACACCGCCTTTTTTAAAAATATTGAATGCCACTAGTAAAAAAAACAAAAAAAAAAAACACTTGCTGCACATTTTTATTGTTGCCAGGCAACCACCCCATCACATCTTCATACTAACTACTAGTACTTGCTGTAGCGCTGGTCGAGGGTGAGAGGCTGTCAGTAAATAGTTTGTTGGGCACAGGGCAACAGAGATCTGTGTGGGTACATGAGACCCTTAAAAAGAGGGTGGATTACAGGGAGTACCACCACTATTTCCAGGAGCTTCGTCTTGATATTTTAGGATGACATGGGGGCAGTTTGACAACCTGCTGTCTACCGTCTGGCTGTATAGCTATGGGTATCCAGCAACCACTACCACTAGTTCCTACTCCATTGTTTACCAACCGTAAACTTGTTCTTGTGACCACCTTGTGTGTTCAGGGCCTCAATGTACACACAGACAAGTGCATGTAAATTGGAATAGGTCTAACCTGTGTAACAACAGAAATAAAAAGTTTGGCTGGATTCTGGTTGCTGTGGCCACTAACTGGGAGTTAGTCTGCGGAGCTGCTGCAGTCCTCGTTCCGGATAACAAGATGCTTGGCGATGCCGTTCTTAGTGCCTTTTTCGGGCTTGTTTTGCTTATATTCTTGAAGCAGCAGTATGACAACAACCTTGTTCTGCTAATGCTTTGTCTGTTGAGGAGAAGAGAGGTAGAAGGTCAAAGAAGGGAGAGAGAAGACTGTGCTTTGGCAAATGGAAACCAGTGAGTGCAACGAGTCCGACTGCTCTATCTCAGCCCGTTGCTATGCGCGCTATATACGTCATCGCACCAGAAGGACAAGGAAACGAGCATGCGCAGAAAGACCGGAATGAACTTAAAGAGAATTGAGTGTATATAAGTGCAAGATATTCTTTCATTCAGAATTAGAAAAGGAATATTCCAGCCCCTTACATCAGAATGAATTTTCAATCGCATTGGCAATTTTCATTCTGAATCAGGTGCTTACAAGATCACTTCTAATAGGAATGAACTTTCATTCCGAATGAAAAGGGAATTAAACTGTCCATGTAAACGCATTCATTGACACGTGTTTTATGTTGTTCATTGTCAGACTCTCTTTTTGATAAGTCTGTCTTTCTTTTCTTGTGTTGCTTTGCAGTGTATGCAGTTGTTGAGGATGCTGAAATAGCAACCACTGAGTCATCTGCATTTGCTGAACAGCCAACAGGAACGCCCTCTCTCTGAAATGACCTTTGATTTGTCGAAGTGTCTCATCACAGGCTAGATTTTCTAAAGCCTGAAAACAAAGCCAAGAAGAGGTGAAGAAGTCTAGAAGTCAAGTCTTCACTTGTCTTACAATATGCTTAAAGTTCATTATGGAATTTTTTCCCAATGACGCCAAAATGTAACTGCCTGCCCCAGCTTTAATTTAACAGTTTTTGTTTGTTTGTTTTCAGAAATGGCTTCCAGCAACAGTCTTTTATCTGAGGATCAGTTTCTTTGTCCCATCTGCCTGGATGTGTTCACTCGCCCAGTTTCCACTCCATGTGGACACAACTTTTGCATGTCCTGTATCTCGTCTTATTGGGACGATACACCAGTCAGCCAGTGTCCAGTCTGTAAGGAGACATTTGAGAGGAGACCAGACCTCAAGGTCAACACTTTCATCTCAGGGCTTGCATCGCAGTTCATGTCGCTTCAAGTGACAGACGCTCACATCTGGAGCCCGGACCAACAGCAGGCTCGCTGTGGTGGAGCGGTGCTGTGTGATATTTGCACTGACACCCAGCAAGAGGCTGTCAAATCCTGTCTGGAGTGTCTGACTTCTTACTGTGACGTCCATCTAGAGCCTCATCACAGAGCTTCTGGCCTGAAGAGACACACACTGGTTGACCCCTTGGCGAGCTTGCAGGACAGGATCTGCAAGGAGCACACCAGACTCCTGACGTTGTTCTGCACAGACGATGGGGCTTTGCTGTGTGACGTCTGCGTGCGTTTGCGCCATGTGAAGCATGGCGTAGTTTCTGTGCAGCGAGCTTATAAAGAGAAGAAAGCTTTGCTGGGGGACACTGAGGCCAAAGTGCAGCAGATGATCCAGGAGAGGCTGCAGAAGGTCCGAGTCATGAAGGACTCAGTAGAACAAAGCAGGACAGAAACCAAAGATGTGATCGCAATCAGCGTGCAGGACTTGACGGCGCTTGTATCTGAGATCCAGAAGAGCCAGACGGAGCTTGTGAGGGTGATGGAGGAGAAGCAGAAAGCAGCAGAAGAACAGGCAGATGGGTTTATTAGCAGTATGGAGCGAGAGATAACCGAGCTGCAGAGGACAACAGTGAAGCTGAGGGAGCTGAAACAGACTGAAGACCAGATTTGTTTCCTCCAGAGTTTCCCAAACCGATCCATCCTACCACACACAATGGACTTGTCCATGTCAAGTTTAAACAGACAAGCGGAGATACACCACGTACGGAAATCTCTGAACAAATCAGTGTCTCAGCTGAGAATGAATCTGAATACAATGAACACAGAAATACAAAAACTTTCTGACGGCACAGACGTGTCAAACGATGCTACGCTGGAATATGTGCAGCAGTATGAAGTGGACGTTGTACTTGATCCTGATACCGCTCACCCTCGGCTCATTTTATCTAAAGACAGGAAACAGGTGAGATTCAGCATGGATCCCGTTGTTCGGAGAAACCAGAACCTGAACCCTAAAATGTTCACTGTAAACCTCGCAGTTCTGGGAAAGAAAGGCTTCTCACACAAGTTTTACTTTGAAGTGTTTGTGGGTGGAAAGACAGAGTGGTGTCTGGGCGTGGCCAAGGCTTCAGGCCAGAGGAGGGGCAACTTTGTTCGGAGTCCTGCCTCTGGATTCTGGGTCATCCGGTTCCAGAAGGACACATTTGAAGCCTTCAGTTCTCCAAATGTGCCCATACACTTGGGAAAAGTGGAGCGGGTCGGCGTGTTTGTGGATTATGAAGGCGGGCGAATTTCTTTCTATGACGTTCAGACAGCAACACTCATTTACTCGTTCACTGAGTGTGTCTTTACTGAAAAACTGCATCCGTTCTTTAATCCTTGTGACAATGAATATGGCTCAAACTTGGGGCCGATGATAATTGTTCCTGTCGGTCATACAGAGTGAACGGAAGTGTCAGAGACTTTGTTAACTACTGCCAACAGTGCTAACAGAGCTAACAATGAAGTTAACGGAGCTAAAGGGATTTAGCTGTTGGGTTGGGACAGTGTTACTAAAGGTAATAGCCGAAAGACTAGTGCTGCTAGCCAGCACCTACCCTATCCCGGCTGGTGCGCAGTGCAAAGTGCTAGCTAGCCAGTGGAGACCAGAGGGTGGGCAGTGGCCACTATGTTTCTGCATGTCAGCGAGGCTAGCCAGCTGTGTGCCTCCCACCAAATCCAGGTAGTGCACAGGGCAGTGAACTGAAGAATAGCAAAATTAACCTGTAAGATAACCTAAAAAATATTCCCTGCGGTTAATTGATTAATGGTCAACCATCAACATCACCAACTGCAATTAAAAATGTTGTAAAAAATACACAATAGAAATCAATAGAAATGTAAGATGTGCAGATTAAACTATTTGATTAAGTGAGGTGGTGCTGTTAATGTTTGTTTTATATTACCTCGTAATAATTATTTCAAGGAGGAAAAAATGAGTTGTTTATGGGTAAGATGTTTTACAACATATCCAGGGGTAAAAGTTTTCTGAAATTTTGTTTAAATATGCAAATAACGAAGTATGCAATTAAATATGCACTGATTTTCAGAACTTTAAACACTTGTTTAATTTTGTTAAAATATTCAAGGGTTTTACAGAGGGAATTTTGAATACTGTTTCTGTACTATAATATAATATAAATCAGAAAATACAGTCAACAGCCATAAAAAAAACTTTTTCGTCATATTTTCAGGAACAAAATGTTTTATAAATCAGACTATGAGTGACATATAAACAAACCCCCTCTTTAAAAACCTTCAGTTTTGGTGAAAGTTAGGTGTTGGTAAGTGCTACTGAAGTTAAGATTTCTGGCTCAGTGTGCATGAGAAAACAGCCTTTACAGAGGTGTATTGTCAAATTTCATACATTTTTAGACAAAAGAAGACACTCCAAGTGAATGGGGTAAAAACAAATAAACATGTATATTTAAATATGCAAATTATGCATCATCTAACTAAATATGCAGTTTTTTTCATACATTTCCAGAACAGAAATCAGAGTTCAATTAACCACCTAAATGTTTATTTTGGACATTTTCCTTCCACCACTCTAAAAGAAGACAAAATATGCCCAAAATCTCAGGACTGACCAGTGTATGAAAAAGCTGTTTTAACTCGCACCTTAATTAACAGCCTTAAAAGGTGGTAAAACCTCTACGATTCTTCTACATGAGCAGACATGTAAGTTCTTAGGCTGATTTTGTTTTTATGGTAACATAAAATGTATGCCTTGTCACTGCAATTAAAATATGTTTAAAGCTGTATATGATCTGTCATAAAACTTTAACAGCCAGCTTGATTAAATTTTAATAAAGAAAAAAAAAGCATTACATAACTAAACCAGGCAACATTTTCATCATTTTCATCATTTCCATCATCGATGAAAACAGGGCGTCTTAAAATGTCTTTTTGTTTTGATGGTATTATGACTCTGCATCTTTAAATTCTCCTCTATGCACTTTTAAATTTCACCTCCTCCCTCGTCGTGTATGCCTCATTCATGTTCTTTTATTCATCTCAACACCCTCAGCATTCACTCACTCACACACACACACACACACACACACACACACACACACACACAACACTGCTAACATCCTCCTCATTGCCACGACAACGGTACTCTGCCCATCGCCATGGGAACACTCAGTCTCCCTGCTACCCATAATCCATTTCCCAGCCACAATGAGTATTTGACACGGTTCACACTCGGAGGCTTGCTGTATGGGGGGTGGGCGATGTGTGGAAACAGCATCTTCTACACAAAACACACACTTTATAATAAATATGGAATATCTCTTTTTCACTGTTTAACCTAGTTTCTGATACAATTTTGTGCAACAAAGGAGAGCCGGAGGGAACAGACAAGCATCTTGTGCAACATTTGCTGAATTCCCGTACTCTCTTTCAGAGAGCCTCGAGGTGGTTTCCACATGATCGAGCTAGTTAAGCTGGTTTTTGCAGATAGGTGAGAGGTGTGTTTGTAATTGCATGCCATTGCAACACACAGCGGTGAAGGCACAGATATTTCAGCGCTGGAAATGAGCCTTAGAAGGAGGAGTTCCTCGCCCCACCCCCCAACATGGCCTCCGCTCCTCCCAGGGATGTAGAGAAAGGAGAGAAAGGAGGGGAATTAAATGCAGAGGGGTGCAGGCCGGAGGGAAGAGGAGAGGTATGACTGAATGTGGGAGCAGGGTTGTGGCGGGTGGATAGAAGAGAGAGAGAAGAGGCATCAACAGAGGGGGTTTCATGAGTCAGAATGTGGGTTAAACTGGAGGGAAAAAACACAGATGGAGCAGAAGGGAAGAGATGGTGTAGGAGGGGAGGCCGGATGGAGGGACGTTTTGATTTATAGCTGAGAGTATGGACAGGATGAGGGTGCTGTGTTGGTAGTATCACCTCCCACTCACCTGAGTTCTGCACCTCGTTTAAGTAACTGTCCTCAGCCACCACCTGCAGACGGGAAGACAGAGGCAGCCAGTTAGACAGAAGACCAGAATTTCATCTGATGATCTCAGTATACCACACATTATTACTGATACCAGAGCAGACCAACAACACCAGAGACTGCAGAGGTTATGTTTACTGTTCCTTTCATCTGTTAATTAGCAGAATATCTCAGAAACCTGGTGGAAAAATTAGGCACTGGATCCAGGAACATGAAGTTATTTATACTGAGAGTGGAGAGAAACAAGTCTCAATATCAGTGACAAATGTATTTCATGATGCACAAATAAAAACAAGCTCTTTGAAATATACATGATTTGTAATTGACGTACTGTGATCACAAATCCCCCGCTCCACATCAGATATTGTCATACACTTGTAAATCTTTTTTTTTTTTTTTTAAATCTTTTTTTATCTGGATCACGAAACTCACGATTTGTCACTGCCATTGGGACTAATTTCTCTCCATATTCACAACACACTTAAATGAACAGTCTGCCATTTTGGGAAAAACAGATATTCACATTTTTTTCACCATTCAGTTTGTTGTTGCACAATTTTTGGACAGATCAACAAACTGAGACATGTTAAATTAGTGAGCCATATAGGTGCTTATGGTCTGATTTGGTACTTTTGGACAGAGCCAGGCTAGCTCTTTCCCTCTGCTTCCACTCTTTATGCTAAGCTACGCTAATTGTCTGCTGGATGTAGCTTCATATTTGATGTACAGACACGTAAGAGGTATCCTCTAACTCGCAGTAAAAAAGAAAAAGAAAAAAAGCCCCGTTTCCACTAAACACTTTCAGTATGGTACCTTTGGAACCAACAGTAACCCTTCAGACATGGTACCTAGACCCTAGTGTTTCCACTGCAAACAGTCCTCTTAAATGTGGGCGGGGTTGTTGTCACTCACTGCTCTGTCCAGCACTCACTGTATTTCCTCATTACCGGTGACACAGATGGAAGTCTGCACCTCGTTTATCATCCACAGAACGAGGCTGCACGCAGACATTTTCAGAACAAAATAAAACAGGCTGCAGTGAGAGTCTCTCTCCATGGGATATTTAAAAATAGCAGGTTTGTGCATTTAGTCCTTCTCAGGCAAGCTCAGGGGTTTAGTGTTGCTGGAGACCACAGGAACTACGCTCTGCAACGCTTTATTTCCTCTGAGTGAGGATTAGAATATATGCAGTTCACATAACCTGGTCAAAACTAATATATAAACACTTGAAGATCCACTCATTACTAAAAGTGTTTGTCATATAAAAACTAAAGTGATGGTCAAAGTTGTCACAGTGAAATTTAAGTTGTGTTGATGGATTCACATCGTCACCTCATGCATTGAGTAACATTACAAGTTAACGTTCCACCACCGGCAGTCGACCCAGTGAATTATTTTTCTCTGACTCCAGCTGCTTTGAGAGGCAGCAAAACATCCTTTCATTTTATAGTTACAGTTTACTAATAAAACTCTCCACAGTATGAACAGTGGTTACATGAGCCTCAAAACCAGCCACAACTCAGCCCTGAGCAGAGTGACCGTCCTCTACTGACCAATCAACAAACTGCAACAGAGGGGGGACCAATAATGGGGACAGTCCGAAACGGTTCCATTGGTACCATCTACAACTTTTCACAGTGTTGGTAGCTGGTGAGACTCTGGAGTGACAGTCAGACAGTTTATACACCCATCCATTCATCCAGACTGACCTCCTCTCTAAAAGGTTTGACAGCAACAACATCCCACTACTTCCACCTTTATTCATCTAAACAATACAGTCACACAGCCTATTATTTTAAGTGTTGAAAAAAATGACCAGTGCTGTTGTTTTCAGGTGAGGACAGTCTCCTTGTAGACATTATGTAACTGCATCCAAATATAGATGAAACATGCACAAATTTGGAGGTTGTCTGTACACAGGCCAGGAATTCAAATGGTCCCGAAAAGAAGGCTCTGACTCATTCTTGTTGAAACAGTACAGTAATAATTTCACACTGTTTTCTGTAACAAGAATCTGCTTCAGCCTTGGTGAAGGTGTTTCTCCGTATTCTTAAAGATGAAATAATCTCAGGCACGTTTTCACAATTTACTCACAAGTTTATTCATTAAGAGCAGGGATAACCAAGAAAACGAGTTTAAGACACCTAAGTGTGAGAGCGTAGCATACAGTGTAAACACACACACACAAACTCTAATAGTACCAGACAGCATCAGATGATATCTGACAGAGGAGTGTCTGTTTCATTTTCAGAAATCAGGTCACACCTCTACACAGTGGGGCACCTTGCAGTAGAGAGAGGACACACACACACACACACACACACTGTGCTGCCGCTGTGAAATAACTGTAGTGCAGTGAAATACAACACATTTCACCTTCACATAGGTGAGCTCTGCTCTCCAGTTGTCTCTCTACCACAACGCACAACTCATAACACACACACTCACACACACACACACACACACACACACACACACATGCACACACATGCACACACAAAACACACATCCAGGCGCCTCCCAGGAGTCTCCGCTCAGCCTAATGATATTACAGCAGGAACAGGTGACCTGTGGTCGTGAACATGGGTGCTGATATCTCCATTCATATATCAATCACACGGCTCGATTACAGAGCTAATCAGTTATGACGCTCTCACAGCTGCGTCCAGTGCTTGCCCATGCAAACACACACACACCAAACACACACAGAATAGAGCTGGGACTGTACAGATAGACTGGAGCAAATACAGAAGCAAGTCCATTTCTGCACTAGGTGAAAACACATTACTGGCGGGCTCCAAAGCTTTTAGTCCTAAATGATAAAAACTGTGGTACCTGACTGACTGCTGCTGATACGGTTTTGTGTTTGTCTTCAGTTGCTTTACTTCTTTTAAAATTTGGGCACCACGCCCAACAGATTTAACCCCAAAGAGCTCCAAACTTGTAGACTCCCAGTTTGTGACAGTTGAAGAGCTTTAAGTTGAGGATGCATGTAAGCTTCACTACATATAAAACACGTTCTGTGCCAGGTCACGCCAGAAAGTGGGACAGCAGAATTCATTCATGTGTCATCCCAAAAATCAGGAAAGAGCTTTGTGACAAAGTGACCAATTACAGTAGTTTAAAACAAACGTATTTGCACCATCCACTCCTCCCTCATCTCTTTTGTGGAGAGGTTTATACTTGAGCAAAGCAGGCTTATATAAAACTGGTTGATGCAACACAGCTAGTGTGACAGTAGGGCAGCAACTAATGAGTATTTTGTCAACTGGTCCATAAAATGCCAGAAAATAAATGAAAAATGTCCATCAGTATTTTATAAAGCCCAATTAAACATTTTCAAACCGCTGATTTTGTCCGACCAACAGAACAAGACCCAAAAATACAAGAAAACTGGCCAAAGTCCTCACCTTAGAGACTGGAACCAGTTTCTTCTTTGGCATTTTTGCTTTGTTATGTTCCCCAGCAGTGTTTTCTTTTTCCTAGTTTAGGAAATGCTACATAAAGAATACTGTGCAAGTCTTTGATACAAGAGACCAGAGGTTTACATCCTGACTTTCACCTAGGGTTAGGTTTAGGCCACAAAAGCACTTTGGTCAAGGTTTGGAGAAGGTGGATGTTTCGGTTGAATGTCAGTACAGTAAATCTAACACAAATTACGCATTTAAACAGCTCCCAGGTTTATGACAAAATCACTTGACGACACTTTCTTCTCATGTTAATGTTAGATGTATTTAATGTGTATTTAATGGAGACACGGTTGGTGAATTTGCATCTAGACAAATGCTTACAGCAGATTGTGTGTGTGCAATTGTGTGATACTGGCTATGAACTACACAAACTGCCCCACATGAAAGATGCTGCCTGGCCGACAGTGAGTCGGGACACAGGCATGAAACACAAGATAATGGAAAAGGTACTAATACATTTAATGGAATTCATTAGGAAGCTGGTTAACATTAGCTAGCAAGCTGATTTTCTGTGGGAGTCACACCCGCCACTGTCCACATTCAGCATGAATATCACCTCAGAAGGCAATAGTCACTCGCCTGCATTCACTCCTGTGTGACTGTGCCCTCAGTCTTCACAGGAAGTTTAAACGACAACATATGTTAAGACAAGACAAAGTCTACATAGGGAGGAGGTCGAGGTAGATGGATAGCTCAACAAAACATCAGACTGTATCCCCGGAGACAGCTGTTCATTTACCGGTCTCTACAGAGAGTGAACCCTTTTTTCTTGTAGAATATGACCACAGTCTTTTCCTAACCTTAACCACATGTAACAATCAGTACGTTTACATGCACAGTTAGGTAGAGCTATGGTTATAGCTTCTTCATCTGTTACGCGTGTACTGCTTTTTGACTTCTGGGTCAAAGCCCAGGGCAGCTGTGGGTCCCACTGACTGTATACATGCAGGAGGAATTTGACTCCCAATCGAATTATCTATGCGTCTTAGTCCATCTTACTCCCTGCTTATCTCAGCTCAAATGGGAAACGCGTCATCCGGCAGATTTTCGCTGGCTCTAGGGCTGCTGTTCGAACTACAGATTGTACGTCTCCATTTCTGTATGCCTGCCATCACGAACACAAAGAGTACAGGAGTGGATCAAGAGAGAGACCCACCCCTCTGTCTCTCTTAAACAGTGGTTCCCAACTGGTCCAGCCATGAGGTCCACATTTCTTCTTAGTCATTAGTTCAAGGTCCACACAGTTTAATACAGTCGCCATCATACTTGGGTTGTCAAGTAGTCTGTCATTCACTCACTCTACAGCAGGAAATGGAACTTGAAGATAAAAGATCTGTGCCAGAAAGGGTTTTTTATAAACTTGACATGTTTGCGAGTCACTTGCGGTCCATTCAGAAAGGACCTGCGACCCACTTTTGGACCACGACCCACCAGTTGGGAATCACTGCTCTAAAACTCAGACCAAACCCCCAATCAAATAGTAAAAATAGGCCATGCTAATCAAATATAAACCAAAATTCTGTTACTCTTATTGGCCATTTCTTGCCTAAAATATCTTTAAAAACTATTTTAGTGTACTGTTTGGCTGTTATACAACACTGTTTTCTGCTTTATAAAAAACGGAGGCTGGAAATACTGAGATCAAAACTAAGCAGAGCTAATAAAATATGAACCAAGATTCTGTTACTGTGTTACCTTATTATTGTCTAAATTGTTTTCAGGAACATATTTTAATTTACTGCTTTACTGTAATTCGACGTCTTTTGTTACCAGTCGCTGGCTCAACTGTTTCCTATGTCAAACCACTTAGCTCGTATTGCATCACCCAAGAGCATGAGCGTTAATTGGTAGTTGTAGGTGTCCTAACAACACATTCACACTCTGACCTTGTCACATATTGACATTTGGTAATGGACTTTCCACGTCCACACACAACGTGCAAGGTACCATAAGAGTGTTGGTTGTTAATGTTCTGGGACACCGTGTCAAGTTCTGCCTGTTACATGTATTGTCTTCTTTCAACATACACTTCTGTTTTCACAGGAAATTTAAAATTTATATACAGTCTCTTTCAAAATAAACACACTACGTCAGTACAACACAGCGAATGGTTGAGTTTACCAAAAAAAAACAGGGTTTTGCTTTAGAGTCTTACAGAACGCGAACACCGCTCTCTCGGGAGAAAGTCAGTGTTTGTTGGAACCATCCACCACATCTCCTGCCTGCCCCAGTCGGACTTTCACCGCCTTAACTTTTGTCCTTGTCCCACTGCGTTTCCCCCTGACGCTGCTGGACACTGTGGAACTACAACTGCAATTAGCTGTGTATCATGCCGACATTAAGGGCGCCTTTTTTCGTTTGTTTCTGACGTCGCAAGTCCCTGCCCAAGCGCCGGATTTCGACGACCTCTGAGTGAGACCGGGCTCTGTCTACCTCTTGATCAAGCCATCTTTCTCTGTTAGTAGTTGTGTCTTTACTGCATAGACAGCCCCATTTTATAAAACGACCATTTCCAGCGATGAAATACTTCTTCAATGGTGATTAGTTGGTTAGATTAGTTAGTTAGGACACCGACAAACAAAATATTTTCTACTTTAATTTGGGGAACTTAGTTAGTTTGTGACTACAGTATTTATGCCACTTTATTTTGATGTTCTACTTGCACACAGTGCACTGGGACACAGGGCCCTGAGTGGGACCCCAGGACTCTCTTGAGGTATATCCAGCTATGTTGGGAACTTAATCCTACAACTACAGCTTAATGTTTCAACATGAAGCTATCTTAAGACTTTTGCTCTATGAAAATTAAGTACTGTTGGGGGTGATTCAGAGAAAAGCAGAGTTTTCTGAGAACTGCTGGCTGTAGGTTGATTTCCACACTTTGATTCCTTTCTGTCTACTTGTGTACATGTCTGATGTTTTGTTGCGATGTTATGTAGCCTCATCCTGCGTTCAGAATTCTCCTGATGAAAAGATTTGCCTAATGAAGTTGAAATGAAAAAGAAGGAAAAAAAAAGCTAAAACTCATCTGCAGTGTGCTATTTGTGCTACATGCACGGCTGCTTCCAGTGTTCGCGGGTCTAATTAAATCCTGCACACCACTCTACTCCACTAATGACTTCTACACAGGCTACACAGCTCATATGCTGCACATTAGCACCACACACACCTACTGTAGTACAACATACCAGAAGGAGAAAAAAATGAATGAATTAATCCAATGATTAATGGATTGATTTAGCATTCATTAACTGTTTTGCCACATGAATAAGAAATTAGAACTTTAACCAATCTTGTCCTATAAAGCTGACTTCCAGCTAAGGGTCAGGGTGCTCTGACTGACCCACACCTGACAGCACCACCTGCTCCAACATGTCTGAGCTGACCGATGTGCTGTGACAAGCTTCAACAGCGCGTGCAGGGTTCATTCCCACCTCACCGCGGGGGCAGAGGAGCCGCCGATGGTTCCTCTCATGATATCCCGCCGAGGGGGCTGGAGGAGGAGGAGGGTGGGGGAGGAGGGTGCAGGGGCTGTGATTGAGACCATGCATGACACTGCGAACGCGCGCGCGCCCGTGCGCCCGCTTAATTGTACAATGCGCTTTGATTGCGCCATTAATTGGCTAAAGGGCAGATTAGAGGTGTTTGGCGCTTTTTTAACGTCCCGACCTGCACCTGCTTTGGTGGAAATGCACCCTGAATAAATCAACGGTGGTTGTAAGCAACAAAACACACACGGGTCAGTCCTTAAAGATTGGTTGCATTGCATTCTAGTAAAGCCTTATCAATGTAATGTTAATTATGACCTAATTAAGGATGTTTTTCTGACATGCAGCTCAGGTCATCAAAGCGTGACTGTCACGGGACAGAAGAAAAAATGAAAAAAAAAAAAAAAAAATCAGGCCACATTGCAAAATCAACCCCATCATCATCACCATCATCATCATCAGACAGGAGTAGCCTACGTACCTCCGCCAACAACGGCAGCCAGAGGCAGGCGGTTCCGATCAAGCACAACATTTCCCGGCTGGTTAGAGCCATCCTTCCCGCCCGGTGTGTCCGTGTCATAGCGAGAAAAGGCACCGCTCCGCTCCCATCTCTGAGTCCAACCTGTCCGCGAGGTGAGCCGCTACCCTCCGCTCGTCCCGAGCTGCTGGAAGAATGAAACGTGGTGTGTGATGATGATGTACGTGGGAGGTTTTACGCACAGAGGACAGGGTGCGGCACTATAAACGCTTCACGGGATGGAAGACACACATACACACGGAGACACACGCACACACACCGATCCGGTCCTGGGTGAAATAGTGTTGAGCTCTGCAAAAACCAGATACCACAAGCTCTCTCTCTCTCTCTCTCTCTCACACACACACACACACACACACACACACACACACACACACACACACACACACAGTCTCCATTTGTCAGCTGGGTGATCAATCATTGATGGATTGTTGATTTTGACTTTGTTTTCTGCAGGTTAATCACTAACAGCCTTTTTAGATTTGGGACATGCAGACAATTTTGTAAAAGACCTCCTCAGCTGATGAATGAATGTCCCAAAATTTTCACAACAAACCATGTCGGTATTCAATAACCCAGTCTGTTTTGTGGCTTCTGGACAAATTGAACATCACTGAAACACTCCACGTTACCCACATTGTGATGACAGAACAGTTTTTCCAAAATCCAAGAGGCTGCATCTTTTTTTTCCAGGTGCAATAAGCAGACTGTGCTCTCTCAGGGTGCTCTCACACCTAGAGTTGTCTTGCTTTGGTCTGAATCAGGGACTAATTTTGTTTCAAAGTTGCATGATTGCCTAGAGTTGGTTCATGTTCTCATGGCAGCATTTACAAGCGAACCTCATAAAATGCCTTGAGGGGAAAAAATTGCTCGATTGGTCAGAATTTCCATGTGGGAAAAATCCAGGAAGTAAACCAAACGAAGAAGAAGAGTACACTTGCAAGATAAATGTGTCACTTTCTAATGTCACAATGGAGGGACAACTACGCAGGTTGATTTTAGCGCTGCTAAAATTATCATAAATAATCCTCCAGGACTGTAACATGCTCATGTTTAACCCAAACAATGAGCCCGGTCTCTCTCCGAAGTCGTCGAAAATGATATAGTGTGTTTATTTTGAAAACGTTAAATTTCTTGTAGAATTGAAGTGTATTTTGAAAGACAATACATGTAACAGGCAGAACTTGTGTCTTCTCTTCAAGAAGGTCTCAGTCCGTTTTTTTAAGTGCGCACCTGAGTGTGATGGCTGTGTTCACAAATGAACTACACTCAGGGGGCAAATGAAGTTGAGTTCGACTGAACCGAAACAAACAGGGTAGGTGTGAAAGCACCCTTAGACAAATACACCTGGTAGTATTTAGCTCAATCATGTCTGTGCAATTACAGAACATCACAGTTCAGGAGGCCACAGGCAATCAGAGCATTGAAATAATTCAGCCAAAATTATACAAAACTATGTTGTAGAAATTATAGAGAAAAAAACCCCATAAATAACAGTGCTGTACAGTAGTGGAATAATTTTGCAAGATGATGAAGCATTTAGCAGCAGACAAACAGATGATACAGCAGATAAAGATGTAAAGATTATGCAGTGGATAAACAAACTAGAATTAGACCCTCGCAGTCGAATGTCTCCGCCAACCACTCGAGTTGCAGTTTACAGTCTGTCCAAAATGTGATTGCTTCGCACACATCTACAACCCGGCAGCACAGACGATTTATACAATCAGCACAGTTTCAAGATCAGTGTCACAAATTCAGTATCTGACCAAATGTCTCCCCTTCTGTTCCTGAGTTATGACATTGTATAATGGCCAGAAAATGTTCTTGCAGAACGTTATGATATCACAGTGAAGTTGACCTTTGACCACTTGGATATAAAATGTCATCAATTAATTTTACCCTATTAGACATTTGTGTGAATTTTTGTCCTAATTAGCCAAAGAATCCTTGAGCTATGGTCAAAAACATGTTTTGTGAGGTCACACTGACCTTTGGCAACCAAAATCTAGTCAAAGTGGATATTTTTGCAAAATTTGAAGGTGTTCCAGAGATATCACATTCATTAGAACAGGATGGACGAACCCGAAAACAGTTGCCTGCATGGAGACATAAAAACACAGCTATATGCAAAACATACCTACAAACCAGAAATTAAAGTCATTATTTCTGTATACAAACTGCATTCAAAAAAATGAAACTTCATCACAGGTTCCACACTATATTGGAAAGAGCTGCACTGGCCTCTGTGGGTTGAAAGGTACAAATCTCTTGAACCAACATCACAGCTGGGTGTGGTCAGGAGTGGTCAGCTGTAATTGTGACCATATGTGAGGTCAGGCTGATCTCATAAACTGTTCATACGTTTTCCTACAAAAAAGTAATGCACCAAAATTCATACATATCCCACATAAAGATGAGCCAGTCATGTGTGCATAACCAACATGGCTGCGATCATGTGACCTATACGCTGATGGGAGTTAAGATGGAAATGGTCACAAGCGGTTTGGTTAGGGAGATTGGTTGGGGTGGTGGATGGGTCACAAAATACAGGACTTTCCTCAGGAGATGGGTGTTCAGAACCGTGTAGATACCGAGCGAAATTTGAGGCATTTTTTTCTCACCATGTCTCACCAAGTTATGTATGTCATGTCATTCCTGGAGGCGCTACTTCATAGGACATCATACAAACTTGTATGAGGATACGTTTGTGAGGTAGAACACAGTGCAATACTAACAGAGTAAGCAGAATAATTACACTGGGTGCACTGGAATCTTTTATTTCCATTTGCAGTATGGCTCTGTGCTATGCTGAAGGCCTCTTCCACGCACCTATGTATGTGGAAAGCGTAAGGACTCATTTACACTGCAAGCAATGCGTTCGCGAAGCAGTCCTCAAGCATAGCGGCAGCATACGTGTATTCACACAAAAAACAAACAGACGCGTCGCGCAGTGGCCGCCCCTGTCCGGTCAAAATACAAACCACACCTGAACAGTTGGTGGCAGTAGTGCACCGTGTTTGCAAATCTCCAATAAACCCCAAAGAGTTAATTTGGACCCAAAGCCCAGGTTGGACAGGTTTGCACGCCAGTGATTATTCCATTGCTTAGAGAATTAATATTTAGCACTACAAATGGGTAAGTAATCTTTGTCTGCTTTGTATTACTACTAAACACAAGTTTGCGTGTGTTGTGACCTCTCCTGGCCACCATAGATGTCGATTTTTTTGTTGAATACAGCAACCATTCGCTTGCAACTGGCGCAAAAAACAGCGTCTCTTCTATTTTCGAGCTTGCTCGTGAAAGCAGCGCGAAGAAATGATGTGGTGTTAATGCTCTAACCTGTTAACATGCTCGCTGAAATGAAAACGTGCATGAACAGCGACCGTTCGTGAGCGCTGCGCAAACGCATCGCTTGCAGTGTAAATGAGGCCTAAGGCAGAGAGAACACACCTCTCCACCCTTATGCATGCCTACGTGGAAAGCCTAAGGTGGAGAGAGCACAGCTCTCCACCCTTCCATGCACCTGCATTGAAAGCCATAAGGCAGAGAGAGCACACCTGTCTGCCCTTCCATGTGCAAGTGAGGAAAGCCTGAGGCAGTGAGAGCAAACCTCCCTGCCCTTCCAGTCACCTACATGGAAAGCCTAAGGCAGGGAGAGGAGCAGCAAAGACTCTCCAGGAACAGAACAGAGTGGCATCAATGACAAACAGAAATGACAATAATAAGTCAGACACAGTATGAAAAGGAGGAGCTGGGGTGGAGTTCAAATAGGTCCCCCTGAATGAGAGTGCATAGAAAGGAATCATGTGATCTATCAGCTGACTTCCATCAATCAGCTGCTCCATCAGTTGATTGGGCTGTTTGATATCAGCTGATGTAGCTGGTATGTGAGCTGGGCTTGATATCGTGTCCTGCCTGAACACTATGCTCAATGTTTTGCTGTGGCTCCTCAGAGAGGTCAGACCACCGTGTTTAATTATATAGGACTACCTTTAAATGTTAGTTACGGCAAAAATGCCAACAGAAATTTTGCCAATTTCATACACCTCTGTTATTAGAAACAATCACCAGTTGTCTACCTGTTAGTGCCATGTCCAGGTGATTCAGTTTATGCAGACATGAAAAACATTAAACACTGAATATAATTTACTTTTATTTCACGCCAAAAGAGGTCCCTTAATGGTTTAATGAAAATGATGTGAATCACTAACTACCACCTTCAGTCACCTAAACTGAACCCACCTTAACACCTATGGGAGATTTTAGAGCAACACATTAGAGAGCACTCTCCATCACCATAATTAAAACATGAAATGGAGGAATTTTGGAAGAGCAATGTTCATCCCTATATATTGTTACACTAAAGTAATCTGCAAGGGTCCAAATTATTTCAGTAAAAAGGTGTCTGTGTTCAATAATTAAAACTACAACCAATGTTTCCCTTTTTTCTTCTCATGGATGCAGCTCATGTTTGTATAACTGCTAAACATAATCTGCTCTGTGAGGAAACATCCAAAACAGGAACTGGCTGTGAAATAAAATCAGCACAGCAAAGATTTTGGCTGATGGTGACAAAAACTCTTCCAAAAAGACACACATTTTGATTATAGCTGTTGACAAAATTGCCTGAGTGCTTTGCTCCAAAAATGGTGTATTTGAAGCTGATCCAAGGAGAAGCATTTCAGATTATACAGATAGAAACAGAGCCAGCTGCCAGGACGTTTTGTCTTCACTCAGCAGTTGGACTGCACTGCTGGAGAGAAGTGGTCAACTCAGCTTTTTCCAGCATGTGTGTGTGTCCTTAAACTTATCAGACCCCACACCCACACCCACCCCACCCAAAGAAAATGCAATCACACCAAGGTGCAGTGTTAAGCAAAATCACTCAGAAATAAAGATTTATCTTCTAGAACATTTGGATCTGGGTAATGTTCGGCATTTATTATTAAACAAAAAACTTTCTACAAAGTCTACAGCCATAGCAGCTTTGTCAGGGTGCTTTGAGCTAACATGCTAACAGTGATAATGTTAACACGCTGATGGTTAGCAGGTACAATCATGTCTATCAAGTGTGCTATTATTTGCACTAAACACAGAATCTGTATTCTGTGAGCCCTGTGAGCTCACCCCATGCAAGGACAGGTATTGGGGTTGGGTGCATTGTTGGCTGGGCGGCAGGACAAAGATGGGGACCTGGGGGTAGGACCTTAGAAGGACCTTAGATCTGCTTCTCTGCTCTTTGCAGATGATGTGGTTCTGCTAGTAGCTGAGTCTGAAGTGGTCAAGATGAGAGTCGGTCAAGTCTGAGGCTGTGGATTCCTCCCTCCAGATAGATAGTAAGTTACTACAAATAGTGTAATACACGTTCTAGATCAACATATTGATTCAATGATCGACAATCCAATACGATAGATGCAAAGTGAAAACATCAATACCTTTTGTCTTCTTTAAGACACGTCTTTATTTTGAAATTTCCATGACAAGTCTGTGTCACCATTTCTGTCCAAGCGCACCTCCTTCCTAAATATTCAAACAGTGCTAGCAGCCTAGCACCAGGTGGAAAAGGGGCAGGCAACCTAGAAGAAGACAACGAGGGTCATCTCAGATCGATCACAAACCCCTGAAATGAAGTTCACTGAAATCATGTTGTGGCAGACATTGTGGTATCAGCAAACATCATACTGTGGTCCAAGGAACTGACATAATATTGTATCGTGATGAATCTACCCTAGGTGAAGGAGTTCAAGTACCTTTGGGTCTTGTTCATGAGTGAGGGTACAAAGGAGGTTGAGATCAACAGGCGGACTGATGCAGCATGGGCATTGTACTGGACCACTGTGGTAAAGAGGGAGCCAAGTCTGAAGGCACAGTTTTCAATTTACCAGTCCATCTACGGTCATTTCTCACCTATGGTCATGAACAACAGGTAGCGATCGAAAGAATGAGATTGCTGATACAAGCGGCCAAATTGAGTTTCCTCTGTATGGTGGCTGGGCTAGTCCTTAACGCTCCGACATACTTTCTGCAACCCACACACGGCTCCAGACTGCTGCCGGTCGAGCACACTGTTCCATTTATACTACAATAAGGGTCCGCATCGGTCTGACGTTCCACATATAAGTTCATTTCCCGATCCACGCTCCATTCCTATTGGTAGCGGTAATGCATCACAAATTTGTTTGCCAACCACCATAGAAATCGAGAAGAAGAAGACGCATGTACACTAAGAAAGAAATCTGCGACTTCATGAAAGGGAGAAAAGCTTCCATGATTGTTGGTTTTGGCCAAATAATGTTTTGTATCTGGAGCATGCACAGTCAGCGCAATTGCTATGCAAACAGAAAGTTTGGGGTGCAGGCAGATGTCCACATTGGGGTCCACATGGACCCTTGTGGATATGGGCAGATGACGACATTTACATCACACAGACCAAAGCGGAACCTTGTAGATACTTGGACATATAAAGAATAAATCGTCCATCAAAGGCAAGATAAGGAGCTCAGAGTTGAGATGTTGCTCCTTTGCGTCGAGAGGAGCTAGTTGAGGTGGTTTGGGCAGCTGATCAGAATGCCTCATGGGCACCTTCCTATGAAGATTTTCAGGTAGAAGAACCAGGAATAGACCCAGAATAAACTGCAGAGATTATTTATCTCATCTGGCTTGGGAACACGTCAGGATCCACCAGGAGAAGCTGGAAAATGTTGCTAGGGAGAGGAATGTCTGGAAAACCTTGCTTTGCCTGCTACCCTTGTTGGTGACCCAACCCCGGATGAGAGGTCAAGAGGCCAGATGGATGGATAGGTGGACAAAGTACAGTTGAGGCTGATAGAAATGTCACTTGTTTTGTAGGCATTTGGTCATGAACCAAAATAATGCACAAATTTACATTTAAATCTGATGACAGCAAAAGATGAAGAGGCAGAAAACCCCCTAAGTCATTAGGATACAACCTCGGGGAACAATGAATGTCCAAATGAAATGTCATGACAAGACATCCAAAAGATGTTGAGAGTCTGGAGCAAAGTGGTGGGCTGACCATCAATATTATCCACAGTATTTTTTTTTTTTTAAATGTCTTAATCAATTGATCAGACAGTTGAAGATTAATATTCTGTTGATTAACTAACTGATTCATCAACTAATCCTTTCACCTCTTAAAGGTCCAGTGTGTGGGATTTAGTGGCATCTAACGGTGAAGTTGCAAAACTAATACTCCCAATTGCCAAGCCTGTAGGAGACTATGGTGGCTGAAGCGAAAATGCGAAAGGCCCCATGTGGAGCCAGTGATTGGTTTGTCCAGTTTGGACTACTGTGGCACAACATGGCGGGCTCCATGGAAGATGGTAAGCTCCATATGTATGTAGATGTACACACCTCACTGTCAGACGACAAAACAAAATGATTCTAATTTTCAGGTGATTATACAACATAGTTAGAATTATTATGGCGTTTCTGCCAACAGATGCCCCTAAATCCTGCTCACTGGACATTTAATTGGGCTGCTTTTGTAAAACTGGAGTTTAGTATCTCTTCTCAAACACACACACACACACACACACACACACACACACACCATCCATCACTGCTCCTGTCTGCTGTATCAGCACTGTGTTTTGATGCAACATCAGCCACGTCTCCCCTCATCCACACACAACAGAAAACATCTGAGCAGGAGACATCTGTCAGTCACTCTTTTTAACCTGTAAATGCAGACGCCTCTTATCCTCTCAGACTAATTTTCCTCTTGGATGCTGGTTAAAAGCAAGTTTTTCTTCTAGTGTTTGAGAATAGAGAGATACAAACATCTATGCTCGGCATATCAGAGGAATGAGTTGTCCCGGTTTCATAAAATGTAAGCACCAAACTAGGCACTAGTGTAATTTTCTATCCCTGTGCCTCTGTGATCCCCTGAAGCTGTGCGAGGGAGATTAGCTAAATTCATCTACTTCACAGAGTTTTGTTTTACCCACGGGCCCCAGGGTGGGAGATTACTTGTGAAATTAAACTTTTTTTTTTTTTAAGTTTCATAGTTTCCCCTGCCAACGCTGCCTTTCAGTGTTCAGTGATAACAGTTTGCTATCTTTAAACCAAATCCAATTTCTGTTATCACCATCATCATCATCATCTTTCTCTCTCTGGTTATCTCCGTGTCTCTTTTTCCGATTTTTCACATTTCTAATTTTCTGTTTATTGCATTCAGTGTGTAAACAGCACGGATGGACTGGTGCAATAATAAAGTAATGTCTGGTACACACATGCATGTACATACAGTATACAGCCAGTTTGCTCATGCCAGCGTCTTTGTATCTCTGTGTGTTTTTTTTTATTCCCCACGCAAGCCCATATGTGATCCTCGATGAGAGTTGGCATCACGCTGATTTTTGCAAACGCCTGGTCGTCATGGCAACGCAGCGGCTCCTCTCAGTGCGAGCATATCTCCCAATCCTTGACTGTTTGTTGTGTACATGTCCAGAACAAAAGGGCGGTGGAGGAAAAAAAAAAACATGGCAGAGGACGAGTCAAATAAAATCACAACAAATTAAAATCACTGCAAGCTCGCTGCTCTCTGCCTGTCACGATGGATTTCTGTAAAACGTTCGAGCTTTGAAGATTAACTTAAAACAAGCACACACACACTCGAGAGGTTTTGCCATATGTGTTGTGTGTGTGTGTGTGTGTTGAAGTTCTACCCAGAAGCACTTCCTCAAATCCCATTACACCCAGCTCCTCCTCGTCCCCCCCAGAAACATCGAGAGGATCCAGTCCCCCCACAGCTTAGACAGTTGGTATGGAAACGGATCAGTAAAACCTCCAAATCTCTCTTTTAACGACTCATTACCGGTTGCTGCCGCCCATTAATGTCACTGCTTCCACGCTATGCCAGCGAGGAGCACCATCACTTACCCAAATCGCTGCGGGAAAGAGGAGGAATGTGTGAATGGGTTGGTGAACACAGTGGTAATCATCCTGTTTGCCTGCACCCTTGCCTGTAATATTTCAATTTCCTCCCTTAGTTTATCTGACTTCCTTTTACTTGCAACCCTTTATTGTGCTGCTTTAAGAAGCCTTTACTGCCACAGAGAAAACATGATTGGATACCTGGTTTTGCATTTGAAAAACACTTCACAAGATAAAATAACAGGAGGGCTGAAGGACTGCATTGGGTCCCATTCTGTCGTTTGGCATTTCACACCCCGTGAAATTCAAAATGAAAAGGCAATACAACATCAATAAAAGCAAAAATGCCACGGGTGTAAGTGTAGATAGGGGGGAAGACACAAACAGTGTTGATTCTGCAGAAAAAAAGATCACAGCTATTTTATCACTCTGAGAAGCCGAATCCCTGCAGAGAGCTCTTGCTTCCTGCTCTGCCTCTTCTCTCATCTCGCTGACAGCCGCAAAACAGAGATGGAGAAATCGGGAGGATGGCGGAGGACAGGATGGGAAGAGAGGGAACACACTGAGGGTGGAGCACAAGAAGGGAAGAGACACACATGTGAGATGAAAGGGCTGGAGCTAAGAGGCCTTAAAGGAAAAGCTTGTGATGTTACAGCAGCTAATCCTCGACCTGGCTGAATCATTTGGCCCAGGGTTAGTGAGTTAGTGAGATGTATCTGTGGCTGCTCCGGCCTGACAAACACAATCTGTGTGTGAAAATCTGTCGTGACTCAGCTTCCTCGTTAGTGACACCAGTAGACTAAGACTCTTACTCATGGGTCATAATGATGATTTAATTGTACCATCGAGTTTAATTCTCTTTTTTTTTAATGGAAGAAATTAACTGCCAGGCCAGAATACTGTCTTTACAGAATAAGAGATAAAACCTTCCTGTGACAAATACTGGAAGAGTTACTGTCTTTTTTTATCTTTATTGTCTTGAGGCTTCTTAAGCTTCCATGTAAAAATGTCTCCAAACTTCATTTCGACTGCAGAACTATTAGGAGTATTACTCATACCTCGCTGAGGCTTTGGCATGGCAGCACTTTGAGCTAAATGCTAATGTCTTCAGGATAACATGCTCACAATCATGATGCGGGTATCATATTCACCATCTTAGGGTGTGTGTCCACGTAGCATTTTTTGGCAGAATGCTCTTACAGCATCTGTCTGTAGGCTCCGGCTAGGGGGGAATAGACACCAAACTCTAACTATGTGAGTTGTCTGACTGAAATGGGCTTTTCTGTCTTTGTTGTTACAGTAGCCCAGCTGAAGGAGCAGCAGTGACATCACCAGCACCTTACTGCAAACGTTAGAGATTTTCAACTAGAAGCACTCGGAGCAGCCACACGAAAAAGCCAGAGTGCTCTGAAAAAAGACGCTAGGTGAGGCAATTTTCTGTAGGCGGTGCAGCATATTCTCTCTCCTCATTGGAAACAATGGGGGAAAAAAGATGCTGGTGCTGAGAAAAAAAAAGGCCCTAATTTAGTGTTAACATGCTAACATTAACGCTAAACATACAGAGTACACCTGAGGCTAAAGAGTATAAGCCTTGGGTGGCATCAATATACCAGGGTATTTAGAAATGAACACTGATGACGTGTTGAATAAAATCATGTGGCTAATAAACTGCTTTTGTAATTAAAAAAAAAAAGTGATCTCAAGACGCAGTTATATGTGGCAATACTCCCCAACAGGGGAGAGGCATTTTTCTTTTTTTACCAGTCCTGTAACGTTATCCCCACCACTTGCAGTTGCCATCTTTCTCAGCTCAGCTGCCTGTCCCAACAGTAGAAACTAGGGTTGTCATGAGAACCGATACTTCGGTACGAAGTCGATGCCAATACGCCAAAAAAACGTGTGTACCTGTTGTTTTTTTCGGTATCGTAAATACCGGATACAACTTTGCCCTCAGCGGGCCGTGTCAATTCCTGTACATATATACAGGACATATGTACATATACATGCCTGTTCTCCATCGTCTTTGCAAGAAACAATGGCTTCTACAAGTGCTGCTGGAGCCACACCACCTCGGCTTGTTGAAAAGTCAGGTAGTAGGAGTTGTGTGTGGAGATATTTTGCATTTGAGGCAGATGAAGGCAGAGTAATTATAAACTCAACCAAAGGAGGAAACACTTCAAACCTGGCTAAACACTTAAAAGACAGACACCCTGACTTGTTTAAAGAATTCAAGGTGAATGAGTTTCAATTTACAATGTTGTAGCCTACTTATCCTGAAATATACATTATTTGGGTTTGAGAGCCAGCTTACTACATTTATAGGGGTGGATACTAGTACTCGCTACCTTACGTTGTAACTAACCCTAATAAAGTAGTGAATTTAGAAATACACGAGTTCTGCTTTTTGATTTTTATTGTGGTATCGAATGAGTATCGAGAATCGTGGCAGTTCACTGGTATTGATGTCGAAAACTGAAATTCTAGTATTGTGACAAGCCTAGTGGAGACTGACCTCTGGTGGCATACACTGTGCTACAATACATCGCCCTAATACAGCTTCTCCATATCAGTTTAATAGAAGGAGGAGCATTTGTATTTTTGACATTTAAAATCATACCTTCAGGATTTCTAAAGGACAGCCATGAAATACAGACAAGACAAAATAAGAGGCACTTTGCTGGCATGGCTAAAATGCTATTAGATGGAGGCCACAAATCTCAAGTTCCAGCTGAGTATTCATTGTTAAGTCCTTTAGAATACAGTCAAATCAAAGGACACTACATAGAACAATGTGTTATAATTTAGAGGGAGGACAAAGGTCCCCGTGTCCTCAGTTAGGAGCCAGTACCTTGGCAACTGAGGCTCTTTGGCAGCACAAAGAGCAATATTTATGTGAGCTTGGTGTCGCTGAGGGCAAATTTAATTAGGTATTTTATAGTTTAGTGTACCTAAGCAGTCAACTGATTGACAAAATACAAATACAGAACCCTGGTTGGTTTTGGCTGTCTGAGGATAAAATGCTCAAAAGGCTTTTTAATAAGTTTTTGTTGTGGTAAATATTACGAAATTACCCTGTATCCTTTTTTGGAGATTTCTGTATCGTAAGTGAATACCCTATAGCCAAAAGTATATGGACACTTATACTTGTCTACACACACATTTTTTTAAGGTCTAAAGCCTGGTACACATTGTGTGATGCTGGGCTGTCCCAGATGACAGACGATCAACATGAAAGACATATGGTGATATCTTTGGTCATGGCTCTAAAACAGTGGTCCTAAGTCACACACTGAGAGCTTGCAGGATTGCAATTGCCATGGTCTTGCGATTAAAGACAGCCTGGGATAAAACTCAGAATGTCAGCAATTTGGGATGACCATCTTACTGTTTGACTGCTGTCACCACCTATGTCTACTAACCAAGCAATAGGAATGCAGCATGAACCGATGCACTGGTGCTAAACCCAGACAATCAGACAGATAGCTGCTCGCCATGGAAGCAAAATGCGCTGAAAGAAATCGTGGTGAATTTCCAGTAATGCTACGGCATACAACAATATCCAATATAATGTGTATTTGTCATTTTGGGCAGACTCTTTCCTGTTTCAACATGACAATGAAAAATGGTTTGTTTTCTCAATTAGGTGCCAAAGAACTTGCCTGGCTTGCACAGAGCACTGATCTCAACCCTATCCAACACCTTTGGGATGAGCTGGAACATTGACTACAAGCCTCGTCTCATATCAGTGCCTGACCTCACTAATGCTCTTGCGGCTCAGTGGCAGAAAATCCCTGCTGCCAGGTACCAAAATCTTATAGGAAGCTTTCCCAGATAAAAAAGAGGCTGTTACAGCAGCAGATTAATGGCAATAATTTTAGAAATTAGACGTTCAATAATCAGATGTTGGTCCACATACTTTTAACTATGAATAGAAGATACATGGATTAAGGTGGAAACGTAAAACCACATGACTCATTACACATAAACACCCCCACAAGTACTTCTCAACAGACGCCTGTTTTGCATGAATTTAAGGGATAAAGAAAGCGATGGGAGGAGAGGGTGAAGAGGTTGACACTGCACTCATCCTCCTCCTCTGGGGTCCAGAGCAGCACATCATTTATCATCAGCTGGCAGGATGTTTCTCAGAGAAAACATCCAACGTGGAGAATGCATTCATCTGCCTGCGTCTGATAATGAAACCGAAATCTGACTGTGCAGCTGATCAAAGCTGAACCTTAGCTGTACTGTGCATCAACATCCCACGGTCCGTCCTCTCTGATCATGTTCATTCATTTTAATAAAAATAATTTTAAAATCATGTTAATGTCATGCCTGTTTCTTTTAATGTGCTCAAATTAATAATTTACTGTAAATCAGTGTATTCTTTGTTTGAATGGAAGACAGAGATATTCATGTTGGGAATGCAGAGCTGAGCAGGGAATTCAGTCGAAATTATGAGACTACACTGCCACCTACTGACGGGAACACACATCATCATAATGCAGCTTACAAGTCCTTTTCATTGAAATGTTGCTTTTAAAATGAAAGGGTTTAAAAAACGTTGGTGCAGTGGTTAGCATTGTTGCCTCACAGCAAGAGGGTTCCTGGTTCAAACCGTGGGGTGGGGGAGCCCTTCTGGGCAGAGTTTGCATGTTCTCCCCGTGTCAGTGTGGGTTTTCTCCAGGTTCTCCGGCTTCCTCCCACAGTCCAAAGACATGCAGGTTAATTAGTGACTCTAAATTTTCTGCATAATGTGAGTGTGAACGGTTGTCTGTCTCTATGTGTCAGCCCTGTGATAGTCCTCCTTCGACCCCCAACAGGATAAGCGGTTACGGTTTTAAAAAATAAAAGGCTCTGCGCATCTTAGGCAAGTGGTTAAGTGCTTTTAGTTGCTCCTAAAGGAACAAAATGTCAAACTACACACTTCAAGTAAACTATACTTCAAGTAAATCCCTTAACTCTTGAGGATGTTTTATTGCCAGAGAATTTAAGGCCCCAAGCTTTCAGTTATTCCAGAAATAAAAATCATGAAAGCATCCCATCCTCTCTGTATGTCACCACCTCTGTCCCGGCCCACCTCGACTACTTGAGGTAAAAACTTTCCCTCTCTGAAAGATGACTCAACTATTGACATGTTATTCCAGTCTGAGGGCACCTGTGTTGCACTTTCTTTCAGTTTGCTGCTCTCTGATGTCCCACTGCAACCGTGATGTGGGGTCAGCGACAGAAGAAAAGTAAGAAAAACATCCCTTTCACTGTCTATGCCTCTGAACAACGATGACCCACTGGCTCTGAGTCAACGGCTTCACCAAGACGCAGCCTGTTGAAGTGCCACCAGCTCTAGAAAACAAACCCTGAGGACTGAAAACAAAAGCAGCGAGGTGAGATCGAAAATCTGCTTGTGCTTGTTATTTATAGCAACTGTAGAAACTGTTATAGAGTGGAAAGTGGTTAAATGGTAACTCCATGATATCATAATTAATATGTAAAATCGTAATTTTAATTTATGTAAATCTGAAAACCAATTAGGCAAACCCCTGCATGTGTTCATGTGTGGGTTCATACTTAGGTCTATTTTATTTATTTTTGTCCAGATTTGTACGATTACATCTATTACTCAAGTTTGTAGGGTTTTTAATATACAAACTGGAAGTATTGACCACCAAATACAATGTGTTGAAACTGTTAATACAAAGATTAAAATATAATAAAAAGAAAGTACTTGAAGCTTCAGAAACATCCGTAAGAAAGCTTGAATCCTGGAGAGAGGACCTACAGGAGAATATCTCCATTGAGGAGTGGGAAAGGGCGTGTACCAAAGCACAATTACAAACGGTGAATACACGCTTAAAAAATTTCTGCAATATAACTGGCTGATGTGTACTTATATGTCTCCAGTTAAGCTTAATAAATTTAATAACGCTATACCAGATGTTTGCATAAAATGTGACAAGGAAAAGGGCACGATTTTTCATTGTTTATGGCAGTGTTCTCAAATAAAGAAATTTTGGGCAGAAGTGAAACAGTGTATTGAGGAAATATTAGGGATACATTTACATTTAGAACCAAAAATCTTTCTATTGGGTATTTACCCAGCTAACTGTAATATAAGAAAGAAGCATCAATTATTTATAGATTTAGGCCTGTTGTTGGCCAAAAGAGTCATTGCAATTGCTTGGAAAGAGATGGATAGACCAAGGCTAGGTAAATGGCTTTCAGAAATGACAGCAACTCTGCCCTTAGAAAAGATCACGTATGCAGTCAAAGGTAAGCAACCGATTTTTGATCAAACTGGGGCCCCTTTAGAAATTTTCTTGCAAATTAAGACCTGTCTCGTTGGGTGGAAACACCTGGGAAAGACCCATAATTGACCCTCTGCAGTTCACTTGAGGAAAATGTTTACTGTCTGGTCTTGAATGACCACTATCTAATTTATGTGCAGTGCATTCTTGTGAGTACGAGCAGTGTGTGGTTGGTCTTGTACTGACTCCCCCCTCTTTCTTTTCTATTTACCTAGGTACTATTTGTATTATTAATTTATTGTGTATTTAAGTTATTTTTTCCCCTTGTTTTTAAAATTCTTATTTTATTATTATTATTTTACTTATTTTTCTTTTAAGTGATTTATATTTGTTTGTTTGTGTTGATTTGTTGTTGCGTCTTGGTCGTTGTTTGGCAGACATGGGTTTTGTATGGTTTGGGACAGGAGTTTTGAATCCCAGGGGTTGTATGTATGTTTTGTTATGTCTGAAAATAAATAAAGATATTGTTGGTTAAAAAAAAAAGAAAGTACTTGAGTAAATACCATAAAAACACAATGAATAGAATTTTTTACCTTCTATCTCTTATTACATTAACTGTTTTGCTCATAAATTATAATTATCTATATTTAAGTGCCTGGAAGAGAAAGTGATGTGTGTACAGAAAAGTACTTAATTTTAAAGTTTTCTGATTTACGTATTTAAACTTATTTCTTTTTATGCTTTTTTTCCTAACTTTTAAATCTTTGCTTCTTAAGTTTTGACAGTTTAGCCATCTGCAGGAGTCCAACCACTAACTGTGGACATCTGCAACATGTGACAAGGGGTGCTAAAAAAGGGTTTTAAGGTGCTTTTTGTTGCAACATTAGGGCAACAACTTTTGGATTCCTACATGTAGCTGATTGGGAACGTTTTGTAAATATACCTTGAAAATATCACAGCAAAAATGACCACAAGAGCAGGCAGAATCATGCAAACGCCACATGAAAGAGGCCTTTAAGTGACTAAATATCAAGTCATATTAGGTTGCATGCTGGTCAGCAGCATTTGTCAGCAACAAAAAAGACTGTACAAAACAGACCTGGCAATCACTGCTTTGATGAATGAGTTTCAGAGCAACATAATAGAGTTTCAAATAAGGCAAATTATCTGTGCCCAATTTGTAGGTACAATGTTAAATAAACTTCACAGTGATTTCGCAGGGACCTGTCTTGAAAATAATTACAGTATATGCCATAATCAGAAGAAAACTGACATATGGATGCAGTATGATGGACACACAGGAGTGTGCAACATTTTGTAATGGTAATTCACTTACTTTAAAGTTGTGTTATGGACTGTTTACATGGTTTTGTCAGCCCCTTACCGCTCTGTGAACATATTGCTACGATATTTCCACGCCATCTTTCTACACTGCATAATGCAAAACAACTCCACAGAGAGCCCAGAGTTCTGAACCCATTATTTTTTTCACAGTGACAATATTTAATTTTTAATTTAGATTTTGTTTAAATTACAGGCAAATAATAATACACAAAGCACAGAAAACTAACCTAAAAGTAATGTCTTGTCAATAACCTACTGAAACGATTATCCTAATAATAGTCTGTAAACACCGCTACAATATTCTTGCTATGGTGAAATTATCTCAGTAGAAGTGTTTTATGGCTGCAGCGCCCCTGTGTGGTGACGCAGGGCCAGACTCCTGAAAACCCTGCGGTTTCCAAGGGAGGAACCAAACACAGGAGCAGGTGTGGTGAACTGACATTCAAACTCACAGAGAGGCACAGGTCTACACCGGAAACCACATGGTCGAACCTTCATAATAAAAGCATGGAACTCACCTTTGGGAAAGAAACAAGCGGTCATCACTCAACCACAAAAATCCAAATTGTTTAAAATATTTCTAAAACTCAGATCTTAGCATTCAATTATATTACATCAAAAATGATCCAGGAATCATATGACCTTAACTGGAATCTAAAAATCAATCAATCAATGGGGGAAATGGGCTCTGTACAAGACTCAAAAAGACAATGGTAGACTGGAATAACAATCAATAGATAAACTATTTATTAAGGCTGTAGAATGTGTATTTAAGCAAGCGTTTTTTGTTTAATTAGCTCTTATTATTGTAGTGATGCCCACATTTCCCAGCATGCTCGACTGAGTGGTTTGTAGTTGCTGTTAGGTTTGCTGTTTTCTGTCTCATATCGCAAATGTCATATTTTTGTTATTGTCAATGGTTTGTCTGTTCAGAACATGATGGCTTATGATAGTTATTGTCACTTGTGTGTATTTTATTTCTTTTAATGTCATTTTATTTGATGGGACGATGCAATTTAATACAGTTTTAATACAGAGTATGGGACTGATGTTTTGCAGACAGTTTATAGCTATTGCTAATTTACAACTCCTGTCCCTAGTTGGACCTTTATGTAGACCTAAAATGTTATTAAAATACACAGTTTAAAACATCATACAACCACAATACACTGTAAACATAGAAGGCACAATAAAATACATAGACCACAATCCACATACCACCATACACCAAAACACTTACACTGATATTATTTTGTAGTTTGCACCATTAGTGAGTTGGCTATTCTTTTTCATGACCCCAGCTGTATTTTCCCATTTGAGTGTGATTCTGCAGTACATTACGTACTCTTCATAAAGATTAATTATATTCAGAGCTACAAGTGAGAGATAATATTTTATGACACTTGTGATCTACATGGAAATATTACAAAGACTGCTTTAATAATAACTCAAGTGAAAAAATTAAGTCATCACATTTATTTCAAGCCACTGCACTGACATTTGAGTTTTGACAACATTCATTCACAAAGTGATTTAATTCACTATATGTGGCGTTTTAAGTGAAAAACATGACATTAGTTTGGACTAATGTCAAACCAGACAATAACACAAATTTACAAACTAACATAAAGCGCTATAACACAGATGGTAAACAAATTAAGTGACACCCTACCTGTTCTCCTCAAGGTGGTGTTACACAAGTGTTGTCCTGCTGCCGCCATGTTGGGTAACCCTCACACACTCTGGTCTTGGCCATGAACCCCTCGTGACGTCTCCTCTGTCAAGCTAGCAGTTAGCCATTTTTCCCGGAGAACCACTCCACTTTAAATCTGATTATCTTTACCAGAAGTTTGGTTTATAACAATATCCCGCGGCTGGTGGGTGCCGAGGTGTAAAACTCGAGTTTTTCTATAAAAAAAAGTAGACTTTGACACTGGTGAAGATGGTCCACTTCCACTTCTTTGGGAGAAATAACTTCTGACAGATGCTAGCTAACAACAACAAAGCGTTTTGCTAACAGCCAATCAGATGGCGGCGGGGCACCAGCTAATTATTTCTGAGCATGCGCAGTGTGTGATATTTGAATACAGGTTACAACATTACTATATTATTAATTCATATTATATTATATGTATCCTCACAGTTATTTTTAAATTATTAATTCATTTTGAATTATTTATTTGTTTGTTTATTTTTTCTCTTTTTTTCTGCATGTTTTTAGTTTGTGCTTGTTCCTAGTTCGTGTACATTGTCTTGTAGGGCTGCAATTTATATCAATGATGAATATTAATTGTGAATTTTTATCTAAAAAACTACATCCACTTATAGCTACTGGAGGTTCATGTGGAATAACTGTAGAATAATTCAGGATGCCTCTATACATGGGAGACGTTTTGTTTGTAAATCTTTGGACTTTGGATTGGATAACAAAGGGAGACACTTATTTTCCACCTATGAGTTGTGTGCTGATTTTATATAAATGTAATTCAAAAAGTATGTACTGTTACAGATGTGCTTTCAGTATGCCTTTAGTTTTTACTTCCTATTTATTTATTTATTTTTAATTCAACCTAAACCCCCTGGCTGGGTTTTTTCCACCATGGTTATTGCTACTGTCAAAATAAAATGAGTAACAGGTGCAATTTGTTCAATAAAATTTAAAAAAAAAAATACTAATGGCCCACTACTACTACAATACTGCTGATTGTATATGGGCCATTGTATATAGTTTATTCAACCTAACCCCCCAGGCTTGTTTTTTGCACCATGGTTATTGTTACTGTCAAAATAAATGAGTGCAATTTGTTCAATAAAATTAAAATTGAATAAAAATAAAACAAAATTTTCATGGTTCAATGTTTCATGGTAAAACTCTGGACACAGAGGTTTTTTTAATGAGTGACATGTACAATTTGTTCAATAAAATCAAACAAAAAATAAATTAATATTAATACTACTACCACTACAAATAATAATGATGATCCTTTTTTGCTTTTTACAAGTTTTCCTTGTAGGCTTCTTCAAGAAACCTCTTTGTGAAATTTATTTTAACCCAAACCATTATTATTATTATTTTTCTAATGGATGCCTTTCTGGCAGAAAGCCCTCAAGGACACAGCCACGGACCTTAAACTGTAGAACAATGATAAATAACAGCAGCAGGTATTTATGCTTCATGTCATGCATTTATCCAGAATTACGCAAATTTCTAGACATTTTTTGTCTCATCAGCTGCTTGTATTTTGAAATTCAAAACCGGAAACACACCCCCTCACGCAGCCGGCAGAGTGTCGTCAGCGGTGAGACCGTCTGTCCCTCCGTCTGTCCGTGTGTCTGTGTGGAGGTGAGCGCACACCGGTGCCGGTTGCAGGCGTGCAGACAGCGGCGGGAGGGACGCGGACTGAACCGTTCATCAGCATTGTGTCATGATTAAAAAATAATCCTCAGACTCTTTGAACCGTGAAGATGCTGACAGACATGATCGTGGAGCAAGAATTTGAGATCAAGGAGGAGGAACCGTGGTACGACAAGCAAGACCTTGAGCATGGTACAGTTTCCTCTCAGTCTTTGTCTCTGAACCACATTCATCTTTTTATTTTAGGCACAGCCAAATAACACAAATATGGATATTAACGCTGTTTTATATTTGCACCACACTACTGTAGCACTATTGAACCCTGCAGGTGCACAGGATGTTACATTTGTGGGGATTTCTATGTGATTTTCTGACACTATAATATTTAATATTTCAATTTAGGGTGTTTTGTGTAGTCTGTAAGCTGTGTAAATGGAAATGAGGCACCTTGACAGGCTGCAGGAAAAGACAGGAGTCAGCAGGACACTCAGATATGCGGCAAAGTGAAAAAAACAAAAGGTCTATCTGAAATGAAGACTTCATTCATCCCCTTTCATGCTTTCACACTGGTCTGTCGGGTCAGTTAATACATAATAAGAAACCCAGCAGTCCTTCATTTTTAAGACCTTGAATATCCAGCTCAGGACAGGGACTAACCCTTGTGGCACAAATTTTAAAAAGAGGGTTACTGGACTCTGGCCAAGCCACAACAAAACCTCACAAAGCTGCTTGTTCAGCAAAGTCCTCATGTGTCCATCAGTGAGCAGCCGAAGCACTGATGGTTCCTCACCCCATCTCTCCTGCAGACCTGCAGCTGGCTGCCGAGCTGGGGAAGAGTCTCCTGGAGCGAAACAGGGAGCTGGAGCAAGGGCTGCAGCAGATGTACTCCACCAACCAGGAGCAACTGCAGGAGATCGAGGTAAAGAGTGTCTCCATGTCTTAACTTGAGTATACTGTGAATAAGAAGCACTGATTTCATCTCCTCTGCTGTATTTAATTGTAACATCACAGGTTTATTTTGGTTTAGAAAGGCCAAAGCAAAAGCTCAGGCTCTCCCAGACTTCAGGTCCAGTTTTAATTTCATTGAGTGAGGTCCGTCTTGGCATTAAATCCCTCCCTACACGTCTCTGCTGACACTCAGAGTTAATCTCTTAAGACTGGATACTTGCAACATCACAGGTCTGATATCAGATCATGACCTGTGCTGCAATTCATTATCTGTCTCTTTAATTACCGCCAGGCTTTACGGGAATGAAAGGCATCTATTAATAAAGCCTAAAAAAAAATCTGTCAAAGTACAATCAACCCGTTAAACTATAACAAACTGGACACACGTTAACGTTTATTCATTGACGTTTTGACAGTTTACGTGTCCGTGTAGTTAGATGTTTAACTCGTGCTGACAGCAGGTCTGTTGTCTCTGTCAAGTTGATGTTCGGTGTTTTTTCTGTCTGTTGATTTTCAGCAGGCAGATTAGATGACGAAAGGTTCAAAGTGTCCTCGCAGGCCGATAAGATAACCTGTTCTTAAGGAAAGTGTCACTTAAAGGAGCCAGTGATTTAGAGACGTTCAGGTGTGAATGGGAAACACAAACATAACATTTCTTTAAGGCTGCACTTTTTGAAGTTGAAAGTCTTTACTGATGTACGTTGTTTAATTTGTTGAGAATTAAATGATGTAACAATGGTCAATGGAAACCAAAGTCATCAACCCACTGAGGCCTGCGTGCACTCCCGACAACGTCTGGGCATACTCATGATGAGTCGGCGGATGGTGTCGAGGGGGATCTCGACCGCACCAGGAGGAACATAGGGTCCACTGGCTGGCTGTGACATGGAGGTCTGTGTGACCCTCCAAGGATCTGCCTCCCCAGACCATCACTGATCCACCACCAAACCGGTCATGCTGGATGATGTTACAGGCAGCATAACGTTCACCACGGCGTCTCCAGACTCTTTCACGCCTGTCACATGTGCTCGCTGTAAAGCTGCTCTCATCTGTGAAGAGAACGGGGCGCCAATGGCGGACCTGCCAATTCTGGTGTTCTCTGGTGAATGCCTATCAAGCTGCACGGTGCTGGGCTGTGAGCACAGGTCCCACTCGAGGACGTCAGGCCCTCATGCCACCCTCATGGAGACTGTTTCTGACAGTGTGGTCAGAAACATGCACACCAGTAGCCTGCTGGAGGTCATTTTGTAGGCCTCTGGCTGTGCTCCTCCTGTTCCTCCAGATACCGCTCCTGCTGCTGGGTTGATGTTCTTCTACGTCTTGTGCCTGCACATACGGATGTGCCATCCTGGTTGAGCTGGACTACATGTGCAGCCTGATTGGGCTGCAGGTACCGCCTCGTGCTAGCAGGGGGGCACAGGGCTGGTCTACCACTGCCTCAAGCAGTAGTTTGGTTTGTGTTATTGTGTGACCTTGGCATTTCAAAGGGTTAGTTCGCATTCACCAAAGTCACACAATAACACAAACTGACTAACTGATAGATGCAGCAGTAGACCAGCAGCTCCTGTGTTTGGTGAGCCAAAATGACTGTGAGAAAATGAGTCTTGTGGCTTTGACGAAAACGTAGATGGAGAAGTGAAGCTGTTAAAGGCTTCCCAGTCAGAACAGGCTGTCTGACACAAAGTTAGGTCTCAATAGAAATAGAGCGTCCACTTAAACTGATGTCCTCACTCCCGTCCCTCTGTCGTCTCTCCTCCAGTACCTAACGAAGCAGGTGGACCTCCTCCGGCAGGTCAATGACCAGCACGCTAAAGTGTACGAGCAGCTGGACATGTCGGCTCGAGAACTGGAGCACAGCAACCACAAACTGGTTCTGGACAACAGGATGGCCCAGCAGAAGATCCAGGGGTGAGACAGGAGTTGTATCTGTTCTAGAAAAACAGTAAGAAACATCTCTCCAAGTCTTTGAGACTAAAATGTCCCGATTGAGTTCCCTAACGAAGCTGTGTTTTCTCTGTTCAGGCTGACAGAGACGGTGGAGCTGCTGCAGACGCAGGTGGAGGAGCTGCAACATCAGGTGAAGGAGATGAAGCTGAGTCCCTCTCCCCCTCCGAAGCCTCCGCACAGAGAGAAGTGGCCACCCCGCAGCACTCAGAGCGTGTCCTGCCTGAAGGAGCTGCAAAACACCCTCAGGTGAGGATACTCCAATACTGTCTCAGTGCTCAGTCGATTACAGACTGCTGCTTTCCTCCATTTTAGATTTCATATTTTGGGGTTGGATAGATACGATACGGTACGATACAATGCGATACGATACCATACGATATATTTTATTGTCCCTGTAGGGAAATTTGTCTTGGACCTAGGAGCGGCACAAGTATTGCTGCTTCACAATAAAAGTCCAGAGGAAATGAAAACATACACCATAAAAAAACCACATATAAAGATACAAAGATGGATACCCCTCTCATATCTGCGCCCCGAAGCTACGAAGCTACGTCCCCATAACTGCCAATTACATAACTGCTGTTAGCAATCTCATAAACATGCTTAATGTTTAATTATTCACCTCAAAGTGTCTCTTGGTGTATTTTGGTGGGATGAGAGCTGAGAGGACTCAACCCAAAAAAACGTTTGTCATTAACTTTTTTCTTAACCTGGTGGGGAAAAGCTCTTAAATGCCTTGTCACTGATCCAGAAGCTCTTTGTAAGCTTCAAGAAGGAAAGCAGCAAATCCTCCACTGAGTCCTCCTGGCTTTAGCTCTGCTCTGTGTGTGTGTGCTAATCCTACGTACTGGCAGTCGGCCATGTTTCCCTCACAGTGAGTCTTACTCTGAATGTCTCAAGCTGTGGTCACTTCCTCTTGGCCTCGACTGTACTGATGTCACAGTCTCATTCACTGCCTCGGTTTAGTCCACAGACTGTAAAGTAATGGACGTAGCAACTGTGACGTCACTCGTTTGTTGGTGGTCTCCTGTTCTGAAGCCCCGAGTTTGGCATTTTGGTTGTCGCCATCTTGGATTATCTTGGAGCCAGAATTGACTGTATTTGGACTAGACTAGCTGATCTGACTGAGGGTGCTTTCACACCTGCCCTGTTTGGTTTGGTTTGGTTCAGTCAAACTCAAGTTCGTTTGCCCCCTAAGTGCTGTTCGTTCAGGCAGGCGTGAACACAGCAAAACAACCGCACGAGACCTTCTTGAAGAGGTGGTCTCTCTGGTGCGGTTTGTTTGTGGTGAGAACGTGTTGCGACCTGGATCTGAACCAACTACAGTCACATGACACATTGTTTGGGTTACACATGAGCATGTTACAGTCCTGGAGGATTATTAATGTGCACCTCCTCCTGTACTGCCTTAATATGCACATTTGGCAAGAAAGTCCATTACATAACCAGAAGTTGTACACAGTCTTATAACACTGGCCTTCTTATCAGCTCAGCTGGTCCTCTTAATGAATTGGAAAGAAAGTAAATGGAATAGTTTCAGTGCGGAGAGCTGGTGTAAGGACTTTATGGACTTGCTATCAGTGGAACAAGCTGCTCTAATTCTCCAAGTCGCCTGATGAACTTAATGGACTTTTGAGCTTTTTAAGATCCTATCTTGAGGAAGTTGGATCATATCCTGTATTATTGAATCTTTGCTGTTACATGATATGCCCCCTCTGTTTTTTTGATCACTGTCTATCTAAACGGGTGAATTGCGTAAAATTTCACCCACTGTACAGTTTTCATGAATGTTCAAATTAGCTATAGAGACCAAACCATTTTTTTCCCCAGGCTGTAAACATGTTTATTGCTGCTGTAAAGTTGGGCGTTTAAACGTTGGGGTCTATGGGGAGTGAGTGGCTTCTGGAACCAGCCTCAAGTGGCCGTTCAAAGAACTGCAGTTTTTGGCACTTCGGCCCTGGCTTCAGTTTTTAGCCCCGGAGGTTGCAATGTAATCCTGTCAGGACTGCTCCTTCAAAGCATCCAGGTCAGATGGACGGAAATCTCAGTGATAAACACTACAGAGAAACTTAAGACAGGTGTGAACTGTGGTGCATGAGGTTGGAAGAAAAGAGGTCAAAGTCTGAGCCGGAGGATCTGAACATGTCTCGATATCTCTGTAGGCTGATATTGTTTCTTCAGCTGATTTCTAATCTACTCTGTTCTGCTGAGAAGTACTTAGAGTATTTTTTTCTTGGCCTTATCTACTGCTATTTTATGGCCTAATATCTCCAGTTTTGTGTGTGTGGGGTTTTTTTTTATCTGTTTTGAGTTGTGTATTGGTTTGGTTTATCCTATCAAAAATACTGTATACACCGAGCATACGTGGGAAAAAATACACAATTGAAAACAGATATCCAGGATTAATAGAGTATAGGGTATGTATAAAAAATTATTTTGATTGATTCTAACTATTTAAAGTATATGGGTGACCTGCCCATCTATCTAGTAGTCCACCCACCTCATCAACTACTGCTGCACCACTGGGCATGGCATATGCGTACATGGTCGCGGCCATTGAGACTTAGGCCTTGTTTACACGGATACTGATACAAATAAAAACGGATTTTTATTTATCCCGTACAAAAGAAATTTCGGGTTTACACGGTCAGTTGCGAAAACGACATCCCTGTTTACACAAAAACGCAAAAATGGGCAGAATTTGCTGCAATTAGCATGCCAGGCCAGTAGGTGGCGATACGTTGATACAGATATTTTTAAAAACTTTCACTTTGGAAACCGTTTTTGAAAATCTTCATTTTCGTCGAGAAAAACGCCGGTTACGTGTAAATGATAGGTGCAAACGCAAATACAAATACCCGTTTTTAGAAATATACGGAACCGTATAAACAGGCCCTTGGCACTACTTTAAATCTAGAATAATTCTGCCTATTTTAAACGTCACACAAAGTCAGCTCAGATACTGTGGCTCGTGACCTTTGGTAGATGTCGTCATCACCTCTCCACGGTGCATTCCTGTCCTGCCTTTCATTTTGTTTTGGCAGGCAAGCAAAAGATAAAATGCTCACAGTCAGTTATGAAAGAGAAGATAAATTATCAGCCAGCATGGTAATTATAAAGGCTATATAGGAACAGTTGGCACAGCTACATACACTCAAGGTCCACTTGCTCACCTGTTCTGGAGATTTTGTCTGTCACATGGTCTTTAGTAGCAGTAGAAACAGTTTTTTGAGTAACTGGGGATGTATGAAAAATTAATGAAAATGTAGAAGTCCTGAAAAGCTTTGGGAATTCATCTGGAAATGTATGAAACAACTGTCATTTAGTTTTGATACGTACATTTGTGTTTTTGTACACCCACTGTTACGATGGGAAGAAAAATTAATTTAAAGTCATAGTTCAACATTTTCAGAAATATAACCTGAGTAAACAAACACAGCTCGTCCTATTTACACTTAAAAAATTAGAAAACAGGATGTAACGTGATGATTTATGGTTTATGCTAGCTGTTTCCACTTGTTTCCAGTCTTTATGCTAAGCTAAGCTAGTTGTCTGTTAGCTCAAGCTTTGTTTACTGTACAAAAATGAGAGTGGTATCAATCTCCCAATCTATCCATCAAAAAAACAGGAGAATAAATGTATTCCTCAAAATGTTGAACTACTCCTTTAATGGACTGACAGTCTGCACAACAACAGATTCTAACTACATTAATCGTATCGAATAATCAGGAAAATCCGATTCAGGAAACGCATCATTAAATGCACAGAGTTCTAACTGTCTGTGTTTCTGTGTAGGTATGACTACGACGAACCCTCAGACGGCCTCCAGTCCTCCGACATGTCGTGGCACGAAGAGGAGCAGGCGTCGCTTCGAGAGTCCCTCCGCAACCTTCAGACTCAGTTCGCCAATGAGCGTGCTCGGAGGGAGGAGTCAGAGCGAGAGGCCGAGCTGCTCGCCAGAGAAAATGCAGCGCTGGAGCAGCAGCTGGCAGGGATGGAGGGCTGTCAGGTATGTCTGACCGATACACCTCTCACCTGTGAGTGTGTTTGCACAGAACACAACCTCTCTGACATCCTCCTATTCTCTGTCTGCTTCAGGTCCGAGTGGCAGAGCTGGAGCGCGAGGCGGAGGAGCTTCGTCAGCTCTGGAAATCAGATTCCTCCCAGAGATCCACCAGACCGGACATCATCCACAGCCTGCTGCGCAACTCCATGTTCCTCAACGCGGAGGAGGAGAACGACGGCGCTGCAGAGAAAAGCCCCTGGGTCCTGAAGCGCTGGGACAGCGAGCGGCCGATGAAGGCGACGCAGATGCCTGGCTCTCCCGACAGGATCTATGACCACGAGTGCTCCTGCGTGCGTCGGGCCGAGGTGGTGAAGTATCGTGGGATCTCGCTGCTAAATGAGGTCGACGCCCAGTACAGTGCCTTGCAGGTGAAGTACGACGAGCTGCTGCGGCGCTGCCACCTGGGGCAGCAGGAGGAGGAGCAGGATGGGCAGACCCACAGGTCGGTCCAGACTGCATCTCTCGCCACCACTTGTCCTGCTCTCTCAGACATGGAGGACTTTACAGACGACTTTCACCAGCCGGAGTATAAGGAACTTTTTAGGGAAATCTTCTCACGCATTCAGAAAACCAAAGAGGACCTGATTGAGAACAGAGGGCGACTTTCAGCTGGTGAAATGCTGCCTATTTTGCATCAGTAGCTCGCAAAAAAAAGAAAGATAAAGATGCTGCAAGATTTATTATTGTCTTCCAGTTAAAGAGCGACTCTTTGGAAAGACTCTTACAGCAGCACTTGAAGCTAACTCTACACTTTACTGTATGTTATCCGCCCAGAAATGGTGATCGCCTTGCGAAGGGGTTAAGAGACGAGAGTGATGCAGGAACCAGAAGGCCAAACACCACCAGCTCATGTCTCAGATGAGGCTCATTTTGCACAGAAACACCAGTGCCTAACGCCGCCGTCTCTACTGTGCAATCACTCTACCTCACTTTGCACAAACAAACTCCTGAGGAAATCATTTCTGGGTCTTCCTTTATCGCTAACACTTTATTTTATGGATCCTAGAAAGATGTGAGTTTCACAGAAAGTTTCCTGGAAAATATGTAAAGATGTAATTTGGTGCTATTAACAGAGAAAATGGTAGTTTAACTCACAGGGTGTGGACTGTGGTCATGAGCCTGCCATTGGCCGCCTGTTTCAGATGGAATTCTCCCCTTCCACTATCTGCGTGCTACAGTTTCCAAAGTCCCTGTCGCTACGTGAAACTAGTCCCGCCAAACCTGAGACACAAGACATGAAACAACCTCTGAGCTAAAAACAGCAGCGCTCGCCTCCCCACCCTGCAAATGTTCTACCGAAACAAGTTCCCTCCCAGGTGGAACCCAAAGACTTTTAGGTTACACCTAACCTTAAAGTCTTGAAGTCAGTGCACAGTGGGTCAGCTAAACCATCGGTTCCCAACTGGTCCAGCCACAGGATTCACATTTCTCCTTAGTCATTAGTTCAAGGTCTGCACAGTTTGATACAATCAGCGTCATACTTGCGTTTGGCCATGTTGTCGAGCTAGTCTGCTGTCTGTTAAGCTTTCAGTTATTCACCCATTCTACAGCAGGAACGGCACTTCAAAATAAAAGCTCTGTGCCGGAAATTCACTGGACTTCACAATAAAGTATGATTATCACAAACTTGACATATTGGTGAGTCACTTGCGGTCCATTCAGGATGGACCCGCAACCCACCAGGTAGGAACCACTGAGCTAAACAATCAGAAGTTACTGTATGTACAGTTATACAACAATTCAATGTTCATATATGGAAGATCAAGTTTCCAAGTAATTTTCTTTCTTAAAAGAAATCAAGGTAGGAGGCCCCAGGGCAGACCCAGAACATACGTATCTCATCTGGCCTGGGAACGCCTTGGGGTCCCCCAGGAGGAGCTGGAAAGTGTTGCTGGGGAGAGGGACGTCTGGGGTGTTTTGCTCAGCCTGCTGCCCTGCGACCCGGCCCCATATAAGCGGATGAAAATGGATACATGGATATCTACATTGGGAGCAGGTCCCAGAGTTTGTCATGTTGTTTCTTCAATAGCCGAGAATGGACAAACCAAACACTGGCGCTAGATAGGGCCATTCAGGTTTTCATGTTCCAGTTCTGCAATCTCGTGGCTAGATGCTACTAAATCCTACACACCGGGCCTTTAAAAAATGTCTTACGTGATTAATTGATTATCTAAATAATTGCTGAATTATTTTGTGTTGATCAGCTAATCAACAAATCAACCAGTTATTTCAGCTTTAATCAGGACCGTGACCTAAAAAGTCAAAACTGTCAGTTAGTCCCAAATTACAAACTGAGCTGTTCTTTTCAGGAAACTTGCGAGATTATTATCACAAATTTACGGATCCATAAAATAGAATGTCATGTGTAATGTTTGCTGTATCTGCTCTTTGATTTGTTTACTGAGCTCCGATGATCCGATGTGAACTTTTTTAATTTATTTTTTCTTTGCAACTATTTGCAGCCGTTGATAGTTTTGCCTGCACCTATAAGAGCGACTGATGTAGGTTGTTACATTGGTGAAGGAGTTTATATTATTGGTGATTCAAGGTGCTCAAACATATTTAGGATCTTTTGTAATCGTGACATTTCTTTCTAAAAAAAAAAAAAAAAGAAACGATACTTGATTATTGTGCGATAGGTTAGATGACTGTGAGTGAATGTTATATTAAAGGGAAGTTCTGAGGTTTACCAAAAGACTAACTCTATGTACTTGATGATGTAACGGCCTCCTGGTATATCTATCATATATCATAAAGTCATGTTTGATTAGAAGCTTTTCTCAGCAGAACTTCTGTTGCTTTTGCTGCCTGACGTCCACGTGTCCTTGTTAAGCTTAAGACTGTGCGCACAGTTTGTAGATGTCTGTGAAATCATGTTGAGATGCACTTTAGAAATTGCACATTATCAAAGCTCCTCTGACACTTTACGTATGTAGTTATTATCAAGTGTCCTGAATAATCTGCAGTATGTATGTATGTATGATGTGTTTCTACCTGTTTCATGATTGGACCTTGGGGCTCAATGTCTGAGCCATAAAACATGAAGCAAGCCAAGACAGTGGGGTTGTGTGTTTTTTTGAGTCAGTTCATTTAAAGATATAATTAAACTTTATTCATAGAGGCGGTGTCACTTGGGGCATCATAAATCACTAAATCTGATGTAATAAAACTGCTTTGACGTCAGACATCCAGACACACTGCTGCACTTCAAACACAATCAACAAAAATAAAAATGACCAAAGAGCAATCATTAACAGTTAAAATCAGTTACGCAACCTGAGCCCCGATTTACTGGTCCGTCTACGTCCCAACCCTCACCTATGGACATGCGCTCTGGGTAGTGACTGAAAGAATGAGATCACGCTTTCGCTCAATACTGGACCAAATTGTAAAATTATTGTTCCCATTTGTAAATTTGACACAAAACATGGGAAAATAGGGTCAATGTCTTTTTAAAAAAAAAAATACTAAAGTTAACCTTTAAGTAATCAATAAATGAATAAATAAATGCACAAGTGGAAATGGAAATCAATATATTTTATAGAAATGTTTATATAAAATAAATGCATAAAATATTAATTTTTAATAATTAAATAAATTAAATAAATACATCAATAAAAATTGATTAACGAGGCATCATTAAATATACATAAAATTTAAAAAATCACCTACCTATTTATGTAATTTCTGCACTTAGTTTTTCCTGTATTTGGTAATGCATTTGTTTATTTTTTACTGTATTTTTAATACATTTACTGGCTGATACTTAGGCAATTTTTCATCCTCCATAATTAAATGTACCTGTTTCTTTAAATAACATAGATAACTGAACATAAACTGTGGATGTTTTTCCTGAGATGTGTTCATTATTTAGATTTAAACCAAACATCAAAAGAGCATCTTGCTCTATACATAAGGAATATTATGCATCGAGCTTTACACCGTTATCCTTAAAAAAAATAAATCATACAAAATAAAAACGTCACCTCACTAACCCAGGGTCTGACATCCTGTAACATAACACCGCTGATAAAATATAATAATGACAAAAGACCAAAACAGACAAGTTGACATTACGTTTATTGATCAAAGTAACAAACCAATGGGAAAAAAAATACAGTCATGTCATTATTTGATGATGTAACACTAAATTTTTACTCTCGAAGGTTTAAATGAGAATCAAAGTATTACTGTTCCTGTAATTCTGAATATGAATGAATGGGAGTTTGTCTTGTGAGGCACTTTCGATGGAGGCTCATAATAGCAGCACATGGCGATACACCAGCGTATCCATAGCAACAACTCCCACATAACCTCCCCAGATGGCGGGCCGGTGTTTGTACCAGACCACGATCCATTCGGTCCACACATACGTTCCACTTTGTTCATACAAATGGATTCAACAGACAGCTTTATGCTCAAAATGTGACGAAATTCTTATTCAAAATTGCATCTTTATTGGCCGCCATCAAAATCAGTCTCTTTCTTTAAAAGTAAAACCATTTGAAATCTGTACATTCGACCATAAACAAACCTCAACAGCATCCACTTTATCTCTCATTTTGTATTTCAGTGCACGTTCGACTGAGTGCGACAGACGTGAGAGAAGCCACATCTGATGTGGCAGTTATATCAGGTCCATGATTGCCAAAAAATATCAAGTGATTTAATTTGTACAACATGAGCACAACAACATCAGGGACTTTTTTGTTTTTGCATTACTGTTATTTTTATTTTCCCTTTTGTTTTAAAGTTTGTTGACTCGTGAATTTGGCAACATTTCTTCACACGTTTTAATTAAGCAGCTGCATCATTCGGCCTTCAAGCGCAACCCTTTCACTCGTGGAGGGTGGAATAAATACTCTAATCAGCTGATATTCTTTAAAGGGATAGCTCAGATTTTTTTAAGTGCTTTGTCCATAGGCAGTGTATCACCTGCAGTAGATGTCAGTGGGCACGCCCCCAGTTTGGAGAGGCAGGAAGGAGTCTGACATGGGAGGTAATGAATGTACTGCTGTTGACAGGGGCAGCAGCAAAACCTATTATAGCTTTCACTGCAAGTGTACGCTATAGTTAATATATTTTCACCACTTTACCTTGCTGTCAGACAGCTCTTTCTGACGGGGAACTGAAGCTTTTGTACCTATTTACGCTCTCGTCAAAGCCGCCAGACTCCATTGACAAAAACAGTGATTTTACCTGGGAGAACACAGGAGCTGCTGGTGTACCGCTGCCTCCATCAGTTTGTTTGCTTGTCTTAATATGTGACTTTGGTGAATCTGAACAAACCCGTTTAAAATACCAAAGTCGCACAATAACAGGAACAAAATACGTGATGGAGGCAGCGGTTGACCAGCAGCTCCTGTGTTCTGCGGCGTAAAATTACTGTTTTTATAAATGGAGTCTGGTGTCCTTGAAAAGCTGGAGTCCCTTCCGGATTTCTTGGGCTGTTTGTGGGATTGCCGCGGCCTGAAATGCCCGATTTCACATCAACTTTTCAAGAAAATTGTGATGCATGTTGCAATGTTGTCACAGACTCAGAGCTTATTATTAAGAGCACTTGGTGTTTACCACTAAATCTCCTTGTGATGGCGAATTTGCGAAGAAACGGCCCGCTGATTGGCTTACCCTGACATTCTTACCCAAAACAATCCCACTCCTCTTGCCTAAACCTCACCAACCCCACCAACGTAGGCAACGAGCACTAGCTAAATCATAGTGAGCACAGGGCGGGTCATTCATTCACTAGCCTAGGATTCGCAAATGTGCGTCAACGATTGCTAAAGGACTGTCTAGCACGAGCTAACACCCGAGACCAAGCCGTCAAGCATTCCGGACAATCTCACAATAACCGTTGGGTAACGTTGGCAGTGTCACAGATTTAGGTGGCTGAAATCACTTTGCAGCTGCCCCTGTCCACAGCAGTACATTACTCAACTGTGTCAGCACTCCTGTCTGCTTCTCCAAACTGGGGGGGGCGTGACGACCACCATCTACTGTAGGTAATACACTGATTATAAATAAGTACCCATCTGTCCCTTTAAAGCTCACCCCTCTTACCTGTGTTTTGAGGGTGGAATAAATATTGTATGTAGTTGATATTGTTTGATCAAAGAAAACGTGTTGGTGCATGAAAAATAAATCAGGCTTCTTCTTTATGTTTTCTACCCACAAGGACCGAATCAATGTTCGCTCTGTTGGTGATATAATAAAGTAAAAATGTGTTTTCTCTGGCAAAATGTACAAATCAGGAGTAGAATGAGAGCACTTAGAGCCACATCTCCTTCCAACAGTAAACACTTTCCTCATCTGGTAAAAGTTTAAGTTCCAAAATAATCAAACATGAGGTCCAAAAAATCCAAAAACCTACTTATAAACCGTATATATATTGAGCTATTTCTTCATTTGCTTATATTCATGTTTTCCCACTCGGACTCTCCAGCTGTTGATGAGTATGTGAGGAGGTTGCGTCCTCCGCGCTGCAGCAGAGTCAGAAATGCTCCAGTTGAAACAGGAAAAGCTCCATGTTCTGAGCTGAGGCGGACATTTTTTTTTTTTAGTCCTCCAATCACCTGCCCTCAGAGCTGGGCGAGCTGTGATTGCGATTGGCTCTCGTCTCTCTGGCCGCCCTCCCACTGGACACCCGAGAGAGGATTTGATTGGCTGACGGTGACCGCAGGGGGGGGGTGGCAGACTCTCAGCGTCAGGACTGTATTGTTCCCTTGAGGTACCACATCCCTGCGTGGCTGCTGCAGCACTCCTGGAACGACAGATTAAAGGTTAGATCAGTGATTTATTATTATTAAAAAAAAAAGAAAAGCTCCTTAAAGACAGACTCTGTCCTGTCACTCAGCTCACATTGAGCAGCCGGTCGATGTCCGCTTTCGGGACGTCTCCAAACTCCTGCGACAGTTTGGCTTGTATCATCGGCCTCCTGACGCGGTAGTTCTTGTTGAACAGGTCATACAGCAGCCGACGTTGCTGCAGGAGGAAAAACACGGAATTAATTTAAAGGAATAGTTCGACATTTTGAGCATACGCTTTGCTTTCTAACCGAGAGTTAGACAAAGGATTGACACATCTAAAGCCCTTTTTAAATAGGAGTTGTGCAAATTTGCAGGAAAGCCCGATCAGTCTTCTTTCAGCGTTGGCAGTATAAAAACAAAATCAGGGAGTGCAGCAAAATGCCGCCTGTCTTTGCCTCTTCAGCTATGGCTGTGGCCGTCAAACAGAACTGTGGCCTACTTTTCTCTCCTGTGTCGCAGCCATGTCACCATCCAAATTACGCACAGTTCAACACGCTGCATGTGGTTTCTGAAATTCATGTGAAATTCTGGTGATAGCTGAAGGCTCCTACTTGTGGTTTGTGGTGCGGGTTTAGTTGCAAAGGTCTGCATGTAGAGTCAAGACAGGAAGGACGTTGTGACATCACTGTAAACCTGGGCAGAAAGTGTTTACCTTGTCAAATTCGTCTCCAGTCTCCCACAGACCAAACACCTTCTGTTCGTCGGGGGCTGCTGTGCTCTGAGCAGGAAACTAAAGACAGGGGGAGACAGCCGTGTTAGAAAGGCAACTGACAAGAGAGTTACCAGATCAAATCCAAAACTTGCTATGCTAAGACTCTGATCAAACACACTGTTTTGCCAAAGTGGGGCGGCTTTCTGTGGTGGTTTTCAGTGAGAGTGGAGCGTTCTGCTTGCTGCTTTTGCAAATCGGAACACCTCGCATTTCTGCAGGAGCACCCTGAACAACTCGTGTTGAAATACTACAACAACTGTGCCCTTTTTTAATTTTATCCAATCAGATGAATTGTGAGGCAGCCTTTCTGTGAAGAACTGTGTGAAGCTAACATCTGCTTACTTTCAACATCACCCTCGGCAAGCTGCAAGACACATCTGAACAAAGTGTCGCCTCAACTACTTCGTAACACTCTACCAACCATAATGAAGCCTGACGACACACAGCCGATCGTCAAACTGTCCCAGACTCGTCCTAAAACAAGCCCTGAATCCGCCATCACACAGGTGAAGCTCCTGGACCAGCTGATAGTACTACCTGCGATTTCTGATGTACTCATACAGATCTCTGTTCCCTGTGACCAACAAACAAATCAGAGCCAGCGCAAGTGCCTTTGCCTGTCCATTTTTTATGCAGATTGCCAAAAGTGCTCTGTCTGATCAGGGCAGGCTTCGTAGAGAGAGAAAAAAAAAAAAAAAAAAAAAAGGTGTGCCGGGCACAAGTCCTGGAGCAAAACACCATCATTACAGACTCTCAGCAGTCAGACACGAAGAGAGAAGAGATCGTGTTCGGACTGGTGGAAGTGTGTTAATAACATAATAAAGCATGCATGCTCATCCTTTGATTCAAGTGTCTACGTTGCCATGTCATGCAACAGTTAACAAATCCCAGCATTGCTTTCCTTTCTCTCAGACACTTTGTCTGTTAATTTGGTCCGCTGACAAAACGTCAAAATTAAGAGGAGGCTGAGCACTGCTGTGACCAGAAGCACCAACGCTGAGAAGGATTAACGTCCAGACACAACACACTGACTCAGAACTGATCTATGAACTGTCAGGCGTCTCAACAATAATGTTCACTGTGACACAGAAGGTGAATCCTCTGATTCTAGATCTGCCTGCATTTGCAAACAACACACCAGCTTAGTCTCTCGCTGAGCAGTAATGAGCCTTGAGGCTAATAATCTGTTGCATAACAAAGATGGCGTCCGGCCAGTCCCTGCCCCTACGGCGGTTACAATCCTCTAATGTCGAGGATACAGATTGGATAAGACCTGAGCCAGGACAGGGCTGGTCCTGGCAGGAGACCTGGCTGCTTAATGAAACAAGAGGACGTGGCACAGACCTCGCCACTCCCCGCCCTACGAGTAAAACACAGCTACGAAAACAGTGGTAACAGTCCTCATCCAGCTATTTTGAGCTTACAAACAGCAGCCAGGGAGTACAGGGAAACACACTGCAAACACATGGAGGTGTCAGGTGGCTGCTGGAACCTGAGCGAGAACCTGAGAACCAGGTTTGCATTGCTTCAGTGCACTGACCGACCACAAAGCGCTCATGAGCAAAATGACCGTTAATGCCGTTATTCTGTTGGGGAAAACTGATAGCTGCATTCAAGCTGACAAAGAAACATTTTAGCACCCAGAGGCAGCTAGGACGGACAGAAAGAGAGCGGCAGCAGCTCTTGGTGCAGCATTGTGCCAATGGGAGCCTCAATTTAAGATCATTTTTGTAGTGTCAATCAAACAACAAATCATTCATAATAATTGTTTTGTCTGTGCCTAACGAGTCTCTCAAAGCCCACGCTGATGTGGGTATTAGTATCCTAGTATCCTGTTTGTCTGACCAACCATCCCAAACCAAAAATATTCCTGTTTACTGTGATGTAAGAGAAAGAAAATCATTTGAGAGGCTGGAACCTGAGAATTTCTGGTGTTTTTGCTTAAAAAGAAGTTACTAAGCCTTACAAACATTGCTGATTCATCTTGCTGATAACAAGCCTTATTAACTGCACTGTGTAAAGGGACGGTTCATCTGCATCTTCTCTGGGATTTTCAACATTAAAATGCACACTGAGCCGTTGGCAAAAAGCAGTGACGTAGATAAGTACGCTGATAATAATATTAATAACTGACAGGGATGGTTAGGATTTTTTTAAGTGGAGCTGTATGAGGCAGTGATAGTGCTCCCTTTAAAGCCACCAGACTACTTTGAAAGAACATGGCAGAGCATGGCGATTGCTGTTCTGCTGCTGCTGCTGCTGCTGCTGCTTCACGCGGTTAGTTTGTGCATGTTATGGTGTGCAGTGCATGGCTTAGCTTTCTTGCCAGTCCGCTTCTCCAAGCTACGCCAACCTCCAGGGCTGAAAAATGAAGCCAAAAACTGCAGATCTTTAAACGGCCTCTTACGGCTGACTCAAGAAGCCAGTCAATCCCCACAGACCCTCTTGTTAAAATGCCCAACTTTACAGCAGATACAAACCTGTTTACATCCTCGTACAAAATCTGTTTTTGGGCTCTATGGCTAACGTCCTACATTATGACAACTGTAGAAGAGATTCATTTTTATATCAAAGGCAGGCAACTTTGAGAAACAGACTGTTTGCTGATAGCGTCTTCAGCTTCTCAGTCAGATCCACCCCTCGCTCTTCCACAGCACCACCTTCTCGCCCCAAATATGGTCACTTCTGACTCCAAACAAAAACAAAAAAAAAAGGAAAAAAAGATGGCGACAGTCGTAATGCTGAACTTGAGGCTTCCAAAGGACAGTCCACAATCCAAAGTGTAACATCACCGTAGCTGCGTCCATTAATTTTGCATTCATTCATTCATTTTCCTTAACTGCTTATCCTATTAGGGGTCACAGGGGGCTGGAGCCTATCCAAGCTAACACTGGGTGAGAGGCAGGGTTCACCCTGGACAGGTCACCAGACTATCACAGGGCTGACACATAGAGACAGACAACCATTCACACTCACATTCACACCTACGGACAATTTAGAGTCACCGGTTAACCTCCATGTCTTTGGACTGTGGGAGGAACCCTCGACAGGATAAGCGGTTACGGAAAATGAATGAATAAATAAATCTTACTACCACTAATAACAATAGTACATAAATAAAAAATGGGCCTGCCCTTAAATGAGCAAGTGTCGAGATGGAAGGAAATGTTGCTGCCATTTGGAGTTGTAAATCCCTGCCTCAAAGCAACAGTAATAGTTGTGCGATTTTTTGCCGCCTGACACAGGAGCTCTGGGTTCATATTTCCTCATCTTCTCACTGATACCTCTTCCAACATGCCCTAATCAGTGCAGGAGCTCCCTGCAGGGTTTTGCCTGGTGATTGTCAGTCTACTCTGCGTGCGAACTCACAGTAACAAGAATGCTCACACAAATGAGATCTCAAACACACAGATTCAAAGAGAGAAAACAGAAGCATCCAGTGTGAAGTAATTGGAGATATACATCCGACTCCTTGTAAATCCTCATCTCAATCCCCCCTGAATACTCACAGGCACCATTATCTGTTTGCACTGGCAGAGCAGTATGGCGTCCTGCAGCATGTGGTCCGAGATGGAGGGGAAGACGCTCTGTCCCACTGGCATAGAGGCCAGGTGAAGGCCGAACAGCCTCTTAAACTCGTTCAGCGTCAGTACAAAATGCTTCCTGAAAGTCTTTGTCACAAACTCCTGCAGCTCCAGGGACACCGTGTTGGCGGGACTCCCTCCATTCCCGTTAGTGTGATCGAAGCCAGGGGAGATGGCACTGGGGTAACCATTGACAGAACCGTTGGGTATGGAGGACGACGTGTCCATGGGTTCGTCTTCCCTGTCGCTGACCGGTTCCTGTTTGACACGGACGCTGCTCTCTGCCCGCCTGGTGTCCAGGTCCTTCTGTAGGGATGAGCGGTTGTCTTGAGCGCGCTCCTGAGCCATCTTCAGACGCTGCTCGCCACATATGTGGACAGGCTCTGGAAAACAACACAGACATCAGCTGAATGTTTAATGTTAATGTGTTAACAGGTGGCTGTTACAGAGTAAACTCACCAGGCTGAGGGGAGTTCTTTGGCATGAAGTCTTCTTTTGAGAAGTTAAAGACTTTTTCCAACCTTTAAAATAAGAGTACAAATTAAAACAGTCCACAAAGAACATTTAATATCACTTCCATGATTGACAGGAACACCCTGGTGCATTCCTGAGTGAAGCACATTCCTCCCGCTTCTTTTAGTGTAACCTACTTGCTCTGGATGCCGAGCCACAGCATGTGTTGCCTGTGGGCAACATCTGGGTGTTTCTTAATGAAGTCTACATCAGTAGGCAGCAGGAACTCCCAGCCCCGGTTGACTCGGGGGGCAGCCACATGCTCCAGGAACTCCTTCACATCCTCTGGAGGAAGCTGACGGGAGACAGGAGGAAGAGCTTGTTAGTTGTGTTTACCTGGACGAAGGGAACAACCGTAGCCTCAGGGTGACAAGAAGCAAGTTGGAGCGAGAGTTCAAAGACACTCCTGCTCCAGTGAAGCTGCTCAGCATCTAAACAACTGTGAAAGACTGAGGTGGCACTGAGAATCTGAGAGGTCTAGGAGTTTTTATTTATGTTGAACTCACACAAAAACTGTGTCATCATGTCCCTGATGTCCCAAACATGCAGACTGATAATGTAAAGCCCCATTTCCACCGAGCGGTACGGTTTTCCACTGTGAAAAGTTGTGGATGGCACCAATGGAACCGTTCCGTACCGTCCCCATGTTTGGTCCCCCCTCTGTTGGGGTACCGAGCACACAGATCTGGTACTAAAAGGTGGAGCTGTGAACACTGCAGTCTGTTGATTGGTCAGTAGAGGACGGTCACTCTGCTCAGGGCTGAGTTGTGGCTGGTTTTGAGGCTCATGTAACCACTGTTCATACTGTGAAGAGTTTTATTAGTTTTATTCCCACTGGCATCAATGAAACTCATCTCATCCCCACATCATTTTCAGAGACTTCCTCGTTCACTCAGTGCCTGCTCTATTTCTGCAATAAACCGTAAAATCAGAAAGAAACTCTAGCAAAACAACCAATTCACACCGGATCCAGTCTAACGAGTGAAATTAAAAAGGTGGAAGCATATCACACTCCCACAAACAACTTCCTTGCAAATGTGTTGAAACACCCAAGAGACTAATTCACCATGAAAGCAGTCTCTGGGGTGAGATGCATATTTTAAACCTGAGTGCCTCAAACAATTAGTTTTCCACTGCCAAGGTGCAATTTTTAAACATTTCCATGACGGTTAAATTGTGCAAAATAGTTGCAAGCTAAACAACTTGAAAAAAAATCAAAAAAAAAAAATCCATGAATTTTAATTATTGTAGCACAAAAATGCAGAAGGAAATGCAATCTACTGAGCCATCTTCAGACGTTATTACAAATAAGAAACAGTCATCAGTCATTTTAGGATTCTGGTCTTACTTTGATGATGGACGCGACCTCCTTTCTCATGACAGAGCGCTCCAGAGTGAACCTCCACATCTACAAGAGAAACAACTATGTCATAACTTTACAACCATGTTGACCACACACACACACGATGAGGCACTGCGCTGATAGTGGGTTTCTGCTTTGTGTGAACAGTGACAGCAGCTCACCACAAAGTCCCGGCCTCGACAGAGCACTTCAGCAGGGACGCCGCTGTGAGGACTGCACGTGTTTTTAGGATACAGAACATCACTGCAGAAATAAAACATACAGAGACATCACTCAGCCGCAAGTCTGTAAGTTTAATGTGAAACATATTAAACTCACTCAGATATTGTGGTGTACAGATACAGAACGCCAAACTACTGGACCAATCAGCCTAATAATACACGTGCACATTAACTACTGTACGCTCAAGGATCTCTCATGGTTGTGGTGATTTAAAAAAAGCCTGTTTTATTGACTTGTTAAGAGGAGTGAGGAGTCAGTGATGGTTTAAAACAGTCGGTAGGGGCTGCAAGTTTTCCGGAAATCAGCATCTTAAAAAAAAAAAATAACCTAACAAACCTCACTGTCTGTTGCAGGCCACATGTTGGCCTTCATCATGGCTAAAAAAAACTTACATCCACAGATAAGTGTGGTCTCATTCTGGACTGGCGCCTTTATGTAATTGTTTTTAATGAGAATGAAGCTTTCTGGCTGCGACTGTTGTGTTGCGACACACCTCACGTTTCTGCGCTCTAGGCACCTGGCGTTTTTGCTGGTGGTGCTCTGACTCCTCGAGTTGAAAAAAACTTCAACTCAAAGCGTAAAAAGCGCCCCACGACATCTTTTTTTCCCCATTGTCCATCGCATGATTTGAGAGGCGGGCCTTCTGTGGTGGTCACGACAACAAGTTTACAGTTGGTAAACAATGGAGGAGAAACTGGTGGTAGCGGTTGCTGGATACCCAGAGCTATACGGCCTGATGATAGACAGCAGGTTGTCAAACTGCCCCTGAGTCATCCTAAAATATGCCTGGAAACAGCCATCATGGAGGAGAAGCTCCTGGACCAACTGGTGGTACTCCCCATGATCCACCCTCTTTTGTAGGGTCTCGTGTACCCACACAGATCTCTGTTTCCCTGTGCCCAACAAACTGTTCACTAACAGCCTCTCACCCTCAACCAGAGCTACAGCAAGTACCCTCTGCCTCAACATGTCAGGAGCTAGATACTGATTACTGTGAAATAACTAAAAAAAAAAAAAAAAAACAGTATATTGCTCACACGTGAAGGTTATATATAATAAGGAGGTAAATCCATGGTTGCCTGGCAACAATAAAAAGCCACAGTTAAACAATTTCTATTTTCAGTCTGTTTTGGGCTACGCAAAACTCAAAAAGCACATTTCAAGGACAATTCCTGGCACATAGTTGTGTTTACTGTTGTTATTTCTTATTTGTTGTGCTGTAGCCTACAGACGACGTTAATACTGTTCAACGGCCATTAATGAACGGCATGGATCAAAGATTTGTGGCTGTTCTTACCTGTTAGTGGCAGCTGCAGCAAGGACAGTGCCTTTGTACATGGGGCGCCTGCTCGAACCATTAAGCCACCGACGCCCCCATATTTCCTTGTTTTTATGTGATAGTTGTCGACTGATTGGTTCGTTTTTCTGCTCATTTTCTGTTCTCCTTGTTGTCATTTACTTTTGTTGAATCTTTCAAAACTATGCTAGCTTTGTTTTTAATTCATTTATTTTCTCCTATTTTTGTTATTATTTGTATTTCTCCATAAGTTGATCTCTCCTAACACCATTCTTATTTTTCTATATATTTCAAGCTCATGATTTTATCTTGTGTGTGTGTGCGAATAAAGTAAAATAATAATAATTACGTAATAATCAAGGACACACGGCCTCTCGCTGCAGGCAGCAGAGCTCTCTCCAGCTCCATTTCAAACAGCACCTCTAATCTGTGTGAACCTTTTAGTGACATGTTCTCTCACCTCTTGACGACCCAGTTGCCCTGAACCAGCAGCGCCACCTGTTGGATGCAGCGCAGTGCTGCAGTTGAGTCTGTACCAGAGGCGAGCAGGCCCATCAGGTTGGCAAACGGCATCACCTTGACTACAGACGAGAGGAGACACAGGGAAGTGAAATATAAAACTGATAGCTGATTATATGGTATGAACATTATGCAGCTTATGTTTGTGAGAAACGTACTGAGGTTTGGATGCATTCAATAACTCTGTACCAGAGGAGGATAAACTTAAACCATTTCACATCTGACATCAACACTAATGCTTTGTCGCCCCCGTGTGGCACACAGAAAAACTGCATGGAAAATGTGACTGCTTGGACGTTAACCTGCCATTTAAATAATCTAATTATGTCACAAATCATCACTTTCTTGTCACAGCCCTACGATCTGCTGATGAGTTTTGTGTGAATGTGTTGGCCTACCATTCTTCATCAGGGTCTTGACTTGCTCTCCCAGTGGCAGAGTGCGGAGCTGAGCCATGGAGAGAACATTACTGGGACCGACAGGCTTCACACTGTCATACAGGAGAAACAGGTGGAGAGAGAAACATCAGTGAAGCATCTCTGAAATTGTCTGATATCCTTATAAATCTCATACTGGTCAGACGTGGGAGGAATACTTACACTTTTTCCTCTGCAAGAGGGGGCATCAGCATCGCCAGGTACTCCCTGCAAACGAGGGAACCATAAGTCAGGAAGTCTGAAGTCCATCCAAGCAGTTACTAAGACATACTGTAGCCTCACAGTCAGAGTCATGAAATGTATTTAAAGTTATTTGTTGATACTCACTTTGGAGTTTTGACCAGTTCAGAGTTCTCTGAGGCGTCTGCTGACTGGCAGAACAGGTACTGCCTTTCATGCTCCGAGCGCCCGTCCTGAATTTAAATAACACAAAAAACACAAACTGGTGCTGACAAGATCATCTGACAAGTACGAGCTCTCTTGTTCCTCACTGACTCAAAGCTGCAGGTTTTAGCATTAAGTCTGATGACTACAACATAAAAGGGAGTGCTCCCCCTACCTTGGCACCGTGGTAGTGCAGGTGAACCCAGGGCTCCTCTGCCTGCTTCTTCTGAAGGAACTCGTACGACTGGATCCTCCTCTGCCGAGCCTGCTCTGACTCAGGACGAGCAAACCTCACCTGCAGGGGAAACACATGCATTACACATGCACATTTTTTTTTTTTAAATGAGGGGTTCACACTGGCACTAGTCTCACTTAGGCAGACCTATCTCAGGCTTTCATCGTAATCCTGCACTACGGGAAAAAATTCTCTGGGTTGTTCGCATTTATTTAAACCAATCACAGTTATCTTGGGGCACTAAGCCCTGGATGCAGCTACGGAGCGCTTGCAAAAATAGTGTTGGAAGGGAACCTAAATCCCTGCAAAAGAGAACAGTACAGAAAGACTTTAAAAGACATTTTAGTGTGTAGGTTGTTGACTTTGTGGTAGTTGTTGTATCACGCACAGCGCTATAAAGAAGTGTGGAGATAGGCGTTATACCCACAGCCTACATCCTGTGAGCCAGACTACACTGATACACACAGAAATCCATGTAATCATTAGTGTGTGTGCAAGTCTTCACCGTGATGGCCTTGGCGTCGTCCTCGGCTTCATCCTGGGAGGAATCTCCACCTGCAGACAGAAGACTCTGCTCATACAACAGCCATACATGATTGGACGAAGAATAGTATCAGTAACATTGTTAACACTGTGCTACATCACAGAGAAATACAAAACCGTACTAATGAACCTTCATTAATATAGGCCTATATTTTATCTACAAGTGCACGTCACACACTGAGCGAGCCGCCTGTTAATGACGCTGTGGGCTAATGGGCATGTAGCTACTTCCATGTTTCAGATGATACGTCATGTTTGTAGTCGACCAATGAAGATGAGTTTACATATCACCTTGGGTTCGTCCTTCACCTTCTCAAAATGATCCCACACTTTGGATTTCCTGCCCGACATGTTATTAACTAGCCTGTGGAATAACCGCAGGTACCAGACATGGAAATTAACCTGACTCCTGTCTGACTGCTGAAGGCATTTTTGTTAAAAAATAAAAAATAAAAATCAGAATTCTACTGAACAATTCAATTTCATTATTGATCTTCAGCTAATTTTGTAAATCCTCAACCCACACTTATCTCGCTCCTCTATTTAGTTTTGAAAAACAGACACACCTTCATTTGCCGCCTCCCTCTCTCTGGTTTTGGTGTCGGCCTTGTCCAGGTAAGAGAAGCTTGGCCTCATTTGGAGGATTCCCGTCAGAGGTGTGACGTGAAGCTCACCTGTTTACACAAATAATACACCAATCAAAAACAAAAATCCTGCTTCTGATGATTGTTGACTCATGTAAGGGTGTCATGAAGTCCATCATACCAACACATGTGGTTATCTTCAACATAAACAGAGTTAAACTGAGGGTTGTCACTTAACGCAGATAAGAAAGGTAACGCTGATAAGGACTCACATGGACTCTGTGAACGTATGAGCGACCTTTGTGTATTTACAAGCAGCAGCAGCCAGGTTAGACAAACCATAACACAAGCATGGTGCTGAAGTGAAACAGAATCAGGTCAGACCTTTACGAAACACAGCAGCGGCGTATCTGGACGTGTTGGTGGTGGCCTGGATGGAGGAGAAGGTCTGTTTGTCCATCATTTTCCTGGAGAAGACGAGAAATTATATCAGCTTCATTCACAAATGTAACTAATATTAAAAGGAGGAGTTCAACATTTCATAGGAAACACACTTGTTTGCATTTTTAGAGTCCGTGAGAAGACTGATACCATGTTTGAGTCTGTGCGCCAAAGATGAAGCTTGCTTGCTATGTTGTTTGTGTAGTCTGGACGAAAAGTAGTGTACAACCGACAATTCACCATTTTGCAAGGGGTTATCTGCCGGACTATTTCTTGATTCTGAAATGCAGCACGGACTCTGAGGAGTTGCTGTTCCAAACCAAAAAGTAGCGTCCCCTTGTTTCCACTCTTTGTGCTAAGCTAAGCATATCTGACGTACAGACATGAGAGTGGTATCGAACTCTTCACCAGATAGCAAACATTTCCCAAAACGGCAAACCTTTGGACAGCAACATACAAACAGGTTAGTTAGTGGCATGTTCAACAGTAGACATACATGGAATAGGTGTTGGTTTCATCATAAGTCGTGCCGTCCACATTCAGAGCGATCTGCTCTCCTTTGCTGCGACAGTAGTTTGGACTCATTGTGTCGATGGCCATTTCCAGCTCCACCTGCGTAATGGAGCAGTACAAAAAACACACGTTAAATTATGTTCTATATGAATGGATGATGAATTGGGATGCAACAATGTTTTTCTGTTGTTTCACATTAGTTTTGCGCAGGTTAAAAAGCAGGGCTCAAGACTAACTGCGTCCAGTTGTCAACAGAAAAGGTGTTTATGATGAACTAAAGATCTTCCTCAGGACGTCTTTGGGATAAAAGGACACACTGAATTCACTGTCGACATGTCAGGGGGACATACTTCCCACCCCACCCCCCGACATACTACATTATGAATAACATATCTGTGCTGAAATCGAAAGGAGGAAAGCCAGTTAGCGTTAGCTGTTAGCAGCAGGTGGCCGGAGCTAAATGCTGGCGGAAGTTGCTTAGAATGACATTATGAGGCATTCAAGTTCTGTTCAGTAAAAATAAGTATTGGGTGAAGGTTAAGTGCAACATCATGATGAGTTCAAATGTAATCTAAGTTAGTTTTTGATGACAAACTTGAATAAATACAGCTGTTAAGAGGGAAATTTGTTGATGTCTTCACAGCAATATAAAATAAATATTAGAAAGGGAATAATGAATATTATATATATTAACCTCCCTAACTCCGCCAGGACGCCGACGTCCTCGCTCCCCTCCTCCTCTGTTAAATGGTATCTCCCAGGCGCACTACGTCATCAAACCATGTGATGTTCAGTATTGCCGGATTCAGGAAGCTCAAGCTTTTCAAAAATAACATATTTTTTCTTTTATTTATTGTGTATTTCGCACCAGAGCAGCCTAAACACACAAAGTCCAAAATCGCGATGAGTGGTGACAAATCACGTCATGCCATTTTTCGACGGGAAGAGTTAAAGGATTACTTGCGATCTTATGCGGAGCTGTTAGCGGAGACTCTAGCAGGGAGAGTTTCACTCCTACCACTATTTTTGGCTGAGATATACCGTCTAGAAAGTGGGATCAAAACTTTCACGTTTCATATGGCTTTATTTAATAATAACAGTAGTATTACAATAATAACAATAAGGTACGATGTTTGAAGCTGGCTGAGTGTTGTTTGATCATTGACAGTACTGTTTTGAAGCTGAGTGACCGACTTGCCATTTGGAGCTCCGCCTGGATCTTTTTATGGAAAAAACATTGTAGAATGGTCATATTTTGAGCAATCTCTAAAAATCTAAAATTTTTTACTGACTTCAGAGACCCATTACTCTGTCTCTGTATTACCTGGAGTGTTTCTGACACTTTCACATGAGACTTCAGAGAGTTTTCTTTTTGGCAAGACCTCATGCATGTATATAGTCAGAGCAGTTCAGAAGCTACAGTCATTTTAATTTGGGTATGTCATTTTAGGTGATTTTGCAACAAAATGGGGGTGGAGTGCAAGAGGTTAAAAAAGCCTTTTTGTGCTCATTCAAAGATAGTGTAATGACGGACTGAATGACTTAAAAAATCGTCACTATAAAAATAACTGAATAGTTTTGGTTTGTCTGGAACAAAAAGGAGGGAATACACAACAACAAAAGCAAAATAAACCACAACAACTAAAAAAAACAAACATCGATTTCGGCCCAGAACTTCACAACCCCTAATGATAAAAGAAGAAAAGATCTTTCTTACCCTCTGCTGCTTGGGTTTGATCTTAGCTGATAAGTGGTTGACATCATCATAGGTCATGGTGGATGGTCGGACAGGGTACTGTGACAGAAAAAACAAAACAATGAAGGGTGATCTGCAAGTGATTAATGACACTGAATATTAAACATCAATCCCTCTACAACAGATAACTTATCAGGACTAAAGGGAAGCACAACATCAGACATTATTACCTGGAAAAGATACAGCTTATCTGCGAGGCTTTTGGCCAGGTACACATCAATCTGAGAGAAAGAGGAATGTTGATCACAGTTATTCTCTGTCAAGCTTTAAAATGATACAGCTTCACTTGCTAAAACAGCTGGGCACTGTTGTGTTTAACAACATTAATATAAACAGGAGTTAATAGTGCATTTGTTGGGGACTATTTCTCACTGTGAGCATTTCTGCTTCCACATACAATGACCACGCTCCTGATGATGTAGCCGCATGTCACCCAGTGAAATTGTGTGACTCACTCAATACTTTGTGGACAACATTAGAGGCCAATGAAACAGAGGAATAAGATATATCAAGTGTGTTTGCAGGATGAGTTAAAATATCTTCCGCCCGCAGACATACCTCCTCTATAATGGGGTCATCATCATCCCCGCTGGCCATATTGGTGTGAACAGAGCGAGGAGAGGAGACGAAACAGGAGCAGCAGATCTCAAAGACCCAACCTGGAGACAAAGAAACACTGACTTACAGGAATTAACTATACAGCTACACAACACTGTTGCCAAGTGGTTACACCCAAACTGCATGACAGACAATATGATCAGTGTGATTCAGCATTTTAAGACTACACCAGCATTTATTTCTATATTGTCTCAAGGTTGTCAGCGTTCAGGGGATCTGCAGTAGTTCCTGCTCTGTGTTAAATCCACCCACACCAGAAAACAAACCATTAAAACCAAAGTTAGCCCACAGCCAGACCATGATCATGCAGTCTGTCAAGTGATGCTATCACTGACACAGCCAGGTAAACCTCACATGATGCAAGACAATGCAATGAACATTAAATGCCTGCTGCTAATGAACACACTGTGTAGCACATGTAGCATATAGCTTACACTCTAACATGAGTTCCAGGTGGTTCAAACACCCATTACAGACAATAATTAGTAAATAAAAGCTATGTTACTAGCTGCATTAGCTTGATTAGCATGCTAGCCACAAACCTTCCAGCAGTTATCACAGGCCTGGGCTACACTGCGGGTTCATTTTATCATTTTAACATAATAAACACAAACCTATAAACAAATATAGCAAGACAAAAACCAACAAGCTCAACGCTTAAATTTCGCACACGCAAACGTATTAGCAACGAAGCTAGCTAGCCAGTGATACGTAGCCTAGCCTGGCTAGCATTAGCAAGCTAGCTCGGCGTGCTAACACACACATGCAAGTCAAAATAACACAGTCGAGTCACAAACGGCCTGTTTTTACACGTCACTTCTGCTAAAACGGCACCGGGAACAGACTTAGGTCTCACCTGCGCACTTCACGGTACAGTTTTAACTATCTCATCCGTGTGGGAGCTGTACAGAAATGTGGGGAGAGACGGTGCAGGAGTGGAGTCTAACTCGGGCAGCTGAAGTCTGTCGGTGTCGAGACCATGTTGACTGAGCTCCACACAGACACGTGGGGAGGAGCCCGTGCCCATAATGCACAGCGAGACCACCACACAGCTGTGTTTGCCTATTGTTTGTTCCCACTTGATTTAGATGGTGCAGAGGAGCTTCTTGTATGTGTTTGGTTCAATTACATTTATCATACACAGAAGAAGAGACTGCAAAAAATTACTGGCAGCGGTGGGATTCGAACCCACGCCCCCGAAGAGACTGGAGCCTTAATCCAGCGCCTTAGACCGCTCGGCCACGCTACCGTATGACAATTGACAGTAGACCATGTGATAATACTCAACAGTGTGATTACTGCATGATTTTTATGGTTTTCACATTTCATTACAAGAATTTTTCAACACTGGGTTCATCATTTCAATCTCTTACCACGATCATCATCATGTGCACTGAGCTGAGGATAACTTGTAATTTCTTTAACACAAGCTCCTGCATATGGAGTTTGCTCTTGCTATGGAGGATTGTAAAGTCAAAAAAAAAATCAAATTTAACACTTATTTAGTTTAGGGTTCTTAATGAAAATGGAGAGTCCAGGTGATTTTACATTTCAGTTCTCTACCATCTACGTCCGTCCTATCTGTGTGTGTCGGGTGGAGAATGGGCCCTTGGATAAGATATGCCTGTGTTCTAAGAAGAGCTCTCATTAAATTAAAGACAGTGCCATTTGCTATACCACCCTTCACTAAAATCTAACGAAGCTTTGTGGTGTTTCCCTTCCTGCCCTTGTCCATTCCTCTTAGATTATGTTCATAATGTTGCAGCATCTTAAATCTTAAAAGCAGAGACAGGGGGAGGACACTGGAGAGCAGGTATCGGACGAGGTGTGACGTGTGGTGTTTGTCTGAGACACATAGTTGTTCAATTTAAGATTGTACACCGACTCCACTGGTCCAGAGATGGTTGGCTAAGATAAGCGTGACACTGACCCTACGTGCGACAGGTGTAAAAACTCATGTCCGAAGCTACTTTATTTCTGAGATTTAATATTAAAAACTTTTTCACCAATGTTTGGATGACTGGTTGCCCCATCTATATCCATGGCAATATTCAATATACTCCAGCACTTGTGTTGTGGCGTGTGCTATAGCGGGGGCTGAAATTTTGGTTCCCGTGGGCTATGCCTGAAATTTCGTTCAGTAATCCATCCATTTTCATTTGTTTATAACCACCTAAAAATTAGAATTGTTGTGTTTTTGTTACCTTAGAATGAGCTGTTTGTATCTGCATATGGTGCGGGTCCTCTGCTACAGAGTCCACCATGTTGTTCTACAGTAGCCCAGAATGGACAAACCAAGGTAATTTGCATTTTCGTGCGCACCTGGTCCTCCTGCAGGCTTAGCACACAGACGTTTCAGTTCTGCAACCTCACCACTAGATACCACTAAATCCTACACATTGAACCTTTAATGAAGTATTTGAGTTTCATGTGGTGCATTTTGGAATTAATTAATGTGTAAAAATGACAAAATAAAATGTACTGAACAAAGGACATTTACTTGTTTTGTTATTTAACATCCGAAGACATGCAACCTTCACCTCTGAGAGCTCCAGGGTAATAATCAATAGCTTACATTTTTATTGTTATTTGAAGCGACTCAACAGGAACCGATCTTTAATGACAGAGCTCTTGTCTCCTGGAGAGAAAATCCAGGAGGGAATAATGACAAGTATTTACCCATAAAAAGCAAACTTTATTTAATAGCTTCATACTTCAGCCATTTTTTAAACATACATTCTTCCAACATAACTTCGAGGGCAAAGAAAGTAAACCATGTTCTTAGTTTTGATAGGTCAGGCTTTCTCTTTCATACAACCACACTGACTTCGTCAAAAAGTGGGTCAGAGACAGGAAATTAAAGAGGAGAGACACACACATGCACACACAGCACCATTGGCAAAAAACCTGTAATAAAAAATATGTAAACTAGCCTGGCTATATCAGTCAGACACATGAACTCCCAAACTTTGTTTTGTGATAAAAATGTCCAGAATTATTCCTCCATTAGCGCCCAGGCTTCCTCAGCTTTCATGTAGTACTGGTTGGCCAGTCGACCTTTCATGGCCTCCATAGCAGCTTCTGCTGCCTCTGTAAACAGATCACCTGCAGGGAGGGATGGTAGGAGAGGTCAGGACACGGGCAAAGACAATTATCTGCATTAACTACCACATCAATTAATTTAAATAAAATAGAATCAGCAAATAAATCCAGTTAGTGGGTCTGGTGATACTTCACATTTTTCCCAAAACAACTCAATACAGCATCAAATTTGGATTAATCTGCAGCTGAAAATAGCCCCAAATGCAAACGCACAATTTACTCACGTTTGTTTACTATTAAAAATACCTTACTATATGTTTTTAATCAGTCTTAATTATTTGTGTCTTCAGTAAGAATGAATGGACTTAGGGCTGAGTGCTGCAGCTGGAAAATTAGCATTGCAAAAGAATTGCTAAATTGATATAATATATGATATTTAATAAATAAATGTATAAGTAAATACAGGAACAAATAAATAAATAAATAATAATAATAATAATAAACTAAATAAATGCTGACATAAAATTAAAAATTAAAGAATTAAGAATGATTAGATATTATTATTATTGTTATTATTATTATTATTATTATAGAATATTAATATTATTATAGAATAATTACAATTATATCATTATTTAATAGTATTAAAAATAAATTAATTAATTAATTAAAGTAATAATTAAATAATAAGTAACAGTGTAATAATAATAATAATAATAATAATGCACTGAATTTATGGGCACCTTTCAAAGCACTCAGACAACTTAGAAGATGCAGTTAAAAAAACAAAACAAAAAAAACCAAACAAGCGAAAATGTATCCATAGGTCATAAAATCAAACTCGACAAAAATCCTAATTATAAGTATTAGGTATATGTAGGAAAAATAATTAAAAATAATCAGTAATTAAAAATTAAAATCTTGAATTTATTTCCACAAATTTTGTTCACCCACATTTATTATGTATTTATAAATTCTTCTATTTACTTATTCTTTTTATTCATTTATTCATTTTTTAGTGCTGAAGTAATTTCCGTCGTCCATGATAAGGAGGCTGGAGCATGAGACACAAAGAGTGTATTTAGCCATGTTGTGGTACGTTTTTGGAAAAATACTGGACGTATGCATAATTAATGGACACATGGATAATGCTGCAGGAGTGTTTTGAGAAGTTTCTGTGTTTCTTTATTTAGTTAACACTTAAAGAATCCACTGTAGCTGTTCTGCATCAATGAAGAAGCAACCCACACATTCTTATCTCACGTATCTCAGGCCTCCACGGGGCAGATTTTCCTTAAGGTTATGCACAGTGAGGTCTGTAAAGCCAGCGTGGAGCTGTACCTGATCTCTGTGGGTCTGCGTTAAGGTTGTGTCCTCCCTCTTGGAACATCTCTGCCTCTCTGGCCAGCAGCAGGTAGCGAGGCTCGTCCTGCGTCCCATCGAACTCTCCCCCCTCGTCATAGTCGGTCATGTTCAAGGCACTGTCATACCAATGAATCGCCTCCTCCCAGTCCTGCTTCCTGGATAATTCATAATAATAATGTTAATTAAAAAATAATGCAAAAACACTCTAGCATCAAAAGTATCTTGTGTCCTTAATGTAAATGTCTAGAAATTCCTGTAGGGGGCAGTATTATCATGACTGTTGAACCAGGAGTATCTTTACCCACAGACAAACTTCCACAGGTTAGATATAGTAATAATAACCTCCACTGACCTGTCAGCTGACAGATTGATCCCAGTATCAAAGGCTCTGGCCACTGTGATCATAGATGATCTGTCACCGGCCTCAGCAGCCAGCAGCAGATACTTGAACCCTTTCATCCTGTTTCCTGCGTTATCCTGCCAACAACACCGCGTATTAGAACACAAGCGTGATCACGCTGTACAAAACCAGAGGGCTAAATAAACTGTGTGGTACCTCCAGCTCTACGTCAGGCAGTATGTGATGAGGCAGCTGCATACAGCACTGTCCCAAGGCTATGATGGCCTCCAGCTCTCCGCACAGCGCGGCTCTCTCCAGGTGCATCATGGCCGAGTTCTGATCCCACTGCTCGTCCCTCTCACAGAAGCGACCTGCCTCGTGGTAGCGCACCATCGCCAGGTGGACCTGATTGAGGAGGAAGGACAGCGACAACATATTTTAGGAAAAGGAATCTAACGTTGAAAACCAGCTGTCTGCAGCAACAGGTGGACTGCACAGAAAGCTAAAGTCCTGATAAGGGATATTTGTGATCTATCTGTCCATCTATCTATCTATCTATACATCTATCCATCTGCCTATCCATCTACCTATCTATCTATACATCTATCTATCTATCCATCTACCTATCCATCCATCCATCTACCTATCCATCTATCTATCCATCTATCTATCCATCCATCCATCCATCCATCCATCCATCCATCTACAGTATCTATCCTAATGTCAGATCAGCCAGTGTGATGTTTTACCTTTCCGAGAATCGACTGGCCAATCTTCTTCTGCAGCAGAGTGTTGATCCGCTCCACCTCAGTGGCCACACAGGAGGATCGGTGGACGTGAGCACGGGACGAATGGAAGAAGCTCCAATTCTCCTCTGTCATCTGAGTGGAAAAAAGACAGTGGAGATATACGGGAAGGAGAAGGAATGATGGAGGGAGAGTGTCACCAGCTGCTCTTCACCACAACAATCAGAAAACAAATCATACGATGCAGGTTAATCAAGTGCAAGTTGACAGATCACACTGTCGGGGGTGTACCCCTCCAGAAGAGTCCGCTATCAGTTAAACTGATAAATGGCGCAGATTGATCAGCCTTTGGCTCAGAGCTGGAGGAGCACATCCCAGATGGAAAAATCACATCAAGCATGTAAACAGCAGCACACACACACACACACACACACAGATGTATCATAATTAGCAAGATGGCAGCGTTGGTGAATCAGAGGTAGATGGTGTTTCAGTTCCAAATGTCGTTTTTTATTTGTACTTTGCCTTTTCCAACTGTTTTCTGTCCCTCTGAAGTTAAAAGAGTAGTGGACGTGGGAACAGCGGCAGCTTGTGTAATCAAATTAACCTTAGAATCATGCTTGATGAAGCTTTATAGCAGCAGACAGCAGGGAAACAGCTGGCTTTATGAGCCGCCATGCAAGTAATCACCCCGTCATTGTCAGCTTTGATACAATCTAAGTTTGCAGAGACTCTTGGAGGAGCTACCATCTTCCTCTAATGAGGGAACACAGAGAGTAGGAGGCGCTGAATTAGAGGAAATGTGAGGAACGACTATTGTCATCCAGTGATGAGAAGACAGGGGAAAGACAAAGTGAGGAAGGGCAAGGACGAGGAGTGACGATGTTGATGATGATTACAACGTTCACACACTGTTGTCTCTATGTTTGTTTACCCGTCTGACACTGTCCTCATCCGACTCAGAGTAATGTCTTTGGTTGCGGTGATGGGCCTATGTGATGATACAACATGCATTCATAAGACCTACAGTCAGCACAATCTAACAGTCAGGGTGAATGTGGAGAGCAGGAAATGTTAACAGACTAACAGCTACTGACAGGACTGAAGGACAGAGGAGAAGGAACTACAGTCACAAGAGAAGTCCAAATAAAGACCAAATAAATTAATTAATAAATAAAAGTCGATGGTTAAACAGGACTTGAATAAATAAATATCTCAGATTTATTTTTACATTTCTGTTGACTTTCATCATTTATTTATTTCTGTTTTTAGTTTTACATTTATTTCGTGATACTTTCCCCATTTTCAACCAGGTCTGTGTCACAGTGGTGTGCTACACGGCAGTGACTCAGACCTGGTTAAAAATTGGCAAACCATCCCTTTAAGTCATTTTTCGCCCTCCATAACTTGGTAAATGTCAGACATACACAAATACATTTCTGGCATGGTTTATCTCAAGGGTTATCAACTCTTTTAAAAAAAAAAAATCATGGACACTGTTTTCTGGCCAAAATTAAATCCAAACAAAAGTCAGATGGAAATCCTTACCCCGTCTACGTGGTCACTCGGGTCGCCTTCACTCCTCCTCTCACTGGGGTAGCCACTGTCCCCGCCGCTGTCAGGTTCCTACAGACAGACGTAAATGAAATAAATCAGCAAAGTGACTTGTGGCAGTGGTGTGGTACGTGATTCTGGTGCTCAAAATTCAAACATGTTTGAAAATAGATAAAAATGTAATATAAAAAGACAAAAAAAATAGATTTGGGACGTGATATTAGCAAACACGGAGCTCCTGGGACTCAACATGGACCTGGGGTGCGCTGACTTAATCTGGTTATGGGAGAATATTTGGCTAAATGTGACACAGCGCCACTTTTCTGTGCTGCTTTAAGTCGCATACACAGATTTCTCTGCTCACCTTGTGTTCACCTGTGTTGTGGTTGTTGAGTCTCTCATGTTCGTACATCCCAGTGAAAGATGAGCCTGTAAAATGCAGAAATTATACACAACTATTGACAAAGCGGACACCACGCTTCACTACGTTCAAATGTACTGTTATGCAGCATTGAACAATAATGTTCATGGATGTACCCATGGGGGACTTTCCCACAGATCCAGATAAAGCTAGCGGGGAGCAGGGCATTGTGAGAGGGGAGCAGGGGATAGAGTCCGAGTCACTCATGTTCTCATCCGCAGAGGACGTCTCAGACAGGCGGGATAACAGTGGAGGTGTCCGGCCCCATGACATCGTGCGAACGCGAGGAGAGCAGGCCTCCTCGCAGCCCCTCAGCACCGTCTTGGCTGACTTCTGAAATAAAAAGAGATCAATCTATCTTGAGGAAACAGCAACAAAACAACAAGAATATACTAAAGATAAGGTCAACGCATCCTTCTCATGTTAATCCTGCTACTGAGTTAGAAAGTGAGTACTCACAGAAGCAAAGGAAAGGTACCAGCTCTGGGAAACTATAGCATGGCTGCAATTCTATCAGTAAGATTTATTTTATGGTAAAGTCATAATACAGCATGCTCTTTATCCTTTACACTTTCTTTATACTATTTTAGGCTGCGTATTCAGTTGTTTTCAAAAACAAATGATCTTATAAGAAATAAGATCCCAAAGCCAGGGGACTATGGAGGACAAAAAAGTATCAATAAATGAATAAATAAATGTATAAATAAATAAATACCTCTTCTTTAAATAAATAACGAATGAATACATGTATAAATAAATAAATACAGGAATATATAAACAGATAAATACAGAAATAAATACAAAAATATATATGAAAATAAATAAATGTATAAGCTGTTGATAATTAAACAGAACAAAAATGAATAAATATCTCACATTAATTATTATTATTCCTGTATTTTTTTATTACATATTTATTTATTCATTTATTCCTGTAATTTGTTATAAATGTATTTATTTATTGTCATATTCATTTATTCCTTTATTTTGTTAGAGATTTATTTATTTTCATTTATTTATTCCTGTATTTTGTTATTGATTTATTTTCATATTCATTTATTCCAGTATTTTGTTATAGATTTAATTTCTTTTCATATTTCTTTATTCCAGTATTTTGTTACAGATTTATTTATAAATTAAATATTTGTTTATTCATTAATTTATTTCTGTAGTTTGTTATAGATTTATTTATATAGTTAGTCATTTATTTATTGATGCTTAAGTTATTTTCGTCCTCCATGTGACACAACAGCCACATTCATGCCTAAATATGGCAACTTTACACAACATGAAATGCAATAAATCTTAGGGGATTCTCAGGGACCTTTTATTTACTTTTTATTAATATCATAATTTTGTGAACTGTTTTTACCCTGACCAACAGCTGATTTCTGGCCCTGGCTGACACTGTATTTATTATTAATAAAATGTCAAAATTACAAGAAGTTTGTTGGTGCAATCCAGCTGGGACCTCTCCGCAGGGGAAAGGTCAAAAGGTGTCAAGCCCATACTCTTGCAGATCTTGTTACACAGGTGGGAGTGGAAGAACAGTGCCATGCCTCGCACACCTGGAACACAGGCATGATCAAGATGGAGCCTCCTAAATAACTTCTAACCAGCAGTTTGTCAGTATCAAAAGGGAACTGTACCGAGATTTCCGTCTCCAAAGTCAGTCCCCTGCTCTGTGTGGATCTGAGGGTCAGTGTAGAGATCTCCCACTCCTTGGATGTCCACCACGATCAGCTGGTGGCCCGAACGCTCAAACGTAAAGTGACTAAAGGCCTGGTGGATACAAAATAAATTATATCTATGAAGTGATTATTAGCTTTATCACGTATTAACAACAAAAGGTGATGTTGCGTCACCTGCGGAGTGAGTCGGATGTTGCTGTCCTTCACAAAGCCAGAGTTGGAGTTGTATTTGATGTACTTGCCCTCGATGTAATGCTCCAGGTGGAAGAGAGGTTTACCTGGTCGGTCTGTCATCTCTATCACACACATCTGCATGATGTCCACCTGAGGATCAGAGAGTGGTAAACAACACACACACACACACACACACACACGAACTACAGACCTGTCAGTGACTGTCTGTCCTGTTCCTCCCGTACCTGTTTGGGAGGTCGGTGGCGGTTGTACTCCTCTCCCCAGAGCTTGGCTTCCATTTGCAGCCTGACGTCCTCAAAGTAAACACTTCTGTCCACCGTCTCCATGTAACGCTTGCTCACATAATTACTCGCTGACTTCCAGTTGCTGCTGTGCGAGAAATTGGACAACTTCTTCCTGGAGGGAAATCAGATGTTACAGCATTTCAGTTACATCTAAAAATATTCACAGTAAACCCACAGCTAGGAAACTTCATACAGAACTGAAGCCATTTTTGATTATAGCATCAACTGGAACTGCTGAACGACAGCAACAACACACCACATTTCAGATGTAGAGATGCTCTTTTTATAACTTGCAGGAGCACGGGGAATTGTTTTCGTGCACTGGTTTTTGTCAGAGTGGATTTTTTTTTACTTAGGGGTTCTGAAAACAGTTGAAGTGGGGGGGCTGATGGATGCCTCTCTTCTACATTTCCCACATAGCTGAGGATTACACATGAACAATCAGACTGTTATCCCTTTCTCTTTCATTCTGCAACCTCATGCAGAAGCCGAAACACAGCGCAGCAGTCAAACACCTTACGCTTAAATTCTGTTTTACCCCACACAGCAACATCCAGGGAATCAAATGGGTTAAAAACTCAGTGGCATCACAGAAGACTCCACAGAGCTGGTTCAGTGAGATACTCTCGTACTATCTTTGGGTCTGAAACTACTGGATTTGTCCGCAGCAATTCTCCAGAGTCGGAAAGAGACATGTGAGGAATGTGGACCTGCACCACTTATAGCCTATGAGAGGCGCACTCTGACTTGTTTACACTGATACTAGAACCCGAGGGCAGTAACCGCTGGAAGAGAACTGATGAATGAGGAGAAATATTTCAACTTACGTTCTGAAGCACTCCCTCATGGCCCCTTTCCCAAACGGCTGTGGGAAATGAATAAGACGAGACATTAGAAACATTCTTTAAAATACTGGCAGAACAATAAACAATTTAGAGAGCAGTAATACCTGGGCTCCCATCTTGATGTAGATCTGGTCTTCAGCCCAGTCTCCTGTGATGGCATTGTACCTGCAAGAGGGAAGGTGAATTCCAGTAAAACTTCAATTAGTAGCCAGGGCTTGGACACATAATTTTAAGTAGCCAACCACCCTGTTTTATACAGCTGAAGAACACCCTACTCTGCTGTGATTGGCTGGTCGTCCTTTTTTAAACACTGTTTTTATTGAACATCTTTAGCTTTGCCGGCGGATTACCGCAATACTGCAATTTCTCAATGTTTTCTGACTTTTTATAGCAATGAAGACAAAATAAAAAAAAGACAAAATATCTTTAGTTGCAGCTCAATATCCATCAAAATTTCGAAGCCGCAGCGTCTCATTTCAAGCAGATTGTGGGACAAAATGACCTCCAGTCACAATCACTTTGGCCAAGTTACGCTTTGCCCTCTGCGAGAGAGTTCATCTGTCAAAGCTCATTGTCACTTCTTATCATGGAGGCACTAAAGCATGTCACTTCCTCTCTATGGAGAAAAACAATGACAGAGAAATGACACAGAGAAGCTGTGTCCTCTTTCCAAAGACAACCCATTATGCCTGCACCCATTTCTTTCTGGATTAAAGCAAGTGTAATCAGGGAAAAGCTCACACAGTAAACACGGCGGTATGAATGTATGTGCACACGCTGTATGTCTGGGTCAGTGTGTCTGTTCGGCTGAGCAGGGCGGGTTTCCCTGAGTTAATGAATACTGCATGAACCGTACGTGCAGCTCCAAGTCAGCTGAAATCTGAAACACCTTTAAACTAGGAACTCAGCATTATCGGTTCCTCCACCACTCAAACAAGAGCACCACTCTGTTCCCCATCCAAAATCTCCTCTGCCAACACATCGCTTCGGCCTGAGAACACCGTGTACCGTCATTCCTTCTAGTTCAGGCTACGGGGGCCTTAAGAGAGGAAGGAGGAATAAGGTTACACGCGGGTAAAATTAGCACACGAAAGGAGAACACGAGGGCGAATCCCAGCTCCTGCTCCTGACAACCCCTCCTCTCTCTAGGGCCAAGTCCAGTCCTGTACAGCTTGTTGCATAACAGGCCTAGCGCACACACACGCACACACACACACACACACACACACACACACACACACACACACAGGCAAAGGATTCCATTGTCCTGCTGCTTTTCTGCCCACACCCCCTTCAACTATGTGTGGCTGCCTTTATATAACGCTGCCCACGTAGAGCTCTGCAGGAGGTGTGTGTGCTTCTGTAACCAGCTGCCATGTTGGTTTTTAATATCTGGGCGCACACTCAACTGCCCCTCCTGTGTTACGAGATTAAAAAAAAAAACTGGGTGGGCAAAGGGGCGTCAATGTTCCCAGTGAAAGGGGAGTGATGTTTGTCAACAGTTAAGATTAGCACCACTGACCCAGATATGAGCCGCCTGTGAAACCCGCCGCCATGTCAATGAAAGTTCAAGACCACTGCAGGCTGATAGCAGTGTGGGAATGTTTTAGAGCGAGTACTAATATATCAAATCATCAAATCAATATGTACTAATATATATCCCATCTTTATGCTTTATTGACAGTCTTATCAATATTCTTAGATTAACAAAGGGTCAGATGACTGTGTGGTCGGAGTAGTGAGTGAATCCCCAGAGATTTATCACCCAGCTCTGCAGTCTCTCTGCAGAGTGTAGCACCACAGTGGAGTGTTTTAGCATCTTTCAGCTAATTGTTTTGGTTTTCAAGCCCAAAACGTAATCTGTATCAAGCATACTGAATGAGCCACTTATATCCTGGAGCTGGTCCTTGTCCACGCAGACCGCCATGTTTCTACAATAGTCCAGAACGGACAAACCACTGGCTCTAGATAGGGACAATGGTGTGTTCATGCTGGTCTACGTAGTTAGATGAGAGCATCGGAAAAACAGTGTTTTCTTAACCATGAAACTGCTTTATTCAGTGTTTTTACCGGTTTGCATCACCACAGGAAGAGACCTCTGTGGATAATTCAGCTCCCCTTAAAAACTCCTGAACGATGAACACTGAAGGAATTCTAACCGGGAGAAGTTTCAGCTGGTTGCAATCTGCAATCCTCACCACTAGATGCCGCTAAATCACTCCTCATTCACAGCCACACCTGCCGTACCTGTAACGAATGCAGGGTTCAGTCTCGATGTCCTCCAGATGAAACTGTGCCCACGGGTCGGGCATGGCTCTGGCTTTTTCGATGGCATGTTTCCATGTCTCCTGTCAATGAACAAACACAGCTCATTAGCCGGCAGATTTGACTTTATGCAAATAGAAAGGAAAAGCCTGTTTCCACAGAGGCGAGCGTAGCAGAAAGAGAGGAGGCTGTCCAGTGCAACAAACCTGACATTCAGTTTGTACGATAAAGCCATTCCAAGATTTTTTGTGCTCTCTGCACAGCCCTTTCTCCCTCTAAGTGCCTGTACTGTTCTCACTAATTGATCAAATCAAATTTCACAGTTTCTGCACAGAACAGCTTCCCCTCATTCTTCAGAGAGTTTGGATTTAATCAGCTCACGGATAGGCAAGCCAACAATCAACAAAACTCAGAGGCACGCCAAAGTAAACTGGGATCACATGTCTTGAGTAAAAACATGCAGGAAAGAAAAGTTAAGGAAGTAGGGAAAACACAAAAAGTTTCAGCACATACAAGGAAATAAAAAGCACACAATCATTGAAATGACGTGGAAACCAATAAATGCAGAGGCTTTAAGTCGAAGTTGGGACGCTGTGTAAAACATAAAAACAGAATTCAAATCTGCAGCAACTGTGTGATGTCATCATGTCAATATGGACCAACATCTCTGAGGAATGTTTCAGCACCTTGTTGAATCTATGACACCAAGAATTAAAAAGGGGGTCCAACCTGGTACTAGCAAGGTGTACCTAATAAAGTGGCCGGTGTGTGTATCTTGTTTTTGTATTGTATTCAAATGATATATGTCAAACGGATTTGCAAATCATAGCGTTCTATTTTTATTTATAGTTTACACAGTGTCCTAACTTTTTTTTGGAACAGGGTTTTATCTGGGGGCCGACCAGGGTCTCTTATTCCATAATAACTTTCCATAACAAAAGAGATCACCATGTGATGTTTCACGGCCATCTGCAGCTGCACCATCTTTAAAAAATAACTTTCTACGAAGGCCCCATGAATCAAATGTCACTGGCAATCCAACCCTGCTCGCTGTGCTGTGGGCCTTCTAGACGTGTTTATATTTAGAGCAAAGGATTTACATTAAGGGATGCGTGAACGTTGTGGTTTTAAGTGACAGTGTCGTGTTTGCTTGTGATGGATAGCGGGCGACACACCCCATGACAGACTGCGTCCACCTGCACAAGTGTCCAACTCGGTCACAAGACTTTGGGATCAAATGTTGCAGCCTGATATGGCACAGCCAAGCTCAGAGTTCCATCTACAACGTCTTTGTAGGATTTGTGTCATTTTCTAAAACAAATTTTTGCAGCAGCAGCAGTTTCCATAATAAAAAATAGCTTCCTGAAACCAAAGTCGAAAGAATTTGCACATGTCCTCCGGAAATATATGCAAACTTCTCAATGTTGTTTTGTGAAATACCAGTACAACAGTGTGAATTGAAATAAAGTGCAGGAATACAGAGTGAAGGAGGGAGAGTGCATTGATCGGGAAACACAGCATGAGTCACACAGGGAGGTGGAGGAAATGAGAGTAAGTGGAAAGTATGTTGCTACAAAAGTAAAAAAACAAGGAAAGGAAAAGGACAGTAAATTACAGAGCGAGTGGGGAGAAAGGAGGCGGTCAGAGAAGATATAATTTGATCTTTAACGTACCCGTGCGCTCTCAGACAAAACCTTGTATGATCGAGGTTGTGCCACAGTTTCTGTTTCGCTCTACGTAGAAAGGTAAAGAAAGCGGATGGCTTTTCATCAGCAAACAAAGAACAAAATATCTGACATTTACAAAAGCATCAAATACTTGACAACAACACCACACAAACACTAAAAAGCTCATTCATCCCAGCAGCTGGCCGGTGCACAGCAGCTCTGATGACACTGAATCCAGCCCTTGTGTGGCTCAGCTCACTGCTGGTGCAGAGAGTCTGAGCAGCGAGGGACGTGTTTACATGCAGCGTGATCACATGTGGTGAACACCACTATGATACTTCCTGTTCTCTAGAGAGAGTACATTAGAGGTGGATGCTCCAGTAAACACACACACACATAGTACGTGTGTGCATGCATGCACAGGCAGGCATCCATATAAGGCAAAGAGCTGCTCTCCTGGGCGATTGCAGAACTGTTTATGATGGTGCGTGATCACAACATTAAACCAGCACTTGATTGCATTATACGCTGATGCTGTCCCCCTCCACTGTCCATTTGGCATCACGTTGCCAGGGCAGCGGCTCACCTTGAACAAAAAGTTGGTCTTGGGAAGTGAGTTTGACAGCTGCCGCTCGTGAGCCAGATTCTTCAGGTAGTGACAGATTTCTTCTAAGGAGTCGTCCAGGATGGGGCAGATGACGCGGTCCTCGTCCTCGTCCTCGTCGGTGGCGTTGGCATCGCTGAGGGAGGAGGCCCGCTGGTTGAAGGCGCTGCGCTGGACAGGGGGTCTCTTGGCGCTGCTCTCCTCCTCCATGCTGAACATCAGGTCGTCCTCCATTGTGTCTGCTGTTGGCATGAGAGGGGTCAGGAGTGTGAGCGGGCAGAGGGTGCAAAGTGGAGCCACACAGAGAGAGAGAGAGAGTTTGGAGTTCATCTGAGGCAGCCATGTCAGTAGGTGTTTACAACAAGCCATCATCATGGCTGCACCACTCTGAGTCTAGTGCCATATGTCAGGACGTTATGCTATCTCAGGTGTGGCTGCACCATGACATCTCCAACACATGTTTACAACTAAACTCAATCAGAATATATTTATTTTCACATTTTATTGCTTAAATATTTACTGAGCAACAAATGGTGAGCATAAGCATGCAAAAGCAATAAACATTTATGTCACTGGTGAGAGCAATGTGTGCCAGTGTAAGGAAATGTTGTGCAAGTTGACAAAGTAGCAGCTGGCTGGTGGACAGAACACACACCCAGGGTAGATAAAGTTCCTGCACAGCTGCTGAAAAATGAGCTCCCATACACACCATGCAGCAGCAGCAGCAGCAGCAGCCTTGAACATCACGTTACAGTGTGCTGCAGTCTCATTCCCCCACAGGTTTAACTTGAATTTAATCTATTGCGACCTGCTGTTGGATGCAGGTGTTAAATAAACATCCTACTTTGTGATCGGAAGCACAAACACACCTTTACTGACTCGAACTTGACAGCCTGCAGGTGGCCAGGTCCTCTCGGGTCTCACAGCTACAGTTAAAGGAGCGGCTTAAATCTCCTTCAGCTTCAGACTGAGTCGGTCCTGGTTCTCCAATGTGTCCTGAAGGTCCGGGACGTGCCTGGCAGCGAGGCTGCGCTCTCGCTTCAGTCCTCCACGGCGGCAGCAGCTCTTCGCACGTACAACACAGGCTCGGTCATCCGCGCCCCCGCGTCATGCTGCGTTCAGGGCTGTCGGAAATGTGTGGTACGCATGGGAGGAGCCTGTGGAGATGAAGGATATGTCTAACAAACAAACAAACAGGTGGATACATAAATAAGGCTGAGCCCAACAGTTAATTCTGACCGTTTTTAACATTTTGATCTACAAAATAAACAGGAAAAAATACCATAAAACCTAAATTAAAAGCCTAGTCCCAATACTGTGTCTCAAATCACATACTTCTGTCAGCACACTTCAATGTGGCCTATACTGTGTGCACTATGTAGCCTACTTATTGGCGTAGTGCGCGAATTTCGACAATGTAGTGTTGGCTGTTGTGCACTTACCTTAAATGACTGCCGCAAATTAGCTAGCTAGCAAACTAGCATTAGCTTTAGTGTTATCGTTTGCGATACCAAATCATTTCAGACTACTAAATTAACCCAATAAACACACTGCTGGCTTATTCCCAACAACAGTACATCAGTTTGAAAAGCTATGTAGCCAAGATGGCGACCATTGAGTGCGACAAGTGTAGTTCCACACTCAACTTCTTGACCGTTTTCAGTGCACCATCCGGGTACGGCACTTATGCACTTAAAATATTAAGTGTAAGTACAGAAGTACGCGATTTGAGACGCAGCACCTGTCTCTTTTATTAGCTCGGTGTAGCTGCACATTTTGACAAATAAAGGACTGTCTCAATTAGAGGCCTGGTCTGATTGCCAAGCAGTTCTTTTTTCTTTTTTTTTTTTGTATAAAAGTTATTTCGATATATCGTATAAATTGGGTTGTTGGCTACCTCAAGTTATGTGTCCGTTCCTTGATTACCCTGTAAGTTATTTATATTCCTTAAAGGGCCGTGCACATCTTTAGCTGACTGGAAAACACGAGGTCGGGCACTGGGTGCTACTCTTGTGCCTTTTCTGTGCCAGCTTTCAAGACTGCAGCAGCAGGTTGCATCTGCTAAGCAAATAATAGCCCTGCTTTTAATTAAGGTTTTACATTAAGATTAGATAAGATAAGATAAGATAAGATAAAATGAGATCAAATAAGACTATAAATCCCAAAGTGGGGAAATTCACACGTTACAGCAACTCAAAAGTCAGAAGTAAGACACACAAAGCAAAAAAGTGATTGAGTGCTTAAAATAAATGTAAAAATATTACAAAAATACAAATTACAAATTAGATCAGTCTGGACTCTGGGGCACCTCTGCCCGAGGATCTCAGACTACGCTGAGGTTCATAAGGGACTAACAGGTCTGACATGTAATCTGGAGCCATGAAGAGCCTTAAAAGTAATTAATAAGATTTGAAAGTCAATCCTAAAACAAACAGGGAGCTAATGTAGAGAGGGTAAAACTGCTGTGATGTGGTCGTGCTTCTTGGTTTTGGTTAAAATCTGAGTAATCCTTATTCCTTACTTGCTGTTGCCGTCAGTCTGACAGTAGCAGGGAAAACGCTGTTACAGAGTCGTGTTTTATGTGTGATCATGCTGTCTGCTCTGCTGTGTCCCACACTGCGTGATCTTGTTGATGTGCGTCTCTAATGATGCTCTGTGTTTTTCTTCCGTGCAGCATTGTGTCTAGATAGTATCCATAAATGGTAGTTCAGCCCTAGTGATCCTCCCTGCAGTTGTAAGGACCCTCTGGAGGGCCGTCCTCTCCATCTGGGTGGTGACAGTGATACCAGTAGTGCTATGCTCTCCACGTGTCCCCTGTAGGCTTGGGTGGAGGTGCTGCTGCTCAGACCAGCCTTCCTGAGCAGCTGTTGTGCCTTTTATTTTTATTATTAATTAATCTATTTATTTAATTGACACAGACGTCAGGGAATAGATGTACAAAGACAAAAGACAGAATTAAGCAGCAATGATAGAAATGATGCTGCAGCACAAATACAAAAAAAATAATATTATATTGAAAATCAAAATAAAATTGACACAAAGGCATCAAAAACAAAAAGCAGACACATTTAATAAGGGGCACTGGACTACGCAGTGAGATTATTTAATATATAAACGCTGACGTGTTATTTCAGAGCATTTGAACGCAGCACGTATCGTTTACGAGTACACCCGAGTGCTCAACCTCGGAGAACTTCGTCGCGAATTTTCGGCCACGCGTATGATTTATATTTTTAGTGGAGCGCAGCAGTTTAAATGTCACACAACATCATATAAACAGGCTAACGTACTTATTTTTATTATGTTTACGAATTTAAGTTTGGTAGGTAACGCTAGCTACCTGAGCTGATGACGTCCCAACGTTCCACAGCAACTTAACCGTTACGGTCAAACAAAAAATAACCGTTACGTTCCTTCTGTGTACGTTACACGCGCAAACTGGCGGAGTTAGCAAAGAGTGGTAACGTTACGTTAGCGTTTCATCCGTTAACACGGCTCCTGCAGGCCCCCGTAGATAAGGTAAACAAACGGTCAACTGCTCATTCGCGTATCTTCAACTTGTAGCTAGGAAGCTACCAAATATTAACGTTAGCTACAGCTAGCTAGAAAACTGTCTCTGGTACTGGTATTAGCTTTGTGTGTATGCTTAGACGACTCACTGTTGTTTGTACAAGGATATAATGTTCGGTTTGATCAATGGAGAAATACGGTAGCGTGGCCGAGTGGTCTAAGGCGCTGGATTTAGGCTCCAGTCATTTCGATGGCGTGGGTTCGAATCCCACCGCTGCCATTACCTTTTTAGCTTTCCTTATATTTCATGAATGACCAGAGATTAACATAGACAGTACAGCTGGAACAAAATGGTTTATGAGACTTAAAACACCCCAGCAGGCGTTACCTCTTGGTCACTAAATAGTAGGGGCTGCTACAGCGGCGCCATCTTGTGACTAAAGAGTCATCCTCCAAGACAGAAAGAGACTTTTGTGAGAAATATTGCAAAGAATAACCTTAATTATTTGTCAGTAATTACTTGGTTTAAAAACAAAACAAAACATTTTATTAGGTTTTCAGCATTATACCAAAAGAAAATACCAAATGTGTGAATATTTACAAAAGCTTTTTCTTAAGAATAAATACACCTGTATGAATAGGTAAACAGGAAAACAATCAGCAACAATAAGTAAAAATGATATTAAAAATAGTAATAATAATATTAAATGAAATAAAAAGGCAATAGTAACAATAATAATTTACACTGGGGTTCCATATGTCAGACGGATACAAGTCCTTCATGGCCTACTGTGTAATGCAATTCCTTTGTATAGTTTACGTTTTAATGCAGACATTGTGATAATGCTTCCTCCCGTATGTGCTGTCAGAATGTTTGTGAATGTGGCCCCAGGTGTTGTTTATTTGTCAAAATGTGTGTTTAAATGGTACTAGGCTTTCAATTGAAGTTCTATGGCATATTGTCAATGGTGTACAGAAATGTGAGGTATCCTTTTGCAACGGCGCCGCGCAAATTAATACCAGAATGAGACAGAAGAAAACTTCTTAATTGAAAAACCTGGTAGAAAGTAGCTCTTAGTAAGCAGAAATCAGAAAATAATAATACTAAGAAGAAGACGGGCAGGGAGCAACTGCAACAGGTGGTGTGCACGGTCAATATTTGGGCACTTGTAAGGGGTTGAGATTAAAAAAACAGGCGATGAACTTTAGTAGCATAGACTAAAAACTTTCAGTAAGGAGTCCTAGCTTAGGGTGATTTAGGAAAGTTCGTAGAGCAACTCTGAGCCAGGACTGAACACAAAGTTTTATCTTAGTGAGGAGGTGTGGTTGACCCTGTTGGTAGGTGTGATGCATTCTTTTAAGAGATATGATTGGTTGTCACAGACACGCCCCTGTGTGAGCCAGTAAGGTGAGGACACCCAGTGGAGATGAGATGAACTGCTGACTGTGAAAGCATTGTTCTTTGCATGATCTAAACTTTAAGCATTTCACTTACTCCCTGTCATCCAGTGTTTGGAGAATATTTCTCTGACCTCTTTGTGTTTCCACCATTTTCTCCTCTGATTAAGAAACTCTTAAAGTCCTCCTCCCTGCTCCTAACAGTTTTTCACCTTAGGAGCTCCTTTAAGGGTTAAGATGCTCAGTGAAGAACTTTACAAGGACCTAGTCTTAACTTTAAGGGAAAATGCTCAGAAACACAATCCTAAGAATTTTCACCAGGAGCGACTTTTTTTTTTACTAGGAAGCTTTGTGAATACATCCTCTGTTTTTTTAAGGGTTTAAAAACCATTAACACAAATTCCTTAAGATCGTGGAAAGCTGTTCCAATCCAGAAACGATTTCAATTAAACAAACACAGGTGCCCCACTCCTTAAAAGATACAACACAAAATACATTTTAAAAAAGGAAACTTGAACAAGAGACAGTGTTTTGTTTGATTTAATAAGAATTACAAAAAACTGAATGGAATTTAACGATATAAAGATATCCAGTGATTCTGTCGTACAGTATTTGTCCTGTGGTTGACACCCTACAGTCTCTGTCTACATTAGTGTACATTTTCAATGATCAGTCCAAGTGATTTGACTATATGTCTCGAGAAACAGCAAGTTTCACTGGGCCCTGAGTTTTTCTTTCGAGAACTGAGACGCCACAAATTGCATTTTCTGGATGGCCAGCTGGGTGTCTTCAGGGGAAATCCCAAGATGCCAAACAGCCCGTACTGAATTTTCAAAGTGGGGGTACATGAGAACTTGTATCCCCTGTCCCAGTGCTGCCTCCTCTCCCTCGCCAACCTCACCCATGCGGGCACAGAACTCAGACGGGCTTAAACTGGGCTCCTGTAGACGGAAACGCAGAATGTTTGTCTCCACAGCGGCCATGTCTACAGCGAACAGAGGAGGGTCACAGTCGAGCAAAGCTGGGAGGGTGAAGAGAAGAGAAGAAGTTACGACCATTTAAAGGGGCAGTTCATAGATTTTAGGGGGATATATTGGCAGAAATGGAATATAATAAGTATGTTTCCTTTAGTATATAATCACCTGAAATAAGAATTAGCGCTTTCATTACCTTAGAATGAGCTGTTTATACCTACATAGGGAGCAGGTCCTCATCTACGGAGTGTGCCATTTTGCACCATCATGTTTCTACAATAGCCCAAAATGGACAAACCAAACGTTGGCTCAAAACAGAGCCATTTGCGATTTCATGTTGGCCATCACAGTTAGCAACCACTCAGCGATGAGCCAAACAGCATTGGAAAAACAGATTTTTAACATGAAACTGCTTTATTCAGGGTTTTTACTGGAAAACACAGATGGAAAAACAGTGTTGGAAAAACACAGATTGTTTTTTAACTTGAAATTGCTTTATTTAGTGTTTTTATTGGTTTTAATCAGCAGGTCTTTTTGTTTCTGTAAGGAAGAGACCTCCCCGGATAATTCAGCTCCCATTAAAACCTCCCCAACAATGAACACCGAAGGAATTCTAACCAGGAGTTTACGCTTAGCGCACTGGATACTTGTAAAGGTGGCTTCAGCGCAACGCAACCTACCGCTGCACTCTTGAAAGCTGGCTCAAAAAAGGCACAAAAGTAGCGCCCGGCACATGACCTTGCATTTTTTCGGTCAAAGACGCAGCATGTGTACGGCCCTTAAGTCTTACACACTGCTCCTTTAATTTTACATGAGCTTTTTATGAGCTGCTCACCTTGAGCAAAGGTTTTTGCATTACGATGATCCTCCTCCAGTCTTCGGACCATCTCCAGCAAAGACAGTTTCCCCGCTGCCGCCAGTATACCAGCCTGCCGCATCCCTCCACCCAGGGCTTTACGGCACCGCACTGCTCGGGATATGAAGTCTTTGGGTCCAGCCAGCATGGTTCCCACAGGGGCACCCAAACCCTGTGAATTTGAGTTTGAGAATTTCATTTGTGTAGAGGTTTTTTTGTTGATTTTGACTCTGATCACATGTTGAATGTGTGTTTTGCAGTCCCACCTTGGAGAGGCACACACTGACGGTGTGTGTGTGCTGCAGTATGGTGGATGGAGGCACCCCCTGGGCCACAGCGGCGTTCATCACCCTGGCTCCATCCATGTGAACTGACAGACCGTATCTATCTGCCAAAGCACGAACCTTGGAGATGGAAACAAAACCTGTGAGAGCTGCTGCATTCTCCGTTCTGCTGTAGCGAGGTAAGACTCACAGCTGCGTTCACATGTTGACATATGAAAGGTTTTCTATGAGCCTGAGCAAAGACAAGACCTGGTGCAGCATATCTGCACACACACACACCTCCTGCAAGAAGGTCAGAGGCAGCACACGCCCTCCCTGTATGTTGTGTGTGTTCTCCACACATATGAGGCGTGAGCGGGGGTAGTGGGGGTCGGGGTAACCGTGGCGGATCTTCGATTCCAGCTGCTCCAAGTCAAACGACCCATTGGGAAGAGTGGTCACCGTGGTGGCATGGACACCAGCCAGCTGTGTCAACACACACACATACACACACACTGAATGAATGAACTGCAGCTGATGTTAAAAGAGGTGCAGAGGGCCTGACCACAGGTGTCTGCTGCTACACTCACCTGAGCGCTCCCTCCCTGCTCATAGATGTGTAAATGGGACAGATCGCCCACAATCATCTCGTCGCCTCGCTCCCTGCAGTGCACCATCACTGCATAATGAGACAGGTGCACATTTATGACCACTCTCACCTCACAGAAACTGATTCAGACTCTAACAATACATGCACAGCTCACCTGCGATGAGGTTACTCATGGTACCAGTGGGAACAAACAGAGCAGCCTCCATCCCAAACATATCAGCTGCAATCTCCTGTAACTCTGCAGAGTCAGGTAAGTAAAACTGAAGGTTTGCATGAATAAGATAAGAATAAGATAAGACAGAGGCCTAAAAACACATTCTATTTTTAATTTTTATCGAGTAATATCAATATGCTGTATGAGTAATTCAGGAACTGACGTCACTTTCTGGTTATTAATAAGTTAGTTCCTGGTAGTTCCTACATGACACTTCGGCTCTAACCGTTTACAGTCGGGTCCTCTCTCATTACGTCATCTCCCACCTCGGCCTCTGCTATGGCCTGCCTCATCGCCGGCCCGGGCTTGGTCACCGTGTCACTGCGGAGGTCCACCACCTGGACGCGGGCCGCCTCGCCGGGTCCTCGGCACCTGAGTTCCCCGGTGTTGTAATAGCCCCGCGCGGAGCTCCGGCCCAGCACGGCAGCCGCTGCATCTCGTGCACTGAGCGGTTTCCTGGAAGCGACGACACCGCGGTTTAAAAGTTTATCCAGAAATCTGCAGGAAAATGTTTTCAAAGACATGATGCTCCTCTTACGGTCATGTTAATGGAGTGTGTGCTGGACTTTGGTTCGTTGCCATCGATAATCATTGACTGACTGACTGGAAGGAAACTCAATGGATGACCTATCAGGCCATCAGCATGCACAGAGCAGTGAGGACCTCATGGGGGCGCACATTTTCTAACAATGCCATTTATAGCCTACTGCATATGGTTCTGCATACTATGATAAATTTCCCCTGCTGTTCATTTTTTTCCCCACAATTTAATAACTATGTAGAACATTTTGGGAGAGATTAAGTGTACATACACCGATCAGCCAAAACATTACAACCACTGACAGGTGAAGTAAATACCATCAATCATTTCATCACAATGCAGTGTTCTGCAGGGAAACCTTTGGACCTGGCTTTCATGTAGTTACCCCTTTACAGACTCCATCCACCTAAACATTGTTATAGACCAAGTTCCCCCACTAATTGCAACAGTACTTCCAATGACAGTAGCCCTCCAGCATGGCAGTGCACCATGCCACACCACAAAAATAAATAAATAGCAGTCAATGAGGTTTGCTTGATTAAACATCGCAGGGTCTTTTGTATGATACCTCCACAAAATCAAGTCGTAAGGGCCGTACGTATATCACCCACTTTGCCCAGAATTTAATGAACACATTCTTCTGAAGATGAAGTGAAAAAGATAATCTTTTCCATAACATAAATATCATTTACAATATCTGTCCACTCCTCTATTGTGGGGGGTTCAGGAAACAACCAGTGCCTTGTGAGGGCTTTCTTGCAAGCCGATAGCAAAATACCAAACATGTATTTGTCAGAACGCTTTGCCTTAAAATCCATACATCCTAAAAAATAATGTAGAGAATTGCAAAGGAAGATCAGAGTTAAGTTTCTTTTTTAGTGCTTTGTGAAATTCTGTCCAGAGAGGCCTGATTACTGGACACTCCCAGAATACATGCCAGTGACTGGCTTCCTGAAACCCACACTGTCTCCAGCACTTGGCATCCCCTCCAGTGAAATGTGCCTTCTGCTTCGGTGTGATAAAAAAACGAATAAAACATTTCCACCCAAACTCATGCCACACATGTGAGTTGCTGCATTTCCACTGAAATTTACACACATCCAGCCAGTCCTCATTAGATATTGACAAATTACCTTCTCTTTCCCATTTTTAAAAAATATATTCTGGAGTGTGGGGTTTTCTTGTTGTAAGGCCTTTATAGAGTTTAGAAATAGCACCCTTATTTGAAACATTTTTGTAGACGTCAATAAATATTCTCAGTATTGGATTATCGAAGTCTGATATATTTCTAATGTTATGTTCAAAGTGACTGCGTACCTGGAGATATCTATAAAAATCAGCTTTTTCAAGACAATACTCTTTTGTAATGTTTTCAAAGACTTTAAAATGCCCCTTTACTGTCAGGGAATAGAATATTGTTTTTCATTTGAGCTTTCAACCAGGGATTTTGTATAGTATCCATAACTCTCATCAATTCTCACCAATTCATATTCTGATTTCTTTCACTGACAGACCGCAAATATAACACCAGGGTGATCACAGTGTAATGCACCTCAAAACATATCTCTTTTCAGAGGCCTTTAGCTGCTAGTCTCCACAAGCACACACTTTTTCATACATGCATACACACCCACACACCTACACACATTCTATGTTAAGCGACCTTGGGTGTTTTGAAAGGCGCTATACAAAACGAAGTTATTATTATTATTATTATTATTATTATCCATTCATACAGACCTGCAGTCTTAATCAAAATGAATTTGTTGTTGTTCATACTGTTTGTAAGAAGAGTAACAGCTGAAAAAATGAATGGGTAAATAAGAAAAATAAATTATAATAAAAATAATAATTAGTAAATAGTTAAAAGTCAGCTGGTAATACTCAAGATCCACATGCCAACCTAACCTTGTCTGAATCTTACAAGATCACAATCCAGCATGTACAGCGGGTAAAATAAGTATTGACGACATCACCATTTTTCTCAGTAAACATACTTTTAAAGGTGCTACTGACATGAAATTTTCACCAGATGTTGGTAACAACCCAAGTAATCCATCCATACAATGAAACCAAAACAAATAAGTTCAGAAATTAAGTTATGTGTAATAATGTGAGATGAGACAGGGAAAAAGTATTGAACACGCTTAGTGAAAATTATTTAATGCTTCGTACAAAAGCCTTTGTTGGTAATGACAGCGTCAAGACACCTCCTGTATGGAGAAACTAGTCGCATGCATGGCTCAGGTGTGATTTTGGCCCATTCTTCTGCAAAAGCAGTCTTCGAATCTTTAAGGCTCCGTGGGCCTCTTCTATGAACTCTGATCTTAAGGTTTTTCCATAGATTTTCAATTGGATTCAAGTCAGGTGATTGACTGGGCCATTCTAGCTGCTTTATTTTCTTTCTCTGAAACCAACTGAGTTTCCTTGGCTGTGTGTTTCAGATCATTGTCTTGCTGAAATGTCCACCTTTGAGCCATCTTCATCATTCTGTTAGATTTTTAATCAAGAACGTCTCGGTACATTTTTCCATTCATTCTTCCTTAAATTATGTGAAGTTTGCCAGTACCGTATGCTGAAAAACAGCCCCACACCATGATGTTCCCCCCTCCATACTTCACTGTTGGTGTGGTGTTTCTGGGGGGATATGCAGTGCCATTTGTCCTCCAAACATGGTGTGTATTATGGCATCCAAAGAGTTCAATTTTGCTCTCATCAGCAAAATATAGGTGTATATGTGAAATACTAGGAGAATATAGTCTGGTCAGACTATATTCTCCTAGTATTTCACATGCTTGTCTAAATGTTGTGCAGCAAACTTTAAACAAGTTTCAACATGTTTTTTCTTCAGCAATGGAGTCTTGCATGGTGAGCGTGCATACAGGCCATGGCAGTTGAGTGCATTACGTATTGTACCTGCTAATTCCAGGTCTTTCTGAAACACTCCAGTTATACTTCCTATACTCTAATGAAAAAGTTTGCATTGAAAAAAGGTCCAATGCCAAATACACAGAAAGAAAACAATAGTGATATAAAATAAGAGTTGTCATGTATTGTGACAAACCAGAATATTTTAAAGACAACAATCAATGACAAACTAATAATGATTATTTGATGATCCAAACAGTTGGTGATGCATTTTCTTTACTCATCTGAAGCATTAGTGTACTTTAACAGAAAATGGCTTTCATTAAAGCACATCATTGCACTCAGACCCAATTCTTTAAATTTTCAACAATTATCTTCAATCAGAATATGTCATATTTTAATAATAATAGTTATAATAATAAAATAATAACAATATAGTTTATTTTTAAAGCATCGCTCATGAAGATCAATGTTCTTTAAAAGAAGGAAATCACATGCAGTGAGTGAAAATACACACAGAATGAACATACAACTGGGACAGAATATCATAATGAATGCAAAATAAAATGTAAATCCACTTAGTCATAATAGTGAAAAAAAGTAATAAAAATAAGGTGAAAATTTAGAAAAATAGATGAAAAACCCACTGAATCATGATTATAATGTTTAACAACAGAATGCATAAAATCAAATAAAATGCAACTTATATAAAACTTTATAAAAGAAGTGCAGCAGTCGATAAGTGCCAAGGAAAGTGCAAAACAGACTTTCAAGCCTGTATCAGGAAAAGGCATAACTAGTTAAAGGCTAAAGTGAAGAGATAAGTTCTTAACTTAAATATACTGTTGCTGGGAACCTCCAATAAACCAGCAGCAGATGATCACAGTGTTCTTGGAGGCAAATTAACAAGAGAGTTGGCAATGTAGCTCAGTCTCAGCCCATGTAGGTCTTTGTATACGAGGAGGAGGCGCTTAAAATTAATTCTAAATGTAACAGATAGTCAGTGCAGAGCAGTTCAGATGGCCTGATGTGCTCTTTCCTCTCAGTTGTGATTAACAGCAGAGCTGCAGAGTTTTGAATGAGCTGAAGTCTCTCAGTGGTGTTTTTTGGGAGGCCAGTAAAAAGTGTGTTACAGTAGTTGAGTCGGCTTGAAATAAAAGCCTGAATTAATTTCTCTGTATCTTTTTCATTTAGAAATGGTCGTACCTTATTAAACAGCATTTCTCTTTTTGTTTTAGGGCAGACAAGCAGGATTTCAGTTTTGTCTTCATTTAACTTTAAGAGATCATTGCTCATCCATTGATTTATTGCCAAAAGACACGTAGTAATGGTGTTTATGGCTGCAGCATCCTTCAGTTCAGCAGAAATGTACAGTTATGTGTCATCTGCGTAACTATGGATACAAACATTGTGTTCTGTAATGATGTCACCAAGTGGCAGCATGTACAGTGAGAACAATACTGAATGAAATGATATAAAAATACAATGCATAAGCTTAGATCTGAATCTAGGATCACACCAAAGTTTATAACATCACATGAAATTCAGGGAGTTAAATTCCCCAAATTATTAAACAGCAGTTCTCTTTTTGTTTTAGGGCCGACTAGTACAATTTCAGTTTTGGCCTTGTTTAACTTTAAGAAATTATTGTGCATCCATTTATTTATTGCCAAATGCAGGTAGTAATAGAGTTCATAGCTGCAGCATTGTTTGGTTCAGCAGATCTTTTACTGACGGCATCATTTCTTCAAGAACTGAGAAGCTACAAATCTCATTTTCTGGATGGCCAGCTGGGTGTCTTTGGGGGAAATCCCAAGATGCCATACAGCCCGTATTAAATTTCCAAAGTAGGGGTACATGAGAACTTTTATCCTCTGTCCCAGTGCCGCCTCCTCTCCCTCGCCAACCTCACCCATGCGGGTACAGAACTCAGACGCGCTTAAACTGGGCTTCTGTAAACGGAAACACACAACGTTTGTCTCCACAGCGGCCATGTCTACAGCGAACAGAGGAGGGTCACAGTCGAGCAAAGCTGGGAGGGTGAAGAGAAGAGAAGAAATTAAGAGCAGGCAGTTGATGGTTTAATTTTCATAGACAGAAATATGAGCTGCTCACCTTGAGCAAAGGTTTTTGCATTACGGTGATCCTCCTCCAGTCTTCCGACCATCTCCAGCAAAGACAGTTTCCCCGCTGCCGCCAGTATACCAGCCTGCAGCACCTCCCCACCCAGGGCTTTACGGCATCGCACTGCCCGGGATATGAAGTCTCGGGATCCAGCCAGCACGGATCCGAAGGGGGCACCCAAACCCTGTCACACACGTGAATTTGAGTTTGAGAAGTTTTATTTGCCTGGAAGTTCATTATTGGTTTTGACTCTGATCACATGTTGAATGTGTGTTTTGCAGTCCCACCTTGGAGAGGCACACGCTGACAGTGTGTGTGTGCTGCAGTATGGTTGATGGATGCACCCCCTGGGCCACAGCGGCGTTCATCACCCTGGCTCCATCCATGTGAACTGACAGACCGTATCTATCTGCCAAAGCACGAACCTTGGAGATGGAAACAAAACCTGTGAGAGCTGCTGCATTCTCCGTTCTGCTGTAGCGAGGTAAGACTCACAGCTGCGTTCACATGTTGACATATGAAAGGTTTTCAATGAGCTTGAGCAAAGACAAGACCTGGTGCAGCATATATGCACACACACACACACACACACACACACCTCCTGCAGGAAGGCCAGAGGCAGCACACGCCCTCCCTGTATGTTGTGTGTGTTCTCCACACATATGAGGCGTGAGTGGGGGTAGTGGGGGTCGGGGTAACCGTGGCGGATCTTCGATTCCAGCTGCTCCAAGTCAAACGACCCATCAGGGAGAGTGGTCACCGTGGTGGCATGGACACCAGCCAGCTATGTCAACACACACACACACATACACACACACTGAATGATTTGTCAAATGACTCATATTGGGTACAGATTCAGTGAAATGCAATCCTGTTAGCCCCTTTAATTTGTGCAAGTAAAGGTCTAGTCTGTAGGAAGTTGTGGATTGCAACTAAGTGAAACATTTCCCGTGAGTATCTGATATGTCTGTTCTGTGCTACTGTAGTAACAACATGGCGGACACCCTGGGAGAGGACCTGCGCCGTATGTAGATATAAACGGCTCATTCAAAGTGAAAGGAAACACAACAATTCTTAAATCCTACACACTGGAGCTTTAGGAGCTTCATGTTCATTATGAAATTTATAAAGAAAAGTTGTACGTGTTCAACCAGATCTTATGTAGAACAAGGGAGAGGTACTTTTCTGAAATTATTGGAAACTGCAGTAACAACTCGCATGTCTTATTTGCAACAGTGAACAGATTAACAAACCCTCCAGCTCAACTGCCATTGGAACTGATCTCCACATCTAAGTGTAATGAGTTTGCAGTATTCTTTTGCGACAAGGTTCAGACCATTAAAGATGCCATCATTTCCACAACACCAATAACAACCCTGCAGCCACCTAGACACTTAGAGCTGACTCATTTTGCACCTGTAACTGACAAAACTGTCCAAGAGATCATCACCAGTCTGAGTTCATCTACATGCTGCCTCGATGTGTTACCCACTAGATTTCTAAAGTCTGTGCTGAGCAGTTTGTTACCACCACTCACTCACATAGTTAACATGTCACTACAATCTGGAACATTCCCAGAGACCTTGAAAACTGCAGTCATAAAGCCTCTCCTAAAGAAGAGCAGTCTTGATGCCACAGTACTGAACAACTACCAGCCCATTTCAAATCTGCCATTTTTAGGCAAAGTCCTTGAGAAAGTTGTTTACCAACAGCTTACTGACTTTCTCCTAATGAACAACTCCTTTGATGTTTTCCAGTCAGGTTTTAGACCCCATCACAGCACTGAGACCGCTCTTATTAAGGTGACAAATGACATCCGCCTGAACACTGACGCAGGCAAAGTCTCAGTTTTAGTCCTGCTAGATCTGAGTGCTGCTTTTGACACTGTCGATCATGAGATCCTGTTACAGAGATTAGAGGACTGGGTGGGCATCTCTGGCACTGCCCTAAATTGGTTGAAGTCCTATCTAGAAGACAGGAGGTACTGGGACCCCTTCTGTTCAATCTCTACATGCTGCCTTTAGGCCAGTTAATACAAAGTAATAATGTGTCCTACCACAATTATGCAGACGACACTCAGATCTATGTGTCACTGACAGCAGGTGAATATGGACCAGTGGATACACTCTGTCACTGCATCCAACAGGTCAGTGTGTGGATGCAAAACAACTTTCTCCAGCTAAATTCAGACAAGACTGAAGTCATCGTATTTGGTCCACAGAAACAAAGAGAAAGTGTCAGCAGTCACCTCCAGTCTCTCTCTCTAAAACCTACAAATCAGGTTAGAAATCTCAGGGTAATAATGGACTCAAACTTGAACTTTAACAGCCACATCAAATCAATAACATCAGCAGCCTTTAACATCTGCCAAAATCAAAGGTATAGTGTCTAAACCTGACTTGGAGAGACTTATTCATGCATTTGTCTCTAGTAGGTTAGACTACTGTAACGGCCTGCTCACTGGCCTCTCCAAACGGGCCGTAAGACAGCTGCAGTACATCCAGAATGCTGCTGCTCGGGTCCTGACCAGAACCAGGAAGTATGAGCACATTAGTCCTGTGCTCAGGTCTCTACACTGGCTTCCTGTGGCTCAGAGAATAGACTTTAAAGCAGCTCTGCTTGTGTACAAGTCTCTCCACGGCCTAGCACCAAAGTACATCTCTGACATGTTAGTGCCATATGAACCATCTCGGACTCTGAGGACCTCAGGGACCGGCCTCCTGCTGGTGCCCAGAGTGAGGACTAAACATGGGGAATCAGGGTTCCAGTTTTATGCAGCTAAAATCTGGAATAGTCTTTCTGAAGATGTGAGACAGGCCTCTACTCTGACAATGTTCAAATCTAGGCTCAAAACAGCTCTATTGCACTGTGCATATGACTGAAATGATCTTATCTGCACTCTTCTCTTTTAAAGTTCATTTTATAATGATTATTTATGTTTTTATTTTGTATTGTGATTTTAAAGCATTTTCTTGTTCTGTAAAGCACTTTGAATTACTTTGTGTACGAATTGTGCTCTACAAATAAACTTGCCTTGCCTTGCCTTGCCTAGGAGTGTCATAATAAAAACCTGTATATGATTTGGGGGGGGCATGCTACAGCAAGTAACATGCCTGGAGGACATACTGTACCTACACTCAGTGGTGTAGTGTTATAGGATGAGGTGGGTGTACTACTAGGTAGATGAGGTTACCAAGGAGGAAGAGGGTATACATTCCTGTGTATTTCAATGGCAGTGTAAACCACGGCTTCTTGTTGCTTATTGCTTAACAGAAAATAAGAAAAAGCATTATAGCTGTTATAGCACAGCAATGGGTCGAGTCCGGGCATTTCTGAGCAACAAGCAGAAGAATTGGAACATATTTTGCAACACAATCTGCCTTTTGCATCAGCTGAGGCTTGAACTCACAACCTCTGAGACTAAGAATCAATTTCTATCTCACTGACCTAATTAGTCAGTAACAAGTTATGTGTAACTTCACAAATTGACTAAGCCAGAGGTGCAGGTTTAGCAACCGCCCATGCATGGAAAAGCAGATTTCAAACCACTGTAAAAAATTCAGTTATCGAAACAAAAATCTGAAAATACACATATTGCATCTAGACAGCATGGAGATGTTGGTAATATATTTTAACAACGATTGATTTGCTTCATAAGTGAAAAACTGGTTTAACTAGTTGAGCTATGTGCAAAGTGAGAAGCCTCAGATGGTTTCACACTGAAGTACTGACACTGGATCTTCGTGCAAAGTTTGATTTATTTTCAAACATGAGAAGGCAGATTTTCTAGCAGAAAAAAGACTTGAAGATGCTGCACAGTGAAAAGTCACGCTCAGGCAATTTTAAGCAATAAGCTGGAGCACAAGAAGATGTTGACATTACAATGTGGATTCTGCACCAGTTGAGGCTTGAATCCGCAACCTCTGGAACCTAAGAGAGTCATCTACCGCTCTGAGCTAATTGGCAAGTAGTGACTCAACAGTGGCTTCACAAACTGAGTAAGCCATTCACTGTTGTGTAGGAAAGCAGCCATCCGTGCATGGAAAGGCAGATTTGAAACCATTGTAAAAAAATCAGTTATTAAGACAAAAATCTGAAAATACACATATTGCATCTAGACAGCATGGAGATGTTGGTAATTTGTTTGTAACAATGATTGATTTGCTCCATAAGTGAAAAACTGATGTTTAAAATTGCCATTTTTACATTAACTCCAATTGTTCACATTAGAGCAAAATTCAAAATGCTGTCAAAAATTCAGTTTTTGAGATACAATTCTGAAATTTGCCACACATCATCTACCATGACTAGAATTTTGTCATTTTTTTCATGAACATTGAAGATTTATTTAACAAGAATTTGCATGTATATGTTTACTGTACCGTTTACAGTCAAACATTTTGATGCACTGTAGGCTCAATTTTTGATAAATCAAAAATCTGAGAAACATAGTTTTTGTAGGACAGTCTGAAGATGCTCTGTAGCAAGTTTGGTGTCAATTGAGCAAAAATTTCACCCATGAGTTTTCACCCAGAAGAAGAAGAAGAAAGAAGAAAGAAGAATACCTAGTAGGATTACAATAGTGGGCCCTAATAACAGGTCCCCTTTAAAGGGGTGCAGCTCCTGCCCTGCAAAGACCAGTGATGTTAAAAGAGGTGCAGAGGGCCTGACCACAGGTGTCTGGTGCTCTACACTCACCTGAGCGCTGCCTCCCTGCTCATAGATGTGTAAATGGGACAGCATAATGAGACAGGTGCACATTTATGACCACTCTCACCTCACAGAAACTGATTCAGACATTAATAATAAATGCACAGCTCACCTGCGATGAGGTTACACATGGTACCAGAGGGAACAAACAGAGCAGCCTCCATCCCAAACATATCAGCTGCAATCTCCTGTAACTCTGCAGAAATCAGAAGTCAAAGTCAAAAGTCAAAGACTGCAGGATTTAGGTATTTATAATGAAGGTGTGCGTTATTCATATTTAACCGCCACAAACAGCAGAATAATTATCCATTATCCACTGTATCTAGTCCTTGAGTCTGAGTTATTCAGGGAACCCATTCTTTAATAATAAAGGCGTAAATAAATGATAAATAAATCTAACCGTTCACGGCCGGGTCATCTGCATCGCGTCATCTCCCACCTCAGCCTCCGCCATGGCCTGGCGCATCGCCGGCCCAGGCTTAGTCGCCGAGTCGCTGCGAAGGTCGATCACTCTGCCGTTTGTCGCCCCTCTCTAGCCTCTCGCATCTCAGTCCAAGCCCGGTGCGTCCAGCTGCTGCGTCTCGTGCACTGTGCGGTTTCCTCAAAGCGACGACACCATGTTTCAAAACTTTGAGCAAAACTCTGCAGGAATTTTTTTTCAAAGACATGATGCTCCTCAGTGCCCTGCAAACAAGGAGCTGATTGTAGACTCCAGGAAGCGATGGGGAGAAGGACACGCCTCTGTATGATGTCTCCAGCTCCAGGTTCCTCCGGGTTCACATCAGTGAAGACCTGACCTGGGCTCACCCTTGCTGACGCCATCACCTAAACTGTAAAACAGCAGCTCTTCTTCCTCTATAGGCTGAGAAGGTTCAAGTGGGACCTCAGGGTACTGTGCAGACTTCTACAGGTGAACTATCAAGTGCATCCTGACTGGCTGCAGCACCACCTGGTGTGGCTCTAAAGAGGGTGGTGTAAACTGCCCAGCATATCCTCCTGAGACCTGAACCTTCGTTTGGTGTGCATTTATAATGTCTCCTAGCTATATGGGATCAATAGGACCTGATAAATATAAAAACCTAATCACTGTAAACAATAATAAAGTCCCAGTGTCCTCAAATTGGACGATAATAAAGTCCCAATGTCCTCAAATTGGACGATAATAAAGTCCCAATGTCCTCAAAAGAGACGATAATAAATTCCCAGTGTCCACGGTGGGCACGGTGTTTACACTGGTCACTATATGACAGAAGTAATGAACCAAAATTAAAAACAACTGAACTTCTCTCCACTGATTTTCTTCTGAAATGTCTATGATTTACCACTAGTTTCCTTTTCCACCGCCATTCCTCAATAGTGACGTAGACTGACGTAGTGTTAAAGCACTTGGAGTCGTTTGAGGACAAGAGAGGAAACTAAACAAATGCAGGTTTCTTTCATTTACCATGAAGACCAAAGAAGAAGAGAGAGTCCTGACTGCCATGGACTGTCCTCCACAGTCACCTGACCTCAGCCCCACTGAACATTTATGAGGACACTTGAAGACAGAGACAGCTAAACATTCAACATCAATCTGCTGGAGCCACTCTCCCAGTTTGGGGGTCACAGCCCCCAGTGCTCCCATTACCACTGGCACCACTGTTGCCTTTACTCCCCACATCCTGGTATTTTTCCAGCTTCTTGTGTTCCTCCTTCGTGATGTTGCTGTCGCTCTGGATGCTACATCTATCACCACTGTCTTCTGTTGTTTGTCGATCAACACGATGTCCGCTTGGTTAGCCATAGCCAGTTTGTCAGTCTGGATCTGAAGTCTCACAGGATCTTGGCTTGGCATTCTCAACCACCGTAGGAGGTGTCTTCCATTCTGACCTTGGGACTTCTCGTCAGTACTCAGTATAGACGTTCCTGTACACTGTGCCAGCCTCTTAGTTATGGCATTCTATGTGTGCTCTTCCTGCCTGCATCAGATATATATGCAATGCCTATAAAAAGTATTCACCCCCCTAGTTAAAGATATATAGTGTAAGATGAGTGTTTGCGAAAATATTCAGCCCCTTTAAAGTGACTGACCTAATTCAACAGAGGTCCAGCTAGTTGATGCCAGCAGTGTCACAATTAGTGAAATGGATGTCGCCTGTGTCTGGGAGGTCCAGTCTCTGGCTCATCAGTATTCCAAGCAACTCAGAGAAGAGATCATTGAAAGTATAAGTCAGGTGATGGCTACAAACAGATCGCCTGGAATTTGCCCAGAGGCATGTGGGAGACTCCAAGGTCAATTATTAAAGAAGGTTCTTTGATCTGATTCTAGATGCTAGGTTTGGCAAACACCAAACACTGTACATCACCACAAACACACCATCTCCACCGTGAAGCATGGTGTTGGCAGCATCATGCTCTGGAGATGCTTCTCAGCAGGGTGCAGGCCCTGGAAGGCTTGTAAAGGTAGAGGGGAACATGTATGCAGAAAAATATTGCCAAATCCTGGAGGATAATCTGACTCAGTCTGCAAGAGAAGTACGACTTCGCAAAAGCTATTTCCAGCAAGACAACGACCCCAAGCGTACAGCAAAAGCTACACAGAAATGGTTCAAAGACGACAAGGTGCATGTTCTGGAGTGTCCAAGTCGAAGCCCAGGTCTCAATCCAATCAAGAATTTGTGGCTGGACTTGAAGAGAGCTGTTGCGTCCAATCCCAGAGCAAGGAAGAATGGAGAAAAATTGCAGTGTCCAGATGTGCCAGCCTGAATGAGACATATCCACACAGAGTCAGTGCTGAGATTGCAACCAGAGATGCATCTACAGAATACTGACCTGAAGGGGGTGAATATCTATGCAATCATATACCTTACCTTATATATTTTTGATTAATTGACATTATTTTGTAAAAATCTGTTTTCACTTTGATATTAGAGGTTTTTTTTGTAGTTGCTTTTGTCTGTCCTGCTGGAAACTATTCAAGATGTTTTGTTCTTTCCTTTGTTTGGAACTGCAGAGAACTACATGAACCACGTGACCGCATGGCGCTGTTTGCAGTCAATAATCATTGACTGGATGGAAATATAATGGACGACCTATCAGCCCATCAGCACGCACAGAGCTGTGTGGACCTCAAGGTGGCGCCATTATCTCAACAAAGGTAATCATACTGCACATGGACACTGAAGAAGATAAAACTCTGCTTCTCTTACTAGAAACTTTGTCAGTCAGTTCAAACCTGTAACCTACTTGGTAATATAGTCTGCATAGTTTGCATATCCTGATTTCTTTCACTTATACATTGCAAACAAAATATCAGGGTGACCACAGTGTTATGCCATCCACTAATATAGACTTTCAGCGTTAATAGAAATGAATTTGTTGTTGTTCATAAGAGGAGTTGGTACCAGAATTAAATCAACTTCAGGTGGACAACTGAACATTATAGACTTAACGAATATTATTATTGCATGGGATCATATTATATGTGTATTGTATGTGCTATAATTTTATTTTGTCAACAAGGGCTGCAACCTTATGATTGTTTTCATTACAGATGAGTCTGTACATTATTTTCGTGATTATTGTTAAATTTACAGAACTTCAGAAAACAGTGTTTAAGACAATGTGATGTCTTTAAATAACCAACGGTCAAAAACCCAAAGATATTAAGTTTACTTTGATGTAAAATAGAGAAAAACTGAGATATTTCGGGTGTTCGTAACAATAACAATCTAAGACAAACTAAAAACAATTAATTGTTGATCAAATTACTTGGCAATTCATTGTTTCTACGTATTTGCAGCACTGGTGTACTTTCACAGGAAACAGCTTTCATGGAAATAATTATAAGAATCTTTTTAAGTGCTTTTGTCTAACAGTGTTTGTAACATACATACTGACACAAATCATTTTGCAATGACTCTGAATCTTCTGCTTTTCCCTCCAAGTATTCTCAGACACATTCCTTTACTTTTCCACAATTGTCCTCAGTCAGAACATGTCATGTTTTGTGTAGTGTAAGTTTTAAACTCAAGTCTCACGTGTCCTGCATTAATCCACCCCAGTGAGTGAGGCATGCATGTGTGTGAGTGTCTCTGTGCATCTGTGTGTGTCAGTCTGTCCCTGTGCCAGTGTGTATGATGTGTTTACAAAAGCTCTGAATAACTGTGACACCCTCAGATTCTTCAGGGGTCACCAGCCTGCTTTTGGCTCGACCTTTATCCCTGCACTGAGCTGTAAAGCTAATTCCACCTTGCTGACAACCACCATCCATTTATCTTATTGCACAGAGTGAAAAAGGAGGTGAAAGGAGGTGAAGGCATGTCCTGCAAATCCTCACCTCCCTACGCACACATACACAAATACAACATGATGGGGATACAGGCTCAGGCCCAAACTAAACTGGTTATATCCAGCCATATCCACTATTTGTATCGGCAATCAGGTCCTGGTTCTTTTGTATGGAAGCCTATTTCTGCCAATGTGATGAAAAATAAACAGCCTGTAAATTAATATGATACTAGACTAAGTATCTCAAAATCAACTTAATATCTAAAAAATAATGACTTAGTATCTCAAAATAATGACTTAATATCTAAAAAATAATGACTTAGTTTTTCAAAATAATGATTTAGTATCTCAAAATAATGACTTAGCATCTCAAAATAATGATTTAGTATCTCAGAATAATGACTTAGCATCTCAAATTAATGAATTAGTATCTCAAAATAATGACTTAGTATCTCAAAATAATGATTTGGCATCTCAAAATAATGACGTAATATCTCAAAAATAATGACTTTGTATCTCAAAATAATGACTAAGTATCTCAAAATAATGACTTAGTATCCGAAAATAATGACTTAGTTTTTAAAAAATAATAATATAGTATCTCAGAATGACTTAGCATCTCAAAATAATGACTTTGTATCTCAAAATAATGACTAAGTATCTCAAAATAACAACTTAGCATCTCAAAATGATGACTTGGTATCTCAAAATAATGACTTAATATCTCAAAATAATGATTTTAATATCTCAAAAATAATGACAGTATCTCAAAATAATGACTTAGTATCTCAAAATAACGACTTAGCATCTCAAAATAATGACTTGGTAACTCAAAACAATGACTTAGCATCTCAAAATAATGACTTAGTATCTCAGAATAATGACTTAGCATCTCAAAATAATGACTTAGTATATCAAATTAATTATTAAGTATCTCAAAATAATGACTTAGTATCTCAAAATAATGACTAAGTATCTCAAAATAACGACTTAGCATCTCAAAATAATGACTTGGTATCTCAAAATAATGACTTAATATCTCAAAACAATGACTTAGCATCTCAAAATAATGACTTAGTATCTCAAAAATAATGACTTAGTATCTCAGAATAATGACTTAGCATCTCAAAATAATGACTTAGTATATCAAATTAATGATTAAGTATCTCAAAATAATGACTTAGTATCTCAAAATAATGACTAAGTATCTCAAAATAACGACTTAGCATCTCAAAAGAACGACTTAGCATCTCAAAATAATGACTTGGTATCTCAAAATAATGACTTAATATCTCAAAACAATGACTTAGTATCTCAAAATAATGACTTAATATCTCAAAACAATGACTTAGTATCTCAAAATAATGATTTTAATATCTCAAAAAAATGACGGTATCTCAAAATAATGATTTAGTATTTCAAAAATAATGACTTAGTATTACAAAATAATGATTTAGTATCTCAAAATAATGACTTAATATCTCAAAATAATTACTTATTATCTCAAATTAGTGAGAAATTTTCCCGACACTGTTACTCTGTATCTCAAAATAATGATTTAGTATCTCAGAATAATGACATAGTATCTCAAAAATGATTATTTAGTATCTCAAAATAATGACTTACTATCGCAAAATAATGGCTTAGTATCTCAAAATAATAACTTAGTTTCTCAAAATAATGACGCAGTATCTCAAAAATAATGACGTAGTATCTCAAAATAACGATTTAGTATCTAGTATTCTAGTATTAGTATTTAGAATAATGGCATAGTATCTTAAAATTATGATTTAATATCTCAATAACAAAGTAGTTTATCAAAATAATGACTTATCTCAAATTAATGTCAAACTTTGACAACCAAAACAATGACTATGTATTTGAAAACAATGACTTTTTTTTTGCGATTAATTTTTTATTATTTGAATAACAGGGGGGTGAGCCCCTTTGCAGTCACATAAGTGATATGATATGATACCATATACCAGATATTATGTCATCATTTTGACAGAGTTTCTCATTCTAAGATACAAAGTCATTATTTTGAGATGAGTAAGCAATTATTTTAAGAATGTTTCTCATTATTTTGTGATACGTCATGATTTTGAGATATTAAATCATTATTTTGAGATACTAAATGATAACTTTGCAATTCTTAGTCATTATTAAGTTAATATTTTGCAATACTCATTTATCATTTTGAAATATCTAGTAATTATTTTGAGATATTATGTCATCATTTTTGACAGTTTCTTATTTTGAGATAGGTCATTGTTTTCAAAATATGAAAGCCATTAATATGAGATACTAAGTCATTATTTTGAGGTACTACATCATTACTTGATATACAGAGTTATTATTATGAGATATTAGTGAATATTTTGAGTTACTAAGTCATTATTTTTGTCAAATGCTTGAGAAAGTTTCTCATTAGAATGACTCACAGGATCTTCTTTTTCTAATCACAAGGCTTCATTTTCACCTATTTTTTCTTTTAATGTCAAACATGGGCTTCCATACCCTGGTGTCTTGGGGACTAAGTCAGTGTTTGGAGATGAAGGCTTGTGGGGATTTATCTACAGTGGACTGAGATTAGGCTACGAGGGAGACGCACTCATTACAAAACAACTCCCTCCTCACTCACTTCTCTCTGACGCACAAATGCTACAACTCCTTTCACATCACACCATCTCCCTCCCCTCACACACACACACACACACACACACACACACACACACACACACACACACACACACTCACGCTGTCTTGTCTGATGTTAATCACTCGATAAAAGTCCCAGTGTGTGTTATCAGGACCGCACCACACTGTAGTTAAAGTTGATATTGCCAGTAACAGAGCCAGGTTTTATGAGCCATAACAAGTCGTCATTAAAAGTCATTAGCAAACATCAGCGTCGTAAAAAGGCCACAGTTGGTCTCGAGAGCCCCACAAGAGCCGTGAACGGAGAGAGATGAAGATGCATCTGTTCGAAACGCCGAGTAGCGATGGGGATCTGTGATAAGACGGAGAACGTGGGAGACGTCCTGAGCTGGAGTTTTTCCGGGATCACTGTTGGCTTCTGTAACCTCACACTTTTGTCTGTGTGCGTGTGTGTGTGTGTGTGTGTGCGTGTGTGTGTTGTTTCTCTCAAATGCCTTCCAGCATTCCTTGCCTGTGCGTGGAGAAGGGAGAGTGGTGTTTTGGAGAAAATATTGAATTAGAGAAAAAGAGGCAGAGAGGGAGAAATGAAGGAGAGGGAGAAATATTGACTCCTTCTGGGAAGGAGCGAGACGGCAACGCCTTTCCAATAACCATAAACCCACTGGGCTGAAAATAGACGGGCCGAATGAATAAACGAATGTGTTCATCCCACATGAGCTCTTCTCTTTCACAGAAGGAGGGGAATGGAGGTGACCCCCCGCCCCCCCTCCTTCTCCTTCTCCTTCTCCTTCTCTCTCTCTCCTCTTTCACTGAGGCCATCATTTCTTCACCATGACGAGAGATATTAACCGGAACAAAACAGGTGTTTATGGGAAGCCTTCCCTCAAATGAGGTTTCTCATACATGCGCGCGCACACACACACACACACGCACACTTCTCTCTGCAGTGTAAAGGTGTCGACATCAGTGCCTGCGAAACAAGAGTAACATCTGTTTCACATTTCACACTACCCCCCCCTGCATATGTCATGGGTCATGTGGCCATGCTTTACCTCACACACATACACACACACACACATACATACACACACACACACACAGATATGTTGCTCTTAAGATGCAGGGGAGGCAACATTCTTTCTTTTCCTTTTTTTCCAGAGCAGAATCTGCAGGGGAGTTCTCTGCCACTATATGGCCAAAAGTATGTGGACAACTGAACATTACACCCCTATGTGATTGCCGATCATCAGCAGGGTTGATGTATGTGTCGAGCCTGGTCTCAATCTGAAGTTGCCAAATCCGGCGCTTGGGCAGTGACTTGTGGCTTCAGAAACCAACGAAAAGAGGCGTCCTTTCATGTCGACATGATACGCGGCCCATTGCTGTTGTAGTTTAACAGTGCCTGGCAGCATTGGGGGAAATGCGGCGGGACAATGATGAAAGTTAAGGTGGCAAATGTCCGAGTGGGGCGGGCGGGAGTGGTGGTGGAGGGGTCCAACAAACAACTACCTTCACCCGAGAGAGTGGTGTCTGCATCTCGTAAGATTATAAAGCCAAACCCTGTTGTTTTTTCCTAAACCTAACCATGTGTTTTTGTTGAAGGAAAAGAAACGTCAATTTGCGTTGTTGTACCGACGTAGTGTGTTTATTTTGAAAGAGACTGTATGTAAGCGTTAAATTTCCTGTGAAAACAGAAGTGTATGTTGAAAGAAGACAATGCATGTAACAGGCAGAACTTGACACGGTGTCTCAGAACGTCAACAACCAACACACCCAGGGTACCTTGGACATCGTATGAGGACGTGGAAAGTCCATGACCAAACGTCAGTATGCGACTAGGTCGGAGTGAGAAAGTGTTGGTTTGTTATATCCCAGTTTTGATAAATCACAAATTTGCCTCAAGGGGCTTTACAGTCTGAACAGCACATGACACCCTCTGTCCTCAGACCCTCGCTTGGGATAAGGAAAAGCTCCTCCCAACCCTTTAATGGGGAAAGACAGACAGACGTGCAATGGATGTCATTTGTACAGAACAGACAACCATAGTAAAATTACAGTATGAATAATCACAATGACAAAACTATGGATAGATTGTAAATATTCTCTTTCAGCCTCAAGGGCATTACTGAGTTAAGGCACTGATGTCGGGCGATAAGGCCTGAGTTGCAGACAAAGCTCCAGTTCATACAAAAAACGTTTGATGCGATTTGAGTGCTGTGCAGACCAGTCAAGTTCTCCCTCACCAGCCGTGGAGAACCATTTCTTTATTGACCTCACTTGTACAATGAGGTCATTGTTGTGTTGAAACAGGAAAGTGCCTTCCCGCAACTGTTGCAACAAAGATGGAAGCACACTCAAAAGCACTAGTTCCAAACCCCGGGATACCAACCCCCAATAGGGAGGTGACAGAGCTTCATGGGAGGGGGGGGGGGGTTGGGAGGCCTTTTTAATTTTAAGGGGTATAAGAAAACCTTTAAAGTTTGGACAGTCTCTCCAGGGCTTCGCAGGATGTTTTGTGTGATTGTTGCTGCCAGAAAGGCTTGATTTCATGACAGCTTTTCGATGAAGTTGTGATGTATGTTACGATGTTTCTGGGCATTTCTTTTTGCGTTGAAATCGCCAGGGTGAGTGAACGTTGCAAGATTTGGAGCCTAAGGTTGAATCCAAATGTCCACACTCGGGACTTGTGGACTGAGCCCTGTGGACTTCAGTTGTACGTTGTGTAACATATTTACTGTCATCACGTGAAGTGTGCGAGGGCAGGGACTGCAAGCGACTGATGGGCAGCCCTTAAGACCATTTACTCATTGCCGTGGAAACGTTCAACTATTGCTGCTGTCTTATAAATGTCATATAAGTTGATTAACAGTGCATACTCATCTGTCCCTGTGGATAACAAGATATAAATCTGATGTATAGCCTTTTTTGTGACTAAACAAAAATGCATTAATACATGTCTATATAACAGGCTACACACGTTCAAAAACAGAAATGTTTTTAACTCAACAAATTGGGCATTTCTTACATTAGAAGACAGTCTTTTGTTGTTTTTCACCCAATTTTTTAGCCTATTTCACTGCAGAGCCTGATAGGCTGCAATAATAAAATGTATTTTCAGTCCCTCTACAGCCTAGACTTAACTAAATTTCTGTATCATGATGTGGTTTAATGTTATTTCTAGCCTACACAATTCAAGTAGTATTTTAATGGGCCTAACTATCGATAATTATTTAACACATTCATAAGTTGTTGTTGTTTTTCAGCAGTTGAAAAACCCACAACGTCACGTCTGTATTGCAGTGAATCGTGGCTTATTAAATCAATGAAGTCTGCAGAAAATCCACTTGAGGCCCCTTGTGGACTGAATGAATTCTAGCTTTGGACAGCCCAAAGTACTTGCGGACTTTCTGGGTGCATTCCTGGGAAGTCTGGGGCTCGCCGTTGATCAGCTGTTGATGCAATGTGACGTAGCACTTAAGGACTATCTTCATGGGAGGCACTTCTCCTGCTCCATCTGCCCAGTTAGCACGAGCTAACCCAGCACAACGTGATCTCATCACTTTTAGTCATATTTTGCTGCTTGGGGCTGAAGTCTGCAGCAGCGGCTAACATCCGACACTGAGCCATTTATCTCACACCGTTGGGTAACATTAGCTGTGTGATGCTAACAGTTAGCCCTGTCACTGTGTCTGTGTGATCCCAGCCATCGCATCATTGTGAAATCCTGGAGGGACTGTTTAGATTTTTATTTAAGATAGATCCTTTTTTTTTAGATTATTTATTGGGCAGTTTTTGACTTTAATGACAATACAACTGAAGATGGAATGACATACAGCAAAGGGCCATCGGGTGGAATTAAACTCAGGCTGCTGCAAAGAGCTCAGTCTGTATGGAGTACACAGCCTACCAGGTGAGCTAGGGGTCGCCCCTTTATGATGGAAACTTAAAAAAAAAAAAAAAACCTCACAGGAGCACGGTGAAGACCTGAAGCAACACATTCTCACTCCGACCTCGTCACATATCAACGTTTGGTCATACGTCGATCCTGTGGGCTCCAGCAACACTAAACCCCTGAGCTTACCTGAGAAGGACTGAATGCACAAACCCGCTATTTTTAAATATCCCATGGAGGGAGACTCTCACTGCAGCCTGTTTTATTTTGTTCTGAAAATGTCGGCGTGCAGCCTCGTTCTGTGGACGATAAACGAGGTGCAGACTGATAAAGAAGGAAATACAGTGAGTGCTGGACGGAGCAGTGAGTGACAACAACCCCGCCCACATTTAAGAGTACTGTTTGCAGTGGAAACACTAGGGTCTAGGTACCATGTCTGAAGGGTTACTGTTGGTTCCAAAGGTACCATACTGAAAGTGTTTGGTGGAGACGGGGCTTTAGATTTCCCTTTAGAAAAGCATGTAAAAAGGGGCGTCCGCATACTTTTGGCCACATTGTTTAGTTTTGGTTATATTTACAATTTTGTGATATTCTTTTCTCCACCCCAGTTTCACTGAAGCGAGTGAAATTGCATTAGCGGTCCTCCGAGTCTTGCAAAATGACATTTGAAAAATTCCCTTTGCTTTCCTCTGAACTTGCTGCGAACAGTTTTCCTTGGAACCACTTCCCACCAAATAAATAGTCCCAGTGAAAACGGATGGATTATAGTAATCAGAAAATTGCCTCTAGAAAGACACAAAGGACTCTAAAATGCTTTGAGTGTTCAAACTAAATTTAATTCACCCCCGTCATTCAGAACCTCAGCACATTGATTATCTACCACTTGTGGTAAATGAAAACTTTCTTTTTGCGTAATTTGGGTGAACTGTCCCTTTAAGCCTTGTGGTGAAGATAGTTATTGTATGACAGTATGAGGCAGGGTTAACCAGACCATCAAGATTACCCGCTGTTGTAATCAGCTGCAACCACTATCGCCTGTGTGCACTCATTCATCTCGTCCTTCATTCATCCACTCACTGACTTCTCCTCTCTCAGTCAGTCATTTCTCATTTTGTTCATTCAGCTGTAATTATAGACCATCACCAGCCTGTGCAGTTTCACTTCCAGGAACAGTCGCATCTCCTCTCCTCCATTCGTTTACCAGACCTTCACTTCACCCCTCGCAGCGTTCCTGTCACCCTCCTGACCCTCTTTTCACTCCTCCTCCTCCTCCTCTTCATCCTCCTTTCCCACATTGCCCACTCCCCCCTCTCTCTCTCTCTCTCTCTCTCTCTCTCTCTCTCTCTCTCGCTCACTCTGGGAAGTCATGTGACTTCTCTGAAGCTGAGCCCTATAAACCAGCAGTACTTGGGGGGCTCAGTGTCTATACAGCTCTCTGATTGGCTCTTGCATTCAGATGCTGTTCACTGCTGGGTGCACACACGCCGCACACCGCACACACACACGCACACGCACACACACACACACACACACACACACACGCACAGCAGACCCCCTGTTTTCCTCTTTCTGGAACAAATGTGATCCATCACATTGAAAAACTGTGAGTGTGTGTATGTGTGTGTTTATGCGTCTAAATGCCACCTATTGCTGGAAATGAGGCCTTTAAAGGCAAAGTTCAGATTTTTTGAAGGGGTTGTATGAGGTGCTTATTCCTAGACAGTTTATCACAAAGAGTAGATGTCAGTTGGCACACCCCCAGTTTGGAAAAGCAGGCTGGATTCTGACATGGAAGCTAAGGAATCTACTGCTGTGGAGGGGTCAGCGACAAAACATAATTCAGGCCCTGATCACACAGAAAGTGTTTTGCAGATTGCAAAATGTGAGGCACGCCGCACTGCCTTTTTAAAAAAAATTATATTATTGTTTTTTTAATTAAATTAAAATTAAATGCCACTACCGAAAAAAAAAACCTTGCTACAGACTCACCTCCCTACTCTAACCTTCCCGTGAAATCAATCTAACGTTTATTTATTTAAGTTATTTCACAGTAATTAGTATCTAGTTCCTGACATGTTGAGGCAGAGGGTACTTGCTGTAGCTCTGGTTGAGGGTGAGAGGCTGTTTGTTGGGCACAGGGAAGCAGAGATCTGTGTGGGTACATGAGACCCTAAAAAAGAGGGTGGATCACAGGGAGTACCAGCAGTTGGTCCAGGAGCTTCTCCTCCATATTTTAGACTTGGGGGCTGTTTGACAACCTGCTGTCTACCGTCGGGCCGTATAGCTCTGGGTATCCAAAAGCAAAAAGCTTCATTCTCATTAAAAACAATTACAAAAAGCCGCCTCCAGCTGCTAAAACACTTTCTGTGTGATTGGGGCCTTAAAGAAGTCACACTGAGAGTATTTTCACCACTTTACCTTAATGTCACACAGAGATTTCCAACGGGGAAATGAAGCAGTTACATCGCTCTCTTCAAAGTCAGACTCCATTGAGAAAGTTGGCGAGTTGATCCGAGGTGCCCAATTTTCCACCTCGTAGGGTAGTCTTATTGGCCGAACCTTTTTGGTTTAAACAGACCGAGGCGGCCTTCCGCCACAGGAGGAGCTGTTGATGACGCGACCCACTGGCGGTGGATAAACAGGAAACAGCTGATAGCCGGAATGAGACACTGTAAAGATGAGCAACTGGGGAGACAAAGGATTGCGCGCCCTCCTTGACCTGGCAAACAAAGAGGCCATTAACCGTCAGATGACGGGAATGGTGAAGAACGGGCCGACTTATGAGAGAATTGCCAAAGGACTGACCAGTCGCGGCCTCCCTCAGAGTACGTCAGAGTACTGTTTACGTCACACGGGGAACTGAAGCCATTAATGACTTTCCTATTGAAAAGGGCTACCTGACGTAAAGGTGAAGTTGTGAAAATACTCTCAGTATATCATACATTTAAACTGATATTGATGTTTTTTGGGTCTGACTATTTTTTTTTTTTTACTTTTTTTTAGTTGGTTAAAATGTGTTTTGACCACTATCCTTAGCAGTACATTGCTTAGCTTCCATGTTGTGCTCCAGCCTGCTTCTCCAAGCTGGGGACATGCTGACTGACATCTACTGTATGTGATATACTGTCTAAGGATGAGTACCTCACATGACCCCACTCCAAAAAATCCAAACTATCCCTTTAAATAGAGCAATGTGCTGTTCTCGCAGTCACTTAAGTATGCACACACATACACTGAGCCTGAGAAGTGCCATTTGTTTTATATTGGGGTATTCGTGCTGTGGCAGGTCAGAGGCTGAATGGACTCAGCGCAGAGGGCTCAGCATTCAGGCTCTTTTAATCCAATCGGATCCTTGTTGAGACGAAACAGAGCAGCCTGTCAGTTATTGGCAGAGAAGCGCCGCTGTTCATATTCAAAACGTCCAGTTTGGATTGAAGGCTTCTGTCGGTTCATATTTGCAGTGGAAAGCTTTTAAAATCAAGTGTGTAATTTGGAAACAAAACCCAGACAGCGGTTTTTATATCGTGAGATTTTGGAGATCCCAGGTTTTTATCTGACTCTGATCTTCCAGCTGGTGCTGTGTGTGTGTAGCTTCAGGGAAGGAACAAGTCGGTTAATGATTTTATCCGATGTGGAAACCACAATGGAAGAGTATTGATAAAGAATCGCCAGGGGCGGTGGAGCCTCTCTGTTGTTAGTCGCCTCTTTATTATGTAACTGACTCACGGTTAGAGACCAACACCCTCCCACACTTTCCCTACTACTGTCAATTCATACTCTGAGCAGCAATATTGACCGAGATAGACAATGTTTGTGTGTGTTTGTGTGTGTGCTAGCAGGTAAACACAAGTGAGAGTAACTACTGGAAGTACATTTACACAAGTACAGGTGCTTTATTTGAGTATTTACTTCTCTTATATTGCATTATTTCAGATAAAATCCACTTTGATTCAAACTAAAATATCTGAACACCTATTGATTGGATTGTCTTGAAATAATGTACACACATTTATGGTTCCCAGACGATGAATCCCTTCCTTGATCCCCAAACTTCTCCTCTAGCGCCACCAGCAGGTCAGTGTTTTCATTTATCCCGTGAAATATCCATTTGCACAATGGACTGGGATAAATCTTTCACCAGACATTCATGTTCCTCAGAGGATGGATCATAATGTCTTTGGTGATCTCCCAGTTGGTCCACTAGCACCACCAGCTGGTTGATGCTTTTCAGAGTGAAATACCTCGACAACAGCTAGATGGATTACAGTGCAATTTGGTGCTAACAACGATGTGCTGTCTCCAAAGTCCCTCCTTATTTTTTACATAGTGCACTATATTTAGGGATGTCTGGGTTGCTTTGCTCGGGCCTGCCGCCCCGTGACCCGGCCCCAGATAAGCTGATGAAAATCACTGAGCAAGATAATGAATCCAAATTCCTCCAGATGGCTGCTCCACTAATGAGTAATGAGTAATTTATTACATTTTTATGCTGTGTTAACACCGGGCATGAATAAAACAATTTGCACAGGTGAATTATATGTTAAGTCAATGTAAAGATGCAGTTAGATATGAATTCGAGCCGGGCAGTGCGATGGACACAATATACGGGAATGACATGAAATATGCAAATTAAGTGGCGTGAATGAAGCAAGTAGTGTGATTTTGCGTCATACGCTTATTTGCAAGAGTTGAAAAAAATCTGAACTTGAATGACCAATTTGCACCGTCAACATTGAGATCTGGGGACGTATGATGACGAGTTCATTCATCGATTTAGCAATTTCAGGCGTGCATAATGCGAGTTATTCACGCGTATAAAGTGAGTCAACACAAAATACTCTAGCATTCAAACAGACACGAAAATTCGCATCGCGTTTGGTGTGAACACATTAGAGTAATGACTTAATGTAAGCTATAGAAATTAAAGTATTGATATGGACTGCAAATAATTAAAATATAATGCATGTATTTCATATCATGTTTGGGGGCCAAGCAAAATGTTTCTGAGGGCTACCATCGGCCCGCAGGCCACACTGTGAACAACCATGCTTTAAACCAGTGGTTCCCAACTGGTGGTTCGTGGTCCAAAAGTGGGTTGTGGGTCCATTCTGACGCTGATTATATCAAACTGTGTGGACCTTGAACTAACGGCTAAGGAGAAATCTGGACCCCGGGCCTGGGCCAGGCAGGAACCGATTAGACCACTGATTCCCAAACGATGGTACGTGTACCATGGGTGGTGCGTAAGCTCCCTCTAGTGGTAGGTGAAGGAACCCCTCTATATAATGCTATTAAAATACTACATTTCAAACTAAATAATATGTTTAACAGCCTAGCTAAAACTAAAGTGGACGACAATCAAACAAACTCAAGTGCTAGAAGCTACTGAAGCTATAAACCTGCCTCTGCGTGAACTGTCTGCAGCTCAACAGGGTAGCCCAACACTACTGTATTTTAACGTCGGTCATAGTGGTGGTACTTGGAGAGAGTAATATTTTCTGAGGTGGCTAAGTTAACCAACTCCTGGCTGTAGCTTCGTATTCAGCGTAGATATGAGAGTAGCATCGATCTTCTCATCTAACTGATGAGTGCATTTCCCAGATTTACATTCAACATTCAAGAGAACACTGAGACCTGTATGAAGTTTATAAACTCCATCTACTTAGTGGGACGTGGAGATGAGGGTGAAAGCTCTAGAAAAAGCTAATAAGTGGACCTTGAGTAAAGAGAAAAGTCAAAAATATAATTATCATTACTTCGGTCTTTTCTTTTTTCATTAATTTCTTCTTCCTTTCTCCTGCTTCTTGCATGCCGTCTTTCATTTTTCGTGTGTTTTGCTTCTTTTTTCTGTTTATTTCTTTTTCTTTCTCTCTTTTGTCACCTGATCTTAAAGAAAAGAAATGAAAATCCCCAAAATCAGAATTCTTGTAGCACTGCTGCAGAACATTTTTTCCATTATTGTAGGTAACTTATGGGCGTTGCCAATAATTCATGACCAAAAAAACCCTTACTCACCACATATGTATGTGCATATGCTGGTGCTCATGTGAGGTTTGTGTGTGTTTGTGTGTGTGCTGCAGGCTCAAGTTCAAATATTATGCAGTCGCTGTTTGCTGGCTGAGGGGACACAGTGACACCTGAGAGTGTTGGAGGGTTTGGTCCGAGTCCATGCCGTTACAGTAAGCCATTTGGCATCCGAGCGCCTCTGCCGCTACGCTCGCGCAGCTGTGAACGGAGAGCAAAAACAGCAGGAAAAAAATCCACCTCTGAGATAAAACAATGCGACTGTGTCTTCTACTGTGCAACATGCCTCACAACTGTCTTTTACAACCTGTTTTCAGGTCGTTCAAGTCTTTGTTCTGCCAGCCAGAAACAATATAGGCACACCCATCCGTCAGGCTGTCCAGGTGTTACGGGAAAACCATTTCAGTGATGATTTAAGTTAGTCACAATGAGTCTCAAGTGCTGCAGAGCGTGTGTGTGTGTGTGTGTGTGTAGGGGGGATGGTGGTGTAGTCAGCTTATAAAAATATTGTGGTTTGAATGTGTCACAATGAGCTGGTCACTGAGTGCAGGTCAAGACTGTGTGTGTCTTTACAGGCTTGTGCACGAACACACACAAATACATACATGCAGGCATTTTTGAGTGCATTGGACTATCTGTATGCTTCCCATATGGTTTTTATTGATCCGTGTCCCTGTTATACCCCTCCTGCTCCCTCTCCTTCGCTCTGTCTCTCTCTGTGCGCTGATGGTGGAGGAATGATGGAATGCTGGAGGGTAAATCTCTGGTTTCCTGGAAGCTGGTCTGGCTTTATCAGAAGCGGCTGTGACAATACTCGAGCTGATGGGCCAACCAAACGTCTTTCCTATAAGCACAGATCAGCCAACAAAAAGCCTTCCTGGAAGAAATAATCAGCAAACCGGAGCTCCTTCCTGGAAGACCACTGTGGATTGCTCGTTGCAGGGTATACTCCTAACCCTTTAATATTCTTTCCACCTTCCAGGCTTGACATTGTTGACATTGGCACGAGCTCAAAAATGAAACTGTTAATAGATTCTAATCAGACTGCAAGAATGTTATCACTCGAACCGGCTCACTTTGAAAACATTCCCCTCCATCGCTCAACTCGCTACAAATTAAAACACGGGTTGTGTCGAGGCAAACTTTGGTGTGAATGTTTTGATTGTTAAAAATTGTTTGAGAGGTGAGGGTGTTGTGCTTGGCCTGGGACACTGTTGACAACTGTTGAGCAGGACACAGCAAGTCATTACCCGAAAAAATGAATCATGGTGGAAAGACTTTCTGTGAGTGTGTGAGATTCACGAGAGCAGCGAAGGATACAGGCAAAATATTCCAGCCCCACTAACCAGGCAACTATGGGGAACATAAAATGAGTCATAGTGAGCTGAGCTGGCTTATTTAGACAATGTGTGCGTGTGTGTGTGTGTGTAAAACTGGATTATTCTGGTTGGATTTTGGGAAGAGGGCTCACTCATTTCTGTTTGTCTCTTGAACTACGTCATTTTTGTCCATAATTGCCCACTCCGTCTTCCTCCCATAAACAAATACTGTCACACACATACACACTCACACATATAAGTGTACAACTTTGGACACACATTTTTTCCTGTAAGTGTCATAGCGAAATAAAGAACTATGGAACCCAGCTTTTGAATCATTGTAATTACCTGCACTGAGGTAAGCTGTAAAAACAGTTGTTAAACATTGTCCTCGCATTTACTTCCACAGAGACCTGAGGCTGGCTCCCATCCAGGTACAGTGTGTGTATGTGTGTGTGGTGAAAACTGTCAACAATTCAGTTTCACACCACGTTCTGACAGTTTTTAAAGGTCCAGTGTGTAGGATTCCGGGGGATGTATCAACAGAAATGGAATACAATATGTTTTCTTCAATGTATGATCACCTGAAAATAAGAATCGTTGTGTTTTAGTTACCTTAAAGCCCAGAAACTCCAAACCGATGTCAGAGAACTGGCTGCAGAGAGCCCCCTGCTGCACCACCTCTTGTCGCCATGTCTCGGCCAAAATGTTGCACATGAACACCCCAACCAACGGCCAACAAGTGCGTATGTTTTGCGCCTGCGTGAGGGAACTTACCCCTTCACACCAGCAGTCAGCAGTCGTCTGTTTTTGTCATTCATAAAGGGAAACCGGAAGACAGTTAGCATCCAACACAACACAATCTAATGTTAAAAGAACAAAGCACCACTGAACAATAACTGCTAAAGAGCTTAATGGCTAAAGAAAACCTCATATAACAAGTTTGTTTTGAACTTGCTCCCTCTTGACTTTAGCTGTTGTTTACTTTCCTCACTTCTGTTTCTCATTTTGTGTGCTGAGCTGAACTGCCAATCAGAGTGATTTAATTTGCCAATGGGCTCTGCTGTGCCGATGCCGATTCAACATGCTGAATCAGTGGAAAAAAGGCCAACGGTGCGGGACACACCGCACTGACAAGGGCAGCTGACGCTCACCAACAGCCCAACTTTGACCGATGGCCAATCGTCGACTTGATGTGTCAGGGCCTTTAGAATGAGCTACAGAGAGAGCGGGTCCTTGTCCATAGAGTCGGCCATGTTGCACCGCCATTTTTCTGCAGTAGCCCAGAACAGATAAATCAAACACTAGCTCTAGATAGAGCCATTCACATCTTTGCATTTTCGCATAAGCAACTGTAGTTACCAGCCCTTGTGCAACGAACCAAACAGTCTTGGAACAAAAAAATTTTAATGTGAAACTGCTTTATTCAGTGTTTTTACCTATTGGAGTCACCGAGTCTGTTTGTTTTTGAGAGGAAAAGACCTTTGAGGATATTTCAGCTCCTGGTAAAAAAACCTCCTGAACTTGTGAACCTTGAGCTATCAGAGAAATAACGGTGAGCGCACGTCAAGTTAGAGCTCGGTCTCACTCCGAAGTCGTCTAAATGTTGCACTTGGACAGTGACTTACCGCGTCAGGAACCAATGAAAAAAGGCGTCCTTTAACGTCGGCATGATACACCGCTCGTTGCCTTTATAGTTTAACAGCGCCCGGCAGCATCAGGGGGAAATGTGGCGGAACAAGGACGAAAGTTATGATAACAAAAGTCTGACTTGCGGGTCGATGGGTCCAACAAACACACACTTTAATCCTAGAGTGTTTTCATGTCCCGTAAGAATTTAAAGCCAGACCCTGTTTTTTTCCCCCAAAACCTAACCACGTGTTTTTGTTGTTGAAGGAAAACAACGTCAATTTGCAGCGTTGTACCGACATAGTGCGTTTATTTTGAAAGAGACTGTATGTAAAGTTAAATTTCCTGTGAAAACAGAAGTGTATTTTGAAAGGAGACACTGCATGTAACAGGCAGAACTTGACACAGTGTCCCAGAACGTCAACAACCAACACACCCAGGGTACTTTGCACGTCGTATGTGGACGTGGAGAGTATTTTTACTGGTGTAAATCACCAAGGCTGTTTGTTTTGGAGAGGAAAAGACCTCTGCGGAGAATTTGGCTCCCGGTAAAAACCTCCTGAACAATGAACACTGAAGGAATTCTAACCGGGAGACATTTCAGCTGATTGCAATCTGTAATCTTCACCACTAGATGTCACTGATGTCCCCTAAATCCTACACACTGTTCCTTTAGCCTGAACTCGATGCTCTTTCTGCATCATTTTGCTTTTTTTTTAATCTAGTGTCTTCAGGTGGAGTCCCCATCCCTCTCAGACACACACACTCTCTCTCACACAAAGACACCTCATTCGCTCTCCTTCGCACGCACGCACACACACACACACACACACACACACACTATCACCAGTCAAGCCGTAAAAACTCAACTCAATTAAAGTGCCTCATTTCCTGGAAGCCAGCCTCAGACAGAACACTAGGTATGCAGGGAATGGGAACGCTTTGTGTGTGTGTGTGTGTGTGTGTGTGTGTGTGTGTGAGAGACAGGAATATAGAAATGAAGAAACTCACCTCCTGCTTAATTTTACCAGAAGCACACACACACACTCACTGCATTGGCTTCACACTAAAACCACAGACCGTCATAAATCTCCTCCACGTGGACCCTTTCACCTATTTGACCTCACACACACATATTCTTGTACTTCTATCTTTGTGAGGCCCCTAATCAAGATAATGCATTCCCCAGTCCTTTACCCTAACCCTAACCCAATCCTAACTGTAACCTGAACCTTCAAACCAAATCTTAACACCCAAATAGGGCTGTGAGGAGATGAGGACTGACGAAAAATGTCCTCACTTTTCACAAATGTCCTCACAGTTAAAAACGTGTTTTGGTCCTCACTTTGTCGCAGGGAAAAGGACACACAAACACACATACATACATATTTCCACACACACTCTCTAGAGGACACCATCCTCACTCAGCCCCTCAGGCAGGATGTATAAAACCCGGCTGCATTCCTTTCCAGTTAGGTCCAGCCCAAAGTGAGCTCTGTGCACAGTAACTGCTGTGTCAAAGTGTGTGTGTGTGTGTGATGGTGTTAACATAACTGCGTGCTTCTGGGAATCCCTTTGTTACTGAGTTGTTGTGTACATCTGCAGGGCATGGCTGACAAAAACCCTGCCCACACCCCTTCCTATATGTTCTCTGATGCTTATGGAATTTACCCACAATGCCCCGGCAGAGAAAACAAGAAGTGATGATTGCAGTAATTTTAACCCTATGTTGAATGTTCTCCCAGCGGCAGCGCGGCTTCTTTAAAAGCCCTGCCGACTGGATAAACAGTGCTTTGTTTAACTAGGAAATCCCATTTGCCAGGTAATAATCTGAGGCCAGGCATCGCTGGAATACGGGCTGCCTCACAATACGTTACCGTAAGTTATCTAGTCAATATTGACTCAGTGAAGTCAGGGAGAGAGAAAAAGAGGAGGCGAGGAAACAAACAGTGAAGTAACACACAGGGCAAATGCATTGACTTTTGTAAAAATAGTGCTCTTTAATATAAATTATTGAAATATTTTAGAAATATAAATATGTGCAACGTTTCCTTTTCATTTATTTCTTTTTTTTGTAATGCTTTGTCATTTCAGATATTACAGCTTGTATTTCTGCCAGACTAGTGGCCAGCCTTTTGCGAGAGAGTCTTTATAAAAGACAAAATGATTCACATACACGTGTGGTCCGACTGGTGCGACACATGTAATAAAAAACAACAAACAAACTTGGTGTTGATGTGAGAAAACAAGACTGAGATTTGACCAAAAAGAATATGTCGCTACGGTACGATTTCAGTGCTCTCTTTGTCTCAAGTGGCCACAAAATTTGCATGATGTGAAAAAGGCTACCACTCCAATATGGATCACAGGTAAGTTCACGCACTGTTCAAATACAGACAGTTCTGATCAAATCTGAGTCTTTGTTGTTTTTTTACAAAAGGCTTTTTTTTTCAGAATCACTTTAAAGGAAGTCTTGTGTTCCTTTGACATTCAGACAAACCCAACTGTTTCAGAGGTAACAATAAGGGTGAGAAACCTTTCTAGAGTTACAGGGATTAAAAACACACAACAGTTCATTTCCTCCTTCATGATGTAAGACGAACCAGGAGGGAGACACTGAACAGACACAAAAAGAAAACGTTCGAGATGATAATGTTAAAGAAGAAATCACTGTGAGAGGGTCTAAAAGACAGAATTAAGACTCAGCCAGAGCTTCAGGGGCGTCTCAGCGAACCTATATTTGCAGGAGCAGCATCCTGTTGAGCGCGATCATTTCCTCTAAGTCTTGGGGACGTCAATCAATGTTTTTGTTTAGCTGTATACCAGTATGTCTCCTCCCCTTCTCCCCTAGCCCCCTCCCCACTTCTCTGTCCTCTTCAATTTCCCTTTCCTAATCCCATTTCCCGCTCGTCTATCTCCTTCGTTCAATCCTTTTTCTTCACCCCCCCCCCCAAGAAATCTCTTGGATCATCATCGTCGTCATTCCCCAAGGAGCCTTTACAGTGTCGCTGACATTTTTCCAGCCGGTCAGGATAAAAATAAGTTCTGCTGTTTTCTTTGGTGCCGTGCCAAGGCTTTTGTCTCGGTAACAAGCTTTTGTCTCGGCAACAGCAGTCTGTTTTCTGTCACTGTCAACTCAAAAGGGTTTCAGGGAGCGGGGTAATGGAGGAGAATCAAGAAACAAACAGGAGAAGATGCTTTGTAATGCCTTTTTTTCTCCTCTCTCTTGTTCCCACGAAAAACCTCCGTGCTGGCCTCTACCTGCATCTGTGTGTGTGTGTGTGTGTGTGTGTGTGTGTGTGTGGAGCAAGCGTGCATGACCGCCCCTCTCCCCCCCTGTGAGGCAACACTTGCGGGAAGCAGCGATGGAAATGTGTGCACCACCACAACACACAAACACACACACACATTCAGACAAACAAATGGTGTATGTTCGCTGCTTTGGGCCCCTCGTTTGGACTTTGCCTTTTTTTCTGTAACTCCTCCTTCGTTCACCCCCTCTGAACCCTCCTGCTCTTTGTTGTCTTTCTTTCTGTCCGCTGATCCAAAGAGTTGTAAATGTCAGGCTGACGGAGGCGAGGCGAGGAGAGGAGAGGTTTTCTTCTTGAGCACATTAAAGGGATCACTGGTGGCGTATTGATCATGTCGTCGCCGTCGTTGTTAATATCGACCTATCGGGTTAATCTTCTACGAGGCTCTGCTCTGCGTCTGAGTCAGTCATAGGAAACATTGACCTCTGCCCTCTGGCTTCGTTTGCCACTCACATTAGTGGTCAGTCTTTGCAAGGCAGGACGGACGAGGTAATCGCTGGTTACCTAAATCACACTCCTCATCCCAGACCCCCGGGTCAGCGGGACTCTAGGTCGATGGTGCCCATCTGCGAAGCGGATCTGGGTCTTAATGAAACACTGACCTCACATTGGCGTCTAACTGGCCAGTATCTGACGACGCACATATTCACAGAACTGGTCTGCGCCGTCCTCCAGGCACCTGGTCCATGTAGTGGAACCTCTGCGGTTCCTGTCAGTCATATAGGAGCGTCGTACTCCTCCAGGAAGTCTCTTAGCGTGTGCGGGAGCTGCTCAGCTCGCTCCGACCCCCCCAGGTTGTTCAGGGTCCTCCTGCACATGTGCTGCAGGGACGAGAGAGAACTCAAGAGGGGCCGGCGCAGCTCCAAGGGAATCCTCTCCCCGCCGGTGTGAATCAAATACACGCTGCACCCCTTCTTTTCTGCCTCTCTTGAATTTCCCCCACACGCCCCCTCTCTGCTCATTCCAGTATCCGGCCCTTTCCCCATGTAGTGCGCTATGAGTTTAAGCACGCAGTCAAACTGCGGCGGCTCTTGGGTGTTTTGGGGGTCCGGCTGTAGGAAGAAGCCGCCTCCCTCGCTGTGGATGCGCAGGTTCTTGGTTCCTCGAGCCGTCTGGACAGAGAGGGTGAAGAAGTGGTGGTGGTCCGAGGAGTCGCGGATCAGGAAGGTGCCGGGCGGCTCTGAGCGCAGCAGGGAGCTGGCCTCCCGGCCGCCAACGGCCCCCCAGTAAAACCCACTCTCCTGTAGTTTACGCAATGCACGCATCACCTGAAACAGAAAAAAAAACACCATGACAACGTGCTGCGTGACATCAATACCACATCAATATGTCTCTACAGACTCATCTGCGACTGACCTGCTGGTAGTGTGCATGCGAGCTGAAGGGCTTGTAGTGATGTGGGGTGAAGCTGGACCCCTGAACCCTGCTCTCTGGAGGGGTCACGCTGCTCATGGCGAGGGCGTTGCGTCCGCTGAAGGCTACCATGGCGCCATGGCCCCCTGCCTCTGCCTGCCGGTCGAGAGGCAGGGGGCCCACAACTGGAGCGCCGAGGTGGACAGGTGGGAAGGAGTTTAGGGCGGAGGGGGAGGAAAGAGAGGGGGAATGGGGTGATGGCGGCGGGGTCACACACCGGGTCCAGGGCCCCGGGGGAGAGGAGTCTGATGCATCCAGAGAGGGGCTGGGAGAGAGCACCTAAACACAGCTGGGGGAGAGGGAGCACAGATTATCCATCTATATATAGACCGATGCACACATCCAGCCCACAGCCTCCTCTAAGACTCACTCATTCATGAGCACGGGCGTAAATAAACGAGCTCTCGGTTTACCCCCAGAAAATGCAGTTATGGCGACTGTGACAGATGCATGAAGCAGCACCGGGCAGCCAGCAGGTTATATTTAGTTTAAATGAATCCTCGCTTACTCGCGCTGAGCCTGCTGCTGCTGCTGCTGCTGCACCGTGCAGCCAGACAGCAACCAGATCCTGATTGCTTTCAATTGTCTTCGATCGGGCGTACCGCAACAAGGGATTTCAGAAACGGGGTCACTGTGAAAGAGTCCGGCGCGCTTTTTTTTCCCTTTTCTCTCTCTCTCCCCCTCTTTCACTAAAGAAGTCCTTATTCCCTGCTCGGTCGCGCCACAGAGGCCCCATTCTCCGGTTTCACTGAGACTAAAAAGGTGTCCCGTCTGCTCTGCTCTGCTCTGGGAATTAAAGACGGCTTCAGTGCGGGACAGAGGACCGGAGCAGGAGGCGCCATAACGGTTCAGAGCCGCTGCTACAAAAGTCGGTCCACTATTCACAATATTGCGAAACAGCCCCCCGAAATCACACTTCACCCCCCCGGCTGCACTGCACCAAGAGCTGCTCACAACAGCTGCTCTGCATTATAACCTCCATCTTCCCAGTCATGTAGTCTGCTCCGTGATGCACACAGACGCGTCTCTCCACACTGCTTTTAACTTACCTTGCGGATATGTTCAGCCCCGCACCGCAGCCGCTCGTCGTCAAAGGAAAAGATATGCAAACTACCCGAGAGTAGTGCTAAACGAAGGATTAAGTCAGGCATTAAAATCCAAAGGAAGTATCCAAAGAGTGTGTGTGTGTGTGTGTGTGTGTGTGTGTGTGTTTCTGTCCTGAGCGGAGGAATGCGGCGGCGGCGATATCAGCCGGCCAGATCGTGTCCGTGTGTGGAGGAAGGTTACTGGAGGTTGTTTCCACTTCCAGTGAGTAAAGCCGATGTTCGTAAGGCTCCGCCTCCTCCGTTCAGAGGTCCTTCCAGTAAACCAGTAAACACGCGCACGCGCACGCACACGCACGGACAGCACAGACACTCGTGCGCGCGCTCCCTCTTGGCAGATTGCCAATAAATAATCAGCGTGACCTTTGCCGGGCTGTTTCCTGGTACTGGTGGGTTCCCTTCTGCACAAGGTGAACACGTTAAAGGCTCCACACATGGAACAATACACACTTATTATAATGTGACTTTATTATGTGAATACAGCAGATTTCTGAAGTATATAAAGCACTGTGCTTATTGTTTCTGCACATGTTCATCGCACAAATATTCAAGAGTGGAACATTTTTAAGCAAAACATTAAAACAATACTTATGAATGTATGAATCCTGCATTGACTGCTGCACAAGTACAAAAGTAATGTCACTAAAATGCACATTTGTATCACAAATACATTTGTATCATTTTGATTTACTTTATTATATTTTTTAAATTAATATATGTTCCAAATTATTATTTTTATTATTATGAGAAGAATATAATAATAAATCTTAAATGACAACATACTTTTATTTAAAATAAAATGATAAAAAAAAGGAACTCAGAAAAGTCTTTGGCAGTAAAAGGTTTCTCAGTATCTTTATTTATTTTTATAAAAAATATTATTAATAATATTATTGTTATTAATAATAATAACCTACTTCCATCTAAAATAAAATGATAAAAAAATGAACTTCTCAGAAAATTCTAAGGCGGTAAAATGTTTCTCAATAGCTTTATTTACTTTAAATAAAATTATTATTATTAATATTAAAAATAATAAATAAGATAATAAAATAATAATGGTTAATGACAACCTACTTTAATTTAAAATAAAATGATAATGTCTTTATTTATTTATTATTATTATTATTATTATATAATCAAGTGGTGTAAAATGTTGAATATTTCAGTCCTGACATGAAGTGGAGGAGCATAGGTAGTATAAAATGGAAATAAAATAAAACACAAGTACCTCAAAATTGTACTTCAGCACGGTACCAGAGTAAATGTTGCTTTCTGCCACTGCAAATATTTACTCAGCAATACATCTTATTTTCTTGATCGTATTTAAGTAAAACGAGCAATACCACAATGTAAAAATACTCTCAAGTGTAAATGTTGCATTCAAAATTATACTTGATATTGCTAAAATGCACATTTGTGTCAAAAGTAAAAGCACAAATAGGCTTTATGAATGTTACTATAAATCTATATTATTAAATTTGTGTAAGCAGCAATTTAATGTAAGTTAAAGTTTAAACTATAACAATGTATCATATTTTTAAGAGTGAATCTGTGTTTTGGAGTAAAACGTAAAGCACAGGTACAAGTTCTGTTACTCCACGGCAAACATCTGATCAATAATCTTCTTAAATAAATCATTTTATTTATTCTATCTAAACAGTTAATCACTTTCCTTCAGTCTCTTGTGCTCCTTCAACATGCAAGTTATTCCCCCCACTGAGGATCAATAAATAAAGCCTTACCTTAACATCAGGCTTCAGAAGTAAAACCCTTTTATTCTCTTTCCTCACACTATGACAGATGATTAACAATGGAGCCACTACAGGCTGGCTAATGTTTAAAGATAAACTCCCTCAGGCCTTCATGTTGTGTCAGGAAGCAACCGACTTACTGAAAGTGCTCTTGAGCAACAACTGGCTACGCTGCTGACCTGAAATACTCTGTTACGAGGCTGCGTTCAAAGCCTTACTTGATAACAAGTATGAATGTATTATCAGCAAAAAAATAAAAGTACTTATTATGCAGGATGGTGTCTGGCAGTTTTATCATATAGGCCACAATTACTGGAACACTGTGTAAGCTGTATTTTAATATTATATCTGGTCAGGTGAGCTATTATGAAGCAGTTGTAATTATTGGGTGGAGGTTATTAAATATGCTGTTGGGTAGTTTAATTACTTTACAGACACAAAAACATTCTGGCACTATCAAAGAAGATGTAAGCAAAGATAAACAATGCTGCTTGTATTCTCACTCTGTGTGCATCAATAAAACAACGACAGATCTATAACTACAACCTGTGTACTATTAATTAACACTCACCCCATGCTAATAACAACCATCACTAGTCTGCCTATACAGTGGAATGACTGGGTGGAGCATGTTAAAAGTCCTCTGGTGCTGCCAGGAGGACTGAATTCCTGGAACAAATACCTGTATACACTACACACTCTGCACCACGTGACTGACAGCAAGAGGTGAAAGCCTGAGGTCACACCTTTGATGACAGGTAACATATCAAGGAGGGCAATTATCGAGCAGAAATGCATTTGGAGGCCATGAGAATATGATTTTAGGGTGAATTAGACTAATAAAACATTTAAATGTAGTGTGCAGGTTGGCCACTAGAGGTCATTTAAAGGCGCTTTAAACAAAATACACGAGCAGATATAAACAACTTATTTTTTAAAAAAAATCTGATTTGTTTATTTATTTGTTGTCGCAGGCAAAACAAACAAACAAACAAAAAAGATAGTTAAAGTGACGCTCAGCGCGTTGAGTTGCTCCCACAGCCCACAGTAAACACAGCGTGTCAGTGAACGCAAGCGTCGTGTCAATAAAGGTTATTCAAAGTCCCTCCGCCGCAGCAATGGCTGCCCCCATGTCCTGGAGGAGGCTGGTGCACTCCGTGTACTCACCGGCCATCGCCGGGGTCTTCACCCGAATATCTGACCGGCTCTTCCGTGCACGGGACAGAAGAGGGGGGTAAGAGACACGGCCCACGAGGACACACGCAGACACGAACACGAAACACCGTTTTTCTGTGTCGTAGTTCTCGTGACGCTCTCTGTCATGGAGATGCTTTGCTAATGTTGACAGTGCTAATGCGTCAATCATCGGACTCGTGCTGCTTTAGTGCGGTGTTGCTGATTTTAAATCTTTAGCCGCCACCTTGTAGTTTCTTGGGGTGACATTTGCGAGTGTTCAGGAGACTTTAAGGTCAGTTTTAGCTCATTTGCAACCGGAAACGCAGCCCCAAACAGAAGCTAACGTTCACCTTCAGGGACAGATTTCCCTCACTGAAGGTTTGTACATGGTGTTCTCCTCAGTGATTCTTATGTAACATGGAGACACAGGAAGATGAAACCCCTTGACAGAGTCCTCCTTCCTGTCAGGGATCACACAGGTGATATGACTCATTAGTATAATACACCTGCGGCTAAACCAGTTGGCTAGAGGAGCTCACCTGGGCCTTTTCAAATCAGGTTCCCCTGCTTCGTACGTGGGTAATCAGGTTCAAGATCAACCATTATCATGGTAATTATTTGGCACTAATCTGGATTTTTTTGTCCTCTGAAGCTGGTTTAACTCATAGTAACATCCTTAAAGGTGAACACCACCCAAATAAAGATATCAACATGTTATTTCCATGGTCAAGGAAATTTCAATCAATATTTATCAGCATTGTACGGAAGCGTATTGCTGCCACAACAGGAAAAAAGTAATGGATCAGTATTACATTATAACGTGAAAAGTTTATTGGGCTAACAATAAGTTTTTCACTTTACAACAACATATTTTGACGTTATAACCTGATAACTTATATTGTAAAAACTTGAAAAGTTTCACGTTATAACATGAAATTCTTTCACGTGCTTACAATATGCGTTATAACGTGAAACTTTTCATATTATTACAATATAAATTATCACGTTATAACGTGATAACTCATACTGTGAAAAGTTTTGCGTTATAAAGTGAAACTTTTCATGTTATTACAGTATAAATTATCACGTTATAACATGAAACGATATTGTTATAACGTAAAACTTTTCATGTTACAACAGAAATTATCACGTTATAACATGAAGCTATATAACATGAAACTTTTCATGTTCTTACAATATAAATTATCACGTTATAACATGAAACTATATTGTTATAACGTGAAACTATATAACATGAAACTTTTCATGTTCTTACAATATAAATTATCACGTTATAACATGAAACTATATTGTTATAACGTGAAACTTTTCATGTTCTTACAATATACGTTATAACGTGAAACTTTTCATGTTACAACAGAAATTATCACGTTATAACATGAAGCTATATAACATGAAACTTTTCATGTTCTTACAATATAAATTATCACGTTATAACATGAAACTATATTGTTATAACGTGAAACTATATAACATGAAACTTTTCATGTTCTTACAATATAAATTATCACGTTTTAACATCAAACGATATTGTTATAACGTGAAACTTTTCATGTTCTTACATTATACGTTATAATGTGAAACTTTTCATGTTCTTATATTATACGTTATAACGTGAAGCTTTTCATGTTCTTACAATATAAATTATCATGTTTTAACATCAAACGATATTGTTATAACGTGAAACTTTTCATGTTCTTACATTATACGTTATAACGTGAAACTTTTCATGTTCTTACAATACAAATTATCACGTTTAATAAGTATAACGTGAAAATATATTGTTATAACGTTAGAACAAGTTAGTTAGAACAATGAACTTTAGATGTTATAACGTAATACTGATCCATTATTTTTTTCCTGATGTGGCAACAATGTGCTTCTGTACCAGAAGATCCACGATACGATATTATCACGATACTTAAGTCATGACACAATACTATTGTGATCTTAAATGTGCTGTGACATGCTGAGTATTGCGATAAAATAAATAGCTATTAATTACCATTTTTTTTCAACTGTAAATTATGTTCCTAAATGAAAACTTTGTAAAGAGGTATTTTATCTAAAATTTTCAGTCTGTTCATCTCACTTTTTGCAGCAAAATGTATCTAGTGGATGAAAAAAGTGATTCAGATCATATCAAACTTTTTATAAAGCACGTTTAAAAACAACCAGAGTTGACCAAAGTGGTGTGCAGGTAAATAAAATAAGTAATATAACATAACATGGTAACTGCAAAACATGCCAAAAAACATGCAAAAATAAACGAGAAAAATAATTAAATGAAAATAAAAGAAAGTACAAAATAGTGTGATCTGAAGATAAAATATGAAAGATAAAAATAGAAACCTGAAAGACAGTCGAAGACCTTAGAAAACTTGTGGGTCTTCAGCCTAGATTTCAACGTGTCGAAGTCAAATGAGCAGGTTGGGTGGAGCGAGATCACAGCAGACATTTTGTCACAGCAGAAGAAGCACAGCTGTAACTTTTAACGATGGCTTTTGTTAGATTCCCAGTAAGCCAGCGTGTTACAGCACTGAAGCAGCTAAATGGAATTCAGCCGTCATTAATTTTATTATTCACACCTGTGCTTTTCCTACTTTGACATGTCCCCTGCAAGACATCTTGTTACAATCCTAGACACTGTGGGGGAAATTATAAGTTAAGTGCAGCTTCCTGGGTCGTCTCTCTGTTTCCGAAAAGGACACTTGAGTTAGGGCGTGGAGACAGGTCGGAGCCTGAAATAAGAATCTGTCATCTACATAGCTCTCTTATCTTTATCTCTTTATCTCTTACTGTAATCGTCCTGCATCATTTCCTCCAGTGTTTAACCCTGGTGTCTGCATGAGTTATAAAAAGCACGAGGCAAACAGAAAATGTGTGTGACTTTAATAATAGTGTCAACAAGTGTAGTTGATGGTGTGGCGACGATTTAGCCTCTGGGGGCAGCGGCCAGTCAGGGCTTCCAGTGTTGCCAGCAGATAACAGATGGGACTCCCTTAAAACTTTTTGCTTCACCCACACTGACGAGGTTTTGCAGGATGTAGTTGTGCACACTTCGCAGGCTGTTCGCATGCACTGTTCATACGTATACCTATAAAGAGTAGCACCTCGTTTCCACATAGCTCTGTTGTCTGTCTCTATGTGTCAGCCCTGTGATACTCTGGTGACCTGTCCAGGGTGTACCCCACCTCTCACCCAGTGTCAGCTGGGATAGGCTCCCAGGAAAACGATTACAGAAAATGAATGAGAGAATGAATTAATGCTGCAGCATTTTTTGACATCTCAGCTCCAGTCATCAAATCACTGTTCTTTGCAGTCTGCTACACTGCTAGATATATCTTAATTTAAACGGCACCCACAGAGGCCATTTCTTGGTACTGAGTGCAAAAACCGAATATGAATTTATGTGAGTTTTTGAGTGCTTCCAACTCTGTGACAACAGTTTGGCGACAACCTTTTTTTACGCATGTCAGACAAGGGGTTAATTTCGCTACTCTTCAGTTTATGCACTGTGCACCACCTGGGTCAGGTGGGAGTCAGCTAGCGGTGCCGCTCTTACTGTGATTACTACAAGTGACACTGTCACGATCCAACAGGGTTGCTGTTGAAAGATGGTGGCCACCCTCTGGTCTCCCTGCAGGTCGCCTAGGTTAGTAAGCGGCCCAGTTTTGAGCTGCAAACCCCCTTTAGCATATCTGTTAGCACTGTTAGCTCTGTTAGCACTGTCAGCACGGCTAGTGGTGCTAGCATAGTTAACAGTGCTGAAGGGAACACCTGCCAGAAGACTGGAGGGTAGCTGCCATATTTCTATAGCAACTTCGTCCTGCTGCATGGACAGTGTTTCCAGTGATAATCGCGAATTAGCAGCACCGCTAGCTAACTTAGCACCCACCCAACCTGGGTGGTGCACAGTGCAGAGCAGCTAGTTAGCTAACCAGTGGAGCTTGGAGGATGGGTGTCGGCACTGTGTTTTCACATGTTAACTCTGCTAGCCAGACTGATAGCAAATAAGCAGATACACTACACACAAGAGATAGCACCTAAAAATGCAGTACTAAAGCTCACTGAGTCATCGGGGTGCCAACAAAAAGGAAAGGCCTCTTGTTTTGTTTTGTTTTTTTATGTCATTTTTTTTTTCCTTTTAAAATGAACGGGTTAGTTACCAGTTATTGGGTGTCGAGCAATCCAAAGCAAAATGAACCAAACCTGACATTCCTAATTGAGACAGAAATCCTTGCCGTGCTGAGCTGATGCGCTGAGTCAAACTGGGTCAAACCAAGCCAGCACATGTGTGTGGAAAAGTGCTCTCTTTGAGCCAGACCTTATCGCCCAGCATCAGTGGTCGCCCCCACAAATACCCTTGTGGCTGAAGGGGAACAGATCTCCGCATCCAGGCTCCACCATCTTGTGGAAAGCCTTCCCAGAAGAGATGAAGCCGTTACAGGGGCAGATTGATGCTCATGTAGTGTGCATGCTTGTCTTATTGTAACACGGGTTCTTTTACCACAGTATGACCACAATATGATCTAACTAATATTAAATTGTCTACATTTTAAGAACTATAAAAGCAACAGAGACCAGCTCCCAGTTTGCTGATTGATTCTTGACCCATTGAGACAAATGAGGAAGTAAATCTCTTAAGGATGCAAAGTTCCCAGTCGGGGAAATTTTGAATTATGAGGAATCATGAGGAAGACAGTCAGACAGCATTTTTTTCCCATCACATGCTTTAAATCTGGAGGATGTGGCGCAGTCACATACCAGAGTAAACAGCTCCTCTCTTCATCGCAGTTAGTAGCTACAGTCTTGCTTTATTAACTTATCCTAACCTTATTAAATCTAAGGGAGTTAACTTCATCTCAGTTCAATTGATGTGCACTACACTGCTAAAATAACTTTTATATTTGCACACAGAGTGTATAAGCACTCCACCTTCACTGGGGATTAAAAAAAATCTACTTACGTTTTTATCGAAGGTTTTATTTTTAATTTAGTTTCACTGAGTAATAGTAATAGTTGATTTTGTATTCGTGGCTGGAACAGCTTCATTTCAAAGTGTTTCTTATCTCCGGTCACACTCTTCTTATCTTTTTATTACTTACAGAAAATTGTACGGTCTTGAGGGTCAGCTGGGCCTGTCCGTCACATTACATAAGCCAGATGAACTCCTTGTAGATAACATTTGTAATTTGCACCGCTCTAAAACAGAGACGGAAAGATAATTGAGCGTGAGCTGTTTAGAAAGGAGGGATTTCTCTTTCATGCTACACTGGTTTTATGGCTCTGTGAGTGATACGTGTGTTTATGATAGGACTCAAATCCCAAACAACGGGGAAGTCCCCTCATCTGTGTTTGCTGCAGAAGTTCCAACTCAGCAAAGAAGCTTTGGAAAAAAGTCCTTTTGTTTTGACGTGACTTTTGTTTCCTAGACGTTTTTTGTGGGTTAAATCCAAACCAAAACGTAAACAGCGCGTGTGAGTGCATGAGTGTGTGTTCTGGTCGTAATGGATATGAAGGAATTTAGTAGATTTTTGACAATCAGCCTCTGAGGGTCACAGCCGTGTCTGAGGTTCACACTCCACCCTGTCATTCTTTAATGTGGCTGTGTTGTCAGACCAGATTGTGAGATTGTATGGCGGAGACAAAAGGGATTTGGTGTTGGGGTGAATTTTAGGACACCGAGAGACCCGACCCTGACAGACTGTTAAATCCTGTCATGGATCTGTGTCCTCACAGATTGAATGCAACAGTTAATTTATTAGTGGATTCACGGAAAATTATTTGTTTCAGCAATTTTTTTAAGCAAAAATTCCAATTTTCTTTTTAAATTCATGACAGTAACTTGCATATTATTGAGTTTGGATTGTTTGGACAGTCTGGGAAACTATAACAGGCACTTTCACTATTTTGACGTTTTATTGGCAAAACAATTAATCAAGAAAATAAAAAAAATGTCAGTTGCAGTCCTAGTTTGACGCTTAAAAATATTAAAAGAATTATTTGCTGATCTTTCAACCAGCTTTGTATCGTAACAATGTGGGTAGTATGTGTAGTTGAACTGTGGTAAACTTTATGGCTGACCCAAAAAATCCGAAGCTTCTTTCGATGGCACGGGATTCGATTGTGAAAAAAAATAATTGAATTTTCAGCCTTTTTTCCCCCCGTTTTTTTGGGGGACCTTGAACGCAACACCATCTCCGACAAGGAAATAGAAAGCCTGACGTGCAATGAATGGAGACCTATTATCCTGCTTGAACGCAGACAACTAAATTCTTTCAACAATGTGACTCAAAATAATGATAAAATAGATTTTATTGATGTAAAATAATATGCTGATGGTGACATTTGCCACCGGTCCGCTGCGCTCTGAGTCTGGTGTCAGTGACACATGCTGCTTTTTCGTTTGTGAATATTTTTTATCTTAATTCTAGGGTTGCAAGAAACTACCTTTTCGCCATGATGTGTAAGTTATTAACTTTTTTGGACTTTTTTTTTTTTCCGCTCAGCACCCACCCACATTTTATTTTCTTCTGTTATTGGTAATGTGACAGGGACAGGTAAATCAAAGGCCTAGAAGGAGGTAACAGGTGTGGTTAACTCCGTGTCCAGATTTCTTCTTAGTCATAAGGATGAGGACCACACAGTTTAATATATTCAGCGTCGTGCTTGCATTTGGTCATGTCATCAAGCTAGTTTGCTGTTCTGTCAAGTAGCTGTCTGTTAGCTACTCACTCTACAGCAGGAAACAGCACTTCAGAGTAAAAGCTCTGTGCTGGAAATTCACAGTATTCTCAAATAAAGTGTGTTTTTTTTAACAAACTTGACACATTTGCGAGTCACTTGGGGTCCATTCAGAATGGACCCCAGACCCACTTTTGGACCATGACCCACAAGTTGGGAGCCACTGTCATGTTATATGTTTGACAACACATCCTCCAAAGTTAACCAGAAAAACAAAGGTCAGTAATAGAGCTGGTGAGAAGCTCTGACGTCTGACACTTGAGAGTCTGCTGGCGACAGCACAAAAAGGCGATACCCAGGAAACTGTTGTTTTCCCTTGATATGTGGCACAACCGACCCGTTTTGTCTGACGTGGTCTCGTCCTCAGGCAAGACACTTCCATAGAAATGTGCCTCATTTTCCACTGACGAGGTCGGCTGTCTCCCATGAGTGCATTAGTCTGGAAATGCTTCAGTCAACCCACACGTTGAGCTGGTTTTCTATGCAGAAATAAAGGGGAAAACATAAATGCAGAAATTATTCATCTGTTTGGGGGAGAGCAACTCTGTTTGTTCTGATACGTTTTCTAGAAGAGAAAAATTGGCACACTGTCTCACACCTTCTTATCTGTCCTGACTTTGTTTTTGCTGGTTAAATATCTTAACTCCAAGGGCAGAAGTGGAGGAACAATAAAAAGCAGGTAATCAGTGACAAAGGCTGGACAAAGATTATGAAATAACCTTCTGGACTGGGGCTGCATTAACAGCTAAAATCACTATATTTTTAAGAATATTTTCACAATGACAATACTCACACCGACCACTTTATTAGGTACACCTTGCTAGTACTGGGTTGGACCCCTTTTTGCCTTAATTCTTGGTGTCATAGATTCACCAAGATTCACCATATTGACATGATGACATCACACAGTTGCTGCAGATTTGTCAGCTGCACATCCATGATGAGACACATCCACCACATCCCAAAGGTGCTCTATTGGGTTGAGATCTGGTGACTGTGGAGGCCATTGGAGTACAGTGAACTCATTGTCGTGTTCAAGAGCCTTGAATCCCTCTCTCTTATAACTAAGAGGCAAGCAAGAAACCTTGGTGTTATCCAGGGGTCGTATTCACAGACATTCTGGGAACACTCTCAGAGGGGTCTAAAACCTTTTCAGTAAGGAGTCCTAGCTTAGGGTGATTTAGGAAAGTTCTCAGAGCAACTCTGAGCGAGGAAGGGACAGAAACGTTTATCTTAGTGAGGAGGTCGTAGCTAGGTACGATGCATTATTTTAAGAGATATGATTGGTTGTCACAGACACGCCCCTCTGTGAGCCTGCAGGGTTTGGACACCCAGTGGAGATGAGATGAACTGCTGACTATGGAAGTGGTGCCATTGTTAGTGTAATCACTGCTGCTGGAAGGTTGAGACAGACCCAAATCATCACTGCTGCACTGTTGCATGTTTCCAGTTTTCCAAATATCTTAGTGTTGTGATCATTTTGTTTGTGGCGTTATAGTGTTATGTGGGAAACGTGTGCGTACCCCTGACAAGGTCAAGCACACATATTATGCCTGCATGATCTAATCTGTAGCATTTCATTACTCACTGTCATCCAGTGTTTGGAGAATATTTCTCCAGCCTCGTGTGATTAAGAAAATCTTAAAGCCTCTTAAAAGTCGTCCTCCCACCTGCAGAAAAACAACACACTTTAGCTTTCGCCTCCCGTCTGGCTCGGCGAGCAGTACTGCTCAGGTGGAGGGATGCCTCCCCACCCACTCACGCACAACATCTGGAAGACATCATGTCCTGCTTAAAACTTAAGACTTGAAACTTGAAAATTAGAAACTCACTCCAGCAATCAAATGGGCAATTCCAGTGTGTGTATTGTTTTTTAACTGTTCCGTTCTTTGTCTTGTCTTTTTTTCTCACCCTGATTTATGTTTACTCAGTCCATGTTTCTCAGGATACATTGATGCCAGCTGCTGTTGATATATACCTCTGCTTACCTCACATTCCTGCAATGACCACTCAGCACTGCGTTTTGTTAGGCATTGAAATATCGTAATAAAAAAGATTTTGAACAAAAGTCCTCCTCCCTGCTCCAAACAGATTTTAACCTTAGGAGCTCTTTTAAAGGTGCGAAATGCTCTGTGAATGACTTTTATCGGGTCCGTCCCAATACTCACACTTCCCTCTCAAAATTGGCCCAAGCCCTTGTTTTTGCACGTTCCCACGAAGGGCTAGGGTGTCCCATACTTTAGGGAAGTGCTTTTCAGCCCTTAAAATCCCCACTTAATTTGAAGGGCCGTGCAATGCACACTTACGAACCCATCTCAACTGAGGGGAAGGTTGAATTTCCCAGGATGCATTGCGAAACTATCCAGCCAGGCGAGTTTTCCAGGAAGATGGCAGCCTCCATGAGAAAGCCATCGCACAATTTAATCGCTATTGTCGCAAATAAGCATGCAAAAATTCCAAAATATGTTGCAATGTGTTATGTTTCTGCATATGAATTGTTTTTTGTAAGCGTTGAGTTAGAATATGAATGCTTGAAAATCGCTAATTCATGGTGAAGCCAACATGAATATAGTACTCTAGAGTATAGATAGAATAGAGTATAGATAGAATAGAGTACTCCGTGCAAGAAGCCTACGTCAACGATACACGTGACTTTGGTGAACACATCTGTTACGCTCAATTGTATGAAGTAGCGTCCCAATTCGTAGGTAAAATTCTCTACCCCTCAACGCTACCCTTTCATCATTGAAAGGAATCTATCTGGCGAGTGCACTTGAAACCAAGGGGTAAGGTTAAGGGAAGAGAACTGGGATTGGTAGTCTTATCTTTAAGGGGAAATTTTAAGAAAACATCACAATTCTAAGAATTTTCTTAGAATTTCATCACTAGGAGCGATTCTTCGCACTAAGAAGCTCTGTGAATACGGACCCTGGACTCAGATTTAAATCTCCACAGCCACATAGACTCCGTAACGTCATCTGCCTGCTACCATTTAAAAAAACATTGCTAGAGTGAGAGGATTAATGTCAAAGCAAGACCTTGAAAGGCTCACCCACGTCTTTATTTCCAGTAGATTAGATTACTGCAACGGTCTGTTTGTAGGACTTTCAAAACAAGGTGTTCGGCAGCTTATTCAAAACACTGCTGCTCGGGTTCTGACAAGATCAAGGAAATATGAACACATTAGTCCAGTTCTAAAATCCTCACGCTGACTACCTGTCACTCAGTGAATTGATTTCAAAATCTTGCTGCTTGTGTAAAAATCACTCTGTGGCTCAGCGCCCAAATATATTCTCTGACATGAACCTTCCAGGACCCTGAGGACATCTGGGGCCGCCCTACGTACCGCCCCAAATGTTAGAACAAAACATGGTGAAGCAGCGTTTTGTTATCATGCAGCACAAACCTTGAATAACCTCCCAGATGATGTTACACAAGCCCCGACTCTGCTTTTAAATCAAAGCTAAAAACATTCCTCTTTTATGCTGCCTACTCCACCCTGTAACTACATATTTTTAAACTCCATTTTGAATCATTTTAAATCATCTTTTTATCTTTGCATGCCATTGCTCTGTAAAGCACTTTGAATTGCCCTTGTGAATGAAATGTGTTGTAAAATTAAAGCTGCCTCGCCTTGTTCTGTTAATGCTCCGGGGACATTGTTACATGTGTTTTGGGTCCGTCATCTTATGGCTACTTTTTGGAAATTTGTTATTGGGTCTTTGTCAGATTTGACTGGGTTGAGCTATGATCCAAATCCATCCCTCTGTCTTCTAAATGACACGTCGTCCTTTACTCTTAATCAGTGTAGGTTGTTGTTTACAGCTGTAAGAAAAGGCAATTTTACATATTTTGTACGCTCCGAGTCTCTCTTTGCAGCCATACTGGTTTCTGGCCTTTCATAAAATAGCAAACTTGGAATATGTAACAGCTAAAATGAGCAGATAAGGGCATGGATTGATATCATAGGTGCCCCTCATAATCGTGTCAGATCATGTATTTGTGCCTAAAAACACAAAAAATATTTGATCACACAAAATGCTTCAGATCCATCTACAGCTAAGTTTCTTGTTAAGTACTAAAAATGCTCTCCTGTGAAACGACGAGTGAAAACTGATGCTAAGTTTTCATCCGAATCATCAAAATCATGTTTCCCTCCAGGTCCTCGGTGCTGCTGCTGGCCCCCCTCCTGGCTGAAGCCGACCCGGCCCCCCGACGCGTCTCCAGGCCCACAGGGTCAGCCGGAGCTCAGGGCACAGACGGCCTCTGCACACACTTCCGATGGATGGCGGAGCACGTACCCGCTTTCAGGGTGCCGGGCACCCACATCCACATCCTCACCTCACCTGACCAGTTCTACCAGACCATGAAGGTTGGTGTCCCTGTGAAGATAAACACCTTGGTTCATCTGCAACGGAGTAATTAGAAATAAAAAACAAAACTAAATGCAACAATTGCCGGGGTTTACTTTGCACAGACATTCCTTATCATCATGTGGTATGATGCAACAAACGACACAGTGAAAGTGTTTGAGGTATTCAAGGAAGAACAACTTTCCCAGCAGCCTCTGATTGTTTACTCTGCAGCACCTGAGTTGGCAGAACCTAGGTTTTCACACTGCAGCTGACGCAAGTTCATTTATTAGGCCTGAAGTGACTTGTCTCCTCTACATGTTTTTGTGTAGTAGTTAGCACTGTCACCTCACAACAAGAGGGCTCCTGGTTGAAACCCAGGGTGGGGCAGCCCCTTTGTGTGGAGTTTGCATGTACTGCCTGTGTCAGCGTGGGTTTTCACCAGGTAAGTCCAAAGACATACAGGTTAACTGGTGACTCTAAAATGTCCGTAGGTGTGAATGTGAGTGTGAATGGTTGTCTGTCTCTATGTGTCAGCCCTGTGATAGTCTGGCGACCTGTCCAGGGTGAACCCTGCCTCTCGCCCAATGTCAGCTGGGATAGGCTCCAGCCCCCCGCGACCCCCAACAAAATAAGCGGTTATGGAAAATGAATGAGTGAATCTGTGCTAAATATATCTACATACTTATCCAGCTTAAAAACTCAGAGAATGACCTTCCTAAGAAGATTTTTACCAGTTAAAACAATTATGAAACCACGTCACTCTGCACATTTAACTTAACATGACTCATTTGAATCATAAAGGCTGACTTGAAACCCTGCACAGTTACAAACTGAATGATTTAGTTTGTGTATCTTGATGTAGTCCCACACCTGCTGCGTGTCACCACATTGGAATCCTTTTATGTTTCCTTTAACTTTAGCCTATTCAGCTGCGTCAGGAACAAAGAAACAGGAATCTGCTGCAGTTTATATGCTGCTGTTGTGGCAGCCGGGCAGCAGCTTCCCTCACACAAAGACGCTGTGTAAGAGTCTATCTTTTATTACACACAAGAATAAGGCTCTTTGATGAAGAAGTTTTCCCCCATGTTTTGACCCCTGATACATTTACATCCCTGCATATAATGAGGTCTAAAAATACAACACACAACATCTTTTAATGCTCATGTAGGTCATGATGTGTGTTATGTAAAATAGTTTTTTATGGGTGTGATTTACAAAAACATGTCATTTGTTTCTTTTTTAGTGACACTTCCCCATAACTTCGAGAGCTGGGAAAGCTCTGAATGACGTGTTGTTCTATTTATAGATCACTTTCAAGCACACACACACCATCTGTTCTTTTCCTGTTCATCTCTAATTGTCACCAAGCTGTTTTGTGTAATATCATAATCACACTTGTGTTTGCAGACCAGAGCCAGCCAAAACATTTGTAGCGCCTTGAGCGAAATTAAAAGGAAATGGATTCATGTGACGACACGTACAAGTTTAACCACATTACAAAAGATTTTAACCTTTAGACTTTCCATCAGCGTTAGCAAGCCATGCAGATAGTTTGGTTCAGGTTTGAGATATAAGAGATTTAGTGTTCACTTTAATACAAAGGAGGTGAACGACGTTTTGTTTGTGGTGCTCAGAGCATAGAAACAACATTAAATTCAGTCAGTTGAAAGGAAATCAATCAGCATCTATTTTGTTAATTTAGAGTTTATGTCACTTTCAAGTGAATATAACAAACATTAGCTTCAGCTGTGAGGTTGCTTTGCTTCTTATATGTAGAGCTGCGAGGATTAATTGATTATCAACTATGAAACTAATCGCCCACTAATGTAATAATTGAATTTTAGTTTGAGTAATTTTTAACATTAAGGCAAAGTTGTCTGAGTCAAAGAGCCAGTTGAACAAAGCATTTTCCTTTACGTTTTTATTTATTTTATTGAACTTTCATTTAACCAGAAAAACCTTCTGAGATTGGCCGCAGCAACATAAGTTACAGACAACACAGAAAAAAACCAGAGTGAAAATGTACAGCTCTAAAACAAGCAATGTAAAACACAAATAAGATTACTACAAAGAAAAGCTAAAAAGTATGTTGATATATACTAGAAGTGAGCCATAAAAACGTAAAAAAAAAAGGGCAACTACTGACGCTTACAAAGACCAGCTAAGACACACCGTGACGTTGGCATATTGAGGATTTTGTACAAAAACCCAGCTGAAGTCTTTCTGCAGAAGTTTACACATATAAGAAGCTGCAGACATAAATGCTCGCTTATCAAAATCTGTACATATCCTCGGTACAGGCAGTTTTAACATTTTGTATACACATGAAAATGCAGGAAGAAGGCCAAGTTTAGCAAGTATAGCGTTGTAAGCAAAAGAGGAAGTCTACAAAACTGTAAAGCGAGCCGGCCGACCCGAGCTTACAGGATACAGTGATGAGTTAGAAGCTTACAGTTGGTAATAAATCTCAATACACCATGATGCACAGAGTCCAGAGCAGGAGTTAAGGCTTCCTTGAAATAAAACTGGTTGCACCAAACATCCTTGAGTCTTCTCCTTAAGATTTCCTTAAGTTTTTCTCCTTGTCTTGGTCTTATACTTAAGGAATTGCTTCATGTTTGTTAAACACAGTTTGTTGCACAGAGGACCTTAGCAAAAAAAAACGTAAGTCTGTTTCTGGTTAAACAAAAAGGATCTTACTCTCTAACAAACAGGGTATCTCTGTCGGGATCCTTTCCATAATGTTATCAAAAACCTGAGCCTGTTAGTGGCAAAAACAAGCACATTAATTGGACGGACAGTAGTGCACTATTGCCCAGAGTGGTCACGGGACATCCTTAATTTTGAGCACTGGTGGAGGCATAAAACTCAGAGAGGGATTATCTCAAAACCCGAGCAAATAAAAGAAAACCTCTGTGGGTTAAATAATCAGTTAACCTCTGTTTAAACAGTTGTAGAAGCAACTAGAGGTAAATTTCTTCTTTCATCATATGCAAATCTCTCTCTACCCTTTGATGCCAAAAATGTTCACAAGAGGCCATTCTCCAGGAATCTGGTTACTTCAGACAGTGAGTTCATTTGACTGGCAGGAAACGTTGCTCCTGTTGACAGTTTATCACTTCTTAGTATCAGATATTTGTGGCTAGATTCCTGACACCCACACACGCTCACATCAGTTCACACATCAATTGTTGTTTTAGTTTGTTTCTCTCTCTCTGTTTCCCTCCAGGCGCGAATCAAGACTGCAAAGAGGCGAGTGGTGATGGCCTCGTTGTATCTGGGAACAGGTCAGCTGGAGCAGGAGCTGGTGAGAAAAGTGGCGTTGGTGTGTGATGCATGTTTAGAGCAGTTTGTGAGGCTTTGGAGTTTTTTGGGGGCAGGTGAGAACAACGGCATCCAAACACAGGCTTGTGCCAAATAACTGGTCAGAGATGCCAGAAAATGTGAGTCAGAGTCGTCTTCCAGGAGAACCACAGTGTGGTTTGTTCAGAATGAAAATGTACTCCAGCCCAGTTACAAGGAATGACCCCAAAATGCGAGGGTTTATGGGTATAAGGAGACCAGTGTTGGCATGTGATAGCCTGCTGTTCTCCATGCTTGGAAGGCCTAGCATAACAACATTAACCCAGAACAAACCACAGTCTGGACTGATGCTCACATTCAGCTGTTTCTCGTGTGTTTTTTTTCTATCTGGTTCGAGCAGCAGCAGAGGATGAATTACAGAGAAAGGCACAGACAAGTCAAACATGTTTAATTACACTTAAAAGCATCTGATGCAGCTGTGATTGCTGCCAAACTCTGTAACCTCACAGGATGATGGATTACCAGAAACGTTGAGCCAGTAAGGTGCACTGGGTCCATGTGACTTTTATTTTTCAAGCGCAGGTCTTTTGTAATTGGGCACAACGACCTGAACTCAGCACAGGTTCAGCACAAAGATGTGAGTGTGGTCTGTGGTTTAGACTGAAGAATGCAAATGGCAGGTGAGTCTGGATGCACAAACATAACCCTGATCCCAGGCTTAGCACAGAAGTCACCTGGCTGATACTGTCACACCTGCGCAGTGTGTACTTAAGCGCAGGTGCAGGCAACGAGAACAAATGGTAATCTAAAGAAAGGTGTGTTTGTCTTTCATATGCTGAATGCAAAGGCAGTTTGAAGTGCTTTATACAAGCGAGGAGTAAGACTGCATATGGTGCTTTTATTTTGACGGAAAGGCGCATCCATCGAATTCCGGATCCTGTCTCTCTTGCCCTGGTTCCGGTTGCTCACCAAAACGGCCACTAAACGGGCCCAGACTAGTAATCACCTGAGATTTTTTTGGGTTGGGAGAGAGTTACTTCCCTCAAGAGAGGGAGTTCAAGTATCTCCCTCACCTTGGACCGTCTTGTTGAAAAGGAGCTGAGCCAGAAGAGGAAGCTTTCGATTGACTGGTCCATCTACGTCCCAGCCCTCACCTATGGTCATGAGCTCTGAGTAGTGACCGAAAGAATGAGATCGTGGATACAAGCGGCCGAAATAAGTTTCCTCCGAGGGGTGTCTGGGCTCAGCCTTAAAGATAGGGTAAAGAGCCTGGACATCCGGAGGGAGCTCGGAGTAGAGCCACTGCTCCTTTACATCAAAAGGGGTCAATCGAGGTGGTTCGGGCATCTGATTGGGATGCCTCCTGGGTGCCTCCTGCTGAAGGTGTTATGGGTACGTCCCACTGGTAGGAGGCCCTGGGACAGACCCAGAACATGCTGGAGGGATTAGATATCTAGTCTGGCCTGGGAACACCTTGGGGTCCCCCAGGAGGAGCTGGAAAGCGTTGCTGGAGAGAGGGATGTCTAGGTCGCTTTGCTCGGACTGCTGCCCCCGTGACCCGGCCCTGGACAAGCGGATGAAAATGTTGGTTTGGTGGAAGAGACCTCTGTGAACACTTTGCCTCCTGGTAGAGACCTACTGAACAATGAACACTGAAGGAATGTTAACCATCTACATCAAGCTGGAAGTCACTTAACCCCCCAAATTGCGCTGCTCCTGAAATGTATTGAAATAGAAGTTATTACAACACTGACACGTGGGATTGCAGTGAATAATTTCCAGTGACAAACATGTTGTTTTCACGTTGAGAGTAGTTTTGGACAAAATTAAAGAACCTATCAGACGGGAACGTCAAAGAAATCATATCCTAAAAAGAAGTTGAGAATGCCAAGCGGGGATTTCCAGGAGGACAGGTGTACAACATCAGCACAGTCACCCCCAGTGTCACCCCATGTGTTAGTCCCCACTCATTACCAGCCGTTAGGGTGCTTTCAGACGTAGAGTTTGCTTGCTTGTAAAAGCACCGGTACAGACGTCACACTGGGATCTAAGAAACTATGAAGACTCACTTTGTAAACTAAACAATTAATCCAGAAAATAATTGACAGATGAGTTGATGATGACAGTCACTAGTCACTTCATTTTCTTGCTTCAGACCAGAGGTTTCAGCTGAGACCGCACAAAGTGACCTTACTGTCGTCGTGTTTACATGTTGTCCTGCTGCACGTGTATTTGAGAATGTTCCAAGATGAAGCCGCAAAACACTGGAGTAGATTAATGATTATTGATTAACTGGCAGCCGACGGCATTTATCAAACACTGGCAGCCTTTTATTATCTGTTTACTGAGCGTGGGAAAAGCATGACTAACAAAGAGGAAACGGCTGCTCTTCAGAGGGCACCACTAGTAGCTTTATTTGTGGCCAGTTCGGCATTTTTTCCCCACCTGATTTTGTTTTTTTTCTTCTGCTAAATTGTGCATCTGGTGCCCAAATGCATTTGTTATACGTCCCTCCAGAGTGCCTGTTTACATGCCAGTAAAACATTTCTTCTTTCCAGTAGAGAGCTCTTTGGGGACGTGTGCACCGCCAACACTTCCAGCTCGGCTCCAGAGAGAGATGTGTTCATGAGTTGGAGCTGTGGGGGACACTTAAACATGTGTTTATTCTTCAGAGCGCAGAATAAACATTTAGTTTTCATGCTACATGTACGATCTGTCCAAACTCTTATCATCTGCAAATCCAGAGGAAAATGTTTCTTTTCTGTTGCTTTTGAATAAATCTCAAACAAAAACATTTTAGCGACCAGCCAACAGCTCATTGGTTTTGCCGATATTGAGCTTCAGGAGATTGTAAGTGTACCATGTGACGAATATCTAACATTTCACATTGGTTTAGAAGCTTTTATTGGTGATTTTTCAGAGTTTAAAGTGCTGCTAAAACTGAGCGTTTCAGACAGAGAGTGAATACAAGTGTTCCAGCGCGGACGGTGTGAGGAAAACATACATTTTACATACATACAAGTTTGAACCTGAAAATGACCATATGTCCTCTTTAAAACTGTCGACCATCAGTCCAACAGTGTCGAAGGAGTGCAGTGCTCTTTTAATCCCATTTTGATGTCTGTCCACTGCTCTCTCTGTTTTTGTTAAGGTGGACTGTATGGAAGAGGCTCTACAACGCTCACAGGACAGCCATCATGCTCCCGACCTAAAAGTCTCCGTACTGCTGGACTACACTCGCGGCTCACGAGGTTGTTCCTTGGGATTTGTTCTGTTTGCTGGTTGGCACAGAGCACCACGCCCACAATCCTGATTCTATGTTGTATTTTGTGTTTTTTCTTGTTTACCCGCACAGGAGACGTTAACTCGAGGACCATGCTGCTGCCGTTGTTGCAGCGCTTCGCCTCTCAGATGCGGGTGTCTCTGTACCACACTCCAGACCTGAGGGGGCTGCTGCGGCTGCTGGTCCCTCAGCGCTTCAACGAGACCATCGGAGTCCAGCACATCAAAGTTTACCTGTTTGACGACAGCATCATCATCAGTGGGTATGTTGATTCCTGGCAGTTCATGTTTGGGTCCACATGAATGTTCACACTGGGTTTCATTATTAGGGTCCGGACAGCTAAGCTGTAATCCTAGGTATTCTTCTTCTTTCTTCTTTCTTCCTCTGAGGAAATCATACTTCCCATGAGTGAAAACTCACCAAACTTTGCACAAAGGTCCAGTCTCATGCCAGATAACCATACGTGCTACAACTTCACAACTTTCATCAAACTGTAGCCCCAATACTGAAGAAACTTTTGTACATTTACACCTATTAAAAGTTATGAAGTTCATCACTCTGTTTTTTTTTTTTTTTTCCAAAAACTGTAAAACTTCTTAAACCTATCTCCTCCCACAATTTTTGCTCAATTGAACAAACTTGCTACAGAACATCTTCAGACTGTCCTACAAAAACTACGTTTCTCAGATGTTTGATTTATCAAAAATTGAACCTACAGTGCATCAAAATGTTTGACTGTAAACGGTACTGTAAACATATACATGCAAATTCTTGCTAAATAAATCTTCAATGTTCATGGAAAAAAGACAAAATTCTAGAGTCATGGTAGATGATGTGTGGCAAATTTCACAATTTTATCTCAAAAACTGAATTTTTGACAGCATTTTGAATTTTGCTCTAATGTGAACAATTGGAGTCAATGTAAAAATTGCAATTTTAAACATCAATTTTTCACTTATGGAGCAAATCAATCATTGTTACAAACAAATTACCAACATCTCCATGCTGTCTAGATGCAATATGTGTATTTTCAGATTTTTGTCTTAATAACTGAATTTTTTACAGTGGTTTCAAATCTGCCTTTCCATGCACGGATGGCTGCTTTCCTACACAACAGTGAATGGCTTACTCAGTTTGTGAAGCCACTGTTGAGTCACTACTTGCCAATTAGCTCAGAGCGGTAGATGACCGTCTTAGGTTCCAGAGGTTGCTCAGAATTGCCTAAAAATTCCCGGACCCGACCCATCGCTGCACAGCAGCTATAATTTTAATTTTAAAGTTGTGTAATCTTGTCTTGAGAAGTTTTTTGCATTACGTATATAAAATGGAAGCGACTTTGGAAACTGTTCTTACACTTGTGTTAAGAAAAATGTTCACATGGCCAAACAAACGTTTTTCTCCTCTGTCCTTCTTCTCCTCAGAATCCTTCTGTGTTCTCACTCTGTTCCCTCGCCTCTTAAAAACTGTCTGTCTCTCATTTTTCAGGGCCAACCTGAGCGACTCGTACTTTACCAACAGACAGGACCGCTATGTGCTGCTGGAGAACTGCAGGGAGGTCGCCGACTTCTTCTCAGACCTGGTGGAGGCCGTGGGAGACGTTTCGCTGCAGCTGCAGCCCGATGACTCGGTCAGCATGCTGGAGGGCATGGTGCACCCGTACAAAGGTGTGTGTGTGTGTGTGTACACACAGATGCATGTTTACCCTCCAACATGTTTTGACACTGTTTGACACTTCATGCTCAGTTACGGTGGCAGCGGCCGGTTTTCAGCAAGAGGAGCCGATGGATTTCGCTAATGGAGCTTGAAAGCTTAGACAGGCGAATAGATGATGGTCAGAGTGTGTATGTGTGTGTGTGTGTGTGTGTGTGTGTGTGTACAGTGAGAAAGATGAAGAGAGCTCTTGCGGTTGGCTACCCATGCAGCCGGATGTCAAATTGTCAGGATTTTCTCTCTACACACACACACACACACACACACACACACACACACACACACACACACACACACACACACACACACACACACACACAGGCACTGTGTGTCCGTAACTGGAGCGCCGACTGCCAGGATGTTAGTTTGAGGGATGAATGACATCATGTCTGCAGGACTGGGCCGCCGTGGTAACGAACACCAGGAATAGAGTTGTGATGTCACAGTGTTGCTGGAAGACGATATAGAGTGGGAACTCACACACACACACACACACACACACACACACACACAAGCACTGGTGAAATTCTAATGAAAAACATTAACGACTGATATACGACTGATAATATTCTGAGGTGTTCTGATGCACAGAAATAACGTCCAGGAGGAAGAGGAAGAGGGGGAGGGGGAGGGGGAGGAGGAGGTGAAGTTTGAGTCCATCAGTGAGTTCACTGTATCATAGTACAACATACGTCCATATCTTACACCTGGCACACAGCACAGTGCAACCATCATTGCTGGTTTCAGAGCAACACAGTCGTCATTTTCACAGCTAGCGCCCATATTGTGTATCTAGCAAATGTACCTGCGCCCATCTGTGCACCCATGGGCGTGTAGGTCTTAAAATGAGGTGTGGTCAGACACATTGTTGGTGAGTTTGCATGCTCTCTTCCCTGTTCCAAAATCAAAACCAAACCCTGAAAGTGTAGGGTTAGCTAGCTAGCTACTGAAGATATAGCCTACTGAATGTATACACATGCTGCTTTTGCTTTTTAATGATTATAACAGTGAAACAAAGACCGACCCTGCTGTACAGGAACCAGTGAAGGGAAGCAGGGAACTTTGATCTGTAATCTGTAGCCTATAGTTCGGCTTTAGTTTCTAACTATCTTTGTCTTTTTAACCTGTTGTTGCTGCTGAGTCAGTTTGACATCCTGAATATATCCTTCAAACACAGACTGTAGACCCCTCTGTCTGCTTCTCTCTGGAATCACTCTTTCATTTTCCCAAAATATGATAATATTTCTTCAGGGAGTGCAGTTAGTTACAGTGTGGGCTCCATGCTTACTCTGACAGCTTGTCGGACCATCACAAAGCAAAAGGTCATTAACAATTAAGACTTACTGTAGGCACTGTGATGCAACCCTGTTTATTTCGATGAGACACGAGCAAATTGCTTCTCGAGGACACGCCCATCAAGTCCAGTGAGAGGTTTTGGAACCATACCGTGTGACCACCTGCAGCTTATATCCTGTTGCTGTCAGACTCCTTGAAGCCTATGACCAAGACAGTTTTATTGACTTCAGACATTGATATCTCCACAGCGGCTGAACTGGCTTTTATCATTCAAACTACATTTGAAACATCTCCCTTTGTTCTTCTGCAATGTACACTGCGGTGACAGCCTTACCAATATTTTACACTGTTGGTTTGTATCAAGAGACACATGCTCCAAACTCAACACAAGGCTAGACGAGGCCTTTGGGAACAGAGAGATTAAATCCTTCCCTGTTATGCAGATTAGAAGTTTATTTTGTATTCCATCCGAACACATGTTTAAACTTATAACCTATCATGAGTTGTCTTAATATAAAGCTTTAATGGACATTTGCCAGCCAGTGAGAAACAAGAGTTTTCCAAAATAAGAGCTCTTTATCTGACGTTGTAGTTTCACTCCCGTCAACATCCTCCTCTCTGCTGCATGTTTTGTAAGTGACTGTAAATTCCCTGAAGCACGCTCACAATCTCGATCACTGTGACCCAGAGATCAGTTTGACTTGTCTCCCACTTAGCTTTGTGTAAACTCACAATTTATATCTCCATGGCAACCAGGCAACAGGCAGGACTTCTCGGCAGTGGCCAGGAAGAGGATCATGGAGGTGATGAACGCTGCCCATGTGAGACAGCGGCTGCTGAACGAGTCGGAGGACTTTGAGGACGAGGGGATGAGCGAGGGGGAGGAGGACACCTGGGTGTTCCCTCTGGTCCAGATGAAACCTCTCGGGATCCAGGTGGACGAGCAGGTCACACAGGTAAGGCTCCACACCTGACTGTATAATAACAGTAACCACTTCTGATTGGTCACATTTAAACCCAAAATATAGACAAAACTAACACAGTCTTAGCTGCATAATGCAAACTTAAAAATATATTTAAAGCTCATATAAATGGGGTTTTTTTTCTCCCAGTTTCAGTGCTCATTTCCAGACAAGTAAATGTGCGAATGGAGTAAATTAAATACATCTATACTGTACATAGAGAAATAAAACGATAATAGTAATAATAGTGATAAAATAAAGTATAAAACACAAAATTAAAGAATTCAAAAATAAATAAATGATATTAATAATAAAAGATAAAAAATAAAGATACTAATGAAATAGTAATATAATGAATCTAAATTAAAATATAATAAATAAAAAAAATAAATAGAAATGAAATAAGATGAAGAGGAGGTAATAGTAATACAAAAAAATCTAATTAAAATATAATAATAAATTAATTAAAATAGTTGTAGTAGTGATACAAAAAAATCAAGTAAAAAATATTTAATAATAGATGAAATGAAATGGAGTTGGTAATAGTAATACAAAAAAAATGTAGTAAAAATATAATAAAAAATAAATTAATTATAAAGTAGAGAGTTGGTAATAGTAATACAAAAAAATCTAAATAAAATATAATAATATAAAATGAATTAATTTAAAATTTATATTAAAAAATAAAATGGTAATTATGATGCAAAAAAAATCAAGTAGAAATATTTGATTAAAAAAAGATGAAATAAAATGGAGTTGTAATCTAAATACTAAAAATGAAGTAAAAAATAAAAAAATAAGTAAATGAAATTAAAATAAAGCAGAGAGTTGATAACAGCAATAAAAAACAACTACGTAAAAATAATTAATTTTGAAAAATGAACAAAAATAAAATACAATGGAGAGATGGTGACAGTTTTATAGAAATATCTAGGGAAAAATGATTTAATTAAAATGAATAAACAAAAGTCAAATGAAAATACAATTAACAACCAAAAATAACAATAAAGGATAAATAAGAAATTTAATAATAGCAAAGCTAATAAATGAACTATTAACTACTAATATTTTTATGCCTCCATGCCGGCAATAGCTGTGGTCAGAGGCATTATATTTTTGGGTTGTCAGTCCGTCTGTCTGTCCCATTCTCATGAATGTAATATCTCAATAAAACCTTGACCGAAGTTCTTCAATTTTGGCACAAACGTCCACTTCAACTCAGGGATGAAATAATTACAATTTGGTGGTCAAAGGTCACGGTGATAACTCAAGAATTCATGACAGAAATGTCTAACAGGATAAAATGATAAAGTGTTGACATTTTAGCTCTAAAAGGTCAAAGGTCAACTTCACTGTGACATCGTAATGTTTTGCAAAAACACTTTTCTGGCGTCATAACTCAGGAACAGAAGACATTTGGTCAGATACTGAGCTGGTGACAGTAAACTTGAATCTGTGCTGCCTGGTTGAAGATGCATGTGAAGCATCTGTGTTTTACAATTTGTAGCTTCTTTGCAGCAGCATCCATATTTGAAGTATTGTCAGCTGTCATGGCAACACACGAGTCTGGTCAGAGACAGATTTGAACTGCATCCACGCATGCATGTGAACTGCCACGAGACAGTAACTTCTTTTATCCCACAGTGTCTTCAGTGCTTTGTTGAAGTTGACCTTTGCTCGTTTTCCTTAGTAAGAAGTAATAACTGTAATTAGATGTTTTGAACATGTGACTAATAAAATAATACATGACTAATAAATCACCATGTGACTAATAAACCATAAATAAATATTTGGACATTTATGCCGGCTTTATTAGTCACACATTCTGGGAACGAACACAATAAAAAGATCATCAGAGTGACACTACAACAGCTCATACTGTGGTGCCATAAAAAGTTGAATCAACACTGTCTGTCTCCAGTTAACAGTTTTAGGATCACAGAGGGAGGACTTGTTACAGCAAGTTGTCTTCATCACATTGTTACAGCTCTTATTGTGTTGACGCTTTGATATAACTGGTGGTGATGTGGCTGCTCTGCTTTGGTGCACATATACTGGAAGACTTGTTGCTTCTTGGACATATTTTCACCCAGATTTTATGTCTTCGTGCATCCAAAAGTTGATTTTTTTTTTTGTCCAATAAGAAGCTGGCCATTGTAGTGATAATAAATAACAATACATCTTATTTAAAAGGCGCCTTTCAAAACACCCAAGGTTACCCCAAGGTCTACCCATGCAGAGTGAGAGACATGAATCAGGCAAACACATTGTTGCTGTGATAAAATCAGTCAGAGGATGACTTGATTAGAACGTGGTGGTCAAAGGTCACTGTGACCTCACAAAACACATTTTGGGCTGTAACTCAAGAAACCATACAGTAATTATGACAGGATATTTTAATGAAGTGATGACATTTTACTTCCAGCTTCACTGTGACTCCATGACGGTTTGCAAAACACTTTGGGTTCATCCCAGTATCCCTCGTCGACTCCTGTGTTCTCTGTCCTCGATCCCTTGACCCGGAAATCAACTGAGACTCTGCATCTTGTAGTGCAGCGTTTGCGAAAGTCTTTCACCGACCGACACGCCCCCGTGATCGGACTGATCTGATACATCGCACGACAGCAGAGTTTCATACCAAAGTGAAGACAGATAAGAGATTAGAATCACTGCCAAGTTTCATATTTTTTTTGTTTTCTGATTCACCATCAAGTTACAGATCTGAATAAGAAAAGGAAACAAACAACTTCACTTTGAATATTTTTCTTTTCACACTCTGTTATTTCCATCATCAACTTTAATGATGGATGCAGTTAAATGCAGAGACTCTGTCAACAACATCAGTGACTTCCTTTCAATTACAGTAATTTTCCCTGAAACAATAAATTATTCCCAGTGTTCATACATCGTGATCGTATTCTGGGTTATTAAGTAATGAAATCACAATCAGATTATCAATAAATGCAGATAATGAATAAATCATATAAACGTGTTTTTCAAAAAATTCAAAATGGTGGAAAATCTATATAACTGGAAGTTATGGGTTCTTGAGGCACATGTGTTCCTCATGAGGAGAGGCATCTCTGTGCAAAGTTTAATGTCTCTACAACATACGGGGCATGAGATATGCCCATTCAAAGTCTGCAATTTCAATCGGTTGCTATAGCGCCCCCCTTTGGCCAATTGATGTAATATTGCTTCATTCGCATCCTCCCATGACCCTCTACCACTGTGCCGAATCTCACATGGATTGACCAAGTCAGTGAGGAGAAAAACGTGGAACAGACACACACAGAGTTTTCGTCTGTATATAGTAAGATAAGATAATAATAATAAGAACTGGTCATCAAGTAATTATTTAAGACAAAATAATCAGACATGAGCAAACATGAGGAAGGAAGTCTAATAAACAGCATGTTGTCTCATTGTTCATTCTCATTTATTAAGATAAATGTGACAGATCCTCCTGATAGATTCAGCTCCACTGAATAATGAGCTTTATGTAAACAGCAGCAGTTAAACACTAATAACCCGCTGTGTCATAACGTAGCAACCAGTTTTATATTTCAGCACGTCAGGAAATAGAAGCACTTCTTTCTTCACTTTGTGTTTGTTATTGAACCTCCAGCGCCTGCTGACAGACGCCGGGCCGGACTCCACTGTGTTTCTAACATCGGGTTACTTCAACCTGACCCGGGCATACATGCGGCTGGTGCTCGGGGCCGGAGCCAGCTACCGCATCCTCACCGCCTCCCCCGAGGTCAACGGGTTCTTCGGAGCCAAGGGCGTCGCCGGAGCGATCCCCGCAGCTTACATCCACATCGCCAGACAGTTTTATAACCAGGTGTGCCAGCTGGGCCAGCAGGAGAGAATACACCTGCACGAGTACCACAGATCGCAGTGGACCTTCCACGCCAAAGGTGGGCTGAAACAGAAGCACACATACCTGTCTGTATCCCACTACGGCTGCTACTAACAATCACATTCTGCTGTTAGTACTTTTTATTCAGATGATTTCATTGGGCTTTTAAACATTTACACATTATAATTGATACAATATGGCATCATCTTACCTGCCCCAAACACACCAGGAGTGGAAAAAATAATAATAAGACAAAATAAAAGATAAAAAAAAAAATAATAATAATAATAATAAGAACACAAGTTTTAAATATTGTAAATAATTTCAATTTAAAAAAGCCTAAACTCACATGCTAAAATTAATTAATAGAATAAAGATTTTAAGTAGTTGACTGAAGTTGTGGTTATTAGTTACAGGCATCAATTTTCTCGTACTGAAGTCTGATGAGATGTCTTGTCTTGAGCTGACTTCCCAAAATGTTGAACTTCTTCTACAAAAATCACAGCTGAAAATATGCTGAAGATAGTTAGAGCAGTGATGGTGTCTGTACCCTCTTTTAAATAGGTATATATAACCATTGCATTAAAAACAGAAGCATATCATAACACCTTTATGAGCCTCCTAGTGTGAACGCTCTAATCAACTTTAGCTATGAGCCATAAGAAAGCAACAGCGCGAGCAACGCCAAAAACTGCCAGACTTGGCTCTGGGTTTGTCACAAGTGTACAAGAGTGTTTCTTCTGTCAGTTACTTCTTCGATTAACCGTTTAGTGTATAAACTGACTTAAAATTTGCCCTGTCGCAATCTCCCAGAGCCCAAGGTGACGTCTTCCTCAGTCCTCAGGCAGGTGATCAGTAAAACAGACAGCGTATATATTGAAATACTCTTCACTGTGTACACAGTCGCAGACTGCATGTAGTACGTACAGAAGAGATGTGGTTGTTTGAGCAGCCAATAACGGTTCACAAAATGTGTGACACATAACGTGTAGGGTGGCACTTTATAATCAGTAACAATAGCATTCATATGAGACAAGGAAAAGTTCACTAGCTGCTAGGCTAATTTATACAATGTAAAATGCCATAAGCTGGTGCTAATAACATTAGCATGTTGTATATTGTGGGGAAAATGTGTCCAGATAAAGACAAGTGTTTGTCTGTGAATGCTGCGAGTTATAGTGAAGCTGATTTGTGTACTTGTGTTTGAAACTGTCTCTATTAAGCCATGTTTAATGTGTGTTTAATGTGTGTTTAATGTGTGTTTTGAATCAACTAAACTTTACAGCACTTCACAGAAACTCCGCCGCCAGTTAGTGTTTTGGAGGTGTAACTGCAGAGCAACACAGACACACCACCGCACAAGCATAAATGCTCACAACAGCATAGGCCACGTGCGCAGGCTATGGCGTAGGGTCTGCCGCACAAGTATGAATTTCCCGCCCAACTTCTACTTTTGAGAAAATCTAGGGCAGGCTAAGGAACAGGCTGACTGACAGCAAGGTAAAGCGAAAATATTCTCATTGTAGGTACACTTGAACTTATGCAGATTTTTTTAGGTGGCTAAAATACGTTTTGTTGCTGCCCCCATCCACAGCAGTACATTACTTAGCTTCTGTGGCAGTGCTCCTGTCTGCTTCTTTAAACTAAGAGCGTGCTGACCAACATCTGCTGAAGGCAATGCTCTGACTAAGGATGAGTACCTTATCCAAACCCACTTCAAAAAATCTGAACTATCCCTTTAACTTTCTGTTTTTTGACCAATAGTTTCAGCACGAACTCCCACATCAGCGTGGTTAGCCGGAGATTACGATCTAAGCCAAGACTCAGCATCCAGACTAGTTTTGTTTGGCTCAGTGAGAATAATAAAACACTCTCCCTGCTCTGCTGTTCTTCTCGTGGTCACAGCGGTATGTAGCGTGCGAGAAGAGGGCTTGTACAGTCATTCTGTCGTAGCCTCGGGACTAGGATGTACACTCACTCTCTCTCATGCTTTGGGGTTTTGGATCGACGCTGGGGATTTCTGCATGTGCTTCCTTTTTAGTTGTGGTCTGCGCCGACAGAAATCCCTGCTGGAGACGGCTCTCTGAAGCATTACCTCCTCGCTGGCTCATTCCACTTTTCCTCTCCTCTCAGGTCTGTGGTATTACCTCCAGGGGCAGGATCGGCCTTGCCTCACTCTAATTGGCTCCCCTAATTTCGGTTACCGCTCGGTTCACCGTGACCTGGAGGCCCAAATCGCTATAGTAACGGAGAACGAGGAGCTGCAGAGCCAGCTGCAGGAGGTGGGTTAACCACAAGCAGAAATGATGATGAATGACTGTGTAAGTCTTTACTGAATACACACCTGTGTGTTAAACTGTGTGCGTCTCAGGAGCAGGAGATGTTGTACCAGCGCTCCACAGAGGTGTCCGATTCTACGTTTGAGCAGCCGGACCGCCACGTCAAGCTGTGGGTGAAACTAGTCACACCCCTCATCAAGAACTTCTTCTGAGACGCCACCAGGTGGTTACACACACACACACACACTCAAACACAGACACACACACATTACATATAAAATTTACTAATGTTTATTTTATAATGGATCATTTCTGTTAAAACTTATTTTCTTTTTAGAGGACAGAAAAAGTCAGTAACATTTACTTAATGTTAACAGTTGATCAAATTAAATAAATATCACCCACCTCTGGAGTTCCTCTCACCTCGAACACCTCGACCTTTGAGTCAAGGATGAGCTCATTACAATTTGATGGTCATAGGTCAAAGGTCAAGGTCAGTGTAACCTCATGTGCCTCGTTCTTTTGAATGAGATATCTCAAGAACACCTCAAGGGAATTTCTATAAATTTGGCGCAAATGTTCACTTGAACTCAACAATAAACGGATAAGATTTTGGTGGTCAAAAGTCAAGGTCACTGTGACCTTGTATCCGTCTCAGTCTTGTAAACGCAATATCTTAAGAGCAGTCTTGTAAACACAATATCTCAAGAGCACTTCAAGGGAATAGCTTTAAATTTGACACAAACATCCTCTTGGACGGAAGAATATGCTGATTTGAATTTGGTGATAGAAGGCCAAGGTCATTGTGACCTCACAAAACATGTTTTAGGCCTTAACTCACAAATACTTGCATAAATTATGACAACATTTCACACAAATGTCCAATATGATAAAATGATGAAGTGATGACAATATATATCAAAAATGTCAAAGGTCAGCATCACTGTGACATCATATTGTTCTGCATCAAACACCTTTGTGGCCGTTACTCAGCAGCAGATACTGAATTGATGACACTAATCCTGAAACAGTGTAGATCTCCTATGCTGCCAGGTTGAAGTGGATGTTAAATGTAGGAGAAACTCTTCTGACGTACGGAGGCATACAACTGCAGGGTGGGGCAGTATTTCTAGTTTTTCTCCAAAAGAAGTGGTTTAAAGATTTGGCTAAACTTTTACAAGCTGGTTGACTCCTGCTTTTTGTTGTAGCACATTTGCTGTGTCATCATTACTTTGAAGAGTTCAGTGTTACTGTAGAGGCTGACTTACTAGATTCCAACGTACAATGCAAATTAGTCTTCTCGTTATTTCTGATATGTTACTTTAGTAACATACTTACTTTGGTTTTACAGTTATTGTAAACAAGAAAAAGAAAACCCAAGTTGTAACAAACCTGAATTTTCATCTAAAGAATCTTTTACATTTATGCATTAGATCCATTTTTTTAATTCAGGTTTTGTCTATTTTTAGCTGAGCTGACAAAACACAGCTGTGAACATACTGTACAGAAACTCTATCTCTCACACGCACACGCACACTCAGTAAAACAGGCTGTGGCTTCTTAGAAATGCCTGCAGTCATTGTGGCGAGTCCCAAATCGCAGGTCCCATCCTCGTCTTCCCAGCAGCCCAAATCAGCAGAGTGAGAGCGGGGACAGCATGTCGGCTGATTCACTTCTGTCAAGAAGTGAGTCAGCGCTGTGTTATGGTGATGATCTGACAGTGTGGTCTGCGTTACCGTGAGTCCTGTCAGGACTTGGCGAGGTGAAGCCAGAAGGTTCATCGACCCTGAAACAGAGTCAGTGAACATTTCTGGAGAGATGTAAAGTTACATTTTTTAGGAAAGCAGATGTTTAAACTGCAGGGAGACAGTCAAAGAAAGGAAGATGTGTGCATTCTGTGAACTGAATGAGCCAAAAAGGAAACCTGTCAAGATCTCAGCAGAAGATTGAGGTTTTTTTTGTAGTTTCTGAGAACAGGAAATGTCACAGGCTGGATAATGACGGTAAATGGGTGGTGTCTTATCGCTACCTGGACAGAGTCGAGGAAGAAAAAAAAGTGAGTGATCTGCTGCCAGAGGGAAACAGTCGTAAATAGATCGTCTTTCAGCACTGGAGTATTACTCACAAGTATGCACGCAGTGAATGTGAGAATAATACCTCTCAGACAAAGATGTGAACAGCAGCACATCCAGGCCTATTGTTGGAAACCGTTGAGAAGACTCGCGGAAACGATGACACAAACACAGAGAACGGGAGAGGTTTGTCCTGCGAGAGTCTACCGTGACCTCAGGCTAAAAATCATGTTGAACATATTTAGATAATGACAGAAAAGACTCTTTGGTGTCAAACAATACAAAGACTGTGAGAAACAAACAGCCGTGACGTGATCAGAAATCTTATCAGAGTTAATCTGAACAATGTGTTCATGTAGAGGCACAGTGGGTTCCTTTAAGGCTCATTTGATGTCTAAATAACCCTAACAAAAATAAATAAATAAAAATGATAAACTATCAGCACACAAACTCCCCGGGGTGAAACATTAATTTTAAAGGATTTAAATGTGTGAAATAATTATGATTTATAAAATACTTTGATCTGCTTTTATTCTTTGAACTTCTAAACTTGCCCCGTGACAGAAGACACCATCGTCCCAGACAAGAATTCACAAATTCAGTAAGCCGGGAATGCTGTTTATGTACTGGTAAACTTTCTATTGTTTTATATATATATATATATATGTTAAATAAATAATGTTGGTGAAGATTCTCAGTCCTGTGTCATTGTACATGACAGCTCTGAGGACACAGACCTCAGCTCACATGTGACCTCAGAGACTCTGGGTTTAAAGCCTGCGACTCTGCACCAGTCTGTTAGGACTAAAGACGCATCAAGAAAATAAAGTCCAGTTGCCTATGATTCAACACTTATGATTCATTAAATAATATAACGTATGTGTTTCAACCATAACAGCTCCACTCTGTAGCCCCTCTAAAGAAAACTAAATAAGAATTATGGTTTAAAAATGAGTGTTTTGAGCAGCATTAAGGGAACTCTCAGCAGCTTTGAAAAATAAAATGGCTACACACCCTAACTGCTGTGAAATTGATAAATATATAACTTTTAATATGTGTAACTTGTCCACTATGTAGTGAGTTTGCCATTTTGTGGTGCTGTCTGAATGTACTATATCCTGTATAGTGGACTCAAGGTATCCCACAATGCACCGTGAAAAGTAGTGTACAACCAACGGTCACTAACCAAGCAAGACATCCCATCATGCATCGTGCCAAAGGATCGGATGGACTTTATCGGACACGGAGACGGATAATGACATGTTGAAGTTTGTTTTAACAGTTTTTCTTTGCCGTGTAATAAACTGTCAATGTAATGATAGGTTATTGGTTTACAAAGAGATAAAAATAAATTGGCGACTGATCTTCTTTAGTGCTTCACAGTTAAGGTGGATTTATACTTGTGCGGCAGACGCTACACCGTGGCCTACGACGTTGTGAGCATTTATACAGGTGCAGTGGTGTGTGTGTGTCACTCTGCAGTTACACCTCCAAAACACTAGTTGGCGGCAGAGGTTTCAGTCAAGTGCTGTGAAGTTTAGTTGATTCAAACCACACATTAAACATGGCTTAATAGAGACAATTTCAACACAGCACATCAGGCTACAGCGTAGAGTCTACGTCGACACAGAGCCTACAGCATCGATTCACTGCAGAAGTATAAATTCCGCCTCACTGTACAGAGTAGGGCTCATAAAGCTAGCTAGCGTTAGCGAACTGAATCACTACCAGCTCTGATTTGTGCTGTAATGGCTGAATGCGTAACGTGACTTGTGGAGTCAAAAACCAACGGAAAAAAATCGTCCTTTAACATCGGCATGATATGCGGCCGGTTGCCGTTATAGTTTAACGGGGCCCAGTGGCATCAGGGGGATACGCGGCGGGACAAGGACAAAAGTTAAGGCGGTGAATATCTGAGTAGGTGGATGGGCCCAACAAACACCAATTTTCACACGACAGAGCAGTGTTAGCGTCCTGTAAGATCCTAAAGCCAAACCCTGTTCTTTTTTCCTGAACCCAACCATGTGTTGTTTGTTGAAAAAACGTGAATTTGCATTGTTGTACTGATGTAGTGCTTTTATTTTGAAAGAGACTGTATGTAAACATTAAATTTCCTGTTAAAACAGAAGTGTATTTTGAAAGAAGACAATGCATGTAACAGGCAGAACTTGACACGGCGTCCCAGAACGTCAACAGCCAACACACCCAGGGTACCTTGTATGTCGTATCTGGACGTGGAAAGTCCATGACCAAACGTCGATATGTGACGAGGTCGACACACAGGAGAAGTGTCAGTCACTGTTACACATCACCAAATCCTACATGCTGGACCTTTAATGGCAGCAGTGACAGTGGACCCAAACAAATGAATTTTGAATTCTGTGACCCGTTTTCAAAGATTTATTCCTTCAGCAGGAGCCGGTGGGATTTGGGGCTGAGAGCCACAGACAGGATGTGGAAGTCAGAAAGTCCTGAGGAACTGACTAACATTGTTTGTTTTGGTCTTTTCAAGAGATTTATTGTCAATAAGAAAAATGCAGAAGAATAACGGCCCCATCCTTTTCGGATCTGTTTCAGGCCGGAGTGAGCTGTTTTCTTTTATTTACATGTTCCTCCAGATGTCCAGAGGGGTGAGCTTAGACACTGACTGTAAGTGAAGTAGTTTTTAAACAGCTTTTCTTTTTAGTCATTGGCCTGAAAAATGTGCCACATCTGAACCTTTTGTGGCACGTTTTCGACTTTTTGTTCAGTTTTATTTATTCATTTGCCAAAATACAGAGGCACATTGTAACATTTAAAGAAGTATGGATATAGTCCCTGTTCCTTGTCAAGCTTTAAAATTCAGGTTAAAACAAATAGATTTAAATTGAAATGACTAAATATGATACAAACTGACTAATACATCAACTCTCTACAGTATTACATCTCATCTTGTTTGTGATGATACTGGTACAATTTTTAATATCGTATGAAAAATTCACATCGTGATACTTGGGATATTTAGACTTGTTGACATGTTGACGTCATACTGTTACCCACGGCAATAACAAGCATGGCTGAAAGTGAAATAATGAGCGACTCTGCGGTGGTTCCAGAAAGAGGAGCAGCTTCAGTAGTGTTGAATAAACTGTGGCATCCTGAATGTTTTAAGAACAGCCCCGGACTTCTCAGACTCTCTTGGTGACTTACCGCTCAGAGGGAACTCATTCAGCGGCTCCTCTGGCAGCAGCACAGCGTCTCTCTCTCTCCTCTCTTGACGAGTCGTGTCGTCAAGTGATTTGTCCTAAACCTTTGGTAATGTAAACCTACGTGACGCTCATGGCTCAACCAAAAACTCCATATATGTGAATGTGTGATAGTTGTGGTATCATAACAGCCTGTCACAGGTTACAACGTGATGATTAGAGGAGAAATGGCAGAGCATAAAGGTCCAGGTGGGAAAAAAAATAATCATTTAGGACCCTTATTAAAAGGAAATCACCTGTACCTATTAATATTGTATACAGAATAGTATATTGAAGCAAACTGTAAAACTCTATCACTTATTTTGTTGCAATTCGATTTTCTTAAATTAATTTTTTTTACTAATTTGTCATATCTTAAAGTATATGGTTATCATCATTATTGGCCACGTCTTTTATTCAGGCCTGTCGTTTCTTTAATTCCTTTATTTTTGTTTCTAACATTCATGTAAACACACAGAATAACTGCTGACTCTCTCAGCTTCGTTCACTCTCACTTGTGTTTTGTGTCGGCCTGTTGTTGTGATCTGTGTACTTTACCGCTTATCGCTCTCTCTTTTTTTTTCTTTTTTTTTTCCTGACAGGAAAAAACAAAACACGTCCCTCCAACAGTAGCTTTGCCGGTTAAAGGGGTAACAAAAAAAAAAGTCCTTATCGGCAGCGCAGGCTGTCTATTGTTAGAAACTAGTGACAACAGGTTGGACTCTCTCCAAACATGTTGAACGTGCTCCTGAGGGTCAGCAGGGTTAAAATCAAGCTGATGTCTCACACACACACACGCACACACACACACACACGCACACACACACACACACACACACACACACACACACACACACACACACACACACACACACACACACACACACACACACGGTGAATCCTGGGTGTGATGGAGCTGCCTGCCCTCTAGTGGTGATACTATAATATCCCACTGTGGTTTCATACATTGAACTATAATTTGGTCATGATCTCTTGTTTGTCTGTTTTGTAGGTTTTTTCCTGCAATATATTCTATTTTATTTTGTCTTTTTATTTTAAAAAATATTTGAAAAAAAATGAATCAAATCAAAAGTCAAACCTCTTGTGACACAGCATCAGCTGAATGCGACTGTAGGTTACGACCATGGCTCCTGTTTGTCTGCTGAAAGTGACATTTTGAGCTTCAGTGAGAGAACACGTACCTTTAAACTTAAGATTAAAAAAAAAAAATACAAAAATATATTAAGAATACGAAACAAAGACAGATAAATTCAGTAAGAGGGATAATAATTGTATAATCAATTTAAGAATGATAATAAAATATATGATGAAAATGTAAATAATGTATATAAATTATTCTTAATCAAAAGCCCGGCTGAATTGTTTGTTTTTAAGTTCACGTTTAAAGATTTCCAGCTGTGGTAAATATCACATCCAGAGATATAAGTGAGCACACACACCTTCTGAGAGCATGTTGTCAAATAATTGAATAAAATATCAATACTTATTTTTTATTTTTCTGTTTAAAATTTGCTTTCAGTAATTTCTGAGTATAACGTGTACAAATGTTGTATACATCTGGGAAAAAAAGGAAATGTATACATGTTGTTGATGAAAACAAAATAAAAATTAAGTTTTAAAAAAAGGGATAAACACTGAGGGAACTGTAGGGTAAATCCTCGCCTCTGATCGGCTGCCAGCAATAAACATGACAGCGTTTTGTTCTTTCAGCCTTCACATCACGCCCTTCCTGAACATCTCTGTGTTTGTGTGTGTGCTCAGCAGGAGGCTTCAGTTTTCTACGGTTCCGAGGTTGAAGGTCTCAGTGGAGGTCCGCCCGCTCGTGCAGACGGGACACTTGTGTACCAGCAGCATGCTGGGATTCGTCAGCTTCACCTCCACTGTCAGCGTGTCCCAGGAAGTGACTCTCACACACACACAGGAGAGGATGTATGTGGTGAATTCAGCGGGTGAATCTTCATTTCAAACGCCAAATCCTGTGATTTACCTGCTCAACTGTTACTCCGTTAGTTTATTTTAACACCTGACGTCATCACACTGTGGATTTCTGTTTCTGTAGTTTTACTAACATTTCACATTTCAAAACAACCAAAAAAAAAACCTACTGCTACTACTGCACACATTTCTCTACAGGTACATCCTGCATGTATATGGTAGAAATAGAGACTGTGGTGGAGAACAGACGGGTGTGGTGAAGAATTACAATCCCTTCAGGAGCCTTAATAACAGATTTCAAGAGAGAGTTTACAGCAGCGTTCAAAGCTAACTGTACAGTGTCTATGTGTTATTATCTTTGTAAATTAAAGGACGAAATGGAGAGTTTTTAAAATGACTTCAAATGTGTGAGTCTTTTTGTTTGGTGCAGTCTGTGATTTTTATCCTCGTAGTAGCAACACACAAAGAAAACATTCATCTGTTTACAAACTAACACACACTCTGCAGTTACACTTTCAAAACACTAGTAGGCAACAGAGGTTTCTGTAAAATGCTGTAAAGTTTAGTTGATTCAAAAAACACATTAAACACACATTGAACACACATTGAACACACATTGAACACACATTAAACACATTGAACACACATTAAACACATTGAACACACATTACACACACATTGAAAACACATTGAACACACATTGAAAACACATTGAACACACATTAAATATGGCTTAATAGAGACGGTTTCAAACACAAGTACACAAATCAGCTTCACTATAACTCTCAGCATTCACGGACAAACACCACATGCTAATGTTTTTAGCATGTTTAGTTTTCTATTCTTAAAAAAAGCCCCTGCATTTTCATACCTTAAGTGTTCATTACTAACGAACCAATCATTCAAAATAAGAAGTGGAGTAAAAAGATGTATTTAGGTCTTTGTGAGATGCTCCTGTGACCTTATGAAGGTTGTTACACTGAAATATTTTAACATTTCAGCTTGTTGAATGTGTCCGCATTCCTCACATGCCGCAGTACGTGTTGCGTTTTGTTTCCCCCCAATTTGTTATGACATACTGCACTATGACTTTTTCCCCCAATTTTTTTTATGACATACTATACTATGACTTTTTCCCCCCAATTTTTTGTGACATACTATACTATGACTTTTTCCCCCAATTTTTTATGACATACTATACTATGACTTTCCCCCCCCAATTTTTTATGACATACTATACTATGACTTTTCCCCCCCAATTTTTTATGACATACTATACTATGACTTTTCCCCCCAATTTTTTGTGACATACTATACTATGACTTTTTCCCCCCAATTTTTTGTGACATACTATACTATGACTTTTTCCCCCAATTTTTTATGACATACTATACTATGACTTTTTCCCCCAATTTTTTATGACATACTATACTATGACTTTTTCCCCCAATTTTTTATGACATACTATACTATGACTTTTTCCCCCAATTTTTTATGACATACTATACTATGACTTTTTCCCCCAATTTTTTATGACATACTATACTATGACTTTTCCCCCCCAATTTTTTATGACATACTATACTATGACTTTTCCCCCCAATTTTTTGTGACATACTATACTATGACTTTTTCCCCCAATTTTTTATGACATACTATACTATGACTTTTTCCCCCAATTTTTTATGACATACTATACTATGACTTTTTCCCCCCAATTTTTTGTGACATACTATACTATGACTTTTTCCCCCCAATTTTTTGTGACATACTATACTATGACTTTTTCCCCACCATTTTTTATGACATACTATACTATGACTTTTTCCCCCAGTTTTTATGACATACTATATACTATGACTTTTTCCCCCCAATTTTTTGTGACATACTATACTATGATTTTTTCCCCCAGTTTTTATGACATACTATATACTATGACTTTTTCCCCCCAATTTTTTGTGACATACTATACTATGACTTTTTCCCCACCATTTTTTGTGACATACTATACTATGACTTTTTCCCCCCAATTTTTTGTGACATACTATACTATGACTTTTTCCCCCCAGTTTTTATGACATACTATATACTATGACTTTTTCCCCCCAATTTTTTGTGACATACTATACTATGACTTTTTCCCCCAGTTTTTATGACATACTATATACTATGACTTTTTCCCCCCAATTTTTTGTGACATACTATACTATGACTTTTTCCCCCCAATTTTTTGTGACATACTATACTATGATTTTTTCCCCCAGTTTTTATGACATACTATATACTATGACTTTTTCCCCCCAATTTTTTGTGACATACTATATTATGACTTTTTCCCCCCAATTTTTTGTGACATACTATACTAGGATTTTTTCCCCCAGTTTTTATGACATACTATATACTATGACTTTTTCCCCCCAATTTTTTGTGACATACTATACTATGACTTTTTCCCCACCATTTTTTGTGACATACCATACTATGACTTTTTCCCCCCAATTTTTTGTGACATACTATACTATGACTTTTTCCCCCCAGTTTTTATGACATACTATATACTATGACTTTTTCCCCCCAATTTTTTGTGACATACTATACTATGACTTTTTCCCCCAGTTTTTATGACATACTATATACTATGACTTTTTCCCCCCAATTTTTTGTGACATACTATACTATGACTTTTTCCCCCCAATTTTTTGTGACATACTATACTATGATTTTTTCCCCACCATTTTTTATGACATACTATACTATGACTTTTTCCCCACCATTTTTTATGACATACTATATACTATGACTTTTCCCCCCCAATTTTTTGTGACATACTATATACTATGACTTTTTCCCCCAGTTTTTATGACATACTATATACTATGACTTTTTCCCCCCAATTTTTTGTGACATACTATACTATGATTTTTTCCCCCAGTTTTTATGACATACTATATACTATGACTTTTTCCCCCCAATTTTTTGTGACATACTATACTATGACTTTTTCCCCACCATTTTTTGTGACATACTATACTATGACTTTTTCCCCCCAATTTTTTGTGACATACTATACTATGACTTTTTCCCCCCAGTTTTTATGACATACTATATACTATGACTTTTTCCCCCCAATTTTTTGTGACATACTATACTATGACTTTTTCCCCCAGTTTTTATGACATACTATACTATGACTTTTTCCCCCCAATTTTTTGTGACATACTATACTATGACTTTTTCCCCCCAATTTTTTGTGACATACTATACTATGACTTTTCCCCCCCAGTTTTTATGACATACTATACTATGACTTTTTCCCCCAGTTTTTATGACATACTATACTATGACTTTTTCCCCACCATTTTTTATGACATACTATACTATGACTTTTTCCCCCCAATTTTTTTATGACATACTATATACTATGACTTTTTCCCCCCAATTTTTTGTGACATACTATACTATGATTTTTTCCCCCCAATTTTTTGTGACATACTATACTATGATTTTTTCCCCCCAATTTTTTGTGACATACTATACTATGATTTTTTCCCCCCAATTTTTTGTGACATACTATACTATGACTTTTTCCCCCCAATTTTTTTATGACATACTATACTATGACTTTTTCCCCCCAATTTTTTTATGACATACTATACTATGACTTTTTCCCCCCAATTTTTTGTGACATACTATACTATGACTTTTTCCCCCAGTTTTTATGACATACTATACTATGATTTTTTTCCCCCCAATTTTTTGTGACATACTATACTATGACTTTTTCCCCCCAATTTTTTTATGACATACTATACTATGACTTTTTCCCCCCAATTTTTTTATGACATACTATACTATGATTTTTTTCCCCCCAATTTTTTGTGACATACTATACTATGACTTTTTCCCCCCAATTTTTTTATGACATACTATACTATGACTTTTTCCCCCCAATTTTTTTATGACATACTATACTATGACTTTTTCCCCTCAATTTTTTTATGACATACTATACTATGATTTTTTCCCCCCAATTTTTTGTGACATACTATACTATGATTTTTTCCCCCCAATTTTTTGTGACATACTATACTATGATTTTTTCCCCCCAATTTTTTGTGACATACTATACTATGACTTTTCCCCCCAGTTTTTATGACATACTATACTATGACTTTTTCCCCCAGTTTTTATGACATACTATACTATGATTTTTTCCCCCCAATTTTTTGTGACATACTATACTATGATTTTTTCCCCCCAATTTTTTGTGACATACTATACTATGACTTTTCCCCCCAGTTTTTATGACATACTATACTATGACTTTTTCCCCCAGTTTTTATGACATACTATACTATGATTTTTTCCCCCCAATTTTTTGTGACATACTATACTATGACTTTTCCCCCCAGTTTTTATGACATACTATACTATGACTTTTTCCCCCAGTTTTTATGACATACTATACTATGATTTTTTCCCCCCAATTTTTTGTGACATACTATACTATGATTTTTTCCCCCCAATTTTTTGTGACATACTATACTATGACTTTTTCCCCCAATTTTTTGTGACATACTATACTATGACTTTTTCCCCCCAATTTTTTTATGACATACTATACTATGACTTTTCCCCCCCAATTTTTTGTGACATACTATATACTATGACTTTTTCCCCCAGTTTTTATGACATACTATATACTATGACTTTTTCCCCCCAATATTTTGTGACATACTATACTATGATTTTTTCCCCCAGTTTTTATGACATACTATATACTATGACTTTTTCCCCCCAATTTTTTGTGACATACTATACTATGACTTTTTCCCCACCATTTTTTGTGACATACTATACTATGACTTTTTCCCCCCAATTTTTTGTGACATACTATACTATGACTTTTTCCCCCCAGTTTTTATGACATACTATATACTATGACTTTTTCCCCCCAATTTTTTGTGACATACTATACTATGACTTTTTCCCCCAGTTTTTATGACATACTATACTATGACTTTTTCCCCCCAATTTTTTGTGACATACTATACTATGACTTTTTCCCCCCAATTTTTTGTGACATACTATACTATGACTTTTCCCCCCCAGTTTTTATGACATACTATACTATGACTTTTTCCCCCAGTTTTTATGACATACTATACTATGACTTTTTCCCCACCATTTTTTATGACATACTATACTATGACTTTTTCCCCCCAATTTTTTTATGACATACTATACTATGATTTTTTCCCCCCAATTTTTGTGACATACTATACTATGATTTTTTCCCCCCAATTTTTTGTGACATACTATACTATGACTTTTTCCCCCAGTTTTTATGACATACTATACTATGATTTTTTTCCCCCCAATTTTTTGTGACATACTATACTATGACTTTTTCCCCCCAATTTTTTTATGACATACTATACTATGACTTTTTCCCCCCAATTTTTTTATGACATACTATACTATGATTTTTTTCCCCCCAATTTTTTGTGACATACTATACTATGACTTTTTCCCCCCAATTTTTTTATGACATACTATACTATGACTTTTTCCCCCCAATTTTTTTATGACATACTATACTATGACTTTTTCCCCCCAATTTTTTTATGACATACTATACTATGATTTTTTCCCCCCAATTTTTTGTGACATACTATACTATGATTTTTTCCCCCCAATTTTTTGTGACATACTATACTATGATTTTTTCCCCCCAATTTTTTGTGACATACTATACTATGACTTTTCCCCCCAGTTTTTATGACATACTATACTATGACTTTTTCCCCCAGTTTTTATGACATACTATACTATGATTTTTTCCCCCCAATTTTTTGTGACATACTATACTATGATTTTTTCCCCCCAATTTTTTGTGACATACTATACTATGACTTTTCCCCCCAGTTTTTATGACATACTATACTATGACTTTTTCCCCCAGTTTTTATGACATACTATACTATGACTTTTTCCCCCCAATTTTTTTATGACATACTATACTATGACTTTTTCCCCCCAATTTTTTTATGACATACTATACTATGATTTTTTCCCCCCAATTTTTTGTGACATACTATACTATGATTTTTTCCCCCCAATTTTTTGTGACATACTATACTATGACTTTTCCCCCCAGTTTTTATGACATACTATACTATGACTTTTTCCCCCAGTTTTTATGACATACTATACTATGATTTTTTCCCCCCAATTTTTTGTGACATACTATACTATGATTTTTTCCCCCCAATTTTTTGTGACATACTATACTATGACTTTTCCCCCCAGTTTTTATGACATACTATACTATGACTTTTTCCCCCAGTTTTTATGACATACTATACTATGATTTTTTCCCCCCAATTTTTTGTGACATACTATACTATGACTTTTTCCCCCCAATTTTTTGTGACATACTATACTATGACTTTTTCCCCCAATTTTTTGTGACATACTATACTATGACTTTTTCCCCCCAATTTTTTTATGACATACTATACTATGACTTTTTCCCCCCAATTTTTTTATGACATACTATACTATGATTTTTTCCCCCCAATTTTTTGTGACATACTATACTATGATTTTTTCCCCCCAATTTTTTGTGACATACTATACTATGACTTTTCCCCCCAGTTTTTATGACATACTATACTATGACTTTTTCCCCCAGTTTTTATGACATACTATACTATGATTTTTTCCCCCCAATTTTTTGTGACATACTATACTATGATTTTTTCCCCCCAATTTTTTGTGACATACTATACTATGACTTTTTCCCCCAATTTTTTGTGACATACTATACTATGACTTTTTCCCCCCAATTTTTTTATGACATACTATACTATGACTTTTTCCCCCCAATTTTTTTATGACATACTATACTATGACTTTTTCCCCCCAATTTTTTTATGACATACTATACTATGATTTTTTCCCCCCAATTTTTTATGACATACTATACTATGACTTTTTCCCCCCAATTTTTTTATGACATACTATACTATGATTTTTTTCCCCCCAATTTTTTGTGACATACTATACTATGACTTTTTCCCCCCAGTTTTTTTATGACATACTATACTATGACTTTTTCCCCCCAATTTTTTTATGACATACTATACTATGACTTTTTCCCCCCAATTTTTTTATGACATACTATACTATGATTTTTTCCCCCCAATTTTTTGTGACATACTATACTATGATTTTTTCCCCCCAATTTTTTGTGACATACTATACTATGATTTTTTCCCCCCAATTTTTTGTGACATACTATACTATGACTTTTCCCCCCAGTTTTTATGACATACTATACTATGACTTTTTCCCCCAGTTTTTATGACATACTATACTATGATTTTTTCCCCCCAATTTTTTGTGACATACTATACTATGATTTTTTCCCCCCAATTTTTTGTGACATACTATACTATGACTTTTCCCCCCAGTTTTTATGACATACTATACTATGACTTTTTCCCCCAGTTTTTATGACATACTATACTATGATTTTTTCCCCCCAATTTTTTGTGACATACTATACTATGACTTTTCCCCCCAGTTTTTATGACATACTATACTATGACTTTTTCCCCCAGTTTTTATGACATACTATACTATGATTTTTTCCCCCCAATTTTTTGTGACATACTATACTATGATTTTTTCCCCCCAATTTTTTGTGACATACTATACTATGACTTTTTCCCCCAATTTTTTGTGACATACTATACTATGACTTTTTCCCCCCAATTTTTTTATGACATACTATACTATGACTTTTCCCCCCCAATTTTTTGTGACATACTATATACTATGACTTTTTCCCCCAGTTTTTATGACATACTATATACTATGACTTTTTCCCCCCAATTTTTTGTGACATACTATACTATGATTTTTTCCCCCAGTTTTTATGACATACTATATACTATGACTTTTTCCCCCCAATTTTTTGTGACATACTATACTATGACTTTTTCCCCACCATTTTTTGTGACATACTATACTATGACTTTTTCCCCCCAATTTTTTGTGACATACTATACTATGACTTTTTCCCCCCAGTTTTTATGACATACTATATACTATGACTTTTTCCCCCCAATTTTTTGTGACATACTATACTATGACTTTTTCCCCCAGTTTTTATGACATACTATACTATGACTTTTTCCCCCCAATTTTTTGTGACATACTATACTATGACTTTTTCCCCCCAATTTTTTGTGACATACTATACTATGACTTTTCCCCCCCAGTTTTTATGACATACTATACTATGACTTTTTCCCCCAGTTTTTATGACATACTATACTATGACTTTTTCCCCACCATTTTTTATGACATACTATACTATGACTTTTTCCCCCCAATTTTTTTATGACATACTATACTATGATTTTTTCCCCCCAATTTTTTGTGACATACTATACTATGATTTTTTCCCCCCAATTTTTTGTGACATACTATACTATGACTTTTTCCCCCAGTTTTTATGACATACTATACTATGATTTTTTTCCCCCCAATTTTTTGTGACATACTATACTATGACTTTTTCCCCCCAATTTTTTTATGACATACTATACTATGACTTTTTCCCCCCAATTTTTTTATGACATACTATACTATGATTTTTTTCCCCCCAATTTTTTGTGACATACTATACTATGACTTTTTCCCCCCAATTTTTTTATGACATACTATACTATGACTTTTTCCCCCCAATTTTTTTATGACATACTATACTATGACTTTTTCCCCCCAATTTTTTTATGACATACTATACTATGATTTTTTCCCCCCAATTTTTTGTGACATACTATACTATGATTTTTTCCCCCCAATTTTTTGTGACATACTATACTATGATTTTTTCCCCCCAATTTTTTGTGACATACTATACTATGACTTTTCCCCCCAGTTTTTATGACATACTATACTATGACTTTTTCCCCCAGTTTTTATGACATACTATACTATGATTTTTTCCCCCCAATTTTTTGTGACATACTATACTATGATTTTTTCCCCCCAATTTTTTGTGACATACTATACTATGACTTTTCCCCCCAGTTTTTATGACATACTATACTATGACTTTTTCCCCCAGTTTTTATGACATACTATACTATGATTTTTTCCCCCCAATTTTTTGTGACATACTATACTATGACTTTTCCCCCCAGTTTTTATGACATACTATACTATGACTTTTTCCCCCAGTTTTTATGACATACTATACTATGATTTTTTCCCCCCAATTTTTTGTGACATACTATACTATGATTTTTTCCCCCCAATTTTTTGTGACATACTATACTATGACTTTTTCCCCCAATTTTTTGTGACATACTATACTATGACTTTTTCCCCCCAATTTTTTTATGACATACTATACTATGACTTTTTCCCCCCAATTTTTTTATGACATACTATACTATGACTTTTTCCCCCCAATTTTTTTATGACATACTATACTATGATTTTTTCCCCCCAATTTTTTGTGACATACTATACTATGATTTTTTCCCCCCAATTTTTTGTGACATACTATACTATGACTTTTCCCCCCAGTTTTTATGACATACTATACTATGACTTTTTCCCCCAGTTTTTATGACATACTATACTATGATTTTTTCCCCCCAATTTTTTGTGACATACTATACTATGACTTTTTCCCCCCAATTTTTTGTGACATACTATACTATGATTTTTTCCCCCCAATTTTTTGTGACATACTATACTATGACTTTTTCCCCCCAATTTTTTTATGACATACTATACTATGACTTTTTCCCCCCAATTTTTTGTGACATACTATACTATGACTTTTTCCCCACCATTTTTTATGACATACTATACTATGACTTTTTCCCCCCAATTTTTTGTGACATACTATACTATGACTTTTCCCCCCAATTTTTTATGACATACTATACTATGACTTTTTCCCCCAGTTTTTATGACATACTATACTATGACTTTTTTCCCCCCAATTTTTTGTGACATACTATACTATGACTTTTTCCCCCCAATTTTTTATGACATACTATACTATGACTTTTTCCCCCCAATTTTTTATGACATACTATACTATGACTTTTTCCCCCCAATTTTTTATGACATACTATACTATGACTTTTTCCCCCCAATTTTTTATGACATACTATACTATGACTTTTTTCCCCCCAATTTTTTGTGACATACTATACTATGACTTTTTCCCCCCAATTTTTTATGACATACTATACTATGACTTTTTCCCCCCAATTTTTTATGACATACTATACTATGACTTTTTCCCCCCAATTTTTTGTGACATACTATACTATGACTTTTTCCCCCCAATTTTTTATGACATACTATACTATGACTTTTTTCCCCCCAATTTTTTGTGACATACTATACTATGACTTTTTCCCCCCAATTTTTTATGACATACTATACTATGACTTTTCCCCCCAATTTTTTATGACATACTATACTATGACTTTTTCCCCCAGTTTTTATGACATACTATACTATGACTTTTTTCCCCCCAATTTTTTGTGACATACTATACTATGACTTTTTCCCCCCAGTTTTTATGACATACTATACTATGATTTTTTCCCCCCAATTTTTTGTGACATACTATACTATGACTTTTTCCCCCCAATTTTTTTATGACATACTATACTATGACTTTTTTCCCCCCAATTTTTTGTGACATACTATACTATGACTTTTTCCCCCCAATTTTTTGTGACATACTATACTATGATTTTTTCCCCCCAATTTTTTGTGACATACTATACTATGACTTTTTCCCCCCAATTTTTTTATGACATACTATACTATGACTTTTTCCCCCCAATTTTTTGTGACATACTATACTATGACTTTTTCCCCACCATTTTTTATGACATACTATACTATGACTTTTTCCCCCCAATTTTTTGTGACATACTATACTATGACTTTTCCCCCCAATTTTTTTATGACATACTATACTATGACTTTTTTCCCCCCAATTTTTTGTGACATACTATACTATGACTTTTTCCCCCCAGTTTTTATGACATACTATACTATGATTTTTTCCCCCCAATTTTTTGTGACATACTATACTATGACTTTTTCCCCAACATTTTTTATGACAAAATTATACTATGACTTTTTCCCCACCATTTTTTATGACATACTATACTATGACTTTTTCCCCCCAATTTTTTGTGACATACTATACTATGACTTTTTCCCCCCAATTTTTTGTGACATACTATACTATGACTTTTTCCCCCCAATTTTTTGTGACATACTATACTATGATTTTTTCCCCCCAATTTTTTGTGACATACTATACTATGATTTTTTCCCCCCAATTTTTTGTGACATACTATACTATGACTTTTTCCCCAACATTTTTTATGACATACTATACTATGACTTTTCCCCCAATTTTTTATGACATACTATACTATGACTTTTTCCCCACCATTTTTTATGACATACTATACTATGACTTTTTCCCCCCAATTTTTTATGACATACTATACTATGACTTTTTCCCCCAGTTTTTATGACATACTATACTATGACTTTTCCCCCCCAATTTTTTGTGACATACTATACTATGACTTTTTCCCCCCAATTTTTTGTGACATACTATACTATGACTTTTTCCCCACCATTTTTTATGACATACTATACTATGACTTTTTCCCCCCAATTTTTTGTGACATACTATACTATGACTTTTTTGAATCACATTTCAGCTTGTTTAATACTTCTGTTAAAATCTCAAAGTCTTTAGTTGGAATCTTCCTGCTCTGCCTCTGACAACAGCGTGACTGCTACACATGAAATGATCAGATGTTGATAAGAGAAGCAGGAAATAACTTGTGCGGGAAAAATGTTGATGGTGTGACAATATCTGGTTTACATAAGATATCTTTTTCTGATTGAACGCACAGATGGTTTCATCAACACGGTGCTGACAACAACTCATGATGCTTGACTGCTGAAGTTGTTTTAGCAGCACGGTCACGCCAGATGAGCACTTTTATATCTGATTATGAGGCAAAGGTCTTTGTAGTTGGCTGCAACTTTTACATTGTGTGTAATTTTAAAACAGCAAAAACATGTCTGAGTGAAAAGGAAAAAATATCTCTCACAAAATGTAAAAACTTTCAGATGATGCTCTCAATTGTGTCAAATCTGACATACTACCTAAATTGTGTCTAAATTAACAAAGACATCACAAAAATGTGATGAGTTTCCTGACAAAAGTCAAATGAAAAAATAGGACGCAACTAGGACAGATTATGACCTCAAATATGTATCACAATTAACTGAACATTTTATCTTAATTACTATGAATGATTTTTTTGTTTTTGTCCTCATAGTTCACTGACGGGGTTTGTACTGTAAATATGCTCGACTGTTAAAGCTAGGATACTTTTTTAGAATTAAAGACTGCATATCTTATCTTGTGATTTTAGAATAATTGATGAAACACGCATGAACTCTTGTCTTGAATGTTTCTCATATTGTGCAGGCTTTGTAAATGTTTGTGTTATTGAGAGCTGCTGTATGGAGGCACTTGTTTCTGTTGCTTTTCTTTTTTAAACATTTTTATGACACACTATACTGTGACTTTTGGACGACATGCTATACTATGACTTTTTTTCATGATTTTGGACGACATGCTATACTATGACGTTTTTTCACGATTTTGGACGACATGCTATACTATGACTTTTTTTCACGATTTTGGACGACATGCTATACTATGACTTTTTTAATAATTTCGGACAACATGCTATACTATGACTTTTTGTCATGATTTCAGACGACATGCTATACTATGACTTTTTTTCATGATTTCGGACGACATGCTATACTATGACTTTTTTAATAATTTCGGACAACATGCTATACTATGACTTTTTGTCATGATTTCGGACAACATGCTATACTATGACTTTTTTTCATGATTTCAGACGACATGCTATACTATGACTTTTTGTCATGATTTCGGACGACATGCTATACTATGACTTTTTTTCATGATTTCAGACGACATGCTATACTATGACTTTTTTACATGATTTCAGACAACATGCTATACTATGACTTTTTTAATAATTTCGGACAACATGCTATACTATGACTTTTTTAATAATTTCGGACAACATGCTATACTATGACTTTTTGTCATGATTTCGGACAACATGCTATACTATGGCTTTTTTTCATGATTTCAGACGACATGCTATACTATGACTTTTTTAATAATTTCGGACAACATGCTATACTATGACTTTTTGTCATGATTTCGGACAACATGCTATACTATGACTTTTTTTCATGATTTCAGACGACATGCTATACTATGACTTTTTGTCATGATTTCGGACGACATGCTATACTATGACTTTTTTTCATGATTTCAGACAACATGCTATACTATGACTTTTTGTCATGATTTCGGACGACATGCTATACTATGACTTTTTTCATGATTTGGAACAACATGCTATATACTATGACTTTTTGTCATGATTTCAGACGACATGCTATACTATGACTTTTTTTCATGATTTTGGACGACATGCTATACTATGACTTTTTTTCATGATTTGGAACAACATGCTATATACTATGACTTTTTGTCATGATTTCAGACGACATACTATACTATGACTTTTTTAATAATTTCGGACGACATACTATACTATGACTTTTTTTTCATGATTTTGGATGACATGCTATACTATGACTTTTGTATTTCATAAATGTTGCTTACAGGTCATGGACTGGACAGGGTGGAGTCATGTGACCACACATGTAGTCGTGCATGTTAAAGGCAACATACATGAATACAAACAGTGGGTAAAGCATTAACAGAATTAAAAAAAAAAAAAAAAAAGACCCCAAAATTACCAACACGGGCAAGATGTCATCGATTAGAGGTTCTGAATGTCGGTTTGGATTAATTTTCAATTAATTGCCCAGCCGTATGAAAAACAAACCAGAGTTAAATGTTAATTTGCAAACTTTTAATGAGACAAAACTCAAAAACAATAAATTACAAGAAATTTGGATAAATAAATATGTAGCTATTTATGCATCACCTTCATTTATATTAACAGTGCTTTGACAAATGACAAACAGCAGTAAGAAAACAGGAAAAAATAACTTTTAGAACAAATCAGACAAAATGACAAAGTCCAGCGTTCCAGACGAGATGAATAATTTTATCTTGATTAAGTCTTTTAAACAGACCTCAGCTGATCAAAATAGAGATTAAAAGTTACAATTTTAACCTCTCTTGATGGGATTCATCCATCAGCTGTTTCCATCCTCCTCCTGATGTAATATACTGTGTCTTTGTCTCACCTTGTGTTCAACTATTAACAAAATGAATTCAGGTTCCAATGAGTTTTGACTGAAATCATCTGCTGTTTGAGTTGCTGTAGAGACCAAACAGTGTAAATTGAATGGTGGATCAGACACGTCAACAGTCATTACAGCAGATTTTAAGGGGAGTGGGAGTCCTGACCAGAGGGCACAGTGTCAATACAGTACTGCAGAAGTCGAGTGTTTAAAAGGATTTTTTAAAAAGAGATGTATGACTGATTTTATCTCATGATGGAAAATTAAACTAAACAAAAGGTCAAACCTGTAAAAAACAGAATATATAAAAGAAGTGAACGTAGCCTCCTTGTCTGAAAAGCCAACATAGAAGTCCTTAAACCTGCATTCTTTCTAATGGTCAGCAGGGGGCGATGCCACTGGTTGTACAAAAGTCAGTGAGAAAATTACCCCTCTTCTCACTTGATATATTACCTCAGTAAACACTTTCTTGATGCGTTTATGATCTTAATCATTAGTTTCAAGTCTTTTTAAGCACAGCATGATGTTCATTTTGTACATTAAAATAGATGATAAAGTAGGGTATGCTTTAGGACCTGGCTACCATGTGATACAAGTCGCTATGACAGCGACCTGTCAATCAGGATAAAGGCGTAGCAATGTGTATCCTCCACAGCTCCATCCTCTTGTCCACATATGGCGATGGCTGAATGCCAAACTCCAAGCTTCAAAAGGGAAGTCCACAAACCAGTGGGTGACATCACAGAGGCTACGTCCACTTCTTTTACACTCTGAGTTCAGCACTGAAGGTGAGCCGGTTCAAAAGGTGACAGAGGAACAGCATTTCTTTAAAAGCTGAATCCTCTGCGTCAGGTCCGAGTGTCACTGCAGCAGCAGGAATATCAGGTCCACATCCAGTCAGCTTCAGGTCTAACCTTCCAATGGTTCATCCTCAGCAGCTCTACAGCCCCTTCAGAGACGAGACCTTCTTCTTCCGAGCTGCCAGCATCTCGTAGAACGGGTCTTTGCTGATGGCAGCTCTGCAGGTAGAAGAACAACAAGGGTTAAAAACGAGACGTTGTGCTGATCTTCTGCAGGAGACAGAGAAATTAAATGTGATTAAATGTGGCTTACTTAATGCTGTTGATCCACTCATCCTTCTCCTCTGCGGTCGGGGCAGAGATTCTGTAAAAAGTGTGGTTTCCCTCCACGACACGTCCGTCTGCTTCCGTCTTGCAGGCTTTGATCACCTGATCTTTGCTGTCTGAGATGAAGAGCTCGAAGCAGTTCTGGAAAAAAAAGAGAGCACAACAAACAAGTTGAATCAGGAGATTTACGTCAACAGGAAACACCTGAAGAGCACAACAATACAAATTAGGAACAAATAGAAAAAGAATCCAGGAACAAATCCTTGAGCAAGTGATGTGTTGTGAGATACTGCTTTGTATCTGCTACACTGGACATGATTGAATGGGAAAAGTAGTTTTGATTTTGGATGCCATACTATATTATGACGTTTTTAATGATTTTGGACGACATACTATACTCTGACTTTTTTTAAATCACATCTTTATAACATACCATACCATCCTGGTTGCTATGTCTGCCCTCAAACTGCAGAACAGCATCCCCCTCTCAATCAGATTCACCCCCACCAATTACTTTTTTTAAGTTCAGGCTCAAAACCTACTGTTATTCGTTAGCGTTTAACTCTCCCTGATGTGGCTTTCACTGATGCGTGCCTGTGTTGTGTCTCTAAATGTGTGAGCTGTATACCTGAAAGTTATGGTGCCTCTCATGTATGTGTTTTTAGCATCTAATTCCTTTTGTGCTTCTTGTACTTCATAAATAAATTTGAGTTGTGCTAGAGTTCAGTTGTTTTTTTGTTTTTTTTACACACACACACACACACACACACACACACACACACATATATATATATTTTCATGACGACATACTACACTATGATTTTTTTTCATGATTTCGGACGACATACTATACTATGACTTTTTTTCATGATTTCTGACGACATACTATACTATGACTTTTTTTCATGATTTCTGACGACATGCTATACTATGACTTTTTTTAATGATTTTGGACGACATACTATACTATGACTTTTTGAATTATTTCTGACGACATGCTATACTATGACTTTTTGAATTATTTCTGACGACATGCTATACTATGACTTTTTTTCATGATTTCTGACGACATACTATACTATGATTTTTTTTTATGATTTCTGACGACATGCTATACTATGACTTTTCTTCATGATTTCGGACGACATACTATACGATGACTTTTTTTAATGATTTTGGACAACATACTATACGATGACTTTTTTTCATGATTTTGGACGACATACTATACTATGACTTTTTTAATTATTTCTGACGACATGCTATACTATGATTTTTTTTATGATTTCTGACGACATGCTATACTATGATTTTTTTAATGATTTTGGACGACATGCTATACTATGATTTTTTTTATGATTTCTGACGACATGCTATACTATGATTTTTTTAATGATTTTGGACGACATGCTATACTATGATTTTTTTTATGATTTCTGACGACATGCTATACTATGATTTTTTTAATGATTTTGGACGACATGCTATACTATGATTTTTTTTATGATTTCTGACGACATGCTATACTATGATTTTTTTTATGATTTCTGACGACATGCTATACTATGATTTTTTTAATGATTTTGGACGACATGCTATACTATGATTTTTTTTATGATTTCTGACGACATGCTATACTATGATTTTTTTAATGATTTTGGACGACATGCTATACTATGATTTTTTTAATGATTTTGGACGACATGCTATACCATGATTTTTTTCATAATTTTGGACAACATACTATACTATGACTTTTTTTTCATGATTTCGGACAACATACTATACTATGACTTTTTTCATGATTTCGGACGACATACTATACTATGACTTTTTTTAATGATTTTGGACGACATACTATACTATGACTTTTTTTTAATGATTTTGGACGACATACTATACTATGACTTTTTTCATGATTTCGGACGACATGCTATACTATGACTTTTTTTTCATGATTTTGGACGACATACTATACTATGACTTTTTTCATGATTTCGGACGACATGCTTTACTATGACTTTTCTTCATGATTTCGGACAACATACTATACTATGACTTTTTTTCATGATTTCGGACAACATGCTATACTATGACTTTTTTTCATGATTTCGGACGACATGCTATACTATGACTTTTTTTAATGATTTTGGACGACATGCTATACTATGACTTTTTTTAATGATTTTGGACGACATACTATACTATGACTTTTTTTAATGATTTTGGATGACATACTATACTATGACTTTTTTTCATGATTTCGGACGACATGCTATACTATGACTTTTTTTAATGATTTTGGACGACATACTATACTATGACTTTTTTTCATGATTTTGGACGACATGCTATACTATGACATTTTTTAATGATTTTGGACGACATGCTATACTATGACTTTTTTTAATGATTTTGGACGACATACTATACTATGACTTTTTTTCATGATTTTGGACGACATGCTATACTATGACATTTTTTAATGGTTTTGGACGACATGCTATACTATGACTTTTTTCATGATTTTGGAAGACATACTATACTATGACTTTTTTCATGATTTCGGACGACATGCTGTATATTTTTTTTTTTTCATGATTTCTGGACGACATACTATTATACTATGACCTTTTTAGGTACAATTTCATGACATACGGTAGCATGATTTGTTTTTCAAATTTTTATGAAATATTCTACTATGGCTTTTTCTTTCTTTTTTTTGTTATTAAGACAAACAACTAAAAAAAAGTTCTGAGGTATTATACCACAACTGTTTTTGATCACAACTTATAACATATATGCCATGACTTTTTTATTTTTACATTTTTATGACATATTATATGAAAACAGTTTTTTTTTTTTTTTTTTTTTTACATTTTATGGCTTACTATACTATGGCCTTTTTAGGTACATTTCTATGACAAAACTACACTAAGACCTTTTTTTTAACATTTCTTTCATGTTATACTTATTTTCAATCATATGACAAAGTGTGGCAAAGACGAGAAGAGAGGAGAGAGAATTTACCGGCTTCTTGGAGTCATCGACCTCTCTGATACTCAGATTTTCCAGTGGAATAATTCCTCTGGGTTCTTTATCCTTATAAACCGCAGAGAGACACAATAAATTACAATGAGAAAGTCTAAGTACATAACCCTACACACTTTATCAGTGACTCTTCTCTTGTATAGCCAAACAGGAATAACTTACGGTTGTGTATTCAAAGTAGTAGAGGCAGTTATCTGTGAGAATGAACCAGCGTCTCTTCCAGGTCTTAACTCGTCCACCTGAGGAGAGATTAGGGTGAGCTACAGCTTCAGTGAAGACACAAATTTGCTGGATTTCATGTGACAACAGCGACACTCTGAAGCACACTGATGGCACAAATCAGCAGGTTAAATACAGAGCCTACTGATTGCAAAGCTGAGGTTAAAACTTGGGTCAGTGGCCAGCAGTTAGAGACAGATGTGAAACTACTTCTTTCACATCAGAGCTTAACAGCGTACAGCCCACGAATGAGCTTTCTTTAAATCAAATTGTGATGTGAGGGTGAATGCACACAGCCATTGGGAGTAAAGGCAGGGAGGGTGGCAGCTCAGAAGCAAAGCAGAACATCAAAGCTGGGCAATTTAAGGTTACATACCTCCTGGAGTCAAAAACCCATGAAACACAAACAAACAAGAAGAATGTCAACAAAAGAATATCACAAAAATACAACACAAGTCTGTCCTCGTCATGTTGAAGATGCTGTTACACATCCAGTCCACTAGAGGGCCTTCCAGCTCACAGTGACAAACAACAGGATCCAAACTGAATGAACTATTTTACACCACATGGATGCACATACCGAGTTTCAGCAGCCAGCCTTCTCTGTCGGGGTTGAAGAAGGTGTGCGTGAGGTCATTCCCATCATCCTCTGGGATCTTAAAGGGCTCATTTTTGATGCTGTCATACAGGTTCTACAGAGAGGAGGAGACAGATGATAAGCACTGAGTCCTTGTTCTTTACTTGAGTGTTTCCATTTTATGTTGCTTTATACTTCTACTACACTACATGTCAGAGGTAAATATTGTAATTTTAACTCAGTTACATTTATTTTTACAGCTTTATGCCTAGCGTACACTCGAAGACTAACATCTGGCACCCTCTCACATCTGAAGACAATGTTTTTAGTCACACACTGTGAGATTTTGCAAAGACTAACATTGGAGTCAGAGGTGAACCGCTGTAAAAAAAATAATTAAGATTTCTCACTAAAATAAATGCCAGTTGGTGGATCAGATATACTCTGAATTAAACACAGACTCTTGTTCACACCACAACTTCGCCAGTTTCTCCTCTTTTTCCACAGTACAAGAGAACCAAGACTTGTTCACATTCTTGCGCCTCCCTAGAGTCTGCTCCATGTTTACTGTCTACCCAGTTTGCTGCTTCCTGTTTGGTGCCGGAGAGAGTGCAGCCATTGGTTGTTGACAATGTTCATATCATTAAACTTCAGGATTTGCAAGAGCCAATTACACTGTGATGCTGATACTTTAGAACATTTACTTTAAGTTCTTAAAAAACAGCTACTACATTAGACATTTTATTCACCAGAACTGGACTGAACATAAACTGGACACATGGTGCGACTTCGCTCAGTTCATCAAGGCAAATAAAAGCACCGCATTTTTGTAGTAATACTTTTGTCTGTTTAACAATTAAGTATTCTTTGTTACTGTGCTGATATAACACTTTTTTATCCCAAAAATAAACATCTCTCACCCTGAGTAGCTCCTCTGGTAGGTCTCCCCCATCATTGATGCCTCTGTTCATCGCTGTGAACCTCTGAACGGAGGGTTTGTCCTTCACGTTAGGGTTGTGTAGACTCGTGTTCAACATGATTACAGCAAACGACAACACGTAACAGGTATCTGTAAAAGAAGACAAGGTGAGTTTTTTGTACTTTTTCAGGACTTGACCACTACAATATCCACAGAGTTTAACATTTCGTGTTTCTCAGTGCTATCAGCTGATTTCAGTCATTTAAATTCTTGTCATGAGAAACTCAGAGGACATTTCCTACAACTTATGTGACACCTGGTGGTGTGTGTTTGTATCTACTGTTTTTGTGCCATTATTCCTTTTTATTTGTCTTTATTTATGTATTTATTTATTATTGTTAGAATTATTACAATTAGTATTATTATTATTAGAATAAAACTATATTCATTTCTTTGTGTGTGTGTGTGTGTGTGTGTGTGTGTGTGTGTTTGAGTGAATATCTAACTAAATAGCATCGACTGCCTTTTTGAATGTCTGTAAAGGAAATAATTAAATCATAATTGGAAAAAAATATTTCTATATAACAGAAGATAAAATGATCTGATGTGTTTTTGTGATTAAATATTTACATATTCAGAGCCCAACATACAGCATGTGGTCAGAATACAAACTATGACAAGGGAAGAATAATTGTTTTACTGCTGACTCCTGAAATAAACATGTTTTCATTTTTGTGTCGTACTGAGAAAAGAAAAAGTAAAACCACTGACTGTAAACTTGTTTCTTTTTAATATCCTTTTGAAATCCCCCCACATCTACTCACCCACACGCTCATGTACCTGTGTTCTGAAACACTCCGGGGTTACAGCGACAGTATCGCAGGGCGAACGCCTCCATCATGCGGTCGATCTTCTGAGCCTCGCCGGGCAGCCTGAAGCTCCACAGGAACTGCCTGAGAGCCTGAACCAGGTTCAAGTCTGTGAATTCATGTAACTCCAGGAAGGCGTGCAGAACCTCGATGTTGAAGTCATCTCTGCATGACACGAACGCAATCCCACACAAACCCCCACACACACACACACAGGGGGAGACAACAGAAGGACAACAGGATCAAGAACTGAATGAAGCTCTGTTCAGCTCACCGAGCTGGCAGCTATAAGAGTTGCATGAGATGTAATGAATCAGATCAAAACTGATTAATGGATGAGTGTTTAGAACTGCTATTGCACCATAAGCTCACATATAGAATATCGATAAGGCCTGATTTGTTCTCAGTGCTGCACGTTTATAACACTGGCAGCCAAATAAAACATAAAACATATCCAGATCATCTGTTTTCTGAGTCCATAATCATCTCCTGATGAGGACATTTTGAACATATCACCTTAGACACAACGATAAACCTATTGATGGCTGAGTTCCATTTAACTGCTTCAGTTCAGATTCAGGGTCCTGGCATCAGACATGTTGGCTCACTGTCATGTTTAGCTGGGACATTTAAATAGAAAGAATTAAGAGTAACACCTGGTGCTTTTCCTGCTCGGAAAAGTCAAATGTTTGCTGTTTGTGAAAAATGACTTCAGGTCTTCAGTATCACTTACCTCTCTCCTAGGTAATCGCCGATGGCCGTCTTATTAAGCCCCTCACCCTTGTAGAGAAACTGGGCGATGTCATCACTAGTGTTTTTCAGCAGGGAGCTGTCAATCAAGAAGCGAATCCCCTGAGAGAGAAAATCAGAAATACACAATTGGATCTGAACATCATGCACTAACAAATACAAATACAATCAATATGGACGTCTTCAGAAGATCTGACTAGAACTAAATCAGTTTTTGTCGACTGAGGTACAAAGGCAAAGTGATCAGATGCATCACATGCTATTTTATTTAAAAACACCTCCATTACAACACCATCGATTGATTTTTTGAGTCAGTTTTAAGAAAAAACAGAAATTCTCTGGTTGCAGCTTCTCTCATGTGAGGATTCGCTCTCTTTTTTCTGTTATCATAAGGTGCGTTTAAATGGACCCTTATGTTCTACTAATGATCAGAATAAAAATGGCTCATGTGACCAATTTAATGGGAGGAGACAGACCTGATTCAGGCAGGCTGAAAGGAATTTTTAATCGGGCTGAGCGGGGAGGTGGGAACCTTTGATAATCTGTTCAACAGGAAAATACTATTCATTCATTTTCCGTGACCGCTTATCCTGTTGAGGGTCACAGGCGGCTGCAGCCTATCCCAGCTGACAGGGATAGACTTGAAGGGCTCCCCCACCCTAGGTTCAAATCAGGAACCCTCTTGCTGTGAGGCAACAATGTCGAGGCGTTTGTTTCTGTTTGTCCCTCGTGAAGGTAACATTAGGTGACGCAGTGCGCCGCACACAACATGCTGCAACAGCTGTTTCTCCCTCTGCTGATTTCGGCAGAGAATTGTCCACAACTTTAATAAATGTATTCTTTGATTGTTGTGACAGGCTGCAATGTGGAGTCGCTGGACATACCAGTCATATTACTACCAGTAATAGTAGCCTGCTTATGAGACATTCAGGTAACACGGGTAAATTGAAGCGTCTACCAATAGTCTGCTTGTGAAGTGTTTAAGGGACATCTGTAATTCATAGCTACAGAAAATAAGCCGGGTCACACTTTCGTTACTTAAGCTACTAAGACATTGTATAAACAGGCGGAAACACTTCTCCTTCTGTTATATTTCCAACAGACAAGACGCTTCACAGAGGGCGAAACCAAAGCTTTGAGGGCTGTAAATGCACATCTATGACTTTATTTAGCGTCCATGTTAACAGTTCAGCTGGGATCTCTAATCAGAACGACTTCCATCGGATTGGAGACATGTTGTAACCCCAGCCACTAGAACCTTTGACTATAAACTATAATCTTTGGGTTTTAAGCTGCTGGTCAGACTGAACAAGACAATTAAAGACGTATCTCTGTGGACATTTCTTTTTTTTTTCAGGTTTTATAGACTAAAAAATGAATTATTGAATTAAGAAAGTAATCAATAGATTAATCAACAATTAAAACATTGTTTAGTTGCAGCCCTACAATCATCTGAAACATAAAGAAAGGAAGACCCTGATTTGTTCTCACCTTCTTGGGGTCCATGTTAAATTTCTTTCGGCCCATGGCCATCTGTTTATTCCTCTGCATGCTTTTCCTACAAACAGGTTAAACAGAACAGAAACTTTATTAACAGCAATTCTGATCATCATTTAAAACTAATTATCAGGCAAAATGCTGAACATGTTACAGTTTGAGCTTCTCAGATGTGAGGATAGTTTGCTCTTCTATGTTCTATATAATAATTAACTGAATATCTTTGAGTGTGAAGAGATTCATCCTCAACCTTGTGGGCACGTATTGCACAGACAGCCCTCTTCAGCTGAAGAAGGTGAAGCTTTCAATACGGTTGAAAGCTCCCAGAATAGCCAAGTGAGTGGACCTTGTGTTTGGATATTAATCACTGAATATCTTCTGAATTTGAACTGTTAGTTTGACAAAATAGACAATTTGAAAACTCATATCCGAATGATTAAACGATAATGTAAACAATCGTTAGTTGCAGCCCTAAATCCCACAAAGAATTGGACTCCGATTTTCCTGCCTTCCACCATGAGGGCACTTCCACTCCAACAAAGGCTGAGTGGACCACAGCTGCCCACACACAAGCACAGACATGGTTAAGAGATACTTCACCTCTCTTCAGTCAGGCCCAGGTTTTCAATCTCACTGGTCACCTCTGCTATCTCATCCTTCAGCCTCTGAGAGCAGACAGACAGAGAGAGGAAGAGAGTGATGAAACACAGACAGACATACTCTATATACATGTGATACGTGTGTGATGTCTGAGCCTTCATGTGAACCTCAGGAGATGCTTTGATCTCACCCACAGCACGATGCATTACACATGGTTGTCTGTTCCAGCTACATCTTACCGACCGACACATCTACACAAGCAGTTCTGATAGAAGCGATGACCCAGAAAAAAAACCTCTAAAAGTGCAGACGTGATTCACTCTCTCTCGGGCCGACTCATTCTTCCTCTCGGCAGGAGTTCTGTGGAACAGCCGCACTCTGCAGAAAATCCTCTCTGGGAGCTGTAGCACCTGTTCTGGGGTCAGAGCTGACCACCCTGCCCCTGTCTCCCCCTCCCCGCTCCTCCTCTCTCCTGTGCTGACCCAGATTTATCAGCCTGCCTCCCCCCTGACGCCCTCCCCGGGCCGTTCGAGTGTCACACTGGTGGGGAGACGGGAATGCGCAGGATCAAAGACTTTGACTGGCTTAGCGAAGCTGCTCCGGAGGGCTCAGAGGTTATGGGAGGGAAGAGGAGCGGAGAGAAACAGATGGAGAAACACTGAGCCCAGCAGAAAAGATAATCAACTAAGACAATTATAGAAAAGAAGGAGAAGCAGACGTCTCTGATTATTACAGCTAAAATCATCTCCAGCTCTCAGTGAGTCTGTGTAATACACAATGTGTGAAACAAGGTAAATAACTTCACTTGTCTGGACTCCCGCACGTGCGTTTCCATGGTTACACCCCCTTATAAACGAACAGCGTCCTCTGTCTCCATTACTGGAATATTTCATGGCTCATTACCCATCAGCCCCCCAGGGCAACACGGGGCGGGGCTTAGAGGAGAGAAGCGCCGAACGAGAGTCGACCTCGGTAATAAACTCCATCAATCTATTCACAGAGCGCCGCTGCCCGGAGGCCGTGTTTGTGTTTGTCTTTGTGTGTGTGCTTTTCTTTGTGCGTGTTTTGGATGCCCACCTTGCTGACCGTTTACTAGGGACTAGGGAGGACGACGATAAGGTTCTGAACCTTTGTCAAAGCTTTTTGGGTAGTTTGTTTAGTGAGGAATGTACTTCTTTCATTTATCTGATTGTCACACCCAAACCGCCGAGATGGGACAGTTAAAAGGGTGTAGGGCTTTCACCGCATATTTTCTCACCGCTCTGTGACATTCATTAACCCTGTCCTGACTTGTTTTTGCAGCGAGGTAAAACAGTGTTTGCTGTGCCACAGCTGCAAAAGTGAAAACACAGTGGAAATAATAATAATTTAGCTCCACATTAACTCCACAAGTGCTGGGATGGTTAGTCGATCGATTGATTAGATGATTAACAGAAACTTTGGCAACTTTTAATTTTAATAATCAAGTCAAAATACATCAAAAATAAGCAACTCAACAATTAATCAGAAAAATAACTGACAATGGATAACAGGGGGCTATTTCCTCATCCTATTCAATTACACATTTTGTTTATAAAATGTCAAAAAAAAGAGAGTAATAAATAGTCATTGCAAGTTGCTACAGCTTATAATGATGTCATCAAATTGCTCTACCAAAAACAATTAGTTTATTATCACAAATCAGTGGTGAACTGAAACTAGGGACTAAAACAATCAATAATTTAAGTATCAAAGTAGCTGAAGACGTCAAACTCTCTCAGCTCCAATGAAACAGGCTGTTGACAAGTATCAGACACTTAAATTTAATGCTTTTTAAGACCATTTCAAGATTATTTTTGACCACATTAAAGCCAAATTTTTGGACAAGACACCTTTTTTCAAGCACTGCAGGTAAGTATAAAGCTCAGAAGTAGCCTGTGTATGTGACCCTGTGCAGAGGTAGGTTTTATGTAGGAGTAGGGTTATTAGAAATGTGGACTTTCACACAGAAGAGCTTGACTCATTTAGACAAAAACACATTTTACAGTGTTTTAAGGACCTGCAGACACTCAGAGGAAATAATCTAAACTCCACCGTATGTCAATAAACCTTTATATTGATTAAATCCAACAAACCAGCACATGTAAAACATCATAATGAATGTTATGAGTGTAACATTATTACTGGTTCTTTTATTTAACATTTATTTATCTACAATTTGAGCTCATGATGATAAGGCCAGCTACCCCCCCTAATCTTGCAGGCCAAATGTACCCAGATAAAGAGCTGACAAAGACAATCTCCCTAATTTATTTAAGGTTGAAAGGGGTACTGAGGCAGGGGGTCAAACTGTCCCTCCAGGCACAGAGAGCTGGAGGACACACAACCATACGAGGTCCACCCCCCTCGTACACATGCACCCCACACAAAGAGGATCATCTGTCTTGAACGCGTACAGTAACGCTCCGGTGGTCATACGCCTATACCCCCACACCCTCCAGACACACACACACACACACACACACACACACACACACACACACACACACACACACCTCTCCAGGCGCGATGGTCTAGACATGGAGATACAAATCTACTCAAGGACATAAGCAGAGGAAAGGTCGACCTGAACAATGTGATGCTCAGACAAAGAGATAAAAATTACAAAGCAAACAATATAATGGGTAATTTTTTTCATTCTTGCAATTCTCTGAAATAATTCAAATGGTTAAAGGATTATTTCACAGATTTACAAGTCCGTCTTTAAAGGACAGCCATTGAAAGTCTTTTTTCTTGCTGTAATCATTCCTCCTTGTTAATATGATGTAAATGTGAGTGAAGTTGATATAAACCACGCAGAGATCTTCCAATGTTAGTGTCTTAATACTGAAGTCCCTCTTTGTGCTACTTTGCTTCAACTGTAGCTCAACAGGGAAACACAAAGAGGGAAACTAATACTAACTTGATTTGTCTGAATTGTTTGATTTTGTCCTCCATCACTTACACTCTAAAGCTGTACACCTATTTTTAAAAACAGGTTGTTAAAGAGCGACAGGGTTTCATTGCAGAGACAAAAGCAAACTCACTTTCACAGCTGCCTTATTGAGAAAGAATTTCGTCAAAGCAGTAAAACAGAAACAGGCTACGGCCCTGTTCACACAGAAAGTGTTTTGCAGGTTGAAAAACGCGAGGCGCACCACACTGCCTTTTTAAAAATTGAATGCCACTTGTAAAAAAAAAAAAAATGCTTGGTGCTCCTAAATATTGTTGGCAGGCAATCACGCCATCACCTCCCAACTCTAAGCTTCCTGTGTAATCAATCTACTGTTCATTTATTGTAGTTATTTGACAGTAATTAGTATCTAGTTCCTAAAATGTTGAGGCAGAGGGTACTTGCTGTAGCTCTGGTTGAGGTTGAGAGGCTGTCAGTAAATAGTTTGTTGGGCACAGGGAAACAGAGATCTGTGTGGGTACATGAGACCCTAAAAAAGAGGGTGGATCATGGGGAGTACCACCAGTTGGTCCAGGAGCTTCTCCTCCATGATGGCTGTTTCCAGGCATATTTTAGGATGACTCAGGGGCAGTTTGACAACCTGCTGTCTACCATCAGGCCGTATAGCTCTGGGTATCCAGCAACCGCTACCACCAGTTTCTCCTCCATTGTTTACCAACTGTAAACTTGTTGTCATGACCACCAATGGAGAAAAAAAAGCGGAGATGACGTGGGGTGCTTTTACACTGAATTGAAGTTTTTTCAACTTGTGGAGTTCAGAGCGCTCCGACAATAACGCTAGGCGCATCGCAACTCAAAAGCAGCGACCAAAAAGATTCATACTCATTAAATTGATTACAAAAAGCCGCCTTCAGCTGCTAAAACACTTTCTGTGTGATTGAGGCTAAACGGAGCCAAGAAGCTGAACTCAAACTGATCAAAGAGATAAAACTGGGTAAGAGAGCAGAGTGTGTGTCATTACTTGTATGTCCTGCAGTAACTCTTGTTTTCTGCGGCGGATGCTCTCCAGCTCCTGTCTCTCCTCTGGACTGAGGTCATCAGGCACTGAGGAGACAAGAATATGTTGCACTCAAATACAAACATTAAATATTCTCACACACACACACAAAAAAGGAACGAAGAGAGACCTGAGAGTCCCACTGCTCTGGGTCACTATGGCAACACAGTCTTTGATCCATCAAATTACCTCCAGCATCCAAACCCAAAAGTTGAGGATGAAATCAACCCCTTTGTCTTATACAGTACACACACACACACGCACAAACACACTAACAAGCTGAAACATGATGACACCACTGCAACAATTCAGTAAGAAAGTAAAGTAACAACAATAAATATCTCCTCCATTTTAGTTGCATCCCACAACTGAAAAAAGCAGCATTCAGCAAGGCAGCAATTATAAAACAGAGGTTGCATTTAAGGCCACGAGACACAGACATTTTTGTCCCTCAGTGTTGCCGAAAAATCTATGTTTAAACACAGACCTCTTCTAACCAAATACAATGAAGCCTAAGCATGAATGACTGTGTACAAATCAAACTTGTTTTTACAGTTTTTGTGTCTGACATACAAATAAATAAAGGCAACAGAAGATGTTGTCTAAAGGAAGAATTGTTGGAAAAAATATCTGGTACGTGAGAGCACTGTGGTCTTGCATTGTTTAGCATTAACATTTCTAAAGTGTGTTAGCGACTGATTTCACTGGTTATTATATTCAAAAGAAACATCAAATGAGCAACAGTTTGAAAAACACAAAGTAGACTTGAGATCTTACTGAGTATGTTAAGCTCCATGCCGCCTTACACTTCATACACACCCTTAACTGTAAATGACGTGTGTCCTCTGATAGAGCAGAAGTTCCTGTGCTCACAGACACACACACTATCTGCAGAAGAACGATAAGCTGAGGAGGGAAATGTGCAACTGACAGCCACTGAGCTGTGGTTTTACTCGAGAAGAAAGTAAAAAAGAAAAGACAAAGATTAAATTCTAGGAATAAGAGAAGGAATCATGCAGCATGTAGAGTTATCATGCTGATCTACATATTTCACGTTTCACATATCACACCTCTGCACTGTCGACTAATGCTGTTTCTCCCCACTGGGTGCCTCGTAATAAAGCTCTGCTATGGCTACTTTCTAGTAAGGCTCTAACTGGTGACAACAAGGTGAAGAAAAGGCACAATTCATGCCGAGTAACAAGGAGCCACAGAGGACACATCGAGCTGTGCTGCTGCTGCTGCTGCTGCTGCTGTTTGTCTGCCTCATTAGAAGAGTCATGCTGAGGGATCCCAGGAAACTGTTCATTTCACTTTGCCATCATGACCAAGTTACTCAGCGTCAACCTCTGGAGCAACACAGAGAAAAAGATGAGGTGAAACAGTTCACATCAATATTTATATTTTACAGTGATTCAAGTAATCACAATATATATAATCTCTAAAATAAATACAACAAATAAACCTTCAATTTCTAACCATTAAAAGACAAACTGCAGAAAAATTTAACATTTGTACAACACATTTATGGACTTCTGAGGCACTGACTTACAGCATTATTTCATTTCGGCTATTGGAGGAAAAAAAAAAAAAAACTTAACTCAAGGTCAACTTACTATCATTTTCCAGAGCTATCAACCACATCTGAAAGTCTTTCTCAGCAAATGGAGGACACTGGGACTACAATCTAATGGTAAATTTACATAATGATCTGACTTAAAGGCTTTGACTAACAATTACTTCAATTATTGATTAACCTGCTCATTATTTTCTACATTAATGAAATAGTTGTTTGGTCTGTAAAATGGCCACCAGGACGCTTCCAAAGGCCAGCATATATTTTAAAATTATTTGCAATGAGACAACACATATTTACACTATGCTACAAACCCCAGTAATGTGCACGCTACACATTTGGTGTTTTTTTCCTGAATGCTGAGAGTTAAAAAATGTTCAGCTTTAGGTAAAACACTGCACTTGTCACTGTCACCTTTTTTTTTTAAAGATATGTTGGATATCTTTAAGGAATGGATAGGACAGCCAAATGTGAAGGGGGGAGAGAGAGAGAGGGATGACATGCAGCAAAGGGCCACAGGCTGGACTCGAACCCGGGCCGCTGCAGCAACAGCCTTGTACATGGGGCGCCTGCTCTATCCACTAAGCCACCGACGCCCGTCACTGTCACTTTTTTACCCAGCCCTTCAATCACAGTGTCATAGGGAGAAATACCACAAAGACCAACCATCACGTCTTACTATTAAGTGCCAAGCAACAGCAACAACGAAGAAGAAATATATTGATATGAATTAAATACATTAATACTTTTCTCTCATGAACCTGCAGAGACCGGCAGAACTGTCCTAGTGTCTGTGCTTCAGCCTTCCCTTCACCCAGAGCGAGTGCACTACCTTGCGCCGCCATTTTTACTTTGGCGGATATTCCATATCATAGCAAGCGGACGAGTGTCAACTTAAAAAAGGTGCACTTCTAAAGTACTCTCAAGCTATCCTAGCTAGCCATTTCCTAAGGAGCACATGGAGTTTTTAGCCATTAACTCATAATTGACCATTTTTTCAGCTCTAGAGAATAAATAATACATTAATTAATTTATAATATATAAGCCCTTTAAACACCATGTCATCTCATGCAGACAACTCTGACTTTTAGGGCTGGGTATTGTCTAAAAAGTTTTAATACCAATACCTTTAAAGTGATACCTAGTACTGAACTTACTACTTTTTTCCCTACTCCATCCGATACAACTTAGTTAGTTTTTGGATCTTGGTACAGAAAGGATCGAATGGACCGGAGAAGTTTTGATACAACTTGGTAAGGGTTTATTTCGGTTAATACCTTCAAGGTATGGAGTACCAAAACCCAACCCTGCTGTCTTTATACAAGGCAAATTCAGTCCAATGAGGCGTGACAGGTGCCACAGCTTTGGATAGTGATATTATTTACATCCTGCAAACACACAGACAGTGACGCACTTACTCATCTCTCTCTCTCTCTCACACACACACACACACACACCCCTCGCCCACAGAGAAAGGTTTAAGTAGGCCGGGGCAGCTCTTATTATAAACCTGATGACGAGAATAACGCAACATTGTGAGCGGAGTGGCAGTGAAACTGGCATTCACACACACTTCCCCTCTCTGGCTGTTCATTAAGAGAGGAAATAACACTGTCATATCATCCTACTCTCAAGTAAACAAACACACACATTCTGACGTTAATAACAACACCTTCAACCAGCTGCTCTGCATAGTCTCTAGGTCATGTGTTTGTGTTTGCAAGTAATGGGACACCTTGTCATGGCAATGCTGTTGATGACCAGCTGCCATGGACATCCAACACATCCAGGCCTAAAGTTCACTCTCTTTCCCTCTGCTTGTGTCTTGTTTCTAACTTAAGCAACACTTAACATCCTCTGCAGACACAATGACATAAAAAAAAAGAAAAACAGGAGTATGATCTGGCTGGGTTTCCTGCTCTCATGAGGTTTACTGAGGAAGACGTGACGACACACGAACCCACACAAACATTCATTTAGATACGTTTCTGCAAAACAGCTCTGATGCAGAAGTTATGATGACGCACTGAACACCTACACATTTGTGCCACAACGCTGAGGTTCATACCAGAGAAAGTGTCTGCTACTGCTGCTGCTGAGTGGCTTCACCACTAGTCTCAATGGTTCCAGTACCTCCAGTGCAGCTGGTCCACAAGTCTAGCTGAGTCACCAATCCCAGTACAAAACCGTCTGTTTCCTGCAGTCCAATCTGGTTTCCCCAACAATAATCCAGTCCTGCCCCGAGCCCTGCAATGCCAATCCTGTGGTCCTCCAGTCCAGCCTCCCTGCTCCTTAATCCTCAGGCCCTCATTCCAGCAGAGGGGAGAGGAGGGGAGCAGGCCTGCAGCTATATGAGGATGAGGACAAGTGTGTTTGAGAGTGTGTGTGTATGAGGGGAAAACCCTTGAACTCTCATCTCTCTCTCCCCCACCTCCCTCTGTCCATCTTGACTCCTCCCTCCCTCAGAGGGAGGACTGCAGCATCAAACACAGGCTCCCCCACGTGGACACCGGTGTCCCCGAGAGAAGGGAGGTAGGGAGGTGCAGTTTTGCATCTTGGTAAAGAAATGACAAGGGTGTAGACATGTCTCCTGGACACCAGCAACAAGCATAATGCAAGAAACACCAAATTACAAAACAACAGTTCTCTGTTCTGGTAGAATTATATCATTCATCCTTCGCTGCTAGTCACGTGTTGGCTCATAGAAAACAGTGCACCATCGTCAGCTCCCTTATTGGTTGGTCCCATTATTTCACCCACAAGATTGCAGCTGACCCAGGACTCAAGGCAAAGCAACCATGACTACAAAATTATCTGTGTTTTGAGATTGAGAGTTTCAGTGCCTTGGCACTGCTCACAAGGCAATTCTTGTCTATTTCAGTGTTCACAAGGCGATAATTGTGCGTTTCAGTGTTCCCTGGCCCCGTGGATAACAAGCTCAACAGAGTGATATAATCCTGTGGTTATGGCAAACTCCCTGGTGACTGATCGCATTCACGCAGC